>CM046666.1:44500602-45786580 GCA_025594165.1 Tamias sibiricus | reverse complement strand
GTGGGGACAAGTAGGCATCAAGAAAGGCCAGAGGAGAATGGATGTGGTGACTTGCTTTTTCACCTGTGGTAAGAAGGGAAGGAGAGGACAGGAAGGTTTCGACAAGTCCAGGCAGAGTGGCCCAAGTGGGACAGCCATCTCTAGACAGGTTCATCTCATGTCTCCAAGAAGGCCCTTTACAGTAAAGAGATTGCTTCTGGAGCTTTCTGAATTCCTGCTCATCCTAGAGGGTAGTGATGCATGAACTTCTCTATCTGGTCTCCTGTGGAGAACAGTATGCAGATTGTGAGTGTTGTTATACTATTTGCACCCACAGATCTGCAGACCGGAATAGATGTGGTCACCCCAGATCTAGTTGTGCAGGCTTGATGGGTGACTCCTTACCATAACATTTACAGAAGGGATTTCATAACTCTGTGCCATCAAGATAAATTTTTCCCTACTTCATAATTGGAGAAACAAATGCCTTGTGGGAGAGGGACTGTATCTTATATCTATGTTTGCAAAGGAAATTGAATACTATCTCAAAGGGCCATTCATCCTTCGACACTCATCAGGAAGTTAAGATCAGGATGCACTGATGACTAAGACAAAGAGCTTGTAATCAAGAAGTCTGAAACCCAGTTGAAATTCCATGGACTGAAAAAAATAGGTAACACTTTTTTGGCACATGATGAGAATTTTTTATTATCCCTAGGGGATATTTACACCATGCACTTTTTATTGGCACAGGGTGAGAAATTCAAGACATTTTTTTCTTCATTCCCTTATGTTTAAAAGTCATTGAATAACTGTCACTGGACTGGTAGAAACTTGGGAAGCTCTATAACTCTAAGCTAAGAAGACAAGAAGAAAAGCTCGCTTTAATCTTTCTCTCTAAAAATCTTTCTTTCCCTCTCTCTAAGCTCTAAGAAAGTAGAAGTAAAAGTAGTAAAAGCTATACTCTGCCTCCGAGAATTTTCCTCCCGTGGCGGCGCCGTGGCTGGCCGTGAAAGGCAGCTTACAAATGGTGGTCCGTCCGGGGCTCGGCAGGCAGAGAAGAAAAGCTAAGAAATAAGAGCAATGAAAAAGCATAGCCTCTGACTCAGTTGAGGCCAGTTTAAGAATTAAGCCGAAGCAGAGTAGCTGGCCAAAAGCTGAAGCAGAGTAGACAGCGAAAAGCCGAAGCAGAGTAGCCAGTGAAAAGCCGAAGCGAGCCGGCCAAAAGCCGCAGAGTAGCCGGCCAAAAGCCGACTTAGTTGAGGCCAGTTAAGAATTAAGCTGATGGGGCTGGGGTTGTGGCTCAGCGGCAGAGCGCTCGCCTCACACGTGAGCGGCCTCTGCCCCCGAGAGTTTTTATCCCGGTTTACGGTACCAGGACAGTAACATCACTTCATTTATCTTTGTAGTCATAGCATTAAGTCCTGTGCCCTTTTCATCCTAAATGCTCAAAAATGAATGCATAAATATTTAAAAATATCATAGTTTATTAAGCAAAAATTTAAATAATTCTTTATAATTTTTAATTAATGAATGCATAGACAATATAAATATGCAGGTAAAAGGTTTATAAATAATGAGGAGATATGTGATTTGCTAAGGGAGGCCATAAAGCCATAGAAGAGAAGGTTATTTTCCTAGCAGGAGTACAGTTGATCTTCAGGACTGAATATCAGGAATATTTGACAAATTAACACCACCAAAATCATGTAATAAGATTAATAGTATCCTATAGGTCCCAATGTTAAAATAAAGTTGAACAAAATTATGAAGAGTTATTTATAAATTCTGAACCACAAACTACATCTTCTAAAAGTGACATCCCACCTGATAAGTCTTCCTCCCTTCCTTTGTGCTGACTCCTGCTGGTAGGTTGACCTTTGAACTGCAGGCCACTGAGCCTTTTCTGTAGTCACTCTGGTACTGGTAACTCACAGACCCTGGAAGCCTGTACCAAAAACTGGGTCAGCTGGACATGTTCTGTGATCTTCTAAGGAGTCAGGTGTCTTACAATTGGCAGACCTATAGCCTCACCTTGACCTGTGGCTTCTGAATCCTAGGTGAGGAGGTTTGGGGGCAGATCATGTTTTGAATAACCAGGGCAACCTAGGTTATTGGAAGGTCACCAGATTGGGGTTGGGGGGGTGGATTGAGATCTCACAAGGGAGGAGATTCACTGTGTGGGTTGGAGCCCTCCCAAAGCTCTAGAATGACTTCTAGAGGTAGTATCTCCAAGGCAGCCGTGGTTCTCTGGGGTTCCTCACTAAACTGTGAGAGCCAGAACCCCTCTTCCCAACCCAGTATGCCTGTGGGCGGGGGCACAGCAGCTCATAGGCTGCTTGTTAGAGAAGGGCAGGCAGATGTGGCTTCCCCACTGTAATCTGAACATGATGGCTCCCTATTACACCATGAAACATGGCTCAGTAGAAAGTTTTCAGTGGGAGAGGAAGAGCCCTTTGATAATTCTAAACAAACCCTGAAGTGTTCACCTGCAGGTAAAGTTAAAGAAAAAAACGAAAACAAACTCTGTAGAAATACCTTGAATTTTTAATCTGCACAGTGGGAAAGTGGGATGTTCCAGTTTAAATTTTCTAAACTCCTGTAAGGACTTCACCATGAATTTGGCTTAATTTAAATCTGGGAAGTGGACAGTTATTAGGACATATTCTCTGCTATATACTTGACCTACACTGTCACTCCACTTGTCCTCCAGGCTGGATAAGTGCTTTCATCCCCATTTTATTAATGAAGATGAGAGAGGGGAATAAGTTACCTAGGCCAGAATAGTATAGCTTGTAAGAAGTAGAGCTGGAATCTGAAGTAGAGTCACCTGGATCTCATACCCAGAGTGTGTCCACCCAGTGTCTTCCTTGGAACTACCTCCTGTCATTGACTATACATTGATGACCTGCGTTCTAGGCAGGTGGCCTGGTACCTTAGCATGGTGTTACTTAAACTTTAATGAACCTTTTCTGTTTCAGTAGAGTTGGGTAACATCTGTGAATGTGCATTTGCAAGCTCCAGGAAGTGCCAGTGATGCTGGTCTGTGGATCAGCTTTGGGTCGCGAGTCCTTATGTATTTCAGTAGGTGGCCTCTATCACTGGCAGGTGCTTCACACGTGAGTCACCAGTGTGCAGGATGTAAATAAGTTTATTCCCATGACCAAAATCCTTCCTGAGCAAGGATATGGAAGCAGGTGTTAATACCTAACATACTGGCAGAGGTAGAGTGTGATGGAAAACACAACAGAATCTGCCCAGCGGAGGATTAAACTCTCACAGTCCCATAAAGGAGAAGGGGTGGGCTGTCCAAGTGTATCGAGAAAAGTGAGAGTCTGGTATATGGATATTTGGACCCAACATCTTAAAACATGGATTTGACTGTGGTTCAGAAGGGAGAAGAGATGAAGCTTCAGGTGTGTAGAAGGATTTTGGGACCAGAGAGAGTAAAGGAATTTCAAGAGTGGGTAGGTAAAAGAGTATGTTTGACGAGTTTAAAAGAAGAGCAAGAGAGACCAGTGGCCATTCAGTTTAATTCAGCTCATTTTTGACAGATATTTTATTGAGTGCTCACTATGTGCCAGAAAGTGCATTAAGATCAAAGGATACAAAGGTGTGGAGATAGCTCTCTTACTGTGGGAGACATTGTGCAAATATATAACTTCAATACAGTGTGAAAGGAAGAATTGTACATATATATTCACATTATGTTTCTCTCTCTCTCTCTCTCTATATATATATATGTATATATATATATATATATATACACACATACACACACACACACACACACATATATATATATACAAACATACATATGTATATATTAGAATCAGTGATACTGAGAATGAAAATGGGGGTGGTATCAAGGAAGGTATGACTTCTGAAGGTGCCAAGGGGATTTCAAGCACAGGCCATAGTAGCATTTGTGAAGTTACAGAGACACCAATAGCTCAATGTGCTAAGACACAAGGAATGGGATTGCTTAGGGGAAGAGGCAGAAGAGCACCAGGCAGTGGACTTGAGCATAGAGGATTTACCTTACAGGAACTTGGGATTTAACTTGTGTGCCTGTGAGCTGAATGTGTTTCAACCCCAGGAAACTAGAAAGATGGCCACATTTGTGTTTAAAGTCACATTGCATTTGTTTAGGAGGGCTTGTGCCTATTTAAATATCTCCTACAAACTGCCTTCCAAAAGGACCCCAAACATTCCCCCTTTAAGAAAAACCACATGACAACAGGGAGCCACTACAGATTTTAAGAATTGCCTGGTGAGATTAGAGCATGGAACCATTCCAGGACCTGGGTAAGGGATGCCTTTGAAAGGGTCAAGATCCACGTTGCACAGGACAGTTCAGAGAGATGGCAACTGCTTGATCAAGAGACAGGGAATTAATGAGACTGGTGACAAGGTCAGAGATATATTGGGGAGATAATTCTAAATTAAAAACAAAAATGTTTAGAATTGAGACTTAGATGGATATGGGGGGTGGCAAGAAAGAGCTAGAAGAATAGGATGTTTCCAGGTTTCTCTCCCTATCTATGCACATAAGAGGGAATTCTGTTGTTGTGGGCTGTGTGGTTTGGGAGATAAATAGTTTCATCTTGGACTGTTGTCATTGACATTCCAATGGGAAGGACATCAGGCAGAGATGCCCAGTGAGAAGTTATAAGCACAAATCTGAAATGTGAGATAAACTTTGTGTTTAGAAAAAACAGATTTGGGAAGTCATCTTTAATATACTCTAGACAGAAGCAGGGAGACAGCAAGCTGTATTAGGAGGTGATAGTCCCAATTATCTTGGGGGAAGACCATGTCAACCTCCATTATTTTATTCTGCAAAACGCCTGCATGGTGCTCTGCATACAACAGTTCCTCAATTAGCTTAAGAAATGAGAGAGGCTGGAAACAATGGGAAGGAACTCGATTCTCTTGGGGTTCCTTGCATAATAAGATCTGAGGTGTGTTATGGATGATAAATGAGGTAATGTGGTCCTGTTTTTCAGGATGGACTGATCAAATAGAAATGCTGATGGCTGCTGTGAGCTTTGAACATTCTAAAATCCCCAGAGGAAGTGGATCTTACTCCGTTGGTTGCACAGACTTGATGTTTAATTACACCAATAAGGTAATGCTTTGATTAATACAAATTATCCTTATATGCTAACATTAACCACTGTCAGGACCCACTAGCAGGTGTTAAAACTTGGCATTGACTTCACCTGAGAATGACTAATATTGCCATTTATATTGCTTCATATGAAGCCTTTGCTAATTTAGTCATTCCCTCGCTCTTTGCTGGCATCTGATTAATTGAATATGAACTTACCTTTCCCCCTCCTCAATAGCTAAAGCAAGGTTGCTCATTTTCTTTACCCACTCAGAAAGCATATTGTTATTTTTCTTCTCTTTACTGTGTTCAATCACCACAGAAGTTTTAAAAGTTGTCTGGACCTCTTCATGAACAACAAAGATATCTGGGTCTCCACTAATAAAATCTGCAAAATAGCTGTTGGAATATTTTTGAGAAGCAACTTGACTAAAAATGTATTAATTTCTTTCCTTAACAGAGCACCTTCTTGCGTTTGTATTATCCATCCCAAGATTATGATCACTATGAGACCCTGTGGATCCCAAACAAAGAATATTTTTTGGGTCTTAGTAAATTTATTGGAACACATGGACCTATGAGCAAAATTTTAAAGTTTTTATATGGTAAGATTTCCATTGCTCTTACTTTGTTGGCTCTAGAATATGAGAAACCCTTAGAAACAATAAGAATTTCAGATAGTTAAGACCAAAGTAAATTTTTCTCCAATCTAAACATCTCCTAAGATGATAAGGACAGTATTTCTTAGGAGCCTAGGCAACTTTGAGAGAATCCAGTGTTCTCATTTGTCTGTTCTGAATTTGATGGGAGTAGGTAATAGGGTCAGACTGACGCTAGCATCTTTCTATGGCTGGTTCTTAGTTTTTCCTCTTATATGCCCATGGGAGAGGCAAGAATATAGTGAGAGTAGCAGATTGGCTTGGGACCACTGCCCTATGTGCTCTGTCAGGCTGAAAGAGAAAGAAAGTAGAAGCCACTATAACTATCCAGATTAAAAAAATAAAAACAAAACTAAATTCTTACTTTTCACAAATAAAGAGACTTTGCTCTCTTCCTATCACCTACCCATAAGGAACCAGCCTCTCACTAATAATCAATGCTCATTCATGATTTAATGTGTCTAGATCATGCTAACACAGACTTTTCTCTCCTATCTGACCAGATACTGCCATTGGGTAAATGTTAACTATGTCTTCAAATTTCTCCCTTAAATACACCTACAAGTTCTAGAATTAATTTTAAACTTATATTTTTCTTAAAAATCAATCTAATGTAAAAATGATGAGAATGTCATTATTATACATCTTTATTGTGAATAATTTATAAATCACATCCACAGCGATCATCACATTCGGTATTCATGATCACAACTTCATTTTATAGATGAGGAAAAAAATGAAACAAAAAAATATGGTCATAATTATGATGATCTGACAATTGTGAAAGAATGGAGGACAATATTTTCCATGTTTTTGAGCCCCTTACTGTATGAGTGGATAGGTGCTCAATTATATTACTTAATTAAATAAACTCTCACAAAACCCTTACAAGGTAGTTATCATTTCCTCCACTTTGTAGGAGAGGAATCTGAAGCTCAGAGAGTCAGAGAACTTGCCCAAGGCCAACAGCTGCCATTGGCAAGAGCTGCATCCAAAGCCATCTCTAAGTATGAAGTCAGTGGTCTCACCATCCTTCACTGGGTCATGACGAATTGTAATGACAGAAGTCTCTGATTCTCAGATTCTGGCTTTTAGTTTAATGTTCCTGAGTTTATTGCATGGTTTGGTTTTAGAACATTCCCTTTGAAGTTTTTCTCAAACTTCAAAATGGTAATATGTAGCATCTCGCCTGAATACACCTGTGTAGGAAAATCTCTCACCTTAAGTTCAGAGCTGGCAGTGAGAACTGATAGCTAA
The DNA here is from genome assembly GCA_025594165.1 of Tamias sibiricus. NCBI lineage: Eukaryota > Metazoa > Chordata > Mammalia > Rodentia > Sciuridae > Tamias > Tamias sibiricus. The sequence goes on along the minus strand of CM046666.1, from coordinate 45,779,572 downwards.
CGATAGTACCATGTGAGAAAACAGCACATGATTGAGGTATTTGGTTGGTGAGTAACCATTAGCTGACTTTTTAATAAATTCACTATTAATCCATAAAAACATAAATTCCATGTTTCCAGATTTTATGCTAAGGAGATGTAAGTTAAATTAACTAGCTACATTCAAGTCAGAGAAAATACTAACTAATCTCCTATTGTTGTTTAGGTTCAATAATAGTGCCTGCAAATTGGAATTCTCCTCTGAGGACTGGTGAAAAATACCCGCTTATTATCTTTTCTCATGGCCTTGGAGCATTTAGGTAATGTTTGATTGGACAGCTTTATCCTCTAGCCATCAATGACTGAATATATTTTTTCCCCAAAAATAGGAACAGCACATTTCAGAATGTCATACTGGCCCTTATCCTGGTATGCTGGGCTTCCTCAAGAACTGGCTGTAGCAGCCAGTCCTAGCTCTGTCTTGTCAAGTAGTACTTTCCCTCCTTACAGTTCTTGGAGAATAGCCTCAGAACAGAGAAGAGGGGATATTACACTTTTGCCTGTTGTCATTATACATTTTAATGCCAACACTCTTGAAATTATCCTGTGTTAGTTCAGGCCTTCCAAGAAACAAAGATTGGATTAGCAGTGAAAGACATTTGAAAGAAAGGAAAATACCTCTGCAGGTTAGAGGGAAAGATGGGGAAAGCCTTCAAATCATGGGACACCTTGAAAAGAGATGAGGAAGGAAGAAGGATTAGATAACAGGAGTCTCTGATTGCAGCAGAGTTCTAAGAAAGTGTGGACCAGGCCCAAGGATGGCACGCTTGACCTGAAGTTGCCTGTCAAGACTCTCAGTCTCACAGAAAAGAGCCTATGTCAGTACCCAATCTGTGCCAATCACTGGGAGCATCTCACAGCTTAGCTTCCTCTTGAACATGGTGGGGGGTTGAGAGGGGCAGGACCTAGATGGGGTCTTTAGGAAGCTGTGCTCTATAGCATGATATCTGAGGGGCACATTTGAATGTGAACTATACCCTCTCAAACTTTCTTCTTCCATCTTCTCAACTGCCTCCTCTTCTCCTACCTCAGAAGATTGTAATATTTTCAGGAATAAAAGGTGACTTTTGACTGGAATGAATGAAGTTGGGTAGCATCTTCAATAAAGAATTACGTTCAACACTTTAACTGTAGTCTGGTTAGTTATTTGATTTCTACTGGTGCCTGGCAAAGTGGAATCTTAACGCCAAATCCAGCCTGCCATCCATTTCTGTAAATAAGCTTTGATTGGAAAACAGCCATGCCATTCAGTTTTCACATTATGACTCTTTTGTGCAATGACAGCAGAGTTGGGTAGCTGTGACAAACACTATATGGCCCACAAAGCTGGAAATATTTTATTTCTGGTCTTTAACAGAAAGTCTGCTGATCCCTGTAGGGAACTATATCCCTTCCTGCAAAGGCCCTCTGTCTTCAGGATCAGAAGACATTGTTCCCAGACACCACTTTTTACTTTCTATGGGCATTTCCTGTTGAACACAGGATGTGAGAAAAAGGTTGCGCAGAATGAAGACACGGAGGAGGGTATAAAGGCTGTTGTTGAGCACATGGTTTTTAGCCCCTCCACTCTATCCAATCATTTCAATAACAGCTAGCAAGTGTTAAGTATTTAACCTGCTTCAGATAGGGTTATGAATAGAATTGAAATTCACTTGATCCTTACCTGTAAGGTGCTATATGGTTATAGCATCACCTTCTTACCGATAAGGCAGAGAAAAGGTAAGTGCCCCATCCAAGGTACACAGCTACTAAATGGAAGAACCAGGGTTTAAACTCAGTGGTCAGATTGAGGTTGCTTTCTCTGAACTGCTTTCCTTTGTACATCATCTTATTCAAACTGTACACCTATCCTTGAGGTAAGGCCTTATTCTTAGCCCCGTTTTGCAGTAATTAACCAAATTTCATATAGCTGGTTAGTGGCAAAGTCACTAAGGCTTCCTTTAAAAGCCCAAAAGTCTCAAAGGCAACATTTGTAATCACTGTGCCAAGATTTCTCAAGCTCAATGTTTTAGAGGGTTGTCCTATGCATCTTAGGATGTTTAGCTGTGTCCCTCTATTTAGTAGATGCCCTTAGTGCCCTCCTCCCAGTTGTAATAACGATAACACCTCAAGGCATTGTCAAATAGCCCCTAAGGGTTAAGGTTCTCCCTTGGAGAGCCAGAGCTCTGCACTCTACCCCCAGGGCACTGGCATCCCTATTCTATTCCTGGTTGTCTTAGCAGAACCAGATTGTCATCATGCCTGGTAGTTGCAATACTTCTCTCTTTTTATTTTGAAGGACAGTTTATTCTGCTATTGGTGTTGACCTGGCATCTCATGGATTTATAGTAGCTGCTGTAGAACACAGGTCTGTATCATGGTTTGGCTGGGGTCTTTAGTCAAATGCAGAGAATGCTGATGCCCACAAATTGCTTTTATCAAACAAGTTGAAAAAATTGTTGATGGGATTTTCAAATATGATTACATGATGAGGTGGAGGGAAAGAGGACTGAGTTAAATTGTCAAGGCTTAAAAAAATACAAATTTTGAATGTGTTATTGTGTGCCCCATACTATGCTAAGTGTTTTTCATACACCATTTATTTAATCTTCATAAAAATCCTATAGCATCATGGTTATTATTTTCAATTTAAGGAAAATGGAAGTGAAGGCGAGAAAAGATAATTTGCTCAAAGTCAGACAACTAGTAGGTGGCAGCCCTGGGATTTGATTCCACTGTATTTTCAGCATGGTTGAAGCTGCCTCCCGGTATTGTGAAGACTGAATGAAATGTTTTTACGTGTGACTTGACAAGGAACAATAAGGTCCATTTCCTAGAGCTTCCTTAGGGTCCTCTTTAATTTAAAAAAATGTATAATAAAAGAGGAAAAACAAGTTAAAAGAAATTAGAAGAAAGTTGAGTCAAGGATGGAGTTGAGGAACATGGGTCAGATGAGGAAAGAGGGAACGTGTGTAAAATCAGTTATGTTTGTATTATAGAGACGGATCCGCGTCTGCAACTTACTATTTTGAGGACGAGTCTGCTGCAGAAACAAGGAACAGGTCTTGGCTCTACTTTAAAACCCTGGAACGAGGAGAGGAGGAGACTGTACGAAAACAGCAGGTACTCTGCCATGAGAAGAGAGGTGTTCTGTTGGCCTAAAGCATGTGTACAAAACAATGACATTTGTTGATTTATTTTTACACATGGCAAACTTATGCTCCTGGCTCTCCTACTTCCCATTACCAAAAGATCTGTCAGAAGATATCCCAATAGTAAGATTTCCTTAACAAAATGTCTGGTTCACAGTAAAAGCAAATGCAAGTCTATCTGACAGAATTCTCTGGTATTGAAACTTCTAATTTTAGAATCTCAAAAGTGATAGGAAATAAATTAATAGATCCCCCACCCCTACAGGCAATAGAAAAGAAAAGAAAAAGACTTCAGAGAGGCAGTGTATAACAGTGCTAAGAGTACAGGCTTTACAATCCAACTTCCTATGTTTGAAAGTTGAACTCCACTAACTTCGTCACTTTGCTGTGGGCTGAGCCAAGACAGGTTCATCTCTTTGCTTCCACATTTTATCTATTACAAAACAGTGAGTTATAATAGCAGTGTCTATTGGGACAATTAAGTGAAATAAAGCACATTTATTGTTTCTTTGTAGTTGGCATTTTACATATGGTATGGCATTGAAGTCCACCCACATTTTATTGATGTACACATTGTTATACAATAAGTGGAAACCCAGGGAGGTTAAGTAAATCATCTGAAGTCATACAGCACCTAAGCACAGAGCCAGGATTTGGACTAAGCTATACCTTTTTAAGCTGGTACCCATGTCCCCATGCCAACCTGCACTTTAATCATTAATCACTCAGATGTTTCCAGTTTGTAACAAACCAACTATTTTCCCAAATGCAACCTCTACACAAACTTTAAGGCAAATGTTAAAACCTTTTACTTTATCATTTCTTTCTTCTATCAATCATATTAGGTACAGCAGAGAGCAAAAGAATGTTCCGAGGCTCTCGATGTGATTCTTGACATTGCTCACGGGAGGCCAGTGAAGGACATATTAAATTTAGGGTTTGATGTGCAACAACTGAAGGTGAGCTTTAAAAAAGCCAGGCTCCCCACCCCTCGACCCATTGTTCTTTATCGTTAGTATTGTCTGATTTTCAGCTATATTGCAGGGTACAGAGCTATAGAAAACAAAAACAAAATCATTAAAAAAAAATACAGACAAAGTATTATAGCAGTGAAGAGTATATTTGGTTGAACTACAAATGAAATGACTAAGAGTCAGTTTTAATCTACCAAAATTGTATTTTCATATAGATCAACTTAATACCTCCAGGGGAATTATTATAATTTCTCAGACAACTCCTACATGTTCTTGAACTTGAACTTGAACTTGAAAAGTTGATTAAAAGTTTTGGACACAATTTTGGGAGGGGGTGGAAGGATATCAGACAGAGTAGATGGCATAAGCAAAGACTCAAAAGTATTCAAGGGTATGGTAGGGTCGGGTGCAGGAAACAAGGACACTATGAGGAGTTTGGTTTCAAGATAAGATGATGGTCTGTCCTCCAGGCCAAGGAAGAGTTTGCAGTCCCTCAAGCAGCCTCTCTCTCTCTCCAGTATCCAGGCCTTTGTACATGTTGACCTCTTGGCCTGACATACCCTTCCCTGCAATTAACTTCTTTCTCACCGTCTACACTCTAGTCAGGCCTCATGCCTTCCAATAAGACTGTGTTGTCCCCAGAGCCTGCCCCGTCTGGGTTATCTATCAGATGAGCTCCTTGGCATATTGTATTGCATTAGGCATCTGTAGCACTTCCTTCCCTGATAGACTGTGAGTTCACTGAAAATGAGACCTACTCCCTGGCACACAGGAGGTGCTCAACAATGCTCGAGGAATGACTGAACCAATAAACATGGGCTGGGGAGAGGCAGAAATCAGCGCTGATGTTCAAGTTTTAAGTGTGGTTGACTAGGAAGACCATGAAGTTACTTCTGAACTTTTATGAATTTTTTATATACATATACATGTATACACACATGTCTAAGACATGTATATGTATATGTCTATGTATTTGTAAGTGTACATTCTGTTTTATAGGAAAGCAAGTACTTGCCCATGACTGTGAAATGAGTAATGACTGTATGATTGACAAGATCATGTAGTCTATTCTTCTAATACCATGTGAGATGGTTATGCCTGTTTATTATGCTTTTTCACATAGGGCTCCATTGATAGGGATAAAATAGCAGTAATTGGACATTCTTTTGGTGGAGCAACAGTTATTCAAGCTCTTAGTGAAGACCAGAGATTCAGGTAAGAAAATAAGACAAAGCAAGAGAAAATTATTAGAAGAGTGGGAGTGAGAACACATGTGAGATATGTTTTTGGTTGAAGTCTTTGTGAAGAAGGGATGTGTGCAGGTTTATAAGTCAATCTATACAAATTTTCCTAGGCGGAAACCATCTACTTCTGCTATTAAAAACTCCCCACCCTTGTATACTTCCCCCATCATTCTTATTTATCTGCTCAAGAACTTAATGTTTTCACTTGGAAATTTATCTTTGCACACATCTGTTCTCACATAATGATTGTGATAATAATATTGCCATCTTATAATATTTCTAGACTTTTGTAATGAGCAGAATTTTTTAAATTAGTTTTTTTCCCCTCTATCTTTAAGGTAGAGCTGGATGTAAAAGCATACAGTTATTTGTGTAGGAGTCAGGACCAGACCCCACCCAGTTTTCTAATTTGCAGAAATGTTTTCTTTCTTGAACCGCTTCATTCCAGACTGGTGTGATCACCATCTGGAATGAACCAACCATATGGAAAGTAGGCAGGATCATTTGTGAAATTTAGCCTTAAATTCCTTACAATCTGTTTCAATTTCTTCTTTCATCCACTGAGCACATCAGAGAGGTTATTCAAAAGGTCAGGAAACATAGTATAAACTTACTTGTAAAAAAAAAAAAGTTAGTGACATTTTAAATGATATTCTTTATACATCTTTCTGTAACTCCCAGATAATTTTTCAGGTGGAGCAATGCATCCATTGGTTGCTCTGGACCAGGTATAATAAATACACTATGGAGTGCCCTGAAGTTCTGGGAATGCAGAGGAAATGGTTCATTTATTTTACTTTTGAGACACCTCACAGTTTTGAATAAATTGCTACTTATTTTTTAAAATTTATTTTGAAAACAATGTAACAAAAATGAACAATAAAAATGTTTAAGGAAAGCCGGGCGCGGTGGCGCACGCCTGTAATCCCAGCATTTTGGGAGGCTGAGACAGGAGGATCGTGAGTTCAAAGCCAGCCTCAGCAATGGCGAGGCACTTAGCAACTCAGTGAGACCCTGTCTCTAATAAAATACAAAAAAAAAGGGCTGGAGATATGGCCCAGTGGTCGAGTGCCCCTGAGTTCAATCCACGGTACCACCAAAAAAAAAAAAAAAAAAAAAAGTTTAAGGAAATGTCTTTTCATAGGTTGCAATTCCTAAACACCTCCTACAGAAAATGATTATATAATTCAGGTATGCTACCTTATAAAACTAGATATCCCTTTTTCACACTGAAGTATAATAGCTCTTAAACACAGCAAGATAACCCATAATAAATTGGTATATAGGAAGCCCTATCTGTTGGCCAGTGTGTAACCAGCCTTTCTTCATCACTGTTAACAAATATCTGCAGGTGTGGCATTGCTCTTGATCCATGGATGTATCCAGTGAGTGATGATATATACTCCAAAGTCCTTCAGCCCCTCTTCTTTATCAATTCAGAACAATTCCAGTCTCCTAATGACATCCAAAAAATGAAAAAATTCTACCTACCTGATAAAGAAAGAAAAATGATTACAATCAAGTAAGTATTAGTAACATACTTCATCTAAAACAGAAACTCAGAACTTGGACAAATGTCAACAGATAATATTTGGTGACCATTACAGTACTGCTAAATCAGTTATTTAAACTTTTCAGAAGGAACATGTTAGATGATCTCAGTTTCTAATCACATTTACTCTTTTTAAATGAAAATGCTTTCAGTAGTGTTAATGTATATAGTGTATGTACCAGTAATTTAAATTTGCAAAGTATTTCATCCTTATGCCAGGCTAGGAACTCCTAAGGAAGAAGTCAGATCTACTGTGCTGACCTATTGGGAAAGAATCTGAGTTTATTAATTCCCCAGAGCTTTAATGAGGTGCCCTGAGGGTTAGCATTATGCTTCCATCATGAATGTGAGAAAGAACTCCAAATAGGATTTTGAACTCACAATAAGATATTACAAAGCAAAGACAGAACTCACCTTCTCCATTTGAAACCCAGTTTATTTAGGGAAAAGGGCAGGAAGAATTCACATAGAGTAGTTCCTACTCATCTGGAGTTTTCATTTCCACACTTTTGTTTTCCATGGTTTTAGTTACCCTGGTAGGGAAATATTCAGAAAAATTACAGAAATAAGCAAATCATCAGTTTTAAGTGTGTGCCATGCTCAGTAGCATAATGAAATCTTGTACCATTGCTGCATGCTGCCTGGGACATGAATCATCCCTTTGTCCAGTGTATCCACACGATATATGCTACCCACTTGTTAATCACTTAGTGCCATCTCAGCACTAAGATCGTCACATTATCATAATGCTTGTGTTTAAGTATGGTTCAATAAGACATTTTGAGAGAGATCACATTCATGTAATTTTTATTATAGTATATTATTAAAATTGTTCTATTTTATTGTTATTGATAATATCTTTTTTAACATGTTATTTTTGTACCTTTATTTTATTTATTTCTCTTATGTGGTGCTGAGGATCAAACCTAGGGCCTTGGATATGCTAGGCAAGCACTCTACCACTGAGCTACAACCCCAGCCTGTTATTGCTAATATCTTACTGTACCTAACTTATAAACGTTATCATAGGTATAGATATATAAGAAAAAAACATCATATGTAGGGTTCTGTACTACCTGTGATTTCATGTATCTCCCTGGGACAGAAGGGAACTACTAGAGTATGGGCAATAGCCACTATGGAATCAGAAAATGGAGGAGTCTTCCAACTGAGAAGCGTTCTTAGAAGGGATGGCACCAGAATTTGATCTTATAGGATTGAGGGAGTTTAGATAGATTTGAGGAAGGGTCTGAGTATTTCAGGTAAAGACTTCAAGTTAGCTTATTTGTATGTGCAAGTCTAATTCTGAAACAAATGCTACAAATTACCTATCCCTCCCTCAAACCTGTTTCCTTCTTGGCTCTCACTTTCTTTTTTTTTTTTTTTTTTTTTTTTTTTTTTTTTTTGTGGTACCAGGGATTGAACTCAGGGGCACTTGACCACTGGGCCACATCCCCAACCCTTTTTTGTATTTTATTTAGATACAGGGTCTCACTGAGTTGCTAAGTGCCTCGCCATTGCTGAGGCTGGCTTTGAACTCGCAATCCTCCTGCCTCAGCCTCCCAAAGTGCTGGGATTACAGGCGTGCGCCACCGCGCCCAGCTTTGGCTCTCACTTTCTTTCTTCCCTTTTTCTTTCAAGAAACCTTGAAAGAATAGCTTGAATTTAATATTTCATGCACTTCTATACACTCTTTGATGCTTGTAATCTAGCTTCCTAAGCCCCCACCACTGCACTGACACTTAAAGCCCTGCTTGAGCTCACAGCACACACAGCCTCTGCAGTCCCAGCCTTTCTCGCCCATCTGTGCTTCATGGCTGACTACCCTGTCCTGCACTCTTGGCTGCCACAAGCTTCTCTCTCTAGTCTCCTGAGTCATTCATTCCACTCCCTATTTTTCTCCTCTCAGGCCATCCCTCCCTTCATCCAGCCTTCTGCTCTCAGTTCTCCCATGACCCTGTCTTTATTTACCTTCTTAATGTTTCTGATTGGAATGTGGAGAAGAGGGAGAGGGAGACAGCAGCTGTGCTTTGAGCTTAGGTGGCTAAAAGAATGATGCTTTGCTTCTCGGAACTGGCAAAGAGAGGAGGAAGAGTTGCACTGGGAGGGACTAGTCTGAGGTTGTGCTCTAGTCTTGGAATTTCCTGCGAACTTGAAAATCTAGGTAGAGACATCTGGCCACGAATTGAAAATGTACAGAATTTGCCTGCTATTGTAGAAGAAACCTTTGGAATATAGGAGGCTGCAAAATGAGAAAGGAACTGGTCTGAGAATAGAATCTCGAGGAATGCCTACACTTAGACGGAAGAAGAGTCAAGTCAGAAATGAAGGTGATATGTCAAGGAAATGAAGAGAGGTGCAAGAGTGTCACCAAGTATCAAAAAAGTGGGGTGCCTTCTATTTGATGTTAAGACTGTTGATGAATGTAGACCAATACAGGGACAGATCTTTGTCATCGTTGTTATCATTTAATAGATAAAAAGGATTAACCCTGAAGTGTTTTGGCAAGCATCGTACACATTTTAAGATAAGTGTCAGGTGTGAGGGACAGGCTCTGTCTCTGAGCTCAAGGCCTTTTACCTAGCACATTCCATTTACTGAAATTGGAAGTATTAAAAAGTGGGAATCATTTCTTCTAAAATCAATACATCAGGATTCTTTGGTTTTTCTAGATGGAGAGGACTGTACTTTAGGATCCCTAAATTAATAGCTTGTGACCCACAAATACATGTAAGGATATCAAATTACAAGTTTTCTTTCCTTGACTTTCAGTAAACAGGCCACCGGGGTCAGGATCTTTTTTGCACCCTAACTACAAAAGTAATTTTATCAAATAACATGTGGTGTAAATTTCTCATTTCTCTTTTAGGGGTTCGGTTCATCATAATTTTGCTGACTTCACTTTTGCAGCTGGTAAAATAATTGGACACATATTCAGATTAAAAGGACATATAGATTCAGAGGTTGCTATTGACCTCACCGACAAAGCTTCATTAGCATTCTTACAAAAGTATTTAGGTAAGAAATGAATCTTATTTCCTAAACTGATGTTCTCAGGACAAACCTGTGTTGTTTAACAGTCTAGTTTTAACTATCTCTAGTTGGTTTACAATTAAACAAAGCAGCAAATCAATTTGAAAGCAAAAATTTGAGAAAGTTTTGCTGCTTTGCATACTATTTATCATAGAAAGCAAGTCTACTGGTTAAGAGTTAGTTTCTTCATAAAGCCTGGGAGAGACTTGCCTCTTGGAGATACTGACAGAAAGAAAGATGGGTGCTTCACTCCACCCTCTCAACTTCATGCAGCTGATGAAGCCCTGGGGTAGCTGACATGGAACACCTTGCCACTAAGGTCACTGTGCAATTTGCATAATGTATAATTCTACAGTGCCACCTAGAGGTGCAGGACTGTTCAGTGCTCACAATGTTTAATGTGTTTATTAACATTTATATTTTGTAGGACTTCATAAAGACTTTGATCAGTGGGACTCTCTGATGGAAGGAGCTGATAAGAATCTTATTCCAGGACCAACAATTCATACACTCACCCCACTTGACACTCCACAGGACTCTATGGGAATAGAGAAAGAAAATGTAGATTAAAAGAACTTTTTAAGAAGTTTCATTTAAAAACAGAGAGAGAGAGAGAGAGAGAGAGAGAGAGAGAGAGAGATCTCAATTGTATTTTCCCAAATAACTCATACCCTAAAATTTAGTTTATACTGTAATAGTGATTAAATTGAGGTTTGGACTAAGAACTTTTTCCTTTAAAGAAAGAATGCAATATACAAAATCATACCATCCCAAATTATATTTTTACTTAGTTGATCCTTTGTGTTAGAATTCAAATTGTATTTTACATTATACTTTAATTAATGGGCATGCATTAAAACAGGCACAATGCTAATGAAAACCTGTTGTCAAAGATTCCCTAAAGATACAGTAAAAATTGATGTTCTTGTCTTTTATTTACTGTTAGCAGTAGTAGAATTCAGTTTTAGCAACCTGGTATTCTAGGTAGAACTTGGCAATGTTTCTCTTTAACTTTCAGTTATGATAAGAAGAATTAGAGGTTGATAATAAAGTTATTGTTTTAATGCAGGACTGGTGATACTATACAATTTCAATATGGTAAGGAAATGGGGAGTGGACCAAGGTTGGGAGTGCTGGGGACAAGGCAGAGGCTTGTAAAGCAAGTTGGCAATTTGTTTACATTTCTAAATTCTCTCTCTCTCTCTCTTTCTCTCATGCATTCTATTGAATAAACAAAGGTACCCTTGGTGTTACAGCTGTTGAAGACAGGCCAGGGATTCCAGCTATAACACATTAATATAGTTATACACCTAAAGACTGTGAAGGATAACAGAGGCAACATTCTGAACCACTTTGTTTTCCTAATGAATATTTAATGGACATTTAAAATTTTACATATACTAGTAATATAAGTAGAATAACAGTTAAATGAAGGTTTATAAAGTATCTTAAAATATAGACACACTTATACATCTAGGAATCAAGGAAAATGATTTTGTTTCCTAAGTGATACAAAACTTTATGCTGCTCAATATTAAGTGTATGTTTTGGCCTAAGTATGATGTTCCTAGAACTTCTCCAGAATTTTAATTTAGCCTGTGTGAACAGGGAAATCAGTACTTCAATCCCTCTCTCTTCCACCCAGTTAAAAAGTATCTATGTGCTGATTTGGTACCTCAGGCCATCTTTAGTGGTTTAAGGTACAAAATCATTCATTCTGAGAAATTTGAATTCTCCTTCCCTATAGTCATTCAAATTATTTTTAAAAATTTTAATAGTGATTTAGGTCAAACTCAACTTGAAACAGAAACCTTCTACAGTCTGGCCCTGGTGCATCTTCTCTGACCTTTTCTCCTGGTAATTTCACACTCATTTACTGCCCTGGTTATCCTGGAGCAGGCAATATATTCATCTACCTTGGCTATTCTTAATATAAAACCCTCTCCTCTCTACTTATTGAAATGGTACTCAGTTTTTAAAGTTCTTAATTCCCTCTTCCCATTAGGCCTCAGGGCTAACTGTGTTTCATATCCTTGCACCTTCTTTTCTCTCATATGGCAAACCTTCCCCTTACTGACTTTACAAATGGACAAACATTCCCATTCTGTTGACCTCTCTAATTCAAGAGATTTTTTTTTACAATCCTTTGTTGGTGGCACATGCAGATGCTGAAAAGAAAAAACAACTGCTGAAAATATCAGCCATGAGTTAAGCAAAGTGCACACTGAGTACTTTTCAGGAAAGAGAAGGGAACATTTATTGAATTCTCTTTTCTGGGCACTTCACATAAATGATGCCTAATCTTAAAAATACTCCAAGAAAGGTTTTATTATCACTAATTTACAGATGAACAAGATCAAAGCTCAAAGCTATTATATAACCTGGCCACGCCACATATCTATTAAGCAGCATTTAACTAAGATCTATTTCCAAAAGCTATAGAGTCTGTTTCCAAAACCATGTTCCAATGCATAGCCTTTGAAGTTAGATGAGTCTGAGTTTGATCAAGTCTCTGAGACTCCCAACTGGCCTGGGCAAATTATCTAACTTCTCTAAAAAGCTTCACTTTTCTTCACTGAAAAACATGGGTAATATTAACATGTCCCTCAGAGTTGATTAAAATGGGGAGATGACTTTAAAGTGCCAGCTGAATGACTCATACATGAAAGCTAACATTTAGTATCACTAAGCCTCTCCCTCTCCCCAATTATGGGGGAGGAGAGATAGAACCACAGTTGAAATGAAATGAGACCACCACAGCTTTAAGGATAAACTTTATTCAAATTTTGTGTCATATTAGCATACTTCCAAATTCAAACAGAATAATAGTTAAATGTTTAACTACACAGACAAGGCAAAGCTTTAAAATTAAAAAAAAAAAGAAAAGACAAATTCTGAAGGAGAAACTGCTAACAAAGTTGTCCTCCTAAGTAGCATCATGTAATGTTCTTGTCGTGAACCTATGTTTTTCTATGTTAATGTAAACACTATATTGAAAAGGTACCAACAGTTCCTTTGAAATGTGAGTGATGTGTTAGGAAATTGTTTAGCAAAATAAATCCTCCCAGTTGAATAAAAACACAAGACAATTCAAGGCAGAGGAAAGAACCCAGAGCCATACATACAGAATCCCACTAAAAATACCCTGTACAATCAACCTGAGACCTAGTTTAATTTGGATACATATCAGTTTTCAAAAATGACAACTTCTTGTGGTTAATGCCTTCTATTTCCTCAGACACACTTGATCTGGGTGAGATGCCACTTGTTCACAAGCAGCTTCGGACCAGTCACACTTAGGGATCCACACTTAAATCCACATCACCTGCTGACCCCTCATCTGAAACAAGATGAGAACAATCTTAAGCTGAGAAAAAAATCCTAAGAACAAGACAATTATTTACATGAGTTCTACAATGACAATGTTCTCTAAAAGGTGGCAGAGGAAAAGATAAGTTCTAATTACTATAGAGAATTATTCCTGTAGAAATGATTTTATTTTTAGTATTTTGGTTCCCACACTACTCCTATTATCAAAGTTTCTTTTATGATTCAAAAAGGGTATATTTTATATTTTGCTAGAATGAGGTTAATAAGGCTGATAACCAATAGGACTTCATTCTTTTTTATTAATGTGTGTTTTTCACATAATACTGAAGCTACCAAGAGCTGATTTCATTTTGAATATGCCTCAGTTCTAAGAACCAATGTGCTATTTATGAACAGGAATGTGTAATGACAAAGAAAATACAATAAATTGAATTTTATCATATAGATAAACTAAAAATCCAGGAAGAAATTAGAAAAGATTAACATACAGGATCATTTGAACAAAATTAACCCTAAGAAAAATCCCTTAAAGTCCTTTAAAATATAAATTCACCAGACCCACAATCTTTCAAGATTAATTCAATCAACCAACAAATTCCTCTGACATTTCAAGATATCTTCCTCATGCTTATTTTATACCCAGAAACATGTTTAAACTTTTTTAAAAAATCTAACCCTGCCCACCCCCCACCACACACAAACACAAAACAAACCTGTGCTACTATCATCCAAGAAAATTAACAGACTCAGGATAATGGGGTGTTTAAACACTTGGTAATGCTGGGTGATAAAAGTATTTTGTTTTAAAAAGACAAATTACCTTTAAATGTGGTATCATCTGATGACATGAAGTAAAGATCTTTTCCCAGTGTTTGGAATGTAGCCTAAGAAAAGGAACCTTTGAATTACAACCAATTTTTGAATACAAAGTAGTTTAAATCAGAAACAGGATCATAGATAAGCAATAACAAAAAAGGTAAAGGAAACTATTAAAATTTTGACAATCTAGTTTTATAGTGAAGAATCATCTCAAGTACATTTTCTGTTTTATGAATGTTCATGTCTCTGGAACATCTCCACTGGTACCCTTTTCCAAGCTTGAGCTCCCAGACCCCTGGCGACATCAGTCCTTGATGAGGGAAGGACAGACATCACTGCTCAAGGGGCCACTACTGTCCACTGAGTGTCACAGATGATTAACGACCCAGGGAAGACGAATACTCCCTCTGATGTTCCTTACAATACTCATAGTATCATGTGCATGCTTGATGTGATACAGAAACTGATTCCTGAGACATTTTCTTATGACAAAATGAAATAGTTCAGGTTTTAAGAATTCTTTAAAAATATAATCAGAAAGACATGGAGATCATAATGATTTAAGGTATCATAAAAAAGTCGCACTTAATTCAATACCTCATAATATTCACTTTTTAAGGAAAACCATCTCATTTGAAGATGCATATTCTTATTTAAGGCTCCCTCAAAATTTGAGGAAAGGCTCATTTAATAATCAAATAATCAAATCAAAAATTGGAACTACTAATCATCACCTGCTAAGACAACATCTGCTTACTGGCTTAAAGCCACAGGTTAAGTGTGTGTGTGCGTGTATATATATATATATATATATATATATATATATATATATATGTATGTATATATGTATTATATTATGTATATATATAAAATACACATATATATATATACACACACATACATACATATACATGTAAATATATGTGTGTGGGTATAAATTGGATATAAACTATCCACTTTAAATACATACGCTATTTAAACTGAATAAGTATGTACTTGAATAATACACATGTATGTACTCAAATACTTAAATTTATGTACATAAGCACTTTAGTTCTAAATATTTTCTTCTCTTTGGCATATATAGATATTTATCCAACTAGAATCCTGTATGTACATACATATGTCTTTGGCTGTGGATTCTTCAAATTTAATAGAGATAATCAGAATATAAAAGTTTTAGTAAATATTGATGCAAAAAAGTATAGCAGTCTGTTACCTTTGATAAGGAAACAAAAATGGAGGTGACATAAAGAGGTGACTTGTCCATGGTTTTCGATGGGCAACATTTCCAAGTGAACCAAATATACAACACTAACAGAAATAGTATAACGCTTTATGGCTCATGAATGTCATGCAATGTTATGCAACTATTAAATACATTTGCAGCTTTCTGGCTGCAGCTGAGATGGAGCAAGCTCACTATAGCCTTTCTTTCACTCATTACAATGGAAAGTTTGGGGCAGAATTCAAAAAGCAAACATCTGAGAACTCTCAAAAGTAAACAGGAACAGGTAGACTGACATCTAAAGTAAATATCTGAAATAGTTCACAATAAGGGTGAGTTTCACAGGCTTTTCTTTTTCTTTTTCACTTTTCTGTCTGATGATTCAACTGAGAATGTGCTGAATTAAAATTGCCCATCCAGAAATGAGAGGAAAGGGCCCTTGAATGCTACAAAATAGGGAATAGGTGGGAAATTCCTCTGTTTTTCCCCCTGAGGATAGTAGCCCAGGTGACCACCTGGTGTCAACAGTGGCAATGCAAATGCCTGAAAATATGAAAGAAGCCCTGTCTCCCTGGGCAGCAGAACCAGGAAGAGGGCTTCTGTGATCTTTAGAGCAGGAGGAAGGAATTCTTATTTTCTCCCTCTATCTCATCAGAATCACTCCAAACAGAACTGCAGGTCTGAGTAGAGGGAAATGCATGTACTTTCTGGTCAGGGGATCCCCCCAAAAAAAGAGGCCTCTGGGGAGCTGAATAAAATAGAACCCTGGGAGCCAGAAAGTATGGAGAAAATCTCAGAGAGTAAAGGAGTTGGGAAATTTTAACCCCTAACACTAATAAAAGACATAAGATTACCTCTGAGCTATGTTAGGCAGAATAAGAACAAAGAAGCCACTGGCTACTATATAAAGCTCCAAGTCCCAATCTAACTGCTAAGTGGCCTGTGCACTGAACAACACAGTCAAGGCTTTGAGAATGGAACTGACTGACATGGGAATCATCAACTACAGAAGGAGAGACAGATGATTAACCTGACTGGGTTGATCACCTGCAAAGACAACATTGTCCAGAAGATTTTAGCAGGACCCAAGTCTTATCACAAAAGACTCAAAATGTTCAGGATATAATCCAAAATCACTCAACATACAAAGAAACACAGAAAGCAGACCCTTTTCTAGGGAAAAGACATCAGGCAGATGTAAACCCTGAGATGACCAGATATTGGATCAAGCAAAGACTGTGAAACAAACAGGATAAATTCAAATGCCCCGACACTTTGTAGCAGCAAGAGAAACGGCCCACCAGATGGTCCTAAATGAAAAAACAGAAAATAAAACTATATGCACTGTAAAATCAACTGTGTCTAAAATATGTAGATGAAATACTTACATCCAATATAAAAAGAAATACCCATTGAAAGAAAAGCAAACAGAATAACCTATTTTTCCTTGAATGGGTATGTTATAGGTGATTGTTACTTCCTCATTTTAAATTTTGCCATATTTCCCAGATTGTCTGCATCAAAAATGTATTTTATAAGAGTCATGAACATCAAACAATTTTCATTCTTTAACTTCAAAGTGAAAACCAAGGAGTAAAACTTGAATAACTAATTCCCCAAAAGTGAAACTTGACATCAAGTCCATTAACATTGGTTTTGTTATTGTTTTCTTGACTGTTGTTCTTACAGTAATTTTTTTTTCTTTATTTTCCCTCACACAAGAGCTTTAGAAATAGTTCATTACAGAGCTCTCATTAATTAATGTTTACAGAATTCCATACCTCAGATGGACTCCTGTCCAATTTGGGTATGCCATTCCAAACGTCTTCAGGGTTCACTATCTCCTCCACACCATTGGAAAGGTTCAAAACCTACAGGAGAAAACAAAGTTGAGTAAAAAGTGGTGATTTATGTTCCACTGTAATCCTTAAAATTAAAGCCAACTTCAATCTTATGTTTCAAACTCAATGCTCCTTCAGTTCAAATACATATTGAGTAAACACCTGAAGATCAATGATGAATAAAATTTAGAGCTCCAGTGTCTAAAATCTAGTGGAGAAACCCAAAGTTGGACATTTTAGACTCTTGCAGCAAGAGGTCTGCTGCTCCCATATGCTTATGTAGAAGAATATAACATGTGAAATGCATAAAGCTTTTTTTTTTTTTTTTTGAAGGGGTTGTCTGAAGATATAGGGACATTTAGAAAATAATTTCAGTGAATGCTTCCTAGATGAGGTAATAGCTAAAGTAAATCTTTAAACTGGAATTAATCATTTGGGGAATGGGTGGGAATACAGGCAAAATAGAGGTGTAATCTACAATTTATAAAGCACACCAGGTGATTCTGGCACAGGTGGTTTTCAGATTACAGGGAAAACACAAATCAAATGGAAGTCACTTAAAAGTTTTGTACAAAAATGATGGGTTGGATTTGCCTTGATCAACTCCATACTAGCAGTGTGGACAACGAATTGAAAAGGCTAGAAGTAAATCAAATGGAAGTTTAATATTAGAGTGATGTAATTGTGAAATGAGGAACTCACCTAATGTAGAGTCATTAATTATAAAATTCCGAAAAAGAGATAAGCAGTGCAAAGTGTATAACTTGGGACTATAGGATTTGTGGGTTATGGGAGATAAAATAGGCTGAATGATCCTTGCTAGGATTCTTATAGATGGATATTTAAAATGACTTTCACATTGCATCAAATTACCAAGTGGACAAGCAGGTAAACATCCACCAATTGTATTCTATAGTTTATTAAATTCCTTAACAATCTCCAAGTGCATTTTGAGATAAGGTATTTTAATCTCACTTACCCTTGTGCCTTCTTCAGCTATTTCCAAAATCTCACATTTAGACCATGTATTTCTTAGACTTGACCACACAACACATTTGGACCCAACAGAAAATCCTTTCAGAGTGTAGGTGTTCCGTGGTGGTTGAGCTGCCAAATTGAACAGGATAAGACTCAAGGTATACCTCTTGATTCCTTAATGTGAGATATACAAGCAAAGTACTTTTCTAATCTACAGTTATTATTCCTATGTAATCAGTATTATGTAATTACTATATGGTGATAATAAGCTCTCTCTTTTCCTCAATTTTATTTTAAATATTATTTTAAATTCTTCCAGTGTTGCCTCCCCAGATAATCCCTACCCATTTCCTAAAAACAAAACAAAACAGCAAAGGGATGTAATGTAAACTAACTTCCTTCCTTCCTCCCTCTCTCCCTCCCTCCCTTTCTTTCTTTCTTTCACCAGGGATTGAAACTAGGGGCACTTAACCACTGGGACACATCCCCAGACCTTTTTATTTTTTGAGACAGAGTCTTGATAAGTTGCTCAGGACCTTGCTAAATTGCTGAGGCTGACTTTGAATTTGCAATCCTCCTGCCTCAGCCTCCCCAGCTACTGGGATTACAGGGGTGTGCCACCACATACAGTGAATTTTATTTCTAACACTGAAAATTACTATTGAAAGTGGAACTTTTACTACCAGTGGTGTTGTCTATTGTTACAAGAGCCATTCTTAAAGCAAAGCAGCATGTTGCCAGCAGATCTGTATCACAGTATGACAGAGCTAGTGTACAGTGTGACAATGGAAAGAAATAGCTAATCCAAGGCTAATAATTACAAGATAAGACACACCCAAAGGATTCCATACCATGCAATTAAAACATTCTGAAAGCATTTCAAGGGATTAAAAAGCAGGATTCAATACTGTATGATTGTAGAATCTGCATTTACTTTTTTATAACTGTATGCAGACAAACACAACGAAGATAAGGAAGAAGAAAGCACAGCATGGTGGTAACAACAGTACAATGATATTCTTATATTTTAAATGTGATTTATCTTTCAGGAAATAGCTTTTAAGCATTTTATTTTTAAACTTTAATATTTTAGCATATATTACTTTACACTGATTTCACAACCAATTTTTCCTGTTTAAAATGCCCTTCCATAAAAACCAAATCTGACTCACTTCTCTGTTTAATCTTTCTTCCAAAAACTCAATTTAAGAAATTCATATAATAATTACTCCCTTTTCTTTAAAACCAATAAGAGCCACATGTAGTGGCCCATGCCTATAATCCCAGTGGCTCAGGAGGCTGAGGCAGGAGGATCTTGAGTTGAAAGCCAGCCTCAGCAACTTAGAGAGACCCTGTCTCAAAATAAAAAACAAAAAAAGGGTTGGGAACGTGGCTGAGTGGTTGAGCACCCCTGGGTTTAATCCCTGGTATGAAATAAATAAATAAATAGATAAATAAATCAGAACTTCTGAAGTCAGTAAATTAAACCTTAAAGTAAAAGAAAACAAGTCCCCTTACCCGAGGTGTGATGTGGTGAAGTGTTATTGTGTTTCCTTCCGTCTCTAGATTCTTCATCAGAGAACAAAGGTATTAATGATGAAATGGCACCTCTGTTTTTGTTTTTACATTCTGGAAGTTCTTCTAACATACCCATTTCAATGTGCATTTGGGGATCACAATTCTTTCCAAGTAGATGCAATGGTACTCTGGGTTGGTCATCAAAAGACTCCACACTTGACCTTCTCATGTCCTCTGCACACCTTGATTCTTGGACTTTCTGACTAACTATTAAGGACAAAGGATTTGTGTTGTCATCTAGAGACAGCTGGGCTGTGGGTAGTTCTAGTTCTGGCTGTGTCTCAGTTTCACAATCAAGGGGAAGCTGCACCGTGAAAGGTTCCAGAGTGATTTCTGTGTCGTTGCCTTGGGAGAGAGGTATAATTGGGGGCACCAGACTTAGCTCCTCTTTGTCTTCATCCCCTACTAAAGAATGTTGTAACTCAATGGATTCTAGTTCTAAGAATTCTTTTGATTCATTATCAGGGGAAAGTGGCACCTCAAGTGAATTCAATTCTAGTATCTCCTTTGTTTCACTAGGTGGTAATAATGTGTTAAATCCTTCAATTAGGTATGAATCATTAAATTTTGCTTCATCAACAAAATGGCACTCTACTTCATCTTCCAGCACCTCAGCAACAATTTTATTTTTGCAAGAGTTTTCAAAAACTTCAAAAATGTTATCACTTCCAAGGTCATACAATTTGCTTGTCTTATTTTCAATCATGTTTAATTCTTTTTCAATTCTTTCAGCAAGTTCATCTGTCCGTGATTCCACATATAATGTTTTATCTTGTATAGCTTTGGTAATTGTTTTCTTAAGTCCAATATCAGGACTGGGAATTGCCAGGGATCCCTTTATCTCTGGGCCATTTCTTTCATATGGTAAATCACTCTTGGTCATACTACTCTTAGAATACTTCTTCATTTTCTCATTAATACTTTCACCTTTGCTTTTCAAGTCAACTATAGCTAAAGGGATATCACAAACATCCCTTTTGATTTCTAATATTATTATTTCCAACACATCTTCTGTTACTATATCATAAAAATAATCATTTCCCTCTTGAGGACATAAACCTTCTGAAATATTGAATCCTGAAAGGCAACATGGAAAAGCTTGCATGGGAACCAACAAAAGGTCAGAGGGCATGTTCCAGAGTGCTTTTGGCTCCACACAATCTTCAGTGTTTCCAAAGTCCACAAGCCTCACTGATGCAAGATAATCATCACAAATATTAGTGATAAGTGCTCTATAATAATGTCCGTCTTCTCTATATTTTACTATACAAGGATCTCCAATGTGAGGACACGTGATGCGATCTCTCCAATCTATTACTTGCTTTGCCCTGGTTTGCACTTCTGCTTCTAAATACTGAAGTTTCTCGGTGTCAGCAAACTGACACCAAAAATACTCAGGCCCATCTATCACAGTGGCATAAGCTCTCACAATCTTCATTTTTTGATTATACCAGTTAAGAAACACTGAGATGTCACTGTTGGATTTCTTAGCAGACTTTGAACAGTCACCTTTAACTATTTGGGTAGAAAGTCCTATTTGAGATTTTTCACTGAAAGCACATTTGCTAATCATATCTTCTGATATGATCCCACGTTCATCAGCAAGAATAACTTCCCATCTATCTTGAAATTTAACGAATTCACATCTTACTTGAGCCTCATCAGTCCTTTGGGAAAAGTGATGCACTATCTCCTTTGAGTTGACAATGTCAGGAACCCAAAGTCCCCTTAAAGAGCAATGGATGCACAATCCTGGTAACAGTGCATTAACCAAGTCAAGCCTACCTATTTTGTTAGCAGGAACCACGGAAACATTACCATAATCTATGAACTGTACAGAGAGAAGGTCATCGGGTTGTTGTTCTTTGACCACAGCACGATACCATAAGTTGTCTTCTGGGAAAACAGCACATATCACATCCCCACTTTGCACAGGTGGCCCTGCATGATATTGGGGCCTTGTTTTAACATCATTTAATCTCTCAGAAAGACGATTGAGCTCAGGTTCATCTTCAGTTAGCTGGACATAAAAGTCTGAAAGATCATTAATATGTGAAACATATACAGTTGTTTTAAAGCCAGGCATTATCATCTTCTGTGGGAACTCACAAAATTTTAGAGGCAAATCTTTGTTACAAGCATCTCCTATTCTTCTCTCTGGAAGAGTGGCTTCTAGTTTTGTGGCTTTCAGAGATGGCTCCACAAAGATTTCCTCTTTCTTTTCTCTTGTTAATGAAAATACTTGATTATTTTTGTTTCCTGCAGCTTCCTGATATGGAGTGACTAAGTTTATCTTTGTTGAACTTTGTAAATGTTTGAGCTCCTTACATGCTGAGCTGATCTTAGGTTTGCATCCCTCTCCAAAAATTTCCACACTGCATAATTTGTTCTCTCCTGTCTTACTTAAATGTTCTATGGTTGACGTCACATTTTCATTTTTTTTTTCAAGAGTTCCAGGTGTAGAGGGAAGTGTTTCATTCTCTTTGTTTTTCTTCCTGGTTCGATTTTTGTAGCCGAGTAGCCCTAACTTCTCATTAATATTAGCATTAATTTGAATACTATCATCATATAGTTCTATAATCAGCCGTCCATCTGGATCTTTTGCTACAACCAAGGCCTTCAATGCCTTATCTAGAACAGTCTCCTGAAACCATGTTGTAACTTCTTCTGGTATATTATTGGGAATATCAGACAATGAGCATTTAACAGCTTGCATGGGCAAAAGTAACACATCATAGGCATCACGAGGTATTGAAAGCAGATTATCACTTGTTATGTAAATGTTCCCAAAATCAACAAAGAAGACTTTAGTTGGCTCTTTTTCTATTACTATCCCTCTATACCAGTTTCCATCAGTGTACTTGGCAAGGCACAAGGTTCCAGGGACCAAGGGAGATGTTTTTAAATTCAGCAAAATTTTACTTAACTGTGTAATACTACATGACAACTGTTCTAAAATATTTGCATTTCTTGCCAGCTGGCAATAAAATGTCCAGGGGTCATCAACGTGTGTTATATACACTGAATCCTCACTACCAATTTTCATATCATGTGTAGAATAGTAGTAGGAATGTAGCTTAACAGAAGACTCCAGAGGCTTCTGAAGTTTTACTGGTCTTGCTAGTCTCTTTTCTATCAAAAAATGGCAGGCACTCTGAAAGGGTGTTAGCAAATCCACAACATTAAACAGTTCTTCATCATGTATTGAGGCCAAAGCAAATATTGTGCATTTTAATTCTAGATTGTTTTGCCATGCACTGTCTACAAATTCACTAAAAGCTTGTATTGCTTTTTCATCCCAAACAAAGGGATTTTCACCAGTTGGTTGAATTAAATTATAAAGACTGCACCTAAAAGCTTGAGCTTTAACCTTGAGAAACTCATCACTAATTGAATAAATATTCTTCACAGAAATAGTATCTTTGTCTCCGTAATCTACAAACATTACTTTGACATGCTCTGAAGATTGAGCCCCACTAATCAGAGCTCTGGACCATTTACCACTTGCTGTTCGCTTTGCCAAACAAGCAGGTGTGGTTCCCTGGTGAAGAGTCATAGTATTTTTGCAATAGTCCTCAATATCACACATTAAAGTTCTAAGTCCTTCAGTGTTCCTGGTCAGCTGACACCAGAAATGGCCAGGGCTTTCAACATAAGACACTTTGACTTCTACTGTACTTCCAACTTCCAGCTCTTCTGAAGAACCTGGTTTAATTTTCAAGAAATTTGGTGTAAGGGGAGAATAAACAGGGGCTTTTTTTTCTTTTCCTTGCTCTACTTGTCCAGTTGAGACACTGGTAACAACTGTTCTATCAGTCAAAGCTTCTGAAACAGAGATGGTTTTTTCTTTCTCAGCTTTCTGTTCTTCTACCTTCTTGGCAGAAGACATTTTGTTATCAGCAATAAAATGGTTTGAAGCATGCCCTGGGGAGTGAGCATTTACTACAGGATTTTCTTTTGTTTCAAATTCCTGATACTTGGCATATCCAGCTTGAGCAATTACCTTACTAATGTTTTCTTCCCCTGCTCTAGATTCATCAAGAATCTCGATAACATATTGATGATCCTGCTTATCAAGAATATGGATAACCAATTCTTTGTGGAGTACAGTCTTTTTAAAAAAAGAAATTGCCTCCTGGCTCCAGGTTTTCCCCAAAGGCCAAATATCCGCAAGGGTGCACCTCAGAGCCAAGGCTGGTAGCTGTCTAAACTGAGGAAGCAGCATCCTTACATCATACCAGTCCACATTTTCTGAATTGCCTCGGTCAACTAGGAATACATCCACACTCTTGTCATCTAATTTGGTGACTATGGCCCGATAATAGCCATTTTCTTTCCATTTAACACAGCAAAGGTCATCAGGTTCAGGTTTCAAAACCACACCATCCAGCTTACTGGCAGAGGAATAGAAACTGCACATTCTTCTCATAAGCTTGCTGAAGGTGCCATTGTGTTTCCTCAACCTAATCCAAAACTCAGAGGGACTCTTAACAAACTCTACATGGGCATCATAGAAGGCATTCATCTTCAATTTGATAGACCTTAAGGCTGGGAGTGAAACCTCTTCATCCACTTCTTCTGCAGGGGACTGAGACTGTAGCGCTGGGTCTGGTTCTTCTCCCTCCTCTTCCTCCTCTGTCCCCTGGCTCTGAAGGAATCTGTCAGCTAGGCAACACGACTGTACTCCAAATACACCGTTAAGATTAATCCCATCTTCTCCATACAGGGTGACATAATACACGTGCTCAAAGGAACAGTAAAATTCAATCTTTGCATTCACTGCTTGGCCCAGTATCAGTGCCTTCAGGTCACCGACCTGTGACCGAGACCAGCCTCTCCCACCGTCCCAGAGTCCATACAAAGCACAAGGGTAGGTCACCACAGGCATTCGAAAATATTCAGGCAGCAAGTACCGAAGGCTACTACAACTCACTAATTCCTTCCTTCCATAGTCTACATGAAGCACCTGGGCACAGCGATGTGGTCGAAAAGTCTCAAGCAAGAGCGCCCTATACCAATGTCCATCCAATCCACAGGATGCACATGGAGAGCCTGGCTTATCTGGGCTCTCCTCCCTCTCCTCCCAGGTAGCACTGGTAGAGTTCTCATCCCCTGTTCCCAGGGAACCCCGGTATACCTGGGCCATGCTCTCAGAGAGGCGGTGGATCTCCTGCGAGAGGCTCCGGAGTTGGCAATGAATGCGGTGCGGATGACATACTTGGGTTACTACCACGGGCTCTGTCACGCCCAGCTGCAGCTGGGGATAGAAGTAATCCAGGCCAGGCTGCTCTTGCTTGGGTAGGACTCGCGGAAGAACCGGGGTCCCGGGGCCAACGCCCGCAGTCGTGAGGTAGCGCTTGAGCAGCGAGCGGAAGAGACTGTCTGGCACCTGCCGTGCCAGGCTGAGCTCCTGCATCTGCTGGAACACAGCAGGGACCTCCAGAAGGACCAGACGATGTTGGAGCAGCACGTCCAGCACCCGTCCGTGCGCCTCCTTGCCCTGCAGGTTGCTAAGGAAGTCCACCGCACTGGACGACCAGTGCTGCGGCTCGCCCCCGCCGATGCCGCCGCCGCCCGCTGGCACTAAGCCAGCCAGAACGCAGCCCAGCACCTCTGAGGGCAGGTGGAAAAACTCGCTACGCCCGGGCGCCAGCGAGCCCGCGCCGGCTGTGATGGTGCGGCCCTCATCCAGCAGAAAGACGCGGCTCTCCTGCGCCTGCCGGCTGACCACGCGGCAGCGGTGCCACAGAAGTCCCACCTGCACCAGGCACAGCTCGCCGGGCGAGGCTGTGGCGCCGCCTAGCGCCCACGGGCCGCGCGTGGCTGCAGCTTCCTGGATCTCCCGGCTCAATCGCACGTACTCTTCCCGCCGCTGGCCCACCAGTCCCCATAGCTGCACGGGGATCACCTCGGGATGCACATCTACGAAGGACACCCGCAGGGTCAGCGAAGCCCCGGGCGTCGGCAGCCCGGGCGTCGAGCTCATCTCTGCCACGCAGCCAGCGCTCCTCTGCGCCGCGGGAAGGAGAGACCCACCAAACCAGGCTCAAAGAACCTAAAGAATGGGAAAGACGCCGGGCGAGGCGCCCTTTGGGCGACGCGCCAGACGCAGGGCCTCAGGAACTCTTGCGGACAGGTAAAACTCGGCGGCCCGACCAACCGCCCACGGTTGCCACGCAAGCATTTGCAGCGCGTGGCGGCGCCCAGTTTCCGGCCGCGGGGAGTGGTCGCCGCCGAAAGGCGACCTGGGGGCTGGGGCAAAAGGGGGGGGGGGGCTTTGAGGGACGTTCAGGAGGCCGAGATGTGAGGATTAGAACACAATCTGCCTCTCAGAGCACCTTCGACTCTGGAGGACGCTGTGTGAAATCCTGGCACAGGGCGTGGTGAGGACTGGACCAGAAAGTTATTTCCTGTGCGTCCTTCCACCTACTATTGGCAGAGATTTGCGTGCCAAGCACGGGGCTAGCCATTGGAGTTCCCCCAAGGGAAAGGGGAACGAAAAATGGAGGCGCCAACGGCACGTTCCTAAGCGTTGAGACCCGAATTCTCAGAGGACCCCCGGAGCTGGCAAGCTGAGTCAGAGCAGTGCGCTTGCGCCAGGAGGGGACACGGGTGCTTTTGCTAGCTCGGGAGTTATTAGTGACCTCAAGCAGGTTGCTTGTTGTTTAGTCTATGAACCCGTTTTATCATCTGAATTGATAAAAAGTTGTTAGGAGCTCACAATAAAGTATGAGGCTATGTGGGGACTGTTCCTCTCCACACCGACCTGGTAAGGGTTTCTTTGCAAACTTCCATCCCAACTTTGAAGGCGTTCTTCATGTATCCATGGACTCAAGAGGGCAAAAGGACTGAAATATTACTTCAAACTGCTGCCTTGTCTGCTGTAGCACCAGTACCACCACCGCTACCCGAATTTGACCATGACAACCCTTTGAGACCTTTTGTCAAGGGCAGCAGGTGGAATGGAAAATTCAGGCAAACTATGGGAAGCTCTCATGATATGTCTCCATTATATTTTTGTGCATTTCAAAGTTAGACATATATCCCCAGGAGCTTTTTATTTCATTCAACGTTTTGAAATGTCAAATACCCAATAAGGCAGTGCTTAATATGATGCTAACCTAACAATGTAAATCTGTGTCCTCAATCTACCCAGATTAGATTGAATCCATGTGCTTCCAGACCACCCTGTGCTTACTTTTTCACGGCACTTTTCACATTGTGTTGTAATTGATGTCTCTGTCATCCTACCATCCTATGGTCTCCTTTAGCAAGGACTCTGTTTTATTACTGAAATCCAGCATGGGGTGGAGGCAATATACATAATTTGCTAATATGAATGAATGAATCGAGCTCTATAAAAGCTTTGATTTTTCCCTGATGAACTCAGCCATGAAAATTTAATTTCATTTTCTCGAAGTGTTTTATACTCACCATGAAAGAAAACCTAACATTTGATTTAAAAATATCTAGCGAGATCTAATTCAAATGCCTCTTTCTCATGCCCTTCCTATTCACTAAGGCAAAATTAATTGTGCCCTTCTACCTAGTGCCATATTACCGATTATATTTTGCCACTGCTCGCTTTCTCCTATCACAGTATGAACAGCTTAAAAGCAGGGCCACTGCTCATTTCTTTTTACATTCTCAGCGACTAATACAGTAATGGATTGTTAGCAGCTAATGAATGCTTAACAAACGAGTAAGCAATCTGGCACCATGTCCTTTATAGTGGAAGGGAGGGATTCATTATATAATGGTCTTATTATGGAAGTTGTTTTATCATCACATGGAATAATGGAGATTTCAGTACTTCACCTATGAGCAGTATAACCAAACTTAGAGAGACCACAGGGTTGTCTATACAGGAAGTGACTTTTCTTTTCCTTTTAATTTGTCCTCCTACCTTCTGCATGGCCAAGGGCCTTATGGGTGTCAGGGTATATCATGCAGCCACTATGAGCTGATCACAACCTTCTCTTCCCATCCTCCCAGATATTCCTAATGTTCTGTCTTGTCTGTATCTGCAGTAGATAGCTTACTTCTTTCTGTCCTCCTCTGCTGCTGAAAAGGGAATGGGGTCATTTAAAAAAATCAGACCATTGCATTATGGAGACTAAGCTCCAATTATATATCCCTCATGCTTCATTAAGCAAAATATTTTGAGTTCTATAAAAAAAAAATCAAAAACTCCTTACTGTTAGGCTAGAGAGGCCCTTGGCTCCACAAAAGCAGAGAGAAAGAATATTCTCATCCTAGTACAAATACTTAAGGTTTATAGATGAAGGAAAAGGCCAGGGATGGAATGTTTCTGAGAGAACTTTGAATAGTATGAGTTATTTTAATATTTTTATGAAAACATGATGCAAGGAAATTGGGCAAAACAGAAATCATATTTATTCTAAGCTATCTTAGACCTCTCTATAAACAAAACACAGCATACTTTAGAAGACTACGGTTTCTCCACCACTAATAAGCCACTTTTAAGGAGGCTTAGAAAATTACTATTTAATGAATATTTTGCAAAGCATAATTATACCCTCTTATGAGAATGAAAATTACTAACTACAGATAGGAATAAAATATACACAAATCACATGTTAACCTAGGATTTTGTATCTATAAAACATAAACAGCTTAAAAAACCCAGTATTAAAAAGATCAATGTAAAAATGAGCAAAAGCCCTTTTCACCCTTTCCGTCCCTTTTCACCCCTTCCGTCCCTTCTTCCCTTTTTTCCCTTTTCACCCCTTTTCTTCGTTGCCTTGTCTTCACCCTTCCCCCTCTCGCAGGCTTCCCTTTCCTTCCCTTTGCTCCCCTCCCCCCATGTGCCCCCTTGATTCCTCACCGGCCATTAGGGGCCAGTTAATAAACCCCTTTTACTACAATAAATAAATAAATAAAATAAGCAAAAGACAGCAAGTGACATTTCATCAAAGAGGATATAGGCGGAAAGAGCATGAAAATATTTTCATCATCATTAGCTATTAGGGAAAAAGAAAACCACAGTGATGTATCACTATGTACCAATGATAATGACTAAACTAAAAAAACAGCGTTAACACCAACAATGATAAGAACATGGAGAAACTAGATCACTCAAATTGCTAGTGGGAATGTAAGATGATGGGTACAGTACATTTTGTTTTTTGTTTATATGTGTACTTGTCGTAAGACCAGCAATTGCCCTTGAGCAAATGGAAACTTGTGTTCATGCATTAATCTGTACACAAATGTATATATTCCCAGTAGCCCCCAAATATCCTTCAGTGGATAAATGGTTTGACAGGATCTTCATACTGTGAAATACTACTCAGCAACAAAAAGGGAAAGAAAGAAACCATCATTATGTGCAACAACTTGAAATGTTCTCCAGAAAATCATGTAGAATGAAAAAAAAAAATCTCAAATGGTTATATACCATATTTTTTTAAATGACATCTTTAATTAAATTTTTTGCAAAGGCAAAATAAAATCAGTCTTAGCACATGAAAATACTAAGTTCTCTAATTGTATTCTAAGATGGTCTTTAAAACATAATATCCCATATATCACAGAAGAGCAACCTTTATCTACAATTATACGGAATGAATTTTACAAACATAATAAATATATTTATGCCCTTACACATAACAGTATGTACAACAGCAGTTGACAATTAGTAGCTCAGAACGGCAAAAAGATTAGCTTCTTCCCCCAAGTTATGATTCATCTTTATATAAAATTCTTAGATTAGCAAAACTGAGAAAAGATTCATGGCTGCCAGGAATTGAAGGAAGGCAAGAATGTGGCTAAAAGGGTAGCATGAAAAGGTTGTGTGTTGATGAAACTTTGGTATCTTGAATGTGGTGGTATACAAAGTTGACAAAATTGCATAGAACACCACACACACACACACACACACACACACACACACACACGTGATCTAAACTGGTCAAACCTGGACCTGTGGCTTTGCCAATGCCAGTTTCCTGATTATTATTAGGAAAGACTGAGTAAAGGGTGTATGGGACCTCCCTGTATGATTTTTTTTTTTTTTTTTTTTTTTTTTTTGCAGCTCTAAGAATCTAAAAATATTTCAACATGAAAAGTTTCTAAAAATTCTGTGAAATTCATTTTTCAGTGTCTACAAATAGTTATATTAGACTATGCACAAAAAGAATTAAAGACTAAGTCCATTATAAGGGGGGAGAGCATAGGCTTTGAGTCACTGCAGGACTGGCCTCCATTCTTGCACTTGAGCTTTTATTCCAAAGGAATGAAAACTTGTGTTCATGCATCAATCTGTACACAAATGTATATATTCCCAGTAGCCCCCAAAATAGATACAACCCAAGTATCCTTCAGTGGATAAATGGTTTGACAGGATCTTCATGCTGTGATATACTATTCAGCAAAAAAGAGGCATGTGACCCACACAAATTATTTTTTGTTGCCACATCTGAAAATAGATGTAATGATACATAACTTGTGCATGAGATGATGAGGACCACATGCATTAATATAAGTACAGTTAACACATTTGCATTAAGTAAATGCTGGAGATGCAACAAAATGTAGCAGAAAAGGTAAGGATTTTATATTTTGAAAGTCCCTGTTTCTCATGTGAAGGCAACATGGACAATGAAATTTTCTGAGTAAGTTTCCTCGTCTACAAAAGGAAATTTCATTTAATTTAATTATAAAGACTGAATGACTTAATGCGGATAAAGGTCCAATCACAGTAGACATGTAATGAATTATAAGTTATTACTAAAATTGAATAATATTTAAAATTCTTAAGTCTCTTAATCTTTAAAAATCTTAGATATTTAAAAAATTAGATTTATTGAGAATTTACATATAAAACTCATCCTTTTATTGTGCAGTTGGATGTTTTGACAAATTTATGCAGTTATTAATTTGTATACCTTTTTATTGGTACATTATAATTATATATAATAGTGGGATTCATTGTTACATAGTCTGAATTTTTATACAATATGAATTTGCATATGATGTAAATGCACATCAGTACTAAGTACAAATGTATATAGTTGGAAGTATACACTACCACAATTAAAATATAAATAATTTCATTATTCAAAAGTTCCCTCCTGCCTGCTTGCAGACTACCACCACCCTCTCTCATGGGGTCAGTCCTTGCAACTACTCTTCCTATTCTTTTGCCTTTTCTAACATGTTACATAAATGGAATCATGGGTTGTTGCTATCTTTGATCATTTAGCATAAGGCCTTTGAATTCATCAATGATGTATCAGTAAATTTTTATTGTTGAGTAGCTTCCATTGCATGAAAATAGTATATTTATTCACTAGATGATAGGACTTTCATGTTATTTTCGATATTTGGTGATTGTCGATGAAGTTGTTGTAAACACTCATGTACCCTTTGTTGTGTGAACATATGCTTGCATGGGTAAATACTAGGAGTGGGATTGCTGGATCATATGGTAAATGGATGCTTAACTTTGAAAGAAAACTTGTCAACTTATTTTCAAAACGGCCCTGTCATTTTGCATTCCTAACAACATACTAGCTGTTCTATATTTTCAGCAGCACTTGGTATTGCTTGTCTCTTTAATTTTAGCCATTCTTGTGCTCTGTAGTATCTCAGAGTGGTTTTGTTTCCTTAAAGATGCTGACAATTTTTAATGTGCTTATTTGGTGTCTTCTATATTCTATAGTGAAGTGTCTGTTCAAGTCTTTTTCCCACTTTTAAATGGGCTGTCATCTTACTTTTGAGTTGTAAGAGCTCTTTTTTGTTCTGAATACAAATCAGATATATGGTCTGCACGTATGTTCCTCTCAGTATATGGCCTGCCTTTTACTTTCTTATCTTTTTCATGAAAAAATGTATGATTTTGTATGAAATCATAATTTGATAACAAGGTAATAATTTTACCTTCTTTCCTAGGTGGTAGTGTTAGTGTCTCAAGAAAAATTCGCCTAAATGTATCAAGATATTTCCAATGATTTTTGCTAAAAGTTTTATAATTTCATATCATATTTAGGTATGTGATTAGTTTTGAACCAACTTTGTATGTGGTGAGATAAGGATTGAGGGTTTTATTTATTTTTGCATATGGATATACAATTGCTCTAGTGCCATTTGTGTCAAAGCCTGTATTTCCTAATTAAATTATCTTCAAGCCTTTGCCAAAAATTAACCATCTGTTTATGGGTCTATTCCTTAGCTCAATATCCTATTTCACTAATCTACATGTCTATATTTATGCCAATACCACACAGTCTTGATTATTAAAAGAAAAAGAAAACTGCTTAAAAGCCAGTTTTCAAATTGGGTAATATGAATTCTTCAGCTTTTTTTTTCTTCAAACATTTTTTGGCTATACAAGATTTTTACTTTTCCATATGTGTTTTTTAGAATATACTTATTAAATTTCTGTAGAAAAACAAACCCTGCTGGGATTTTTATGAGGATTGCATTACAGAGATGAACTTAGAATTGACTTTCAGAGCAATATTGAGTTTTTTTTTAATTCTAATTTGTTATACATGCTTGCAGAGTGCAATTCATTTCATATTACATATAAAGAACACAATTTTTCAAGTCACTGGTTTTACATAAAGTATTTTCATGACAATTGTGTCTTCATACATGTACTTAGGGTAATGATGACCAACTCATTCTACCATTATTCCTCTCCACCCCTTCGTTCTATTTAAAGTTCCTTCATTCCTCTCATCCCCCTTCCTTTGCCATTATAAGTCAGTATCTTCATAACAAAGAACTCATTCGACCTTTGGTTTTTTGGGATTGGCTAACTTCACTTAGCATTATTTTCTCCAACTCTATCCATTTACCTGCAAATGCCATAATTTTATTCTCTTTTAGTGCTGAGTATTGTTCCATTGTGTGTATATATACCAAAGTTTCCCTATCCATTCATCTGCTTATGGGCATTGGGTTTGGTTCCACAATCTAGCTATTGTGAATTGTGCTGCTATAAACATTGATGTGGGTGTGTCCTTGTAGTAAACTGTTTTTAAATCTTTTGGGTATATACCAAGGAATGGGATAGCTAGGTCAAATGGCAGTTCCATTCCAAGTTTTCCTAGGAATCTCCATACTACTTTCCAGATTAGCTTCACCAATTTGCAGTATCACCAGCAATGTACGAGTGTGCCTTTTTCCCTACATCCTTGCCAGCATTTATTGTTGTTTGTATTTTCGATAGCTGCCATTCTGACTGGAGTAAGATGAAATCTTAGAGTTGTTTTGATTTGAATTTCTCTAATTGCTAGAGATGTTGAACATTTTTTCATATGTTTGTTGATTGATTGTATATCCTCTTCTGAGAAGTGTCTGTTTAATTCCTTGGCCCACTTATTGATTGGGTTATTTGTTTTTTTTTTTTTTTTTTTTTTTTTTTTTTTGGTGTTAAAAGTTTTTGAGAGCTTTATATATCCTTGAGGTTAGTGTTCTATCTGATGTGCTTGTGGTAAAAATTTATTCCCATTCTGTAGGTTCTCTATTTACCTCACTAATTGTTTCTTTTGCTGACAAGAAGCTTTTTTAGTGTGAATCCATCCCATTTATTAATTCTTGGTTTTGATTCTTGTGCTATAGGGGTCTTATTGAAGAAGTTGGGGCCTAATCCAACATGATGGAGATTTGGGCCGACTTTTTCTTCTATTAGGTGCAAGGTCTCTGGTTTAATTCCTAGGTCCTTGATCCACTTTGAGTTGAGTTTGTGCATGGTGAGAGACAGAGATTTAATTTCATTTTATTACATGAGGATTTCCAGTTTTCCCAGCACCATTTGTTGAAGAGGCTGTCTTTTCTCCACTATATGTTTTTGGCACCTTTGTCTAATATAACTGTAGATGTGTGGGTTAGTCTCTGTGTCTTCTATTCTGTACCATTGGTCAATTGGTCTATTTTGGTAACAATACCATGCTGTTTTTGTTACTGTTGCTTTGTAATACAATTTAAGGTTTGGAATAGTAATGCCACCAGCTTCACTCTTCTTGCTAAGAATTGCTTTGGCTATTCTGGGTCTCTTACTTTTCCAGATGAATTTCATGATTGCTTTTTCAATTTCTATGAGGAATGATATTGGGATTTTGATTGGGATTGCATTGAAACTGTATATTGCTTTTGGAAGAATGGTCATTTTGACAATACTAATTCTACCTATCCATGAACAAGGTAGATCTTTCCACTTTCTAAGATCTTCTTTAATTTCTTTCTTTAGCATGCTGTAGTTTTCAATGAGTAGAGGTCTTTCACGTCTTTTGTTAAGTTGATTCCCAAGTACTTTTTTTTTTTTTTTTTTTTTTTTGAGGCTATATTAAATGGGGTGGATTTCCTAGTTTCTCTTACTGAGGATTTGTCACTGATGTACAGAAGTCCCTTTGATTTATGGGTGTTGATTTTACATGTAGCTACTTTTGAATTCATTTATTAGTTCTAGAAGATTTCTGGTGGATTTTTTTTTTTTTTTATATTCTATGTGTAGAATCATGTCGTCTGCAAATAGTGATAATTTGAGTACTTCTTTTCCTATCCTTATCACTTTAATTTCTTTGTCTAATTGCTCTGGCTAGGGCTTCAAGAACTATGTTAAATAGGAGTGGTGAAAGAGGGCATCCCTGTCTTGTTCCAGTTTTTAGAGGGAATGCTTTCTATTTTTCTCCATTTAAAATGATGTTGGCCTGGGGCTTAGCATAGATGGCCTTTAAAATGTTGAGGTATGTTCCTGTTATCCCTAGTTTTTCTAGCATTTTGAACATGAAGGGGTACTGTATTTTGTCAAATACTTTCTCTGTGTCTATTGAGATGATCATATGATTTTTGTCTTTGAGTCTATTGATATGATGAATTACATTTATTGATTTCCTTATGTTGAACAACCTCTTTCACCACTGGATAGATCTTACAAACAAAAGCTAAACAAAGAAAGTATAGAACTCAATAATACAATCAATAACTTAGACTTTACTGACATATATAAAGTATATTATCCATCAATGAGCCAATACACTTTCTTCTCAGCAGCACATGGATCCTTTTCTAAAACAGACCTTATATTATGCCATAAAGCACTCTAAGCAAGTATAAAAAAGTAGAGATACTACCCTGCATTCTATCAAATCATAATGGAATGAAATTAGAAATCAATGATAAAATAAGAAACAAAAGCTACTCTAACACCTGGAGACTAAATAATATGCTACTGAATGAACAAGAGGTTGCAGATGACATCAAGACGGAGATTAAAAAATTCTTAGAGGTAAATGAGAACACCAATACAACATATTGAAATCTCTGGGACACTATGAAGGCAGTACTAAGAGGAAAGTTCATTGCATGGAGCTCATTCTTTCAAAGAAGAAAAAGTCAACAAATAAATGAATTAACATTACATCTCAAAGCCCTAGAAAAAGAAGAACAAATCAACCCCAAAAGAAGTAGAAGACAGGAAATAATTAAAATCAGAGCTGAAATTAAGGAAATTGAAACAATAAAAAAATTTTTAAAAATTGACAGAACAAAAAGTTGGTTCTTTGAAAAAATAAATAACATTGATAAAACATTAGCTATGCTAACGAAGAAAAGGAGAGAGAAAACACAAATTACCAATATCTATGATGAAAAAGGAAATATCATGATGGACACTACAGAAATACAGAAGATAATTATAAATTATTTTGAAAAATATACTCCAATAAAATAGAAAATATCGAAGGCATCCACAAATTTCTAGGAACATACAATATGCCCAAACTAAATCAGGATGATATACACAATTGAAATAGATCAATTTCAAGCAAAGAAATAGAAGATGCCATCAAAAACCTACCAACCAAGAAAAGCCCAGGAACCAGATGGATGCACATCTGAGTTCTACAAGACCTTTAAAGAAGAACTAACACCAATACTTCTCAAACTATTTCATGAAATAAAAAAAGAGGGAACACTTCCAGACTCATTCTATGAGGCCAATATTACCCTGATTCCAAAACCAAGCAGAGACACATCAAAGAAAGAAAACTACAGGCCAATATCTCTAGTGAATATAGATGCAAAAATTCTCAATAAAATTCTGGCAAATCAAATACAAAAACATATCAAAAAGATAGTGCACCACGATCAAGTGGGGTTCATTCTAGGGATGCAAGTTTGGTTCAACATAAGGAAATCAATAAATGTAATTCATCATATCAATATTGAGTTTTTAAATATATGGACAAACTTTCTCTCTCCATTTAAGCCTTCTTTAATTTTTCTTTAGAATGTCTTGCAGTTCTCAGTGAATAAATTTTTTGTAGACTTATCCTTAAGTTTTTCATGTTTTTGATGCTCCTATAAGTACTTTTAAAAAACTTTAGTTGCCGGGCGCGGTGGCTCACGCCTGTAATCCCAGCACTTTGGGAGGCTGAGGCAGGAGGATCGTGAGTTCAAAGCCAGCCTCAGCAGTGGCGAGGCACTTAGCAACTCAGTGAGACCCTGTCTCTAAAAAAAAAAAAAAAAAAAAAAAAAAAAAAAAAAGGGCTGGGGATGTGACCCAGTGGACAAGTGCCCCTGAGTTCAATCCCCGGTACCACAAAAAAAAAAAAAAAAAAAAAAAAAAAAAAAAAAAAAAAAACTTTAGTTTTTCTTTGCCAGTATACAGAACTATGTACATTTTTGTATACTGATCTTATATTAGTTACTTTCCTAAACTTGATTATAAACATTTGAAGCTTTTTGTAGAGTCCTTGGAATTTTCTATATATAACTATCTAGGAATAAAGGCAGCTTTATGTCTTCCGTTCTAGTATGTGTGTACCTTTTCTTTTTCTTGCTTTATTAGTAAGGGTTAAGATTTCCAGTACTGATCTGAATGGAAATGGTAAGAATGGATATCCTTGCATTGTTCCTATGTAGGAGGGAAGTCTTTTTCCAGTGCGATGTGAGCTACCCATGGGTTTTACTTAGATCCTTTTTATCAGGCTGAGGAAGTTTCCTTCTTTTCCATTTTTTGGGAGAACATTTAACATGCAAAGAATGAATTTTATCAAATATATTTTACATTCTATTGATATATTTTCTCTATCTTTTGATTTGGCAACAGTGAATTTTTTGATTGACTTTGAAAAAATTTTTTAGCTGAAAAAGGTTATGAAATGTTTATTTTGTTATACAGTTTAAGATATGTTGGGAAAAGAATAAAAACAGAAATGGTTTAAAAGACTGTTCTAACAGCTAATACTCTATTGGAAATTAGATGAATAGTATTATAACACTTTTTTGTTTTGTAAATTTGTTCTAATAAGTTATACACAACAGTAGAATGCATTTTGATACAGTGCACACAAATGGAGCACAACTTTTCATTCCTCTGGTGGTACACGGTGTAGTCACACCAGTGGTGTAATCATACACGTACATAGGTAATAATGTTTGAAATCTTGAACCAACCTTGTATTTCTGGGATAAACCTCACTAAGTCATAATATTACCCTTTTTATAATGTCAGATTCATTTGCTAATTTTTTTTTTTACTTCGATGCTCATGGATTTTTTAAAATTTTCAGGAATTTTATTGTGGTAAAATACAGACAACATGAAATGTGTCATTTTAACCACTTTTAAGTGTAGAATTGTGGGGCATGAAATAAATTCATATTGTGCAACCATTACCACTATCCATTTCCAGATCCTTTTCATCATCCCAAAATGAAACTTCGTACTCAAAACAGTAGTTTCTCATTCCCTCCTCCCACCCCAGACCATGGAATCACTATTCTACTTTCTGTCTTTATGAGTTTTATTATTCTAAGTACCTCAAGTAAGTACAATTCTATAATATATGTACATTTTTGCCTGGCTTATTTCACTCAGCATATTTTTAAGTTCATCCATTCATAATATATATTTCCTTCCCTTTGCATATACATACCACATTTTATTTATCTATTTATTTATGGATATTTGGGTTGTTTCCACTTTTTGGCCATGTGAATGATACCACTTAAAAAATTGCTATAGCTAGGTGTGGTGGTGCACACCTAATAATCCCAGTGGCTTGGGAGAATGAAGTAGGAGGATCACAAGTTCAAAGCCAGCCTCAGCAATTTAGCAAGAACCTGTCTCAAAATAAAAAATAGAAAGGGCTGGGGATGTGGCTCATTGGTTGAGTGCCCTTGGGTTCAATCCCTGGTACAAAAAAAAAAAAAAAAAAAGAAAAAGAAAAAAATTGCTATATAACTATCTATCTGTTTGAGTCTGTGCTTTATCATTTTGGGTATACACCTGGAAGTAGAATTGCTGGATCATATGGTAATTCTATGTTTAATATTTTCTATGCTGTTGTGCAGCAGCTGTACCATCAGTAGTTCACAGGGTTCCAATTTCTCCACAATCCCAATAGCAGTTGTTATTTTCTATCATCTCTATTTATTTACATATAATAGACATCCTAAAGGGTATGAAGTGGTACTCATGGAGTTTTGCATTCTATGTTCACAAGAGATATTGGTCTGTAGCTTTCTTTTAAAAACTTGGATGTAAGCATTTTGGATAAATAAGAGAAACAATGAGAAGTCAAAGATGACCCTGAGGTTTCTTGGAACAGGACATCCCGGGTAAACATTAGATGTGAAAGGACAGGAGAGGAAGGCCAGGTGCAAAACATATTGATTTAAAATTGAGAAATTTGAGCTCACAAGGATTGCAGACCATCCTGATAGAGATGTATCATTAGAAGTTGAAAATACTTGAGTAAGGTTTGAGAAATGAATAGGGACCAGAAATACAGTTCATGCTAACATGGACCATTTATTGGTGCCTGTTACATGTTTGGGAATTGCCAGCCTAAGGATAGTAGCTGAAATCACAAAAACATGTGGTTCTTTCTAATGAAAGACTGGAAATTGAGAAGAGTTCCAAGAAGAAAACCTTGAAGAACCAAAATTTAAGGACTTGGCAGCAAAGAAATAGCCAATAGAGACTAACAAAGAACAACTGAAAATATCATCTAGGATGAGAGCCAAGAAGGAATCGTATCACAGAAATCAAAGTGGAACATAGTTATCAGAAGGGACTAATTCTCCAACATTTAAATTAATTTCAATTTCAGTTTTCCTCTTCTATCCCAGCCAGTAAGCATGCTCATCACTAATTATTAGTTATCCATCCTTTTCAGTGAGAAAGAATAACTGAGTTAATAGGGAGTAACCATAAAGTAAAAATTATGGCTAAAGAGCAGAAGAATTCTTTTGGCATCAAACACAATGCCCTAAATTAAGCCAGTTTCTATTTTAGCTGTGAGAAATAAAGGTTAAGATTTTTAAAAAATTGTCTCTAAACTTTTTATTAGCATCTTTAACTCAAAACCACACCAGAAAAAAAAAAAACAATCCTTGAAAACAACCAATTAGGCATTTAAAAATAGCATTTATTTTTAAAAATCAGGATAACACACTATATTTACTCACATATATTCCTGTTTGTTACCAGATATTTTCAGCAAACAGACCTCTTTAAGCATCTTCATCTGCTTTTATCAAACCTTCAAAGTGGCTCCTGCTGCTGTTGACAATCACAGCAGCCTGCTGGGGGCAAAGTATGGGGAAAGAAAAATAATCACGTATTTCTCAAAATTCAGAAATAATGAAACAACTGAGTGGGTGAAATGTGCATGCTATCAATGAAGGCCAAATACTGGTATAATTTTCATATGTACTCAAAGAATAATATAATCACATATTTATTAACTCAGTCAATGAATAAAATTCTATATTATTTAAATCTATCAAATTCCAGGTTTTGGATAAGAGTTATTAAGCTGATGTAGATGATACCCCTTGAAACTACGGCATGTTTAAACACACATGATTTTCTGAAAAGGAAGTTGAGCATTAAATATGGTAAATGATGAAATCAGAGGCATTACCTGAAATAATGGTTCTGAAGGTAGGAGGAATACAAAATATGAATTA
Organism: Tamias sibiricus; assembly: GCA_025594165.1. Taxonomy (NCBI): domain Eukaryota; kingdom Metazoa; phylum Chordata; class Mammalia; order Rodentia; family Sciuridae; genus Tamias; species Tamias sibiricus. The sequence continues at coordinate 45,739,874 of CM046666.1, read as the reverse complement.
AATATGCATATGTAAATGCTTTTCTCTCTACCTCCTCCAAAAACCCTTCTAATTCTACAAATACCTTCTATGTTCGTAAGAGATGCAGAGATGTATTACTTGGTCCTTGCTTTCAAGCAGCTCATTCTGTGTGGGGGAGTTGATATGTATTTCTATATGTAGCAGGGGAAGCAACAGGCGTACAGAGGCTTTGAAGCTGTTGAAGGCTTCCAAGGAAAGCAGCAGGCGATCATTTTAGGTATTAAGAGTTTAACTAGACAATCAAATGAAAGTGAATGGGTGGTGGTGGTGGGAGGAAAGTTTAGCGGAGGCACATAATGATCCTGCATGAGAAGCTGCCAAACATGTCGGGGGAGGTGGAAGCCACAAGGCATTTGCAGGGGGTGGTGACAGGTATGCAGTGAAAGGTAAAGGCCAGAAGAGGGTGGGGAGGGGAGCGGGGGGGGGGGGGGGGGGGGGAGGCTGGCAGGGGATAGTATTAACGATTCCAATCTGTATCATGTGTAGGAAGGAGAAATTGAAGGAAGAAAACAGGAAGAAAAAAGAAATATCAACAGGATGATATGCCTAGAGCTGTCTGTAGGAAGACTGTTTCCCTGAGAAAAACAGATTTCAAGGTGAGACAGTCCAGCCATGTAAGAAATCTGTAGTATATTTTAAAGTCTGAACAAAATTTTCCAATCTTAAAATATGAGGAAATAAACCCAGGAAAAACAAACACCAGTGAATTTTTAAAACCATGATATCAATATAATGGTGCCTTTTAGGTATAGACAGGTAAGGTTCTAGAGATCAATCATTTTATCTGGCAAAGAAATGGAAATCCAGAGAAGTGAAGGGACTTGATCCTATTTATACTACTCTGTTAGAAGTAAAGTCCAAAATAATAGGATACATTCCAGGTGCAGTTCTTCCCCATCACCTGTTGTTCAATAATATTGTTTATATATTTATATATGTGTGTGTGTGTGTGTGTGTGTGTGTGTATGCATATATATATACATATATATGGCAATCATCTTTAAAGAATTCTGGTTTAATCAGGGATAAGAGGATACTTTATTTTCCAAAATAATTTTAATTATCAAGTATTAAAATTAATACTTTTCCAAGGGAGGGCCTGCGAAAAACATGGGTGACTATATTAATTATAAATAAATATGCTTAGAAACTTGGATAATAACAGAGGAATTCCAGACTCATAAATACAAATTCTTAAAATAACACAAAATTAAGTGATTCATGTTATATGTAAGTGCAACCAATTTTTCCTGAGTACTTAACAGCAAAAAAAAAAAAAAAAAAAAAAAAAAAAAAAAAACCCAAAAAATGCTCCTATAAAGAACAGAAATTCATATAAAACCAGAACATGTAGTCCCTCTCACTAGTGTATAATAACCAAACAGGATTTGAACACCTGAAGAACACATTATACCTAACTAAGCAAACTTAAGAAATACTATTTCTTTAATTAAATATATATGCTTATTATACATATAAAGAAAAACGAACTCTATATAAACAAAATAATAACTCTATATAACCCAAAATATAGAACTCTATATAACCAAATACACACACACACACACACACACACACACACACACACACACTTTTCAATAAGGAAAAAATCATCTGAGAAGACAAAAAAATGTGAAAGCAAAGCAATATTTGAAATGACAAATATTACCAATACAAATAGAAATAGTGAAGCACCACACAAAGTAGTGTTATAATAAGAAAGGGAAAATGGAACTATGAAGCCTATGAATATGTATAGAATATCACAGAAATTTGCATTCCTTTTTATTTACTGGATTATTTTGGAAAGGAACAAGAAGACCCCCAGTTAGCAAAAATAAAGCAAAGTTCCAAGATAATTAATTAACGATTCACTAGAGAAGTATGACCATGATGGGCTGTATGTTAAATACACAGGATTCAGACAGATTATGGATTCAGATTAAATGTTCAAGCCAAAGCATTGTGACTCCATTCTAAAATTTGTACTAGAAGAAATTCAGATTCATTTAAAATGTATGAGACAAAAAAAAAAAAAAAAAAAAACCCCAAAAACAAAAAACCTTGTTTTTGGAGTTGCAACAGTGCTGGACTGGGTTGTTGTAAAGATGACATAAGACATTTACTTGGTACCTAATTAGTGCATAATAACTATCAGTTGTAATAATCATAATAATTAGAAGATCTGCATTTTTATCCTGGCTCCACTATTAAGTCATTATGAGCATGCACAACTGTATTTCTCTGAGTTTCAGTTTCCTAACATGTAAAATGAGAGGGTTAAACCAGATGAACCCAAAGAATCATTTCAGGTTAAAAAGTCCAGTTCATGTTGATTCAGATACCAAAGAACTTACTTATGTAATGTTTTAGTCCCAAACCCCCCAAAGAATAAAGCTAAATCTTTTTTTTAAAATAATTCAGCTGCATGTAATTATTTTGATACAGTTTTCACTTAATTTTATAAATTACAAAACATAAAAAATCAAAATTTCCCCAAAGTTGTTCAATACAGAACACTGGGGTTTTAAGCACATAATATACATTAAGTACATTTGACAAATCAATTATAGATTGGCAAATGCAATGGAAAAATAGAAAACCTAAAGAGGATTTAAGGAGATTAAAATCCACAGTTTGCAACAATAAGCCACTGCATATTATTATATCACATTAAAACATATTCTGAAGTATATTTCCCCCTCATAAAATGGCAGTGATTATACATTAGTGCAACCACAGAGCACTTGTAAACTTGTTTCTGTCCAACAACATCCAACATCATCCATGTCCATTATAACAAATTCTATTTTGTTAGCTCCAGGTCTTTCTTGGGCCTGAGCTTTTTGAGTTTTCCTATTTTAACAGTTACAGTCTTTTTCCATAACTGCAGCAATCCATCCAGAACTTCCACTAAGGTTGGGGAGCATGTGGGATGCAGATGAATCTGGAGAAATCTCCTACCTTTCTAAAATAAGAAAAGCGATTTTTTTTGGGGGGGGGCGGGGAGGGTGGGGTGTACCAGGGATTGAACTCAGGGGCACTCTACCATTGAACCACATCCCTAGCCCTATTATGTATTTTATTTAGAGACAGTGTCTCACTGAGTTGCTTATTGCCTCACTGTTGCTGAGGCTGGCTTTAAACTCACAATCCTCCTGCCTTAGCCTCCTGAGCCACTGGGATTACAGGCATGCACCACTTCGTCCGGTAAGAAAAGTGATTTGATTCAAAGATTGGATACATGACTATATACCACAGACAGTTTATACTTACAACATTTTAGGCAAGAAACTTTGTCAAACTGAGTAAGATTTAGTGTTAGTAGGTTGTGATTTCTTTTTCTTCCTCTCTCCCTCCTTCCTTCCCTTAATGTTCGGAAAGGGGGGTAAGAAAGGATTCACATCCAAGTTCGCTGACTTCATATCAGTCTTGCTTTTAAAATACACTGAAAGGCTGATGGTAACAAAGGATGCGTTTTACAAAGGGACCTATACAGCTGAATTTTAACCAACTCAACTGTGATTATTTTTCTCTCTTTTTTATTTTTAGTAGATGAACACCATACCTTTATTTTATTCATTCATTTTTATGTGGTACTGAGGATTGAACCCTGTGCGTCACGTGTGCCAGGAAAGTGTTCTACCATTGAGCTACAACCCCAGCCCCTCAAATGTGATTGTTAATAATATTCTTGAAATCCAGTGACAAATCCATGTTGTAATGGGACATGTAACAAGGCAAATGCTCTTCTCTTTTCTCATCTCAATTCAGAGACTGCAGCTGTCAGGGGAAGTTACTAGCAAGTATAATGGAATGCTAACCAATGAACACAGGGCGAAGGATGGGCACTGACGGCAAGCAGCTTTGCTTGACATCCAAACATCACCTCAACTTCATGTTTATTTTTTATCCTCCTGGCAAGAATATGTATATCCATTTCCTTCAATAGTAGGAAAACTCAAGATGTTGTTTTTCATGAATTTTCTTTTACCTCCCTTTAATTTACAATATGTACACTTTATAACAACAGAAGAGCGAATTGTCAAACTTCAATTATAAACACTGACATAATGCGTTAAAAGTATTTTTTAAGCACTATGTATATATTTTTCCATACTCCTGTTGTTGACATCAGCTCTGAGATGCTGGCTCCCTCCTGCTGGCTTCCTCTAAGCAGTCTCTTCCGTACAAACAGCATCTCAAGGGCCAAACCATCTTGCCCAAGGTGAAAGTGGTCAGGGTTCCATTCTTCTTTAGAAAACAGTGTGCTGGGTCTCCTGGGATAGCCTTGTGATATCCGACCAGATCACTTTTAGACAAAAAGAGGAGTCAAAGAGAACTTGGGTTTCCAGAGAAAAATAAAATGCTGCCCCCTATAAATCACAGTCTCTGTGGAGTAAGGTGTCTTCCTAAAGAGGTAGAAATAATAGGGGGTGTGTGTTGCAGATGCCCGTATTTCAAAAATACTGAACACTGTATCTTTAAGGGCTTAAAATGGACTGACTCCACTCATCTCTCTGATTTTTTCATAAGTAAGCCAGAACACCAGTGACCAAGGGGTCTGAAAGATTAACCAAAGAGGTTAGTGCATATTTCAAAGCAATTATAAATTTTCTACATATATGCATATACATCTTTGAGTGACACAGTCATTTTGAATCCATGTAGGACAAAACTAAATATCTTGTCATTTACCTTTGTATAGCACTTTATAATTTCCAAAGCATTTTCATGTCTTATTTATCACCGATTTCTCTAAAAAATGTATAATAGGAAGGAAAAGTCATGATATCCCCATTTAATAGATGAGGACACTGAGGTTTAGCAGTCAAATGCTAGACCACAGGCTTCTGTTTTCCACTCCCAGGGTTCTTTGAAACAACTACTTCTGGTTACAAGGCTAGGACTCAGATACCTGAAGTCTAAGCTGGACTCCTTTACGTGTAGTTTGCATATGCAGCATAACAACTAGACTTAAAAACTTGAAAGTAAGGAAAATAAAACATTATTCTTTAAGAAATCATATAAACCCCCAAACTGATGTCTCACACACATATATATAAACATTCACATTAACTAGGGAAAACAGCTTCCATCTCAGAAAGGCTTGACTTTAACCTACACAAAAGTATAGCTGTATCTAAAGGACTTCTAAAAGGAGATGGGTTAGAAGACAATATAAACACTAGTGGATAGATACTGAACACCAAAGGGGACCTTAGATCTGATTCCTGATCGCTTGGTTCTGATCAATACTGACTGGAGAGGAATTCTATCCTACTAGAAAAGAGAGAGAAACTTAGACAATTAGAATATAAAATGTATTTGGTTAGGAAGTTTGTAAAGCTGTCATGTGTATCTGTAATGTGTTCAGAAATATTGAATATGTTACATTGGTAACCTGAAAATTTACTAAATAATGGATCTAGAAGAACACATCTTAGTTAATATATGAAGACATAAATAGATAACAAATATAAAACTGTAATGATACCATATTCTTGGGACAACAAAAGTGAAGTGAACCAAAAATATAACTGCAGTCAGATGAAGGAGGGTGAGGACTTAGTTAAGAATGAATCATGCAATCAGTCATAATTGCTGTGGTGATCAGATTTCTTCTTCATGTTACAGACAACATTATCAAAACCATAGGCAAACAAAGTAAAGATTAACCAGGACTGAGCCAAGCAAGGTTATACCACTTCTACCTAGTGGAAGGGCTTGGGGAAGAACTTAGCTGTGTTTTGTATTGAGTTAAAGAGGGAGATTAGATAGCCCAGGAATGTGGTAGGTAAAAAATGAGTGAGGTTTTCTGAACTCTGCACAGGAGTGCATGCAGACACTGTTTACGTATTGATTTCCTCAATGGCATAGTTGTGACCACTGTAAATAATCCACGTGTAGACAAACCTATGCTGTTTCCTCTGGTCTGCCTTTTGCTCAACTACTGGAAAAAAAGCAGGATCCTTTGCCATGCCTGTTATTGTGGAGCCGGACACATAAGAACTCTGTTGAGTTGATATTCTGAAATATTAAGTCTATAAATAGGCACTTCCTGTGGTGATTCTGTGTTAAGCCAGCAACCTTCTAATTATAACATGGGCTACCATATAGCCTGAATTCTGGAGGAAGCCTGCTGGCCTGAGGTCATCAACACCTGGATAACTTGCCCTATGTGTTGTGCACTGAATATGCCAGGTGCTTTGGCCAGTTTCAATGAGTTCAGCTAGGTGAGTCTATATTGTCGAGGCAAATTTACTTGGAAGTGTTCATGAGTCAGGCTTAGAAGCTCACACTCATGCACTGTGGCAAATCAGCATGCAATGGTACCCTGGTGATCTTTGCTGGTTAGGCAGCCTTTCTTTGCTAACACCCCCCATCACTACATATTATTTCTATTCTGCTAAAATTTTTGTAAACTAACTGCAGGATCTTGAGCAACTCGGTATACTGCATTAATAAGCAGCAGGAGGTTTTGAGTTGGACAGGCCTGCCAGCAATTCAGCTCTGCCACATACTAGCTTTATGAATTTTGGCATGTTTCTTACACATTGAGCTATAGTTTTCTTATCTGAAAAATGAGTATAACACTACCTGCTTTGCTGGGTTCCTATAAGAGTCTAACAATAATTAATGTATGCAAAGAGCTTAGCACATATTAAATACTCTTTTTTGTTATCAATATTTCCTAAACCTCATATATAAAGAGAATGTGTCAGATTAAATGCTCCTATCCTAGGTACTTGGAAAATCTTCCTGCCCCTCATCCTGGCTGATCCTAATTTAACATTTTGGCAATGTGTCACCCACACTAGAAACTTAAAAATACCATTTTCTTTTTTCTGCCCCTTGCCTTCCACATATAATCAGTTACAAAGTCCTGTGGCATTAACCATAAACGTCCTTAGAATGTCTTCATTCCATATTCTACAGTGATCTCTTGGTTAGACCACTATCAGAACTTTCTGTCTTAGGCCCCAGTTTTCTGTGTGTCATCTAAACTACATTCACGGAAATCTTTGTGTGTGGCTCCCATGGTTACACAGGTGCTTGCTGACTGGAGCATCACACCTAGACCACTAAGCTTGGTCTACAAGGTCTTTCCCATCTGGGTCCTTAGGGATGTCTTAGCTTCACCTCTTGCCTCCTCCCACTGAAGACCTAGTCTCCAGACACTCCAGACACACTGAATTGCCTCACACTCACCGGGCCCACACATGACATGGTGCCTAGGCTCACGTTGCTTCCTCCTTTTTCTCTTGACGAATATATACTGGAACTTCAAAACCAGCTCTGTGCAGATTTTTGCTACTTTCAGATTAGGTTACAGCCATTCCTACTTAGCCATGTTCCCACAGGGTATTGTTCATACCACTGACAGGTACTAATGCAACCCCCTTAGTAAGACTACCTCCTCCAGCATCAGACTACCTGGATTTGATGCCCTAGAATACGAGTTAACAACCATCTTAGCCTTGCCAAGTTATTCAGACTATGTTTTTGTTTCCTCCTCTATAAAAGGGGGATATGAGAGCAACTTACTGCAGAAATTGTGGGGAAAATTCAATGAGTTAAGCTATAAAAATAACTACCACAGTATTCATCATATGCCAAGTGATTCTGTGATATGGATTTAGAAATATATATCATTTCTAGGATTTTAACTATTTACTTAACTTCTATGTTGTGTTATAAGCTCCTCTAGCACAAAGATTCTTATTCCTTAGTATATTAGCTATGCCTGTGACATTGTCTGATTAATATAAGTCAAACAAAAACCTACTGTTTCAGTTTTGAGATAATGCCAAGGTATTGCATGATCAAGACCACCAAAATAAAATGTATGTTTTAAACTCTAGTACACTTCGTATCAGATACTGCTTTGAACTATTATTCTGGTAATCAATTGCATGTTAGGAAATATCTACTGTCCCTTAATAATCAACTACTCCCAGAGCTTCAATTCCCATCTATATGTGTACAGTGCTCAAATCTAAATCTTTATCCCCAATTCTCTCCTGAGATCCAGACCTATATATTAAATTAGTCATCTAGATGTTTCTTCTCAAATGTACTATGTGTATCCAAACCTCCCATATGTAAAACTAAACTCATTTTACTCCCAGTTTTTTTTTTTTCCCTTGCAAATGATCCCCATTTGGAGATATTACATCAACTTCAATTGCTCAGGGCCTGACCCTTCTTATCTTCTCCTCCATTCCCTAGTCCTCATCCAGTCGATCACATTTCTACTTCCTAAATTCCACTTATCATCCATCTTCTGTCCTGTTACCAACTCTCAGCTAAGTCACCATTATCATTATCCTCATTTATCACTACTCTAGCCTTTTCTCAACCCAGGGAAGCCAGAATAATCTTTCTAAAAATGCAGATTTAATCAAGCCAGTGGCCACCACTGCAGGGTTCAAGTGGCCTTCCTGAATCAAGCCTTTAACTCTCTGCTTGGGAGCCCTGTGCCTTGGCCTGCTGGGCTTCCTTGTACTCATCATGCTATCTGGCCTACTCCAACTATGGCTCTCTACAAAGTGATTCTTTCTGCCCTTTTTCACCTGGCCAAGTTGTACTTGTTATTCCAATATCAGTTCAAAAGCCTTCTAAGAACCAGAGGGTTTTCTTAACTTCCCAGGGTAGGCCATACTTGTGGTTACACATTTCTATAGCACATGAGCTCTTCCTATAACACTCATCACTTCCAGTCTATTTTTCAAGGGTAAGCCTTTAGTACAGGGCTTTACATGAAGTAGGTGTTCGGGTAAATATGTATACACACATACATACATATTATGCTATATATAATTGTTAATTTTTGATTATTTGAATTTCTAAATCCATAATTCATCCATTCTTTCAAATATTTTCTAGCTTACAAAACGCACGAGTACCTTATGTTGTATTTATATTACTTAAACAAATTTAATCCACATCTGAGTTCACTTTAGTAAAACAAATAGCATCTAAACCAAATAAGGATGACATAATGGTTTCTTATGGAGCAAAGTTTTAAGGTAATAAATAGTAATGTAACGTTTGCCATCAAAGTAACAAATTTTGTTTGAAACAGCAAACTTTTCATAGGAAAGATCTCTACTGAAATCAGTATACTTGTCCCATGCTACCGTATTTTAGCTAAATAGACTACTAAAGGTTCCATATTACCAAAAATCTATTCACTGGTTTTATAACAGATTATCAACCTATTTGTTAATTGAGGTAACTAATTTAATCTACCTACATTTACCAAGAAAGGCAGTATGACTCTGAGGAGAGGTGAAAGAAAACTGAACACGATTTAAAACAGAAAGGATGGATCTTCATTTGGGGGCAGGCCCATGCCACACACCAGAAGAAAATAGGGGAAATGTTTATAGATTCAAATATAAAGAAAAGAAAAAGGAAGGAAGAAATAAAATGCCCAACTTTACCATTCGTAGCCAAGATGGTAAAAAGCCTTTATATAGACTCATGAATCCTTCACCTTGAACAGCCTGCATCAGGCAGTCAGTTGACGATTTATACAAAAGTCCCCTAAAAAAGCAACAAAAGACCTGCTAAGTTTCTTCAGTATAAACAGACATATAAATAAAATTGTCTAAAAAAAATTTGAAGTTAAATATTTTCTGCTCAAGTTGTACTCATTATTGAACAAGTAATATTTGTGGATTTAAAATATAGATAGCTTCATTTGAGCTTAAAGAAATTTTCAAGGCTGACTTCTGATTCATCCATTATGCTTAGAATTCACTTCATCTGATTTCTTCCAGAGAGGAGGGACTATTTCATATCAACTCAAATTCTCCATGTTACCTGAAAGTGAAAGGCTTCTGAAGAAAGTGATGTGTAAATGCTCAGAAGAAAACACTTTCAAAAACTCTTTGAAAAACAAGTCACAATTAATTCCTTGTGTTGAAGCAATATGATGGTTAATTAGTTTATTTCCACAAATACATAGTAGTTTTAGATCAAAGAGGTGGTAATTACATAAAAACAATTTCCTCTTTGACCACAAAAAAAAACACATAAATACATTTCTATCAAGAATAATTACAAGCTGGGCATGGTGGTGCTCGCCTGTAATCCTAGCAGCTCAGGAGGCTGAGGCAGGAGGATCATGAGTTCAAAGCCAGTCTCAGCAATGGTGAAGCACTGAGCATCTCAATGAGACCCTGTCTCTAAATAAAATACAAAACAGTGCTGGAGATGTGGCTCAGTGGTCAAATGGCCCAAGTTCAATCCCCAGTACCCAAAAAGAAAAAAAAAAAAGAATAAAACAGGCACAGTGTCACATGCCTGTAATCCCAGCAATTCGAGAAGTTGAGAAAAAGAATCACAAGTTTAAGATAAGCCTCAGCAACTGAGCAAGAGAGACCCTGTCTCAAAATAAAATATATAAAGGGATAAGGATATAGCTTAGTGGTAGAGCACCCCTGGGTTCTATCCCCGCTACTGCCAAAAGGAAAAAAAAAAATAACAAAAAACCTCAGGAAAGCATTTTCAAAGAACTATATTCTGACAGACATTCAAGCACACAAATATGGAAGAATTTCTCATTACCTTCCTTGTTTATCTCGTGGTTGATTCATTATTCGGCTTTTGATGACATCGGCTGGCGTTCCCAGAACAGAAGCTACCAATCCAGAACATAAACTGTAGATACAAATAAATGAAATGGAAAGATAATATGTAAGAGTTCCTATATTTTAAGGAAGGGGAATTGATATTTAAAAAGAATGGAATCCTAAATATGATAATATTTTTTATGATGATGCTCTTTTAGCTTAAGATCAGTGCTAAATTGATTCAGTGAAGAAGTAGAAAGGAAAAAAACATAACAAAAAGAATGTCAGGCAAGGGGCTGGGGTTATGACTCAGCAGTATAGCTCTCGCCAAGAATGTCAGGCAACAACAGATCCACACTACACACCTCCTGGTACTAGGCATCCTTTTAGACCATTAATGAGACAGGTAGACCCTGACCTGGAGGAACTTACACTCTACCTGGGGAGAGGCAAAGAAGAGATGAATAATTTCAGATGTTGATAAGTGCTATGAAAAAAATAAGATGGGGTTATGTGAGAGGAAATAACTAGGTGACGGGCACTTCTAGGTGTGACAGTATCACTGAGTGGCCTATGTGAAGTCCTGGAAGAAGGATGTTACAAGCAAACTGAACAACAAAGGACCCGAGTCTGGAGTGCTCCTGTGTGTGTTTAAGTATATATATATGTATTTCTAAATATAATTGGTTTGACACTATTAATATTCTTTGGGGGTTATCTTAATAGCCTACAGGGATCCAGAATTTGTAAACAAGACCAGAAGCTAAATGAAATCACTCTAATGTTAAGGACAGTAGACATCTAAAATCAACTCATTCTAATGGATAATTTGAACTTGTGTTTCAGAGAGATAAGGAACTGCCCCTGCTTATAGTGCCTTTCTTTCTGTCCCTGTATGGAAGAGTCACATTTCTTCAAAATCTGTATCTAATTCTGCCTTTGTGAGCCCTTCCAAGTGGTTATTGTTTCTCCCTCCTCTGAACCCTACAGTGACCAGTCACTTTGTTTTAGCACTTACTAGGCAGTGTTTTTACACTTGTCTTGTTCTCCCTGTTGGTAAGGTCCTTGGGCAGGGGCTGGGTGCACTGCTTGTGTGCCCACGCAGGGTCCTACACAGCAACTTTAACACAAATTGACCCTGGGATGGCCCCATCGAGTTGTAAATATTTGGGGGGGGCTTAATCTGAAATAGGCTGTAATTTGGTCTCTCCTCCCCATTTTAACTGCAATAAAATTTAAGAATATTACTCTTAATGAGTGTACTATCATCCTTCTCTAAGGGTGATACTACTAGATTATTGATCGAAAGTGTCCCCAAGTTGGAATTTATGCCACAAAAGTCAGAAAAGGTGATAACATAAAAAGAAAAAAAAATAGAGTCATACTAAAACAATCACTTACCTGGATAAACCATGAGTCATGATATTGTCCTCAAGTGATGTATTCAATACCAAATAGTGCTTCACTGTATCATAAGTGGTTAAATCTGACAATGGAAAAAGAAGGTTTAAATATTCATTTACGCAACAGTGAGTGTCTTTTGTGTCAAGTGTATTCTAGGCTTGTGGTAGGAATGTATACCAGAATGAAAGATAGCATTCTTGTTTTCAGGCAGAGGATGGAGGAAGAGGAAAAGAGGAAGAGGTGACACTTGGTTGTATCATTTGAACACCTGAATCCAGCTAGGACTAACCTGAGCTCAACCCCTGGAATTTTTAGTCAATTGATAAATTCATTTTGGGGTCTAAGGTTGAGACCCCATCATTTATAAACAAATGGCTCCACAGATGGAAAGAAGCATATAAATTTGCACTGTATCTATAAGATAACATTGCCTAGACTTGGTGACTATTTAGAAATAAGAAACAAATGAAAGGAAGAGCCAGAAGTCATGCCTAGGTTTCTCACTTGTATAGCAGAAGAAATTGTGATATATTTTGAGATTATGAAGAATGGAAACAAAGGTGGTTTTATATAGAAGCCTGGTTTGGACATATTCAAAGGGATATACTTGAGATATCCAAATAATGATTCTGAATAAGTAGCTAAGAACTTAGAAATTCATCAAATGTTTAATGACTATACATGAAGGATGGGGAAAATAAAAATGAATAAAAACACAGTCCTTGCCGTCAAGAGGCTCACAGCTAGTGGAAGACACAGATACACATTAGAACACAATGAATGAGCTACAAGCAGCATCAATAGGCACAGGGAACTATAGAAACACATCAAAGGGCATCTAGGACAAAATGCCATGGTTAAAGGGATTGTGGAAGATTCTGGAACAATACATTCATTGGTGGTGAAGAATTCTTCAGACAAGAGTTAGAGGATCTGTCAATGAAAACTAAACAGAAGAAAAGGGAAAAGGAAAGAAAGTGGAGAGGTGAAGAAGAGCTATGCATGTGCAGGAAGAGGAACCTTTTGGCTCATGACTTGGTGCTTTACTCTTTCCAACAGGATCAATGAACCACTCAGTTCTCTGAAAGCACAGGGAAAATCATGCAGACCTTCTACATGCGCCAAAATTCCTACTTAGTTCTGTGGGTAATGAGAAGCCAGAGCAGGGGTTTAGGGGCACCGACAATATGTTCAGATCCTTGCTTTGGATGACTCATTCTGGATACTGGGTACAAATTTGGAGGGGGAGACCAGTTGGATGGCTGTGGCAGTGGTCTAGTTGAGAGGTTTTGATGGTTGGTACTGTAGAAATGGTTACTTTAAGGATAATATGTATATTCTGGAGAGGGGGAAACTTTTAAGAACTCAGAAGATAGCAGTGGTGAGTGTGGAGGCTGCCTTCTCTGTGGAGGCTGCCTTCTCATGTAAACATGACTAACTGTTCTCAGAGATGAAACTCAAGGAGGGAAAGAATGAGGCTTTCTTTTCTGCACCTCAAATTCTTTGCTCTTGTTTTCTAAACAGGAAAGATCAGCAGCTTCCTTTTTTCCACTGTTGCTGTGACCTTCCCTACACTGACTTCCTGTGAAGATTGTTTTCCTTTTGCTATATGCGCATCAGCATCTGTGGTTCACATCTTTGTCTATTATCAGTTAACAACTGATTATTTCAGTCTGATGGTGGCTATGCTGTTAACTTCTTCTTATGAAATGTTTTTAACCATATATATTTACATGTTCTATATTTTGAAGTTAGAGAATTAGTGGATACATTTAAAATTGCTCTCTTAGTGAAGTCACCTATCAACCTATAATTTATTTTTTTTTCAGTAATGTTGAATTTATTTTTTTAAAGTTTGCTCTTTTAGTTATACATGACAATAGAATGTATTTTGACATATTATACACACATGGAGTATAACGTTCCATTCTTGTGGTTGTGCATGATGTGGAATTACATTGGTTGTGTATACATATATGAACATAGGAAAGTTATGTCTGATTCATTGTACTATCTTTCCTATTCCCATCCCCTCTCCTCCCTTCATTCCCCTTTGTCTAATCCAAAGTACCTCCGTAATTTCTTTATTTAAAAAATGGTTTCCCTCTCGTATTTTCTCTGATGTTCAATGTAACTAATAACTTCACCAATAGTATATATTATTATTTTAATAGCATGTCTTAAATAAAAATAAAGTAGTATTTTTCTGAGATACCTTTTTAAAAATTTAATGTTCTTCTAGCTTTATTGAGGTCTAATTGACAAATTAAAATTGTTCATATTTAAGGCATAAGAAAAGAAACTGAGAACTGAAAATGAGAAGTGAAGGGTAGAAATAAATTAAGAAATTGTTTACATTTCCTGCCTGGGGTGCCAGGCTCAACAAGGTGGATTATATAGGAATAGGAGTAGGATTGCTGGGAGTAAGGATTTGGACATTGTGGATATAATGACAATCAATATTAAAAGGAGGTCAGGATTGGAGAGGAGACCTTTCTCCTTATTTCCATAATTGGCCTTTCCTAGGAAGGAAACTCTTGCCACACATTACTGTAGAATAAGGTAAAAATGCTCCAGGAAATATATTCAATCATGACATTATAACACATATGGAGCTTGTTATTACAAATAGTAAATTAAAAACATTCATATCCCTGATATAAGAGCATACAACAATTAAGTTATTTGGACTTCTCAGAATTCAATAAAGTTTTCATTACCTCCCATATTTACCAGTGCTGCTCTTTGTACATTTGGTATCCAGCCTGCCCACAGCCCACGTATTCCTCCTTCAGCTAAGATTTTTGCAAAAGCATGATGCACGCCACGGAATCTAAGGAGAATAATAATGAAATGTGAAAATTTGGGGTGCTCTTGTATATGGAATGCAATATAATAAGCTTCACCCTATCATTGTTATAGAGTAAAATAACATTTATTCAGAATTGTTTGAAATTAAAGGAACTCATGTAAATCCAGTATCCAGATAAAATAAATAATCTTTTAAAAGGACAACATTTGATTTAAACATTTTTAATGGAAATCATAAGTCGTGTCATCTTCTCATATTCTCATGTTATTAAAAAGATCAAAATGTCTTTCTTGATATTAATTATAGGAGGAAACAGTGACAGTCAGAACTTCTGGATGCCTCTTACTAGTGATGCAGGGGACTTGCAAAGTTTTAAAATTTGTCAAATAATATTTTAAAAAAATCAATGATTCTTAGGGCTGAGGATGCAGCTTAATAGTAAGGCTTTTGTCTAGCATGTGCAAGGCCCTGGGTTAGATGTTTAACATCACAATAAAAAATTTTAAAAATAAAATAAAAAAGAAAAATAACTAATTCTCATATAATCTCATAAAAGAAAGAATATTTTTAGATCAAAAAGTAGAAAGGGCAATAACAAGTTTTTAAAATTGAATGATTTGAGCTTTATGAAAATTTATTATCCTATCTTTATTATGCTCACATTTCTGTAGACAGGTGAAAAAGATGCTGAAGCATGAATCAATTCTGGGAGCTTCTGATGAAAAGAAAAGTCTGGGCTTGATATGGTCAGAAAAAATCTGAAGTCAAATGCCACCTTTATCAATTACCAGCTGTTTGGCTTTTTACTAAGGCATTATACTCCCTGAATCAGAAAAAAAAAACAGGACATTCTTGAAATGCATAATTGCTATTATGCTACATGGGATCACAAATGAACAATGTAGCTAAAATTTATTACACAATTACTAAGTGGCAGGTACTTTATACATGAGATGCATTTTAGTCCTGAAAATTTCTGAGGTATATGTATTATTAGTCCAATTTATATGTGAGGAAACAGGCTAGAATGGTTAAGGAATTTGACTATTACAAAGCTAAAATGTGATAAAGGCTGAGGCTGGCTTGGACTCTTGGGCTGATCCCAAGGTTCATGTTCTTTACTACAACATCAAGGGTAGTCAAACCCTAAATTTCCAACATAAGGGACAAAAATAAGACTAAAACCCTGGAGAATCTGTTTAAAACATAGCTTTTTTTTTTTTTTTTTTTTTTTTTTTTTTTTTTGGTACTGGGGATTGAACTCAGGGGCACTTGACCACTGAACCACATCCCCAGCCCTATTTTGTGTTTTATTTAAAGACAGGGTCTCACTGAGTTATTTAGTGCCTCACTTTGAACTCACAATCCTCCTGCTTCAGCCTCCCCAACAGTTTTCTCCTCTCCAGCCAAGTCTCTTTGCTACAAAGTCATTAGAAGTTGTTATAAAATGACAAAATAGGGCTCTGTAAACTCCTCAGTTGTGTCTTTTCTCCTCTGCCAGGCATCTATCTCTCCCTTTTTTGAAGGCTGAAGGGGAGATGGGGCTGTAGCAGCCCAACCTCATCCTCCAGCATCTGCTAGAGGAGAAGGGAGTGGAGAGCGGTGGTCAGGGGTGACCTCCTAAAGATGGCTCCAAACCTTCCTCCTCCACCTCTGGCTCTGCTGCAGATCTGGAATGTTCGGAGAGCAGATCCCTTCAGACTCAGCTGAGATTATCCTGCACTATATCTCTTTCCTGGAAGTGATCTATCTATATGCAAAATTTGGCCCTTTCCCAGGGGAAACTGGCTAAGTGGCTCTTCTAATAAATTGCCCTTTGAGGAAAGGCTGACTTTGCTATTATAGGCTAATGTAATAGGAAGATTTTATATCACCGAGGCATAATAAAATAAAAAAAGAAATCTTCTTTAAAGGGCTTTAGAATGTAAGAGGAATGAGATTAGAGAAGGACATGGGAACATAAGACTGACCTTGTTACTTCCCTTCTTTCTGGGAGACAGGGAGAAAAGCAAGGTTTTGGAACCAAGCACGTTAACCATCATGAAAACCTTTTGAGTGAACTCCTTTTAGAGACACTGGAAATTTTAAGTGAATGACACCATACAAACCACAGTGGCAAAGCTGGGGTGCATAACAGGACAAATTTTAATAATAAAATTCTTTATATCAACCTGCAACAGGAGACAAATCTTAACACATGATAGAGAAGATAGATACTTTGTCATGTAAAGAAAATATACAGCTCAGCTCTCCTCTTCATAAATATAGCTTCCAAATTTAAAAAATCAGTATTAATACCTTTACTGAACACTGGATTGCAAAAAATAAGTCCATTAGATAAATGTTCAAAATATGATGATGTCAAAGGGAAGGAAAAGCATCAATTAACTGGAAAACTTACCTCAATGGTTTTCCTTCAAGTTTCCTTTTTCCTTCCATTTGCATCTGAACCTTCACTAGGTCAGCTGGGTTGGCTAAAAATTGGCCGATAACACCAGCCATCATCCCTCCAATGACTGACTTCCTAATTGGAACAGGAGACATTATTTTTAAAGTTGCTATTAATTTCACAAATTTTATAGTGAACCCCTACTAAGCTGGGACAGGCCCTGAGTAAGAAATTTAAGACAAAGTTGAGAAAAGTCAGGGGTGACCCCCCTGACTTTTAGACCCAAATGAATCACAGAGAAAAACAGATGGTTTGATTGTTTAGTGACAGGAGGGTAAGGGACCAAAAGGAATTAAAATTAAGATGTACACTTTCAGGTCTTATATGACCTGAAATCCAAAGGAAAGGGTGAATGCTTCAAAGATATAAACATCTGAACCGATAATTTAGCTGTAGTTTAATTCTGACTACCAGATGAGAAAAACAGCAGAGATGTAATCAACCTAATAGAAATGGGTAAACCAAAATTTTAAAACTACTACCTCAGTAGTTTTCCAAGTGAAAGGCTTTGAAAATATTGCTCTCTGTGAAGAAACTGTTCCCATTCCTAGACTAGTCCTTCTTCTCCCCCATCAGCCAACAGTGAGCAAGACTAGACTAAATGATTATAATCATAAATAAGGAGCTGAGTCAACAGATTACACATGTAGAATTTTTAACCAGTAGTTTATGTTACAAAGAGTCTATAGTAACTTATGTTTCCCATAACTGCATAAAGATAGTTTTAATTGATTTCCTTTAAATTAATTATTGGAGAGGTTGAGTATGTTTACATGTTTAATGAACATTTACATTTCTTCTTTTGATTCTATTGATATCCTGTCCTTATTTTTCCATCGAGTTCTCTATTTTTCATTGATTTATAGGAGTTCTATGTGTATTATATATAGTAACTTTTTTGTGTGTGTGTGTGATACTGGGGATTGAACTCAGGGGCACTCAACCACTGAGTCACATCCCCAGCCCTTTTTTTTTGTATTTTTATTTAGAGACAGGGTCTCACTGAGTTGCTAAGTGCCTCGCCATTGCTGAGGCTGGCTTTGAACTCGCGATCCTCCTGCCTCAGCCTCCCAAAGTGCTGGGATTACAGGCGTGCGCCACTGTGCCCGGCTTATAGTAACCTATTTTTTATGGTTTCTGTTTTATGTTTTGTAAATGACAGGACATAACATTCAGTATCTTATCAACTCCTAAAAAAAAAAAATACAAAAGCTTATGGTAGCTATTACTTTGATAGCTGAGGAACAGAAGATAACAAAGGTGAAGCCCAAGTAACACAGGAGGAGAATGGAAAATGGAGCCCATCTTTGTCTGATTGTACAGCACAGTGTTCTGGGGTATGCACGGGAAGGACTAAAGAAGGTACTCTGCTGAAAGACCAGCATAGGTTGGTTATTGGAAGCCACTATGGTTCTTAATAAGCAATGATATGATGACAGTATGAGTCTTAGAAAGATTAATGACATGAAAAAATATGTAATTGCAGGGAAAAACTTGAAGAGACAGCCTAGAAGTTGAGAGGCAGAACTGTATGTGCTGATTTGGAACTAAGCAGCCTGCAGCTGTGGTTGAGATTGCAGGAGTGGGTGAGCACAGCAAACAGGAGGAGAGCAGAGATCCAGTTCGGTGGACACTCGGTGAACACAAACTGTTCCCAGCATGGTGCTCTTCCCTTGCAAAACAGTGACGACCAAGACTGGTCCTTGACTTTCAAGGAGCCACCTCAGTCTTGTAGGCAGGGATCAGCAGCAAAGAGGCAAAGAAGAAACCAGAAGAAATACTGAAAGACTCAGTACAATAATATCCAGAAAGTCAAAGCTGGAGGTACTTACAGGAGTGTCAGAGGGAAATGAGGATTTGGTACAAAGTCAAATCGATACATTCTTCATTTTTTACATTCTGAGAATGAAGTATGTTAGTTTATGTTTTCAAATCCCTAAATTCTTATGCATTTTTCCAAGTTTCTAAATTTGCAATCTAAACTTTAGGGAATGAGAATATTCCAGTGGAAAATTGTTTGCTAAAACAGGCTTGTTTGGAAAAGACATACTCACAGAATGTATGTTTATTACTATGCCTTCCTTATGATTCAAAAATAATTAAAACAGCACAAAACAAAATTCTACAGGAAATTTGCCATCCTCTATAATTATATGACTGCCAAATCCACTAACAGGTATTTTAAAAGAAATTTAAAATCATTCAAAAAGGAGGCTAAAGTATTGACAGAAAACAAGCAAGAATTTTGCTTAAGTTTAGAAGGCTAGATTTTACTATTTTTGTTTTTATTTAATGAAACTTATACCAAAAAATGAATGATAGTTTACTTCCTTGACACAACCTTTAAAAAAATGGATCACACACTAACTTCTAATAATATAAAAGCCATACCGAGTGGCGGGGGGTGGGGAGTAGGCGGGGAGCATGCTTTAACCAAAGGCCAGCTTGCTGGAGGAAGAAATGTTATTATTTTCATCTGACTGAAATCCAAAGGGAAGGGTGGTTGCTTCATTTTTTGTGTGACTTCTTTCTAAGATAAATTTTTCATTTAGAAATTTGATTCTGGGATCAGTGAAGTCTGAATAAAATATGGGTATACAGGTAACTCAAATGCACTTAACATGAAAAAGTTTAAGGATTTTATCAGATACATAAAGCATGGCACTTATCAAACCACATCATCAAAATAGCATTTCTAAAATTGAGAATAATGTCTTTTGAGTGTTATAACCATAAAAAATACAAAATCCAATGGTTTAATGTGTTATATTTATAGTCACCAAACCAAGCTAATAATAATAAAAATCGTGCTCCCTTATCATTCTTTTAATATTAAAATATTAAATATTTCTACATATAAACAATTTGTTATGCATGTATATTATGTCTGTGTACAATTTTCAGTAAACACTCGATTATTTGGATTATATTGTAATTATTTGTTTTTTAAGCCTAAGCAATTTTAATACAAATATACAATTTTACATAAATCTAATAGATAAACAGATAGTGTTTGGGGCCACAACATATTATTTTCAAAACAAAACTTACCAAAGGGGATAATGCTTATCTTCACTTTTGCCAAATACAACCTCCCGGAGATGTTCATATGTGACCATCCGACCTCCAGAGTACACTGTATAAAACAGATCATTAAAAAGGCAAATTCAGCTCTATGCTGAAAAAAAACCAGGAGAACAATATACCCTGGCCTAGTCACTCTCTCTAGTTGCATCCTTCACTTTCCTGAAACATAGGCTTCCTGATATTTCTCCAACAGGGTAGGGCCCTCACTGATCTTTCTACAACAGGTTCTTTCTTCTCTGTTTTGCTAACTCCTCCTAGTCTTTCAGAACTCAACTTCAGTACGTTTTTTTCAGAAAGCGCTCCAATCTTTCCCCCAGTATTCTAGGCAAGCGTGGTACATAGCAATTATCATACTCATTAATGATCAACTTGTTCTTCTTGTTGTGCCTTCCATCAGAACACAAGCTGCAGGCAGGTTCTGTTTGTTTTTTCATTATGTCAGATGTCCTAGTATGTACCTTGGCACACAACAGGCATTTTTACCCAATTAACATACATAACTTTGCTGAAGGATTTGTTATATTAACGTAATTTTTTCAGTAACATTTCAAACTCATAAAATGAATCTTATTGGTAAAGTATATGTGGTAATCAATAAAATCCAAATGAAAAGAGGTGAAACACAAACAATAGGACACAAAGGAGAAAATATTTTAAAAGATGGAAAATAAAATTATTAAAATCAGCACATGGTATTCATGCAGAGGACTTTCCTTGATATTTCAGCAAGTTTTATTCCATATTTTAAGATAGTCATGAATACATGAAGTGTGAAAACAGTAATAGTCTATGTATGCTTGTGGTTATTTCTTGATACATATGCTCTTTCTCATCTGTATCTTTAAAAATATGAAACCAGTAAATATTCAGTCTGGGCAATTTTTTTGATCAAGGGTCTATCACTATATGCTTAAGAAAACATTATAAATGTAAAGGAGAAAAATACTCAAATACCACACCTATTCTACTTCCACTAAGTTGCTGAGGCTGGCCTCAGACTTGCCATCCTCCTGCCTCAGCCTCCCAAGCCACTGGAATTACAGGTGTGCACTACCACAAACACCCAGTTGCTACTGCCTCACCACATTTACCACTAATGGTCCACAGAGTTAGTTAGGTGCCCTGAGGAAGTGAGGCAGAAGTCACCTGTGTTGCCTTTTCCCTGTGGCCAGAGGTGGATGAGGCAGGGTTCCCTGCTGTCTTTCAGAGCAGCCTGGTCTCTGATGTATGGGACAGAGGAGATCTGGCATTACAGTAAATATAGCTGAATTTTCAAAGAACATTAAAAAAGGTAAACCCTGTGTTTGAAGTTTCTGAAGTGAAAGAAAGTAACCATTGTTTTTTTTTTTTTTTTTTTTTTTTTTTTACTTCTTAAACCTTTAAAAAAAACCTTTTTATTAGGAATATTTTCAAATATGGTTACAAAAAAGTAAATAATATATAACTTACCATTCAAATTTATCAATTGCAAAATGTACTTCATTTTTTTCCTTAACTATTTTGAAGTACTTCACAGATATCATAATAGTTCATCCCTAAATACTTCAATATGCATTTCTAAAAATTTAGGACAGTAACTCCTTAGTAACAATAGGTAGTTAACTTTTTTTCCTAAGAGATTGATTATATGTTCATTTATCATCAGTAGGGAAAACAAATCTAGCTGGTTTTTGGACACAGCTAAATGGAAACATGGAGGAGACAAACACAGGACTCATAACAAACTTACCAGCTAGAATCAAGATAAATACCTACGTGTCTGTAAATGGCAGGCGTCACTCCTTGCCAAAGCTTTAGAAAGCCTTCCTCCTGAATGATTCCTAGGGCCGTGCGCACCATGCCCCTATAGGGGCAGATTCTCTTGCACTGTCTCCCAACCGAGCAAGAGCAGCTTCTCCTTGCATTTGGAGTCGAGTTTTTGTAAGATCGAGGGGAAAGGTTGCTAACAAAAAACAAACAAGCGAGGGGGAAAAAACCCACAACATTCAGAGAAACAAGCAAAAATTCTGAAATCATAGGACTAATGTTTTCCCAAGATCACTGGTTGTCAAATTTTAGAATTACAGATTTTCTAGTCCCATGCCCATGTACTCTCATTTGGCAGACTGACAAGGGTTTCAAATCAGTTGATTTTCATACACTCCCAAATTTAAGAATCATGGCACCAGAACAAACTGGATCACCCATCAAAAATCAAAGAGTTAAAAACCCTTGAGTTCTTTTTATTATTCAGAAATTTCAATCAATAATCTACTTTAGTAACTTCAATTTTTTTCTCTCCAATGAAAGTAAATATCCATATTCTGTAGTGTCCTCCTGACTGCAACCATGATCACTTAACATCTGTTTTAACTTTAGAACACTGTACTGTGTATTCTTATGTACTACAATAAACGCAAGATAAAGCAGCATTTTATAATTTCATGGGTGATTTTCACATGCAGATGAATCACAGCCCTGATATTTGAGATACAGAAGATTCAATGGAGTTCATAATGTCTTCTTTTATATAGAAGGGTGGCATGCTCAATATTCCTTAAATTAAGACATATTAGTTGTTTTCCAGCACTGATAAATTTAAGTGTGGCGTATTTGTAGCCTCCTTACAAGTTATCTACTATATTTATAAAACCTTTTTCTGTTTACATATTGAAGTAGAGATGTATCTTGTACCTTAAAACAGTTAAGGTACCTGACCCACATAAGGAAAATCACGTTAGGACAGGTTCATGAACATTACTGACATAAGACTTCAATGATCACCACCTAATACAAAACTTTAATGTGCCTTTTCTCTCTCTTCTTCTTCTTTACTTTTTTTTATTTATTTATTTATTTTTGTGGTCCTGGAGATTGAATCCAGGGTTACCACTCAACTATGTCCCTGGTCCCTTTTATTTTTTATTTTGAGACAGGGTCTCCATAAGTTGCCTAGGCAGGCCTCAAACTTGCAATTCTGCCTCAGCCTCCAGAGCAGCTTGGATTAAAGGCCTGTGCCACAGCACCCAACTGAGCATGACTTTTCTAAGAGGAGACAAAGTGGGAAGAAGGAAAATAATATTAAATATTACCACTTTGGAATATCTTGCCAATAGTTTCCCTGAATCAGAAGTAGCTTGTATATGGAGAATTAAGCAATGTTATATTGACATAAGAACCTGAAGAAAAGTCACAAGAAACAGGAGCCTCTATCTAAGTACAAATTATGCCTCTCAAGAAATTTTTTTTTTTTTTCTTTCTGGTTACTAGATGTTTCGGGGTCTGATCCTGAATTGATTTGTACTCAAATCGTCCCATATTGTGATACCCTTGCCTCCCACCCCCATTCCCCACACAGTTCTCTCCCTGAATTTTGCATGGTCTTCCTGTACAAAAGCCATTGAGTCACAAGGAGAAGCATCAGTTAAAAAACAAACTGGGAATATATCTGATTATTCAGCAATCTCACTTTAGATTTCTTTTAAAGTTGATGAATTTTATTTCAGGAAAAACAATGAAAAACAAAAGCCCTCCATCAGCTTTGAGAGGAGAGGACAGGGTGGGGGCAAAGAGCAAGTGTGAGAGTACAAAGGACAAAACAACAGCATGTGCTGGCTCTGCCAGAAACTCAAAATAAATTCATGTTAGAACAGAACTAACATTCACAAATGACTAATGCATCAGAGGTATTCCTCTTTTTTGTTTTTTTATGGGCAAGAAAATATAAGGGTATTTTTGAAATATACAGTTAAAGCTTCACAGGGAACACACAGGCACTCTACTCACAAAACCCTTGGAAGAAACACCACCTGATCATGCAAAGGGCATCATAATTTCCCACTGGGTGGTCTCTTAAAGTTTGCTCTGACTCATTTAGCAGATAAAACAGTTCTTCTAGTCTCTTATGATAACCTAAAAATAGCTTCATCATAATAAGTGGCACATTGTAATTGTCTTTCTCTGCATGTCTTCCCACCGGCCTGTAAGAAGGTCAGAACAGGATTTGTTCAACTGTATATTCTCAGGCCCTACTACTGTAGTAATTTCAATGATGTCGCAATTAATAGGTGCCCTGCCTTGAATTTAGTATTTATATATCATTGACTTCTCAGGATCCTTCCTGTAAAGTAAACACAATATAGATGAGTTCAACTCAAAGAGGTCAGGAAGATGTTAAATCCATGCTCAACAATGAATGGTTAATAACTGAAGTCCCACAAGGTAAATCCACAACTTGGATTTAAAAGACAATGAGACTAAGCTTATAAATCATGTCAGAGACGATCCCAACAAGGATGAAAAATGAATGTTTTTTCAAAAGGCCATCTTTACAAAAAGGAAAATGAGAGGAATGATAGCTCATGAAGCTTCTAAAAGTATACATTCGGACACAACAGCACATCCCTAAGGGAGATTTGACGAAATTGGACCGAAGGGACCTCAGAGACCTCCAAAGCCTTCTCCCAAAGCTGGCCTTGCCTCCACCCCGCTACACCGGCCAGCCAGGCGTGCAAGAAGAGGGCGCAACCTCTTGGGATGCACACACAGCCTGGAGCGAAGCAGCGCGCCCATCCCTCCCCCAGCACCACAGCGCGACGACTTGCCGAGGAGGCCCAGGTGTGGGCGGCCCGGTACCTAGCTCGGCCACGGTAGCCGCGCAGCCGGACAGTAGGAACTTGCTCGCTCGGGGCCATCTCTGGGCGAGTGGCAAAAGCCTCTCCTCATCCTCCGGGTCACACATTCAGCAGCAGGTGTGGACGACAATGCACCCTTTCTCGCCGGTGCACCCGTCGCGCTGGCCTGCCAACTTGCCACGGCGGCCCCTTCTCAACCCGCAAGCGGTCAGGTAGACACCATTTCCCCAGTAAGGCTCGGTGAACCCGCGCCTTCCTAGCAGCCCGAGACTGGAGTGGTCCAGCAGCCCCGGTATTCAGGAGCCGAAAAAAACAAAGCGGAGCTGCGAGGCTTCTGGGAAATGTAGTCCGCCAGGCTCCGCGACTTCTCTGATTGGCGGGTAGAGAGCCGCCGGTTAAGCAGTTGTCCCTCGGTCTCCATGGCAACAGCTCTTGCTCCCTCCCACCAGCCCCGCCCCGCCCCGCCCCGCCCCGTCTAGCCCTGCCCAGCTCTTGCCTGGTTTCGGTGGTAGCCAGGATTTGAAATAGAAGAGGAGGTGGGAGGGAGCGATGATGCAAACATCACCTAAAAATTGGGGCGGGGAAAGGAAGTTAGAGTTACGAAAGAGAATTAGCTGCAAAAGTTGGAGCGGAAAGGTTGAGAGACCCGGAGGGTCTTCCCTAGCCCACAGGGTATGAGGAAGTGCCAGGTCAGCAGGACTTTCTCAAAGTTCTCTAATTTTGGAAAATGATGGAGCAAAATACAGAACTGATTTCCCCAACAGTGATTATAGCCCTGGGTTGCGTTGCTCTTTTCTTATGCCTTCAACGAAAGAACTTGCGTAGACCTCCGTGCATCAAGGGCTGGATTCCTTGGATTGGAGCTGGATTGGAGCTTGGGAAAGCCCCTCTAGAATTTATAGAGAAAGCACGAATCAAGGTATGTGGCGCGCAGGCGGGGTTTTCAGAAAAGTTAACATTTTCCTTTTTATTTATGTTTTCATTGGATTTCAAGTGCAATATTAGAACACCGGGAATATACCTGCTTCCCGCAATTAAACATTGCTAATAAAACATTTTTAATCCCTCTACTAACAATCAACAACACCGTCCTACGCAAGGTTTAGAAAAGGAGACGAAATACAATGCAGCTTGCATCTGCCTTATTGGAAGTAAAGATTAACTTTTAAGTGTTAGCTACTTCATCGGAGTTAATTTCTAAGTGAATACATTTTAACTAAATGCTTGCAATAATTGTGAAAGACAGAAGTGTAATATGATTTAAATTTGTGAAAAGGAGTAATAAGTTTTTATCCAAAATGGAGCTGATACCAGGATGTTGTAAAAATTGCTTGCAAAATTGATCTTTACAAATTTAAGGGGTACTGTTTTTCCTGCTCGTATTGTTATTGATGATGGGTCGTTGTAATAGATGTTTTTTTTGTTTTTAAAGTGTCTTTCAAATGTTTGAGCACTTTAGGGAACAAACATTTGCCAGCCTTTTAATTTCTATTGAATTCCCAGCCACCAAGATTTTGTGGTGATATTAACCATCATCATTATTATGTATTATATTACAATATTTTATGTGCTGACTTTCTCCACATAGGTTTCTATCTGGTTAGCCCAATTTACAAAATAATTTTTATATAGTAGCATTATATATACTGTTGATGGTTTACCTTCAAAATTTCTGAGATTCCAATTTAGTTTAAAATCTTGGAGAATATTGAAGAGAACTAAGATGAAAATAAGAGTAACCCAGAATATCCCACCAGAAATGAAACATTAATAATTTACTGTATATTATTTTGCCTTTTTCTTGTGCATTTATAAACTATCAAGTAAATAACAATGGCATAATACTATAATACTACTTTGTGTCCCTTTGAATTTAAAATTTAATGTGAATAATTTCCCCATGTCAGTATTTCTTTGAGTCTTCTTTTTTATGGCTATATTTCATGATATAAAGATATGATAGCTTACTTAAATCTCAGTAGTTGCATATATAAATTATTGCCACCCTTTTTCTTTATCTCAAGCAGTGTTTCAACATTCTTAGTGTGTATGTCGTTGTACATTTTGCACTTATCTAATTGTTTCCTCAGAATAAGTTTCTAAAAGTAGAATTGCATGTGAGAATATGCACACTTAAATTGGGTATCATGTTACCCTTGTCCAAAGATGTAACAATATACACTTGGTAACTTCCTTTGAGTGTATGGATTGCATGGCTTCTCATATCCTGGACCATACTGAATACCAAAATTCTTTGTAATTTTTGCTAGTCCCATAGATGAAAAAAAGGTATCTCTTGAAGAAACACTTCTTTGTCCCCTGTAGCCTTCAGTAGGGATCTGATTCTGATAATTTTTAAGGATTTTTTTTTAATAAGCTTGATCAGATCAAATATTTGTAAGGGCTTCCTTCCTTCCTTCCTTCCTTCCTTCCTTCCTTCCTTCCTCCTCCTTCTCCCCCCCCCCCTTTCTTCTACAGTTCTGGAGATGGAACCCAGGGCCTCACGTATGTTAGCCAAGCACTCCACCACTGAACCACATCTCCAGCCCTCTGTAGCTTTTCTTAAGTGAAACAAGTTGTATGAGTCAACTATAATATTATGTGACACAGTATAAATTACCTTTTTCTAGTATTAAAATACAAAATATGACTATACTGTTTTATATTTGATACTGAAAGTTTTAAGCTTCACTCTTGCCTCTTGTACTGGTCATCTGGGCAGGATGCTAGGAAAGGGTGGGAACTCCCATCTTTGGTGCCAGAGGAAATTTAAACTGCACAAAACACCAACTCTTACTGGAGGATGAAGTTAACCAAATTGTATTGTTATATTGTGTGAATGTATGAATATGTAGCAACAAATCACACTATT
Source organism: Tamias sibiricus (assembly GCA_025594165.1). Lineage (NCBI taxonomy): Eukaryota > Metazoa > Chordata > Mammalia > Rodentia > Sciuridae > Tamias > Tamias sibiricus. The sequence continues at coordinate 45,712,033 of CM046666.1, read as the reverse complement.
GTATAAAAATAAGCAACTATAAAGAAAAACAAATTCATAAAGAGGCATTGGGAGTATAAAAAACTTGGAGGTGAATATTGCATTCATTATCTTAATTGTGGCAGTGATTATATATATATGTATGTATATATATATATATATACATATATATGCCAAATTTAGCACACTGTACACTTTAATATGCAATTTATTGTATGTCAGTTATACTTCAATAAAACTTTAAAAAAAATAACCCTCAAGCAGAAATGCTCAGACCAGCATTTCTGACTGCATTTAAACACCCAGGGGAAATCTGCTTTCTTAAGCCATTTTCAGATCAGCTTGGGAGACCAGTGGTACTCTTCCCAGAAAAGCCCCATTGTGTAAGTAATAAACCTTTCCATACTCCCTTGTGTGTGTGACATCATCAATCTTGACATTTGAACCAGATTTTGAGTGGAGGGTTCATTCTGCTCTCTCATGGTAGCTGCAGTAGGTTCTAATTAGTAGCCTTGACAGAAAGTTGCACTGAAGTGGCTACTATAGAAGACCCTACTTACTGCGTACTGAACCACTTAAAGTTGCAGCATGAGAGATTGCCCCCTCAGTTTCTTCCACCCCTGGAGAAGGCAGAGAAGAGAAAGCTTTGGTGACTGTAATAACCTTCCCTTTATTTTTATTTAATAATAAAAATATTAAATATTTTTAAATATCGATGCATTGATATACTTCAATTTTTTGAAAAAAAAAATAAAAACTGCAGTGAAACATCTCTCTGTCCTCAGTTTCCCTTTCACTCAATTATTACCCCTTATTTCCAGCCTTGGTAATACTAATAATTCATTTTTTTTATATATCCTTTCATAGTTTATTTAACCATATACAAACAATACAATTATAGATTCTTATTTTTCATCTTTTATAAGCAAAATGCATCATACTACCCACTGTCAAACAGTGATATGTAAAAATGTACTCTATATGTGTATGATGAATTGCAATGCATTCTACTGTTATATAAAATAAAATCTCTAATACTAGAGTGAAAAAAAAAACAGAAATCTTTACATATCAGTACTATCTAGAACTTTCAATTTTTTTTAAAAGATGTATGGATATAGCTAACTTTATTTAACATGTTTCCACATTGATAATCATGTGGGGTAGATTTCTAAAATAATTCATAATGATCCCCACCTCCTGTGAGGTGTCAGCAGAACTTAGTAACTCCCTTCTTATAAATAAAATATGGCATAAATGATGGGATGTGACTTGTGTCCTTAAGCTTTCATTTGGATAGCAGACTGTATTTTCTTCTCAGCTCACACAGTTTGATGGAGAGACCCTTAAGGTAGGAAACAGAGGGAGGCCCTGGCCCACAGCCAGTAAAAAACTAAGGACTGTGGAAAACTGAATCCTGCTGCTCACCATGTCACCTTGGCAGTGAGTCTTACCCTAGTTGAGCACTAGATGGCTAGTGCTTTAGTTAGTAAGTTCACAACAGAAAAAACCCATGTTGTAAACCCAATATTTTAAAATTTTGAGACAGAGAATTTTGTTTATATTTCAAACTGAGTCTGGTTATATCAATCTTAAATTATGATTTACAATTTTTTAAGTATAAGAGTCTGATAAAATTTCTAGTACTTTGACTGTGAAAGTAATTTTCAAGGTCTAATAGTATGTGTCTCAGGCTGCCCATTGGCAGCTAAGGTCATCTATTTGTTGACATGATAGAAACACTATTTGGAAACAATATCCCAAAATACACTAGGAAAAGTTTGGATATTTTCTAAAAGTGATAGTGAATAATTTCATAAAACTCTTGGAAAGTTGTTGACACAATTAAGCATCATGATTTTTTACACTTTATTGAATGAATTGGTATCTGCCTCCCACTACATTTATAGTGCTAAAATCCATAAGTAAGAGTACAAGATCCAGCTAGCAAACAGGCTTTCCCAAAACACAGTTCCCTACATTAAAATGGTTTAACTAGACAACTTCTTCAGCCTGTCTGCTTAAATAGCTCTTGCTGAGGACATCTACTTGCCCATCAAAGAGCTATTTGATGGCCTTAAATGTAGTAATCTATTGTGAGTTAAAATCAACTTTCTCTAATATTAAAGATACCCCAACTTTCTTGGGCTTTCATCATACATCTTTTTCGATCCCTTACTTTTCTACTGTTCTGAGTCTTTATAATTTAACTTGTCTCATGGGAAATACAAAATACATTGAGCTGAATGAAAAAGAAAAGGTAACATATTAGAGTTTATTTTCTATCACTAAGTGCTTATATTAGAAAAAACAGAAAATTGAAATCAATCTGAACTCTGCCTCAAGACTGACCCAAAACAGCCAGATAATCCCAAAGCAGTGGAAGGAAAGAAATTTGAAAAAGCAGGAAACAATAAAATTGAAAACAGGAAAAGGCAATGGAGAAAATCAATGAAAGAAAAAGTTGGTTTTTTAAAAGATCAATAACATTGCCAGACCTCATGCAAGACTGATAGAAGACAAAAGTGACTAGTGTTAGTAATGAAACAGGGGATATCACTGGGGGCCCTGGAGACAACAAATGAATGATGGAATACTATGAATAACCCAGTGTAAGTAAATTTAACAACTTAGATTAAATGGACCAGCTCCCAGTAAAACACAAACTACCACTACTATTCAATAAGAAATAGATAATTTGAATAGACTATACTATTAAGAAAATTGAATTTGTAATTTTTAAATCCCCCTAAAAGAATTCTCTAGATCCAGATTGTTTCACTAGGGGATTATACCAAATGTTTAAAGAAGTAACAATCAATTATACGCAATCTCTTCCAGAAAGTAAAAGAGAAGGGAATACTTCTTGGTCTATTTTATGAAGCCACTATTACCCTGATATCAAACCAAAGACAGTGCAAATAAAAAAAAAAAAAACATAGATAAGCATCCTATATGAATACACAAGCAAACCTATAAACAAAATATCAACAAATAAAATTTAGCAATATATGGAAGGAATGACCAAGTAGGGGTAATTACCAGGGATTCAAGATCATTTCAATATTTGAAAATCAACAAATATAAAGCACCGTATCAACAGGCTACAAGAGAATAAGTGTATGATTATATCACTTGGTGCAGAAAAAGCATTTGACAAAATTCAGTATTTATTCTTGACAAAAAAATATTAAGCAAATTAGGAATAGAGAGGAAGTTCTTCAACTTGATTAAGAATGTCAATGCAAATCTTACAGCTAACAGGATGCTAAATGATGAAAGTCTAATGTTTCCCCTCCATGACTGGGAACAAAGCAAAGTTTTCTGATATCACTATTCTTATTTACTTTTTTTACTTTTTTTTTTTTTTTTTTTTTTTTTTTTTTTTTTGGTACCAGGGGTTGAACTCAGGGGCACTCGACCACTTGGCCATATCCCAAGCCCCCTTTTTTGGTATTTTATTATAGACAGGGTCTCACTGGATTGCTAAGTGCCTCGCCATTGCTGAGGCTGGCTTTGAACTTGTGATGCTCCTGCCTCAGCCTTCCAAGTGCTGGGATTACAGGTGTGCACCACCATGCCTGGCCTGATATCACTATTCTTAATCAACATGGCACTAGAACTTTTAGCCTGTGCAACAAAACAAGGAAATAAATTAAAGCCATATGCTTGGAAAGGAAGAAATAAAATTTTCCCAGTTTTCAGATTCTAGGATTGTGTAGAAAATACCAAATAAAAATAAATAAATAAACCTCTTGAGAAGTTTTGCAAGGTCCAATTCAATTTTCAGTTGTATTGCTATGAACTAATAATGAATATGTGTAAACCATTATTAAAAATATAATGCCATTTATAGCCCTTCAGAAAAAATATGTAGATATAAATTCACCAAATAAGTATGTGATGTACATGCTGAAATCTATAAAACATTGATTTAAAAAAATCAAAGTCTTAAGTGGGAGATATACTGTATTCATGGATTGAGAAAGCCATCATAGTACAGATGTCAGTTCTCCCCAAATTGAAATCCAGTTTAATGCAAATACTATCAAATTCCCAGCAAGACTTGTTGTAAATATAAGCAAGATTATTCTACAAGTTATATAGAAAGGCAAAGGAACTAGAACACCTAAAACAATTCTGAAAAATAAAAGTAAAGGGAATCAGTCCACTGGATTTTAAGGCTTATTATTAATCAAGATTGTATGATATTGGCAAAGGAATAGAGAAAATGATCAATAGAACACATTAGAGAATTTAGAAAGATACCCATACCAATAGCTAACTTGGATTTTGACAAAGGTGCAGAAACAATTCAACAGAGTAAAGATAGCCTTCTCAACCAATGGCGATGAAGCAGTTAGACACTCCTAACTGTCACTGGAGGAGTTCTCAGAGAGGGGATCTCAATTCAGGACAAGTGGGATCCTTGGGATACATAAAGGAAAATAATTTCAGCATGCATCAGTTTGAACAATTTAGAAAAATTGATACTGATGTGATATATTGAGAGAGAGAGAGAGAGAGAGAGAGAGAGAGAGAGAGAGAGAGAGAGAGAAGAGCAAGAGACAGGAACCCCTTGGTTTGGGATATTAATATTTATAGAGGGATATCACTAGGGCTAGTGCTTATGTATTGCCTTCTCCTCATGTTACTTTGGGGGCAATGTTGCCAGCCAAGGGCAGGAGCTGGTTTGCTCAGAAGTTGCTTGTTTTGCATTCCAATGGTTCATGGTCATTTCCTGCATTCATGGATTGAGAAAGCCATCATAGTACAGATGTCAGTTCTCCCCAAATTGAAATCCAGTTTAATGCAAATACTATCAAATTCCCCAGTGGGCATTTTTTTTTTTTTTTTTTTGAGACTCAGTATATCTTTCTTTTTCTGTATCCTCAAATTCCTGTCTCAATAAACAAAACAAACAAACCTCCAAACACCAAAATGTGCATGTCAACCTAAGTCTTATATCTTAAACAAAAATGCACTCAAAATAGATCATGTACTTAAATGTAAAATGTAAAGCTATAAAACTTTTAGAAAAACAAAACAAAACAAAACACCATAGAGACTATAATCTTAATCTAGGACTAGGAAATAGTCCTTAGTTTTTTAGCCCCTACCCATCCATGTGGCAAAAGGCCACTTTCCATGTTATGGTTTAGATCTGGACTGTCCCCTTCCACATCTCATGTGTTCAGAATTAGGGCTTTTGAAAGTAATTGGATCATGAGGGCTCCAACCTTTCAGTGGACTTATCCAATCATGGCTGATTGGACTACTGGGACATGGGTCCTGTTGGAGGAAGATCATGGTGATATGCCCTAAAAGTGTTTATCTCCACGCCACACTATGCTCTGCTTCCTGGCCACCATGAGGTGAGCAGCTTTCAAACAATGAAAAAGACTTTCTTCTAAGTATTGATTAGTAAACAATTGCAGATAGGTAATATTGAAAGCAATGTAGATGTCTGGGTCATTATTGTGGGAAGAAGGGCTTCACTTTTTAGTGATGCAGTGATTCTTGGACCCACAGCTGCCTGGTAGCACCTACAAATGTATCACAGGAATAATCATCTGCCATTTCACGGCAGTAGGTGTAGAAATGACTGTTATTGAAGTAGCAATGAGCATAAATGATGTTCTGAGATATCTATAATAACTGTAATGGGCCAGGGAAGTATGGTTTCTTCTGATGATAGAATCATGGGTAAGATTGTGGTTTCTGGCCTACATTCATCATTAAATCAAATGCTAAATTATAGTTGGAATTCACCAAAATGATATCCCCCTTCCCCCACAAGATCATGGACTCCCTGAAGTGAAACTTCATGCTGGAATATGTTTTATAGGCTCTAGGAGTGACTCAAAAGAGAGAGAGAGAAAAAAAAAATTTTGAGGTAGGAGAAAGAGAAAGCAAGGGAGTATAGAGTCCATAAGACAGGGAAGGAGTCGGCATTCCATAGCAGCGGGACCTTCTGTCCGTGTCAATAGGAAGGAAAGCCAGGGGAACGGGCACAAGTGTGCTTGGTTAGCCAGATAAAATGGTGAGAAAATGAGGCTGCTCTCAGTTCATCGCCTGCATCTTTTCCAGTTAGATACAAGGCAGGGACAGTGTCTCAGTGGAGAGAGTTGAGTAAGATGTTCAGGTGAAATTACCATTTTGGAAAATAAGAAAGTGAACAGGTTAGTGGACAGAAAAGTGATTCTGAGATTGCAAGACACAGTTTAGTGGCCATGGATTTCCTGTAAAAGCAGCTGGTAATTTTGTGTCTTTTTCTTGAGCAATGTTAAGCTATTAATTCTTACAATCCTATTGATATCTTGACAACAATGGTTTATATCACAGGGTTGATATACTTTCTAGTTATTATTTACAATTATTACTTTCTAATAATTATTTTATGCTTCCAGGCATGCCAGGATTACATACCAGTAATCCCAGTGACTTGGGAGGCTGAGGCAGGAAGATTGCAAGTTTGAGGCCAGCCTCAGAAACTTAGTGTGACCTTAGCAACTTAGGAAGACCCTATCTCAAAATAAAAAATAAGAAAGGGCTGAGGATGTAGCTGAGTGGTAAAGTTGGAGAAAGAAGGTGTTGATTCCCTGGGATCAATCCCCAGTACCAAATAAATAAATAAATAATGATAATAATTACTATTATTATTTCATACTATAAGATATGAGTAAATAATAACTATCTTATTATAGACACTACTAGGACAGAATAAATTTAGATTTATATATAACATGGCTGAAACAGTCACAATTTATCATTAATTATTAGATATAGTCCTAATAATTATTATTGTGACCATAATTTTAGTATTGGGGATCTTGAGGAAAATGTAATCATGCTTAGAAATGCTTATTAATATGAACTGTGTTTCTGTTTTTTATTTCAGTATGGACCAATATTTACCGTCTTTGCTATGGGAAACCGAATGACATTTGTTACTGAAGAAGAGGGAATTAATGTATTTCTAAAATCCAAAGAAGTAAATTTTGAGCTAGCAGTACAAACTCCCGTCTATCGTACAGGTAAATAATACATTCAGGTAGTTCACTTGAAGTACAACCTTGGAATTCAAGAATAGTTTAAGGCAAAAATTACATCCTTATGCTTCCATCAAGAATGATGAGGGCCCATTACTTTATTCTCCAGGTAGAACTAGGAGGAGAAAAGAGCATGGAATGAACTTCTCTGGTCATTGAAGGGCAAATTATTGGTAGCCTGATACTTTTAGACTTCAGTTAGACATGTTGAAAGAGATGGGGTTACCTCACTCAGTGTTTTTAGAGACTATTTGGAGTGTGTATCACATTCCAGCATCCAAAATGTTGGTAAAACTGTTCTGCTGCTGTGACGGCTGCTCTTGGCTTGATTACTCCAGTAGGAAGCCCTTTAATGGCTTTTCCTGACATATTTCACAGGACTAGTAAGGTAAGCCAGGTGCTGGCTTGCCCGTTCACAAATTCCCCAACTAATTGCTTGCCAGCTTGTACTGGGGGCATGCTTCTAATGTGGTTGTTGGACTTCCTTTCTTCCCAGGCTGTGGATATGTGTGCTGAAGTTATTTGTCCTTCCCAGAATGCAAAGCTGGTTCACTTTGTGCCCATTTGTTTTCACTGTTTTTCCCAATGTTTGCTCTTGTTTCTACCATCTATGTCTTCTTTCTTTTTTTCTTCTTCATTTATTTCTTGCTATTAAAAAAAAAGTTTTGAATTTATCAGTGATCAATAACATAGATGTTTTTTTCTTCTTGCTTTCATGATAATCACGTGTTAGTTAAACACTATTTAGTGATTATTGATACATGGGTCATGGAATTTCTGATCAAGGAATATAAATATTTTGAAGACTTTTAATCTGTATGGTAACATATCCTTTTAGAAAAAAATATACTAACTGACCTATTGGAGGTAGATGGAAATTATCAAAACTTTTTTTTCACCTGTGCCTCTCCTGGGGCCTTTTATGTTTAAATATTTCTGTTTAACAGATGAAATATGATAATAGGGCCTGGGGTTGTGGCTCAGTGGTAGAGCCCTTGCCTAGCATGTGTGAGGTACTGGGTTCGATTCTCAGCACTGCTAATATTTACTCATAAGTGAGTTTCCCATTCCTTTTCTAAATTCTCATAGAGAAGATGTCCTTATAAGGGACACAGCCACATCAGTGTTTATAGCAGCACAATTCACCATAGCTAAACTGTGGAACCAACCTAGGTGCCCTTCAGCAGATGAATGGATAAAGAAAATGTGGTATATATACACAGTGGAATATTACTCAGCAATAAAAGAGAATAAAATAATGGCATTCACAGGTAAATGGATGAAGTTGGAGAATATAATGCTAAGTGAAGTTAGTCAATCCCCAAAATCCAAATGTTGATGTTTTCTCGGATATAAGGAGGCTGATTCACAGTTGGGTTGGGATGGGGAGCATAGGAGGATTAGAGGAACACTAGAAAGGCCAATGGGGAGGGAGGGGAAGGGAAGGGGCAAAAGGGTAAAAAAAAATATATGGTAGAATGAGATGCATATCATTACCCTAAATGCATGTATGAAGACACTAATGGTGTGAATATACTTTGTATACAACCAGAAAAAAAATTAAAAAAGCATTTGCTGTACATTTTGTGCTAGCCTTTAGCATGAACCATTGCCATTGAGTGTTAAGTTTATTTTTAAAAATGAAGAAGAAGAAGAAGAAGAAAATGTATGCTCAGGAAATCTAGAGCTTATTTCTACTTCAAAGGCAATACAACAAGATAAAAGAAAAATATAAGGAGATGTATTTTTAAAAATCCTTATATTTCTACTACCCCAACCTAACTAGAAGTGTATATTGTGAAGGGAACGTGAATATAAAGGAAATAGTGGGAGTCAGTTATTCATGGGATTTGAAAGGCTTTCTGGTAGAAGTAACATTCAATAAGATACTAGAAGGATAAATAGAAATTAGCAAGAGAAATGTCGGTCCTATCAATGTGGGTGGGTGGGTGGGGGTAGAGATTGGGGAGATAAAACAAAGAAAGTTTTGAGCATGTAGAATAGCTTCTGAAAATGCTGGGATATGTAAAACATTATGTATTTTCAATATGTATGGAATATAGATTTGGAAAAGGAAGGGGCAGAAGACCAATCCTCTCCATTCCTTAGTCTAGAGACTGGTACTGACTGTCTCACAGTATGGATTGAATCTTTACCCGCATTTGCTTGCCAGATGTGATTTTATGTATGGAGAGGATTTTGGTAATCATCCCTACTGACCAAGTATTGACAGAGGTGTACTGTTTGTATGCTTTAAGGAGTGGTTGCTTGTTTTGAAAATAGTTTTCTCTGTTTATAGCATCAATTCCAAAGAATATCTTTTTAACACTGCATGAAAAGCTATATATTATGATGAAAGGGAAAATGGGGACCTTCAACATACATCAATTTACTGGGCAACTGACTGAAGAGTTCCATGAACAACTGGAAAATTTAGGCACTCAGGGGACAATGGACCTGAACAGCTTTGTAAGGTAAATAGATAAATAAATAAATGTGTTAGTGTGATTTAATCTTGCTTTTCTGGAATTAAAAAAAAAAAAAAAAAACATTTGAATGCAATACATTGGACTTCAGAAATTACTTGGTGTAATGAAGTAATTAAAAATAAATTGATTCAGTACAGTTAATGATGTCTACCTAATGAAGCTATTCAAGATTTTTAAAAAAAATATTAAATTTTAATTAATATGTAATTTTGGTTTAGCACTTCAATTTTGTGGTAAGCAAATAAGCCAATACAATCATTTTGATACATTCATAGTAATTTCTACAGCGTCCTTCCAGTAATTGTGTATATGCCACATGGATACACCTCTCACAATTGTCACATACCCACCATTCAGAGCAGTCTGTGATGATCAGACACTGAGAGGACAGGGGAGAGAAGGGAATCCTGAAGTGGATCACACAGGTCTAGGAGGTACCTGTGAGGCTTCAAAAGGTAGTTCAGACATAGCCGGGCGCGGTGGCACACGCACACCTGTAATCCCAGCACTTGGGAGGCTGAGGCAGGAGGATCGCTAGTTCAAAGCCAGCCTCAGCAATGGCGAGGCACTTAGCAACTCAGTGAGACCCTGTCTCTAATAAAATACAAAAAAGGGCTGGGGATGTGCCCCAGTGGTTGAGTGCCCCTGAGTTCAATCCCCAGTACAAAAAAAAAAAAAAAAAAAAAAAAAAAAAAAAAAAAAATGTAGTTCAGACAAAACCAACGTGTGCCTCAGGACTGCTTTAAGACTGTTATCTTAGAAGGTAGGTCCCAAGAGTCAGGAAGGAGCTTGGAGTGCAGAGTAGGTCAGCTCTGTTCTAAAGCTTTCTGGAAAAGTTTAAGGCTGGGCGTGGAAGCCATGAGAACAAATTCCCTCCACACATAAAGAGATTTAAGAGATTTGGTAGATTGGAAAACTGAAGCTCTTTTCCACCTCGGTGGAATTCTGGAATGCTGAAGGCAAAATCCAGCAGTTCTGACTTAAAACAGAATGATGTGTAGCGGTTTGTTAGAAGTTCAAAAAGAGAGGGGGAAAAAACAAAATCAACCAACCAAACTTAAAAAATTTGCTAAAGCTTGCATAGTATTGTAATAAAACAATGCAAATCCTGGATGTTTTTGAAACTTTGGAGGAAGGTGATCCTAAAGGGGCATAATATCTTTGATATTAGAATATCTTTGAATATTGAATATTTTGGATATTCTTTTTCTTAATTAGGCCACATTAATCATTGTATTCACTTATAGTAAAAATATTAAAGATTAGAGTATATTTCAATATGCAATAGTTTGAATATGTGGGATCCTGTGAGGAATTATGAAATTTGGTGACTACTACTGCCCTTGAGTCTCTGGTTATTTCTTGCTGCTATTGAAAGGTAAGGGCTGTGCCTTAGATATTGTTATTTATTTTCTTATTGAACTGTATTGAATCAATTTGCTTCTGTTTATCATCTCATATTTGTCAGGCTCTATCTGTTTGCTTAGAAAGGATTTTAGAATCTTCAGATAAATAAGACCACAATTTCAGCTATTCCCAAATCATTTTGACCATAGTTAGCAGATATTAAATTTTTTTTAAAGTTGCATATAGTTTATCTTTTTTTTATTTATAGTAGTAGTATGTATTACAATTCATGATGCACATATATAGCATCTTTTTACATACAACTATTTGTATACAAAGTATATAAGTACCATTCAGATCTTTCCAGCAGCTCAGGAGGTTGAGGCAGGAGGATCACAAGTTCAAACCAGCCTCAGCAAAAAAGCGAGGTGCTAAGCAACTCAGTGAGACCCTATCTCTAAATAAAATACAAAATAGGGCTGAGTGTGTGGCTCAGTGGTCAAGTGCCCCTGGGTTCGATCTCCAATACCCTCCCCACCAAAAAGAGTGAGTTTTCCCCAAAAGAAACTGTCACATGGTATCTACCTCTAATAAGTCACCACTTTTGTATCTTGTACCTTGCTTTCTTCTGTCATTGGGTCTACTTACTGTGTATTTCTATCTTTGTAGGCATCTCCTTTATCCTGTCACAGTGAATTTACTCTTTAATAAAGGTTTGTTTCTCACGCACAAGAGGAAAATCAAGGAGTTTTACCAGCATTTTCAAGCTTATGATGAGGGTTTTGAGTATGGGTCCCAGATGCCAGAATGGCTCCTGAGGTAGGTCACTGATTCTTTGTACAAGCTCCTCTCAGCAATTTATACAGTCTTCTCATTTCTCTTTTTCCAAGTATATATAACAGCAATTTAAGTGGGTGAGGAGAGTTATTTCTATGACCTGTTTGTGTTTTAGTGTGTGAATGTGAATTGAGGGAGGAATGGAAGAAAAGAGATGCATTTCTTTCTTTTTCTTTTGTTGATGAACAAAATCAAAAGAGCTACAGAGTGAGAGAGATGGGATGGAGAATTTATTTTGAGGCCTTTTATTCCATCTATAGCCTATTATTATGACACTGATTCAGTTTGGATCCATGCTAAGGCTTCAGGTGTGACCAGTTTCAGCCCCGTTCTCTCTGAAGCAAAAGTAGGTGTGGCCAAATGTATTTCTTACAGTTGGTTCAGATAAATGTTTGTAAAATGATTCAAATGCAAAATAAGTGCATGAGTTTTTAATTTCTTGGCAGTTGCTCTATGCCTCTCTCCATTTGAGCTGTTTTTAGTACCATGGACTGAGTGGCTCATAAGCAATAGAAAATTAATTTCTCACACTCTGGAGGCTGGAAAGTTGAAGATCAGGGTTCCAGCCAGACTCCATTCTGGTGAGGGCTCTCTTCCAGTTTGTAGACTGTCCACTTCTCACTGTGTCCTCATATGGTGGAAGGGGTGGGCAAGTTCTGTCCAGGCTCTTTTACAATGAAACTAGCTCCCTACATCAGGGGACCTTCCAGAAGGTCCCACTTCCTAATACCATCACCTTGGAGACTAGGATCTCAACATTTTGAAGAGGACACAGACATTTAGATGGTTACAATGTATATTAGTGACTTGCTAGAAAGATTAAAACAATGATAGCCAGTTTCTTTGCAGGCATAATTCAGCAATTGGTCTCTGTGCTGGGTTTTCCTCCTTCTACAACTTAGAACAGCCCTAGCAAAAGTTAACCAAGCAAGTCATACAATCTCTTTTCTTCTTCAGTGCTAATCCACTAGGAATCCAGATATTTATTTTGCAAAATATTAAAATGTGATTCCCTTTGTCCTCTCAATTGTCCTTGTGAACTCATGAGGTACACCTCATATAAAATAGACCTCATATTAATATTTACCCCCAAATAAAAAAGAAATTAGGAGAAATAATTCTAATTTCATAGACATTCCCTCTTTTATACTATGACCCATTACTCCTAACATGCTTTCAAATTAATTTTTACACACATATTTTTTCCTCATGCAGAAACTGGTCAAAATCCAAAAGGTGGCTCCTAGCCCTTTTTGAGAAAAGCATTCCAGATATAAAAGGATATAATTCTGCAAAAGATAATTCTGTGGTAAGTATTCTTTAGTTTCTTTTGCTAAAATACATATGATGAAGATGGTAATAAACTATGTTAAAATATTTTTACTGAAAATCATGTTTTTAATTAATGCTGATTTTGTGCCAAGTGGATATACTGGATGTGTCTACGTATGTTATTACTATATCCTCACAACACAGGGGTATCAATCCTATTGTGTGACCACAGGCAGAACCTGAACTCTTGGCCTCACTTTCCTCATGTACCTCAGTACCTCATAGAATCATTGTGGGGATTAAATGAGTTAATTTTTTAAGTGCTTAAAACATAGTAAGGACTAGTTAAGAGTTCCTCACTGTTGTAATCATTTTAAAAATCACTTCAACTCTTTTTGTAATTAAAGATGACATCACAAGCTTTTACTTGTCTTTAGTTGTATAATAAGAGATGTCACAGGAAAAAAACCAGAGGCTACAAATAACAAAATGAAACAAAATTCTGATATTCTTTATATATCATCATATAGTTGACTGTGTCAAAGGAAAAACTTAATTTAGTTTAAATATCTTAATAGACCTTATTTTGCAATTCTAGAAAATAAAATAAATATTTTGGTAGGCTGAGCAGAAAAGGTTGGTTTCAACAATAAGAAAAAAACAGAAACAAAGAACAAAAATAAGATTACTGGTTTTAAAGTCACTTCCCATAAAGATGAAGGACAGGGAGAATAATATAAGAATCACTACCTGGGCATGGTGGTATGATAATCCCAGTTGCTAGGGAGGCTGAGGCAGGGAGATCTCAGGTTTGAGGGCAGCCTCAGCAACTTAGTGAGGCTCTAAGGAACTTAGTGAAAGCCTGTCTAAAAAATAAAAAATAAATAAAAATGGCTGGGGAAGTAGGGATGTGACTCAGTGGTCACACACCATTGGGTTCAATCCCTGGCACCAAAACCAAAACAAAGCAAAGAAACAAACAAAAAGAATGACTGGTTAACATCAGATCACTTCTGGTTACTTTATGTAAGGATTAATGGATTTAAGGATTAAAGCAAAGGAAACTTCATTGTTGTGCCTATTGGTCTGTGTGGGAAAATTGGCTATCAGTCATTCTCCAGATTTCCTGGAAAGTCAGAGCACAACTTAATGATGGTTTGATGATGTATAACTTTAGCCTGGGTGGCTCCATTTGATTTTTAGTCTGGTCTATAGGAGCCCAGTGCAGGAATTTAATCCAAAACAACGGCCTTTGATAATTTTTAACAGCTATGCCAATAGTGGCAGGAGGAACTAATAGCAAATCTGGACAGGATAATAAAGCTCTACAAAGTAGACTATGTTCATGATGCCACTACCACCAGCTGTTCTTTCTTTGGAGAAGATAGAATAGTATGATTTAAAGTGCAAGGTCCTAGGACCAGTGCCCTCAATATTAGTCTATTCCTGTGGTTCTTCCCTGAATCAGAAGCTCTGGGGTGGATGGAGCCCAGCAATTTGGTTTCACAAGCCTTTACAGGTGTTTCTGAGGCTTTCTAATGCATGGTTTTCACCCTGGAAGCTATTATAATCACCTCTAGGAACTTTTGATATTGATCTGATCTGATGCATGGCCCACCCTCAGAACCTGGGTTTCTTTTGGTCTGGGCTGCTTGGACTCAAATGTGGTCACCAGTGTGTGACTGCGGGCAGTACCTGAACTCTTGGCCTCAATTTCCTTACGTACCTCAGTACCTCATAGAGTCATTGTGGGGATTAAATGAGTTAATTTTTAAGTGCTTAAAACATAGTAAGGACAAGTTAAGAGTTCATCACTGTTGTAATCATTTTTAAAATCACGGTCAACTCTTTTCATACTTAAAGATGACATCATAAGCTTTTACTTGTCTTTAGTCGTATAATAAGAGATATCCCCAACAACTCTGGAGAGGAATATAGTCTTAGAAGAATGAAATGTGTGAGTGCTCACATGTCTGCCTTCTAAGTAAAGGAATGGTATGCTATTCTGGAATGCTTCTCATTGACAGAAATGTTCAAGAAATGTGTCCTTTTTTACAGATAGACATAGACAAACAGATGTTTTTGTTTGCATTGCTTTCCAGGGCTTAGGGACAGAGAAGTATATGCGTGTGGAAGACATACCCACATCTGTAATCTATGGGCATAGATAGGTTTTACAATCTCACGCTAAAATTCCTTATATCTGTAGAATAATGTGTATTTTTCTTACTGTAAAGAAACAAGGCATTTTAAATCATAGGCACTTCAGCTTCCTATTTGAATAACAAGAAAATCTGAACTTTGCAGAAGCTAACCCAACATTGAAGACTTTGGGGGAAAAAAAAAAAAATCCAGCTTCAACATTCATGAACTTCATTTTTTGTTGTATTGCTTCTCTGTTTTTCTTCAGTACTGTTCATAATGAGCTTGTTTCCCCCATACACACACTATTTATTTTTCTTTTCTTTAATGTGGGCTTGGAAGAAAATAAAAAGATTTTTTTTTTTTATATTCTACCGTATAAGGCCTGATTAAGCAGAATACTAGATAGAAGTTGTGTTTTATTTTATCACAACAGAAATGCAAATTTTGGTGATCTTCTGAGTTTTTCTAGATATATATTATACTTATTTTTCATTTAAAATCATCACACCACAGAATAGCATGTCAAAAGAATGAAATACACCTATAAGATTTTCATGAGATAGAACTTAGACCTATAACAACTTACAGTACAATGAGACCTCAAATCTCAAGTAAATGAGATTTATACTTAAACCATTTTTATTTCTGCTAATCCATTATTATAGAAATGATAATGAGATGTAAGCTCATACATATGCAGTGTTTATTCTGTGCCAGCCACAGTGTTACCTTTTACAAAGTAATTTCATATTTATTTATTTATTGGTACTGGGAACTGAACTCAGGGACACTTTACCACTGAGCTACATTCCCAGCCCTTTTTAGTTTTTATTTTGAGACAGGGTCTTTCCAAGTTGCTTAGGGCCTTGATAAATTGCTGAGACTGGCCTTGAATTTGTAATCCTTCTGTCTCAGCTTCCTGAGTTGCTGGGATTACAAGTGTGCACCATCACACCTGGCAAGGGGAATTTTTTAAAGATGAAAATGAGAAGGATTACATTAGATATTTTTAAGTAATTAATATATATTCCTGGGTTGCTTACATTCTCCTAAGAAGAGAAATTCATTTTTAAAAAAAGATAACATTTATCGAAATATAATGTATGCAAGGTTTTGCTTCAGGGATTTTATAGGTAACTGCACAAATTAACTTAATTCTCACAACAATCTTTGAGGTAGATACCATATTATGTCCATTTTATAGATGAGGAAACTGAGGTATCAAGAGCTTAAATTAACTTGTCCAAGGTCACTCACCTCTTAAATAGCAGAATTGGGATTTGAAACAAGACAGAAATGCAACTGAGCTCCATTGGAGTTGCTATTCCTAATTCCTATACTACCAGCAAGTACATTAATTCCTTAGCATGCCTCAAATTGAAGTCTGAAAATGACAAGAATATTTTCTTTTGTATTAAAGAAAAACTTTTCTATTTATTGTTATTAATCTTTGTCACATAGCCATGGTTTGACAGTATTTATTTCTTTTAAACAGACAGTAATGCAGGCTGTGCTGGATATTATAGAGATGGAAACAAATAAACTAAATCCAAATTATGGGCTGTTAATGCTTTGGGCTTCTTTGTCAAATACAGTTCCTGTAAGTATAAAGTATATAATAAAATTTGGGTTACATTTCTGTCTACTATACTTTTATTGCTCCTTCTCTATATCTCCATCTCTCTCTCTCTCTCTCTCTCTCTCTCTCTCTCACACACACACACACACACACACACACACACACACACTCCCCCCTTTAGTCCTTTCACTTTACGGGGAAGAAGAAGACCACAATGGTTTCAGTTGTGAGATAAAAAGCAAAACTGAATGCCTAATGAAATCTGAGTAGGTCACAAAGGAGGCAGAGCAGAGATCCAAAGTGAATCCTCTGACAGGCAGCATGTACAGGCCAAGGGAAAAGCTTGCCCTTTGCAGCTGCGGTGACAACCCCTGTTTATGGAGCACTTTCTGTGTGCCGGCTGTGTGCTCAGTATTGGTGCCGCACAAGGTTTGGCCCCAGCCTTTTATGGGGGAAAGAGTAGGGAAATGAATAGTTTCAGATAGAATTGGATTTAAATCCAGACATCCCCAGTCATAGCTCTGGAATCTTAAGGTAGAACTCAAATTCTCTGTGCCTCCATTTCCTTATTGATGAAGAAATAAGGTGCCTAAAACTCTAGTACAGTCCTAGTTCTTGGGTGCTCATTTATCTATATACTTCCATTTCTCTACAAAGTAGCTGTGAGGGTTCAACAAGATAACCTCAGCTGGTACCTGGTAAATGTGGGCTCTTTCTCTCCCTCCATACCTATTCTGTGAACTATCACCATTTGCATGACTTGGCCTCTCAGTCCTGCACACTTCCCTGAGAATGGGGCTCATGACATTGGAACTCTTAATACATCTGAAGAGAACAGAGGCTTTCAAAAACTATTTCCTTTTAAAGCTGTCAGTAGTTAGGCTAGAGCCATGAGAATTGTCTGCTACTTCCATCAGTTTCCTGATGAGGAGCCTCTCACATTAGCCTTGCTGCTCCTGATGTTACCCCAAATTGAAGAGGAGCCCCTTTTACATATTTGTTTCCTACCAAACATGCACATTCAACCCATCTCTAATGATAAATGTCATTTTCTTCCTTTTTCTTCTAACAAATAGAAATAAAGAAGATATTTTCAGTATTATTTATTTTCCTTCTTCTTTCTAGAGGGGATAGCTAATAGATTTCTAAGTCCTGATATCCCAGTTTCCCTTAGGTTGGTGTAAAATTTTGGGGGGGTAAAATAGATACTGGAATTCTGTTCTCTCTGATCAAATACATGTCAGCCACAAGAATATATACATTTCATCTTGTGTGGTCAGGTAAAAATAGTGTAATCCCTTCTTATTCTCTGATTTTTTTCCTTAAGTAATTTTTTTTTTTTTTGAAACTGTTAAGCTGCTGCAAAATTGAAAAGCAAACATCAAAACAATTCCCAAAGCAGCAACAAAACACCCTCTCCTGTCAGAAGATTAATTTTCAAGATCTAATTAGAAAGGTCCCCCGGAAGAAAGCCACACAAAGAGCCATTGATCTGACACAGAGGAAGTCAGTTCTTTGGAATTTGTTCCTGGCACTGATCTGAAAGGATTTAAATCGTTCATTTCAGAAAGGATGTGTCTGATTAGCGAAAGTTCCATCTTGCTGGTTTTTAGTGGCTCTTTTAAGAGCCAGCCTGGTGTGTGAGCAGAGACCTTGGGAAGGTTGTGGAATCAGATGCAAAGCCAGTTTGCAGTGCTGGGTGAGAGTGGGCCAATTGTTTAACCCCTCAGTGTCCATGTCTGTAAAATGGGATTGAGGTACCTACCTCAAAGGATGTTGTGAGGATTATACTGGAAGAAATGGAAAGTGGCTAGCAGCTGGAGTAACGTGGGTGCTCAATAAACACTAATTTTCTTCCCTTGCAAAAATCATCACCTTGGTTTTAATCAATGATTACTTTCGATTGATAATGAATATAGATTGCCCTAGCTTCCAAAATACTTGACTTCTCAAAGGTCCAGGATGTGAGTGACTCTGATGTCCTGGCTCTTATGACCTCCTGTTGTTGCCAAGATCACTGCTGAAGCCCTGCCAGAGATGGTGGTGGGTGTGTCCTTTCTGGGGCTCTTAGTTACTTCATCATCACCTTGCTCCTGCTCTGTACTCTGTCTGAAGGCCCCTGGGAATCAGGCCTCAGATTTCAATCTGGGCTTGTTACCCATGTACTAGGAGGCTCTGAACTGACTGCCAAGTGAGCTTTTTAGAAAATTTCTCCAAACTAGGCCCAAAGCTGACATTTTACCTTTTTATCTGGCTTCTCTAAAATTCTTTCTAAATGCTTTCAGTAGCAATCTCCATCTCACCCCACTCACTCCCACAGCATTTGTTGCCTGCACCACATGGTGGCACTTTCACTGTCTTGTACATTTAGCTCCTTCCCCCCGCCCCCCCTCCCCCTTTGTGTGTGTCTCAGATCCGCAATTAGAAGACCAAGTTCTTGGGCAGAAATCACCTTATACATATTTGTGTTTACTGTGATTGGCAGAAGACTATCTGGCCTGTTATGGAGACTTTATCAATATGTGTTAAATCATTTTTGGATGGACGAGTAAATGATGCTGGAGAACATAATACATTTTCTCTTGACCCAGCAGAGCACAAAGCTTTCCTTCTTGTCTCTTCTCACTGTCGTTGTTAGCCCTCCAAAACAATGGAAAGGCATTGTGGCAGCTGCTTCTGCTGTTCAGTAGGTCAGGTGGCCTTTCTTTTTGCCCAGCTCTGACCATGGATTTGACCCCTTTGGCAAAATACTAGTTGGTACTATTGGGAACAACAGTTTTTGACTCTTTTTCCCAAATGTGAGTGCACAATGACCTTAAGATCACCTGTCCTTGCTTATTGATTCAGCATTACCTATAAACATTCCTTACTCTCTTTTGTATATCTTGTTTTTTATTTTTTAAAGTATAAAATAACAGATTTTGGAAAAAGAGAAATCTGTTAAGAAAAAAGAGGCCTTAAAAATGGTAACTTAACACCATTGCACAGCCATCTGTAGTTTAGATGGATTCCTTGTGTTTGTCCTAAAAATAAATATTAACCAATCTTAGTAAACCTCCAAAAGTACCAAAGGCACCTAAAATCTGAACTCTTTGGTGTAACTAGAAATCTTTTTGCCTATCACCAGAATTCCCCCTCCCAAGTAAACCCTGACTCTTCAAATACAATGGATTGGACATGGAGTTGTTATATAATTATTAACATATTAATTATACAAATTAATGGAACTTATTGTGGGATTTTCATAATGCATGCATATTGCATTGACCATGACCATCTACACTTCTTATATCCTTGCTGCCCACCCACCCACCCTTTCTAGGCTAGAGTAATAACTCTTTTACTTTCAGGTCCACATTTTTAAAACATTTTGACATGAGAGAGAACATGTAATCCGTGTCTTTCTGTGTCTGACTTGTTTTGCCTAACATGATACCCTCCCCTTCTGCCCATTTTGCTGCAAATGGCAGAATTTAATTCTTCATGACTCAGTCCATTGTACTTACATACCACATTTAAAAAAAATCCATTACTCAGTTAATGGGCACCTTGTTGATTCCACATCTAAGCTATTGTGAGTAATGCTACATTAAAAATGGATATGCAGGTATCTCTTTGGTATGCTGATTTCACTTTCTTTGTCTATATCCCCAGGAGTGGAAGAGCTGGATTACATGGTAGACCTATTTTTAGTAATTTTGGTGAACCTCCATAATGTGTATACTAATTTACATTCTTACCAACAGTGTATAAAAGTTTGTTTTTTCCCACATTCTCATCTGCTTTTGTTATTTTGGGGGTTTTGTTTGCTTGGTTTTGGTAACAGCTGTTGTAACTGAGGTGAGATAGTATCTTGTATTTTTGATTTGGGTTCACCCAATGTCTCATGATATTGAGCTTTTTCCCGTATATTTATTGGCCGTTTGTATTTCTTCTTTTGAGAATTATCTATTCAGATCATTTGCCCAGTTTTAAATGGGATTACTGTTTTGTTAAGTTTTATATGCTCTTGGTTTGTCTGTTTGTTTGTTTGTTTTTTGGTACCGGGGATTGAACTCAGGGGCACTCAACCACTGGGTCACATCCCCAACCTGTTTTTGTATTTTATTTAGAGACAGGGTCTCACTGAGTTGCTAAGTGCCTCTCCATTGCTGAGGTTGGCTTTGAACTCGCGATCC
Organism: Tamias sibiricus; assembly: GCA_025594165.1. NCBI lineage: Eukaryota > Metazoa > Chordata > Mammalia > Rodentia > Sciuridae > Tamias > Tamias sibiricus. The sequence goes on along the minus strand of CM046666.1, from coordinate 45,691,155 downwards.
TCCTGACTCAGCCTCCCAAATGCTGGGATTACAGGCATGCATCACGGCGCCTGGCTTTTTCATGTTCTTATATATTCTATAAATTAAGTCCTTGTCATATGTATAAATGGTATGTTCTCCTCTTCTGTAGATTGTGTCTTCACTCTGTTGATTATGTCCTAACCTGCACAGAAGTTTTTTAGTTTGTTTTAATTAATCCCAGTTGTTATTTTTCATTTTTGTTTCCAATGTTTTTGGGGGCCTATCCAGAAAATCATTGCCTGTACCAATGTTTTGAAGAACATCCCTTGAATTTTCTTGTAGTTTCAGAGTTTCATGTGATACATTAGTCTTTGATCCATTTTGAGTTGATTTTTTTTTGTACAGGGTGAGAGAAAGGGATCAAGTTTCAAACTTCTGTATATGGATATTCAGTTTCCCCAGGACTCTTTGTTAAAGAGATTGTCCTTTGACCAATCTATGTTTTTGGCACCCTTGTTAAGAATATCTTGGCTGTAGATGTGTGGATTTATGTCTGGGCGCTTTATTCTGTTCCATTGATCTGTGTCTGTTCTTAAGCCAATACCACGCTATTTTGGGTACGATGACTCTGCAATATGTCTTCAAATCAGGTATTATGATACTGCTCTTTTGTTCCTTTTGTTACAGATTGCTTTGGCTATTTGGGGTCTTTTATGCTTCCATAGGAATTTTAGAGTTGTTTTTCAAGTTCTGTAAGAATGTGATTAGTATTTTGATGGGGATTGTATTGAATCTATAGATCACTTCGGGTATTATGGATGTTTTCACAACATTAATTATTCTAATTCATGAACTTGGGAGATCTATCCTTTTATTTGTTTTTAAAATTTTTTAGTTTTGTATCTTCAATTAATTCTATCAATGTTTTATAGCTTTCATTGTTAAAAGTCCTTCACCTCCCTGGTTTATTCCTGGTTTGTTTATTTATTTATTTATCTATTGCAAGTGGATTGCTATCATGATTTTTTTTCCTTGGGAAATTCATTACCGGTGTTATTATTGGTTTATAGAGAAAGAAGCCACTGATTTTTATCCTTGATTTTGTATCCTGCTACTTTACTGGATTCATTTATCAATTCTAATAGTCTTTTGGTGAGGTTTTCAGGTTTTCTGATGTATAAAATCATATCACCTGCAGAAAGGGATAATTTGACTTCCCCCTTTTCTATTTGTATGTCTTTTTTTCCCCCTTTCTCTTACCTGATTGCTTTGGTTTAAATTTGTATACTCTTTTGAATAAGAGTTTAAATTTCTATAATCTCTTTAATTAGAGGGTCATCTTGTCTTGTTCCTGATGTTAGAGTAAATGCTTTCAGCATTTCCACCTTCAGAATGATGTTGGTTGTGTGTTTGTCCTTCATAGGCTTTATTATGTTGAGGTGTGATTCTTCCAGAAATAATTTGTTCAGAACTTTTATCATGAAGGGATGTTGAATTTTTTAAAATATTTATTTATTTGCCTTAGTTGTACAATGCATTTATTTTTACGTGGTGCTGAGAATCAAACCCAGGCCTCGCACGTGCTAGGCGAGCGCTCCACCACTGAGCCACGATCCCAGCCCCGGGATGTTGAATTTTACCAAATACTTTTTATGCATCTAATGAAATGATCATATGATTTTTTTATGCTTCATCCTATCTATGTGATATTTATTGATTTTCATATGTTGAACCATTCTTGTATCCCTGGAGTAAAACCAAACTGGTTGTGGTGTATAATCTTTGTGATTTGCTAGCATTTTGTTGAGGATTTTTGCATCTATATGTTCATTAGGTATGTTGGTCTATAGTTTTCTTTTTCTTGGTATGTGTGTGTGTATGTATCCTTGTTAGAATTTTGGAACAGTATAATGCTGGTCTCATGGAATGAGTTTGGAAGGGTTCCCTCCCTTTCAATTCAATGGAATGATTTGAGATGCATTGGTGCTAGTTCTGTCAGTGTTTGGTAAAATTCAGCAATGAAGCCATGTCATCCTGGGTCTTCCTTTGTTGGGATTCTTTTCTTTTTATTATTGACCTTCATGACTGTTAATTAGAAACCAGCAAGGGAAAATGGGAGATTAAGAAAGACATAGAAACATGTGGAGAGAGAAAGGTGGGACACTATCCTCTGATGGAGGAACAATGACCCAGAGCTAGCTCAGCACATTTATTACATAAGTTTTATCATCAAAGGGTTTTCTGTGAGAAAATTTCTCACAGAAAATTTTCTCACAGAAAATTTCTTCAAAGCAGGCAGGCTTAAGGTTGAAGCAATTATAACTATCTTCTTGTGCTCATAATTCTCTATCCCAGGCAGCTGGTATCTAAATTCAGAGCCAAGACTGATAGTCCTGTACCTTGCACAGAACCTCCCCAAGCAAGGTATCACCATAGCAACTGGGAAATCTTGACCTGCATTTTTACACAGGAAGTTCCCAGCACAAGCACAGCCTCCTCCTGCAAGGCATCAGAGAACATGATACAAATTGCCACTCCTCACAATTGATTACATCTTGTTAATTACTATTGGTCTATTCAGGTTTTTGTATCCTCTTGTTTCTATTTTGGTAGGTCATAATTGTCCAGAAATTTGTACATTTCTTCTAGAGTTTCCAATTGATTAGCACATAGTTTATTAAAAATAATCTCTCTGAATTCTATGACATATGTAATGTCTCCTTTTCCTTTTTCCTTTTGCCATATTGGGAATTGAACCCAAAGGTGCTTTACCACTGGGATTCATATTCAGTCCTGTTTATTTTGAGATAGGGTCTCATTAAATTGCCCAGGCTGGCCTCAAACTTGTGATTCTCCTGCCTCAACCTCCCAAGTAGCTGGGATTACAGATGTGTACTGCCACACCTGGCTGTAATGGATCCTTTTCATCTCAAATTTTATTTATTTGGGTCTTCTCTCTCTCCCTCTCTTTCTCCTTTCCCCCAACCCCACCTCTCTCTCTCACATTGTTATTCTTGCTAAAAGTATTTTAATTTTGTTATCTTTTTAATGAAACAACTCTGTATTTCATTGTTTCTTTGTACCATACTTTTAGATTCTGTTTGATTTATTTCTGCTATAATATTTATTATTTTTTACTCTACTAATTTTTAGTTTAGTATATTCTTCCTTTTCTAAGACCTTGAGATGCATCATTAGGTTGTTTATTTGGTATTTTTTTTCTTGTTTGAATGTAGGCATTCATTGCTATAAATTTCTCTATTAGTACTTCTTTTATCGTGTCCCATAGGTTTTGATTTTGTTTTGTTTTCTTTTATTGCAAGGAATTTTTAAATTTCTCTTCTGACTTCCTCAATGACCCACTGTTCAAAGTGTCTTGCTCATGTATTTGCATAATTTCTAAAGTTTCTCTTTCTATTGTCTTCTAGTTTCATTCCATTGTCATCAGGAAAGATATGGGCTATGATTTCATATTTAAAAATGTTTAATTCTTCTTTAGAGGCCTAATGTAAAATATATTCTAGAGAATGCTCCAGGCACTGATGAAAAAAGTATGTATTCTGTAACTGTTAAGTTGAATGTTCTGTAAATTTCTGTTAAGTCCATTTGATCTGTAATGTACTTTAAGTCTGGTTCTTTGTTGACTTTTCATCTATATGGTCAATACGTTGGTGAGAGTGGGATATAGAAATCCCTTACTATTATTGTATTAGAGCCTATCTCTTCCTTTAGATCAAATAGTGTTTGCTATATAAAATTGAGTGCTCCAACATTATGTGCATATAGATTTATAATCATTATATTTCCTTGAACATTACACAATGAACCTTTTGTCTCTTCTGTTTTTCTTTTAAATAAGTCAGCAGATAAAAGTGAAGCTACTCCTGCTCACTTGAGGTTTCCATTTGCTTGGAATATCATTTTCCATCCTTTCACTTTGAGTCTCTGTGTATCTTTAATGGCAAAACGAGTTTCTTGTGGGAAGCATACTGTTGGGTCTTGTTTTTTTATTTTTCATTTTAATTTATTTACTTATCTTTATGGTGCTGGAGATCAAACATGCAAAGCTCTCAATCTACCACTGAACTGGGTCCCCAGCCCACATCTTGTTTTTTATTCAATTTATTCAGTCTGTTTCTTTAAATTCAGAGTTATCATGAAAAGTGTGAACTTGGGCCAGTTATGTTGTTGATTTTCTTTTAGTTTTATTGAATATTTGTTTCTTCCTCTCATTCCTCTTTGTGATTTGATGGTTTTGTCTCTGTGACTAAAATACCTGAAAAGGACAACTTAGAGGAGGAAAAGTTTACTTTGGCTCATGATGTGAGAATTTAGTCCATGGTGGGAAATCTCCATTGCTTGGGCCCAAGGCAGAATATCATGGCAGAAGGGCATTGTGGAGGAGACCTACTCCACTCATGGCAGCCAGGAAGCAGAGAGAGGTGGGAGGAAGGGGACCATACAGAAGGTGAATCCTTCTAGGGTGCTCCCAGTGACCCACCTCCTCTCTAGCATGCCCCACCTGCCTCAGTTATCACCCAGTTGTTCCATTTAATTAGGATGGAATTATTAGGTTATACCTCTCATAATTCAATAATTTTACTTATGCATATTCCTGCATTAACATAGGAACTTTGGGGGGACACCTCATATTTAAACCATAACAGTAACATTTTAATCTTTTCTATTTCTCATTTATGAATTTATTCCTCTAGTGGGAAAAAAAAAAGGTGTTTGAATGAGACGGATATCATTTTCCTTATTGCATGATTGAAGACCTGAATTGGAATCTGTTTCTAGACACTTAATGATCTTTAGGAGGAATCATATACTTTGTTTTTGAATATTTTCTGTGATCCCAAGTTGATTTATGCATCTAGTGGAATTGATATCTCTACAACTTTTATGGGTTGGTCTTCTTTTTGTATTTTTATTCGAAGTTGTGGTATATGACAGTAGAATGCATTACAATTCATAATACACATATAGAGCACATTTTTACATATCTCTGGGGTTGGTCTTCTTAATAAGTGGTTTTCTTTTGCAGATGCTTCTTGAGATAATGGTTTATTATACAATATTGAGCTTAGTTATAGCTGGCCACTATAGGATAATCTCCTAGAGCTTCTTTAGCTTTGTTTGGTTAGTTTAGGCATAGTGCATACTGTACTGGAGTTGGAGAGACCTACTGTCTTTACCACTCATACAAGTATGGCGACACTCCAGCAATTCAAGAAAGTATGTTGTCAACAGCAGAGTGTGGGGGGTTTGCCCTGTGGTTATTCCTGTAGCGGGACTGGTGGCCCTATCAGTTGCTGGGGATTTCCTCTGGCACTGTTGATATTGGCTGAGTTGATTAAAAGGGTCTCTAGTACTGACTGCTTCCATAGTAGTGAGGGGCCTGAACACTTATCCTCTGGTAAGACACTGATGCAGGTTCAAATGCTGTACAGGCAGGGACAGGAATCATAGCTACCCCCTTGTGACATTCACACCCAGTCTTGTGAGCAGTGTTTAATCAAACAAGAGGGCAACCAGTTCAGGGGACCTACATAGGTGTTGTGACAACAAAAGTTGCATTGTTTCTTTCTGATGCTACTATGGGCATATCTGCTCAAGAGTGGAACCTCAGATTCCCCCACTGTGCATGCCTGGGGAAGGGGCTTTTTCTCCCCATGCTAATGCTTTCAGCTGTGATATCTACCAGGGATAAAGTGAGAGTAGGTCAAGGGTGGAGCTGGACAGAATTCCTCTCAGCTGAGCTGCTCACAGGCGTCAAGTAAGAGCTGAATGCAACTAATGCTAGGCAAAACTTTTCTCCAGATCTTCTGTGTTGTGTACCATGAGATAGGGGCAAGAGCTGGAGCCTCAGTGGTATTGCTTGATACTGCCCCACCATGCCTCTGTGGGAGGGGAGCATTGGGACCAGAGGTTCTTTACCTTGTTAGGGACAGGTGCTGCATATGCACAGTGCTGGGAGAGGGTGGCGGGAACCATGTGAATTTCAGTCCCAGTCATGTATGAAACCACATATGACTAGCCACACCTGCAGTCTCAGAAAGCTGGTTCCCTAATCCCCGGGTTCTTGAGGGCAGCGTCCACTTGACCATCAGTGTTGCAACACCTGTCCCCTCTGATGTAGTGCTCTCAGTAGGTTTGTTCAGAGTCATTCTACTGAGCCTAATTTGGTTTGTGAGGCATCCACCTGTGGGACCAGTGCAGTGGAATGTCTGTGGTACACCAGAGATGAAAATATAGAGTGGCTTCTGACCCTGGAGGTGTCCAGATTCAGATACTAGGTCCCTTCTCTAGATGGTTCCTGGCTATGGCACTCTAAGTGTTCACTAGGAATAAAATGAATTCCTTTCCCAAAGTCTGGCTACCATGCAGATTTCAGGATTCTTACCTATGCAGGCTATAAACCCACAAGGGTTGTAAAACTCTGCAGTAATTAGGATTACCAGTATTGTACTGATAGAGTTTGGTAGGAAATCTCTTTCGTATTTACCCTGTGGAGGGGAGACTTCCCCCTCCCTTGGCAGTGTAGTGGGATCAACAGGTGCTGGGATATATTTTGCTTCTTTTGCTATGCCGCTATCTCAGATATCTGGATTTTATAAGGTTTCTGTTTTTCAACTGTCGAATTCCAGTAATCTCCTCTGATAACTCACCTGAGTATGCAGCTACACACCTGTTACTTTGGTTCGTCTTTTTGGGGGACCAGGTATTGCAGGGTGCCTCTTATTCATCTATCTTGCTGATCCTCTCTGAGTGGTTATTAATTAAATTCAGCAATTCATCACTTCCACCTAAAGGTATAGGAAAAAAGGCCTGAGTGTAGAGACAGGAAAAGAGAACTCTGAGCACCTCTTTCTTCATCTGTAAGATTGAACTAGGTAAAGCTTTCCTAATCTGAACTGTGCCCGACAAAGATTACAAGAGCAGAGGTTCTCCTGTTTATCTTGATTATGTAAACAGTACTATGGACACACACATATAATCACTGCACTATCAACTTAATGTCACTAAGGGGGAAACAGTGGGCAGTACTGCACTTGGCTTATTTGAGCATTTCCTGTCAAATGGTTGTTCTTCCTCTTTCGACCACACTGGGGAGTATTGGGATGATTTCAAGGTATATAATGTTACTTACAAAAGAGACAAGAAGGTTGAATTTACACACAATTTTGCCTGAATCCTTTCAGGACTGATTTTCCTGGATGAAACTTCTTCTACAACAGATATTTATAGAAAAACTGAAAGGAAAACCCAAGCTTCTTTTATGATTTTGTACAGATTTCCTTTATTGTATAACCTAAGAATGGCAACAAAAATATCTATCGGAGTAGGAAGTTAAATTTTAAGATGAATAGCAGTGTAATTTTGTCTTATGTTTTACTGAGTAAAGATATGAAAATAATTTACATCAGCCAATAGGTAATTTGCAAATAAACTGTGTTCCATTGCGTTCAAGTGTGAAATGATTTGATTTTTCATGTAGAGCACTATCATAATTTAGTTTATGAGATTTTAGGTATGGATTCCTGGGCTTATTTAAAATTATTGTTTTGTTTGCAAAAAGTAAAATTTACTAATTCATTTGTATTTTAGGGTCATTAAATCTTGAAAATTGTTTTTGTTTTCTAGTAACATTTTTAAATGTCATGATTTGTTGCTTCTGAATACTTAATGCATGCCTATGTAATATTTTGTTGCTTATTATTAAAAAGGAATTTCACTTTTTCCATTTTTAATGAAGATATTTGAATTTATATAAACAATATAGTTAAACAATAAACACAGAATAAATTGGTAAGTTTGACATCTAAAAGATGTATGACATCTCTCCTGCTCATGAAATCTAGTCATTTTCAATCATGCTCTTTTCTAACATGTCTTAAGTTTCATTTAGACATTATCCTAATTTCTTTTGTTTGTAGCTTTGGTTTGCCTTCAAAGAAGTCTATTTTGACATGTTTTTCTTTTTCAGATTATGTTTTGGACACTTGCATTTGTCCTTTCGCATCCTGATATCCACAAGACCATTATGGAAGGCATATCTACTGTGTTTGGCACAGCAAGTACTAAACCTAAGCTCATTTTCATACTTGTGAATATGTCTAATAATCCAATACACACATTATTGCTATATAGTTTGGATCTTGACTATCCCCCTAAGGCCCATGTTTTAAGAGATTTGTTCCAGGGTAGCACTACTGGGAGGTGGTAGAACCATTAGGATGTGGAGCCTAGCAGGAGGTATGTCACTGGAGGTAGGCCCTGGAGGGAGATTGTGGGATCCTGGCATTTTAGAGAGTATCTTGTCCAACTCCATTTTTCCCAATTGATAAAAAGTGCTAGAGATATTGTGATATATATACTTTTCTTTTTAAAAACACGTTTATTGGTGCATTCTAATTATATATTATAGTAGTATTCTTTATGCCATACATGTACATGCATATAACAAAATTAGATAAGTCTTATTCCCCTTTACCTTCTCCTTCCTTCCCTTCCTCCCTCCCTCTGATCCACTTGCTCTACTCTACTGATCTCTCCCTTCTATTCTTATTATTTTTCTTTTTAAAATGCTTTTTCAGTGCCTTATAGTTACACATAATAGTAGGGTTCAGGTCAGGCATGATGACACATGCCTGTAGTCCCAGGGATTCAGGAGGCTGAAGCAGGAGGATTGCAAGTTTGAGGCCACCTAGGCAACTTAGTGTGGCTTTATCTCAAAATAAAAAATAAAAAGAGCTGGGGAATGTGGCTAAGTGATAAAGCACCCCTGGATTCAGTCCCCAGTACAAAGAAAAAAAAGTATTATTAAAAAAGTAATATTTTAACATAATCATACATGCATGGAATTTAATTTGCTCCAATTCAGTCCCCTGTGCTTCCTCTTTCCTTCTACAATTCCTCTTCCTCTAGTCTACTGATCTTCATTCTATTTACTTTTTTTAATTGGTGCTTTATAGATATACCCAAAGGCAGAATTTACTGTAGTATATTTATATATGTACATAACTTAATGTTGTCACATTCATTCTGCATTTCCTCCCCTTTCCATCCCTTCTCCCCCCTCCTCACTCTTCTTCCTCTACCCTACTAATCATTCCCCCTATTATCATAAGATCTGCCGCACCCACATTTTCCCCCTTAATTTACTTCAGCTTCCGCATGAGAGAACACATTCAATCCTTGACTTTGTGAGTCTTGCTGATTTCACTTAGCATGATGTTTTTCAGTTCTATGTATTTACTGGAAAATGTCATAATTTCATCTTCTATATGACTGGATAAAACTCTGTGGTGTACATATACAACATTTTCTTAATCCATTCATCTATTGAGGGACACCTAGGTAGGTTCCATAACTTGGATATATTGAATTGTGTTGCTATGAACATTGATGTGGCTGTATCACTGTAATATGCTGATTTTAGTTCATTTGGATAAATACCAAGGAGTGGGATAGCTTAGTCATATGGTGGTTCTATTTCTAGTTTTCTAAGGAATTTCCATACTGCTTCCCAGAGTGGTTATACTAATTTGCAGATCCACTAATAATGTATGAGTGTACTTTTTTCCTCACATCCTTGCCAGTATTTTTTTTAAATATTTGTATTCTTGGTAATTACATTCTGACTACAGTGAGATAAAATCTTAATGTAGTTTTGATTTTTATTTCCTTGATTGCCAGGGATGTTGAACATTTTTTCATTTATTTGTTGGCTATTGGTGTTTCTTCTTTCAAGAAATATCTCTTTAGTTCTTTTGTCCATTTATTTACTGGGTTATTTATTTTTGTGTTATTAAGTTTTTTAGCGTTCTTTATATATTCTGGATATTAATCTCCAGTTAGAAGAATAGCTGGCAAAGATTTCTCTATCCCATTCTGTAGGCTCTCTCTTTACCCTTAAAATCATTTCCTTTGCTGTGCAGAACCTTTTTAATTTGATGTCATTATTGATTATTGGTTTTATTTTTTGAGTATGAGCTTTAGGGGTCTTGTTAAGGAAGTTGGTGCCTGCGCCAATATGTTGGATTATTGACCTGTGTTTTCTTCTATAAGTTGCAAGGTTTCTGGTCTAATTCCTAAGTCTTCGATTCACTTTATTTCATTTTTGTTCAGGGTGAGAAACAGGGCTCTAGTTTCATTCTTCTACATATGGATATCTAGTTTTCCCAGTGCCATGTTAAAAAGGCTATCTTTTCTCCAAATTATATTTTTGGCACCTTTGTCAAATATCAGATGACTATTACCATGTGGATTTGTCTCTGTGTCTTCCATTCTGTTCCATTGGTATTCCTGTTTTTTTTTTTTTTTAATGCCAATACCATATTATTTTTGTTACTATAAATGTGTAGTATAATTTGAGATCAGGTATTGTGATGCTTACAGCATCATTCTTCTTGCTCAGAATTGCTTTGGCTATTCTGGGTCTCTTATTCTTCCAAATGAATTTTAGGACTTTTTTCTAGTTCTCTGAAGAATGCCATTGATATGTTTATGGTGAGTGCACTGAATCTCTATAATGCTTTTGGTAATATAATAATTTTGACAATATTAATTCTGCCTATCCAAGAACATGGGAGGTCTTTGACCTTTTCATCTTCTAAGGTCTTGAATTTCTTTCTGCAGTCTTGCAGAGACATTTTACTTCCTTGGTTAGATTTATTCCTTGGTTAGATTTATTCAAGTTTTTTTTTTTTCCCCAAAGATATTGTTTACAGAATAGTTTACCTTATTTCTTTCTCAACAGATTCACTATTTGAGTATAGGAAAGCTATTTGTTTATGAACGTTGATCTGGTATCCTATACTCTGCTAATTAGTGTATCAGCTATAGAAGTTTGGGTCTTCTACATATAGGATCATGTCATCAGCAAACAGAAATAATTTGACTTCTATTTGTATCCCTTTAATTTCTTTTTCTTGCCTATTTGCTTTGCCTATAGTTTTAAAAACTATATTGAATGGAATTAGTAAGAGTGGTCATCCTTGTCTTATTCCTGATTTTAGAGGAAATGCTTTCAGATTTTCTTCATTCAGTATGATGTTGGCTTTGGGCTTCTCGTATATGTTGTTTATAATATTGAGGTAAGTTCCTTCTCTCCCTAGGTTAGCCAATGTTTTTAACATGAATGGGTGCTGGATTTTGTCAAATGCCTTTGTTTGCATATATTGAGATGATCATGTGATTCTTATCCTTAATTCTATTTATGTGGTGAATTATATTTATTGATTTGAGTATGTTGAATCAACCTTGCATTCCCTGGGATGAAAACCACTTCATCATGGTATACTATCCTCTTAAGGTGTTTTCGAATGGGATGGCAATATTTTATTAAGGATGTTAGCATCCATATTCATCAGGGATATTGGTCTGTAGTTTTCTTTCCTTGATGGATCTTTGTCTTGTTGTGGTGGCAGGATTATACTGGTTGCATTGAATATATTTGGGAGTATTCAATCTCCCTGTATTTTGGGAGTGTTCTGTTCCCAAATTATTCCTGGAATAATTTGAGAAAGACTGGTGTGTGTTTGTCTTTAATGATCTGGTAGAACTAGGCTAAAAAACCATCTGGTCCTAGGCTTTTCTTTCTTGGAAAGCTTTTAATTGCTACTTCAATTGCATTGCTTGTTATTAGTCTGTTTAGGTTATCTATATCCTCCTGATTCAATTTGGGCAGGCCATATGTGTGTAGAAATTTGTCAGTGTCTTCCCAATTTTCCAGTTTATTAAAGTATGAATTTTCAAAATAGTTTCTAGTGATCTCTTGGATTATAGAAGTATGTCTGTGGTGATGTCTTCTTTTTCATCTCTAATTTGTTGATTTGAATCTTCTCTGTCTTCTGGTTATTTTGACTAAGGATTTATTAATCTTGTTTATCTTTTCAAAGAATCAACTCTTTTGAATTGATACTTTGCATTTCTAAATGTCTCAGTTTCATTAATTTTGACTCTTAATTATGTTATGTCTTCTATAGAATTTGGAATTAGTTTGTTCTTCTTTGTCTAGGGCCTAGTTACCTATTTATTTGGTAACTTTTAAAATTTATTTTATTCATGTCAGTACTTGATGCTATTAATTTTCCTCTTAGAACTGTCTTCATACTGTACTAGAGAATTTGATGTGTTGAACATTTGATATGTTCTTATTTGTTTCTAAGAATTTCTTGATTTCTACTCTCATTTCTTCTGTTTTTTTTTTTCCTCAATTTAAAGGAATATTGTTCAATCTTCATATGCTAATGTGGTTTCTATATTTTTTTGCTATTAATTGCTAATTTTATTCCATTATGATCTTATAAAATGTACACGGTTAAATCAGTTTTTTTTTTTTTTTTTTTTTTTGCATTTGATAAGACTTACGTGGTTACCTAGAATATGGTCTATTTTGGAAAAGTTTCCATGAGCTACTGATCTGAAAGTGAATTTAGCTGTTTTAGGGTGAAATATTCTGTGAATGTCTGTTAGGTTCATTTGATTTTTAGTATTATCTAGGTTGCAAATCTCCTTATTGATTTTATGTCTGAATTATCTATTAGTGAAAGCAGTAGTGAAAGTCTTGAAATTACCTAGTATTATTGTTTTGGGGTCTATCTGGGATTTAATGCCAAGAAGCATGTTTTTAATATAATTATGTATACCAACATAATAGGTATTATTATAGGAATAGGAATAGGTATTTACTATCATTGTATCTTCTTCCTGGACTCTTTCCTTTTCTACTGTGTAGTGATCTTCTTTATCCCTTCTGATCAGTTTTTGCTTGAAATATGCTTTGTCAGATATTAGGCTAGATACTCCTGATTGTTTTTGGACTCCACTTGTATGGATTATTTTTTCCCATCCTTTTATTTTCAGCCTGTGGAAGTCTTTCCCTGTAAGTCTCTTGCAAACATCTATAGTTGATTCTTTTTTTTTTTTTTTTTTTTTTTTAATCTATTTTGCCTATCTATGTCATTTAGTTTGGGAATTGGAGTATTTGCATTCAGTGTTATTATAGGTAGATGTTTGTTATTTCCTGCAAATTAGGTTTATTCCTATGTTTAATTCATTCTTAATTTTAATATGATTAGTGGCTCTTCTAGAGTACTTCCTCCATTTGTGAGCTGTGAGATTTGTTTTTGAGTTCGGTGTGTAATATGTCTTCATTTTTGTAACGTTAGCTTAGTGGTCATGAACTCTTTTGGTTTATCCTTATCTTGGAAATTTTTATGTCCTTTATCATTCTCAAACATAGCTTTGCTGAAAACACTTGACAGACAAGTGTTTTCTTTTAGGGCTTGGGATATCTTCTTTGTCTCTTATTAATTTTTAGAGACTGATTTTAGACATCAGAAATGAGCTTCATTGGTTTACCTCTAAATGTGACTTGATGTTTTTCTCTTGCAGCTTTTAATATTATTTCCTTATTTCTATGTTATGCACTTTAATTGTGATGTGCCTTGGAGAGTTTTTTTTTTTTTTTTTTTTTTTAGGTTGTCTATTTTGAGGGTTGTATCTCCTCTTATATGTGAATGTCCATCTCATTTTTAAGGTTTGGAAATTTTTCTGCTATTATTTCACTGAAAAGGTTCTTAATGCCTTTAGTTTGTGTTTCCATGTTCTTTTTCATCCTATTGGCTCTCAAATTTGCTGTCTTGATGTTGTCTCATGGTTCTTGAATATTCTTGTCATGATCTTTTTGTTCTTTTATTATTTATTGAACATTCAAGTTCATTTACCTTGCCTTTAAGGCCTAAAGTTCTACTTTCTACATAGTCTGATCTATTGGTAGTACTTTCAAGTGAACTTTTGACTCTTCTGTCATTCCTTTCTAGGAGTTCTGATTGGTTTCATTTTAGTATATCTTTTCTTTATTGAAATGATCTTTTGCCTCCTATATTTGCTCTCTTAATTTGTTCTTTAGATCTTCTTTTAGTTAATTGAACATTTTAATAATCATTGTTTTAAGTATTTCTCTGAATTTCATCCTCTTCTATATCTATAGGTTCATTTATTGGGGGATTATAAACTTAGGGGGGAAACTTGTCTGCCTGCTTTTGTTTTCAGAGGTCTTGTACTTGCATATCTGTTGAGATGGATCTTATCTTTTGTGCACATTTCCTTTGGAATGTAGTTATTATTTTTGTTCTAGGGACTTCTCTCTGTTTTTTGTTGTATGAATAGATGTCCAAGAATGAGACCTGAAGTCTCCCTCTAGCTGTTCCTACTTGTGGCCTGTTGATTGGCTTGGGGATTTTGTCTCCCTTAATCTATGTGTTGAAGTATTGTTGGTACTTGAATGGGCTAGTATGCATGTGGAGTGAGGTTTGTTATTACTTAGCTGAGTTGTGAGTGTAGCCCAGCAGCAGAATATCTACCCTGTGAACCTATAAAATTGTAGTGTCCTAATCACTTCCCAGCCCTGCTTAGAAAAAGGGGGAGAAAGAAATAGCAATAATGGTAGCCAACAATGTACAGCCTTAAAATAAATGTCCATTTTCTACTATGAATTCTATAACACTAATTATTATTTGAAGACAAATGGTGGGGTCAGCATTTAACATAAGTACCAACAATAAACTGCCATGAACTATATCAGACATTGAAGAGGAAATGTGAACTACATTGTCCATTATATTAATAACCACAAGAACATGAATGAGGTAGGAATTATAAGACTAAATAGTTTTATTAGATACTGAAATTACAGTTCCTTAAATGAGGAAAAAATATGATGGGAAGGCAAGAGGAAGTTTGCAATATTGAGAAAGTGAATAGAGGGGAATCAGGAGAGCAGTAGCAGGTACTGGCTGTAAAGAAGGAGGAATAAAAAAATAGCTTAAAGTAAGAAAATAGAGGAAGAAGGAACAAGAAAATTTGGCTGATAGAGGGGGAAGACAGTGAAGAAGTCACAATAAGAGGAACAAAATCAAAGGTATAAGCAAACAAAAATGAAACCAAATCAAACTCACATAAAATTTTATCCCACTTGGAAAACTGGGAATGGAGCTACCCTATGACCCAGCCATCCCACTCCTAGGTCTATTCCCAAAGGACTTAAAAACAGCATATTACAGTGACACAGCTATCTCAATGTTTGTAGCTGCGCAATTCACAATAGCTAGGTTGTGGAACCAACCCAGATGTCCCTCAGTAAATGAGTGGATTAAGAAAATGTGGTATATATGCACAATGGAATTTTACTCAGCAATAAAAGAAAATAAATTAATGGCATTTGCAGGTAAATGGATGAAGTTGGAAGACATAATGCTAAGTGAAATTAGTCTCAAAAATCCAAGTACCAAATGTTCTCTCTGATATAAGGAGGCTAGTTCATAGTATTGTTGGATGGGGGTGGATACATAGGAGGACTAGAGGAACACTAGAATGGTCAAAGGGAAGGAAGGGTAAGGGGGGGAGCAAGGGGGGAGGGAGGGGGAGAAAAGAAAAAAAAAAAGACAAGGTGGTTGAATGAGACGGATTTCATTTTCCTAAATGCATGATTGAAGACCTGAATTGTACGAATATACTTTGTATACAAACAGTTGTATGTAAAAAGATGCTAAATTCATGCACTATGAGTTGTACACATTAAAAATTATTAAAATAAATAAATAAATTAATTAATTAAAAAAATTTTATCCCACTAAAGACAAAACAAGACCAGATAACAACCAGGTAAATAAAAAGGCAATTAAAATTTAAAAATTATAGGAAAAGTATATGTAAGTATCTTAAACCTATCAGCACAGCAATAACATGCAGGCCTATGTACACACACACAAACACACTTACACACACATACACAATTACACAGAATCGGAAAGAATTAAAAAAACAAAAAATAAAATTAAAATAATAAAGGGAGTAAAATAATAAAAAGTTCTTTTCTTTTATAAATGTATTTGTTCTTTTTAGTTATACATGAGAGTAGAATGTATTTTGACATATCATGGAGTATACCTTCCCATTCTTGTGATTGTATATGATGTGGGGTTACACTGGTCATGTATTCATATATAAACATAGGAAAGTTATGTCTGATTCATTCTATTGTCCTTTTCCCATACCTCCTCCCTTCCCTTCATTCTCCTCTGTCTAATCCAATGAACTTCTCCCCCCTCCTTATTGTGTGTTAGCACCTGCATATCAGAGAGAACATTCGACCTTTGTTTTTTTGGGACTGGCTTATTTCACTTAGCATGATTGTCTCCAGTTCTGTCCATTTACTGGCAAATGCCATAATTTCATTCTTCTTTATGGCTAAGTCATATTCTCTTGCATCTATGTACCACATTTTCTTTATCCATCCATCTGTTGAAGGGCACCTAGGTTAGTTCCATAGCTTAGCTATTGTGAATTGAGTTGCTGTGAACATTGATGTGGACACATCTCTATATTATGCTGATTTTAAGTCCTTTGGGTATAAGCAGAGGAGTGGTACAACTGGGTCAAATGGTGGTTCCATTCCAAGTTTTCTGAGGAATCTCATACTGCTTTACAGAGTGGTTGTACCAGTCACACCAGCAATGTATGAATGTACCTTTTCCCCCCATCCTCATCAACATTTATTGTTACTTGTATTCTTTTTTTTTAATTTGTTCTAATTAGTTATACATGACAGTAGAATGCACTTTGACACTTTATACATAAATGAAATCTAACTTCTCATTCTTCTGATTGTGCATAATGTAGAATCACTCCAATTGTGTAATCATATATGCACATAGGTAATAATGTTCTATTCATTCTTCTATCCTTCCTGCCCCTCTTCTCCTTCCCCTCCCTTCACTCTTCTCTGCCTAATCCAAACTAACTCTGTTCTTTGCTGGCACCCACTTATTGTGAATTAGCATCCACATATCAGAGAAAACATTTGGCCTTTGTTTCTTTGGGGATTGGCTTATTTCTCCTAGCATGATAGTCTCCAGCTCCATTCTTTTACCAGCAAATGCCATCATTTCATTCTTCTTTAAGGCTGAGTAATATTCCATTATATATGTATATATATATATATATATATATATATATATATATATATATATATATACACCACATTTATTTTTTATCCATTTATCTGTTGAAGGACACATAGCTTGGTTCCATAGTTTAGCTATTGTGAGTGGAGCTGCTATAAACATTAATGTGGCTGCATCACTGTAGTATGCTGATTGCCATTCTGAATGGAGTGAGATGAAATCTCATTGTGGTTTTAATTTGCATTTCTCTAACTGCTAGTGATGTTGACTGTTTTTTCATATATTTGTTGACCATTTGTATTTCTTCTTCAGTGAAGTGTCTGTTCAGTTCCTTTTCCCATTTATTGATTGGGTTATATTAGGGGGGGGGGTGAGTTCTTTATATACCCTGGAGATTAATGCTCTATCTGAGGTGCAGGTGGCAAAGATTTTCTCCCATTCTGTAGGCTCTCTCTTCATATTCTTTTTTTTTTTTTTTTTTTTTTTTTTTGTGGTACTGGGTATTGAACTCAGGGGCATTCGACCACTGGGTCACATCCCCAGCCCTTTTTTGTATTTTATTTAGAGACAGGGTCTCACTGAGTTGCTAAGTGCCTCGCCATTGCTGAGGCTGGCTTTGAACTTGCGATCCTCCTGCCTCAGCCTCCCAAAGTGCTGGGATTACAGGCGTGTGCCACCGCGCCCGGCTCTTCATATTCTTGATTGTTACCTTTGCTGTGAAGAAGCTTTTTAGTTTGATACCATCCCATTTATTAATTCTTGATTTACTTCTTGTGCTTTAGGAGTCTTATCGAGAAAGTCAGTTCCTAAGACAACATGGTGGAGATCTGGGCCAATTATTTTCTTCTAGCAGGTGCAGGGTCTCTGGCCTAATGCCTAGGCCATTGATCAATTTAAAGTTGAGTTTTGTGGAGAGTGAAAGGGTTCTAATTTCATTTTATTACATATGGATTTCAGTTTCCCCAGCACCATTTCTTGAAGAGGCTCTATTTTCTCCAGTGTATGTTTTTTGACACCTTTGTGTGGTATGAAATAACTGTATTTATGTGGGTTTGTCTCTGTGTCTTCTAATCTGTAACTTTGGTCTTCATGTCTCTTTTGGTGCCAATACCATGCCTTTATTCCTATTTTAAGCTATAGTTCTGCAGTATAATTTAAGGTTTGGTATTGTGATGCTTCCTGCTTTACCCTTCTTGCTGAGGATTGTGTTGGTCATTCTGGGCCTCTTATTTTTTTAAATGAATTTCATGACTGCTTTTTCTATTTCTATGAAGAATGTCATCAGGAGCCTTAATAGAAATTGCATTTACTCTATATAGTGCTTTTTTTAGTATGGCCATTTTGGGTGGGTGAGGGGGCAGGTACCAGGAATTGAACTCAGGGGCACTTGGTCACTGTGCCACATCCTCAACCCTATTTTGTATTTCATTTAGAGACAGGGTCTCACTGAGTTGCTTAGTGTCTCGCTATTGCTGAGGCTGGCTTTGAACTCATGATCTTCTTGCCTCAGCCTCCTGAGCCACTGGGATTATAGGTGTGTGCCACCATGCCTGGCAGTGTGGCCATTTTGACAATATTAATTCTGCCTATCCAAGAATATAAGAGATCTTTCCATCTTCTAAGCTCTTCTTCAATTTCTTCCTTTAACATTCTTTCAATTTCATTGTAGAGGTCTTTCACCTCTTTTGTTAGATTGATTCCCAAATATTTTATAGAAAAAAAGTTCTTAGAAATAAAGGTCTCACTTCCACTAACGTGGTCAAAATTGTTGGCAAGGATGGATGTATATTGCTTATGCTGTTGTTTCATTCTTTTCATTTCTTTTTGGGCTCTGTAACCCTTTGATCAAGGACTGCATGTTGTTAAATCTGACTTCTTTGTGTCTCTCATCAAGCTGCTAACCAGCCAAAGCTGGTTTTAGTAGCTCTCAGTCTCACAGTACAGGATAGGATATACTGTAGAGTACTGGCAACTGACACACTCCTAGAACAGGGCTGATGCCGAGTTCTAGATGGGAATTTCCGGTGGCTATGGTTTAATTCTGGCTATATTTTGGAACTTTCTTGGAAGGCATTTGAGATTAGATCCATGCCTCCCACCCACACCACCACCATCATTGCTAGGCAAATGCTGACCTCTGCTGGATATCTGGGTTTAGAGACATCACCCAAATTCCAAACTCTTCACTAGTCATGGATATGAATTACCCAGAATCAGACCAGGCAATGTACCTGTCTGGCCCATTTCTGGTATCTTCTCCGCAGCTCATTTGGGTCACCACCAACAAAGGGAGTTCTCTCCCCTCAATATCCCCCGCCTGGATCGTCCTAGGCACAATCCTCTCTGCATCTCTTTCAGTGGTGCTGGTCTAGGCACATTCTGGACTCCACAGCAGGCAATTGCTGGGTCAGGCTGGCAGTTCCCTTCCTGGGCTCCTGGATGGCCTGCCTCTGCTCTCCACTGCTATGCCACTTGCAGTTAGTTTCCATCATGACCCTCTGCTTGTTGGTCAAGTGATTCTGGTCACTCTCAGGTCATCAGCTTGCTCCCCTTCTCTGAGTCATTTAAGATCAGCCTCCCTCTCCATTCCACAGGTTTCCCCAAGCTGATTTTATTCGGGTGATTTCCTCTCTGTCTATTCCCCTTGCCTCTCCTTCTTGCAGTGGGCTGACACTTCTGCCCCTGCTGCTACCAATCAAGTGAGTGTGTCTCTAATATATTATTTGTTATTTTATGTTCAAATCTTGTGGATTTGTGTCTCTATGATTATTTCACTGTTCAGTGTTGGATTTCAGTGAATTCCCTCAGTCACCCAACTCACTGAGTTGTGGTACTCCTTCTGCTTGCATCTGGAGCTGAGGAGCAGTGGGAAAGCACTGATTCCTCTAATCTGCTATCTCCCAGGTCCCCTTAAATTTCTTACTTAAAAACATATGCAGGTTTTATTTACTTTCTTTTTTTCTAATCCCTGAATTGAACTAAAAGTCCATGGTTTTGGAATGCAGAATTTTCCAGATTTTTAAAAACTAACATGATGCATATTCCCTATATTATATTATGGCACTAATGGGTGTGGAGCAGTCAGGTATGGCTTGCACCAAAGGATTATAAAAAGAAAAAAAAAAAACTTTTCTTATATGGAACTTGCATCTACAAGCAAATAGAAATGTACACTGACGTGTCTACAAATGGAAAAAGGAATACACCCTTGTTGTTCACATATTCTTCATAATTCACTTACTAAAGTCTTTTCCTGACTTAGGTTCTACCAATTCCTGATCTTTTGAAAATGAAAGAACAGGGATGGGGTTGGTAGGGAGTTTATCTGACCCAGAGTCCACAATATAGCTGTAACAATCTAAATTTCTCTCATGCTCATATCTGGAACTCTTGAACACAGTTCTAGTAGGGGAAAGACAAAATCTTTTCTCTTTTTCTATATTCTCTCCCCAGGCAGAAAAATGTTCCTTTAAGTAGTATTACCAGGGTCACTACTGTAGTATATCAGTATTTCCAGTCTGTAAGTCACTATTGCAGAATTGAAAGCCATTTATACAAAATATGAATTGTTTTTTGCTGTGCCTATACAGAAGCAATTCTGGTCCATCCATATAGAATATATAGTAACAGCTCAGGAGCATGCTGGAGAAAGAACTTCCTGCTTCTTCCACTCTTTGTTCCTTCTGGGCTCCCACCCTATTGGATGGAACCACCATGTTCAAAATGGGTCTTTCCAATTCAGAGTGCTCATCCATATGCTAATCTTCTCTGGAAACAACCTTATAGTCACACCCAGATGTGTGCTTTACCAATTTTCTAGGCATCTCTCAATCCAGTCAATAACCAATATTAACCATTACAACCTATTTTAAAAATCTTATTTTTTGTTTATTTACTTATTTAAATTAGGTATATGTGACAGAAGAATGCATTTTGATTCATTGTACACAATTGCAGCACAACTTTTCATTTCTCTGGTTCTACACAATGTAGCATCACACCAAATATGCAGTCAGTCATACATGCACCTCAGGTAATGATGTCCATCTCATTCCACCATCTTTCCTGCCCCCATGCCCCTTCTCTACCCCCCTTCACTTTGCCCAATCAAAGTTCCTTCATTTTTCCATGACCCCCACCATTATGGATCAGCATTCACTTATCAGAGAGAATATTTGGCCTTTGTTTTTTGGGATCTGCTTACTTTGCTTAGCATGATATTCTCCAACTCCATCCATTTACCTGCAAATGGCGTAATTTTATTCTCCTTTTGTGTGTGTGTATATATACATATGCATGTATATACACACATACCTCGGTTTCTTTATCCATTCATCTATTGAAGGGCATCAGTTTAGCTATTGTGAATTGAGCTGCTATAAACATTGATGTGGCTGCGTCCCTGTAGTATGCTGATTTTAAGTCCTTTTGGGTATAGACCAAGGAGTGGGATAGCTGGGTCAAATGGTGGTTCCATTCCAAGTTTTCTAAGAAATCTCTATACTGCTTTCCAGGTTGGTTGCACCAATTTGCAGTCCCACCAGCTATGTATGAGTGTGCCTTTTCCCCCACATGCATTAGATCAACAAATGTATGAAAATATGTTCAACATCTCTAGTAATTAGAGAAATGCAAATCAAAACTACTCTAAGATTTCATCTCATGCCAGTCCGAATGGCAGTTATCAAGAGTACAGACAACATTACAGCCTTTTATCAGCTTTAAGACCCAGGATGTTTTGAAGGACATGGGAATCATCTTTGAAATGTGATTTTCATTATAAAGGGAGATATATTTCCCTATCTTTCTGTGTAGGATAGAAGCTTATTTTCACTGAGTATCTGACTCTAACTTGCAAAACTATCTTCTGTCATAAAAAATACAATGTTTTATTTTTCTTTTAATTAAAGCCAAAGAGCTAACACAGATGGCCACCCTAATTACCAAGCAAATTAGGATGAATAAAGTATAAAAGGTCATACTGTCAAATCCTCTCACTTGAGGTCTAATTATCAGTTATTTTCAGAGCAGGTCTGTACTGTATTTCATAAAAGTGTGAGATTTCTTTCTGTCTGCAATCTCTTAGTGATTGCCTGTAATGCACACACCACATTCTACTTAATTACTTATGCAGTGTTCAAATTGTTTTCTTTCTCCTCTAATTTTGTGGAGTATTTTTGGGGGATTAGGAGACTGTTAAAATGTTATATGTCCTCAAAAATTGTCAACCATGATAAACTTTCTAATTTTAGTTTTTAGGTATGCTTTAAGTAGACTGTGAATAACAGTTTAGAAACCATACATGTAAAACAAGTGGGGTATGTAAAACATCTGAACATGTAGGACTTTATAAAACAATATCAAGCAATTTGTTGTCTGCTTCTTAATTTACAATTTTTTCATGTTTTTTGATAAATGCATTATATTTTCATTAATCTTAATATACAATATATTTATTTAAAATGTTAATTGGGCCTCCATGAGTTAATAATGTCTTATAGAATGCATATTCATATTATAATTTTATTATAATGGGAATATCATTTGTCAAATATATAATTAATTTGAGTCTTAATGAGCTTATATAGGATATATAAAATTAAAATTAGATAATATATAAAGTATTATGCAGAATTCTTGATATATGATAACAATCCATAAATGTTGCCTATTATTGTCATTGTTTCTATCCTTGCCCCGCTTTATATGCTTTTATGAGGTGGTCAGTCAAGTGTGGCTATAAGAGGAGACACAGGAGAGACTCAGTTATATAGGAGAGACAGAAGAAGTATGGCTCTGGATTGGTTAATCTGCTTGTCAAAAACATGCATCTGGTTGGACTCTGCTATTTCCAAGAGCCCTTTTTATCTCTGAGGTTTGGCTAGACTAGGTAGGGACAATCTAGACAAACACCAAGAAAGGTTTTTTAAGATGTCAAAACATAATATACAGAAAAAAAGTTGTAATATGTACTTTGTTGTGGTTGTTATTTTTTCCCAGTAGTATCTACAAAAATATTAACACTCAGATTCAAAAAGGACAATAAGACCTTACTGTCCCATTCCCATTTTAAGACAACCCTTTCCTACCTCCCTTTCTATTCCCTTAGCCCTCTACCCTCTTGCCTGACCCTAAGCCTTTTACTAATAACACGTCAACATAATCTGTCAAATAGAGTGCTTATAGGCAGCCACATTTATACAAGCATTGGTTAAAGGCTATACAAGGTAGTCTAAGATTTGCATCAACTACCAAAGAGTATAATTAAAATTATCACCTTATTGAAAAATTTGGACTAAAATAAAGGTTGATTGTCATGTTTTATAAGTTTTGTGTATACTCTTATACTCTTAATTTGATTCCCCCTTTCTATTTCTTTGAATTAGAGTTCAAATACTTATAATCAGTAAAGAGCTAACATGCTAAAAAACTTGTATTGTTTAAGAGTTAATTCTAGGAGATTTCAGTGAAAATAGTTGTAATGGGAAAATTTTTATAATCTTCAGACATAAAAATAGACTGAGATAATATGAACAAAAGGTTCATTTTAAATGAACCTCTGCTGTTTTACAACTTGTCATTTCTCACTTATCTTTCAAATATGCAGTCTAGTCTATAAGTAGAAATTTCTCTACATGATTATTTGATTTTCCCACAAAACGGGGAGATCCGAGTCAGGTGCTACAAAACACACTTATAGTCCTAGCTACTCAGGAAACTGAGGCAGGAGGATCTCTTGATGCCAGGAGTTCAGGGACAGTCTGGGCAGCAAAGCAAGACACATCTTTAAAAACAAAAGTGAGATTCATTAATGCAGATGCTGGATTTGTTTTGTTTCTTGTTAAAAATCCCTGTTCTTAGTCAATAGCAAGCATTTTTCTAAACATTTCTGAGCAAATAAAAAATATGCTTCCCTAGCTCCCATACTGAGTTCTATTCTTATTTTATTCAGTAGTATCAGTAATATTAAACTGTCAATGAGTCTGCAAAATGGACACAGGATAACTCATAGAAAAGTTTTAGTTTATTTTTGTGTAAGAAATGTGTAGGGAACGTTTTTTACTCAATTATTGAAAACTTTCATTTTACCACATAGACAAAACTATAATTGTTTTTAATGAATGTTATTATTTAAAGCAGTCTTAGGTTCACAGTAAAATTGAAAAGAATTTATAGATAATTCCCATTAACCCCTTGACACCACTTGTGTACCCATTATAAAACCCTTCACCTTTCTTCCAAGTGATGAACTCACATTGCTACATCATCATCACCCGAAGTTTAGAGTTACGTTAGGGTTCACTCTTGGTGGTGTATGTTCTCTGTAGTTTGATGAATGTATAATGACGTGTATCTACCAATATGATCTCACATGCTACTTCCCTGGTATAAAAATCCTCCTTTCCCCTCTAACTACTGGGAACCACAGATCTTTTTACTGCCTACAGAGATGAATTTTTTCAGAATGTCATATTGTTGGAAACATACAGTATTGGTCCATTTCAGATTGTCTTATTTTATTTAGCAATATGCTTTTATGTTTGTGTCATGTCTTTTCATAGCTTGATAGCTTTTCTTTTAAATGCTGGTAACATTTCATTGTCTGGGTGCAATACACGTATTTACTTACCTGCTGAAGGACATCTTGGTTTATGAACAAAACTGTTATAAACATCCATATGCAGGTATGCATATAGGTTTTCTCTTCCTCTTTGTAAGAGCCAAGAAACATGACTGTTGAGTAGTAATATACAAGAATGGTAGGTTTTTTATGCAGCTGCCAATCTGTCTTCCAAAGTGGCTCTGTTTTTTGCATTCCCACCACCAACAAATAAGAATTCCTATTTTTCCACCTCCTCTCCAGCTTTTGGTGTCGTCAGTGCTCTGGATTTTGGCTATTGTAACTGATGTGTAATGGTATTTGTTGTTCTAATTTGCACTTCCCTGATGACACATGGTATGGAGCATCTTTTCATGTACTTATTTGCTATTTCCTCTGGTGAAGTGTCTGCTAAGATCTCTGGCTCATTTTCTAACAAGTTGTTTGTATTATTTATTGTTGGGTTTTAAGAGTGTGTGTATATATATATATATATATATATATATATATGTATATATATATATATATTTTTTTGGTACAACACTCTTATCAAATAGGTCTTTTGTGAATGTTTTCTTCCTGTCTGTGCCTTCCTTGTCTTTTCATCCTTTTTTCTTCTTGGGAGCAGACATTTTTAGTTTTAATAAAATCCTGCTAATAAATTCTAATCTTTCGTGGATAATAGCCCTATTGTTCCACCTAAAAAGTTATCACCAAACTCTGGATGATCTGAGTTTTTTCCTGTGTTATCTTCTAGGACTTGCACAGCTTTGTTTTTTACACTTAGGTTTTTGACCCATTCTAATTTTTGAGAAGAGTGTGAGGTCTGTGTGTTGGTTTTTTTCTTTTGTATGTTAATGTTCAGCTGTTTCAGCATCATTTGTTGTAAACATCTTTATTCCATTGTATTGCCTTTGCCCCTTTGCCAACAATCTCCAACTATATTTAGGTGGATGTATTTCTGAGATCTCCATTGATCTGTTTGGTTATTATTTCATCAGTATCACACAGTATTGGTTATTGCTGGTTTATAGTAAATCTTAGGGTCACGTAGTGTCAGACCTTCAACCTTGTTTTTCTTCCGTATTCTATTGGCTATTCTTCCATATTCTATTGGCTATTATATCTCTCCATATAAATGGGAATTATTTTCCTACAAAAACGGTGAGATCCGAGCCAGGTTTTTTTCAATTGAAAGTATACTTTACTGATATTTACTGATGTTGAAATCTAATGTTATTTTTCTTTCCCAGTGATATTTTCCCTTTTTATTCTTTATTTTAAGGCAAGGTGTCCCTAAATTGCTGAGCCTGGCCTTAAATTTGCAATCCTCCTGCCTTCTGAGTCACTGGGTTTACAGGTGTGTGCCACCACACCTGGAGATTTTCCCTTATTCAAAGCCATAGAAGAGGGCTGGAATTGTGGCTCAGTGGTAGAGCACTTGCCTGGCATGTGTGAGGCCCTGAGTTCTATCTTCAGCACTGCATATAAATAAATAAAATAAAAAGATCCATTTACAGCTAAAATATTTTTTAAAAAGCCATAGAAAATATTAGATTTCTCAACTTGTTATATCCCAACCATTAATCCTAAAAGTAAACCTTGTTTCAGAATTCTTGAATTACACTTTAATAAATCCTCAAACTATCACAATTCTTACTTAATACCTGAAATTACCTAAGGGGGACATTTTGCTACCAACCTGTGAAACTGTGTTTCCTGATAGTAGTAACTATCAAATAAAAAAACAAATAAATAAAGGAATGAGTTTGGTCTCCTACAAAATGTTGTAGAAAGAGCATTCAGAACTAATCTTAAATAGACACACTTTCCTTCTGCGCACCAAAGGTCCACATGTTCAAAAGGATAATGAGCCCATGATTTGCAGTGTTTGCAAATGGAGCCAGTGGGTGCTTGTCAGGCACACTGGCTGTAGATACACAGAGAAAGCACAAGCAAAAGAGATTCTTATCACACTGATATATTCTCTTGTTTAAAATTGGGCTTAAAATTTTCTCTACCCAAACACTCACTGGAGATTTGAGCTGACCTCTCAACCTCCCAAGGAACACACTACTTTGTGTTGGGGGTTCTTTCTTCTTTTTGATCGATAAACACTCATACCCATATTCATCCTCAGCTGGTAAAGCAGGGTTTAACCCACTTTAAAAATGTAATATTAGCACAGGCTAAGCAATTGCTTGTTCTGCTTAGTGAGTAGGAACTAAGGCAGAATTTCTGTTTTTCCGAGTACAATAACTTCTTCATCTGTACCTGATTAAAGAAAGTTAGCCAAGGAGAAAGTTCTTTGAAATCATTAGCTGATACCCTTTCTCAATCTTTTAAAAACTATGTTTTTGTTAAGGCAACTTTGGGGAGAAATTTGCCCTAATCGTTCCATATCTCGATCTCCATCTGTTTCACAGAGAGATTACCAAAGAAGAAATCTGGACTTAACCCTGGCAACTGGACTGGGAGGTCAGAGGGGAAACCTGGAGAGAGTAATTGACCTAGAATTTGAAGACCAGGCATTTGGGAATTGAGTTCAGCTTAGTAATCACCGATCAGCTTTATAACTTGACCACTCACTATTATTATATCTCTGATTCCTAGTTTCACCATTTATAAGTGAAAATATTAAACCTACCTTTTAGAGTTGTGTTAATTACAAGAACTAATATCTGTATAAAGATCTAAACTCATTGATCTCTTTTGACTGCATTCTTCCATGAAACCAATGAGTTTATAGGTCATTAAAATATTTATATTAGATAATGACTGTAAGGAAATGAAATCGTTAGAATTTATCTACAAAATATACAGAATTCATGTTAACCAATTATTGTCCCAATATAAAACAATGCCTTAAATGAAAACTTTCCTGACTTTTGTTGTCCTCACTCTGAAATCCTCAGGAACCCAGGGACAGGTAGAATGATGGCTAGCTTCCCAAAGAGTTTGTTAAAATAAAAATAATAGTCATCATATCACCAGGCATGTATTGAATATTTGATATATGCCTATCACTATTTCCAAATGTTTTGTGCCTCTTGTCTCTTTCTTTCTTAAAAAACATCTTTATTTATTTATTTTTATGTGGTGCGGAGGATCGAACCCAGTGCCTCACCTGTGTTAGGCAAGAGTTCTACCACTGAGCCCCAGCCCCAGCTCCCCTCTTGTCTGTTTCTATGGCTGAAGACAGGGTTTGAACCTATGTTAGTCCTTCTTCTTGTCCATCCCTTCCTTGACACTCATCTTATATCTGGTTAAAAATTAAGAATCCTTTACAGATATTCCTATCAGCATCAGGATACTCTTTGAGTTGTTAGGAATTATATTCCTAAGAAAATATTTTACTTGGCTTTTTAGTAGATAGTTTAGGTATGGATCTTTACTATATATATATATATATATGTATATATATGTATATATATATATATACATACATAGTGTAAATAGTTATAGTTTCTAATTGCAAGGCTAGAGTGAAATGCCGTTTTTTCCATTACGTGCTTTCAAATATTTGTGTTTTATGTATGTGTGTATGTAGTCTATTTATTTGTTTATTTGTTTAACTCATTTGACAAGTAGATTAGAAACTTAAAAGTAAAAAGGGATTCTAAGCCTGGTGGCTTCAGCATTGGTGATCTCTGGGAAACTAATAGTTATTCAATACTCACAGTGCTTAGCTGAGGCCTGAAGCACTGGATGATAATGTTCCTTCCCATTTGGTTCAGTGGTGGCACCGATGTCAGCAGGCAGAAGCCAGGATCTGGCCATAAGAACACAGTGGACTAGCATGCTGAGGGAACATGGTACCTGCAGAAGGTAGGCTAACTGTCATGTGCAAAATTAAGTCACAGTCTACTTTCTTTTTCTTTTAATCTTAGGCTTGTGTGAAGTCATAAATGAGCAACAGAAATATTTGGCTGGGCACATGGCACATACTTGTAATGGTCTAGCTATCTGAAGGCTGAGGCAGAAGGACCACAAGTTCAGGATCAGCTTGGGAAACTTAGCAGACTAAGTATAAAAATAAGAAATAAAATGGACTGGGAACGTAGCTCAGTGGTTAAGTGCCCCTGGGTTCAACCCTAAGTACTACTCACACACACAAAAATTGATGTCCCAGTTCACCATTAACAAAAATGACCCATAGAGATCACGTATGAGAGGGAATTTCAGAACCTCAAAATGCCTACCCTCCATGAAAAGAATGAGAGTACTGGCAGGGAAAAGAAAAGTCAATATAAACTTTTTCAGAATTATGGAAATTAATTCTTACAATAATCTGGTGAGCATTTAAACGACTCACTCCTGGTAAGAACAGTTAATGTATTGGTATTTTAAATTGCTTTCTTCCCATCTTCTCTCTTCCCATCTCCCACTCTACCACTATGGATTTGTCAGGAAGCCAAGATAACTCAAATTGCAGTTAAATTAATTAATTCAGTAAGTAAGTAAGTCACCGCAGAAAGCAGAATAAGGTTTATCCTTCCCTAAATGCCCCTTATCAGAAAATTATCACTGAGCTGTGTGGCAATTCCCTGGAAAACATCATTGCAAGACTTGTCTTCATTTCACCTGCCTCAGAGCTCATCCAGGAAGAACATGGCTTTCTTTAAGGGTCTTTGTTGATTAATTCAGGGGCAATTATTTAATATCACAGCATCCTGAGGCAGTAATAACAGTTCATGGCAATCTATAGAATGAACACAAAACAAAACAAAACCTTAAAAGGAAAGCAGTGACTACAGGGATGTTTGAAAAGATTAGACATTCTGGGACTCTAGAAGTCAACATGAATTTCTAGGGTTGTATGTATGCATGTGGTATGCATGACCATGAAAGACTAGAGAAGTCCATTACCTCTCTCCTCTGGCTGACCTTGAACTTCTGTTGAAGCAGCAAGAGAA
Source organism: Tamias sibiricus (assembly GCA_025594165.1). NCBI lineage: Eukaryota > Metazoa > Chordata > Mammalia > Rodentia > Sciuridae > Tamias > Tamias sibiricus. The sequence goes on along the minus strand of CM046666.1, from coordinate 45,661,702 downwards.
GGCTAAGGCAAATGTAGAAGTCCTACCAGAGCATTGCGAGTGTGCCTCAGTATATTTACAGAACCTACAAGACAAGACTGGGAGACGTGAGCTCTGATTTTTTAAGGGAACTTTTTATCCTATCATTACTGGATCACTAAGCCAGTCAATAGAGACTCCAGTGGCTACAAAGGACAAAAAATAATAGACTTACAAAGTTAACTGGAAAAGCAACTAGCAAAACAATGAACAACAGCAACTACAATCAGCTACAACAGCAAATCCTGCAGAGATGAAGAGAATCTGATTTCCAAAGTTGCTATATTTTGCTCAAAATTATATTTAACAACAAAAATTTTAAGACAAAAAATTAACAAAATATACATAGTAACAAAAAAAAAATCAAAAGAATCTTGGAAGAAGCCCAAAGTTTGAATTTGTTACCATAAGGGGGTTTCAGATTAAAAATGATCATCTCCTGTTCCTTCCTTTTGTCTCCTTTCTACCCATCTTTTATTTCTTATATCTCAGATTTGCTAGACTTTTATTTTAAATTAACTATTATAAATATTTTCAAAGACCTAATAGAAACCATATTATAAATAATGAATTTAAACAACTAAAGAAAAGTATGAGAAGAATTTACCAAAAATATCAATAAGCTTATTAAAAATAACTGAAGAGATTTTTATTTGAAAAGTACAAGAGAAATAAGTATTCATTATATATTTTGATAGCAGATTTGAGTTCACAAAAGAATCAGTGAACTTGAAGATAGATTAAGATTGTTTAGTTTAAGGAACACAAAAATATTATGCAAAAATAACAGATTCTCAGACATGTGGTCAATCAATCTTACCAACAAACTCATAATTGAAGTCCTAGAAGGAGATGAGAGAGAACAAGGAGTGAAAGTTACTTGAAGAAATAATTGATAAAAATCTCTAATATTTAATGAAAACAATTTGTAGATGTTAGAAGCTCAATGAACTCCCAGAAAGATAAACTCAAGAGATTCTCAAATAGACACAGCAAAATCAGAACTTCAAAAGCCAAAAACAAAAAGAAACTATCTAAAGCATTAAGTGGCAGCATATATAAGGATTCAGCAATAGACTAGACAATTAATTTCTCATTGGAAATCATCACGTCTAGAAGGTCTTGACATGGTATATTTAGCTGCTGCAAGAAAATATTCTTAGTCAAAAATTGTATATCCAGGAAAAGTAGCATTCATAACATAAAGGAGAAATTAAGACATTTCAAGAAAAACAGTAACTAGAGACTTCATTGCTGATAGGCCAGGCCTACAAAGGGCGTCTTCTAGGATAAAACGAAAGTTCAATAACTCTGCATGAAGAAATGAAAACAGTGAATTTAACAAAACAGGTTAATTAACGAGACATTATAAATGTATTTTTTATTTTAAAATTTATTATGTTGTTCCTTTGTATTCTCTAGAAGAAAGGAGAACCAGCATATATTCAAAGTGAGCATACAAAACATATTTACCTTAATATTTTATTTAAAATAAAATGTCCCCAAATATTATAAAGTGTATGTGTGTGTGTGTGTGTGTGTTTTAACTAATTTTCCCTATGTTTGTGGAAGAGATTGGAAATTTTTTTAAAATAATTTATTTATTTATTCTAATTTGATAAACATGACAGCAGAATGCATTTCAATAAATAGTACAAACATAGAGCACAATTTTTCATGTCTCTGGTGGTACACAAAGTAGAGTCACACCATTCGTGTCTTCACACATGTACTTAGGGTAATGATGACCATCTCATTCTACCACCTTTCCTCCCCCCGTACCCCAACATTACCTTCCCTCCCTTTTGCCCTATCTAAAGTTCCTGCATTCCTCCCATGATCAGCATCCACTTATCAGAGAACACATTCGGCCTTTGGATTTTTGGGATTGGCTTACTTCACTTAGCATGATATTCTCCTACTCCATCAATTTATCTGCAAAAGCCGTGATTTTATTCTCTTTTAATGCTGAGCAATATTACATTTATATATATACCACAGTTTCTTTATCCATTTATCTATTGAAGGGCATCTAGGTTGGTTCCCCAGTTTAGCTACTGTGAATTGTGCTGCTATAAATATTGATGCAAGTGTGTCACTGTAGTATACTGTTTTTAAGTCCTTTGGGTATGAACCGAGGACTGAGATAGCTGGTTTAAATGGTGGTTCCATTCCAAGTTTTCCAAAGAATTTCCATATTGCTTTCCAGATTGGTTGCACAAATTTGCAGTTCCACCAGCAATGTATGAGTGTGCCTTTCCCCCCAGATCCTTACCAACACTTATCATTGTTTGTATTCTTAATAGCTGCCGTTCTGACTTGAGTTAGATGAAATCTTAGTGTAGTTTTGATTTGCATTTACCTAATTGGTAGAGATTTTGAACATTTTTAAATATATTTGTTAATTGATTGTATATTATCTTCTAAGAAGTGTCTATTCATTTCCTTGGCCCATTTATTGATTGGGTTATTTGTTTTTTTGGTGTTAAGTTTTTTGAGTTCTTTATATATCCTAGAGATTAGTGCTCTATCTAATGTGCATGTGGTAAAAAAATTTTCTCCCATTCTGTAGGCTCTCTTTTCACCTCACTGATTGTTTCTTTTGCTGAGAAGAAGCTTTTCAGTTTGAATCCATCCCATTTATTGATTATTGATTTCATTTCTTGCACTATAAGAGTCTTGTTAAGGAAGTCGGGGCCTAATCTGACATGATGCAGATTTGGACCAACTTTTTCTTCTATTAGGCACAGGGTCTCTGGTCTAATTCCTAGGTCCTTGATACATTTTGAGTTTTGTGCAGGGTGAGAGATTGGGGCTTACTTTCAATTTGCTGTATATGGAGTTCCAGTTCTCCCAGCACTATTTGTTAAAGAGGCTGTCTTTTCTTCAATATGTTTTTGGTGACTTTGTCTAGTATGAGATAACTGAATTTATGTGGGTTTGTATCTGTGTTCTCTATTCTGTACCATTGGTCTACAAGTCTATTTTGGTGCCAATAACATGCTGTTTTTGTTACTATTGCTCTGTAGTATAGTTTAAGATCTGGTATAGTGATACCATCAGCTTCACACTTCTTGCTAAGGATTGCTTTGGCTATTCTGAGTCTCTTAGTTTTCCAGATGAATTTCATCATTGTTGTTCCTATTTCTATGAGAAATGTCATTGGGATTTTGATTGGAATTGCTTTAAATCTGTATAATACTTTTGGTAGTATGGTCGTTTTGACAATATTAATTCTGTGTATCCAAGAACAAGGGAGATCTTTCCATCTTCTAAGGTCTTCTTTAACTTCTTTCTTTATTGTTCTGTAGTTTTCATTGTGGAGGTCTTTCACCTTTTTTGTTAAGTTGATTCCTGAGTATTTTATTTATTTATTTATTTATTTATTGAGGCTATTGTAAATGGGGTAGTTTTCCTAGTTTCTCTTTCTGAGGATTTGTCACTGATGTTCAGAAATGCCTTTAATTTACAGGTGTTGATTTTATATCCTGCTACATTGCTGAATTCATGTATTAGTTCTAGAAGTTTTCTGGTGGAATTTTTTGGATCCTCTAAATACAGAATCATGTCAGTTGGCAAATAGTGATAGTTTGAGTTCTTCTTTTCCTATCCATATCCCTTTAATTTCTTTCATCTGTCTAATTGCTCTGGATAGAGTTTTAAGAACTATGTTAAATAAGTGGTGAAAGAGGGCATCCCTGTCTCGTTCCAGTTTTTAGAGGGAATGCTTTCAATTTTTCTGCATTTAGAATGATGTTGGCCTTGGGCTTAGCATAGATAGCTTTTATAATGTTGAGGTATGTTCCTGTTATCCCTAGTTTTTCTAGTGTTTTGAACTTGAAGAGGTACTGTATTTTGTTGAAAACTTTTTCTGCATCTGTTGAGATGGTCATATGATTCTTATCTTTAAGTCTATTGATATGATGAATTATATTTCTTGATTTCCGTATGTTGAACCAATCGTGCATCCCTGGGATGAACCCCACTTGATCGTGGTGCACTATCTTTTTAATACGTTTTTGTATTTTTGAAGAAGCTTTTCAGTTTGAATCCATCCCATTTATTGATTATTGATTTCATTTCTTGCACTATAAGAGTCTTGTTAAGGAAGTCGGGGCCTAATCTGACATGATGCAGATTTGGACCAACTTTTTCTTCTATTAGGCACAGGGTCTCTGGTCTAATTCCTAGGTCCTTGATACATTTTGAGTTTTGTGCAGGGTGAGAGATTGGGGCTTACTTTCAATTTGCTGTATATGGAGTTCCAGTTCTCCCAGCACTATTTGTTAAAGAGGCTGTCTTTTCTTCAATATGTTTTTGGTGACTTTGTCTAGTATGAGATAACTGAATTTATGTGGGTTTGTATCTGTGTTCTCTATTCTGTACCATTGGTCTACAAGTCTATTTTGGTGCCAATAACATGCTGTTTTTGTTACTATTGCTCTGTAGTATAGTTTAAGATCTGGTATAGTGATACCATCAGTTTCACACTTCTTGCTAAGGATTGCTTTGGCTATTCTGAGTCTCTTAGTTTTCCAGATGAATTTCATCATTGTTGTTCCTATTTCTTATGAGAAATGTCATTGGGATTTTGATTGGAATTGCTTTAAATCTGTATAATACTTTTGGTAGTATGGTCGTTTTGACAATATTAATTCTGTGTATCCAAGAACAAGGGAGATCTTTCCATCTTCTAAGGTCTTCTTTAACTTCTTTTTTTATTGTTCTGTAGTTTTCATTGTGGAGGTCTTTCACCTTTTTTGTTAAGTTGATTCCTGAGTATTTTTATTTATTTATTTATTTATTGAGGCTAATTGTAAATGGGGTAGTTTTCCTAGTTTCTCTTTCTGAGGATTTGTCACTGATGTTCAGAAATAGCCTTTAATTTACAGGTGTTGATTTTATATCCTGCTACATTGCTGAATTCATGTATTAGTTCTAGAAGTTTTCTGGTGGAATTTTTTGGATCCTCTAAATACAGAATCATGTCAGTTGGCAAATAGTGTATAGTTTGAGTTCTTCTTTTCATATCCATATCCCTTTAATTTCTTTCATCTGTCTAATTGCTCTGGATAGAGTTTTAAGAACTATGTTAAATAAGTGGTGAAAGAGGGCATCCCTGTCTCGTTCCAGTTTTTAGAGGGAATGCTTTCAATTTTTCTGCATTTAGAATGATGTTGGCCTTGGGCTTTGCATAAGATCAGCTTTTATAATGTTGAGAGTATGTTCCTGTTATCCCTAGTTTTTCTAGTGTTTTGAACTTGAAGAGGTACTGTATTTTGTTGAAAACTTTTTCTGCACTGTTGAGATGGTCATATGATTCTTATCTTTAAGTCTATTGATATGAATGAATTATATTCTCTTGATTTCCGTTATGTTGAACCAATCGTGCATCCCTGGGATGAACCCCACTTGATCTGTGCGTGGTGCACTATCTTTTTTAATACGTTTTGTATTTTTTTTTTTTTTATTATTTATTTACTTATTCATCATGCACAAGTATAGTATCTTTTTACATACTAAACTGCTTGTATACAAAGTATATAAGTACCATTCAGATCTTCAATCATGCATTTAGGATTAATGATATCCATCTCATTCAACCACCAATTTTTTTTCCAACCCCCCCCCTTACTCCCTCCCTCCCCTCCCTTTCCGTTGACCATTCTAGTGTTCCTCTGATCCTATGTACCCCCTTCCAACAACTCTGTGAACCAGCCTCCTTATATCAGAGAAACATTCGGTACTTGGATTTTTGAGGATTGACTAATTTCACTTAGCATTATATTCTCCAACTTCATCCATTTACCTGCAAATGCCATTATTTTATTCTCTCTTATTGCTGAGTAAAATTCCATTTTGTATATAGTACCATATTTTCTTTATCCACTCATCTTACTGAGGGGCATCTAGGTTGGTTCCATAACCTAGCTATTGTGAATTGTGCTGCTATATAAAATTGAAGTGGCTGTGTCACTGTAATATGCTGTTTTTAAGTCTTTTGGGAATAGACCCCAGGAGTGGGATGGTTAATATGTTTTTGTATTGGATTTGCCAGGATTTTATTGAGAATTTTTGCATCTATGTTCATAAGAGATATTGGTCTGAAGTTTTCTTTTTTGATAAGTCTTTGCTTGGTTTTGGAATCAGAGTGATATTGGCCTCATAGAATGAGTTTGGAAGTGCTCCCTCTTTTTCTATTTCCTGAAATAAATTGAAGAGTATTAGTATTAGTTCTTTTTTAAAGGTCTTGTAGAACTTGGCTGTGTATCCATCCAGTCCTGGGCTTTTCTTGGTTGCTAGGCTTCTGATGGAGTCTTCTATTTCATCACTTGAAATTGATCTGTTTAAATTATGCATATCATCCTGATCCAGTTTGGGCAAATCATATGACTGTAGACATCTGTCGATGCCTTTGATATTTTCTATTTTTTTAGAGTACAAATTTTCAAAATAATTTCTAATTATCTTCTGTATCTAAAGTGTCTGTTGTGATATTTCCTTTTTCATCATGGATGTTAGTAATTTGAGTTTTTCTCTCCTCTTTGTTAGCATGGCTAAGGGTCTGGAAATTTTTTTTTTTTTTTCAAAGAACCAACTTTTTGTTTTGTCAGTTTTTCAATTGTTTGTTTTATTTCAATTTCATTGATTTCAGCTCTGATTTTGATTATTTCCTGTCTTCTGCTGCTTTTGGTATTGGTTTGTTCTTCGTTTTCTAGGGCTTTGAGATATAATGTTAGGTCATTTATTTGTTGACTTTTTCTTCTCTTAAGGAGTGAACTCCATGCAATGAACTTTTCTCTTAGTATTGCCCTCATAGTATCCCAGAGATTTTGATATGTTAAATCAGTGTTCTCATTTATCTCTAGTATCTCTAATATCTGTAATATTTATCTCCTTTTTAATGTCTTCTGCAATCCATTGTTCATTCAATAGCATGTTATTTAGTCTCCAGGTGTTGGAGTAGCTTCTATTTTTTATTTTATCATTGATTTCTAATTTCATTCCATCCTGATCTGATAGAATGCATGGTAGCATCTATACTTTTTTGTGTTTGCTAAGACTTGTTTTGTGGCATAATATATGGTATATTTTAGAGAAGGATCCATGTACTGCTGAGAAGAAAGTGTATTCACTCATTGATGGATGAAATATGTCTGTTAATTCTAAGTTATTGATTGTATTATTGAGTTCCATAGTTTTTTTCTTCCAAAGCTTTTCTTTGGAAGATCTATCCAGTGGTGAAAGAGGTGTGTTAAAGTCACCCAGAATTATTTTGTTGTGGTCTATTTGACTCTTAAACTTGAGAAGAGTTTGTTTGATGAATTTAGATGCTCCATTGTTTGGGGTATACATATTTATAATTGTTATGTCTTGTTGCTGTATGGTTCCCTTAAGCAGTATGTAATATCCTTCTTTATCCCTTTTGAATCATTTTGGCTCGAAGTCTACTTTATTTGATAAAAGGATAGAAAACCTCTGCTTGTTTTTGCATTCCATGTGATTGGTATGTTTTCTCCCAACCTTTCACCTTCAGTCTGTGGATGTCTTTTCCTATGAGATGGGTCTCTTGAAGGCAGCATATTGTTGGGTCTTTTTTTTTTTTTTAAATCCAATCTGCCAGTGTAAGTCTTTTGATTGGTGAGTTTAGGCCATTAACATTCAGGGTTATTACTGTGACATGATTTGTGTTCCTGGTCATTTTTGTTTATTTTCGGTAATTTAACTTGACTTTGTTTCTTCTTTGACTGTTTTTTCCTTTAGTGTAATACCTCCCTTTGCTGATTTTCATTGTTGTTTTTCATTTCCTCCTCATGGAATATTTTGTTGAGGATGTTCTGTATTGCAGGCTTTCTAGTTGTAAATTCTTTTAACTTTTATTTATTGTGGAAGGTTTTTATTTCATCATCAAATCTAAAGCTTAATTTTGTGGGGTATAAGATTCTTGGTTGGCATCCATTTTCTTTCAGAGCTTGGTATATGTTGTTCTAGGATCTTCTAGCTTTCAGGTTCTGGGTTGAAAAATCTACAGAGATCTTTATTGTTTTCCCTTTATATGTAGTCTTTTTCCTTTCTCTTGTGGCTTTTAAAATTCTCTCCTATGCTAGGCATTTTCATTATAATGTGCCTTGTTGTAGATCTGTTGTGATTTTGTACATTTGGTGTCCTATAAGCCTCTTGTATTTGATTTTCCAGTTCATTCTTCAGGTTCGGAAAATTTTCTGATAATATTTTATTGAATAGATTGTTCATTCCTTTGGTTTAGAACTCTTTGCCCTCCTCTATCCCAGTAATTCTTAAATTTGGTCTTTTTATGCTATCCCATAATTCTTGAATGTTCTGCTCATGGTTTTTTACCATCTTCACTGTGTGGTAAGTCTATTTTCAAGATCATATATTGTGTCTTCATTATCTGAGGTTCTGTCTTCCAATTGATCTAATCTGTTGGTGATACTCTCTATTGAGTTTTTAATTTGGTTTATTGTTTCCTTCATTTCAAGGATTTATGTTTTTTTTTTTCCCCACAACCTATATCTCCTAATTGAAGTAAACTTTTGCTTTCTGTATTTGCTTTTGTAGCTCTTTATCGAAATGATCTTTTGATGTCTGTATTTGCTCCCTTTTATCATCCTTTAATTCACAGAACATTTTAATTATGTATATATCCTGAACATCTTCTTTGTCATTTCTTCTGCTGTGGTGGCCATGGATTCTAATAATATAGTATATTGGTTTGTTTGGAGCATTTTCTTCTCTTAATTTCTCATGTTGTTCGTGTGTCTTCCCTTCTAGCACTGCAGATCTGAGGCATTACAGTTTTTACTCTATAGGCTTATAGTGTCCCTGCAGGGTTTCAATACCTCTCCTTTAAGGGGTAGAACAATATAAACAGATCACAATACAAACAATGTACAGCCTAAACCAAAGAGCTGCTATTAAGATATTTACTGTTTTGTCACAATAGACAGAAATTGTGAGTTCAATTATTATCTACAATATAAACAGTATGTTTGCAAAAGGTGCTACAGTTTCTGGTGGTGGACAAAGAGAGAACCAGGAATGAGGTGTAGGATGAGATGTTAAGGAGGTAGGAAGTGAAGATATAGAGTTATTAGATCTTAGGAAGCTTGAAAGAGGAATCAAAAAAAGTTGGTTAGTAGCAGGATAAAAGAGAAAAAGTGATTTTGGGGAGACAAGTAAGTGGAAAGACAATAAAGAGAATACAAAAAACAAACATAAAAATTAAGAAAAATAAAAATGTAAAAATAGGAGATAAAAGAATATGCAACACAACTATAATATTCTATTCAGACATCCCAGTCCTCAGTAGCCTAGTTCTTGAAAAGCACTTGGTTTCACTAATGTTGGGGATGTGAGGGCGGGAGGAGAGAGAGAGAGAAAAGAAGGGGATAATGAGAACAGGAAAAAAAAAATCTCGAAGGAAAATACAAGGATTGCTTTTGTTGAAGTTCAATCTTTCTTGCTTCCCTTCTCATCCACTAGGTTCCAATAGGTGGTGGTGTCTGTTGTTTGTGGTATCTCCACCCTCAGGATGGTGAAGGTTATTAGGGTGGGAAGGTTGGTCTTGTGGGTAGAGCTTCTGGAGGTGGGGTATATCACTTGCCGGTCCAATGGGAGACTGCACCCCAAGGATCTCCTTTGGGGCCCACTTGTGTGATGTGGGTGCCAGGTCTTATCTCCTTATATCGCCTATAGGCCTCACAATTCCTGGTCTCTAATTTGGTCTCTAAACTTTATCTCACTCACCTTCTCCCTTTCTACTTCCCAATCCCAAACCTCTCTTTGCAGAGGTCTTGTGGGCTGCACTCTAGGGGCTGCACACCTGCTGCAGAGAGCTGTTTTGTGTTGGGCAGTATGGGGCCAGGGTCTGCGAGCTACAGACTGGCTGTTCAGCCATAAGCACTGTGCTGGGTTAGTGACTGTGGGGGAGGGGAGAAGTTGGGGACTACAGGCGCCTTGATATTGCTTCCAGGCCCCAGCAGGTATCCAACGCTGGGAATTACCCCAACCAAAGATGGTGACAAAGGTATCTCAAGATGGAAGTGGCTGCTTTCAGAGATGGGCTGTCAGGTAGGGTTGGGCCAGGCTGGGTGGTGGTGTTGGGCAGTGTGTTCAGAATTGCAGCTCTGTGGCATGCAGTGTTGTGGCTGGTGGTCGTCTCCAGACCCTGTCCTGTGTTCCCAGGTGTAGGCTACTATGTGTAAGTGACTATGGAAGTAGTTACAGTGTCCCAGGATGGAGGCGACAGGGGGAGCACCACGTTGGTAGATGGGGGTCCACACAGGAGTGGAGGCCAGTTGTCCTGCGTGTGGGCAGCAGCTGTGTAGCCTCCATGGGAGCTGTGGCCAGGATTCCTGTGTGGGTGGGCAGCCAGGGATCCCACCCAGGTGCTGGTGCCGCCGGTAGTCCTGCTCCGGCAAGGCGGACAGTGGCCTGGCATGGGCGAGTGGCCAGGAGTCTTGCACTGACGCTGAGGTCTGAAGACCTGTGCAGACACAACCACTGAGATTCCTGTGTGGGAGCAGCTGTGGGGGGTACTCTAATAACTCTCAGACAAACAGTATTCCCACTACTAGAGTCCCAGGTCACAGAATGAAGCCTCCCTCTAGCCTGCCATCTTGGATCTCTCTAAGTATATTTTGGTGGGACATTTTTCTCCTATTTTAAAAAGCAACTGCATAAACCAGTTGTTTTTAGCCTGTGTATAATAGACCTGTGAGGGAATAATATAGAATTCTATGTCAGTGAAACATAAAGTAGAGGAGAGGAAATGGAGCATATCCTTAGAAATAAGCAGGAGTAAAATATAGATTGTTATAATTAAAATGTTAATTATAATTCCCATGGCAACCATTAAGAAAAGAACTAAAATAATATGTAATAAAACAATGAAGACATATTAAAAGTTACATTTAAAATGTCCATTTAACAGAAAAGAAGGCAATATTAGAAAAACAGGAACAAAGATAGCAAGAGAAGTAGAAAGCAAATTATAAACAGAAGATGTAACTTCAATCTTATCAGTTATTTATCTTCAATGTAAATGAATTAAACATTACATACCCAAGGCAGAGATTGAATGGACTGAAAAATATGATATCATTATATGCACTCAAACTTTTGAGAGTGTGGCTGAAGGGCAAAAATCACACCGGAGACAACCGTGCAGCCAAGAGATTTATTGACCAGCCTTTATGGCTGGTTGGAGGTAGAAGAAGTATGGAGAGAGAGGAGTCAGGGAGAGGGGAGTGTGCAAGCTCTGAACAGAAGGTGGGTGCCTGGTCATGCCAGCTGTGGTCTCTGGAGCTGTTGGCTGGGGCAGCTGCTGTTGGGCTGGAGATGGTGGGTCAGGAGCTGTTGGCTGGGGCTGTTGCTATGGGGTTTGAGGTGATGGGTCTAAGGCTGGTGCAGTGGCTTTCTCCTCTCTGGAGGGACAAGCTGTTGTGTCTGAGCTCCAGTCAGGCAGGGACTTAAGTAAGGATTTCTGGTGGGGGGTGTACCAGAGCAACCTTTAACGCTATTGGCTCTTTCCCCAGGGAATAGGGCGACCTTTAAGCCCATTGGCTCCTGCCTGGGGAACAGAGCGACCTTTAAGCTGATTGGCTCCTGTCCAGGGAAAATGAAACCAGGTTGCTTCTCATGGACATTTCCATGGGGGAGGTGGCCCATCGGCCAAGCCTATCTACCAGTGGCAATAGCTTCACCAGCTGTTTGGTGGGGGAAGAGAGATTAAAGACAACTGTTCATGGGCATGGTGGTGCAGGCCTGTAATCCCAGCAGCTCAGAAGGCTGAGGCAAGAGGATCGTGATTTCAAAGCCAGCCTCAGCAAAGGCAAGGCCCTAAACAACTCAGTAAGACCCTATCTTTAAATAAAATACAAAATAGGGCTGGGGATATGGCTCAGTGGTCCAGTGCCCTGAGTTCAATCCCCAGTAACCCCTGCAAAAAAAGACAACTGTTTCAGTGCATTGAAAGGAAAGCGTTCATTTATGTTCAGTGCTTGATTGACTTCCATTCATAGATGGTGTTTGTTTCTCCCAGACACAACTTGTTCTCAAAGTCCTCTCTGAGGTGTTCACTGTACAATAAGTGTCCATGGAGTAACTGTTCTTGGTAATATATTGGGTTCCCTCCCATATAGTACTTGTATTCAGAAGAGAAACATGTTCTTATAGAGAAAACTGAAAAAGTGAAAAAAAAAAAAAAACTGCCTACAAAGATAAATTTAAGTAGAATAAATATCTGGGAGATTGGAGATAATAAGTACCCCTCTCCAAGAGAGTCAATCCTATTTTGTGAAACCCAGCTGATTTCTTCTAAGATAATGAGAATCCCAGAGATGAAATAAGAAAGTGAGGAAGCCTCAGAGTATCAGCTACTGTTTATTGAGAGGTCTCCTCTCAACCAGGTTAAGCATGCCAGGCAGGGTACTTAGAACTGATCCAAATTGTTTCAAGGAATCGCCTTAAAAGCCTTATACTTTGCTATACTTTTGCTGACTTAGAGGAGGAAGATTTTACTGTACAAAACCACACAGTAAGTATGTGACTCTCAAATTTCTCTGACTCCCAGACCATACTTTTAACCATTTTGCTGAGAGCTTTCAATATGCCAAGGATGACTCTAGGCACTTTATATCATCTCACTTAATCTGCACTAGCAAGGTGGATATTATTACCCTGATTTTATAAATGAGAAACACACGTACAGCCACTGAGTCCCATGCCCCAAGGCAATTAGGTGCTTTTCTTTATTTCTTTTTAAATATTTTTTTTTTTAGAACCTTTTTAGTTTCAGAGCAAAATTGAGAGGAAGGCTCAGGATTCCCCATGCACCCCTGGCAACATATACATTATTATGTGTGTACATAAGAGAGAAAGACAGACCAGGGGTGGGGGATGGGGAGAGCCTGATTTATTCTAAATTAAGAAACCTCCTGAGACTAAAAGGTGTTCCTATGATGAAATACTTTATTGTAGCTCAGTGCTCCTCAAATTTGGTGGCACATTTTTAAAAAATCCTGATTCTCAGTCTATGCCCTAGAAAAAAGAAAGCAGACTCCTGAGGAGGGAACCAGGCATCAGCATTTGGGAGGTATCTTGGGTGATGTTAGTGTGTAGCAAAGTGAGGTACAGTGCTACAACTCCCCTTCCACTGTGCCATTGGGTTGCTGCTCCCACTTATGCATACTTAAAAATAAAAGAGTGATGTTACGTTAACTCCAGTGACTTCAAAATAGTGGAATAATCTTTTTTTTTTTTAATATTTTTAGCTGGTGATGGACCTTTATTTAATCTATTTATATGCGGTGCTGAGAATCGAACCCAATGCCTCACACATTGCTAGGCAAGTGCTGTACCACTGAGCTACAACCCCAGCCCTAGAATAACTTTAGAACTAAGACCTAGTACTTTTCTCCCTACCTCAGAGTGACCTGATAGAAAGCAGATGAGAATCAACAGCTATTTAGTAATACCTCCTGACCATGGGGGTCCTAAAGAGTGCTAAGGGGTAACTGTTGACTTAACAAGATTGAGAGAAATAGTAATACACAAATCTGAACTTGACTCCAAATGTCTCTGCCAACTAAACTGGATGACATTCAGTGCAGAGTTATTTGTTTCCCGCGTGTTTCTTCAGGTTGGAAGCATAGAAGAAGAGAGCTTTACCACGTCTTGGAAGCAGCAGGCACACAGGTTAAAAGTCCATCCTCTGGTTACTGCCTCCCTCTTGCCAGCGTTCTTATAATTATGAGTTCTAATACCCTCTTCTCTAGTCTTTTCCTCTCCTAAGACATTTCAGGACAACTGTCCAGTGGAACCAAGTTTCACCATCCACCTGTGCCCAAGTCAAATTTGCCTTTTTTTTTTTTTTTTATAATAGACTTTATTGATAGAGCACTTTTAAAAATTGAACAAAAATATACAGAGCTCCCATGTTCCCCTTCTTCAGCCCCCTCCCAGTTTTCCCTATTATAAACATCTTGCATGAAGTGTGACATACTTATATACATAGTTTACATTAAGGTTCACTCCATGTTGTGCAGAAAATTTTAGTACCTGCTGACACACTAGTTAACAGTTTCCCCTGCAATTCCTGAAGCTGAACACTGAAACAAGATCTCATGCTTAGCTCCTTATTTAAGCTCACCTGAGATTATCTTCCACAATAATCAAGTGAAATATGTCTTCTTGCATTCTGATGAATTTGGCAGTCATCAAGAGGGCCTGGGGCAGCTACCCTCTCTAACATGTCCATTGTGTAATAGGTGAGGAACTGCGTGGGCAAACTTGTTAGTGACTAGACATAGCCCCAGGAAATAATGATCTTTGTTCTTGAGATTTGCAGAACTGAAAAGCATCTTGTGACTAGGCAAGTAGGATCAGTGTGTCATTTAGCCACAAGACTTCACCTGTGAGAAGGTGCCCTATGGTCTGCAATCACACATTTCCTACGTAAACCTAAATTAATCTCTGGCACCATGGACTGTGGACAAGAGTCAATTTTCCCTCTTTGCCTTTAGCCAGCTTTTTAAATAAAGTTGACTTCTTTGCCCCAATACCTTGTGTCTCAACCTAATTGGCCTGTGGTGGGATGGACAGCTGGAAGCCTGGGAACAATTTTTGGCGAGCTAGCCAGGAGGACTGCTGCCTCTGGGAGCCAACCCTACAACAAGGAAACTTGGGACAGTCACTAGCAACAGCCAGGATCCTTTTATTCCTGAGACTCTCCTTTGTTTTCCTGATGTGACACAGGCTTCCCCAAAGCACGCTATTGGCACAAGAAGTTGATATTTGGGTGAACCGACAGGTACATTGGGAGTTCCCTTTCTTCCCTGCTTACAGCTTTTGCCATTTGAAACTTGGTACCTACCATTAGGCAGATGAAATAGTTGTTGGATTCTCTACCCAGTTTTGTGTCTGTGTGCATGTGGGCATACAGCAGAAATGGGAAGCTTGATATTTGGTCCAAACAGTAGCTCACTTGGGTACATTCTGGAAAAATGGTCTGTTTGGTTACCCCCCAGTCCAAGAAAGAGATGACTGATTTTCTATTAAAATATGCTCTGGCCACAACATACATTAGGATCTAGAGAAAATAGGTCTGGGAGACTGCATTAGGCAGAATTTCATTCACACTCACTAAGGTAAGTTGCCCTTGGAATTCCTAGGATCAGCTTTGGCCAACGGGGCTGTGGCTGCTCTTTTTTAACATCAACCACATGGTATCATCTTATGTCCTTTTTCTGGTCCTGAGACTACTGTAATATTTTTGTTTGATTGGCGTGTCTAATTTAAAAATAGTTAAAGGATTTTTGGTTCTTTATTTTCCCTCCAGCTGACTTTCTTGCCTATGCTCATCTGAAAATGAGAAAAGGGTAGGGGGGGAGTAAAAAAGAGCCTTTAAAAAAAAAAAAAATCAAGCTGCCATGGGAACTGCTTGGCCTGAGAAATTTTGATCCACGGATTTAAACATAATTTGGATTCAACCGTCTTTCTATAAACTGGTATGTTTGTAATGATAAAAATCCCCTGAGGAATTCTATTCACAGTGGGTTACAGGTTAATGAGGGCACAAATGAGTTAATTTAAATTTTTTGGTAAAATAAAAGTGAAGATGTCTTCAGAATTCTTAGCATACTTGTTTTCCTGGTTTCTGGTCAGTCAGGATTATATTTTTCTCTGTTATATGTTTAAGACACCCCTTCCCCCAAACTATGTGATATTTGCAGTATCTATTATTTTCTGTTTCAAGTATAGCAACTTTCAGGGCTTTGCTTTGGCACACAAACTATTTAAAATGATGGCTATGTTTATGTGCTTACCAGTTTTTGTAACTAATCTAGGCATGACTCTTAAAGGTAAATAAGTGCTTATAATTGTACTGTAAAGTAAAAAACATCTGAGTCATTTTTAAGTGAATCGGAATATTGAAATAGCAATTGCGAAGTACAAATTCAAGTACTCTTGGAAGGAAGATGTATATATATTTATGTTTCTTAATATGTTCTCATAAATTGTTGGCATATGGAAAAAGTTTCCATGTGTAATTCTATATGGAAAAGACAAAAAGAGATTTTGAGAAGAGGGCTGCAACAACAGGCTGGGTTTCACCCTTAGGCACCAGATGGGGAACCCAGTTTGGTCAGGGACCCCACCCTAGGGCAGGGCAATTACAAGGACTGGAAGGCCAAGACTAAATTCAAACTAATCAGTTTTTCAGTTGACACTGCTGTCACCTAATATCTGTGAGACAGTATTGGCAAACGGGACCCTGGAAGAGCAAAAAAAATAAAAGCCCAACTTTTACAAATACCCCTAAAAGGAAGACATTGTAAAACCTAACTTAAAGCAATATCTGCAAAAACAGGAAGCACAGAAGGCATACCACCTATTTTTAAAAGATTCTTGAACATGTATTCCCCCCCCCCCCCCCGTAAAAAAAAGTCAAAAATGAATAAATGCCATCCTCTGTGGGGAAGAAAAATTTAAAAGTTTATGTAGATTTGGAATTATTTCTTCCTTGAGGGTTTGATACAAATCATAATGGCCTCGCTTGGAGCTGTGGTTTTCTTTGTGGTAATGAGTTTAACTGTGGATGCAATGCCTTAGTAAGTAGAATAGGTTTCAGATTACCAAAGTTCACTCAAGAAGAAATAATTTGTTAATTTTAAGAAATTTCTCCATTTCACGTAAATTAATGAATTTTTTGGCATAAAGCTATTTCACTATATTTCCTGTCATTTTAGTATCTATATGCTCTGTGGTAATGTCATCTGCCTTATTTGCATATTGAAATTTGTGATTTGTGTTATTTTTTCTAAATAGTTAACCTAAAGGCTTATCCTTTTTTTTTTTTTTTTTTTTTCTTTTTAATCTCAGAAAAAATAGCTTTTTGTTTCATGGATTTTCCCTATTTTTTTGTTTTCCTCTGCTTTGTTTTCCATTTAATTGATTTGTCCTCTTATCTTTATTTCCTTCTACTTATTTCAGCTTGAATTTTCTATTTTTTAAAATGGAATCTGAGATTCTTGATTTGAGACTTCTTTATGCATAAAGTGTGCTTCTGTAGACATCATGGAGTTAGTGGGTTGGTTTGATTAGTACTGTAACAGTACATGTCTCTTGACTGGTATATTTAGAACACTCACATTTGAAATGGTTAGTGATGTAGGTAGATTTTTGCCCACTACATTATTATAACTGTGTTTTGTTCATGACACCTGTTTGTTTTACTTTCCTCCTCTCTTCCTGTCTTCCCTTGATTTAATTGAGCATTTTATATGATTGTATTTCATCTCTTCCTTTAGCATTTCAGTTATGTCCTTCTTAAAAAATATGTAAGTGGTTACCTCCAAGTTTACATTATACAGTTACAACTTATCTAAGTCTGTCTTTACACAACATAGTACCTCCTCATGTGTAGTACAGGCACCTCATAACACAGTCTCCCTGATTCCTCCCAACTGTCCCTTATGACAGTGTTGTCACTCATCTCATTTATGCATATGCTATAATTTGTCAATACATTCTAACCATAATTACTTCAAACAAGCAATTATCTTTTAGATCAGTGAAGAATAAGAATGTTAAACAGTTTTACTTCATGGATTCCTCCTCCTGCATTCTTCCTGTCTGACTCTTTCAATACTTTCTTTCCCTCCAGTTTCTTCTTGTTTAGCATGGTAACACTCTAATTCTTACCAGAGATCCTATGTACTGAATGCATTTTTCTCCCTCCGGATACTTGCAGTATTTCCTTTCGTGTCTTTAGTTTGTCAAAAGTCTGAAGATAACATTTGCTTTTTTGGTATTTATCCTGCTTCCTGCAGGTTTGGTTTCTATCATTAATTTTGGAAAAATCTCAGGCATTATTATAACAAATACTTCTTATCTATTACTTCTTCTTCTGGTATTCCAGTTATGCCTGTGTCGCAGATTTTACAACTCATCATACAATATTGTGTTTATTCTGTTGCATTTTTCCATTCTTTTTTCTCCTTGAACTTCAGTTTGCAGAGTTTCTATAGTCATATCTTCAGACTATCTGATTATTTCACTGTGTGTCCACCCTACTGATGAGTTCATTAAAGCTAACTTGGAATAAAAAAAAAAAGCTGTTATTTATATTAGAATATTTAAAAGTTTTAACACTTAACTCTTGGAGTTTCTATTCTACCTATAAAACCCATATGATCTTGAAATTTTCTGCTATTTTTCCTTTAGGTCTTTTATATATTAATCATAGTTGTTTGATGTTCCTTGACTCTGTGCTTTTTGAACCTGTATGCCATATGGGGAGAAGGTTCTGTATCTGTTCATAAATGTATAAAAACTAGCAAAGTATGAATGAAGCTTGGATCCTATGGTGATATTCTTAGCAAACTCTACATTTACATTATTTTAATTAGGTCATCATTTTTGCTTCATTATATTTAAACATTTTCACTTATTCTTAAGATTTTATATATGGTTGTCACTTACCCATGTAATACCTGGTAGCTTTTCTTCACTTTGATGTATCTCAGTGCCATCTTGCCAACCAATGACAACATTCTTGGAGGATTCCATCATGGCCTGTCATAGACATGAAGCCCTTTAGCTTACTTAACACACTTACTCATTACCACTCTCTACCCTGCCAGGAATCAATGGCAGATGGCCAAAGTTATGTCCATGATAAATTTTTGGTCCTTTGTGTGGCAAATTGCCCAAAATATTGAAGAGATCAAGTAACAGAGTCAAGGGCATTCTGATGGAGTTTGGACAGAGGAAAGTAATTTTATTAAAATTCTTTCCACTCCCACTTGAAGCCTGACAATATGAATCTAGTATGGAGATTTCAAGGCTATTACATTTTATACAGGAAATTTGTCACTTAGCCTTATTTTACTTTGCTAGCCTGGCTTTTAAAATCTTGGATTGGACCCAGGAAACAGTAAATTATGCATAAACTTCTCATAAAGCAATTCTCAGTCTTCAACCTTAAAGACCATATCTAGATTGCCTAAGGACTTATTTCTACATGGGGGAGATTTCATCTGAAACTCTTCGTTTTTTGTTGTTATTTTTAGATATGCATACTAGAAGGGTGTATTTTGACATATTATACATATATGGAGTGCAAACCATTCCAATTTGGATGCCATTCTGTGGTTGTACATGATGTGGAGTTACACTGGTCGTGTATTCATATATAAGCCAGGAAAAGTTTGCTCTAATTCTTTCTCTCTTTCCTATTCCATTCCCCCTCTCTTCCCTCATTCTCTTTTCTTTAATCCAGTGAACTTCAGTACTTCCCCTCCCTATCCTCCCTTATGATGGGTTAGCATCCATACATCAGAAAGAACATTCAGCCTTTGGTTTTGGGGGACTGGCTTGTTTCATGTAGCATGATATTTTCCAGTTCCATCCATTTACCAGCAAATGCCATAACTTCATTCTTCTTCTTTATGGCTACTATTCCATTGTGTATTTATACCACATTTTCTTTATCCATTAATCTGTTGAAGGGCACCTAAATTGGTTCCATAGTTTGGCTATTGCGAATCGAGCTGCTATAAACATGGATGGGGCTTCATCACTGTATGCTGATTTATGTCTTTTGGGTATATACCAAGGAGTGAGATAACTGGGTCAAATGGTGGTTCCATTCCAAGTTTTCTGAGGAATCTTCACACTGCTTTCCAGAGTGGTTGCACCAATTTGCAGTGCCACCAGCAATGTGGCAATGTACCCCACATCCTCACCAACATTTATTGTTACTTGTATTCTTGATAATTACCATTCTGACTGAAGTGAGATGGAATCTCGGTGTAGTTTTGATTTGCATTTCTCTAATTGCTAGAGATGTTGAACATTTTTTCATATTTTTTTTATCATTTGTATTTCTTCTTCTGTGAAGTGTTTGTTCAATTCCTTTGCCCATTTATTGATTGGGTTGTGTTTTTGTGTGTTAAGTTTTTTGAGTTATTTGTATATCCTGGAGATTAAAGTTCTATCTGAAGTGCAGCTTCCCATTTTGTAGGCTCTCTATTCACATTCTTGATTTGTTTCCTTTGCTATGAAACAGCTTTTAGTTTGATGCCATCCCATTTATTGATTCTTGATTATACTTCCTGTGCTTTAGGAATCTTTTTTTTTTTTTTTTTTTTTTTTTGTACCAGGGATTGAACTCAGAGGCACTCAACCACTGGGCCACATCCCCAGCCCTTTTTTTGGTTTTTATTAGAGACAGGGTCTCACTGAGTTGCTAAGTGCCTCGCCATTGCTGAGGCTGGCTTTGAACTCGCGATCCTCCTGCCTCAGCCTCCCAAAGTGCTGGGATTACAGGCGTGCGCCACCGCGCCCGGCTTTTAGGAATCTTATTGAGGAAGTCGGTTCCTGAACCGATATGATGAAGATTTGGGCCTACTTTTTTTTCTAATAGGTGCAGAGTCTCTGGTCTAATGTCTAGGTCCTTGATCCACTTTGAGTTGAGTTTCATTCAGGGTGAAATATACGGGTTTAATGTACTACATATGAATTTCCAGTTTTGAAAGCACCATTTTTGAAGAGGCTATGAGATACCTGTATTTATGTGGGTTTGTCTCCATGTCTTCTATTCTGTACCATTGATCTTCAATTCTATTTTTGTGCCAATACCATGCTGTTTTTGTTACTATAGCTCTGTAGTATAATTTAAGGTCTGGTATTGTGATGGCTTCTACATTACTTTTCTTAGTAAGGATTGTTTGGGCTATTCTGGGCCTCTTATTTTTCCAAATGAATTTTATGACTGCTTTTTCTATTTCTATGAAGAATGTCATTGGAATTTGAATATGAATTGCATTAAATCTTTATAGCTCTTTTGATAGTATGGCTATTTTGACAATATTAATTCTGCTTATCCAAGAACATGGGAGAGCTTTCCATCTTCTAAGGTCTTCTTCAATTTCTTTCTTTAGTGTCATATTTTCTTTTCATTGTAGAGGTCTTTCACCTCTTTTGTTAGATTGATTCCCAAGTATTTAATTAATTAATTTATTTATTTATTTTTGTGGCTATTGTGAATGGGATAGTTTTCCTGATTTCTCTTTCAGCTGATTTGTGATTGGTGTATAGGAATGCAATTGATTTATGTGTGTTAATTTTATATCCTGCTACTTTGCTGAATTTGTTTATGAGTTCAAGAAACTTTCTGGTGGAGATTTTTGATCTTCTAAATATAGAATCATGTCTTCAACAAATAGGGATAGTTTGAGTTCTTCTTTTCCTATTTGTATACTTTACATTCTTTCTTTTGTCTAATTGCTCTGGCTAAGGACTATGTTGAATAGGTTTGTTAGAAGAGGGCATCCATGTCTTATTCCAGTTTTTAGAGGGAATACTTTCAACTTTTCTCCATTTAGAATGATGTTAGCCTTGGGTTTAGCATATATAGTTTTTACAATGTTAAGATATATTCCAACTATCCCTAGTTTTTCTAATGTTTTGAATATGAATGGATGCTGAATTTTGTCAAATGCATTTTCTGCATCTATTGAGAAAATCCATGTCGTTCTTGTCTTTAAATCTCTTGTTGTGATGAATTACATTTATTGATTTCTTGCATCCCTGGAATGAACCCCACTTGATCTTGCTGCACTATCTTTTTAATATGTTTTATATATTTTTTGCCAATGTTTTATTAAGAATTTTTTGCATTTATGTTCACCAGAAATATTGGTCTAAAGTTTTCTTGATGTGTCTTTGCCTTGTTTTTGTATCAGTGGGATACTTGCTTTATAGAATAAATTTGGAAGGGTTCCCTCCTTTTCCATTTCATGGAGTAATTTGAGGAGTATTGATGTAAGTTCTTCTTTGAAGGTCTGTTAGAATTCAGCTGAGAATCCATCTGGTCCTGGGCTTTTCTTTGTTGGTAGGCTTTTGATGATGTCTTCAATTTCATTGTTTGAAATTGATCTGTTTAAATTTTCTGTGTCCTTCTGTTTCAATTTGGGTAGGTCATATGTCTCTAGAAATTTGTCAATGTCTTCATGATTTTTTTATTTTATTGGATATAGATATCTAAAGTAGTTTCTAATTATTGTTGGTATCTCAGTGTCTCTGGTGATATTTCCTTTTTCATCATGAATTTAGTAATTTGAGTTTTCTCTCTCTTTTCCTTCATTAACTTAGCTGAGGGTTTATCAATTTTGTTTATTTTTCAAAGAACCAACTTTTTATTTCATATAATTTTTAAAATATTTTGTTTCAATTTCATTGATTTCAGCTCTGATTTTAATTATTTCCTGTCTTCTACTGCTTTTAGTGTTGACTTGTTCTTTTTCTAGGGCTTTGAGATGTAATGTTAGGTTACTTATTTGGTGACTTTCTATTCTTTTAAAGAATATACTGAGTGCAATGAACTTTCCTCTTAGAACTGCCTTCATAGTGTCCCAGAGATTTTGATAAGTTGTGTTGTGATTCTCATTTACCTCTACAAATTCTTTTGTTTCATTCCTGATTTCTTCTATCCATTGGCCATTCAATAGCATATTATTATTATTTTTTATTATACCTCATGGTGGTTTTTTTTTTTTTTTTTGCACATATATAGCATCTTTTTACATACAACTGTTTATATACAAAGTATATTCCTACCATTCAGGTCTTCAATCATGCATTTAGGATAATGATATCTGTCTCATTCAACCAACTTTTCTTTTTTCTTTTCTTTTCTCCCCCTCCCTCCCCCCTCACTCCCTCCCTTCCCCTCCCTTCCCTTTGACCATTCTAGTGTTCCTCTAATCCTCCTATGTACCCCCATCCAACAATACTGTGAACTAGCCTCCTTATATCAGAGAAAACATTCGGTATTTGGATTTTTGAGATTGACTAATTTCACTTAGCATTATATTCTCCAACTTCATCCACTTACCTGCAAATGCCATTATTTTATTCTCTTTTTTCCCAAAGGACTTAAAAACAGCATATTACAGTGTCAAAGCCACTTCAATGTTTATAGCAGCACAATTCTCAATAGCTAGGTTGTGGAACCAACCTAGATGTCCCTCAGTAGATGAGTGGATAAAGAAATTGTGGTATATATACAAAATGGAATTTTACTCAATAGCATATTATTTAGTCTCTGGGTGTTAGAGTAGTTTCTCTTTTTTATTTTATCATTGATTTCTAATTTCATTCCATTATGATCTGATAGAATGCAAGGTATTATTTTTATTTTTTTTGTATTTGTTAAGAGTTGTTTGTGGCTGAAGATATGGTTTATTTTAGAGAAGGATCTGTGTGCTGCTGAGAAGAAAATGTATTCAGTCCTTGATTGATGAAATATTTTATATATGTCTGTTAAGTCTAAATTATTAATAGTATTTATTAGTTATATAGCTTCTTTATTTAGTTTCTATTTGAAGGATCTATCTAGTGATGAGAGAGGCATGTTGAAGTTGCCCAGTATTATTGTGTTGTGGTCTATGTACATATATTGTTATGTCTTGGTGATATATAATTTCCCTAAGCAGTATGAAATGACTTTCTTGGTACCTTCTGATTAACTCTGACTTGAAGTCCACTTTATCTGATATGAGGATAGAAACCCCTGCTTGTTTACAAGATCATGTGAATAATAGGTTTTTTTCCCATCCTTTTTATCTTCAGTCTGTGGATGTCTTTGCATATGAGGCAAGTCTCTTGGAGACAGCATATTGTTGAGTCTTGTTTTTTAATCCAATATGCCAGTCTATATCATTTGATTGATGAGTTTAGGCCATTTACATTCAATGTTATTATTGAGACATGATTTTTATTCCCTGTCATTTTGATTTATTTCTGGTTTTTAATTTGAATTAGTTTCTCCTTTGATTTACTATTCTTCTAGTGTAGTTCCTTCCTTTGCTGGTTTTCACTTTTTTTTTTTTAATTTCTTCTTCATGAAATATTTTATTGAGTATGTTTTGTAGGGCAGGCTTTCTAGTTGTGAATTTTAACTTTTGTGTATTATGGTAGGTTTTTATTTCATTGTCAAATCTGAAGCTCAGTTTTCCTGGGTATGGTATCCTTACCTGGTATCCATTTTCTTTCAGAGCTCGGTATATATTATTCCAAGATCACCTAGCTTTGAGGGTCTGGGCTGAGAAATCAGCTGAGATCTGGATTGGTTTCCCTCTAAATATTACCTATTGCTTTTCTCTGGCAGCCTTTAAAATTCTATCCTTATTCTGTATGTTAGGCATTTTCATAATAATGTACCTTGGTGTGGGTCTGTTGTAATTTTGTATATTTGGGGTCCTATAAGCCTCCTATATTTGGTTTTCCATTTCAGTTTTAAGGTTTGGAAAATTTTCTGATGTTATTTCATTGAAAAATATTGTGCATTCCTTTGATATTTCTGAGCCTTCCTCTATCCCAATAAATATTAAGTTTGGTCTTTTCATGTTATCCCATATTTTCTGATATTCTGTTCATGGTCTCTTAACATCTTTTCTCCATGGTCAACTTTTTTTTCTATATTATATATTTTGTCTTCGTTGCCTGAAACTCTGTCTTCCGAGTGGTGTAGTCTGTTGGTGAGGCTTTGCATTGAATTCTTAATTTGGCTTATTGATTCCTTCATTTTGAGGATTTCTGACTGATTTTGTCTCAGGACCACTATCTCCTTATTGAAATGGTCTTTCACTTCTTGTATTTTCCCTCTGATTTCATTTCAACATAATCTTTTACCTAATAGATCAATTTAACCATGAACTTTCTGAATTTCTTTCTGACATTTCCTCCACAGTGGTGTCAGTGGAGTTTATTATTGAGGTATTCTGTGTTATTTGGGATAGTTTGTTCCCTTGCCTTTTCACATTGTTTGTGTGTGACCCATCTATCTTGATGGATCTGATGCTGTAGAATTTCTACCTTATGAGTTTATGGTGTCCCTCTCTGTTACTAGTACCTCACAGATTGGGGGTGGGGGTACAGAGCCTAATGATAGCAACAATGTATGCAAACAATATATAGCAGTCGACTAGGTCCTTTTTCCTATTTTGATATCTAGTCTTAATTTGTATGATACGTAGAGATAGTAGGAGCAGCAATTTCCATCAGTAAAAACAGTAAATACTCATGCATCATGTCTGGCCTAAAATCAAACAATATGTGTTATCTATGACTTTTACCATATTAACTATTGCTGTGACATTAGTAAAAGGGGTAGATATTATATACCTCAGTTAGTATTAAGAAGTGTTAAGGATGAAGTTGAGTATGAGGAAAGAAGAGATAGGAGGATACAAAAGGTTTTGTAATTTCAAAGGGTGAATAGGGAAGATGCAATGGTAACTTAGGATATGTTAATGTGAAAGGGGAAGAAAAATAAAAGAATATAAAAGGAGGAGATAGAGAATGGAATTTGGGTGTCAGGAATAGAAAATAAAGGAGAGGAAGAAAAGGGAGTTAGAGTAGTGGCAAAGATGATACAAAACAAAATCATAATAAGCTAATCAGAAACCATAACACTCAAAATACACAGCATCATAAAACAACACCTCAAAAAAAAAAAAAAAAAAGAA
Organism: Tamias sibiricus; assembly: GCA_025594165.1. Lineage (NCBI taxonomy): Eukaryota > Metazoa > Chordata > Mammalia > Rodentia > Sciuridae > Tamias > Tamias sibiricus. The sequence goes on along the minus strand of CM046666.1, from coordinate 45,636,125 downwards.
AAAGAAAAAGAAAAAAAGGATAGAAATGGGGAGAGAAGAGCAAATATGAATATGTGTAAGCATCCTTGAATTGGTCAGTACACTTTCAAATAAAACAAAAACCCAATATAGAAAATCAAAACAGAACTACAACCACAACAAACCAGCAACAACAAAAAAATAAAAAATAAATAAATCTTGGTGAAGCATTAAGAAATTAAGGAGTCATATCCACTATGGTGGACAGAATTGTCAGTGACCTGTGTTCACTGTCTGTGCCCACCTGATTTTCTTTCCGTTTCTTCTTGAGGCATGATCTAAGAGTAGGAGTATGGGCCATGGATTTTTGTGTCCTTCCTTCTTATTGTGTTGCTCACCAGGTTGAAGGGTGGGGTTTGAGACTTCCCAGTTTCCCTTGCTGGGAGATTTGTGTGGACGGGCTGGGCTGCAAGCCTGGAGGTAAAGTGGCCTGCTGGGAAGCTGGGTTGCAGGAGGTAAAGTGGCAGGCCACATCTTGGGGGCAGGTGGATGAGGGCCAGGCACTGGGTCCTGTGGGCCCTAGGCAAAGCTGTGTGCTGGAACAGGTGGATCTGGTGGCTAAGCTGCGGGCCTAGTCATCAGAGCCGGGGGACTGGGAGACTGGGGACTGGGAGCCACAAGGCCCTGGTGAGTGTCAGGCTAGTGCCGGACCTGGTCATTCCTGAGGACCCATGGATGCCAGACTGGGGAGTGAGCCAGGGACCAGGCTGGTGCTGGGACCCCGTGAGTTGCCAGCCCCATGGGGCCCTGAGAATGTGGTGGGTGCTGTACCTCTGGCTAGGCAAGCCAAGAGCAAAAAGCCCTCTCACCCACCCTTCCAACCTGCCATCTAGCCCATGGAATGGTTCCTGGGAGGAGGTTTCTTTCCACTAATTTCTGCCTGAAATACCTGAAGTGAGTCTTTTGATGATCTAGCTCAAGAGATTTTATGTGAAGTCACTCTATCCTCCATTCTTGCCCAGTTTCAACAGGCTGGAGGAGATACCTCTAATGGCTATAGGTGATTTGTTAGCCCTCTTCAAATTTACAAGCTTGGGAGTGGGTCGACTCAGGAGCATCTCATTTTATTAAGTCTTTCACTTTCTCCTTGCCATGCAGCCCTGCTAATCTACTTTATTAATTCTCTACATTTTTCATTTAGGCACCAGTCTTCTTCTTCTTTTTTTTTTTTTTTCAGAGTATTCTTTTGAAGAATTATTCAGGCACTTGGATAATCTTTTTCTCCTCTTCAGAAAACACTGAAGTAAAAAGTCTTAAAGTCATGTGAACATCTCTTCAGGGACTGCAAGCCAAAAATTCAGAATCAATATGCTGACTTTATACACAAACAGTATTTCTGGATTTATTTATTTTACCTTTTATCTACTCACTGTTGCCTTGTTTGGGCAATATTTTCTTCTTTTAGTTTATTATAAACTGGACTATGTCTTTTATTCCTTGAAAAAGTTGCCATACTTATTAAGCAGACTCCCATTTTATTGTCAAGTAAACAGAAAAATTGAAAATCTCTTTTAATATATGGGAGTAATACTTCTGAAAATAACATGAGACTTTTTTTCAGAATGTTATCTTATGGAGTGGACTAGGTATAGTGGCACTGAATTCCTTTTGAAATGACACAATAGGATTTGAGACATTTTGTGCATGCATTATGGATAAAATAAAGGTGGGGAGGTTCTGTCTGTCTATTCACCTGTCTCCTATCTGCTGTAATAACCTGTTCTAAGCTGTGCTGCAGTCCTTGCTATCTTTCTCAATCTATTGGAACACTGTCTCTTTCATACTTGTTCTCTTATGAATGTCAAACTGAAGCAGCCAAGCGAAGTCTACTTCCAAAAGCTTATTGCTTATAAATTTCCTATAGGAATGTGTAACTTTGATGATTAAATTTTTCTTGGATATAGGATTTTAAAAAAGCCATATCCACCTCTAGAAAAGTTATAAGAACTGGACCTGGAAGCACAGAAATTATTACAGTGCTTGTAAGAAGCTGGTGGCTAGAGATGGGATTAAAGGAGCTGTCATCTTCCAGGCTCCTCCTATGATCCCTGAGTCCCAGGGCCATATTCCCAGAGTACGTGGATGATCTCCAGGCTTATTCTTCATTTTCCCTGGTCTGTTTTTTCACCACAAATACCTCAAGCTGCTTCTTGGGCCTTCTTTTGATTTTACACCTCTCTTTCCTATTCATTTAACTGGTATATCTCTTAAAAATCAGATTCAGGCAGGAGATATTGAAGAAAAGCACAGCATTTTACAAAAATATGTTTTAAATAAACAACCCAAAGAAAGAAAAAAGTATACCAACCTTCCTGGATACAAAGATTTTTAAAAACATATTTATTTATTTGCTTTAGTTGTACACAATGCAATGCATTTATGTTTACGTGGTGCTGAGGATCGAACCCGGGCCGCGCTCATGCTAGGCGAGCGCTCTACTGCTGAGCCACAACCCCAACCCAATAGAAAGATTTAATATGGTGGAAACATCAACTCTTCAAATTACCATACATTTAATTAATTATGGTGAGAATTCTAATTTTTTCTAAATCCCTAAATTATTTCAACCTTATATAGAAAAATAACTGATTATAAATAAAGTTATTAGAAATATAAATTAACAAGGCCAGATTTTAATAACATATTAAAGCTCATTATGAAACTGCTATAACCAAAAAAGTACGCAGTTGGTGGAGAAAAACCTATGAGCTGCATGACTGATCTTTACCATTTGCCAACAAAAATCAAATTCATAATATTTGTTTTAAAAACCAAAAAAAATTATAGGAAAAAGTTATGTTTTTTATTCTGTCTCACATGTTTGAGGCAAAAGTTTCCAAACTATCTACATTTGCAATGAATTAATATTTTATAAACTTACACTGAGTAAATTCTCCCCAAAAGAATTTGTAGGGGACAGCAGTGAACTATAAGGCCATTAACTTCCTAGCTACCATCTATTCATAGTCTTTCACCTCCTCTTATCCACTTTCCCTTGAATTTTTTTTTTTCATAAAGTGACTTATTATCTTTTCCCACAGATACTCTCTCAGAGAACATGTGTATAAATGCATGTGTACAATAACAAAAAAGGTTAGTGTTTTGTAAGAAAAGAAAAACCCAAATCATATATCTTTTTTTCTCGTAAATACTGGGGAGATAAAATAGAATATTTTTAGTCCAATTTTTTGGGGGAGGATACCAGGGATTGAACTCAAAGGCACTTGACTACTGAGCCACATCGCTAACACTGTTTTGTATTTTATTTAGCAACAGGATCTCACTGAGTTGCTTAGCACCTTGCTTTTGCTGAGACTGGCTTAGAATCCGCGATCCTCCTGCCTCAACCTCCTGCACTGCTAGAATTATAGGCATGCGCCACCACAGTGGGCACAGTCCAATGTTTGAAGGGTCTCTCAACACAGCAAACTTAAGAGTTTGAAATGATTGTATAAGCCTTGTATTTTCAAGAATGCTGGAAATGCCTATTCTTTTGCATCTGTATCCTCATCTCTAGAGCTTCCCTGAGTGGACCTCCTAGTGTTGCTTTCTTCAAGAGGTTTCTGGGAGCTATCTAAAGGAGACAGCAAGATATAACTAAACTCCACAGATCCAATCTACTTTCTTTAATTTCTCTCTCTCTTTTTAGTATTAGGAAAATCATATTTGCTCCCTAATTATTTTAGGTATCCCATAAATTTCTATACCTTGTCTTCAGCTGACATAATTCTAGTCATCTCTACTAACTTCAGAAGACCCTATACATTCTCTAAGAGGGAAAAAGAAACAGAGGAAGGGAGGAAAGATAGAGGAGAGAGGAAAGGACTAGGTGGTTGGCAGATTGTCTTCTACAGTAGGCTGGATTTTGCTGCACAAGGCAAATCACACTACTCCCTCCAGCCTCACTCCTCAGTGATCTCTGCATCACGCTCTCCCTCTCTTCACAGAAGCAGAGCAGTCTCTCCCTTTCTTGATGCACTCTTTTGAAACATCTGTCTTTCTTTTACATCTTTCTCTGTACATTCACTTAAGCTTGATTTTTCCTAACAAAAGGCATTTGGTTGTAGGTGCTCTGTGTCCCACTGCTACTACTGAGGTCTGATCTGTAGCTCACATTGCCTGGTGAAGGTCCCACCCCAAGTGCAGTGAGCTACATTAGGAGAGACTGTCCTCATTGTGCTGTATAATTCAGTCCCTCCTAACCTGTCCCTTGCTTAGCCAAGTTAGCTCCATTACCTTGTTTACTAATTATCACTTCCTCCCTATCACTGCCACTGTGGGTTTCTCAATTCAGATATGACCCCATTCTAGGCATTTTTCTCACCATCTCTTAGTCCTCAGGAAGAGAGGGGTAATACCAATTTGGAGAGGGAAAAGGTCATCAGGGTCCTTATTCAAAGTTTAAAATTAACTTTCTGATAAACAAAGACCAATTTTGCAACATTTCTTCTCAAAATTAAAACAATAGTTGTAAAAAGAGTTTTATTGCTTTACCCCAGGGGAGACAAGTTAGCCAACAAATTTTTATCTCTACAAATTCCCCCAAATCTGTAACCAGACCATTCTTACGACCTATAAAGAACAATTCTAGGATGTTTTGAATATGTAAGGCCAATGGCAAATGGTATGATGTACTTCAGGACATTTTTATCCTAAGTTAGTCTCTCTATATGTGATGTGTTAATCTTTACCAGTGAACATAGATTTCTTTTGAAGAAAGAGAAGAAAATAGTCATTTTGTAAATACAACAGAATATTTATGAAATAAAGTAGACATATAGTTTTTAAAAATGGGATTCTCGAATGTTACATATAGAGTTTTTTAAATTCCTGAAATGAAAAGTGAGATACAAGATTTTCTTTTGCCCTTCCCAGCCCCCCAAAATTCTAAATTCTTATTTATTGTTTCTCCTTATTTTTGTCTCTCTTCTCTAGAAAACTATTTTTTTTTTTTTTAGGAGTTTATCTTGAAGTCTCTGGTTGAGAAAATAAGCCAGAAAACTAAATAGCTTCCTGCTCTGATTCTCTGACAGCAATTGATGTCACTGTTTCATTATTTTTTGTAGAAGTCTTAGAAATGCTCTATTTTTTCTAAGCTATTACATAACTTTCTAAGATGACAGTCTAAAGTAAACACTTTTTTATTATTTGATTATGTTTTTTTTTTTTTTCAGAAATCATTGTTATAAATTTAGAAAGTAGATTTCTTGACCAAATTTTGGTAGGAATCATTGCTGAAGGTTTTCAGCTCAGTTCGTTTGGTTTTGAAAGGTTATCTCATGTATTTTCATCGGCAGCTCATTCTCCTTCATGTGTGCCATGACCTTTTGCATACACCTCAACTTTCAATATTTTAAGCAAGCTGTGCTGTCTATGAATATGAAAAGATGACCTCTGTGAGGGAAAGCTCACCTCCAGACACAGAGCAAACAGAACTCAAGATCCTGGCTTTCAGAAGGAAACAAACGTCGCGGCCCATACAGGGATGTGCTCTTTGACGTGAAGGGGGATTTTTTTTTTTTTTTTAATTTGTGGTTCTTCAGGTAATAAACACACCTGTTTGTCATTTTGGAGAGGCACAAGGGTTTTCTGAGTATTCAACCCCAAATTCTGATTCATCTCCTCAGAATTACCTCTCAAAAGGTCTGGATGACTCAGCAAATGCCTACCAATCCTTCTTTTCCATCAAATCAGGGAATATTTCCCCACAGTTATTAGCAAAGTCATGATATACTATTATTATAGAATTGTATAAAAATAATTTTTACATTTTTAAAATTTCCTACTGTGTTTGTGCTGTGCATACGAAAAAGTAGCTTGAAATACTACTAAACCAGAGGAGCCATCTCTCAAAGGACTTCCGGTAGTGATTCTATTTGGCTCATGTTCCTTTCTTTCAAGTCCAAGAAATCTTATTTTTTATGATGAATATTGGAATTTGTTCATGTTCTTTCTGCTTGGGTGACTCCTACCCATCTTCTAGGCTTAGTTTAAATTCTTGCCCCAGGTGAGAGGGAATGAACTCCACTGACAGACACTTGAATCCTCTCCTATGAAACTTAGTTATTTATATAGAGATATTGTTCTTTGTCCTTGCGTCCAAGATCCTTTAAGGCCATGTGTGTATTTCTCATTCCTTTCTCCTCTCTGGGGAAGCACTGTGGCATATTAGCAAGCTCAAGGGCTTTCATATAGATAGCCATTGGTTTGAAGGTTGCTCTGATGCTTTTTGTCTCTTTGGACACATGAGAGTGGATTAGCTGGTAGGTGGCTATGAGGAATAAATGCAAAGATCCAAACTATTTGGAAGATAAGATAGCCAATACATTAGTATTATTCTCAGCCTATCTCCCATAGCACCTATGCTTGAGCTAGTACCTAAGAGATATGTGGCAAATTTCTATGGAGTGAACCAGTGACTGGAGTCATAGAATTTCAATCTATTGCATATGCTTAACAATTTATGGTTACTCTGTTTTACTTGTTATTATGACTTTAATGTCAAAACTATATATAATATTTTAGAAACATTTTTTGCTATTTCTGAATACAAGAATCATCTTTTATTTGGTTTCAGATATCCTAAAGTTTGATTTTGTTGTATTTATGCCAAGAGTTGAACAGATGATTTCTAAATTTTACCCCAGATCACCCATAGTTTCTTTTCTGGTCTGTCTTCTGTAGTGGTCCTGGTCTCAGTTAGGCTCCAGCCCTTCTGATGATTACCTTGGCATCTTTCCAAGGGGAGCCTTCTAATTTTAGAGTCACAAAGCTGGAGGAACAAACCACAGATGTGCATTGAAATATTCACAGTATGGGTACAGAGCCATTTCTAAGAGTTTTAATGAAAAAAAAAAAGGTCTTTTATTCTAAAGATGTTTGAAAACTTAGTATACTTCATTTTTCTTTGCTTAGTCCAAGAATACTAATTTATTTTTCCACGTCACACGGGGATTTGAAAAACTAAAAATATTTGATCAAACCACTTATTTTCCAAGTGTAGTCTACATCTCATACATTTATAGGTCATAGTTTTGAAATATTTTCAACTCAAAACAAGCCTTTGTTTCTGTGTTATATAATGAAATTTAAAGTGTTTTTGTACTTGGTAATTCGGTCAGTATAATCATAATACTTAACACAGAACTTCTTTTTTCTAAATGAGGTTAGAAACTTCACTATTACAAAGTCCAAAGTTTTTCAGGCCTAAAATTGTGCCTGCCTTAGCATAGGTGGGTCACTTTGGAATGTCACAGATCTAATTTCAAACATAAACCTCGACTCTTGGTCAGCACCTATCCTTCCTCAAATAGAAAAACATTTCTTTTCTGTATCCTATAGTAGCAGTAAAGGAAAACAGAAAAAAACAATTAGAAGGAATGTTTGGTGAGTTTGTCCCACGTAGATGCTCTCAATAGGTTTTTAGAGAATTTTTTTAAAACAAAAGTTAGATTTTGAATCTGAATTGTAGGTTACTGCTCATTTTTTTTTTTTTTTTTTTTTTTTTCAATAATGTCCATTTGTCAAGGGTCCCAGCTTGCTGGGGCCTCCTTGGTTTTTAAGATAAAGGTGAAATTGGTCTGAACCCTGTCGCAGATTTCTAGGAACCTTTGGAGGAAAAAATGAGAGAGAGAGAGCAGCAAAGGGAGTCAGTCTTCTCTGACCCCTGGTTCCTGCATTTGCTGAGTTCTCAACATCTGCTCTTTTCCCTTTGTGTAATCTGCCTCTTTCCCATGTGCCTCCCTGGACATCCCCCAGATCTTCATTTCTCCAGGTGTTAATTGAAAGTTAGGTGTTAGCTGACTTTTTAAAAATACCAAAACTATGGGGCAAGGAAGGAAGGAAGTATATTACAGTCAGGAACAACTTAAAAGACCTGTCATTCAGCCCAAGAGAATCTTTCTTGACCCTCTACTAGGTTATCAGTCACATGTCATGTATTTGGGCCCCTGTCTCTTATTAGAAATCTCTACTACCCTTCTGTGGATATGGCTTAGTGATTAAGCACCCCTGGTTTCAATCCCTGGTATGAAGAAGAAGGAGAAGGAGGAAGAGGAAGAGAAGGAGGAGAAGGAGAAATCTCCAGCCTTGTCTTCTTAACCTCGCACACTGCAGCAGCTCCAATACCCTCTCATTTCTGTCTCAGCACAGACATGCAGGGTTTCTACCAGGGCTTCAAATCTCTTAATATATGATGTTAGACATTGTTTTCCTTCCTTCCCTCCCTTCCTCCTATCCTTCCTTTTCCTTGCAAGTACATTCTAAAAGAATTTTGTATCCCTTCATGCACTTAAGTTGATGTCTTCTATTTGTCATCCTATTTTTAAACATTTCCTGATATATTGTCTACATGCTCTTTGTGTATTTAAAATATTTAGATGTCAGAAGTTGCAGATTTAATTCAGTCAGTTATGAAAAATGGCTGCCTTATAACTTAATTCACAAAGCCAGTCCTTAATTATCAAACTAATCAACAATCCAACTTATACCCCCCATTTTCTATCAGTGCATTGTAATTATATACAACAGTGACTTGCTGTGGCATATTCATATGTACACATGACCCCTCATCTTTCCCTGGTCCCTTTCCTCTACTAGTCCTCCTTAGGTTTTCATGAGATCTCCACACCTTGCTTTTCCTTTATCTTCTCTAGCTTCCACATGTGAGAGAAGACACACCACCTTTGATTTTCTGAGTTGGTCTGACTTATTTTCTAATGGAAAATATCTTAAGTTTTTTTTCCAAACATTTAATATGTATTGCTGTGACACTCGTCTCACTTTTGAGTTCTAATTCTAAGATAAGTGGACATTATGGAAACAGATACATGGTTTATGAGCAAAGGCCTGTGGATACATAGATGGAACAAGACATGTCTGTCTACAGTATGTTTTTCCTATGCCTGTTTTCCTCCACTTTCAAGCACTTTTCCCTCAAGTGCATGGTGTTATCTAATTGCCCTTTTGTTTGGTACCCAAGACATGTTTGTACCTCAGGGAAAACACAGCAGCTTTAATGCAGCAGATATAAATCAGGATGGCTGAGAGGCAGGACATTCTGTTGGGAAGTGAGGAAAAGGTGACTGTATAAGGAAGTGGGAAAAAGAATCACAGCACAGTACTTTCTAAGATCCGTTTTAGAAAAAGAGCAAACCCAAAGAGTTGAGAATCAGGAAATTGACCTGCTTAGCCTTATCTGTTCCCATGTGCCCTCTGGGTACCTGAACATAACTTGAAGACCATTGTAAGCGAATGTATTTTAAACAAAGATTTCTCCCCTTTAGAGATGGTTTATGTTTTCCTTATAAAATAACTGTATTTTACAGGGTTATTCAGATACTATGCATTGTATACTTGACTTGCTTATGTAAATAATAGGAGCAGTGAAGACAACATAGAATTTATAGTGTTTATAAAATCTAAATGCTGGAATAAAATCTGGACTTTTTAGCATCGGGAGGTACAGTGAGGAACAAATGATAGCTTGAGATCCCTTTTTCTGTATAAGGCCAGAAAGTAAATATTTTAGGCTTTATATGGCCTCTTTTAAACTCTTCCACAATGATGTAAAAGCAGCTACAGATGAAATAGAAACAGGTGAGTATTATTATTATTAGGGCCAGTATTTTTGTGGCCACATGGTAAGCTTAGCCAGGGTATTCCTTTTCAGAAGAGAATAACACTTTTTGAGTTGCAAAAAATTATATACTTGGGGCCAACTTCTGAAATCCTGGCTAATTAAAAGTTCAGAATTAATAATCACATTATCTAATTGTATGGTTCATGATAAAAAGTAAAAGTCCTTTTTCATCTCATACGTTCATGCTAATAAAAGCCTTCAGTGGCAACATAGATACTCAGAATTTCTGGTTTAAATCGTCACTTTTATCCACTTAGTATGTTTGCCTCTATTTTCTTCAAATAGAAGAGATCATTTAAAAACTGGTAATAAGAACTGTTTTAAGCCTAAAGTATTTAAGAAATAAAATCCAAGGATATTTTCTACATCTTTTAATCTAGCACTGTTTCTCTTAATATATGATCCTGGGATCTGCAGTATCAACATTGCCTGAGAACTTGGCAGAATCATAAATTCTTGGGCCCCCTCAGACCTACTGACTCCTGGGTCCTGCAATCTGTATTTCAACAAGTCTTTCACATGATGGTGATATATGCTTAATGTTGGAGAAGCACTGGTCCATTATATACCAGATTTTTACTATATTCTTTAAAAAATATTTTCATATTGTCCCTCAGAAATATCTTTCAAATTTGACTTCTCTAAATCCCTCTCATTGCCCTTACACAAACTATGAGTGAGTTTGTTTGGGTTTTTTGAATCAAACCCAGCCATGCTCTATCACTGAGCTTACTGAAGAAGTCGATTCCTAAGCCAACATGTTAGAGAGTTGGCCTACTTTTTCTAGTAGGTGCAGAGTCTCTGGTCTAATGCCAAGGTCCTTGCTTCAAGTTTCTTAATTGATCTGCCCTACCACTATGTTAGACATGCATGCATGCATGCATGCATGCATTCATTCATTCATTCAGTAAAAATATATGGAGTGCTTAATATGTACCAGGCACTATGTCAGATACAGGGAATAAGAGAAACAAGATCCTGAAATAAATGGAATCTTACCCTGTTTGGGGGAGCCCAACAAAAGATAATTATCCAAATTATTTCATATATTAAAAGGAACTATAAAGAGATGAAATGACATGATAGAGATTAGGGAGGTATTAACTGAGGTAGTCAGGGAAAGATTTGCTGAGAAGATGTTTTTGCTGAAGTCCAAAGAATGAGAGGGAGTAAACATTGAACAGTTGGAAGAGGCAGAGGGAATAATAAATGGGTAATTTTTATTGTGTTTTTGCCATGTGCTAATTATAATTGTAAGAGTTTCACGTGTATTAACTCTTATACCTGACAACCACCCTCCAGGCAGACACTTGCAATATTCCCATTATTTTCAGTGAGCAAACCGAGTAAGGCAAGGAGGTTGGATAATTTGCAAAGGTCACATAGTCTCAAGATTCAGCAAGAGATGAGATTGGAGAGGTATATAGGGCTTTATTTGCCAAAGTCAAAATATTGGAATCAGTTCTAGATGGCATAAAAACCATTTGAGGGTTCTGCTGAGGGTGTTGACTTGGTCTGATTTACAAAGGAATTGTTGAGGAGTCAGATGGGATTGGGGAGTATAGTGGCCTGTTACCATAGACCAGGTGAGAGATGACAGTGGCTTGGATAAGAGTAGTAAGTATGGAGATGCTGTGATATGAGCAGAGGTGGGATCTGTTTTGTGGATAGAAATAACTTTTGGTGATTACGGGAGTAAATGGGAAAGGGAAAACAAAGAAAAAGTGTCTCACAACACTCCCAACACCAAATATGTTGGTTTTCCACACAAAGTAATTCCAAAGAGTTACCCCACAAGTTAAGGGCTTAATCCCATAGTACTGTCCCCACTTCAGATGCTCATTAAAAGTAATGGGAAACCAGGTTGCCAACACATCTGTCCAATTTGACAGTGTAGTTTCCAGAACCCCTCTTCAGTGTTGATAATTTGCTCAGGGAAACTTTAGTTGTACTCACTTATTATAAAGGATATTAAAAATTTCAGAAAGGCATAGTCAGATGGAAGAGAGAGTAAAATCTGCAAGGGGCCCAAGTGTTAAAGTTTCCCCATGGAGTTGGGGCATTCCACCCTCCTAGCAGGTGGACATATTCACTAACTCAGAAGCTCTCTGAACCCCTCTGTTAGAGTTTTTATAGAAGTTCTATTACATAGGCATAGTTGATTAAGTCACTAGTTATTAGTAATTGACTCATTCTCCCATCCCTCCTTTTCTCCCCAGAAGTTGAGGTGGAGGGTGGGACTGAAAATTCCAGTCTTCTCATCACTTGGTTGGTTCCTGTGGCAACTCGTCCCCATCCTCTAAGAGTCACCTTGCTAGCATAATCTCAGATGTGGTTGAAAGAGCTGTCTCCACAAGCTCATTTGTAAGACAAAGGAAGGATTTTCAGAGGTGAAATGATTAGATTATGAGAGTCATAACCTAATCAGTGAACTAATTTACTGGATGGTGACTGTAGGCAGTAGGGTGTGGCTAGAGGAGGTGGGTCACTGGGAATATGCCTTTGGAGTTTGCATTTTGTCCTTGATGAGCTCAGCTCTCTCTACTTCTGTTTTGCTCTGTCCTGAGCTGTCTTCCTTCACCATGTCTTTCTGCCTCACCTGGGGCCCAGAACTATAGAGTGAGCCGTCTATAGACTGAGACCTCTGAAACCATGAGCCAAAGTAAAGTTTTCTTCCTCTAATATTTCTTGTCAGGTCTTTTGGTCATGGTAATGAAAAAGCTAAATAAAACAACAAATAAAAGATTTTTCTCTCTCCTATCTCTTAGGAGACTACAAAGGGTTTGAAGCACTCTGTGTCAAGGGACCAAATATATATTGCTTATTATATCACAATATCAAACAGAGGCATCATGAATGACTCCTAGATTCTGGACCTGAACAACGGGGAAGACACTGCTACCATTTTCTGTATGGCAAGACCAAGGGAGGCATGGCTTTATTTCAGAGGGTAAAATTAAGGAGTTGTGTGTTGGTCAGTGTGTGCTCTGAGATACCTTTTGGACATGCAGGCAGAGCCAGTTGGATAGAAATAATCTGGAGCTCAGGGAAGTCATAAAGGCAGAAGGTATCATTCTGAGTGTCACCACTTTATCAGTGGTATTTTATATGAAGAGGTTTGTTTAAATTCCTCCAGGGAAATAAAGTATATAGAGAAGAGAGGAGAACCCAGAACTGATACCTGACACTCCTGGGGTACATTGAGAGGCTGGATAGAGGGAAAGGAGCCATCTATCACAATCTCTGACTTCAGCTGGTGTGAGCAGCCTAGACTCAGCGGAGCCCCTTGGAAGAGATTACAACCCAGGTGAACCAAGTGTGACAGCTTATTTGGACCTTCGTCCAGAGTTGATCGATCTAATTACCTTCTGCATTGGACTCTGCTCCAGCCACATGAATTCTTGTTATTTGGACATGCCCTTTATCTTCATGTAGCTGACTTTTTTTTTTTTTCTTTCTTTCTTTCAAATTTTACTTCTGAGAAGCCTCTTCAACATCTGCTTTTTCTGTCTGGTCATTGTCACCACTGTACCCCCACAGGCAGTAGTACACTCTAATGTGGTAGCACTTATTATAAGTTAATTCTTTTTAGTTGTTTGTCACCTGTATCAGGCTATTAAGAGTCAGTGCCCTGACATTCATCGTCATACTTAGCACTTGCAAATTTGCTAGAGGTGCTCAGTAAATATCTATTGAATGAGTATCATATTCAGTTTTGTGTTTCTATAACTGAATATCTAAGGCTGGGAAAATTGTAAAGAAAAGAGGTTTATTTGTCTCACAATTCTGGTGGCTAGAAAGTCTAAATAGCCTTCTATGTTTAGAGAGAGTCCATGGCTGTGTCGCAACATGGCAGAGAATCAGAAAGGGAAACAAGTATGTGCAGAAAAGGCCAAGCACCTGGGGCAGCCTCACTTTATACCAACCCCATCTCTTGGTAACTAATCCAGTCATGCAAGGCAAGCATCATCCCCTTCATCAGGTGGGCACAACCTGATTACCTCCCTCTAGGCTCCACCATGTATAGGTCCCACCACCTTTCTATAGGTTGCATTCAGGATCAAGCTTCCAGCACAGGAACAAACCATATCCAGACCAGAGCAGAGGAATGGAAATAGTTCCTCAGACGCGGTGTCCAAAGAGCTTTAGGTATGTTCCTCCAATCTATAGATTTTTCTCCCAATAAAGGATTCACGAAAAAAATGTGAACCATATTAGGAAGTATGGATCCTATACAACCATTAAATTCATACTAATAGTGATGGTAGCAGTTACAATGTTTTGTATTGAGCACTTACTACATGCTAGGCACTACTCTGTGTGTCATTCATAAACTAATCCACAGAATACAACCTCCAGATTTCTTTTTAACACTGTTCAAAGAAAGTACTCATCCTTTCTTCAGTTTTAATTTAAAGTCTTTTGATGGTAAAGACTCCCTGATACCTAAATTTCCTGGTCTCCTGGAATGCCAAGTACTTTGTTCTCCACTAAGTACCAAGTATATTATGATATTTGTTACATATACAGAATCTCAGTCATTTCAAGTAAAGAATTGCTAAGTCCAGCTGTGAACTTTCTAAATTATTTTTCTGAACTATCCCTTAAGAAACATAGAGACAGTTCTGGAAAAGTAGAAAGCAAGTAAAGATTGTATTGCTACTCTCGTTCCAAGGCATATCAAGATGGTTTTCAGTTAGTAATATTTTTGTTCTTGTTCTTCAATAGCTATTTATAGACTAGACCACATGTATGTGCAGAGTCCAAGAGACATGGATGGAGATCCCCTACCTCACTCTATCCCCCCCACTCCCAGTATGGTCAAGTAGTAGAAATGAAAAGAGGAATGGGTCAGCTTGACTAGATTGACAATGTCGTTGACTTTTACTAAGCAAGTACTGTCCAAACCAACTGAAAGCTGTGTTGTCTTAAGTAATTTTCAAAAAGCAAATATTTTTCGTGAGATATCACTATCTAGACTGCCTAATTGGACTGAAAAGCCCTGACCATACAAAGATTGACTTCTAATCCTTTTTCCAGGTTCCTTATTATAAATATTAAAGTATACATGTATTTTAGGAAAGTCTTAGCTCCAGTCCTGAGAGGGCACACTCACAGTTCTAGCTGAGGTCTCAGAAACCATTGTGCCTCTCCAAATGTTCTTTTTGAATCTTTTGAAATGAATGATTTTAAAAAAAAAATGCTTGTCAGGGAAAAGATAGAAAAAGAAAGCCAGGTGGCTTTCCATAGCTTATTCTTTGTGCATTTGATGCCAGACTTTTATTGTTGTTACAAATGGAATGAGAATTTGGAAAAGAAAGGATGAGATGAGGGAAAACTGAACCCCTTCCTAATATGGGCTATCTCAGTCATTTCATAATCATAAGACTGTGAGAGCCAAGGTGGATAGCAACACATGTTGTCACAGAATAAGAGGCAGAAAGTAATAGCAACAGTAACACTTTACTTGCCAAAGGTAGCATTTACTTTCTGTTAAGGCGCTTTACCATAAAATTACTTTCCGGTTTCTTGAGCTTATCTCTTCTTCTTTTTCATTTAAAAAAAAAATTCTCTTTGCAGGTAAAGACAAGATTAAAGTATCTGAGGAAGAATTGAAGAAGCTCCTTCTCATTAAATGGTGCATATTGGAAACCATTCGGTTAAGAGCCCCTGGTGTTATTACTAGAAAAGTAATGAAGCCAATTAAAATTTTGGTAAGCTTTGGTTTTTTTTTTTGTTTTAAAACAAAAAAAACAAAACAAAAACTCTAGAAAAAGAGTACATACTCTGCATATGTACTTTATTTTTAACTGATACATTATTGTTTAATTTTAACTGATTTTTAATGGATGAATTAAATTTGGATATATTTATCATATAAAACATGTTTTAATAATATACATATATGTGGAATGCCTAAATCAAGCTATTTAACATATATATATTGTCTCACATATTTATTATTTTTCAACATGTTTTTATTAGCAATTTTCAAGAATACAATACATTGGTATTAACTATAGTCACCATATTACACTATAGATCTCTTGAACTCATTTGTACTATATAACTGAAATTTTGTATCACTTGACCAACATTTCTTCAGGTCCCTCTCAATCCCTCAGCCCCTGGTCACTCTCATTCTATTATCTGTTTCTGGGTCCAGCATCTTTAGATTCTATTTTGTAAGTGTCACTGTGTGTGGTATTTGTCTTTCTGTTTCTGGTGTATTTCACTTAACATAATGTCATCCAGGTTTATTTGTGTTGTTGCAAATGACAGGATTTCCTTCATTTTAAAGATTGGATACACAGTATTTCATGTGTGTGTGTGTGAGTGAGTGAGAGGGAGAGAGAGAGAGAGAGAGAGAGAGAGAGAAATTTTCTTTATCTGTTTATCTGCTGAAGGACACAGGTTGATTCCACGTCATGGTACTATAAAGAATGCTGAAGTAAACATGGGAGTGCAGATATCTCTTTAGCATACAAATTTCGTATTCTTTGAATATATGCTAAATACTGGGGCAGCTGGATTATATGGTAGTTTTAAGTTTTTAAGAAATTCCCATACTGTTTTTCCCATTATGGCTGTACTAATTTGCATTCCAAAACAGCAAAAGTTTCCAAGGGTTCTCTTTTCTCCACATCCTCACCAATGCTTATCTTTTTGATAATAGAAATTCTGACGGGTATGAAGTATTGTTATGGCTTTGATTGGCATTTTCCTGATTATTAGTGATGTTGAGTATTTTTTTGTATACCTGTTCGCCACTAGTATGACTTCTTTTGAGACATGTCAATTTATATCCTTTGACTTTTTTTTAATCAGTTTTTTCCTTTTTATTAAGTGCTTAATATATTTGTGATATTAACCCCTCCTCAGATAGTATGATATGCAAATATTTTCGCCCGTTCTATAGCATCTCTTTACTTAGTAGATTGTTTCCTTGGCTGTGCAGAAGCTTTTCAATTTAATGTAATTTTATTTCTCAATTTTTGCTTTTGTTGCCCATGCATTTGGGTTCATATCCAAAAAATTACCAGGGAGATTTCCCCCTATGTTGTATTTTACTGGATTTAAAGTTTTAGGTCTAAATTTAATCCACTTTGAGTTGATTTTTGCATATTTTGTGAGATAAGGATCTGTTTCTTCTGCATATGGGTATCCAGTTTCCTAAGCACCATTTATTGAAGAGACTATCCTTTCTCCGTTGTATATTCTTGGCACCTTTATCAAAGACCAGTTGACTATAAATACATGTATTTATTTCTGGGCCCTATATTCTGTTCCATTAGTCTATATGTCTCTTCCATTGGTCTGTGTGTCTGTTTTTCTGCCAGTACCATGATGTTTTGATCAATATATCTTTGTACTGTATTTTGAAGTCAGATAGCACAATGCCTCCAGCTTTGCTTGTTTGGGTCAAGATTGATTTGGCTATTTAGGGTCTTTTGAGATATCATGTGAGTTTTAGGATTACTTTTTCTGTTTCTGTGGAAAATGTCATTGGAATTTTGATAACATAAATTATTGTACAAGTCCTAGAATTCTATTAAGCACTAAGTGACCCTGGAACAAGTTACTAATATAAGTTGTAAGGCACCATTTCATTAATGCAGAATATAAACTTTTGCTCCTCTTTGTCACCATGTGATCCTCTATTAGAATCAGTGTCATCCTGTTCAAATCAAGCAGGTGGATCGGAGGTCTCTTGTCTGCCGATTCAACCAATTAGTTCCCAAGCCGCGATGGGTTGAGGAGTTCAGAATGTGAAAGAAATTCTTTTCGATAACTGGAAGACGATTTCAGGCCATAGATTGCAGATGTGGAAAAAGATAGCAGGAATGTCATGGATAATCTCAATTGAAATTAGGAGTCAGCGACTGAATGAGGAAGAAAGGAACTTTTTATGGACAAAGTAGGGGAATATTCTCATGTGTACCATGAAAAGGTATGTGTACATTGGGAGAATTTCCATTACATATTTGTGAATCAATCAGGCAGAATGAATTTATTTTAGAGTGATTTGATTTATGGCCTGCATTTTCCCGAGAGATCACATTTACTCAGTCTTTGACTCTTGTTTACTTTTTTTAATACACAGCTTGTGAGTACTTGAATTCAAACCAAGGAAAATTTGGAGTAGAACACAAAAGAGATAAAAATTCAAATTTTATAATAGTTAATGAATTTTTCTTCCAAAGGAGACAAAGTTTATTAGCTGGTTTTCACATAAATTATAGAATTTAGCTTTAGCAGGACAGTTCCCTATTTTTAATTAATCAAATTATTAATTGATTTAAGTTGTGACTATGTGTGAGAATATTCCTTGAGAGGAAATAGTCTGCTTGGTTGCAGTTAAGTAGAGCAATATGTTCATTTCCTTGAATGTTATTGCAACTTTACTGAATTTTTATTAAGACCCATTTGTATTTTGATTAATAAATATTAGCGAATTACAACCTAGTTATTCATCTGTCAGTATGTATTCTTTTTTGTTAATATTTATTTATTTGCTTTAGTTGTACACAATGCGTTTTTTTTGTTTGTTTGTTTGTTTTTTACGTGGTGCTGAGGATCAAACCTGTGCCGCGCACATGCTAGGTGAGCACTCTGCCGCTGAGCCACAACCCCAGCCCCCAGCAGGTATTCTTGATTGTTGCTTTAAGCATACAGATCCTGTGGGTGATTTTTTAAAAATTATTTATAACTTAAACATATCATTCATTTTGGAATTTTTATAAATGGTATTTTTTAAGTTTGTTTTTCAGTTGTATATTACTTGATTATAGAAATTACATTTGATTTTTGTGTGTTCACTTTGTATCTTCAATTTTGCTAAACATATTTATTGACAGTTTATTGACTCTAGGAGTATTTTTATAGATTCCTGGAATTTTTTAATATGGACAATATTTTTGTTTCTTCCTCTGTGATCTATGTGCCTTTTATTTCCTTTTCTTGCTTTATTATAGTGACACTAACTTCCAGCACTCTGTTGACTACTAGTGGAAACATCAGATATTACTTTGTTCCTGATCTAAAGTGAAAAGCATTTCATTTTTCACCATTAAATATAAAGTTGTGTTTAGGATATTTTTAAATAGATGCTCTTCATCAAATTGAAGAAATTTTGCTTTTTCTCTACTTTGCTGATATCATAGATTGGATTTTTTTTTATTCTAAGTTGTTATATATGACAGCAGAATGCATTACAATTCATATTACACATATAAAGGACATTTTTACATATCTCTAGTTGTATACAATGTATATTCACACCATTCATGTCTTCATACATGCACTTAGGGTAATGATATCCATCTCATTCTACCATTTTTTTTACCCCCTTGCCCCCTCCCTTTCCCTCCCTCCCCATGACCTCTAGTGTTCCTCTAATCCTCCTATGCTCCCAATCCCAAACCCACTGTGAATCAGACTCCTGATATCAGAGAAAACATTTGGCATTTGGATTTTTGCGATTGGCTAACTTCACTTAGCATTATATTCTCCAATTTCATCTATTTACCTGTGAATGTCATGATTTTATTCTCTTTTATTGCTGAGTAATATTCCATTGTGTATATGTACCACAGTTTCTTTATCCATTCCTCTACTGAAGGGCATCTAGGTTGGTGCCACAGTCTAGCTATTGTGAATTGTGCTGCTATAAACATTGATGTGGCTGTGTCTTGTAGTATGCTGTTTTTAAGTCCTTTGGGTATAGAGAGAAGAATGGGATAGCTGGATCATAAGGTGGTTCCATTCCCAGTTTTCCAAGGAGTCTCCATACTGTTGCCGCCTGAAGCGATGGCCGCTTGGAGCAGCAAAGCCGCGGGAATAAGTTCAGAGGCAGACTGGAAACAAACAGGATCTTTATTCTGTCAGTTTCTCTCTCTGGCTCTAACAACTCTAACATGTACCACACACCAGCAAACAACCAACAACCAAAATGGCCCCGACCCGCTCCGCGCTAGGCCCAACTCTCTCGAGATCCCGGGCCAAGTCTCATGAGACTATGGAAGGCGGCAATGTCCAAAACTCCATGGCCCAAAGTCAACCGCAATCAATAGCCATCTCCCCAAACAGGGCTCCTACACCATACTGCTTTCCAGATTGGCTGCAGCATTTTGCAGTCCCATCAGCAATATATGAGTGTTCCTTTTTCCTCACATCCTCTCCAATATTTTTGTTTTTGTGTTCTTAATAGCTGCCATTCTGACTGAAGTGAGATGAAATATTAGAGTAGTTTGATTTGCATTTCTCTAATTGCCAGTGATGTTGAACTTTTTTCATGTATTTGCTGATTGATTGTGTATCACCTTCTGAGAAATGTCTGTTCAGTTTCTTAGCCCATTTATTGGTTGGGTTATTTGTTTTTTTGGTATTAAGATTTTTAAGTTCTTTATATATTCTAGAGATTAGTGCTCTATCTGATGTTGCGTGTGATAAAAATTTGTTCCCAATTAGTAGGCTCTCTATTCACCTCACTGTTTGTTTCTTTTGCTGAGAAGAAACTTTTTAGTTTGAATCTATCCCATTCATTAATTTTATATTTTAATTCTTGTGCTATAGGAGTCTTATTATGGAAGTAGGGGCCTAATCTGATATGATGGAGATTTGGGCCTACTTTTTCTTCTATTAGACACATGGTCTCTGGTTTAATTCCTAGGCCCTTGATCCACTTTGAGTTGAGTTTTGTGCATGGTGAGAGATAGGGGTTTAATTTCATTTTGTTGCATATGGATTTCCAGTTTTCCCAGCACCATTTGTTGAAGAGACTGTCTTTTCTCCCATGTATGTTTTTGGCACCTTTATCTAATATAAGATAACTGTAGTTGTGTGGGTTAGTCTCTGTGTCCACTGTTCTGTACCATTGGTCTACCAGCCTATTTTGGTGCCAATACCATGTTGGTTTTGTTAATACTGCTCTGTAGTACAGTTTAAGGTCTGGTATTGTGATGCCACCTGATTCATTCTTCTTGCTAAGTATTGCTTTAGCTATTCTGGGTCTCTTATTTTTGCAGATGAATTTCATGACTGCTTTTTCTATTTCTATGCCATTCGGATTTTGATTGGAATTACATTGAATCTGTATAATGCTTTTGATAGTATAGTCATTTTGACAGTATTAATTCTGCCTATCCAAGAACAAGGAAGATCTTTCCATCTTCTAAGGTCTTCTTTAATTTCTTACTTTAGTGTTCTGTAGTTTTTGTTGTAGAGGTCTTTCACCACTTTTGTTAGGTTAATTCCCAGGAATTTTATTTATTTATTTATTTGAGGCTATTATAAATGGAGTAGTTTTCCTCCTTTCCCTTTCAGAGGATTTGTCACTGATATACATAAATGCCTTTGCTTTATGGGTGTTGATTTTGTATCCTGCTAGTTTGCCGAATTCATTTACTAGTTCTAGAATTTTTCTGGTGGAATTTTTTTGGGTCTTCTAGGCATAGAATCATATCACAGGCAAAAAGGGCTAATTTGAATTCTTTTCCTATCTGTATCCCTTTAATTTCTTTCATCTATATAATTGCTCTGGCCAATATTTCAAGTAATATGTTAAAAAAAAAAAAGTGGTGAAAGGGGGCATCCCTGTCTTATTCCAGGTTTCAGTTTTTCTCCATCTAAAATGATGTTAGCCTGGGGCTTAGCATAGATAGCTTTTATAATGTTGAGATATGTTCCTGTTATCCCTAGTGTTTCTAGTGTCTTAAACATGAATGGTGCTATATTTTGTCAAATGGTTTTTCTGTATCTATTGAGATGATCATATGGTTCTTATCTTTAAGTCTACTGATGTGATGAATTACATTTATTAATTTCCGTATGTTAAACCAACCTTGCATCCCTGCGGTGAACCCCACTTAATCATGGTGCACTATCTTTTTAATAATGTTTTTGTATTTGATTTGCCAGAATTTTATTGAGAATTTTTGCATCTATGTTAATTAGAGATATTGGTCTGAAGTTTTCTTTCTTTGATGTGTCTGTCTGGTTTTGGGATCAGGGTGATATTGGCCTCATACAATGTGTTTGGAAGTGCTCCCTCTTTTTCTATTTCCTGAAATAAATTGAAGAGTATTGGTTTTAGTTCTTCTTTAAAAGTCTTGTAGAACTCAGCTATGTATCCATCTGGTCCTGGGCTTTTCTTGGTTGGTAGGCTTCTGATGGCATCTTCTATTTCATCACTTGAAATTGATCTGTTTAAATTGTGTATATCATTCTGATCCAGTTTGGGCAATTCATATGACTCTAGAAATTTACCGATGCCTTCAATATTTTCTATTTTATTAGAGTAGAAGCTTTCAAAATACTTTCTAATTATCTTCTGTATTTCTGAAGTGTCTGTTGTGATATTTCCTTTTTCATCATGGATGTTAGTAATTTGAGTTTTTTTCTCTCCTTCTTTGCGTTAGCATGGCTAAGGGTCTGTCAATTTTATTTATTTTTTCAAAGAACCAACTTTTTGATTTGTCATTTTTTTTCAATTATTTCTCTAGTCTCAATTTCATTAATTTCAGCTCCAATTTTAATTATTTCCTGTCTTCTACTGCTTTTGGTGTTGATCTGTTCTTCTTTATCTAGGGTTTTGAGGTGTAATGTTAATGTCTCTATTTGTTGATTTTTTTCTTCTTTTATGGAATGAACTCCATGCTATGAACTTTCCTCTTAATTCTGCCTTCATAGTGTCCCAGAGATTTTGATATGTTGTATCTGTGTTCTCATTCACCTCTAAGAATATTTTAATCTCCTTCTTGATGTTTTTTGCAACCCCTTGTTCATTCAGTAGCATGTTATTTAGTCTCCAGGTATTGGAGTATCTTTTTTATTTTTTATTTTATATTGATTTCTAATTTCATTCCATTATGATCTGATATAATAGAGGGTAGTAGCTCTACTTTTTTATATTTGCTAAGAGTTGCTTTGTGGCATAACATATGGTCTATTTTAGAGAAGGAGGCATGTGCTACTGAGAAGAAAGTGTATTCATTCACTGAAGGATGAAATATTCTATATATGTCAATTAAATCTGTTATTAATTGTATTAATGAGGTCTAAAGTTTCTTTATTTAGCTTTTGTTTGGACGATCTATCCAGTGGTGAAAGAGGTATGTTGAAGTCTCCCAGAATTATTGTGTTGTGGTCTTATTGACTCTTGAACTTGAGAAGAGTTTGTTTGATGAATGTAGGCGCTCCATTATTTGGGGTATACAAATTTATTATTGTTATGTCTTGTTGATGAATGATTCCCTTAAGAAGTATGAAATATCCTTCTTTGTTCCTTTTGATTAACTTTGGCTTTAAGTCTATCTTATTTGATGTGAGAATGGAAACCCCTGCTTGCTTCCGCAGTTCACGTAAATCATGGGTATGATTTTTCCCAACCTTTCACCTTCAGTCTGTGGATGTCTTTTTCTATGAGGCAAGTTTCTTGGAGACAGCATATTGTTGGGTCTTTTCTTTTAATCCAGTCTGTCAGTCTGTGTCTTTTGATTGGTGAGTTTAGGCCATTAACATTCAGGGTTATTATTGAGACATTTTATATTCCCAGCTATTTTTGTTTATTTTTGGTATTTAACTTGACTTGGTTTCTCCTTTGATTTGTGTTTCCTTTCAGTTTAATATCTCTCTTTGCTTATTTTCATTGTTGTTTTTATTTCTTCTTCATGGAATATTTTGCCAAGGATGTTCTGTAGTACAGGCTTCCAAGTTGTAAATTCTTTTAACTTTTGTTTATCATGGAAGGTTTTTATTTCATCATCAAATCTAAAACTTAATTTTGCTGGATATAAGATTCTTGGTTGGCATCCATTTTCTTTCACAGCTTGATATATGTTGTTGTTCCAGGATCTTCTAGCTTTTAAGGTCTGGGTTGAAAAATCTGCACATAATCTAATTGGTTCCCCCCCCCCCATATGTGATCTGATTCCTTTCTCTCATGGCTTTTAATATTCTCTCTTTATTCTGTATGTTAGGCATTTTTATTATAATATGTCTTGGTGTGGATCTGTTGTGATTTTGTACATTTGGTGTCTGGTAAGCCTCTTGAATTTGGTTTTCCCATTCATTTTTCATTTTTGGAAAACTTTCTGCTATTATTTCATTGAATAAATTACTCATTCCTTTGGTTTAGAACTCTACACCTTCCTCTATTCCAATAACTCTTAAATTTGGTCTTAATCCCATATTTCTTGAATGTTCTGATCATAATTTCTTGCCATTTTCACTGTGTGGTCTATATTTTTTCAATATTATATATTTTGTCTTCATTGTCTGAGATCCTGTCTTCCGAGTGGTCTAATCTGTTGGTGATGCTTTCATTAACTTTTAATTTGTTTTATTATTTCTTTCACTTTCAGGATTTCTGTTTGGTTTCTTTTTAGAACCTCTATCTCCATATTAAGGTAATCTTTTGCTTCTTGTATTTGTTTATGTAGTTCTTTGTCAAAATGATCTTTTACTGCCTGTATTTGCTCTTTTATATCATCCTTCAAGTCACAGAACATTTTAATTATGTACATCCTGAACTCCTTCTCTGTCATTTCATCTGCTGCACTTGCCATGGATTCTAATAAGGAGGTATGTTGATTTGTTTGGGGCACTTTCTTCCTTTGTCTTTTCATATTGCTTGTGTGACTTCTCTTCTTGCACTGTGGAACTGTGGCTTTTTCATTTTTAACTTATAGCCTTATAGAGCCTCTGTAGGACAATGTTAACAGATCCCCATATGAGCAATTTACACCCTAAAATCAGACACTTGCTATTCAGATGTTCACAGTTTGGTCACAATGTACAGAATTAGTGAATTCAATTATTATCCCCAATATACTCCATAGGCTTGTAAAGGGGTTTATAGTTTCTGATGTTGGACAAAGATATGATATGCTGAAGAGGTAGAAGGTGAGGATATTGAGTTATTATTTCTTAGGAAGTGTGAAAGAGAAATCTATGGATGTAGTTTAATAGCAGCAGAAGGGAGAGGAAGTGATTTGGGGTATACATGTTAGTGGGAAGACCGAGATGTACACAAAACAAACTCATGTATATATTTAGAGAAATAAAAAATGTCAAAGTAGTAGAAATTGGTGGAAAGAGAAGGAAAAAAAAAAGTAAGTCTAAAAGAGAAAAGAAAAACAACTTTGATATACTATTCAGATGCCCCAGTTCTCAAAATTCTAATTCATGTATAATACTTGGTTTCACATATGTTGGGGGTGTGAGGGTGGGGGAATAGTGAGGGAGAAAAAAAAGAAAAAGGAAAAAAAAAACAGAAAGACAACCACATAAACAAATCAAAAACAAAAAATCTTGAAGGAATATTTCCTGCTTCCCTTTATATCCAATAGGTGGGGTCTTCTGTTGTCAGCTGTTATCTCCACCTCCAGATTTTAAAGGTAACCAAGGAGTCACTTTACCAGCTTAGGGGCTGCTGGGCATTGGAGTGGAGTTACACACTGCATACCTGGTCATCTGGAGTTCCAAGCTGGGAGTTGTTCCCCCCAGTAAATGGCGCTGAAAGGTGACCCAAGATGTAGGCGTGTAAGCTGCCTGTCATGGCCAGCCATAGCGCCGCGGGAGGAAAACTTGGAGGCAGAGTAAAGCTATTACTACTTTTACTTCTACTTTCTTCTTAGAGCTTAGAGAGGGAAAGAAAGATTTTTAGAGAGAAAGATTAGAGAGAGCTTTTCTTACTACTTTTACTTCTACTTCTTTCTTCTTTCTTCTTTCTTCCTTCTTCCTCGGGAGCCTCGGCCTGACTGACCAGCCATTACTTCTTCTATCTGGTTTCTCTTCTGTAACCGCTCTGCCTACGTTCTGGCCGCTCTGATTCTCCGACCCGAACTCTTCTTCTGACCGACCGAGTGACTGCACGACTGACTGAATGAATTAACTCGGACTGCTTTCACCCGGTTATATACCTTTAGCTTTGCGGGTGCCTACAGGTGCGTCACATACATATCAGGTGGAACTTATGGCTTCCAGCTAGCTGCAATAACCCTTCCTAATTGGGGCTCCTTCATAGGTGCCCACTTCCACGTCTCAGTGTTGGGTCAGATGGAGGGAGCCAGGCGATGGCATTAGTCACTGGGTTCGGATATGAGCTCCGCGGCTGTCTGTGTGTGGCATGTGTGGTTGTGGACTGACTTCAGAGCCTGTGTAAATCCTTCTGGTGTATGCAGGCTACTGTGTGTAGGTATTTTTTTTTTTTTCTGGTGCTGCAGCTTCCCAACATGGTGGCAGCCGACCCACGTTTGTAGTAGGGGGACCACACAGGATAGAATCAGCGTTCCTGTGCCTGGGAAGTTGCCAGGTGTCTTGCGTGAAAGCAGTTCTCTGTTCTTTTGGGGTAGCTGACCATTCCACACCGTTCCCCTCCAGCACTGATGCGGGTGGTCTCATTTGTTGATCTCCCACAAGGGCAGTCCCGCGTGAGTTAGTAGCTGGGAGATTCACCCATGCTGTAATCTATAGTCCCGGAGCTCCAGGCAGGCTCAATGGCTGTGACTCCTTTGTGGGAGCAGGAATATCACTAGCAACTAAGCTGTATTCTCACTACTGAGTCCTCATGACACATATGCTTCCTCTCTCCAGTCTGCCATCTTGGATTTTCTCATGGGTTGGATTTTGTCCAGTACTTTTCTGCATCAATTGATTGTTTTATTTTCTTGTTAACCTATTGATATGGTGGATTACACTTGCTGATATTTGAATGTCAGACCATCCTTTCATACTTGATCATGGTATACAATTCTTTTTCTGCATTGTTGGATTTACTTTGCTAATATTTGGTTAAGAATTTCTGGTCTAATTTTGTGAGAGAGGTTGATCTATAACGTGTTGTCCTTATTTTACTCTCGCATCTGTTTTCTATATCATGACAATCTCTTGAAACATGTTTTATATTATTACTGCTCCCTTTTTATAAATTTCAGATTCCCTTCCTTTCCTCCCTCCCTTCCTCTTTCCTCCACCTTTACTTTTGTAGGACTCCTCCTTTCTCTTCAGGACTCCACTTTGCTTACACCCACTTATACCCACTTAGCTCTTGATACCCTTTCTTAAGTTACGAGAGAGAGTCCTCCCTTCTCCTCTCTTCAAGCAAGTTCCACCTCCAGATTAGCAGATGAAACTCATTTGTCCTCACAGCATCCAGGTGAGGTGGGCTGGCCAGTTTCAATTTTATCAGTCTGAGTGATGCAACTATTTCAACACAGAGTGGTGATAACTTCACTTTACTGGGGATCTACATTCTGGTCCTGCCAATGTTTTGTCTTCCTCTTGATCTTTCTCTTCATTTGTTATGTAAACAAAGATTGAGATTCATTAGCCTGCTCAGAGGGTTTCCATGATGCAACCAGCTCACATATTCCTTTCTGCTATTCATCATCAGTACTGGAAGGTACTTTCTTGTATCCTCCCTCTTGCTAATATTAATTTTGTTCCTGGGGGCTTGTTTGAAATCTCCTTTACTCCCTTTACTATTTGGCCAGATTTGTAGGTGGCAGCAGTGATCCATCTCCAAGTGATAATCACAGTTCAACAGTGGAAACCATGGGGTGAGGTGGGGAGGGACAGAATTTGTCTGTCCTGGGCTGCCCGCAGTTCTACTCCCACATACCCATTAGGTACCTCTAGAACTGAGTTAGAAGTAATCATGACCCTTCTAGCCTCGATTCCAGCAGAAGTAAAATGAACACTGAAGATTGGGATCTCAGAGGTCTCTTTTTCTTTTTAAAATGGTTAGAAGGCACCAGCTAAAGCCTCATTCTTTCCAGTTTGGGAACTGACTCTCCCCAGCTCTCCTCATACTGAAATTGCCAAACCTCAAGCAATATTCAACTCCCCTAGGAGTTGACAGGGGTTCTGGCAACTCTCTGCTACAATAAAAAGACCTATTTTTAATTGTAAGATGCATCATTTGTATACACAAACATAAAGTATTTTTCAGATATTGTGAGGATATTTCAAAGTTATGCAGTGTTAAATAGACATGCTTATGATGACTGGCAATGATAAAATACTTCACTTCAGTAAAGTTGGTCACCTTCTGTTGATCACACAACTTGTGAGATCTTGTCCTTTGGTTCCTACAAAAGATGAGGAAAGGGAGATTTTATGAAATAGTTTTAGTTCTTGGTGTGTAGTCTATAGATCATGCAAAATTATTAGAACATGAATTGGAAAGGATAATGTCCACTCTTCTGCTTCAGAAAACTCATGTTTATTCCCAGTCACACAAGTACTGCAACCCCCAATACAAACCCAACCAAATAAATGCACAACACTTGACTTTTCCTGTGTTTTCCTAACCAATTGTCCTTAAATTCTTCCTGCCCCAATAACTGCTGTTGGACTAAAATAATAATAATAATTTTAAAATAAAATAATCCACCCCCCCCCCTGCCCTGACACTATCTTCAGTATCCTCAGGGACAGGACACAACTGCCCCTGTCCTTAGTACTACAGTGGTCATGGTCCCTGTCTCAGAGTTAGACTTATTTGTTCCACAACCTAGAAATCCATTGTGGTTTCCATGAAGAACACTTGCTGCAAACCCCAACATCAAAAATCAAAAGCTACTTTGGAATGGACTAATACTCATTTCTAAAATTTTGACACTTACCTAATATTTTCCTCTGTGTAATCAAATATATGCAGGTATGACTAATAATCAAAATTAGAAGTCAGTCATTGCCAAGTTGGATAGTAGAAGTGAGTTGTCCAGGAAAGCTAGATTTCCTCACCATCAACTATAAAATGTTTGTCATTGTTACAATATAGTTGTAGCATTATTTTTAAAGACCCAAAGGCTCCTCAAAGGAAATTTTTAAAAATGATTTGGAACCGATTTTTTTTTTATCATAGAATTTCACTGTTCCTTCTGGTGACCTGTTGATGTTATCTCCATTTTGGCTACACAGAAATCCAAAGTATTTTCCTGAACCTGAACTGTTCAAACCTGTAAGTTCTCTTTCAATACACATTACTCATGATTTTAATTTTTTTTTTTTTGGATAGGAGTTTGAATTCATAAGCTAAGACTATATTGTTATGCAGCCGTATATCTCTAGTAACTACAAACATGAACTAAGTTGGCTTCAAAATACAGATTGGATTTGCAAAGTAGACAATGCAACACTTACAAATCAGATAGGAAAGCTTTTGGAAGAAGCATCCCATACTTTAAAATATTTTTTTTTTTAATCTGAAAACAGGAGGCATGTTAAAATAAATACTGCTGGTTCTAATAGAAGGATTGTTTCATATTCTTCGGGCAATTGTTTGTGTTATTGGTTTCCAAGGAGTAAACAAAATAAAAAGCAAATTAAAACAGTGATCTGCTGTTTCTTATAACTGGAGAGTTACAGGGCTGAACAGAATCTTAAGAGGCCATTCAGTTCATTCTCTGTCTTTAGGTAAAACTATCAAAAACAGCCTCCAGATGTATTCATTCTGTATCCCTGGCTTTCTCTAATAGGCAGGGCTGTTGGTGTCTCATTACTAAACTTATTACAAAGACCAATTTTATAATGGAGCCTAAGACCTTATTATAAATACACTTCTCCTTAGGTCCATTCTGTGGTTGATTTATATTATCATTTATATTTACCACTTAACAGAATTCTTTTCAAACCTTTTTATTTATAAGTTCCTGTTCCAAAACCACAATTGTGTCTGATATTAATAACAGGTTGGAAAAAATTACCAACAACCCTGCAACTTTATATGCAAGGATTAGCTGTACAAGGTCATTTTTAGCCTAGAGACATAAAGTTAAGCTTATTTATATAAGGCTGATTTGGAAAAAAAAAAAAATGTTTTCTTCCCACAGGAACGCTGGAAAAAGGCAAATTTAGAGAAGCATGCTTTCTTGGACTGCTTCATGGCATTTGGAGGCGGGAAGTTCCAATGTCCTGGAAGGTCAGTGAGACAGCTGGGCCATTATCTAGAAAGTCAGCAGAAAGATGGCAGCTCACAGGGGGACGTTTTGGCTTAACCTCTCCACTACAGGGAAATCCAGGAAAGGACAGTTTGTTTGGTTGGTCAGTGGTATTTTGAGATGTCTTTGTAGGAATGTGTTGGCTTCTGTTGGGAAGTCTCCTGAGAAGACATATTTCACTTGCAGATGCCAGAGAGAAGCAGGACTTCTCTGGATCAAATGCTTGGCTTTCAGAGAAGGATAATAATGAAGTGGTTTGAATGCTACGTTTTTTTACAAAAAACAAAGCAGATTTGTAATCCTTCAACTTTGATGTCATTGTAGATGTTTGCTAGGATTATTGAACATCCTTACCTTAGAGCACAGCAGCAGTTTACTAAGTTGCTTTTTCTTTATAGAGTTAGTTTCCTTCTGCAAAACCTTTCCCTTGGTATCTTCCACAGTGAAATTAATCTGCTACCCAGGATTCATCTTCAGTGTGATGCTCTGTTCTAGTGCAAGTATGCATCATTTATTAAAATTTATGCTATTTATCCAAACAGAAAATTTTAAAAAATATATCTCCTCTATGACAGACTCTCTGCTAAGTATCAGAAATAGTGCAGTGGGGAAGGACATGGTCCCTGACTTCATTGAATTCAGTCTACACTAAATAAGTCCCATTTCTTCATTGAGGAGGATTCCATAGGTAAACATTGGTATCTCTGTGTAACAATATCTCACTCAGTGAATGTACAAATCTTTTTAAAAATTTATATCTAAAAAAGCAATTATAGTTTCTTGGTTTAAGTCATTCATCATTGTTTGAATAGGAATTCTAGTTCATAATTATTACTTATTCTACAAGCATCCATTCTATCACTCCTTTTTATGTATTTTAGAGTATCAACATACTTTTATTAATTTATTTCTCTTCCAAATGGTTTAATTAGTCTTTGCCAACCTCAAAAACTTCAAAACTTCATTTTAGAAATTATTCTAGAAACCTGACCATCAGCAAATTGACACGTGATGTTTCCCTGGACACAACTCTTTGTCCTAGGCTAGACTGATGAACTAAACAGGCCAACCAGACTGAAAGGAGACTTTTCTTCCATAATTAGAAAAGAAGCCTCCTTCATTCTCTCCCATTAGATGTGAGCAGATTCACTGTAGTTCCCATTGTTACTACCAGTAAGTTCAAAAGGGACAGCCTTCTGATGGGGTGGAGTCTATGGATGGCAGAACAGAGATATGGGAAGATCCTAAGTCCACGTGACACCACTGTGTCAATTAAGCCATCTGTATTGAAGAGCTCATCTACTTCCCATGACTTTAAATAATAAATGTCCTTATTTATTTATTTATTTATTTGTTCTAATTTGTTATACATGCTTGCAGAATGCAATTCATTTCATATTACACATAAAAAGCACAATTTTTCAAGTCACTGGTTTTACATGAAGTATTTTCACACCATTTGTGTCTTCATACATGTACTTAGGGTAATGATATCTAATTCATTTGTTTAAAGCAGTTTAGTTGAGGGTTTCATTGTTTCAAATGTGAAACACGATGACAGATCCACCAAAAAAGCTCCACAGGCTTAATATCAGAAGTGATTGTTCACCGTTTTAGGGGCATAATTTAACAAACAACAACAATAACAAAACCCTTCACATAATCCTGCCTTTCCTTACTCTTTCCACTTTAAAGAAGCAGTTCTTATGTCAATAACAAATGCATTGTTCTTGTCACCTACTCAGTATCAATATCCAAAGAGTAGCTCTTCTAAAACCAGTAGATGTTACCTTCTTTTACATAAATGTCTAACAGCATCTAAATAATTTATTATGAATAGTTTTGACATTAAGGTAGAAGTGTTTTAAGCCACTGTTTTGCAATGAAATATATAGTGTGGGCCTATGGTCAAAAATTGCCCGATGACTTGTTTTTAACAGGGGCTGCTATTGCCTTCCATGGTAGCTTCTGAGGCTAAAAGACATTTGCTTGGGTTTTCATGTAATGGGTACAGTAAGGGATACCATGACATTGTAGCTCCACCAATAGCATCTTTTTTTATAGAGATGCTGTGTGGTTTTGGGATGTACTGAGCTTTTTCTGTGTGCAAGGTACACGCAGGAACCTTGGGTCATAAGTAAGACAAGTTCTCAACTCTCATGAAGTGTCCACATAGTGGGGTGGAGGAGGACATAAAGTTCATAAATAACTACAAAGATTGCAGGATGAGAGATGCCCTAGTACCTTTATGGAGACTCAAGAAAGAATGTAGATCTGGTCAGAGTGATTAGAGAAGATTTTGTGGGAAAAATAGCTTTTGAAGGGCTAGAAAAACTTTTAGGTTGAGGAAACAGAATGAGCAAAGGGTCATTAAGAACAGAAGTGTGTGTTTAGGGGTTTATAGTTTTAACTCTTATTGAAGCCAAATTATAGATAGTGGTGAGAAGGAAGACTGAAAAGGTACATTGGCCCAATTGGGGTGGCACCTTAATACCTGCTTTAGGAGTTTGTATGCAGCTCACAAGTACTAATAAAGCATTAAATGGATTTGGGTAGAATGGGTTGGTGTGGGATATAACTTCAGTCATATGATTATGTTAATATTCCATGCAAGAGATATGGAATGGTGGAATTCACCAGATTTAGAAAATGAATAGAAACCAGAATCCATTGAGAGTTGGAGGTGGATTGTGGCTTTAAATCTAAATGGCTGGAAGAGATAGTGGACATAGATAAATCAAGAATAGGAGAGAGTTTGGGGGGAAACGATTTAAAGTTTTCCTTTGCAAACTCTTTGAGTCTGACGTGTGGCAAAAATATTTATCATATAACTAACATCTACAGGTTAAATGCAAAAGTTGAATACATCTGATCTTTTTAAGAAAACACATTAAATCTAGTTTTCAATTAAGTTTCTGCTTCAAATGTTCTTAATTTTTCTGTTACCTAGTTCAAATAACTGACTCATGAAGCATTTTGTTTTAAAGAGAGATAAAATAAAAATTGTTTGGGAAAGCGAATGACTTCATTAGGACAATGTATCCTAAAACTGATCGTTCCACTAGAAATTTAATTCCACAAATCCTTAGTATAAACACCAGAAAATTGCACCCATTACTAATTGGTGTACCAGGAGCCAACTTATTTTCTCATGCACCAAAAACTCAGTGAATCAGAGAACATTGCCTGTAATGCAGCTGACAATCTGAGTTCATCATGAGCACATACTCTTAGGGCCTTGCAGCTGTCACTTCTTGGAGCTCAGTTCACTGAGGTGGTATAAGAGTCTCTCTTGCAAGTAAACACAGAAGAGTTTGCTGATTTACCTAAATAAGTATTTGATGCTGTCATCAGTTGCCAACCAAAAACCAGAATAGAAGAACGGTTAGTCCCTCTTCATACTAATGGGAGTTTGGAAAAGAGGTTTGCAGAAGGAGTCCCTTGCTGGGTATTTCCCTGCAGCATAGGAAGGAAAACTATCACAGAGGTTCTATTGTTAGAGAATTCTGGTATTTTATAGAAAAACAAATAGGAGAAAGCAGTGTAAAGTATTAGTCTTCACCAAATACAGGACAGTGCAAAACGAAAGGACTCATGATAGTGGGAAGTCTCACTTTAAATGATGAGATTTAAATGGAGGAAAATGAGACAAGGGGATTTTCAGAGTTTAGGAAAACTCCTTTGAGTGATCATCTGAGAGTGAATGATCTTGACACAAAGGGATGTGTTTACTATACCCCCAACCAGCATGTACCCTAAAGCCAATGAGCTGAATTTACCTTGGTTCCCACTACTGCAAGAGGAGGACTGCTTGGCTGTCCCACTGTGTGAACTGATAGGGATTAAATTTCAGCATAAAACAACAATCCTGGTCTTTGGCAAAATTAAGCATTTTACAGAGAAAGTCATGCTCAGATTAGAAGAAGGTGTAATAAAAGTAAGGCTGCAAATATTTGGGAAGTGGAATATTTGGGAAAGTATGGATTCCTAGGGAATGGAAACTATGATTCTAGTTCATGTTGGAGGCAGGGTAGGGAATTCTTCATGTATATTAGGGCAATGCTAGGCTACAGAGTCATAGATTTGTCTCGAATTATTGATAAAAATCACACAGCTGTTGAAAAATTAATTAAAAGCATAGGTACAGCTAAGAATAGATTAATAGTACTATTCAACTGAACAAATATCTCTTAAACACATTGTATTAATATGATTACTCTTTTATTCAATAATTGTTTATTGAGTATATGTTGTGTGTCAAAGCAGGGTTCTAGGCGCTACCTTTAAAAAATAAACCAGATAAAGCCCCTTTCCTTGAGGAGCTTATATTGTAACTCATGTCACTTTGTTTAAAATTGAGGGGGGATTCAGCAGGAACAGTGGTACATTCCCATCTAAGCTACTCAGGAGGCTGAGGCAGAAGGATCACAAGTTTGAAGACAACCTGGGCAACTTAGCAAGACCCTGTCTCAAAAAATAAAAATAAAAAGGTCTGGGGATATATAGCTCAGTGGTAGAGCACTTAATTAGTCTATGTGAGGCCTTGGCTTTGATCCCCAGAACTGCAAACAAATACACAAAAAACAACATTGGGAAGATTCAAAGACATAAAACATCCTAAATACCTAATGTTGTGTTTGGGGAGATGAGACAACAACACGAAAAGCAAGCCCCACTTAACTGCATAAGATGGCATATAAGATGTGCCAAATGACTCTTCTGCATAACTGCCATAGCAGTTTAGTAGAAAGGGGATTAGAAAAGATGTTTGGATTAGAAGGGAATAATCAATAAATTATGTAGAAGAAAGCACATCTTCCTAAGGTAGAGTAGAATCAAACTGAGGAAATAAAAAAAATAAATAAATAAATGCACATAGGAATGTAATGTATCTGCATGTTAATATCAAGGCAACTATATGTTTAGGATTCATGAAGCTCTGAGCACATTTAATTCTATATACTTATGTTAGAATAATGTAATTTTGCCAGGCATGGTGGTACATACCTGTAATCCCAGTAACTGAGGGGGCTGCAGAAGAATTGCAGGTTCAAAGCCAGGCTCAGCAACTTAGCAAGGTCCTAAGCAACTTAGTGAGACCCCGTCTCAAAATAAAAAAATAAAAGGGCTGGGATATGGTTCAGTGGTAAAGTGCCCTGTGTTCAATCCCTGGTGCCAAAAACAAACAGAAAGCATAATTTTAATGGTGGTTCCTTATTCAGTAAATTTTGTATTTGAGAAGTGCACAATTTTGTATTTTGAGAAGTGTTATAAGTAGCTTTCTCCCTTTTATACTTAAAAATAGATGATTGCTTTTGAGAAGTGAGCAAATTCAAACTGCCATGGATTTAATGACAAATTGAAAATTCATTTTATTCTGAGGGATGTGTTATATAAACAAATGTGTCCCCTCAACTCCAGTTGTTAAGTATAATTAAATGTTCATATTTACTTGTATAATTGTTTTCTAATGGTTTTACTAAGTGTGCACACATCCTTGAGGGTGAATAAAAAGGGTTTAGGAACGAGGGTGGAATGAAGGGTAAATGTGGTTAATTCCAGGACTGAGCCAGACTGTTAGGATCCATTATAAATTTTTAGCCATGTTTCTTTACTCTTACTGCTTTGCTAAGGAGCAGTGACTCACTCCAAGGAACACAGAAACCATCGGCAAAATTGCAGTCATTATTTTCCTGGCCATTTCATTCTGACACTTCATTAGAAGGCAAAGATTTAAGGCTGTCAAGAACAGAAGCAATCCAAGAGTGATTTTTAATACTTAGGCACAAGTGCTTCGAAAAACACATCTTTTCTGAGCAATAATTTCAGAAAGGAGCCCCTTTTCTGTTTAATTTACAAAATATATCTTCCTCCCCTTCAGATTAGGTAGCTTGTCCCTGCCCCCATGGACCTTCTCACCTCATCAGACCAAGCGACTCTTCTCTAATGAGTTCGGTATCTCTGCTGTTCAGAAAAAGGGCGCCATTCCTCAGAAAGGAAGACTGAAGTTTAAAATGTACTACATCACAACATCGCCCGTAGGTTTTCATCTCCCCATCACCTAATGCCTTCTCCTCCTTTCCCAGTAGTCCTCCTTTTCATCTGGAGAACCGTGAGATTGTAGGGTACTGATTTTACCCTCCACTCTATCATAGGAGACCTATGCTCCCTAAACCAGTCGGCTTGTTCCAGCCCTACCCCCTCTTTCCCTTCCCAGAGTGATTGGTTTACTTGGGTATTGGCAGATATTTTAAACAGGACAATTAATTACCAGGGTTTCTGTTGAGGCTTCTGGGTCAAAAAGTAGTCACTTCCTCTGGGATGTGAATAAAGAGGCATTTGGACCCAGAAAATGTTGACAGCTATTTTGAGACTATAAAAGCAGACACTGTTAGGATGAAGTTGGCAGAGCAAAGCAACAGGAAAACTGGCTTCATGGTAATGTCCCTGAGCTGTTGGGGAGATCTCTGTCAGAGGCCAGCACCCACTCTAGGTTTTTTTTTTTTTTTTTTTTGTTTTGTTTTGTTTTGTTTTGTTTTTTTTTTTAGTTACATAGAGCAATGCATTCCCTTCAATATGGAAACCAGCCTGTTGTGCATTTCATGTCATTTACATTAAGTAATACAATTAATTACCTTAAAAGCAGGTTTTCTTTCAAGAATTACTGAACTCCATGAACATATTCTAACCACATAAGTTTTATAAAGAGGCTGAGTTTCATTTGCCATGGGGGTATCACAAAACAAAATTGATCACACTTGTGCCTCCAACACTGGCACCACTACCACCGGAAAAGTGCCTGTGCCCCAAAACCACCATGGTGAGCAGCATCCCACATGCCAGGATCAGTGCCACAAAGAAGCACCTTGTCTAGGAATCCACTCCCCACCTCAGAAGCAAAGGGAAACAGGAGGACTACAGTAGTAGCCCTTGCCATTAAGGATCTCTAAGACCCTTGCTGCCACCACCGCTATCACAGACATTCACAGCCCAACCTTCCAAACACCCTCTCAGTCTTGGCTGATGTGGACCTTAGCTGGCACAGCTGGACAGCACCTGCTGCCTCTCAGCATCTGGAAATGCCCTCTCACTTACCCACAGTCTTTCCCAACTGAAGCCAGTCAGTCAATCTGGAAGAGGTCACTGCTCCCCCAAATTTGTGCAGGCATCATTGCAAGGCTATACAAAACATGAAAAAGCAAGGAAATACAGTACCACCAGAGAAACACAAATTTATGGAAGTTAGCACACTTGTCAGCAACCATCTCATCTAAGAAGAAATCACGAGGAAAATTAGAAAACAGAGAAAAATGAAATACAGTGTACCAAACTTACGGGATGTGGTATAAGCAGTGCTAAAGGGAAAATTTGTAGCTATAAATGCTTGTGTCAAAACCTAAGAAAGATCTCAAATCCACAACCTAAGTGAATAACTTAAGGGGTTAGAAAAAGAACACATTAAACCCAAAACTAGGAGAAGGGAGGAAATAAAAAGATTAGAGCAGAGATGAATGAAATAGAGAAAAGAAAATAATAGAGAAAACCAATGAAACCAAATGTTGGTTCTTTGAAAATATCAAAAAAATTTTACAAACTTTTAGGTAGATGGACTAAAAGAACAAAGAAAAGACTTAAGTTATAAAACCCGAAATAGGACATTACCACTGACTCTATAGAAACAAAAAGGATTATAAGAGTGCTATGACCAATCAAATGCCAGCAAATTAGCAAGACTTTCAACAAATTGTGTAACCTCAGCGAAAAAAAAAAGAAAAATCCTAGAAATACAACTACCAAAGTAAAATCATTGAGAAAGAGAAAATCATAATAGGCCTATTCAGCTAGAGATTGAATCAGGATTCAGTCTCTTCCCTCAGAGAAAAGCACTTTAACTGATGGTTTCACAATGAATTCTAGCAAATATTGGAAGAATAACTTCTCAAGCTTTTCTTCAAAAAAAAAAAAAAAAAAATGAAGAGAACATTCCCTAACTCATTCCATGAGGTCAGCCATTACCCAATACCAAAGCTAGATGAAGACACTACAGTAAAGAAAAACTATAGAACAAATCTCTTATGAACATTGATGCAAAAATTCTCAACAGAATACTAGAAAGCCAAACTCAGCAGCATATTAGAAAGATTATGCACCATGACCAAGTGGGATTTATTCCTGTAGGTAGGATGTTTCAACATATGAAAAGTAATCAACATAGTATACCACATTAGCAGAATTGGCAGGAAAAGAACACATATGCTCATCATAATAAATGCAGAAAACATACTTGACAAACGTCAACACTCTTTCGTGGTAAAAACACTCACCAGTATAGGAACAGAAGGAAACTACCACAATATGTGGTGCTGGCGTAAAGACCAACATAGATACCAATGGAATCGAGAACCAGGAATGAAGTGACAAGAATACTAAACGATCAATGGATATCTTTTCAACAATGGTTCTGGGAAAACTAGATATCCATAAGCAAGGCATTGATTGGGTGGTAGGTTAGACCCTCGCCTAACATCATGTACAAAAATTCACTTGGCCCTTTTTCCTGAATAAGGAAATCTAAAAAGAGGTACCCAAATTTCTAGCAAATACTCAGACATATGAGAGTTTCCCTTCTAGGAGGAGTAGCTGTAGGATCATCATCAGACCAGCCTGTCTATAGTTTGGAAAATTCCCCTTCTGGGAGCCGGTTCTAATCTTCTCAATGAAACAGAAAATAGTATCTCGTATCAAGAAGAGTTGAGGTTCCCCAATCCATTCCTCTGTGCTTCACCATCTGCTTTCTTCTTTTCTGCCTGTAAATATTTCCTATTCTCTTATTTGTGTGTTTCATTCTTTTCCTCCTCTTCCAACATATACCATTCTTCTCTTTGCATCTTATTTTCTTTATTTAACATAAAGCATCTTCCTGTACACTCCACCTGATGGTACCTTTAGCATTATCCCTAGTCAAAAATGTGCCACCCCAACTATAATATTTCGTGTAGATTGGGATGGTCTTTGTAGTTTGGATTCTATGCACTAAAATTAAGAGGTTTAATTATTGCATACATTTTTTTCCTTTCTCTTTGTCAATTTTATCCAGATCAGCAGTTCTCTAAATGTGATCTTGAGACCACCACTAGTATCATTACCTGAAAAGTTGTAAAAACTGCAAATTCTTGTGCCCTTTCCTAACCTGCTGAATCAGAAACTTTGGGGTGAGGTCCAGAGATCTGTGTATTAACAAGACCTCCAGGGGAGTCTGATATGTGCTGAAGTTTGAGGATCATGGATCTGGATGACTGTGTTTCCTGCCACCAAATTGATTTTGTCTTCCTAAGAGTTCTTGTGGGATGAGGTTGTGGGAAAGTCCTTCCCCTTCCCCATGAATAGCTATGCGTTCAGTGCCTGGTGCCTGTGAAACTCTGTGCTGCTTTCTCCGGGTTCCAGCACAAGGTCACTCTATTTTCACAAGCTGCATCTGGTGGCAACTAGGAGTGCACTTCAGAGCTCTTGCTCCTGGCAACAGTAAGTTTTCCAGCTCATGCTGGCCTTGCTGCAATGACTTCTAGAAGGAAAAGAGGGATTCTAGAAGGAGAGAGGAACTCAGTCTCAAAATCAAAACATCTGAAGTAAAAATCATTAATGCCCCTTCCCCCATGTTAGCACTGCTTCTCTTGATTTCTTTTGGATGTATCATTACTGCCCTAGACACCTGGGTTTTGGCATAATCCTGTAGTACTTCTTTCGGGCCTTCTGTGTCTATTTCGTCCTCCAAAGCCAGGTCTTTATCACCTCAGGACATCCACTGATTGCTATTGTCTAAGCCCTCTCCTGATTCTGTCTCATTTTAAATCTATCTTTACTTATCACATGCAGTTGCTTTTCCTGAAATAATGATCTCTGACTGTCACTCTCTTGTTAGGACTCTGACACCACTGCTTGCCAGACAGACTCCTCAGCCCAGAACTTCAGACTGTCCACAATACAGCACCAGCTGTACCTTTTATACTTCAGGGAGTGCGATCCCCGGAGGGTCTACTTGGTGTTCCCCAACTTCAGAGCATCCATTCCTCCCCTGCTCATGACATTTGCTGGCTCTGAAACACCCTCACTCAACATGTCCACTTACTTAAGCCTGTCCTTCCTGAAGGTCTAGCTCCCCTTTCACCTCCAGGTACCTGGTTTTTGGCACTCTCTCCAGACTCCCAGTTTCTGTAGTCCTTTTGTTTCCCCCTGCTCTTTATTCCACTGCCTCAGG
The DNA here is from genome assembly GCA_025594165.1 of Tamias sibiricus. Classification (NCBI taxonomy): domain Eukaryota; kingdom Metazoa; phylum Chordata; class Mammalia; order Rodentia; family Sciuridae; genus Tamias; species Tamias sibiricus. The sequence goes on along the minus strand of CM046666.1, from coordinate 45,596,266 downwards.
CTGTTACCTGATTTTGTTACCTGTCTCATCTCTCCCTGTTCTTTCCCAGAAGAGTGTTTTTGCAGGATTTTTTTGTTCCTCATTTCTGGGTAGCATTCTGTGAACAAATATTTACAAATGGGGAAAATACACAAGTACTAACTATTTGAGGAATTTCAAAATGTTTATATCTTAATGAGTTTTATTTGTAGATGTGCATTATTGTTCCTGTAAATGTAAAAAATAAACCCGTTATAAATAACATGCCTCATTATTTTCACTGTTTTAGCATTAGGAGTATTAAGAAAACATTCCTAATGTGAACATAGTTCAGCTCATTTCTGAAAATCATCTTTAAAAATACAGATTTATGAATCCCTTTTCTTTGCCTTAAAAAGCTTTTAAAGTTCAATTAAAAGTTTCTGGTATTTTAGACATTGAACAAAATTTAATAACATAGTAAAGGCTTAAAAGACACACAGCATTTTTGTTTTTGCCATTGCCAATAAAATAACTCAGTGGATAATTGAGATAATTTTACCAAAATATCAAGATATATGGATTTGGAGAAAATAAGATTTTCAATATGTTTTTATTGTATTATTAGATCATCTTTTCCTTTTATTGTGATATCAAAACATTTATAAACAATACAAATGGTCATGTTAATATTAACATTATTTAGGTAACTATATCAATGTATAACCAAACAAGCAATACTAAAAAAAAAAAAGAAAAAATATTAAAGACTCACTAATTCAGAAGCCTGAGTTATAGATTAATCTTTAAGGTGAAGGTAGTTTTATCATTTTTAAGAACATCATGGGGACTAAAATTATTTAAGGAAATGCTGCCTTACAAATTGTAGTGGGAAAGTATCTTAATGAATGGGCAAATATTCCTAATTATCTCCTTTTGGTGGGAAAATTTCTATCATTTCTTTTTTCTTATTCTACTTCCTCTATATATTCTTTTCTAATAAAGTTTAATTTATTAATTTTAATTGACAAGAAAAATGATATACATTTATTGTGTACAATGTGTTACTTTGTATAAATACATTTTGTGAAATCAAGGTATGTGACAAATGCACTCTCTCATACTTACAACATTTTGGGGTGAGAATACTTAAAGTCTATTCTCTTAGCAATTTTCAAATATACAATATATTGTTAATAATTTAATTTGTTATTAAGTTAAATTAAATTAACCTCACCATGAAGTAAAATAGATCTCTTGAAATTTTTCCTCCTGAAATTCTGTGTCTTTTGATTAACATCTCCCGGATCATTCCTCCAGCCTTTGGTAACCACTATTTCTAATTACTTCTCATTGAAATATACATGGCATTTCTAAAATGCTTTAAATTGTACTCTTAAATATGAATGTTGATCTTGTTACTATTCCTCATTTGCTAAGCAAACCCCTTTGTTTTTGTTTGTTTGCTTTGTTTTGGTTTTGGCCATAGGTATTGAACCCAGGGGTGCTTAATCACTAGGCCACATTCCCAGCCCTCTTTATTTTTTTATTTTGAGAAAGGGTCTTGCTAAGTTGCTGATGGCCTCCCTAAATTGCAGGGGCTGACCTTGAACTTGCAATCCTCTCTCCTGCCTCAGCTTCCTGAGTTGCTGGGATTACAGGACTGCACCACCACACCCAGCTTTAGCAGACCCTTTCAATGATACAATGAGGATGTGTTCTTGTGATAATGCTTAAAGAAACCTCATTTTCAAACTTAGATATAATTTTTCAATACGTGCGATCTGTTCACTGTCTCTAGCACTCTTAGGATCAGAGTCCCAATGCTGTCACATGGCACATTTCAATTCTTCCATGAACCCCCTGTCCACCTCCATCTCCCATCACCTCACCCTCTGCACAGAGAGATGACTTGCAGTCCCCTAGGTATTTCCAGGCCCTCTCTTAATCTGTCCCTCTGCCTACTGCACCTTTTCCACTTGAACTGCTCCCATACTGCCCCTCAAAACTGTTTTGTCCTTATTAGTTGTTGCAGGCCCTCTAGGGACTTGAGAGGCAGAGTGCCAGGGGATCTCCTATCCTAGAATGCAGAGTTCAGAGAATCTGGGAATCACTGCAGTGATCTATGGGTACGTTAATATTACTGAGGGCTTAAAACAATGGTAAAAGATAGGGTTTGGTTGGATAAAGCATGGAACCTACTTTAAAAACAAAAACAAAAACCATTCTGCAACACACAGTGCAAAATTAGCTGGTGCTTTTCAAGCACCATCAAGGAAACATTGAATATCAGGAAGTCACTGCTCTCACATTGAACACAGAACGTCAGCTGTGCTATCTGGAAGAGCGACCTCATCCGACTGACCTGCAGGAAGTGAGCTGAGTGCTAGGAACTATATAAGTGGGAACTTCAGCGTCTGATTTCACATGTGCTGCTCCTTGCCACCTTTCCATTTGGGCTGGCTCTGGCTATTCTGAACACTTTCTTCATGGGCTTCATTTTTGTTATTCCACCTTCGTATTGTTATTCTACCCCACTGGCCTCTGACTGCTTCCCAGCCTACTTTGCTCATCTCCTGCACCTTCCTAACCTTCATGTTTCAAAGTGTGCCAGGCTCTGTCTTCAGATTTCTTACATTTTCTGTTTAACTCACTCCCCAAGTGATCAGTCCCCTGGGCTATAAATACATGTCTGAATAATGAGGACCCCTGTATTTGTATCTCTTATACTTCTAGCCCTGAGTGAACCCCTCCTACATCCCAGGCTCATTTACTCAGCTTCCATTCAATGTCTCCACTGCACATTAAAAAGGTGCTGAGTAGCTTTTTTTCGGTGACAGCAAGGTCTGGTCCTGCGGAGGACGTCGGATTTAATCGTTAACTTCAGTGCTTTAGTACACCTTAACCTCCAACCCCCTCAATAAAATGATTTAAACCCCACCCCCACAAAAAAAAAAAAAAAAAAAAAAAAAAAAAAAGGTTCTGAGTATAGAAAGCTATCCCAAAGTCCAGAACTCAGCTCCAGGTTACAGTTCCTTCAACTTAGTCCTCCTTCAGTTTTCCCCATTGCCGAGGTAAATGGCAGCTGTATCCTCGTATTTTCTCAAGTTAAAAACTTTGGGCTTATCCTTTATGTCTTTCACATCTATAATGCAAACTATCAGTCCAACATACAGAATAAATCCACACTCTAATTCACAATCATTTCTGCTCTATGTCATTACTTCCTGGTGTCTGGAAAATTGTCGTGGTTTCCTAATCAATTTTCTAGCTTCCATCCACATTATCCTATGTTTTATTATCAATTGCATCCAGAATGACTCTTTTAGAACTTGTTCAGTTTGTTTCAAAGTGTCCAATGCTTCCCATCTCACAAGATAAAATGAAATCTTTAATATGCCACATAAGACTCTCTACAGAACTAGAATATTTCTCTGACCTTCACCTGTCTTGGTCACCTTGGCAACACCAGCCTCAACATTGTTCCTCATTCTCCTCTCTTTACATCTTTGCTGCTTGGAATTCCTCTTCAGGGAATGCCCTACCCAAGATACTCACATGGCTCACTCTCTTGATTGATTCCAGTGCCTGCTGAAATGTCACCTCATCAGAGAGGACTTCCTAATCTGAAATATTTTAGCCAACACCTCCATCACTCACTTTCCCCTTGTCTTATTTATAATTTCCAATATATATTCTACTGGAATTTAAGCTCTATGAGAATATGAGTGTTGTTTTTGTTTACTGGGATAACATCAGTGTTTAGAAGCATACAGAGCACATGAAGGCATAATATGGAATGAATGAATGATCTTATTTGTAAGAACTCCCAGGGAATAACCAGTTGTCAGTTCACTGTTACCATGGAGGAAAGACAGGCATGTTACATTCATGCCCTGGTAGTCTACTCAGAACTTGACATGTGGGTACTCTGCGATCTTTGCTGTCCTCCAGCTCCCCCGTGTGTCACCACCACCTCTCTGAAGATGGGTGCCGCTGCTCTCCATCAGAGGGGCATAAGCTGTTCATGCTTCTGCCATTTTATCCCTTTGTTCTCCACTGCGCTATCATACACGATAGTGTAAGTGCATCAGATTTTATTGAATTTTTGAAGTTAACAAAAAAAGGAAAGTATAAGTAAGAAAATAGTTCTGTCCATGAATTGTTTCTTTACCCTGTAGTCCAGGAGAAAAGTATTTAAGTGAAGCATTTAAGAGAATGTCTCCTGTTCTGGCCGTGTGTTTCTTCACATGACACTGTGCTTGTCTGTCTGCCAAAATAACCACAGAGCAGCTACACCATATTTTTGGTTTTATCTCTACCCTGAGAAGTTGGTTCTGTTTCAGGATCCATCTCCCTTCCTCCATTAGTACATTTCAAATGTCTTGAGTGTGGAATTACACTGGAGGTTTTCAGCAAGACTCTTCATGCTTGTTCTTGAAAATTAAGCTCCTCAAATGGCCCACAGCAAACAAAGGTACACCATGTCCTTACAGTCTGTCCAAATGCTAATTCTCCAAATTCTCTACTAAGTGGCTATGTCAACCTCCTTCTCTTTCTCTCCCTCTCCCTCCTCCCTCTCTCTGTCTCCTTCATGCATTTCTAAAGACAAGTTTTTTTTTCCCTAATAATATATGATATAATTAATCTAAATCTTTAACAAGGAAATTAAGTATCACAAAATTATCAAGGCTGCTGACTTCTTTCACAGTAGTTACTTCCTTATGATAAAGAACTTCATTAGCTCCTTTTCTTGAGGCACTGATTTTTTTTTTTTTTTTTTGTCAACACTTTAAACCTGTTGATCCATTGTCTTCTGGTTTGCATAGTTTCAGATGAAAAGTCTATGTCAATTTTAATTTTTTTTTTTTTTTTTCGGTGCTGGGGATCAAACCCAGGGCCTTGTGCGAGATTAGTGAGGCAAGCACTCTGCCAACTGATCTCTATCTCCCAGCCCCAATTTTGTTGTTCTTTATGTCTTTTTCTCTGGCTGATTTAAAAATTTTTTTTCTCTCTGGTCTTCAGCAATTTGATTATGATTTGCCTTAGCATTGTTTTCTTTGTATTTCCTCTGCTTGGGGTTTTCTGGGCTTCATGGGTCAGTAAGTTGTAGTTTTCAAAAGTTTGAAAATATTTCCGCCATTATTTCTTTTCTTTTCTTTTCTTTTTTTTTTTTGGTACCTGGAATTGAATTCAGGGGCACTCGACCACTGGGCTACATCCCCAGCCCTCCCTTTTTTTTGTATTTTATTAGAGACAGGGTTTCACTGAGTTGCTAAGTGCCTCGCCATTGCTGAGGCTGGCTTTGAACTCATGATCCTCCTGCCTCAGCCTTCCAAGTGCTGGGATTACAGGCATGAGCCACCGCGCCCGGCTCGCCATTATTTCTTGAAATATTATTCCTTCCTTCCTTTAGGCATCTCTAATTGCATGTATGTTAGACACTCTATAGTATTTTTGTAAGTCACTGATGTTCTTCTGTTCATTTCTTTATTTACAGTCCTTTTATTTATGTACTTCATTTTAGATATTTTCCATTATTATGTTAAGTTCTGTGACATTTTATTTTGCAGTATCTTATCTTCTGTTATTCCCTTCAAGTTTATTTTCCCTTTAAGATACTGTATTTTTCTTTGCTTGAAGTGTGATTTGGATTTTAAAAATATTTTCCATTTCTCTCCTTATTGTGTATTTTCTTCTTCCTTTTTGAATATATGGATCATACTTAAATGCTTCCAATATTTATCATTACTTCTTTTTCTTTTTTAAAATTAAGCTTTATTTATTTTAATTTATATTGGGGGTGTATTTTGTTTGTTTGTTTGCTTGTTTGTTTTTGGTACCAGGAATTGAACCAGGGACACTTAACCACTCAGCCACATCCCCAGCCTTTTTTTATATTTTATTTTGAGACAGGGTGTTACTGAGTTGCTTAGGGCCTCACTAAGTTTCTGAGGCTGGCTTTGAACTTCTTATCCTCCTGCCTAAGCTTTCTGAGCTCCTGGGATTATAGACGTGTGCCACCGCGCTTGGCTCATTATTTCTTTGAAATGATTTTTCTCTTGCTTACGTCATATGTTCTTATTTCCCTTGAGCAAATTTTTTCTTGTTAATTGATATATTAAACTTATATACATTTGTGGAGTACCTTGTGATGTTTTTAATAAATATATACATTGTGTAATCTTCAAATCAGGATAACACTCTCTCCCCAAACACTTATCATTTATTTATGGTAAAAATATTCAAAATCCTTTCTTCTAATTTTTTTCCCAAAAGTATGCAGTATGTTATCATTATGTATAGTCATCCTACCATGCAATAGAACACCAAAACTGGTACACATTAATCAACCATTTCCCTTCCCTCTATCTCCTTCTCCCTACCCAGCCTCTGATAACCACCATTCCACTCTCAATTTCAATAAGGTAAACTTTTTAGTTTGAGAACATCTGAGACATGTCTTTCTATGTGGAGCCTGTTTTACTTCACATAATGACCTCCAGTTCCATCCATATTGTATGAAATGATATGATTTTATCTTTTTTTATGGTTGCCTAGCATTCTATGTGTTTATTATAACCACTTTCTCTTTATCACTTCATCAGTTGATGGATACTTAGGTTGTTTCCATTTCTTGGCTGTTGTGAATACTGGTGCAATAAACATGCATGTGCAAATGATTCTTTGACAGACAGACTGATTTTTTTCCTTTGGATATATCATTAGTAGTGGCATTTTTGGATCATATGGTAGTTCTGTTTTTAATTTTTTTGAGGAACTTCTGTACTGTTTTCACAATGGTTCCCTTTTCCACATCTTCACTAGCACTTATTTGTTGTCATTTTGACAATAGCCATCCTAACTGAAGCAAAGTTATATTTCATTATGGTTTTGATTTGCATTTCCCTGCGTATGAGTGATGTTGAACATTTTTCATATACCTGTTGGCCATTTCCTTAGAAAAATGTCTATTTTAATCTATTGCCTATTTTGGATTGAATTATTTGTGTTTTTTTTTTTTTTTTCTGTTGCTTTGAGTTCCTTGTATATTTTGGTTGTTAATACCTCATACAATGTGTGGTTTCCCATGTTTGCTACCATTCTGTATTTTGTCTCTTCAGTCTGATAATTGTTTCCACTGTTGGGCTGAAGCTTTCTCATTTGATAAAATCCCATTTATCTCTTTTGGCTACTTTCCTATGTTTTAAGGTCTTATAAAAACAAACAACAGGAGCTGGGGTTGTGGCTCAGTGGTAGAACACTTGCCTATCAAGTGTGAGGCACTAGGTTTGATCCTTAGCACCACATAAAAATAAATAAAATAAATGTATGTGTACATATACTACTAAAAATAATTTTAAAAACAACAGTAAACTTCTTGCCCACTCCAATTTCCTGAAGCATTTCCCCTATTTTCTTCTAGTAGTTTTATAGTTTCAGATCTTACATTTATGTCCTCAAACAATTTTGAGTTGATATTTATATATAGTGAGATGTAGGAGTCTGGTTTGAGTCTTCTGCATATGAATATCCATATTTTCTAATACTATTTATTGAAAAGACTGTCCTTTCTTCAGTACATGTTTATAGCATTTTTGTCAAAGATCAGTTGGCTATAGATATGTGGGTTTACTTCTAGAAACCCTGGGGTTTTTAAACAGGTGCAAGATAGGAAGTTTAATTTTCATGAATGCTGGATTTTAATTTAGTTTAGTTTTAGACTTTATTATGGCACAGAGTTGCTTAGAAAAATGAGTTTTCAAAGATTAATTTTAAGCTTTAAGTTATATCCAAAGTGGCATTTAACATAGGATAATATAATCCCACTACCAACTAAGGCAATACCCTTTTAGGACTCCAACTAGTCTATAAGAGGAAACAAATGCAAATGACTAAACTACAGTAGGATACAGTAGGATTTTTGGATAAGGACATCAGTTGAGGAATGTGTAAAGTACCATAGAAACACAGAGAAGGGTTGAAAGGATAGGAAACTGATTTTCTTTTTTTTTTTTTTTTTTAAATATTTATTTATTTGCTTTAGTTGTACACAATGCGTTTATTTGTATGTGGTGCTGAGGATCGAACCGGGCCGCGCACATGCTAGGCGAGCACTTTACCGCTGAGCCACAACCCCAGCCCGAAACTGATTTTCTTTATGGAACACATTACTGTCTATCATCTGTTCATGTATTTATTTAACACTATGTTAAGACCCAACAATGCAATTCCTACTCTAGAGGAGAGATAGCTCTTAAGTAATCACAGTTTAGTGCAGAAGCAGCTTTGGCTGAGAGGTTAACAGAAATGGAGAGGAAGTGGATAATCAGGGAATGCTCCTAGGGGAGACTGAGCCTCACACACAAAAAAGGCTCACAGCAAAGAGCATCCCGTTCTGGGAATTCTGGTAATACAGTGTGACAAGAACATGGATATCAAGTGGCAGCTCTTGGGGAAAGAAGGTTGCAGAGGTCGATAGCAGGTAGATCATCAAGAACTGGCTGCATTCTTCTCTGGTGTTTGGCTGGAAATAGGAAGCATTGAAAGTGTGTGTGTGAAGTGTGTGTGTGTGTGTGTGTGTGTGTGTGTGTGTGTGTGTGTTAAATGAGGAAGCAGTGATGATTTGTGTTTTAGAAAGTTTATTCCAGTGGTAGAGTGAGGGATGAATGGAAGGAAATAAAAGAGACCAATGGGAAGCTATAATGGAAATAATAATCCAGGAAATAAATGATGAGGAACTACACTAAGGGAGCAGTGGAAGAACTGGAGAGGTGAAGGAGAGGGCCTAGGGAATTGTTTAGGAGATCAACAAAAGGACATGTCTACTTAGATGTAGAGGGTGATGGAGAGGACAGGGTCTATGGTGACTTCCAGTTTTTAGGCCCAGTAAACTAAGTGTACCCAGTAAGGGCTCTTACTCCTAAAAGGGTTTTTCTATGCAATGAAACACAAGGAAAAGTAACAGGGTTCCATTCATACTTTCCTTGGCTTTTTGCATTTGTTTTTGTGTCTTATAGACAGTAAACTAATACAGTGGTGTATGTACATAATTTAAAATAAGTGAACAGCAACATACTGTAGGGTATGCTTAAATACTTTATTACCAAATTGTGTAATCAAAGCCCTTAGAGACTCTTGAAACAAGGAGGAGTGGATTTGGAGTTTCTGGAGACCTTGAGGTGCTTGTAGGATGTTTGAGCAGTAATTTCTTAATGCAGGCAGGACTTTCCAATAGAGCTTTCTGTCCACCAGATCACAGGAATGCTCTAAATATATCCAACATGGTAGCCTGCAGCTACATAGGGCTATTTAGCACTTGAAATATGGCCAGTGCAACTGAGAAACCGAATTTTTCATTCTGTTTAATTTAATGTATTTAAATTTAAATAGTCTCATGTAATTGATGTCTACAGTATTGAAAAGCATAGATCTAAAACTTAGGGGAGGGACCTGGGGCTTTTATTTATTGAGTGCTTCCACTGGCAAAGCACTTTATATACATTGAAAATAATTTCATATCACTAGTTGCCCTAATGAGTATGTGGTGTTAAAAAAGGAAGTAGTAAGTTCTTAATTTAGCCTTTTATTAATAAAAGATAAAAAGCACATTTACTCTTTCATACATATACTTTCTTGATACTCTGATAGTAGGTATTTACGTATCTTTCACAACCAAGTAACAGTTTTATATTTTTCTTTCAGGTGGTTTGCTCTGTTAGAGATTCAAATATGTATTATTTTAATACTTTACAAATATGACTGTACTCTTCTGGACCCATTACCAAAACAGGTAAATGTATTCAGATTCTTGACTATCATGACAACTTTCAGATTTAATATAAGCTCTAGGCCTTGGTTTTAAATTCTAGACATGAGCCGACTAATTCTCACTTTGGCCTGATCTGAACACATGCCTTAGATGAAACCAGACTGAGAACACACTGGGTCCCATTAATTCTAGGTCTAATCTATGCCAGTGTTTCCACTACTTCCAATGTTAGGGGCTCCTCAATGGATTTACCAACTTTTACCCTTTTCCCTAGGTTAAGTAAACATGGCCTTAAATTTGACCTTGTTTCCCTAGAAAGGAATGTTTTCTTTGGTACAAAAGTGAACCATCTATTTTGGATGCAAGTCACAGCCCTTGGTCCATGTGGAAAGCAATAGCATGGAAAAAAAGTTGGCTCCCAGTAAAACCAGAGAGCAGAAATGAGAAGGTCATGACTTTACACCTACCTCTGACCATCAAGTGTTCCAGTAATTTAACTCCTCTGTGGACCTGTTCTTCTAGACCTGTGGCTCCCAAACTGACAGGAGCTTCAGAATCACTTAAAGGGCTTGCAAAATAGACAGCTGCCCCATCCCTTGAGCTCCTCATCAGTAGTTCTGGGGAGGAATCTCCAAAATTTGCAGTTCTGATAAGTTCCAGGTGGTATTGCTGCTCCTGGTCTGGGTGTCACACCTTGAAGACTCCTGTCATAAGGAATAAAGGGAGGTTCAACTTAATTACAAATGTTTGGAAGTCATTTTTGAAACTCTGGATAAAAGGTGCGATTTAAACTGAAGTTAAGCAGTACATGCTCAGGGCTACCACATAACATTTTGTGTTTTGATTTACTCTTGATATAATAAGGCTAGTGTACCAAGGATAACTAAAACTCTTGATACTTCAGTGGAAATTACATGAGTGTTTAAGTAACATAAAATATATTTCAGACTTGCACATTTCAGCATTTTCCTTAGACTTCTTTTGCACTTGTATTTTAAGTTCAAGTAACTACTAGTGATGAAGAGCTCTCAAAATCTTATACTGAAAGACAACTCAAAAGCGCCTCTCACAAAGTTTTCGGCTGCCTGCTGCGTTGTTCAAAATGAAGATCAGAGCCAGGCTTAACAGACTCCAAATACTAGTTCCTGGCTCACCAAGTTAGATTTCACAATTTTCCCCAGGACTGACAATACCCAGCTATTTTTCTGCCAGCAAGAGGACACAGGAATGCTTACCTATTCCCTGAGATGACATTTGTCAAAACCAGGGAGATCAATAATTTAGATCAGCTTCTTAGGCAAAATGTTTTCCTAATACTTTCTTCCTACATAAGAATTCCATTAGCTACACTTTCTTAGACAAATTTTGGTACATCTTATTTATATTTTGATGGCACTATGAACATTATTAAACAAATGTTATCTCAGTTTGAATTAAGTACAAGTTGAAGTGAATTTTTATAATCTCAAAGAGCAGTTCATTTCACAATCCTTATTCTAGAAAGAGAAAGATCAATGATTGGAATTGCTTTAATAAATTGTAAAAACAGGTGATCAACAAATGCAGGAAATGACCTTCAAACTGCCAACCTCTTAGAGTGAGGAGATGGGTCATCAGGAGTGTCTGAACACTCTGTGGTCGAGTGCAGGCAGGTTAGTGGACTTGGAAACCTGCTTCCCTGCAGGAGTCCGCCTGCCCTAGTAGCAAAAATCAAACTCTAGACTCCCCAGTTTTAATTTTTAAACATCTCCGTGTTTTATATGTTGAGGTGCTGGGGATCCAATCAAAAGCCTCACGGGATTTTAAGCAAATGCTCTACCCCTGAGCTACACCTCCAGTCCCCAGCATTTTATTTTATCTCAGAGGGTCGTAAGAGATTATTTTAGTTTCAATTCCCTCCCACTATGATCCAAACAATGAGGAAACACTATGCAGCATTCGGGAATCCGTGATTGGCAGCAGGGTCCTGATCCTGGCAGTGGGGGCTGTTCCATTTTGAGCATTTGTAAAATGATGACTTCAAACCCACTCTTGCTACTGTAGTGGATTTTTACTGGTTTCACTGTTTTTGTTCCATTTTACCTTTTGGGGGGGGTCACAGATTCTAAAAATATTTTCACAAAAATAATGGAACCCCTTCTAGAAAAGTACATATTTCTTTATATAAAATTGTGGGTGCAGTTTCAATGGGCTTGTGGGAACCTTGCTCCTCATTCTATCAACTCCCCTGAAAATTGCCTTGCTGAGGAGCCCATTCTGTGCCCTGCTGCCTTCAAACCTGAAAACAGACTGATCTACCTCCTCTTTCCCAGCTCCCCATCACCACCACCCCCAAACTCTCAAAGTCTATAGAACAGGTTGCTTTTCATTTTTAATCCCCTAAGTGCCCAAAATATTTTTTTTGTATTCTTAATACACTGACCTACTGTCACCCCCACACAGATTCATACTTTGTTCATAACTATATTTGGAACCCACAAGGGTCTTTTTGAAACATCATGATTGTAAGTACACTGTAATCATGGTTTATACCAACTCTGGAAGTTTTCTTGCATACTTCTAACACATCTAGAGCTCTCATCCAGCAATTTATAAATGAGGTGTTATAGCTTTTGAGCCAGCCTTACTGATATCCTCTTTAGCCAGAGAAAGTGAAGGGAAGACAGCAAGCAGGCCCATAGACTTGGGTGTGTGAATTTGAAGAGATTGTTATTAAAATAAGGTATTTTCTTTTTCTGCTTCTTCAATGAAGGTTAAAATTGATGCTTGATGTGAAACTCCCCAATGCAAACAGTTCCCAACCTTCACAACTGAAGTTCAGTACCTTTTAGAGAAAATTGCAGTTGAATAAACCTTAAGTCTAAACTGTTGGCTTATGTCTCTTTTCTACTTCTTCTGTATTTTTGTTTTTAGAGTTATCTCCATTTGGTGGGTGTCCCCCAGCCAGAAGGTCAATGCCGAATAGAATATAAACAAAGAATATGACATCTGTGAGGGCTCAAGAGGGCCAGGGCCTTCTGGAAGAGCGATGCCACCCACTCCTGGCAGAATCCCTGACACTAACCTGGCAGCACCTGGACCTAAGCTCTGCTGAAACATGCTGCTTTACTTTGGGGACTTAGTTCAAGAAAATATCCAAATCTTCAAAATTAGGAATCTGACATCATTTCCTGTGAATATGTGGTCTATAGCATTTTTTTGCTTTAATTTTTTATTAGTGTATTATAGTTATTCACAATATTAGGGTTCATTTTGACATAATCATACAAACATGGAATATTATTTGCTCCAGTTCAGTCCCCAGTACTCCCCTTTCCCTACCATCCTCCCTTCATCTATTCCCTTTCCTCTACTCTACTGGTGTTTCTTCTGTTTAGCTTCTATTTATTTTAAATTAGTGCCTTATAGATATACATAAAGGTGAAATGCACTGTGGTATATTCACATATGTACATAGGATAGTAAGGTCAATTTCATTCCACTGTTCCTCCCTTTTCCCATCCTTTCCTGCTCTCCCCATAAAAATAGAGGAAAGGTCAGTGGAAAATGTTGAAATAATTAGAAAAAGCATTTTTGAAGAGTTGGAATGTAGTTTCTTATGTAACTGTATTATAACTTCAAATAGAAACAATGTCATTCAAATGGAAATCTTAGCACATTAAATGCACTTTGAAGGCAGCACACAAATTTCTATTTTGAAAACACTAAAAATCTTAGATACTGAAAAATTTAATGATTTCTAAAATTTTTCTACTTTTTATATGATTCTTAGGTAGCAATTGGAATTCTTAGGCTCTATTAATATAATTCTTTATTATAAATGGGTCTAATGCTAAAAGCATGAATAAAATGATAGTTTTCTAAGATCAGTTTGGAGAGGGATCATGTCTTAGACTCAATTCTATACTCTGCTATGCCTAGGACAGCATTTTCTCCACAGGGAATATTTAATAAATGTATTTTGATTGATGTATTGATTTGTGTTTTAATTATGCTGGAAGCACTCATTTTATTAAAGATGTTTACAATTGTAGTTAACAGAAATGACATTTTTGCTACGGGTGGAAATATGAATATAATGGTGTGCCAAGGGCAGAAATGTAGAAGGAGGCTTATTCATGGTATCCTCTTTAGCCAGAGAAAGTGAAGGGTAGACAGCATTTGCATTCAACTGCATTTGAGTGTATTACTCAGTACTTGCAAGTGTGCAATATTTGCCATAAAATCCAGAAAAGAAGCCCTATCATGTTCAAGGGAAACATAATAACCGAATAAAAATGATGTCATGATGTATCCTCCAATATCCAAGAAAACACTGCTTGCCTTCTTTATTTCACAGTATGTTTTGAAGTACACATTGTCCTCTAGGTCTATTTGCTTCCCTGTGTGAGAATCATCTCAGGGGGTTGATAATTATTGCTTAGTTATCTATTTCCTACCAACAAACACATGATTCCCCAGGAGAAAATTAAGTACTTTGAGGGGCATTAACTCTCCCAGACTAATGTCATGATTTTGAAGCCTAGCTACCAACTCACAGCTTTGCCTAGCAAGCTCGGGTTCTGGAGTTGGAAGGGGCTGAAGAAAGCAGGTTAGAGTCCTCAGCGGTTCTGAGAGTTGCAGACCACAACCTGGCAGGTTCTACTAAGTGTGGTAACTGTTCTAAGGGAAGGTATGTCCTCCCCACAGCACAGCCCACAAAGAAACACTGTATTTGTAGAAATATCCACTTTAGCTAAATTGCAGTGGCTCAGTGCTAGTGTTTATCTGCATATTCTTGCTGGGTAAGGAAGAATGTTAGCTGACACATCTATATATTTTAAAACAATGCAGACACACATCTGTTGACCTTCGGAAACATGAAAAATTACCACCACTGCACTTGAAGGTCTCATATGTTTTTTATTTCCCTAGCCTGAGGTTTTATGTAACATATTCATAATTTCTGACCTTGGGTTTTAGATAATATATTACATGTACATGTATACATAATATATAATAATAATTTATTATTTATATATTTTGTATATACATCATGTATAATAATTTGTTATATAGAATATTAATTTTTCAATACATCCTCATGCGTTAACTGGGATTTTATGAAATCAGAGCCTGAGACAAAGATTTTTGTGTGCAGAATTTATTTGGGAGGTGCTCCCAGGCAGCAGAAGTGAGAGATAAAGTCAAAAGGTTGTGTTATCAAGGTATATTGTAGCATATACAATACCTCCTAACTTTGTCAACCTGAAGGATAAACCTGAAGTATAAGCAGTAGGAGGAGCTCTTGACTGGCTCCTGTTCCCCACTGATTAATGATTACCCCTGGGGATGTTAATCCTGCAGTGCATTTGTGTATGTGTGTGGAAGATGGGTGGTGGGGGGTGAATTCTTCTCTAGCAGGACTCTGCTTTTTTTTATTTTCTTCTTCTTTTTTGCATTGGGCACCCCATCTTTTTAGCTTTCAAATCTGGGGTTAATTTACCCTGTGACAGAGTGCATGATCATTGGAAGTTGCAACAGAACTGTACTGGTCCAGCATTGCATTGGACCTAATAGTTAAGGACATTGGGTCCACTTGGAGTCCACAGATGTCTGACAGGGTTGAACAGAAACTAGCAGTAAATGGCAATTCCTACAAAAGGTATGGACTCTGGCTTTAGGAAATTTGCAGGTATTTCATCTATCCTCTTTGCTTTATTTTCTTGTGCACTTAAGTAGAAGAAAACTGTTTAAAAACTGATAAATGAAGAATCAATGAAAACTGTAAGATCCTGTCTGGATGTGCATTACATGGATGTGATTTGTCATCAAAACACATGAAAAGGGTCTAACTGACTAAAAGGGGGGGAAAAAACAGAAACAAAACTTAAAAATTTGAATCAAGTCATTAATTACAATACATACATTTTAAAATGTAAATTTACTAAACAAGTTTATCTCTTGTATAAAAAATACCATGAAACCTTGGGTCTAGAAGCAGAAATGAGCAATAAGAGTGGATTCTTGATGCATATCAGCAAAGAGTGAAAAGAGAGAAAAAGGGAAAGATGTTTGACATTTTGATCTTTGCTTCTCAGTTTCTTTGCCTCTGTGATATTTTTGATTTGTTAATGACCTGACACTGTGGGTCAGCTGCTGGGCCCCTCTTAGGCCTTGCATGTGTCTTGCTTTGATCTCGTCTTTGGTTTTGACCCTCTCGGGTCTGGGCAGGTGGTCATGGTGAGGCCTAGGGACATGTATGTTTCTGTGGCATCTGGGCTGCCAGCCACAGGGTGGGTCCAGGCCCACAGGGTCCCCAGGCCCAGTTCAGATTCCTTGCTATGCTGGGAAGAGTCAGATCCACCAGACATTGTCTTCACAGCAGCCCATCCCCTGTCGTGGGCTCAGTATCTAGGGTATGAACCAATGACCCAGCTAGCCTTGTCCTTTGGAGCTGTCCTGGGTGCTACGTGGGTGCTAGAGACCCATGACAACTGGGGTGGTGGTATTGATAAGGAGCTTGTGGCTAGTTTCTCAGAAGCCTTGGTTAGGTCAAGACTGCCTGGTGGAGTTTTAGCTTGGTGTTGCTATTTCAAAAGAAAAAAAAAAAATTAAAGGTGGCTAGCTTTGTTTTTCATAAGCAATTCAAAGATAATTGTTAAAAATGAATAAATTAGGTAAACATAAACAGCATAAATGTTTCTAAATTAACTCTTCATGTTTCAAAAAAGAAGTTTTTTTGAAACTTGAAACCTTAAGGTGAAATGAAGTTAAGAGGCCACTCACTAGACGTCTGGGTCATTTCTGAATAAGTTAAAATGCTAAAAATGTTCATTACTAAGCATAAGGCTATGTATTTTAGCATCTTGTTTTTATATGGCATAGAGTAGCTAGATATTTGTGTCTGCTAATTTAAAACCATGTTTCTTAAAATTACAAAACATGCCAATATAGAATGGTTCAAAATTGCTTACTATTTAGGTTGTCACTAGAAATTAAGGTTGCTAAGAATTAAAATTCTAATAAGTTTATAGTAATTTATGCTAGAGAAAATAAGGGAAACAAAGAAACTAAGATGTCTTTGATGAGGAAAGGTATAAGGCAAGTGTGACAGTGTGCTTTGTCTAAATGGAGGTGATTCTAGAATGAAGGAAGGAAGGATTATATACATCTCCAATGGTTGTGATGTGCAACTGAAAGAACTCCGTAAGATTGACCCAAGTCAAATTATCTGTGATGACTTAGTAAGCAAACCCGATGGGCCATCATTAGCCCTGATGTACAAATGAGAGGATTGTAGCTTGGAAAGACCAGGGGACTTACCAAGATCATACTGCTTATGGCAGAAGCAAGGACTCAGGAGACTCTGGCTGTGAACTTGCCCTCATGCTATTAAACTGCATTCTGTTCAAAGGGGAATACATCTCCTACAAGAGACAGCAACTTGACCCTGTGGTGGTCATAATTTATACTGTGGTTCTCTCCTAACTCTTGCAGGAGAAGTGGTCAATCTGTTGTGTAGCCTCTATTACAGAGGGAGAGGGCAAGGAGCCCTGCTGTGTGGCCCATTTCTTCCCCCAGTTTCCTTCCCTAGAACACAACCCCACCACCTTGTGGTAACTGTGCTGCAGACTGTGGGAGAGGCCCTTCACCGCTCAAGAAGAAAAAACATCTTGGGAAAATGCATCTTCTGAGTATGGGCATATATGTGTTAATATCAAACAAATGTTATATGTTCAGATGATATATGACAGCAATGTGTTGATGCATTGTTACTTAACAACAATTGGAGATACACACACACACACACACACACACACACACACACACATTTTGTTCCTTCACAAAAATACCACAGTCATGTCCCCCAACAGGCCATAGGGTAAGGATTTTATGAATGTTCCCTTTTGCTGGAGACAGAAACTAGCTAAGTACAGAATAGCCTTAGTTGAAGCTGTGTCTTCACATTACCTTGCCTTTAGATATTTTGTAGTTCTGGAAAGAATTATAAAGAAGAGACCTAGAAGGGGGTTGTGGTTTCTGCTTCCCAAAGCATACAAACTCTCCTCTGATTTGGATGTTGCTGCTGTTGGAGATAAATGTGCACAGAACCATATAGTACATTGTCAGAGACCTCAGCCTAACATCCTTTACTGATTAAGAAGTTAAAACCTGAGCAGAGAAAGGTTGCGTTCGGAGCCCTGGTGAGATGTTCAGTGACTGGCAAAGACAAAACCCTACATGAGATTGTGTAAATGAATGATTCTTGCAGGACAGAAAAACCATGGAACACATGAGCAAAGTTCCAACTTCAACTGAAAGCAAAACTTTTCTTTCTACAACACCTTAATTTATAGATCCCCTGATGAAAGGAAACTGGTAACATCTATCCAGTGGTTCTCACATTCTCATTTAGTTGACTTTACATCATTTTTTGCAGAAGCCTTTTCACACCTGCATGGTCCTAGGTGTGGAAAAAGCACATTTTGAAAGCACTGTACCTCTCAATGTCAGCTGCTTTCTGAAGGGCAAAAATCACACCGGAGACAACTGTGCAGCCAAGAGATTTATTCACCAGCCTTTACGGCTGGTCGGAGGTAGAAGTACGGGGAGAGAGGAGTCAGGGAGAGGGAAGTGTGCAAGCTCTGACAGAGGGTCGGAGGGTCAGTGCCTGGTCGTGCCGGCTGTGGTCTCTGGAGCTGTCAGCTGGGGCAGCTGCCATTGGGCTGGAGGCTGGAGCTATCAGCTGGAGCAGCTGTCGTCCGTCGGGCTGGAGACAGTGAGTCTGGAGCTGTTGCACCAGCTGCTTCCTCTCCACAGGGATGAGCTGTTGTGTCTGAGCTCTGGGCAGGCAGGGACTTAAGTAGGGATTTCTGGTGTGGGGGGGGGGGGGGTGTGCCTGAGCGACCTTTAACGCTATTGGCTCTTTTCCCAGTAAACAGGACAACCTTTAAGCCAATTGACTCCTGCCTGGGGAACAGAGCAACCTTTAAGCTGATTGGCTCCTGCCTAGGGAAAATGAAACCAGGTTGCTCCTAATAGAAATTTTCATGGGGGAGGTGGCCTGTCGTCCCAAACCTATCTATCACTTTCCCATATTTCCCAGGACCTTGACAGGTATGCAGGGTCATGTGACTGGTTTAGGCCAGTGGGTTGTAAGTAGAGGTGGAGGGTGTCAATTTCAAGTGTAAACATGTAAGTACATGGCCTCACCCCTACTTCCCTGATGCTGTGATGGGGACTGTGCCGCAACAAGAAGGCAGAGCCTCCCTCAGCTGGGGTCCCTGAGTGTCAGTGAGGAGGAAAAAGTCCCCTCCCACAACTGGACACACCATGACTGAGAGGCAGTGATATTGGCTCCTGTGGCATAAACCAGCCTGTCTGAACAGTACTGGAACTGAAATTCTGATTCCTATTCTTTATGCCTTTGGTCCTCTTTAGTCTGATTCATTTAGAGGAACACAGTTTCAGCATGCTGAATTCAAGCTCAAGGGTGTCAATGTGATTACACTAGATGTTTTATGGACATGCTATACAATGATGTTTCTTAAAGTCATAACACTAAAGTAGAAATTATATGTTGGTTGTTGGACTTCATTTTCTGAGCAATTGATTGGTTTATTAAATAGAAAAGAATTCACACAAAATAGTTTTTGAGTCACACAGATTGCTAGCTCATTGAGCAGACACTCATCAACATATTTAGTGAGTACCTAACGAGGCACTGTGCTTATTACACTCAACAGGGAAAAGAACACAGGGGTTCAAAATAGGAACTTTCATATTCAATCATCTGGCCAGGCACAGTGGTGCACTCCTGTAATCCCAGTGGCTTGGGAAGTTGAAGTAGGAGGATCAAAAGTTCAAGGCCAGCCTGGGAAACTTAGTGAGATCCTGTCTCAAATAATAAATGAAAAGTGCTGGGGTGTGGCTCAGTGGTAGAGACCTCAGTGCCAAAGGGGGGAAAAATCCAGTCATTTGCTCTCAGAATCTAATTTTATCACTTTCTCAGTGTGAGAACTTTTACAAGTTACTCAACTCCCTAAGCCATGGACTGTGTGGAGCTAATAAGCCATTCCTATTTGTACTTGAACTAGTACTCTAACAGAAAATCTAGCACATAGTAAGTATAAAACAAATGTCAAATATTGATTGAATGATTTTGCCTACTTATCTTCAAATGGAATTTTTGTTTCTGTTTAATAAAAGTCTTGCTGGCATTAGGTCACTAATCACTGTCTCAAACAAAAGAAGATCAGCAGAATTCTCAGCTCTATCACAACATGCTGCAAGATTGCAGTGCTCTTCCTGCACGACAACAGGAATGTCCTTTTAAATGTTTCTCTCTTCATCTAACCACCTCATTGTTTAATAAGTTTGTCCAAAAACAAACAAAATGATCCATTCCTTCCCTTTCAACTTGCTAAGGGCCACCATGTGTTTTATTAATTTGATTCATAGATTGTGTGAAACACTTTTCATCATGTCTAATGTAATATTCTTTATCTGTTCATTAATACATAAAACTAATGTGTCAAAAAATAACAGGGCTTATTTTTCTCTGTTTTGAAATCAAAGACCATAAATCAAAATAATGAAAAATTTCACTTAATACCTAGGCTCTCTGCTGTTGGAAATAGGAGGTAGAAAGACAACTGTTGTAATATTTGTTGTATTCTGGGAAGACTCAAGTTCAAGGTGGCCACATATCTCCATAAGTTAATGTACTAATCACATGAGGTCTCTGAGCTTCAGTTTCTTCACATATTAAATATTATTTGACAATAAAATTAATGAAGAAAGGCACAGGGAAATCTCTATATCTTCCAATTTTTCTATGAATCTAAAACTAGTCTAAAAAATAAAATTATACTTTAAAAAAGAAATGAAATACTGATAAATCCTGCAACATGGAACTTGAAAACATTATGCTAAATGAAAGAAGCCAGACACAAGAAATCACATATCCCATGATTCCACTTATACAAAAGAACCAGAAAAGAGAAATTTTCAAGGAAAGAAAGTTGATTAGTGATTTTCTAGGGCTCTGGGGGATGGGATGTTGGGTAACAGCTATTCATTGGGGTTCTTTGGGGCAATGAAAATGTTTTTTGTTTGTTGGTTTGTTTGTTATTGTTGTTGTGATACATTACCAAAATCAGTTTAGTTAATAATATATCCTTCATCTCACATGGTTTTGTGAGGCTTTGTACTTTTACAGGGAGAGGATTGGTGAAGATGAGAACAACGCCTCTCTCAGCAAATAATGGTAGTTTCCAGGGACAAGGGATTGGGAGAAATGGGGATATGGCTGTCAAATTTTCAGTTATATGATGAATAATTTCTTGGGAATCTAATGTACAACATACAGACTATAGTTAATAATACTGCATCATTTACTTGAAACTTGCAATAAAATATTTTTAAATTGAGTTTGGTGATGTTAGCACAACTCTGCATGTACTTAAAGCCATTGCATCTTACATTTTAAATGGGTAAATTGTCTGGCATATCAATTATATTTCAATAAAGCTACTAAAAAAGGCTACTGTGGCTGGGTGTGGTAATGCATGCAAGTCTTGAGACCAGCCTCAGCATCTTAGCAAGACCTTGTTTCAGAATATAATAAGAGAGCTGTGGGTGTAGCTCAGTGGTAGAGCACTCCTGGTTGAATCCACAGCCTCTCTCTCTCTCTCTCTCTCTCTCTCTCTCTCTCTCTCTCTCTGTGTGTGTGTGTGTGTGTGTGAGAGAGAGAGAGAGAGAGAGAGAGAGAGAGGCAATTGTGAAGAATAAGCAATGTGGCATGACTCTTAAAACAAAAGGCAGTTTTGCAAAAAATAACAATTTATTAAATATAATACATCACAATTCCTGATTCTGAGATCCTATTTTTTGGGGGCTAGATGTAAATTCACCATGAGTAATTAATTCTGAGGAACCCCCTATCCTTCCTAGCATCACAGTAAAATCAAGAATATTACCTGGAGCCTAGGAAGTGCTTCCATTCACCACTGCTTCAAGTCTGCCTCTGCCACCTTTGCTGTCCACTGCAGTCCAATGGCTCCTGGGATTCCTGGGCTTTGCCCCCATGGCTGGCAACACTGGGGCCTGTGTCTCCTTCTGCCCACACTCCCTGCATCTCACATCTCCACCAGACCCTCCAGGACTCAGCCACCTCACCCCTTGCCAGTCTTTCTAGTCTAGAGTGATACTGTCTTTGCCCCCCACTTCTCCAAGCTTCCCTGTGGTGTCCCTGAACCCCAGTGCTCCTTGTTCTTTAAGAGATGTTCTTGATGTGGGTCTCATAAACCTACAGCCAACCTCAATTATAAGGACAGAAAAAGTTTAAACTTAAAATATTTCCAGGAAGTCGTAGCAATAGTTACATTCAACTCTTCCAGTGTAGCAAGAACAAACGGAAAGATTGAAGTGCTCTATTAGAGCTTCTGAAAGTTTGCCTATTTGGATGCTTCAATGCCATGAGCCAAGGATGATGATGATGATGAGTCAATACTGAACAGGGCTTTGTGTTTGGCTTCGTGTAAGCACTTTCCATGCTTTTCCTCTCTTTTTTCAGGAACAAATGAGAACTACACTCAATAATGGATTACTGACTTTGGTTCACTTCCAAGAAATGTAGCAAACTGCATCACAGAACAAGCATCCTGAGATTGTAAACCAGACTTTACTGATGTGTTTAGGTAAGAAACCAGGATTCTTGCATTACAGTTGCCTGTGCTCATGGAAATAAGCAGTAGTCTTGAATTTTTCAGTTTACTTCCCAATAAGAAGAAATGGAAGTGGAATCTTCACTAAAGAAAGAGAGCTCAGGGCAAAGTTTTTTCCTCAACAACAAAGAGCAGCCGCTCTCGTGTTGAGAGCCCCCGCTCTTGTGTTAAGAGTCCCGGATGAAGAAGGGAGGACCCTTCCTGACTGAGCATGGGACTCAGGGAAAGGGGCTAAGCACAGTCCCTGCTGCACAGTTGAGACACACTTCAGCTCTGGTTTCCTTCTCTGTACCTCGAGAAGGCCAGACCAAACTAGAGGAGCTCTAAGCCCCTCTACATGTCTCACATCTTACGATGGTACACACATGTTTGTGCAGTAAATACTGCATCAGTAGGTATGCATGGGAGGCAGAATTTGTGTGGTTATCAAGTCATGCTATCAGACTTTCTGCATCTTTTGTCATGAACGGGATGAAGGTCAAGGCAGCTCAGAGCAGGGGCCCAAACCCTGACTTAGACTCAGAACTCTCTGTCCTAATTCTGGCTTACCTGTTTTCTAGCCTTGTTTCTGCTTGATC
This sequence comes from Tamias sibiricus, assembly GCA_025594165.1. Lineage (NCBI taxonomy): Eukaryota > Metazoa > Chordata > Mammalia > Rodentia > Sciuridae > Tamias > Tamias sibiricus. The sequence continues at coordinate 45,573,248 of CM046666.1, read as the reverse complement.
TCCCAGCCACATTTCTTAGTGATAAAACAGATACCTAAGGACAGCCCGAGGACCTCCGCTTGAGTGCTACCAGGCCCAGGTCAGTCCCACCAACTTTTGCCTGAGTGCAGGTGGGCCCAGGGAAGCCCCGCCAACCTCCAATCAAGTGCAGATGGCCCAAGAACAGCCCCAAGGACCTCCACTTGAGTGCGGCCAGGCCTGGGTCAGGCCCACTGACCTCCAACCTAGGGCGGCCAGGTACCTGTGGAGTTCAGGCAGGCCTAGGACAGCTTCGTTGACTTCCACTCAGAGGACTACCTCTTCTGATCAGCAGACCACCGCAGGAGCTCAGATTCAACCAGTTCTGCCCACACGAACCTGCGTGGAATCCTGGCCAGGGTAGGTCAAGAGTCCACTACCCCACCCCCACCTGGGAGCACAAGCCTTACCCATTTCCATCTTGAGACACTGCAGATATAGCCATAGCCTTCCCCACACAGTAACCCCTAACTTTTGACAACAGACAGAGCCTAAAAGCAGCCACATCTCAGAGCAGGCATCCCAAAGATATTATAAAGCTCACCCTTTCAGCCCCATCTCTGGAAGGCCATTCATCTTGGAGTACCTTCACTGTTATCTTGAGTTACCTCTGCTACTGCTGACACCACCTTTAATTGCAGTAGCATACATTAAGGGACACCTGCAGGTTCTGAAAGCCCAACATTAAGATGAGGCACAGACAATCTGCATGGATATTACAAGAATATAGGGTAGAAATTGTAATATCCCAGATCTATACTGCAAGAAAGGAAGGCAAGTAGACAACATGAAAAAATCAAGGGAGGAAAGTACACCAAACAAACCAGGATGCTACAATAACAGAACCCATGCTCAGCGAAGTTGATGAAATGTCAGAGAAGGAGTTCAGAAGGTTCATAATTAAAATGATCTGTGAATTAAAGAATGACATAAATGAGCAAATACAGGCAAAAATTGATCACTACAACAAAGATATAAGAGAGCAAATACAGATAGCAAAAGATTACTTCAAAAAAGAGATAGAAACTCTGAAAAGAAAACCAGTCCAAAATCCTTGAAATGAAGGAAACAATTAACCAAAATAAAATCATAATAGAAAGCATCACCAACAGACTAGATCAACTGGAGGAAAGAACTTCAGATAATGAAGACAAAGTATATAATCTTAAAAATAAAGTTGACCACACAGTGAAGATAGTAAGAAACCATGAACAGAACATCCAAGAATTATCGGACAGCAGCAAAAAGACCAAATCTAAGAGTAACTGGGATAAAGGAAGGCACAGAATTTCAAACCAAAGCAATGCATGATCTCTTCAATGAGATAATATCAGAAAATTTCCCAAGCATGAAGAAGAAATTGGAAAACCAAATACAAGAGGCTTACAGGACCCCAAATGTATACACTTACAACAGATCTACACCAAGACAAATTATAATGAAAATGCCTAGCATACAGAACAAGGATAGAATCTTAAAGGCCACAAGAGAGAGGAATCAGATCACATGTAGGGGGATACCCAATTCATATCATGGCAGATTTTTCAACTCAGACACTCAAAGCCAGGAGATCATGGAACAACACATACCAAGTTCTGAAAGAAAATGGATGCCAACCAAGAATCTTATCCCCAGCAAAACTAAGCTTTAGACTTGAGGACGAAATGAAAACCTTCCATGATAAACAAAAGTTAAAAGAATTTACAACTAGAAAGCCAGCACTACAGAACATCCTCGGCAAAATATTCCACAAAGAGGAAATGAAAAATTGATGAAAATCAGCAGAGGGAGGTTTTACGCTAAAGGAAAAACCAATCAGAGGAGAAACCATGTCAAATTAAATACCAAAAATAAACAAAAATGGCTGGGAATACAAGTCATGTCTCAGTAATAACTATGAATGTTAATGGCCTAAACTCACAAACCAAAAGACATATACTAGCAAATTGGATCAAAAAAGCAGACCCAACAATATGCTGCCTCCAAGAGACTCATCTCATAGGAAAAGACATCCACAGGCTGAGGGTGAAAAGTTGGGAGAAATCCTACCACTGAAATGGACTGAGGAAACAAGCAGGGGTTTCCATCCTCATATCAAATAAAGTAGACTTCAAGCTGAAGTTAATCAAAAGGGATAAAGAAGGACACTACATACTGCTCAAGGGAACCATACACCAACAAGACTTAACAATTATAAATATGTATGCTCCAAACAATGGAGCATCCATGTTCATAAAACAAACTCTTCTCAGGTTCAAGAGTCAAACTGACCACAACACAACAATTCTTGGAGACTTTAACACACCCCTTTCACCACTGGATAGATCTTCCAAACAAAAGCTGAACAAAATCTATAGAACTCAAAAATACAACAAACAACTTAGACTTAACTGACTTATATAGAATATTTCATCCTTCAACGAGAAAATACACTTTCTTCTCAGCAGTACATGGATCCTACTCTAAAATAGATCCTATATTATACCACAAAACAACTCTTAGCAAATAAAAAGATAGAGATACTACCCTGCATTCTATCAGATCATAATGGAATGAAATTAGAAATCAATGATAAAATAAGAAATAAAAGCTACTCCAACACCTGGAGACTAAATAATATGCTACTGAATGAACAAGGGGTTGCAGATGACAGCAAAGAGGAGATTAAAAAATTCTTAGAGGTGAATGAGAACACAGACAAAACATATCAAAATCTCTGGGACACTATGAAGGCAGTTCTAAGAGGAAAGTTCATTGAATTGAGTTCATTCCTTTTTCAAGAAGAAAAAGTCAACAAATAAATGACTTAACATTATATCCCAAAGCTCTAGAAAAAGAAGAACAATCCAACACCAAAAGTGATAGAAGACAGGAAATAATTAAAATCATAGCTGCAATCAATGAAATTGAAACAAAAGAAACAATTGAAAAAATTGACAAAACAAAAAGTTGGTTCTTTGAAAAAATAAATAAAATTGACAGACCCTTAACCAGGCTAACAAAGAGCAGGAGAGAGAAAACTCAAATTACTAACATACGTGATGAAAAAGGAAATATCACAACAAACACTACAGAAATACAGAAGATAATTTGAAATTATTTTGAAAACTTGTACTCCAATAAAATACAAAATATTGAAGGCATCAACAAATTTCTAGAGTCATATGATTTGCCCAAATTGAAGCAGGATGATATACACAATTTAAAAAGACAAATTTTAAGCGATGAAATAGAAGATGCCATCAGAAGCCTACCAACCAAGAAAAGCCCAGGACTGGATGGATACACAGCCAAGTTCTACAAGACTTTTAAAGAAGAACTAATACCAATACTCTTCAATTTATTTCAGGAAATAGAAAAAAGGGAGCACTTTCAAACTCATTCTATGAGGCAAATATCACCCTGATCCCAAACAAGGCAAAGACACATCAAAGAAAGAAAACTTTAGACCAATGTCTCTAATGAACATAGGTGCAAAAATTCCCAATAAAATTCTGTCAAATCAAATACAAAAACATATCAAAAATATAGTACACCACGATCAAGTGGGATTCATTCCAGGGATGCAAGGATGGTTCAACATAATATAATAATAAATAAATAAATAAATGTAATCCATTACATCAATAGACTTAATGATAAAAACCATATTATTATCTCAATAGATTAAGAAAAACCATTTGACAAAATACAGCACCCCTTCATGTTCAAAACGCTAGAAAAACTCTGGATAACAGGAACATATCCCAACATCATAAAAGCTATCTATGCTAAGCCCCAGGCCAACATCATTCTAAATGGAGAAAAATTGAAAGCATTCCCTCTAAAAAAACTGAAACAAGACAGGGATGCCCTCTTTCACCACTTCTATTTAACATAATTCTTAAAACACTGGCCAGAGCTATAAGACAGATGAAAAGAAATCAATGGGATACAAATAGGTAAAGTAGAACTCAAATTATCACTATTCACTGACGATATGATTTTATACCTAGAAGACCCCAGAAATCCCACCAGAAAACTTCTAGAAATGATAAATGAATTCAGTAAAGTAGCAGGATACAAAATCAACACCTACAAATCAAAGGCATTTCTATACAAATCGATGACAAATCCATTGCAAGAGAAATCAGGAAAACTACTCTGTTTACAATAGCATAAAAAAAAAATACTTGGGAATAAATATAACAAAAGATGTGAAAGATCACTAAAATGAAAACTATAGAAGCTAAAGAAATAATAAAGAAGACCTTAGAAGATGAAAAGATCTACTTTGTTCTTGGATAGGCAGAATTAATATTGTTAAAATGGACCATACTACAAAAGCATTATACAGATTTAATGCAATTCCAGTTATCTTATATTAGACAAAGGCACCAAAAATGTACATTGGAGAAAAGATAACCTCTCAACAAATGGTGCTGGGAAAACTGGAAATCCATATGTAACAAAATTAATTAAACCCTTGTCTCTCATCATGCACAAAACTCAACTCAAAGTGGATCAAGGACCTAGGAATTAGAACAGAGACACTACGCCTAATAGAAGAAAAAGTAAACTCTAATATCCAACATGTCAGATTAGGCCCCAAGATCCTTAATAAGACTCCTGTAGTGCAAGAATTAATATCAAGAATCAATAAATGGGATAGATTCAAACTAAAAAGCTTCTTCTCAGCAAAAGAAACAGTCAGTGAGGTGAATAGAGAGCCTACTAATTGAGAACAAATTTTTACCACATGCACATCAGATAGAACACTAATCTCTAGAATATATAAAGAACTTAAAAATATTAACACCAAAAAAACAAATAACCCAATCAATAAATGGACCAAGGAACTGAAAAGACACCTCTCAGAAGAAGATATACAATCAATCAACAAATACATGAAAAAATGTTCAACATCTCTGGCTATTAGAGAAATGCAAATCAAAACCACTCTAAGATTTAATCTCATACCAGTCGGAATGGCAGCTATTAAAAACACAAACAATAATAAATGTTGGAGAGGATGTGGGGGGGAAATGCACACTCATACTTTGCTGGTGGGACTGAAAAATGGTGCAGCCAATATGGAAAGCAGTATGGAGATTCCTTAGAAAACTGGGAATGGAACCACCTTATGACCCAGCTATCCCACTCATTAGTCTATACCCAAAGGATGTTAAAACAACATACTACACAGACACAGCCACATCAATGTGTATAGCAGCACAATTCACAATAGCTAGACTGTGGAACCAACCTAGATGCCCTTCAGTAGAGGAATGGATAAAGAAAATATGGTATATACACACAATGGAGTATTACTCAGCAATAAAAGAGAATAAAATCACGGCATTCACAGGTAAATGGATGAAGTTGGAGAATATAATGCTAAGTGAAGTTAGCCAATCCCCAAAAGCCAAATGCTGAATGTTTTCTCTGATATAAGGAGGTCGATTCACAGTGGGGTTGGGATGGGGAGCATAGGAGGATTAGAGGAACACTAGAATGGCCAATGGGAAGGGAGGAGAAGGGAGGGAGCACAATCAGCCCCAGGAAACTCGTAGCTGCCTTGTTTTGGGAAATTCAGCTGTGTGTTTCTGTAGGGCTGGAAGCACTGTCACTCTGCCTCTGGTTTCTGGGACATCCTGAATCTCACTTGCCACTCTAGATGAACACGCCTCTTATCTGAGGTCCAGGCATTTTGCATTTGCCTCGCCAGCTTGCTGTGAATATCTTTAGTCCTTTTCCAGCTCAATTTTCAGAGGTCTCTAGTTCCTCCATTTTCAGCTGTTGAGGAGCCCAAATGAATTCCAAAACTGCCTTTTCCATGAAAACTGCTCTTTTAGGGGAGGTCAAGATGAAACTAAACACAACAGATGGAAATGGTGGTTAGGCTCCCAAGTTGCACCTTGAACATTCTTTCCCCATTATGTGTTAATTTGTCATTTGCTCAAAGGGGAAACTAAGTGAATAATAAAATAAACACAAGACATTACCCCCATAAGTCAGGGTCTGCAATACAAATGGATTAAAGTATAAAAAATGCATTCGGGTGGACCTCAAAATCACAATTCAATTTGTAGGACTCTACATATTGAGAATTTTGCTGAGCTCTTTCAGTATCATTGTGTCATTCAAGGTGGCTTCATGGAAAGCCAGAAACAGGGTCAGCCATGGTTTTACACACACACACACACACACACACACACACACACACATGAAGGTAAAGGGGGACAGACTGAGAAAACTCTGCCCTCCATCCTGTCTGTATTAGTGGAGGCATTGGACTGTTTCCCTTCCAAGAATCCTTCTAATATGCACCTATTGCAACCTGGGTCTCAACATCAACTCCATATTTAAAAGAAGAAACAGGGGCACAGAGAGTTTGATGGCTTTGCTAAAGCCACACAGTAGTGGATGAAGAGTCAGGATTTCATTGATACATTTTGCCTCTGGAGTTGGTGCTCTTCGAATCTGATTTCTCTTCTATAGCCACTGTCATCACTTTGTCCTCAAGGAAGGAGCTTCACAGACATTTCAGATACTTTGTTGAAAGCTGTCAGATTCTCACATCACTAAACACTAAATAGGCAATTGTGTCTTCCAGATATTCATCAATTCAAAGAATTTCAAGATGTTCTCAGTATCGTTGAGCAGCACTGTCACCAGGAGTGGGGTTTAGTGCATTTTTAGTTTTCATGTTAAAAATTTGTTTTCCTACATGTTTTCTCACTTCGTATCCACTGCCATTACTGGGAGGAGAAACATACCAGAAACAAGAGACTTAGTAATGAAAAGCATTCACTTTGTTTAGCTTCTTAGTCTTGTTACCCAGAATTTTCAGTGATTTCACTCTGAAAATAACTATTGAATTCCATGAACACGCCATTGTCCCAGAGGAATGATCTTCAGAATTGTTGAGAGAGAGACGGCAAGGGCAGTATGTGCTACAGAATTTGATATCTTTCCAACAAAACAGCCACCACTAGGCCATAACAGGCATTTGTAGTGCTTTGATGGTGTAGTTTGGGGGGGAAATGTCCATTCAACCTTCCATAGATGCTCCCAGGCAATTCATTTCTATGAAATGTTACTCTCACTAGAATACTTCAGTCCACGGCTGCCTCCCTTCTCAACAACCAACCATTATTCCTCCAGCACACACACACACACACACACACAAAAACAAAAAAACACACACACACACACACACACACACCATGTGTTTCTGGGACTTTCTGAAAGATGGACATGCATCCTTATCATAGATTATATGAAAACAGTTTAAACATAGAAAATTACATAAAACAACAGATTATAAATATTGCAAATATGTTGATGCTGAAATAACTGCTGCTGTCGACATCCAAGAGTGGCTGAAGAATTGTGTCACCCATCAGTCATGGGTGTCACATCCATACTTTAAAGAACCTAGGGAGGTGCTATCATCTGAGGAACATCCTATTCCCTTTAAACAAGCTATTATATCTTTCAAGCTGGGGAGGTGAAAGTACAAACTGCAGCCACCTTGCCTTGTGCCTGTTCCCTTTTACACAGAGCCACTTTGTTCTATCTTTGGTTTTCTTTTGCTGAGCAAGGAGCCTTTCCCAATTTTTGAGGTATCCAAAAATGTTTCTACAAGTTAAGTCGACTGAGTTTGGACACATGGCAGCTTTACATATACCAGACTTCCTTACCATTCAGTGTGTCCATGTGACTGGTTTTGGACCAATGAAATGTTGACAAAAATGATGTGTATGACTTCCAGACCTGGCTGATAGAAAAGCTGTTCCCCACTCAGCCTCCTTCCCCCACCTGCCAGCAGGATTCAGGGATTCAGTGAATGGATCTGGGGCCCTAAGGGATGGGGGAGCCCCAGATGGAAGAAGCTGGGGTCCCTGAATGATTGTGTGGAAAAGAGGTCACCTCCTCCCAGCACAGTCCACATTGATGTAAAAAATAATAATTAATGCACTTTACAACGTGAAGCCTCCAAAGTTTGGGAGTTGTAGTGCCAGTAGATAACTTACCCTGCATATTTATACAAGAGTTGCACAACATAATTTAAATGCTGTGCTGTTTTTTGGATCAGATTGAAATAAGCTTCAACACCACTTCCAAATTATTTCTGTTGCTATGCCATGAAGAAACTAAACTGCATTTTCTTAGTTTAGAGTGCAAGTACCATAAAAATGAAAAACAACATTAATTTAGACCAGATTAGAAATTTGTTCTATTTGATTTACTGAAGCTCATCCATTAATAAATGGAATGTGGTGAAATATCTGTATATATATTTCAAATTTTTTATGTTCTATTTATATGAGTATTCAAGAGTTTTGTCTCAATAAGCTTGTTTTGTGATTCCAAGCTTCTTCAGAAAGTAAGTTTTATGTTTAATACAGTATGTTTGGTTGTTGCCAAGCATCAATTTGGTGCAAATTAATAATAACACAAGCACTAGCTTCAAAAGCCAAAACCAGCATGGGGTTAGGGAAAGGGGCACTAGAGTTACTACTGCCTTCTAGTTTGAAAAAGCAAGAAGTTTCACATGTAAAACTCCACAAAAGATCTCCTCCTTCTTCTCCCCCTCCTCCTCCTCCTTCTCTTCCTTCTTTTTCCCTTCATTTTGGCTTCTGATCTAGTAAGGAAGAGAGTGAAAATGCAAAATTGTGAGTAAGGGCTCAGAGGTTGATTAACTTCTCTTTAATGCTCGAGCCAGAAAATAAGTTAATCTGCACAGTGAAAATTCTGGTGGGTGCATGAAGACAGCAGATCTAGGATGGAGGTGACTGCAGTGTAAAAGGCTGAAAGCAAACCTGGCCAAAGAAAAGACCCTGGCTCAGAGGAAGATCACACCTACCAACTGATGAACAGGCAAGGTGCTGATTGCTGCTGAAGGAAAATCTCCATTCCATGCAGACAGGTAGAAAAGCTAGTGTGGCACCCAGTACAGGAGGAGCACGGGGCTCACGGGTATGGGATCTGGGGCAGGAAGTTGGGTACTCTTTGGCATCTGGCTGTGGCTAGTGGAAGGTACTGATGAAGCAGAGGCTGGATCATCTTTGGACACTACTCTGGCTCTCCCAGTTCCCTTCGGATTAAGCTGCCACCTCTTTTCTCTTTCCCTTGTGACTTCCCTTGGTCATTTCCCCTTTATCTTTTCTCTCCTTCTGCCAGAGCATCAATTCCCAATCTAAGTGTTGGAGGGAACAGAAGCTTTTCTGTTTTTCAATTTTATTATTCTCCTATCTCACCAACAAAGCAAGTCGCACGGCCTGGTACAGTGTCACTAAGATGAGCATCGAAGTCCCCCTTTAGAGAACAGCCATTATCCTATCATGAGCTCTTTCTAATTGGTCCTTTGTGGACAGGATTAGACCTGTAGACTAGGGATAGGGCCAAACTTACTCCAGGGGCAGAGAGAAAGGAGTGTGATGCTGAAGCCAAATACAAGCACCAGGAATATTTTGAGCTCATGGAGGAAAGTGGAATGCAGGCTTATTTGTAAAACTTGGCAGAATACCAAAGTAAGTAAGTAGTAACTGATGGATTTATTTAAGGAATGAGCTACAGGTTTAATCACGTTAAAGAGAAGAATGTTATTGGTACATAATATGCAAGGAGAAGTTTGAACCTTAGTCTTATGGATTTGGATGGGAAAGACAGCGGACTGTAACAATGGTAGATTGTAATAATGAAATCACTTGGGGGGAAAATGTACTCAGCGAGTAAGGAGACCTCCAGAGCTACCCAGACTCCAGCAAATGCCATGTGGCTGTCGGTTCAGGAGGATCCCTCAGTGCTTAAGAGGAGTCTTCTCCTTTGTTCTTGCAGCTGATTCTTGTTTTGGTTGTGGTTGTCAGCCTTCCTCCTCCTTCTCCTCAGCCCCTCCTCCCCCTCTTCCTTTTCTTCATCCCCTTCTCCTTCTTTTCTGCTTCTTCCTTCTCTTCTGTCTTCTTCTTCTTCTCATTCTTCCTCTACCTCTTCTTCCTCCTTTTCCTCCTTCTCCTCTCAACCTCCCTCCTCCTTTCTTCATTCTTTCTCATTCTGTCTGTTCACCTCTCCTCCTTTCTCATTCTCCTCCTTGTTCTTCTTCTTCATCCTCATCCTCTTTATCCCCTCTTCTCCTCTTTCTCCTTCTCCCTCCTCCTTTTTCCTTTTATTCTTTTCCACATCACCATCCTGCTACTTTCTGAATTCTTTAAATGTTTCATCGATTCTCAAGAGTTTGTTTTTTTCAAATGTACTTTTTAAGACTAAAAATAGACAAACTTACATCAATTAGGATTGTATTTGGCTATATGTTATGGAAAACTTCAAAGTAATACTGATGCAAACATACAAGGACTCATTATTGCACATTACAGAAGTCAGGGTTTAGCAGTCCAGGACCAGTTATACACTCCACAGAGCCATCAACCTAACACACAGAAGGGGTGAAGAGTCCTGATAAATTCACACTTCACATGACAGAAGTGGACAGAACTCATCCTGCTGGAAAACAAGGCAGGTTTGTAACTTGAACAATGGGACACCCAGTGATTTGTAAATTTGGCTTCTTTTGAATTTGCTTTTGTTCTTATCTTCCTCTTTTCTGATTTCCTTGGCTCCTTTGTTGGCTTTATTTTCTCTTTGCAGCATCCTTGTAATGAAATTCACCACTTGAACTTATTCACCAGGAGGACAGTACACGTCAGAAATACAGAAGTCACTGCCATTAGGGGGTGCAGGCACCTGCTCATGGTCTCAAGAGAGTCTTTGGGAGGTGTAAGATGCACTCCCTGTGCTCGCAAGGGGACATAGATACAAGAATCAGTTAGAATTCACACAATTGCAAAATCAACAGAAGGGTCCCATTGACTTGAGTCAGTTTTGGTGTTTCTAACTTTTTCCTAACTTTTGGGTTGTATTGATATATTATAAGTAGACAGTGGGTGTGGTAGAAAAGGGTGTGGGCTTTGATATCAGATCTACTGGACTTGTATTTAGAACTACCTAGGAACTAGTTAGGGTCTTGGGTAAGCTATTCTATAATTCCAACTTCTACATGTGCTAAATGGAATTAATAGTCTCCACTCTACTGAGTGATTGTCAGGATTAAATGGGGTCATGTACACAAACTTTTTGGCCTTTCTATATTAAACAAAAACTGCAGACTACAACCAAAACAAGTCATAAAAAGCATGAAAAAAAAAGCATGTTTATAAAACAGGATTAATAAATTATTGATCATTTAAAGCTGTAAATAATACCTACAATGGTTTAAAATTGCCCATTCTCAAAGGAAATGCAAAGATCTTTTTAACTTACAAAAATAAGATCCAATGTACAATTCAAGGAGAGAAGTGATGTCTGTTTTATTCACTGTTGCATCCAGAAAGAGAATGGCTCTGGGCACATGGTAACTTCTCAATAGATACTTGTTGAGTGAATAAAATTTTGAATGAATGAAACAACCTTTTATTCTATATGTACTTGACATTGCCATAGCTGCTGGAAATATACACAAGAACCCAACTTGCATGAGCCCAGACTCTAAATCTAGAAAAACTAATAAAGTGATTTTATATAACAAATGCTATGAGAAAAAACTTAAAGGATTATATGGTAGAAACTGATTCAAGGAATGTGGAGGGGTCAAAAAGTGCTTTAGATTGTTTGTCAGGGAAGTCCTGAGAGTTAGAAAAAAGGCAGTTATAGAAAGATCTAGATATGTTATTGCAAATTTCTTCAACAAACACTAAACACACACACACACACACACAAACACACAAGTTGCATGTTATAACTTAGTTTACATTTTGGAAATGTTTTCTTCAGTTATTATTTCGTCACAAGTTCCCTTCCTATCCCAAATCCTATTGAACTTGAAAATCCTGAGACTGTAGGCTCTCCGAGGAACTAACTTTGAAATTCTTATATTGGGCAGTGTTTTCTAAAGAATGCCTCAATGGACATAAGATGGTCATAGATGCACTCCTAGAAAAAACATAGAAGAAAGAAATAAAAGAAAAAGAACAAAAAGGTGTAATCCAATATACTTGGGAATCAGTCTATGATTGATAACTCGCATTATATTTATGTGATGTTTTCTGAATTTACTAAAAAATTATTTTATATTTAATTTTTAATCTCTGTATATTTAATAGTATCAAAACACTGTTTGGAAAATATTGTCATAGTGTAAAGATAAAGCTTTAGTATAAAGGAAAAGGAGAAAAAATAATGGTCATAAGCATTGTAATTTCAAAATGTGATATTTATACAAACAGCAAAAACCTCAAGTAATCTCTAGATATCATATTTACATCCATCACCACTTTCACTAAAAACATTGAACTGATAAGAGAGTTGCTCTTATTTTTTTTTTTTTTTTTAGCTACTCGGAGTTTTACAAGTTGTCTGGTCTGACAATGGGATATATTTGGGTTTCCTCTATTCTGTTCTTCATGAGTGTGAACAACATTCAAGTAGATCTACTTTCTTGTTGTGTTGGTGTAAGGCAAGAGGTAGAATATGGCAGAAACATCATGATTTTTGAATGTATGAATATAACACTTAGCTCTATCACTTCCATCACCTCCTAGAGGTGATTTTAGGCTCCAAACTCTGCATTTGTCATCTGCAATCAAGGACAATAATCGCCATATTCTGGATTTTGGAGGAGTCAAGCTGATGTAGGAATGGAAGAGAGTGTCATTCTAGCACTTTCAAAAACATTTGCTTGAGGACTATATGCTTTTTCCTTTAAAGGCTTTTTTCAATGCCCCTAGAGACTTGTGGAGAAAAACAGAATGATTGCTGTTTGTTCCTACAATGATGACACGTAGTGCTGATTTATTGAATCAATTAGTGAAGAAGTAAACTTAGTGTCTTATTGTGTAAGTGTGAAATGAACTGTTCCATCAATGCTGTGTACGATATACCACATTCTGAGCCAGGGCTTGTCTAGATACATTACTTTGTTATCTCACTAATGAGAGTCCATAGCCCATGAGAGAGAGTCTCCTTAGCTCCCAAACATATCCTGAAGATGTAGAAAATCTTAACAAGTGGTGATTGAACTCATCACATCAACTGTATAATGACAATTGTGGACTGTCTCCAACTGCTGGTTTCACCCCAGCATCATGGAGGAGAGTTGGCCTGCTTAGATCTTGGATGACTGCACTTTTTCCAGCAGACCACACACAACCAAATGCAACAACAATTTAACTTTGGTAATAACTGATTAAGTTAAGAACACCATTTTAGAAGATTGTTTAATAGAACATATTTTTAGTCTTTAAAGAATGTCCATGAAGCATTTCAAGTCCCCTTGAACAGAGCACTCCCCTATCACACAGTGCTGTAAGTTCTCAGGAATTGCCTTGTGAGTCATTCCTAATGTTAACCCAAAGTTGAACTAATGGTATGTTCTTTGGTTTGATTGTTTAGTTTTCATCTCAATGTTGCTTTTAGAGTTGTGGAATGTAAAAAACGGAACCATACTACTGGCATGAAAAGAGGGAAGCAAGGCATCATGGGAGTTAGGGTGCAGGGGCCTTCCACGTCATAACCTTCCTTCCTCTAGGATGCTTTGCCTCCTGATATGAAACAGGTATAATTGTTTAATGCATTGTTTCATTAATTGCTTCAGTTTTTCATTGCTATGACTGAAAGACCTGACAAGAATAATTTAAAGAAACAAAAGTTCACTTGGGTCATGGTTTCAGAGGTTCAGTTCTTGGTCAGCCAACTCCATAGCTCTAGGCCTGAAATGAGGCAGATAAACATGGTGGAAGGGCATGGCAGAGGAAAGTTGCTCAGTTCATGACAGCCAGGAAGCAGAGAGCTTAAGTGCAAGGAGCCAGGAATAATATAATAACCAAAAGTATGCCTCAAGTGACCCACTTCCTATAGCCACACCCTATCTGCCTATGGTTACTGCCCATTAATCCACTTAAATGGATTAATCCAGCAATTAGATTATAACTCTAATCATTTTATCTCTGAATATCCTACATTGTCTTACATATGAGCTTTTGGGGAATGCCTCCTGTCCAAACCATGACAATTAATATACAATAGAAGAAACAAATAATGATCTGAATAGGAAGAATCTTGGATGTAAGAGGTCAGAGACTGTTTCCAGTGTTGATTTTGCCACTTACCTACAAGTGGCAAGACACTTTCTGAGTCTCACTTTTTTCTTTTGTAAAATGATGATTTCATAGGTTATTTCTAAGCATTTCCCAATTTTCTGATTCTTTAATAGACCAAGGTCAATGACTTACACCCTTTCCTAATTTTTTAAAGGCATTCAGGTTTCTTACTATTAATGTACTTCTTCACAGCTTTGCTTTCTGTTAAAAGTCTTTAACAAGAATCCCAACTTATTCCAATCCACCAGGGCTCCTATTGAAGGGTCAGGAGAGAGGTTCTTTGGTGTTTGTGATGGTGGAGGCAAAGCCTCCCTTTTGTGAACCACAAAATTCACAAGTTTGTATCTTTATTTCTAAGTGTTGACCTTTTTCAGTACTTCCTGCAAACACTGTTCTGGATTCCAGTTCCTGGCAAAAGGAAATTTGATCAGTAATTGGTGACTCAGTAATTTTGACATCAATCAAAAAGTGTCTTTTACTGGCTCTTGTGACCTGGACAAGATGCTAGGAATTACTAGAACAGTAAGAAAAGATGAAGATGAAATTTTGTTTTTATCATTGAGGTCTTAGTAGTCTAGCTAGAGTGACAAAGTTTGTGCAAAGAAGGGAATGATAACAGAGACAAGGAGACAGCGTGAATGCTCAAGTGGTAGGTATTAGAAGTAAGTGCATGAACAATCCTCTGAGGGAGTGGTCCACTGTGGCCAGAATATTTTGGGTAATGCTTCATGAGGAAACTAAATGCTAAGCTTTAAGAAGTGGAGAGAATTAAAATGGAAATGACAGATAAAATAGTAGTTGAGGAAAGTCATAGGAAAAAAAAATATGAAAATGCTGTGGGGGAAGGGACACTTGTTTCCTATTATCTTCTCATCTTGTGAACTAAACCTTGGCAAACAGGGGCTCTAAGGACAAAGCACAATCCTCTGGGCATACATCCAAAGATGAGGAACTTTCCTGAAACAAAAGGGAAATGGATTTCATGCAGAAAAGTATAATTCTATCTGAAATCAGAGAATCCAGTAATTAACTTTTCCTTAGCAACTGAAACAGATGAGTTTATCCCAGGATCCATGTAACTTCCAGGTTATTAAAAAAAAAAAAAATCCTACTGGCTTTCCTTGCTCGGCTAAGGTTAAGTCTTTTAGATAATATGCTTTATCCTGGATGTTATGGTTTAGATATAAGGTGTCCCTCAAAAGCTCATTCTGAGAAAATGCAAAAAAGTTGAAATGATTGGGTTATTAGAGCCTTAACATAATCAGTGCACTAACCCATGGATAGGGATTAACTGGGTGGTAACTGTAGGCAGGTAGGGGGTAGCTGGAGGAGGTGGGCCATTGGGGGTGTGCCTTTGGGGTTTATATTTTGTTTGGTGAGGAGAACTCACACTCTCTCTCTCCTTCCTGGTGTGATGTCCTGAGCCACTTTCTTCCACCACACACTTCTGCCATGATGCTCTGCCTCACCTTGGGCCCAGAGAAATGGAATCAACTGTCTATCAACTGAGACCTCTGAAACTGTGAGCCACCAAATAAAATTTTCCTCCTCTAATTGTTCTTGTCAAGTCTTTTGATCACAGTGGTGAAAAAGCTGACTAAAATTCTGGGCATTTAGGTGAAGACTAGAACTTTCATTTGGCAATGAGAAGGAAAGGTAGTAGAAATTAGTTCATCAAGTCCCATGATTGTTGAGAAAGATACCAGTCATAGTAATTTTTTTTCAAACTAGGAGGGATGCTAAGATTATCTAGGTCTTCATTTATATATGGAAAAATAAGGACAAAAATTTGTAGGTGACTTACTCAAGGTTGTCACAACCATTTATATGTGAGAACAATTAGGCTATAATTTTGCTGTCATCCTTCTTTTAAGGAAAAATATTTTCCCTTCCCTCTGCCGTAATGATAAGTTCCTTTTCTGATCTTGTGCTAGACATAACCATTTTTTAGCATCTCATGTTTATCTAAATTCTTATGTTCTTAGATATTAACTTGAACAAAAATTACACAAGGAATACATATTTCTTGTGGAAACATTTATAAACACAGATAAGCACAAAAATGAAAATTAAAACCATCTGTAATTCTATCTCTAGAGAAAATTGTGGCTACATATCCCATACACCCTTCCTATGCATTATAAACATATTTTTAATCTAACAATATGATGTGAATCTTTTATGGTATGCTATTTTTACTTAATATGTGTAAGCAGAATTTTATGTGAATGCATATAGTTCTACAGCCTCATTCTTGACTCTGCATAACAAAGAGTTGGAATCATCCCAGGTGAATTGTTTCAACCTACTCTACAAAATGCAAAGTTTCTCTAAAACTACTGACCTTGCTTGAAAAAATATGCATTTGGCTATGCATATACAGAAATGTGAAGCTCTTCTACTTTTAAAATCTGATGGTATTATCAACTCCTATTTTAAGCTTGTTTGTGGGACTAGAATAATACTAAACTTAGATATATAAAGGTGATTACAGAGTGGAAGGTTGACCTTTGAAAAATCCTTCCCTGTATAAACAAAGTCTGAGATGTTTTAAAACTTATAAGCCAGTCAACTTTTTTTTTTTTTAAATTATAAACCTGAGTCAACAAGAAATGTCTGTTTTCTTTGAAAATTAGGAAATGAAAATGCCTCAGTTTCCTAACCACATATGAAGGAGGTATATTTGGACACTGTGGGTTCAAGTCTGCATGGCTGGGCTAGGCTGGGCTGTCGGGCCCTGCACAATGGCCTCCCCCCACAGTCAGACCTGATGTCTCTGCATTGGTGGATCTGCTCTCTCAGTTCTGGGTGAGCTGATTCTTCACTGTCCCACACCCATGCTGATCTCATTCCTATGTCCATATTTTTATACCAATAAGTTTCCCATGGAATGTCCACTTTCTCCTACTCCAACCCCATCCTGACTTCCAGGCCCAGCTTCCCCACTTCCTCAGTGCAGACTTCTTGGTGATTTATCCCACACCTGAAACCTTTATCTGAAACTGTGTGGCTCTGAGCATAAGCCTTGGCAACTGAAATAAATGAGTTTATCTTGGTAACAAAGCCACTCCTTTTCTGCTGCTCATTTTGTATCTCTACCTAAGCCTGCTGTCCCCTTTTGGTAGAGGCTGTGTTTTAGCTTTCATTTATATGTTGCACAGGAACTAGAACATATTGCACATAGTACTCAGAACATGCTAACTAATTTATGAATGATTGGGAGAGGTACTATGGTTTGGATAAGTGTGTCCTCCAAAGGTCCATGTGATAAAGGCTTGACCTGTGGTACTATTTGGAGGTGGTGGAACCTTAAGTGGTGGGGCTTAATGGGAGTCATGGGGTTGTCCTTGAAGGGGATAATGGGACCCCTCTCTCTTTCTCTCTTTGGCCATGAAGTAAGCAGTTTTGCTCATCCTCACACTTCTGCCATGGTATACAGCCTCATCACAGGCTCAAAGCAACAAGATTGAAACCTCGAAAACTGTGAGCTAAACTTAACTAAACCCTTTTTCACTGTAGGTTAATTATCTGAAGTATTTGTTATAGTGACAGAAAGCAGACTAACACAAAAGGCATAGAATCCTATTTGTGTCTGTTTTTTGTTTTTTGTTTTTTGTTTTTTTTTTGCTCCCACTTAGTTGTTAGACCTTAGAAAAGTTTTGTTATCTTCTTTCAATTTATTTCCACTCCTGGGGTTGGAGTACAAATACTGATCCTATGAAATTGTCATAGGAAAAAGGAATTTGATGTGAAGAACATGAAACCAACTCAACAAATGACTCCCATGATCGGAATGGACCTATTCCTTTTATTTATTTATTTCATTAAAGGCCATCAAATTAAAACATTGTCCAGACTCTACAATTTATAATTATTCATTATAAATCATAATTTTTCATTATAAATTATAATTATTCATTATAAATTATAATTATTCATTACAAATTCTAACCCTTGGATATAGTTTCTAGCATTTTCAAAAGTATGTGTGTATGTATTTTATATATTTATATTTATTTATATAAAGTAAACCCATCTTTTAATTTAAAGCCATCTTTTAATTGAATGTTGTTACTATAGCCCACAACCTGCTCCCAAGACTGGAAATAAGTATGTTCCTTTAACTGTTCTGGACCTCCTTCACCTCTAAACTTTGTAAGTACACACATACACACATTTGCATACATATGTAAATGCTCTTATATTCTGCACAGGTTTGATGAATGTGTTATGTGTGCACACACAGATTAATGTGCATATTTACATAGTGCATTATACAGCTTATAACTAACTCAGAGAGGATCTTAGTTCCAAGTGACATTAACACACTCAGATCAACATTAAAAGAGGAAGTGTATGGCTCAAGTAGATATCTATGTCAATTAGGATGACATTTGGCCGCATATCATCTTAAGTTTTATTAAACAGTTTCCTGAAATATAAATATATTTGTCCCTCAAATACAAAACTCCTGAAATGTGCAATCACAGCATCTTCAGGACATCAGGAATTGAGGTTCCTTGCCTGCTGCACCATTATTATCAGCACATGGCTTCAATTTTATGGTTCAAGATGCCATCTGAGCTCCACCTGCCACAGTTCACCCACTAGATGGAGGAAAGCCTGGACTTCTTCCTGCTCAGAGGCCTCCCCAGAAGTAGCACCCAGCACTTGTATGCATTTACCATGGGTCAAAATTAGTGACCCCTATCTGGCACTGTTAGCTACACCACCTGTGGATGTGTCCCTTTAGTTGGATGGTAATTTGCATGGGTAAAAAATAAGCATTATTTTATTAAAGAAGAGGGGCATGTATGTTGGCAATCCAACTACAATATCTGTAATTCAATTAGTTTTTGAAATATAAAGTATACTTCCTATGGCTTTGCTGCTTAGTTAAAATATATATGAAATATCAAGAGAAATAAAAGTTTTGAAATTTTTAGAATGGAATTCTGGATGGATAAGTTAGTAATGGTAGTAACAAACTTTAAAATTGAACTTCAAATGTGGAATATTTCAGAGATCAGCTAGGAACACAGAAAAAGTAAAAATAAAAAACTTGAGCTGAGAAGTGAAGAAGCCTCAATACTTCCAAGCAATAAAACTTCCTAAGTGTCAGATTCACTTTCACTTAAGAATGGAGTTTCATAGCAAGAAAGTCTATTGATGCTTTGGGATCTTATTTCCAAAATGAAAACATAGCATTGTAAATAGTTTCCTCTAGTTCTGAGTTAAATAGAAAAAGAAGGAAAAAAGGAATAAAGGGGAAAGGAAGGGAGAAAAGAAGAGAAGAAGGAAAATAATTGGGACAGCATCTATTTTCATCAAACTTGACTTTGGTTGTGTTTATCATACTTCATCAGAGACTGAAATGTAGAAGTGGAGCCTAAGAACATCAGGAAATTTTGCTTTACTGCCATACAACTTTCTGGATTGAAAAGGTTATTACCTTTTACAGTATACATTTTTTAAAAGTGGAGGGATCCTTTGCTATGAGTTGGAAGAAATTAATATACTTTGGGCTTGAAGTAAATGTTCAGAGGTGACTTGAAGCCTTTGTTGTAGTTCATTAAGGATCCTATGTTTTCCATGCATCTTGGCTAGGGCCCCCATAGAAAATCAAAAAGGCAATAAAGCAAGGACAAGGACATGGTGCATAGACAGCCAGAAATGTACTCAGGCTTTGGAATGCAATGGAAAGGCAAGGCTGGCCAATGTGGCTGCTCTATGTAGGGCCCTGGGGTGGGAAGGGTGGGATGGGGGCAGTGCTAAGAAATGCAATGCAGTATGAACGTGGCCATAGATTCTGGCACAGCCATTTCAAAAAACTGAACAAGGTCTGAGAATTTTCTGAAACTACTATTGTTCAGACATTGTATTTTAGCCTAATGACAGGATTTAACTGTGGGCATTTAATTAGTGCAAAAATAGGTCTTTGAACATATAAAATTTAAGGAGATAAAAAGTCTCAGATTGTGCCAGTACAAAATTTGCAGTATACAGAGCAGACAAATGATTAATTGCTTTACTATTTAAATGTCTTATACAAGTTAATAAGAAAATTATGAACACTTGATAAAAACTGCCTAAGAAACGTGTATGAAAAAATATGTAAATAGCTAAAATAAAATAATAAATGACATAAAATAATGAAATAGCTAAATAAATGACAGTAATGACTCAATGACTAAATACTAATGAAGAAAATGAGATGCTACTTCCCACCTAAAAAATTGGCAGTAGCTTTAAAAACTGCAATTCCAGTGTACCAAAAAAGTATGTGCTCTCATGGACTACTGGGGGGCATTAATTATTAAAGAATTTTGAAGGAACAATTTGGAAACATATTAAAATCTACAAAATTTTGGTTTGTGAATTCTACTTCTAGGGAATTTTAAAAACAAAATCCTAGGTATGTAAAAAGATTTATCCTCAAGACAGATTGTTCATTATAATATTGTTTATGTTAGAAAATTAAAAAAAAAGAAAAACCAAACCAGAGGCAACTAAATATCCTACAGATTGGAGTTGAAAAAATTAAATTATTTTTATATCTAAATAATGAAATACCATGAAGCCACTAACATTCAGATTAAGTGGTTTAAAAAAAAAAGCAGGACTCATGACTGTGAAAATTCTATAAATTATCAAATCAAATAAGAATATTACAAAACATAACGTCTAATATGAACACATTGTTTTTATAAGAGTGTCATATTCTTACAAATTTTCTGTAAGTTTGAAGTTATTTCGAAACAAAGTAAAAAAAAAATGAAATGCAAATCAAAACCATGAGCAAAATATTGAAATAGGGAGCATTAGGAGTTGACATCTTCTTATACCTCACTCCCAGTTACAGTGGCCATTATCAAAAAGAGAACAGGGAACTCTTGCACACTGTTGGTGGGAGTGTGAATAGGTACAGCTGTTACAGAAAACAGAATGGAGGCCCCTCAAAAATCTAAAAGTACAACTATCATGTAATCCAGCTATTTCATTTTGGGTATTGTTTTAATCAGCTTTTTTTTTTTTTTTTTTTTTTTTCTGCTGGGACTAAAAGATCTAACCAGAACAACCGTAGAGGAGGAAAAGTTTATTTAATGGCTCACAGTTTCAGAGGTCTCAATCCATAGTCACAGGCTCCATTCCTCAGGACTTAAGGTAAGACAGGACATCAAGAGTGTCACAGAGGGAATTAGCTCACATGATGATCAGACTGCAGAGAGATAGACTCCACTCACCAGATACAAATATATACCCCATTTGAGAAATGACACAATAATTCAGTAGATAATTCCACACCAGACCTCAAGTGACAAGTCACAGTTAAAAATACTGATGTTCTAAAAATATTATATAAAATTAGCTTCAGGCTATATGTGTAAGGTACATATGAAACATAAATGACTCTCTTGTTTTAACTTAGGTCTCATTTCTAAGTTATCTCATTATGTATATATAACTATTGTGTATATGTATATATAACATTTTGGATAGGAATACTCAACCTACAATATCTGTATTTTGAAAGTCAAGTTTCCATCAACAGCCACAAGATTGTATCTGACCTTCCTTCTCCTCATTGACCTCTCTGGCTTCTGAGCCTATCCTTAGAATCCTCCTGCTGAAGGCTCCAAGCGCTCAGCTGCTCTACCTCTGCCTCCTCTGACCCCTGAAGCATCCACCTTTGGAACTGGCATATGCTGCCCTGTGATATAAGTTGCTTTTCATATTTGAGTATTTTGCTTCTCAGAGAAATTGTAAACTAAATACCCAGGAGACAGGAGTAGATGGAACCACATTAGATTAAGGCTGGTTCTAGGTCAAAAAACTTTGTATTAGTC
Organism: Tamias sibiricus; assembly: GCA_025594165.1. NCBI lineage: Eukaryota > Metazoa > Chordata > Mammalia > Rodentia > Sciuridae > Tamias > Tamias sibiricus. Next base: position 45,551,248 of record CM046666.1, on the reverse strand, counting down.
AGCTTTCTGTTACTATAACAAATACCTGAGATAATCAGCTTATAATATGGAGAAAAGTCTTAACTCACAGCTATGAAGTTTCTAGTCCACAACTGATTGAACCTGTTACTTTGGTCCCATGGTGAGGCAGTGCATCAAAGCAGGAGTGTGTGGCCAAGCAAAACTTCACCTCATCGCCAGGAAGCCAAAGAGTGAGCATGGGCAATTGGGCACGATTCCCTTCAAGGGCTCTCCAACAGTGATCTAAAGATCTCCCACTAGACTCCATCAGTTAAAGGTTCCACAGTCTCCCCAAAGTGCTACCTTAGGGACCAAGGCTTTAATACATGGATTCAGGGGGAACTTTTAAGATACAAATTATAGCAGACTTTAAGCAAAAAATTGAAATAGGGAGCAAAGGAGTTGGCATCTTCATGAAAGCAGAAGTGGCTAAATGGGGAACTTATTCTTTCATTAAGTCCTGTCACTGAAGTGGCTCAGAGCACAGGTCTGAAACCCTCCTGCCTGGCTCTGTAGAACCACCCTCTGCCTCAGTTTCCTCATATGTGAAATGAAGATAATAATGCTATCCATATCAAAGAGTTGATGTGAGAATTAAGCAAAATAATATAGCTAAAGAACCTAGTAGAGCACTAGCACTCAATAAATGTTAGTTCTTATAAGGAATAGTAGGTTTCTTTTCTCATGGTAAAAAATAATTGAGAAAATTAACATGAGGAAAAAATAAGAAATTAAAAGTTTCCCATATTGTCAATGCTCAGATACAAAATTCACAGTTATTATCACTGTTAACCTTCTGATTTCTTTCAATTTGCTTCTTTCTCTCCTCTTCTCTTTGTATTTATTCAGACGTGTTTTAACACTTTTTTCATGAGGAAAATATCATACCACAGAGAACTTTCTAGCTTGTTTTGTGTACTTACAATATGATGAACATTCTAATGCAGTTACATGGTTCTATGAACATTTATAAATGTTTCAGTATTATTTGAAAAACAACTAAACCAATAAGGGCAGATTTGGCAGAAGTATCAGATGTCTTTCAGGTGAGTCAAAGAGAATGAAAACACTGAAAAATGTAATTTCCTATTATAAATATTCAAATAGTAAAATTAGAAAATGTCAAGAGATTATGAACAAAGCTTTTAAAGTGCTAAAAATAGTATTAATAACATTTAGAAACCTATGTTCTTTGAGGAGGAATTTGATTACTTGATTTTATGAAATGAAGTATTAAATTATTTTCCCTCATTTTTCACTTCTTGTTTATTTATAGAAAAAGAAACAGTCATGCTTTATTCCAAGAACAAGGAGACTTTGAGCTAGTGCTCTAAATACCTTTGCCAATTTAGCCATCATTTGACAAAAGCAAATGTGTCCAGCTCCTTGGGCCTGTCATCACAACCCCTGGTCAGGTGTGTTCTTGCTGGGACAGAGTGAAGGTCACCCACCCATAGGAAGTGCTTCCAAGTGGTGTTTGCTAGGGAAGAAGAACATGATGCAGATGACCCTGTAGGGGAGGGTGGCAGTTGGAGCACCAGTTGGGTGGATTTGGGCTCAGTACATGGCTCAGGAACTGCATGTGTCAGGCACAATCCTGCCACTTCACTAATTGTATAGCTTCAGACAAAGTAATCTCTGGGTGCCTTAGTTTCTGTTGGATTGTACCTCCCTCACAGAGTTCTCGTGGTCTCCATTGGACTTCATGTGAAGTGCTCAGAATAGGGCCTAGCACACATGGGGTGTGTGCTCATCATCATCAATTATTAGTTATCTTAGTTATCGTCGCTTTTGTGATCTTCCAGAATTCAACCTCCATGCTCTGCTCTGGATGAAAGAGGAAATCAGCAGGCAGGAGACTTCTAGGCCTGCCCTAGGTGTGTGTGTCTAGGAAGAGCCCTGAAGGAAAGCTGCTTGCACTGGCCCTTTTCACTCCCCTCTTTGACCTCTGCCCAGTGCTTAATGAAATCACATGGAAATTAAAATGATAACACCTTATGTGGCACAAGAAGAGTAGAAATTGTCAGTGTCTGTTATGGAATGAATGTTTGGGTCCTCCCCATAATCAATATGCTGAAGCTCTAATGCCCAATGTGGTGGTATTTGAGGGTGGGGCCTTAGTGAAGTAAGCAGGTTCAGATGAGGTCATGAGGATGAGGCCTCCAAAATGAGACTAGTATTCTTTTAAGAAGGGGAGGAGACACCAGAGCTCTCTTGTGCTGTGCTAGCCCCACCCCCCCTTCATCTCCCTCTTTCTTTCTCTCTCTCTCTCTCCCCACCAGGAGAATGCAGTGAGGAGGCAGCCAGCTGCAAGCCAGGAAGAAAGCCCTCACCAGAACCGACCTTGCTGCCACCCTTCCCTTAGACTTCCCATCCTCCAAAACCACGAGAAGTAAATGTCTGTTGTTCACACCACCTCATCTATGGCATTCTGTTCTGGCAGCCCAAGATGACTAAGGGCCTAAACCTACTAGGGATCATAGGTCCAACATGCTGAGTTCTGACCTGTGAAGAGCTGTGGGTTGACTCTCCAGCTATGCAAGGGAAGCCAAGGTTTCTATTCATACCTGCTTCTTGACCCTCTTCTCAACCATGCCTCCCTCAGTCACTGCCAAGCATCAGGAACCTTGGAAATATCCACATTTCTGTGCCCTGGGGTCAAGGGAGAACAGAATTTTAGCTGAGGTAGGGCATTAGGTAAAAGGAAAAAGGCCCAACACTACTTTTCTTTTTTTTAATATTTATTTTTTAGTTTTAGGTGGACACAATATCTTTATTTTACATTTATGTGGTGCTGAGGATCGAACCTAATGCCTCATGCATGCTAGGCGAGCACTCTACCACTGAGCCATAACCCCAGCCCCCAATACTATTTTTCTACAGAAAAAAAATATATTGGATATACATAAAATATATATATATTTAAAAATATATGATATGTATATAATATATTATATATAAAAATATGTATATAAATATATTTAGATATGTATTTAAATATATATATAATATATCCACTATGTTTTTATATGTGGTGGATATTTATATATACACCAAATATGTGTCACACACATATATATGACATGTATGTTTATAAAACATCAAAAGTATGATAGAAATGACAAAAAGGGGCTTTCTCAAGCACTGTTGATATAGCTGTGCTACTGGAAAGAACTTGTGGCACTGGTCCTAAGCAGTGGTTAAAGGCCTGATACACTTGTCCTCCAACCAGTCAGTGGTGCAGGCCCAGACACTGCATGGATATGGGTGGCATCAGGAACTGCAGCACCCCTTTGGTGGCACTGACACTGAGTCCTGACAACAGTTCATGGTCAGACAAGGTATGGGGGCAGGGTGATTATGAGAACCAAGTAAGTGTGGTGCAGTAGGAATCATAGTATTCCTCTCTATTGGTGACAGTGCCCACCCAGGAGTGAGACTGCAGCTGGAACTAAGGCTTTTCTCCCCTAAATTGTTCTGCTGTAGTGTGCTCCCTCAGTAGGGCTAACAGCTGGAACCAGAGCTGCTCAAGGTCCCATCAGTGCAACCTTGTTGTCAGAGGAGCAGCAGAAACTGCAGTGTTCCCTGTCACCACCCCCACCATTGGTGACAATCTCCTGAGTGAGGTACAAGGGAGAATGAGTGATGGGATCTATGTGGGTATCTTCCTTCAGTCCTGGCACTGGTGTAAATCCACATGCAGCTGGCACTGCCATTGGTCACAGAGGGCAAGTGCCCTAATCTGCTAGTTCTTGAGGTGACACCCTCCCTTTTCCTCCATGTCACAACATCCATCCCCTACACGGTAGGGCATCCACAGTACTTAGGTCACAGTCACTCTGCTGAGCCTTGAGTTCATAAGGCAGATACCCCAAATCCAGTGCTGTGGAATGCCTGTGGAATACAGCCCCTAGAACAGTCCAAACTCATTCGATAGCTCCCTTCTCAGGATGGCTCCTGGCTATAGATCCCTGAGTACTGACTGGACAATGATTCTTTTCTAAAGTGAGGCTAGTGTTCATATTTCAAGTTACTCATCTAAGTGGGCTGCAAGCCTGTATGGATCGTGAAGTTTTCCAGTAGTTGGGTTTGCTGATATCTGCACCCATGGAGTTTGGTGGGAGTCTCACTTTTATCCTTACCTTTGCAAAGGGAACACTCTACCTCCATAGACTGTGGAACTGGGTGGGAAACACTGGAGTATTTCTTTTTCTATGCTATTGTCCCAGGTCTTTGAATCTTACAATGTTCTAGTCTCTCCCTTGCTGGTCCACAGTGATCTTCCACAGTCACTCACACTACGCATTTGTTACTTTGTTTTCTCTTTTTGGAGAAGGAGGAGGAAGGAGAGGAGATAAGTTCTGGGTGTTTCTTCGTTGCCATCTTGGATCCATCCATTGGTAATCTTGGTTCTTGCCTTCCTGGGATTTGACTTGCAAACTTTTCCTTTCTTCATCCTTCAGTTCTAAACTTGGACTGTTGTTAACAGTCTTGACCTCATCTTGGGAAGAGAGGAGACCTGCATTTAGAGGGTGCGTGGAGGTTGTCTGGCTCAAACTTCCTCCTGAGATAGGCTGCCACAGTCTCTGTCACAAGATTTCTCATAAACAGAACTTTCCAATGAATATGGCAACCCAATGTTGAATAAATTAATATTTTAAAATCCCTCTTTTACATCAAAGTGCCGTATTCTTTCCTCTCAGCGATCCTTTTCCTCCCTTCTACATTGACACTGTATAACCAGGTGCTGTCTTGACCAAATTTTATCTTTCCAAATGCAGAAGATAGCTATTATATAACTGCTTTTTCTAAGAAGTCCAAACTAAAAATATCTACTTTTTCCTAATTGTTCCTCACATAACTTAACTTCTAGACTTCTCTATCTTGATTTCCCAGCAGCAGATACTTTCTAGCTTATTATTTTCTCCAATAAAATGTGGCTTATGTTCCAGATGAAGCCTGACCCACACAGAATGCTGTGAGGCCATGGCTTCCAGTGATCTGTTAGGGTTTAGTTTTGTTTTGTTTTCTAGCTGCTGTGTCATGATCTTGGCTCACATTGAGGCTGACTTCAATAAAACCCCTGGATCTTTTCACAGGACTCCTGCCAAGCCACAGCTCCTCCTTCAATATTTGTGGAATTGATAGTTTTAAAAATAACTTTCACATTTTCTCATAAGTCATGCATAATAACTATGCAATTTCAAAGATGAAGTGAGGTAAACACTTTTTTTTTTTTTTTTTAAATCAGCAAAAGTCCCACTATCCAGCATTATTTGCCATGATTATCGGGGGAGGCAAACTCAAATTCCAACAGGGCCCAGCTAGTTGTGAAAAAGGAGAGAAAAATCTGGGAGGGAATCAGTAGGGTAAGGGGCAGGGCTGATTGCCATCTAAGGATGACAGTCATTATTCAGCTCTTGGTTACCTCCCATCACTCAGTAGAAGTGAGGGCTCCAAAGAACCAGAAACAAATACTCTAAATTCTTTCAAGAGACATTGCAAATGCAAAATTTTAGGAAGAGTGAATTTCCTTATTAAGCATTGTCATCTAATTTATGTTGACCAAAGAATTCATGGTTTTGGGCCTTCTTGGGTCTTTGACCTGCTACTAGTGTGGTTCCTCTGGTGTTTATCCTTCTATCTTGCCTTCTTTCTTCTCTCCATCTCTCAGAAAAACTTGAGCCCATCCACTCCACATGTCATACCAACTGACAGTGACTTGTGATCACCTATGTTAACTCTAGATGTCTTTGCACAGCTAATTTCTCCTTGCTTTCATCCACCTGCTCACTGCCACTCAGCTGACTTCCTTCATGTCCTCCACATGTCATTCTCATTACCCCTGCAGGGCCAGTGGTCACTGAGAACACTGCCTGAGCTTCACACTTTTTCCTAATCTGTCACTCCAAACCCAGCATTTCCAGCAAGCTTTGGTTCAAGATACCCTTCTTCTTCTTCTTCTTCTTTCTTCTTCTCCTTCTCCTTCTCCTTCTCCTTCTCCTTCTTCTTCTTCTTCTTCTTCTGGTACCAGGGATTGAATTCAGAGGTACTCAACCACTGAGCCACATCCCCAGCCCCATTTTGTGTTTTATTTGGAGACAGGGTCTCACTGAGTTGCTTAGCGCCTCGCCATTGCTGAGGCTGGCTTTGAACTCATGATCTTCCTGTCTCAGCCTCCCGAGTCACTGGGATTATAAGTGTGCACCACTGCACCCCATAAGATACTCCTTCTTTTTGCTGTGCTTCCTACTCTCCAGTGGTAAAGCTCAGTCTTTGAAATCTAAATGACTCTTGTTCAAACCTAGCTGTACAAGCCTGTGGAAAATTGCTTTGACCTGTCTGCACTTATTTCCAACAGTCATGATGTTGGAAATAATAATCCTTCATTGAAAAATAGTTTTCTAAATTAATAATAAGACATATACAGTGTCTACGTTTGAAATCATAGCTGTGTGATAATATCATTCTTGGTTTTAATCATCAGTGGGTGCTCATAATTGTTCTCCCCAACCTGTTTAGAAAATAGTAGCCACTTAGAAATGTTCATTGAGTGTTTTAGTCAACGTTTTTGCTGCTGTGACTTAAAGATCTGACCAGAACAATTTTAGGTGAACAAGTTTATTTGGGGGCTTCTGGTTTCAGAGGTCTTAGTCCATAGAAGGCAGGCTCCATTCCTCAGGGTTCAAGGTGAGACAGAACATTATGGTGGAAGAGTGTAGCAGAAAGAAGCAGCTCAGATGGAGATCAGGAAATAGAGAGAGACTCCACTGGCCAGATACAACTATGTACCCCAAAGCCACGCCCCAATTCCCACCTCCTCCAGCCATTCCCTACCACTTCAATTACCACTCAGTTAATCCCTATCAGGGGATTAATTCACTGCTTAGGTTAAGGTTATAACCCATTCATTTCTCCTCCAAACTTTCTTGCATTGTCTCATACATGAGCTTTTAGGGGATACCACATCTGAACCATAACATTGAATATGTGAATAAACAGAAGAATGAGTAAATGAATAAATGGGAGGTGATAAACAGGCTGGTGGACCTAAGGTATTCTTAAAGTTAAATACACCCCACCCCTGGGTGGCTGTTTCTTTCCAATCTGATCATATCTTGTTCCAAAAAACATTGGCATCAAAAAAGTGTCTCCTTAGAGTGGTATTGGTTTTAATAATTAATTATTTAAAAAGCTTCTGTACTCTGTGATTTTTTGAAATATGTGGGAAACAGAATTCTCAACTCAGTCTTTTTGGAAATGTTTTTTTCTTTACTAGAGATTTGCCCCTAAGTGATCTAGTGGCCGGCCTTTTTCTGAGCACTTAGAAACACAGACTCTGGCCAGGAGCTCTCCCTGCCCTACCCCCTTGCAGCTCTGTCCAAGCCTTGAAGCCAGGAAATGCCACAGGGTCCATGAGGGCTTTTTTTTTTTTAGACCCAATGAATATTTTTTGAATAAATAAATGGACAAAAACAGTTCAATGAAAAGAGATAAAAAATATCTTTTATTTACTCCCTTTTCACTCTCTGTACCTTGCTAGCTGTAAAACCCTATGGAAAATTAGTTTAATCTCTCTGAAACTTAAGTTTACTGATTTGTAATCCTGGGAATTAAATCTCTTATTCTCTGTGTCTTCCAATATTAGGTAGGTTGATTTTGGCTGCTAGTAAGAGAAAACTTGACTGAAAGTGGTTTAACCAGTAAGGACATTTATTATCTCACAGAATAAGATGTTAGAGATGGTTCAGCAGCTTGTCAATGGCTGGTCTCTGAGTCAACCTCTCTGTGGTTCTCCTGGCTCTTTTCATGGTCATGTGATGGCACATGAACCCATCCCTTCACACATCAACACAGGGAGTTAAAAGCTCCTTTGTGTGTGTGTGTGTGTGTGTGTGTGTGTGTGTGTGTGTGTTACTTCAGGAGGTAAAGCTTCCCTGGGGGACACTTCTCATATATTTCCCCATAGGTTCCTCCCTTGGTCAAACTTCAGCTACATACCTGTGCCTAAGCTGGAAGGGGAAGAGATTATTCTAATTATGTTACACCAAGCGTGACCCATCCCCTGAGGCTGGAGGAAAAAGTCCCCCTTCCCTGAATACAATGGGGTGTTGAATGTCTAGGAAAAAGATAAATGGATGTTGAACAATATCTAATTATTTATTTTGGGTGGCTGTGTGCCAAGCTCAGTTGTAGAGACTTTACATGTGTCAGCATCTCGTAACATATCTCTATGATATGTTGTTATTCACATTTCACGGGTAGAAAACAGAGGCATTGAGAATGTAAGTCAATTATCCAGTGTCACACAGGTAGCAAGCTGGTGGGTAAGAGAGCTAGGATGTAAGTCCAGGCAAAGCTGGCTCCACAGTCTATGCGATTAATCTTCATCTATGTCAGCTTCCCCCATTGAAGTCTGCTACCCAAAGGTAGCCCTGGTCTCTCCAAAGTAAGGTTTTCACTGGTGAGATGAATACCTAAAGACTTCCTAAGCACTTGCTTGGTTGCCAGGGCACACAGCTAGTGGAAAATTTCTAATAACAATGGTAATAAAACCTGCCTATTGTAGGCCAAGCATCCTTATGACATCATCTCATTCAATGATCATAACAGTCAGCAAGTTCGATATTATTTCTTCTGTTCTAAAATGAAAAAAAAAAAAAAAGAGGTTTCAATTACCTTGTTCAAGAGATAAGAACCTAGATTTGATCTTAATTTTGCTTGGTTCTGAGGTCTAGGCTTTTTTTCCTCTACCTCTTGGTCTATAAAAAAGATAATAAGTGAAGGAAGTTTTACATCTACATTACCCAGGAATCAGCAACTTGAACATGGAGAGAATTCTACCATTGAAATACCAATGGGAGAGAGTAACTGCTTGAAAAGGCAGGAATCATGAAGCTGTGTTAATTAACCAATGGATTTAATATGGAGGAAAAATCACATGTATTTATACTTATACTGGTCATTAATCTAAAGCTAACATGGATTTCCACTTCTGTTAAGATATTTATTACATTCTGTTCAGTTCATTGTAAGTTTATCTGTATACTGATTTGATTTTGAGACTGTAAGCTCCCCGAAGACAGTCATATTTTCCTTCCTTGCTTCTTCTTTTTTTTAATTACATATAGTGCAACTTTGTAGTTGCTACATGCTTAAGAACTATGTGTGGTATTTTTTAAAATAACATTTTTACTTTGGAATAATTTTAGATTTACTGAAAAGTTGCAAAATGGTACAGAGAGTTCCTGCGTACTATTCATTCAAATTTCCCAGTGTTGGCATTTCATAACTTGTGTGCATTAGTCAAAGAACCTAACATTGGTTCTAAATTAACTAAACTGCATACTTTACTCAGCCGCCACCAATTTTCCCATTAACATTCTTCTCTTTTCCAGGATCTCATCTAGGATATTACATTGCACTTACTTAGTATGCATAATATTTTGTTTTGAAAATTTTTCATTACTTAAATGTCTAAATGTGATAGGAAAGGAATCATATATGTACACGATTTCTGTATATAATAATAATAATAATAATATTAAAAACAGCCAGAACTTCACTGAGCTCTTACCATATGCCAGACTCAATTCTAAGTGGTTTATGTACTATTTCATTTTTTGTCCTTACAAAAAACTCTACAAGGAAGGAAATATTATTATCTCCTTTACATAAGGAATCAAGATATGGGTTTTTCATGCTATCTAGTCAGTAAAGCCATGGTTGAAATCCAGAAAGTCAGTCTCTCATATTTTACATGTAAATATGATATTTTAGAATAAACTGCAAAGATGAGAAGGGATTATTTAAATGGCTTATTTTAATAATGTGTTATGGTGTAAGGTAAGACTGGAATAGTTGCTATTCCTTCCAGACTTATTTTTGGGGGCTTGTATTTTTCCATTCATCTGTTATAAATGGAAGAAGAGTAGCATGCCTGGGCTGTGTGTCTTTTGCTAAAACTGAACTGAAGTCCTGACACCTACTCTCAAACTCCTTTCCCATCTCATGTGCTAGGATGTCATGTCCAAGCCTGGGATATAAATGAAAAATGAATGTGGTTACTCATCATTTTTCCTCATCATAAACCTCTGCCCAAGGGCTCTCATGCTGGAAGAGCAGAGGCGTTGAAAGAAAGAATGAGGGTGAACTGGCAGAGTACCATGCAGAGGCTCGAATGGCAGTTCAACATCTCCATGACAGGGGACATTCTAAATGTGTCTCAGTCACAGCCACTGAAGCTCCAGTTAATTTGCAATGGGGAGATTAATAAAATATTAGCCATGAACAACAACAGAAGAAATACAAAAAATACCCCAAACTAAACTATTATACTTTTACTCATGAATTTTCTACTTCATCTTACTATTCAGCACAATAGTCCATAGAACCCTCTCCCTTCAAAAATTCCTGCTGTGAGCAAACATTCATTGTCGTGGGTTTGTAGTGAAGGTTAGTGACTGCAAACATATTACATAAACAGGCCCTCATAATTTTTAATTAATTATGGCAGTGGAGTCAAGGAATTAAGGGGTGGAGAATGACAAGTTGCAAAAATAGCTCATAACAAGATTCATCCATCCATTTATCATTCATTGAGCTAACAGACTGAGTTCCTCTATTGGTCAAACACTGGGCCTTGTCCTCCATATCCAGGAGGGAAGATAAATATGAGAATAAGTCATCAATCTAGTGTTGCACTTCCTCTGAAGAAAGTATATCTGCATAGGGTTTTATAGGCTGTCATTCATGATCCATTAGTGGTCTTTAAATGGATTCTACAGATTGTAGATAACAACACTCAAAATAAAACAGAGTAATGTTGGAAATATCTGAGTTGATCTCACACACTAATTAAATGTATATTTTCAAGAAGCTTTTAGGACTTCATAGGTTTTGTGTGTGTGTGTGTGTGTGTGTGTGTGTGTGTCTGTAAAATATATTAGGGTGGATTTCAGTCAAAGAAGTTGAACAGCATTGACTTGATCTTCAGTGGGGAACAAAGATGGGAGTGGAAAACTCCTGCTTGTAATAGAATGAAGGAGACAGGAGAAGTCTCCATAATGCTGGAGTTGAATCGCAAATAGTGGTCTTCTCTAGCTGGATTGTAAGGCAAAGGACAGTTTGAACAAAGAAGAGCAGAATGGGAAAGGCACAAAGAGGCCCAAAAGGCTCTACTTCCTGGTTGCTTTCCTCCATCATCCCCTTCCACCATGATGGTCTATCTCATCTGGGGCCTAGAGCATTGGAGTCAGATATCTAGAACAGAACCTCTGAAACCATGAGCCAAAATAAATGATACCACCTCTATGTTGTTCTTGTCAGGTCTTTTAATCACAGCAACAATAAAGCTGACTAAAATAGAAACTGGTATGGAGAAGTGGAGTTGTTGCTGTGACTCACCTGACCAGGTGGTTCAGAAGCCATAGGAGCTGGTTTGTAGGGGAAGGAATTTTGAAAATTTTAGAGATGCAAGCTGGAAAAGCTTTAAACTGCTATAAGCAGAGCTTAGTGGGTGATCTTGTTGGTAGCTCAGAAGACCAGATTGCAGATGGGACTGTGGACAATAAAGACTGGGTTTGTTTCAGAGAAGAAAGACTCTATTGGAAATTGGACTAGATATAATTTGTATTAATCCTTGACTAGGAAGTTGTCTACATTGTGTCCATGTACTGAGATTTCTGTTAAGCTTTATTTAAAAATGATGTACAAATCAATTGGGGGCAGAAAATTTCAAGGCAGCACAGCGTTCAGATGGTAACATGTATATTGTTAGTGGCTTTCAGCCAAGTTAACTGTGACAATCAGGAGTAGAAAACAGAGAAGAGAGATTTGAAAAACTTGGGGTTTGACAAGAAAAGTGTGAGTGAAAAGGGCTAAGAAATTTGTGGCTGTTACAGACATTATAGCCACTAACGATATGCTAAATAATTTGAATATATAAAAAGAAAGATGGTTTGAGGGCTCTCAGGAATTTGCAAGACCACACTCATCTCAGGTTCAAGGGTGTAAAGGTAAATAGTACTTCAAGATGAAGCCATGGGGGCACCTGTTCGTACAGAGGGGCCTTGGAAGTTTTTTTTAATTTATCATGCTCAATCATACAGGAGCTCAGAGGAGTGGTCCCAAGAGACTTGGCTACGCTTGAGATGGTGGCAGACCTTGACATGAATCACATGGTGCTAGGTCTGCATAAATGCAGAATTCTGGAGCTAGGGAGTCATGGAGGCTTCCACCAAGACTTCAGAAAAAAGGCCTGGGAGACCATACCAAATGTAGCGGGGTTGGAATCCCTGTAGGCTACTCCTGAGATGGTGATGTGTGTAGATGTTAGAAGGAAGCCAAAGTTGCAATGGAGACCCCTAAGACTAAGAGATGCAGGTAACATGGAATGTCTGCCAAGGAAAGCTGCAGGAATCGAGGAGAGACAAGCCGAGAGAGAAGCCATGTGAGCTGCAACCAGCAAGGCCATAGAGTTGGGGCTACACGAGCCCACATGTTTCTATGCCCCTATTTCTTCCTTATGGAATGGAAATGTTTACTCTGTGCCATTATACATTTGATACGTGTAACTTCCTTTTGACATTTATAGGGGAAAACATTCATGAGTTTTCCTTGAATCTCAAATGAGATTTTGGACTTGGAATTTTCCGCAATGCTAGACCTATTAATACTATGGGGACTTTCAATAGTGGACTAAATGTATTTTGCATTGTGAGATGGACATGAGTTTTGGGGGAACAAGGGTGATATGTTATGGTTTAGATATGGGTATCCCTCAAAAGCTCATGTGTGAGACAATGCAAGAGCTTTCAGATGTGAAGTGATTTGGATATTAGAACCTTTACTTAATTAGTAAATTAATCCCTGGACAGGGATTAACTGAATGGTAACTGTAGGCAGGTAGGGTGTGGCTGGAGGAGGTAGGTCACTGGGGGCATGCCTTCAGGGTTTACAGTTTATCCCTGGTGAGCAAAGTTCCCTCTCTGCTTCCTTATTGCTATGTCCTGAGTGGCTTTCCTCCACCATGCTCGTCCTCTTCCATGTTATGTTCTGCCTCATTTTGGGCCCAGAGCTATGAAGTCAGTTGTTTATGGACTCAATTTCTGAAACTGTAAGCCAAAATAAAGTATTCTTCCTCTACATTGTTCTTGTCAGGTCGTTTGGTCACAGAAAGAAACAAACAAACAAATTAAAAAAAAAAAAAAACTGACTAACACACATTTGGAGCCAAAGCGTTATTTCTTATTTCAAATATCTCTGTATATCTGAGGTCTCCTCTGGAAACCTTATTGCTTTATAATACATACCACATTTAAGTCTACAGTACACTTCTACTTTCTTCTCTCATTTGAGGAAAGACTTAGGCAAACATTCCTACATGGTCACCACTTGCTCCAGCACTGGTCAGCACAGTGATCTCCTCGGCACTGAGGTTACAACTCCATTTAGGTCAGGACACCAGAGCACATGTTTGGTGTTCTGGGTGCTGTCTATTTTTCTACTGTTTATCTTTGCATCAATACTATGGTCCATTAATCACTGCAGTTTTTATAGTTGTCTAAATCCTCCAGCCTTATAATTTTTTTTCAGTAAGTCCTTGTATTTGCATATAAAATTTAAAGTGGCCTTGTCAAGTTCCATATAAACCCTGTTGGGGTTTTTGCTGGAATGTGAATCAAATCCAAAATTTAACTTGAAAAGGCTTTGAAATAATAACAATGCCAAATCTTCAAGTTCATGAACTGGAATACCTTGCTGTTTGTTGTCATGCGCATCAATTTTGCTCATCAATATTTTGTAGATTTCAATGTTGTTTTTGATGCTATTGTAAATGACTTTTATATTTTCCAATTCTTGTTAATAGAACTATAATTGACTAAAGAAGAAGAAGTAGAAGAACCCAACAAACAGCCTGGCATATTGTGAACTTGCAAGTTCTACCTTTCTCCTGAAATCTGAGGGCTACTGAGCCTCCAAGTATACACTTTCAGAGGCCAGAGAGAGTTGCTATCCAATGTGTGCCTGATAGCAAAACTTCTCAACTTTTATATACACCCAAGCCATAGGGAGGTCTTGTAAATTGCAGTTTAACTGGGGAGGTCAGGTGGGTTGGGTCCTAACACTCTGCATTCCTAACAACTTCCCAAGTGGCACTGAAGTTCCTTGTCCAGGAGCTCCACTCTGAGAGTCAAAATCTATTCTTAGAGAAGAAAAATGAGTTGTTTCCAGCATTCTGATTTTGTCCTTGATCTGTATATGATCCCTACAATCTGTCCAGATGTGGGCAGCCTCCTAGTATGTGGGACCACAACGAATTGCCAAACCAGATAGAAATACTAAAAGTCATTGAACCCCACTGTCTGGTAGGTGCTGTTTTAAATTGGTTACAGGTATATTCTTATTGGCAGTCCATAACAAGCCTGAAAGGTGTATGGTGTTATAATTCCCATTTTATATGTAAGGAAACTGTGTATCTTTTTTGAGGTCAGAGGAGGTTAGCAGAGAAAGATTAAAATCTCAGGCTCTTAATGGCATGTGTATACAGGGCTATTTGAGTGATTGGGGTTGGTGCACATAGTTCTGTTTTTTGAGGGGGCATTGGGACATCCTTTCCTTATTTATTTTCTTCTGTGAATGGAGATATAAGTGGTTACTAAACAAAATGGAACTAACACATTGTCCACTAGGTTGTCTAGAACAAACTCCCTTGTTCTCTTTACTCCATACAATTCCCTGGAATTCTTATACAGCTGGAAAGAAAGATATTGGGGCTTGGGAGATTTTTGTTGGGATAATCTTTGCTTTTGTTTGCTCAGGTTTTGCTTCTGGATTTTTCTTTTGAGGTGGAGAAACTGAATATTTCTTTTCTATCTTGGCTAGAAATCTGAATCCTATTCAAGATATATGGCAGTGGAAACTATTTGTACCTTCCTGAAGTTCTTAATGCCAGTGTAGGCATAGCCCAGCATATCACAGGGACACATTAGCTTCAGAGCTGAAAAGGAGCACATGGGCTTAAATTCTGTCAGCTGTCACCAGTCCAAAATTAAAATGGGTTGTCAGTAGTATTACCTTCAGAAGAGGGGTACTATCAAAAAAACAAATATATTTTCTGTGAAATAAATTCAGGTCTGTGATACATTAAGATTAAGTGTATTAACTCCTTCAAAAGTTTCCTTCTGAAATAACTTCAAATTCTCTTAGATTCCTAATTCTTTTCCTCTTTTTACCTTCCATGTTAAAATTTTAATGAATTATTATTATTATTTTCCCATATCAGTCCTCAATTTGCTGTGCCTCACTGAGTACAGAGCTTAAATTCAATAACCTGTCACCTAACTAAAGTTTGACTGTGGGAAAGTAAGCATTAAATGAAATAAAATTTAATTTCATAAGAATTAAATGAAACTGCATCTTATCAGCCTAGGTTCCTCCTGGTGCATCTCGGGGCCTGAGTTGAGATGAGGTTTCAGTCTTTCATTGCCAAGTATGGAAAAGGTTGGAGAGCAGTTAGCCAAATGGCAATTCTTTGCAGTTGGGAGTAGAGAGAATTATTTTTATTGAATTCTAGAAAGGACTGCTGTAGATTATATAAACCATTTCCCTTCCCTAAAAGTTACAAATGGAGGAATTGAGGCCCAGAGAAATAGCCTGATATCTCACATCTAATCAATTAATGGCCATGGAAAATTAGATGTTTAATTCTTTTTTTATTTTATAAACAATTTTATTGATGCATTTATTTCCCATTTATTCCCATACTGCTATCTAGGTGTACTAAGGGAAAGTGGTTGCAGTTGCCCAGAAGTGGAAACTACAGATTGTGTCATGTTTCCAAAATTTGGGTAACAGGGCATCCGAGGTTAGGGTCCAAGCACTCCAGATTAACTAATTCCTATCTATGCATCTCCAAGCTAAAGGTCTGGGGCAGCTCCCAGCTGTACAAGTAAAGGGAGTAAAGGATCCACTGGAACTCAATTCTTCCTAGAGTGGCGTTTTTCTCTTTCTATCATATGACCAGTGGCCAACAATTGTGTGGGGGGTGTGTGTGTGAGTATGTGTGTGTTTGGGGGGGGGGTGCAGTTAGGAATGGAGGGGAGCCAAGGCATGTTCCTGACGCTGTCACTGCCAGTCTTACCAAGAAGTCCCCATGTTCCCATAATCCCCAGCTCCAGGTTGGATGGGTTACAGTCACATTTCCATGGACCTCAATGTCATCCATTTGAAATGCTATTTTAGAGTGTTCTAAATCAGGTTTTGTGCTTTAGCAGAGGAATGGAACCCTCTTTTCTAATATTACCTCTGTGGGAAAGTGTTTTTCTGAGCTACAAACAACTCACAAATGCATTTTTGGAACACGACTCACTTATAGGCTGAGGTCTGCCTCTTCTGGGGGAATAATATTTCCCATGTACAGCTTAGTAGAACCAACTGCAGGCATTCCTTATATTGATTTTATTTTTAAAAATATCATATAAAGTGCCTGAAATCTGAAGCACATTCAGACTTTCTTCCAAGAAGAGTTGGCTAAGCAGCTCCCTTATGGGGTATGATCTAAGGATCAAAAGAGACCTTCTTGTCACACGGATGCTCTTAAGTTGGCCTTATCAAGCTATCTGAAATTGTCAGTACCAACTAAGACAGGGGTTGAAAGTGTGTAGAATCAGGATGTTGGGCACAACTTTTTTCTTAAACTAGGTTTTTATTTCTGTATTTGCTTTTTAAAATATAGATTCTAAGACCCACTTCTGGAGACTCTCATTAAATATATATGAGAAATAGGATTCTGTAATCTGTATTAATTCCAGTCAAGTTACTTCTGAATCAAGACATTTATTGATTCACTGACTGATTCACTCAATTATTCATTCTTTCATCATATACCAAAGCTTGCTCTTTGCAATACAGACACTGGGTACTGAAGGCAAAAAGACAAAACTAAACAAGTGTACCATGAGAGAAAAGAGTGAAATGGGAGGTGCCAGTACCATGTGATGAGATTAGAGAGCTAGAATCACAAAAGACTTCACATACCTAGCATTTATTAGCAGGTTAGCTACTGAGTAGCTAACTGAGTAGCTAATCCAGCCTGGTAGCCTGGATTCAAAGCCCAGTTCTACCACTTATCAGTTTAGGACCTCTTCCATGTTGCTCAAACTTTCTGCATCTCATTTTTCTCATCAATAAAATGGGGGCAATCTGAGTACCTACTTCAGAGGGCTTTTGTGGAAATTTAATATACAAAGTGCTTAGAATAGTGGTCTCAAACTTTAGCATGTATCAGAACATCCTTAAAGTATTATTAAAATACAGGTTTCTGTTTCGTTTCTCTTTAGAATCCCTATCTCCCTATTGAAGTAACCTCTTGCTTCCTGTATTTGTTTTTGGAGTTCTTTGTCAAAATGCTCTTTAACCACCTGTATTTGCTCTCTCATCTCATTTTTGAGTTCATTCTTAAGATCCATAAACATGGAATATGTAATTTCTAAATTCCATCTCTGGCATTTGACCAACTGTGATTGCCATGGAATCTACTGGTATGCTGATTGGTTTCAGCCACTTTCTTCCCTTGCTTCTTCATAACGCTTGTGTGTCTATTCTTCTAGCACTGTGGGACCTTGCCTATTTCAATTTTACCTTATAGCCTTATGTTTCTCCTGTGGTACAATGCTGTCAGATCCCCTTATAAATACCTTATACTTTAAGATCTAACACTTTCTTTACAGCAAATCCCAGTTTGATCACAATGTACAGATTTAGTTAACTCAGGTATTGTTTCCAATTTACTCTGTATGTTTGCGTTGGGGTTTACAGTTTCAGTATTGGACACAGAGATGATATGTTTAGGAAGAAGGAAGTGAGGTTATTGACATGTTCTTTCTTAGGAAGTATGAAAATAGAATTCTATGGAAGTGGTTTAATATCAGCAGACGGGAGAGGAAAGAGAATGGAGTGAGTGATTTAGAGGGAAGACTGATTTATATATAATCCAAACTTATTTAGCCTTTGAGAGAAGAAAAATAAAGAAAGATGGAAAAGAAAAAATAAAAAGGAACAATAAAAGATAACAAAGAAGTAAGAATTCGTGTAAGAGAGAGGAGAGAGAAAGTGAGTCAGATAATGAAGACAAAATATATATCCTTGAGAAAAACCTAGATGACATGGCAAAAGTAATAAGAAAACAAGAACAGAGCATTCAGGAATTATGGGACAGCATAAAAAGACCAAACTTAAGAGTGATTGGTGTTGAAGAAGGTGCAGAGTTTCAAACCAAAGGAATGAGTAATTTATTCAATGAAATAATAGCAGAAAAATTTCCAAACATGAGGAATGAATGGCAAAACCAAGTTCAAGAGGCTTATCGAACACCAAATGTACAAAACCACAACAGATCCACACCAAGGCACATTATAATGAAATTGCCTAATATACTAGGCAAGGAGAGAATATTAAAAGCCACAAAAGAAAGGAAGCAGATTACATATAGAGGGAAATCGATCAGACTATACTCAGATTTTTCAACCCAGACCTTAAAAGCTAGAAGATTCTGGAATAGCATATTTCAAGCTCTGAAAGAAAAGTGATGTCAACCAAGAATCTTATATCCAGCAAAATTGAGCTTTAGATTTGAAGATGAAATAAAAACCTTCTGCAACAAACAAAAGTTAAAAGATTTCACAACTCGAAAGCCAGCACTTCTGAACATCTCGGGCAAAATTTTCCACGAAGAAGAGAAAAATAGCAGTGAAAATCAACAAAGGGAGATAGTAAACTAAAGGAATTACCAACCAGAGAAGAACCCAAATCAAGCTAAATACCATAACACAATTAAAAATGGATGGAAATAAGAATCACAATTCAATAATAATGCTGAATATTAATGGCCTAAACTCACCATTCAAAAGACACAGATTGGATTAAAATAAATGACCCAACAATTTGCTGTCTCCAAGAAACACACCTCATAGAAAAAGACATCAAGTGATTGAAGGTGAAAGGCTGGGAAAAGTCTTATCACTCATATGGGATGCGGAAGCAAGCAGGTGTTTCCATTCTCATATCAAATAAGGTAGACTTCAAGCCAAAGCTAATCAAAAGGGTCAAAGATGGATATTTCTTACTACTTAAGGGAAACATTCATCAAAAAGATATAACAATTATAAATCTATATGCCCCAAATAATGGAGCACCTACATTCATCAAACAAACCCTTCTCAAGTTCAAGAGTAAAATAGACCACAACACAGTTATTCTAGGGGACTTCAACACACCTCTCTCACCAATGGATAGATCATCCAAACTAAGGCTAAATAAAGAAAGTTTAGGCCTCATTAAAACAATTAATAACTTAGACCTAATGGACATATATAGAATATTTCATCCCTCAGTAAGTGAATACACTTTCTTCTCAGCAGCACATGGCTCCTTCTCCAAAATTGACCATACATTATGTCACAAGGCAACTCTCAGCAAATATAAAAAAATAGAAATACTACCTTGCATTCTAACAGATCATAATGGGATGAAATTGGAAATCAATGATAAAACAAGAAATAAAAAAAAAAAAAAACTACTCCAACAGCTGGAAGCTAAACAACATGCTACTGAATGAACAAGAGGTTGAAGAAGACATCAAGGAGGAGATTAAAAAATTCCTAGAGGTAAATGAGAACACATACATCGTATAGAAATCTCTGGGACACTATGAAGATAGTAGTAAGAGGAAAATTCATTGCACTGAGTTCATTCCTTAAAAGGAAAAAAAAAAAAAACCCAACAAATAAATGACTTAACATCACACCTCAAAGCACTAGAAAAAGAAGAACAGATCAACACTAAGAGCAGTAGAAGACAGGAAATAATTAAAATCAGAGCAGAAATTAATGAAATTGAGACTAAGGAAACAATTCAAAGAATTGACAAAACTAAAGTTGGTTCTTTGAAAAAATAAACAAAATTGACAGACCCTTAGCGATGCCAACATAAAGAAGAGAAAAAACTCAAATTACTAACATTAGTGATGAAAAAGGGAATATCACAACAAACACCTCAGATATACAGAAGATAATTAGAAATTACTTTGAAAACTTGTACTCTAATAAAATAGAAAATACTGAATGCATTGACAGATTTCTAGAGTCCTATGATTTGCCTAAACTGGATCTGGAGGCTATACACAATTTAAACAGATCGATTACAAGCGAAGAAATAGAAGATGTCATAAAAAGCTACCAACAAGGAAAAATCCAGGACCTGATGGGTTTACAGCCGAATTCTATAAGATTTTTAAAGAAGAACTAATACCAATGCTCTTCAAACTATTTCAAGAAATAGAAAAAGAGGGAGCTCTTCCAGACTCTTTCTATGAGGCCAATATTACATTAATTCCAAAGCCAGGCAAAGACACTGCCAAAAAAGAAAACTTCAGGCCAATATCTTTAATGAATATAGATGCAAAAATCCTCAACAAAATTCTGGCAAATCGGATTCAAAAACATATCAAAAAGATAGTGCACCACAATCAAGTGGGGTTTATCCCAGGGATGCAAGGTTGGTTCAACATTTGGAAATCAATAAACATAATACATCACATCAATAGACTTAAATATAAAAATCATATGATTATCTCAATAGACACAGAAAAAGAATTTGACAAAATACAGCACCCCTTTATGTTCAAAACACTGGAAAAACTAGGAATATCAAGAACATATTTCAACATTATAAAAGCTATGCAAGGCCTAAAGCTAACATTATCTTAAATGGAGAAAAATTGAAAGCATTCCCTCTAAAAACTGAAACAAGACAGGGATGCCCCCTTTCACCACTGCTATTTAACATAGTACTGGAAACTCTGGCCAGAGCAATTAGACAGACGAAAGAAATTAAAGGGATCCAGATAGGAAAAGAAGAGCTCAAATTAGCACTATTTGCTGATGACATGATAATATACCTAGAAGACCCAAAAAACTCTACCAGAAAACTTTTACAACTAGTAAATGAATTTGTCAAAGTAGCAGGATACAAAATCAATACCCATAAGTCAAAGGCATTTTTGTACATCAGTGACAAAGCCTCTGAAAGGGAAATGATGAAAACTACCCCATTTACAATAGCATCAAAAAAAAAAAAAATACCTGGGAATCAACTTAAAGAAAAAGGTGAAAGACCTCTATAAGGAAAATTATAGAACACTAAAGAAAGAAATCATAGAAGAACTCAGAAGATGGAAAGACCTACCTTGCTCTTGGATAGATAGAATTAATATTGTCAAAATGTCCATACTACCAAAAGCATTATACAGATTCAATGCAATTCCAATTCAATTCCCAATGTCATTCTTCAAAGAAATAGAAAAGGCAGTCATGAAATTCAGTTGGAAAAATAAGAGACCCAGAATAGCTAAAGCAATTCTGAACAAGAAAAGTGAAGCAGATGGCATCACCATACCGGACTTGAAATTATACTATAGAGCAATAGTAACAAAAACAGCATGGTATTGGTGCCAAAACAGACTGTTGGACCAATGGTACAGAATTGAGTATACAGAGACTAATACATATAATTTCAGCTATCTTATATTTGACAAAGGCGCCAAAAATGTACAGTGGAGAAAGGATAGCCTCTTCAACAAATGTTGCTGGGAAAACTGGAAATCCATATGCAACAAAATGAAATTAAACCCTTATCTCTCACCATGCACAAAACTCAATTCAAAGTGGATCAAGGACCTAGGAATTAGACCAGAGACAATATGTCTAATAAAAGAAAAAGTAAGCTACAATTTCCAACATGTTGGATTAGGCCCCAAGTTCCTTAATAAGAATCCTGTAGCACAAGAATTATTACCAAGACTTAATGAATGGGATAGATTTAAACTAAAAAGCTTCTTCTCAGCAAAAGAAACAATCAGTGAGGTGAATAGAGAGCCAACTAATTGGGAACAAATATTTAATACGTGCACATCAGATAGAGCACTAATTTCTAGAATATATAAAGAACTTAAAAAACTGAACAACAAAAAAACAAATAATCCAATCAATAAATGGGCTAAGCAATTGAAAAGACACTTCTCAGAAGAAGATACACAATTAATCAACAAATACATGAAAAAATGCTCAACA
This sequence comes from Tamias sibiricus, assembly GCA_025594165.1. NCBI lineage: Eukaryota > Metazoa > Chordata > Mammalia > Rodentia > Sciuridae > Tamias > Tamias sibiricus. The sequence continues at coordinate 45,529,118 of CM046666.1, read as the reverse complement.
TAGCTGGCAATTAGAGAAATGCAAATCAAAACTACTCTAAGATTTCATTTCACTCCAGTCAGATTGGCAGCTATCAAGAACACAAACAACAATCAATGTTGGAGAGGATGTGGGGAAAAAGGCACACTCATACATTGCTGGTGGGACTGCAAAATGGTGCAACCGCTATGGAAAGCAGTATGGAGATTTCTTGGAAAACTGGGAATGGAACCACCCTATGACCCAGCTATCCCACTCCTGGGTCTATTCCCAAAGGACTTAAAAACAGCATATTACAGTGACATAGCCACTTCAATGTTTATAGCAACACAATTCACAATAGGTAGATTGTGGAACCAACCTAGATGTCCCTCAGTAGATGAGTGGATAAAGAAAATGTGGTATATATACAAAATGGAATTTTACTCATCAATAAAAGAGAATAAAATAATGGCTTTTGCAGGTAAATGGATGAAGTTGGAGAATACAATGCTAAGTGAAGTTAGCCAATCCCCAAAATCCAAATACCGAATTTTTCTCTGATATAAGGAGGCTAGTTCACAGTGTTGTTGTATGGGGGTACATAGGAGGATTAGAGGAACACTATAATGGCCAAAGGGAAGGGAGGGGAAGGGAGGGAGCAAGGGGGGGGGGAAGGAAAAAAAAATTGGTGGTTGAATGAGATTGATATCATTATCCTAAATGCATGATTGAAGATCTGAATGGTACTTACATACTTTGTATACAAACAGTTGTATGTAAAAAGATGCCATATATGTGCATTATGAATTGTAATACATACTACTATTATAAATAAATAAGAAAGGAAAAAAAAGTCCACGTCCTGATGGATTTACAGCCAAGTTCTACAAGACCTTCAAAGAAGAACTAATACCGATGCTCTTCAAATTATTTCAAGAAATAGAAAAACAGGGAGCTCTTCCAGACTCTTTCTATGAGGCCAATATTACATTAATTCCAAAGCCAGGCAAAGACACAGCCAATAAAGAAAACTTCGGGCCAATATCTTTAATGAACATAGATGCAAAAATCCTCAACAAAATTCTGGCAAATCGGATTCAAAAACATATCAAAAAGATAGTGCACCACGATCAAGTGGGGTTTATCCCAGGGATGCAAGGTTGGTTCAACATTCGGAAATCAATAAACATAATACATCACATCAATAGACTTAAAGATAAAAACCATATGATCATCTCAATAGACGCAGAAAAAGCATTTGACAAAATACAACACCCTTTATGTTCAAAGCTCTAGAAAAATTAGAAATAACAGGAACATATATCAACATTATAAAAGCTATCTATGCAAAACCTCAAGCTAACATTATCTTAAATGGAGAAAAATTGAAAGCATTCCCTCTAAAAACTGAAACAAGATAGAGATGCCCCCTCTCACCACTGCTATTTAACACAGTACTTGAAACTCTGGCCAGAGCAATTAGACAGACGAAAGAAATTAAAGGGATCCAGATAGGAAAAGAAGAGCTCAAATTAGCAGAATTTGCTGATGATGTGATAATATACCTAGAAGACCCAAAAAAACTCTACCAGAAAACTTTTACAACTAGTAAATGAATTCAGCAAAGTAGCAGGATACAAAATCAATACCCATAAGTCAAAGGCATTTTTGTACATCAGTGACAAAGCCTCTGAAAGGGAAATGATGAAAACTACTCCAGTTACAATAGCATAAAAAAAAATACAAATAAAATACCTGGGAATCAACGAAAGAGGTGAAGGACCTCTGTAACAAAAACTATAGAACACTAAAGAAAGAAATCATAGAAGACCTCAGAAGATGGAAAGACCTACCTTGTTCTTGGATAGGTAGAATTAATATTGTCAAAATGTCCATACTACCAAAAGCACTGTACAGATTTAATGCAATTCCAATCAAAATACCAATGACATTTCTCAAAGAAATAGAAAAAGCAGTCATGAAATTCATCTGGAAAAATAAGAGACCCAGAATAGCTAAAGCAATCCTGAGCAAGAAAAGTGAAGCAGGTGGCATCACCATACCAGACTTTAAATTATACTATAGAGCAATAGTAACAAAAACAGCATGGTATTGGCACCAAAACAGACTTGTAGAACAATGGTACAGAATTGAGTATACAGAGACTAATACATATAATTTCAGCTATCTTAAATTAGACAAAGGTGCCAAAAATGTACAGTGGAGAAAGGATAGCCTCTTCAATAAACGGTACTGGGAAAACTGGAAATCCATATGCAACAAAATGAAATTAAACCCTTATCTCTCACCATGCACAAAATTCATTTCAAAGTGGATCAAGGACTTAGGAATTAGACCAGAGACAGTACACCTAATAGAAGAAAAAGTAAGCTACAATTTCCAACATGTCGGAGATTAGGCTCCAAGTTCCTTAATAAGAATCTGGTAGCTATACAAAATGGAATTTTACTCAGCAATAAAAGAGAATAAAATAATGGCATTTGCAGGTAAATGGATGAAGTTGGAGAATATAATGCTAAGTGAAATTAGTCAATCTCAAAAATCTAAATACCAAATGTTTTCTCTGATATAAGGAGGCTAGTTCACAGTGTTGTTGGATGGGGGTACATAGGAGGATTAGAGGAACACTAGAATGGTCAAAGGAAAGGGAGGGGAAGGGAGGGAGCAAGGGGAGAGTGGGGGGGGATTGGTGGTTGAATGAGATGGATATCATTATCTTAAATGCATGATTGAAGATCTGAATGGTACTTATATACTTTGCATACAAACAGTTGTATGTAAAAAGATGCTATATATGTCCATTATGAATTGTAATACATACTACTATTATAAAAAAAAAAAAAAAAAAAAAAGAATCCGGTAGCACAAGAATTAGTACCAAGAATTAATGAATGGGATAGATTTAAGCTAAAAAGCTTCTTCTCAGCAAAAGAAACAATCAGTGAGGTGAATAGAGAGCCAACTAAGTGGAAACAAATATTTAATACATTCACATTGGATAGAGCACTAATTTCTAGAATATTTAAAGAACTCAAAAAACCTGACACCAAAAAAGCAAATAACCCAATCAATAAAAGGGCTAAGGAATTGAAAAGACATTTCTCAGAAGAAGATACACAATTAATCAACAAATACATAAAAAAAATGCTCAACATCACTGGCAATTAGAGAAATGCAAATCAAAACTACTCTAAGATTTCATTTCGCTCCAGTCAGAATGGCAGCTATCAAGAACACAAACAACAATAAATGTTGGAGAGGATGTGGGGAAAAAGGCACACTCATACATTGCTGGTGGGACTGCAAAATGGTGCAACCGCTATGGAAAGCAGTATGGAGATTTCTTGGGAAAGTGGTAATGGAACCACCCTATGACCCAGCTATCCCACTCCTGGGTCTATTCCCAAAGGACTTAAAAACAGCATATTACAGTGACACAGCCACTTCAATGTTTATAGCAGCACAATTCACAATAGCTAGATTGTGGAACCAACCTAGATGTCCCTCGGTAGATGAGTGGATAAAGAAAATGTGGTATATATACACAATGGAATTTTACTCAACAATAAAAGAGAATAAAATAATGGCATTCACTGGTAAATGGATGAAGTTGGAGAATATAATGCTAAGTGAAATCAGTCAATCTAAAAAATCCAAATACCGAATGTTTTCTCTGATATAAGGAGGCCGGTTCACAGTATTGTTGGGTCGGGGTACATAGTAGGATTAGAGGAACACTATAATGGTCAAAGGGAAGGGAGGGGAAGGGAGGGAGCAAGGAGGGAGGGGGGGGAAGAAAAAGTGGTTGAATAAGATGGATATCATTATTCTAAATACATGATTGAAGACTTGAATGCTACGAATATACTTTGCATACAAACTGTTTTGTGTAAAAAGAGGCTTTATATGTATAGTATGAACTGTAATGCATACTACTACTATAAATAAAAATTTTAAAAAAATACAGGTTTCTGGATCTTACCCCAAGTTTCTGAGTAACTAGATCTGAGGTGGGACCAAGAACTTGCATTTCTAACAACTTGGTTTTCTAGCAACTGCCAGTGCTTAAGCATGGAAGCCTGAAAGCAAAGGGATGCTCCAGGAAGGGAGTGGGGGTGAAAGAGAGAATGAGAGCACCCATACACCCAATCCTCAAAGCTTTCTCCTCAAAGAATGCATCTCACTTTTATTTTCAGTCTTAAACCTATGTGATAACATTGGAAGGCTTTATTATGTCTTATCCTATCCTATCCATCTATCTCATCTATTTTTCCACTCTATGAACCTCAGAAAGTATATATGTGTATGTATATGTATGTGTGTATGTATATATGTATTTTTTTCCACTCTAGAGACTGTCAAAAAAACATTAATTTTTCCCCTCTTGGGCAAACCAAATAATTCATGAGTTTGGACAGACAATGCCTATACTGTCGGTCGCTCCTTGCACATCCTGTTTTTGTAAAAGATACACAAATCTACTCACCTGCCCTGTGGCTGCTCCTGTGTGTGTCATTCTACTGACACTTAAATTGAACAGCTTCACATGTTCTAGACACTCCAAAACCAAGCTAGATCCCAAGCAGTGATGGCTTTCATCCTCGCACAGTGAATATGGGGCCACGTGAATGCAGACCACACTGTTTGGGGCATGGCACGCTGTAGCAAATGGGCAAAGAGGAATCAGAGATAGGCAGTTGTCCTCTGCCATCTGAATAGTAACACAGATGTGTCATGATGAAAGGAAGAGGGAGAGTTACATGGAGGAAACTGTTCTTGCTGCTACATCAATACAGAAGAGAGGGATGAGGTTGGGAGTGTAGAGAAATCGTATAATGCAAACATGCTCTCATAGGTAGAATTCATAGGCAACAACCCAATGACTACTGTATTTTTTGTTTGTTTTTGATTTTCCTTTTGTTTTACCCAAAATATCTTTGGTCTTTTAATCAATTCTTTTGTCTTATAGATATGATTTATTAAGAAGCAAAGAATTGCCCCTGCTTTCTGCAGCATTGAATCTAGAGCAAAGCACTGTTTTCTTGAACTCTCCCCCACATCACTGAAGACAAGTCCAAATCCCCTAAGAACTCATTTCTAGTATCTTACTGTGATGCCCCACATTTCCATGGTGTTTGTTCTCTGTCTGCTGGGAGCCACAACCCCAACTTAATTGACTGTGGTCTTTAGCTGGTGGACATTGATGCTGTGAATTCCTTAAGCTTTTAGAAACATAGTCATCTTGATCTTACTTTTTTTCAGAGAATATGTATGTTTTTGGTTTTTTAAGCCATTTTTGGAGAAACTGAAATTTTTCCCATAGGATCATTTACCCTGTTCCCTGCATTGGTGGCCCCTCCCCACCTCTCTGTCCCACTCTCAATGTTTTAGAATTATTATTTTCCTTCATTTCCAGTTTCACAATTTGACATGAAATAGTTAAGACTTAGAATGAGTATACACAGTAGCCTCTACTTTCATAGAAATCTGACTGGCTCCAATTTATTTCAATTATAAATCCCAGCAAATCTTTATTTTTGCCACTTAAGGCACAGTCGACAGTGTAAAGAAAAATGCATCTTTCTCATATGGCATTAAGACTTAACTAAATCTGAAAGGACTCTCCCGAAATTTAGTTAGGCTGCAAGGTATTTTTCTAGTAGTAAAAATGGTACCAGGTGGGTTAGCTTGATTCAAGAAAGAAAACAGTTCCTTGCTGAAAACTGAGAAGACTTGGATGTTTCCACAGATTTGCCCTTTGACCTTGGGAGAGCGATATTCTTTAAACCTAGATTCTTTATCAACAATTAAACATTTACTGAAAATCTACTCCATGCCTTGTAGTAAGTTACTAGAGCGACCTCCCAAGCAGTTTGCAAATAATATAATGTAGCAAGCATTATGTAGGGGCACAAACATATTGCTACAGGAGCATTGAAGAAAATCTAACTCACTCAGTATGCTCATGGAAAGGAAAATCTACAATGAAAATATTCCATTCAAAATTATAGATCCATAAGAGCAGGGGGTTTCTCTGTTCATCTATTTGATATCAGAGATTCAACTCAGGGGTACTTAACCACTTTTCCACAACCCCAGCCCTTTTTATTTTTTATTTTAAGACCGGGTCTTGCTAAGTTGCTTAGGGCCTCACTAAGTTGCTGAGGCTGGCTTTGAACTTTCAATCCTCCTGACTCAGGCTCCTGAGTTGCTGGGATTACAGGCGTGCACCATTGCACCTGACAAGGAATTTCTCCTACACATTATTGTATCCCTAGTACTTACAACACTATCTAGCACATGGTGAATACCCAACAGATATTTATTGAATGAATAAATGAATGTTTGATACACAAAAGCAAATATATTTCAAGCTGTTTTTATTGCTTTGAATTATTTATAAAGAGTTCTGATTTAATATAGTGGTAACTTTCAATTTACTTCTCATAGAACCAAGAGATGGTGTGCTATCATTAATAATGCCAATTCCAAGAGCATTGAGACTTAAAGTAGAAGGGTGAAGGAATAGAAGCATGGATATCCTGAGAACATTCTAGAATTACAGGAGCAAATATGTATTGTGGGAAAGTCCTTGGAGATTATGATCCACCCATATGAGCTACACATCTACCTGCCCTTTGATAATCACTGACATTGATGGAAGTCCCTAGACTTTCTCTTCATTCAATGTTATCAACAATTTGGATAGCATACTTAGAAAATTTGCCAAATTTGCATGGTATAACAAATACTAAACACACTGAATGCAAAATTTAAGATCTGAATGATCTCAACTTGAAACATGGGATCATTCTAACAAAAACTTTTGCATAAGAATTCTACTATACAGATAAAGATTGGGAAGTGAACTTTGGGGAAGGTATTTGGGTGGGGGAGAATACTAGGAATTGAATTTAGGGGCATTCAACCACTGAGCCACATCCCCAGCCCTATTTTGTATTCTATTTAGAGACAGAGTCTCACTGAGTTGCTTAGCGCCTCACCATTGCTGAGACTGGCTTTGAATTCACCATCCTCCTGCCTCAGCCTCCAGAGCCACTGGGATTACAGGTGTGCACCACTGTGCTTGGCTTGGGAGAGGTATATTTTTTTAACAGTCAAATATCTGAAGAAAATTGAGGCTGTGGAGATGGATCAATGTTAGAGGGCTTGCCTAGTATTGGACTTGCCTGGTATTGGACTATAATTGCAGGATAGCTATAAACTTACAGTTTCACTATCTAACGATAGTGTATAAATAAAGATGTGAATTTGTGTATATATGTATGTAATTACATGTGTGTGTTTACAAACGTGTGTGTGTGTGTTTTTCCAGCTCTTTGGTTGAAATTAAAAGTAACCACACAACAACAGGCCTCACCTAGGGCTTAGCTTTCTGGGTTCTAGTTACCATTCCATATTCATGAAACTACAAAACAAACACCCACCACCAAAGAGCTTCTTGAAGAAATGGCTAACTCCAAGGCTTGGGCTAACCAAGGACAAGACAAGACTGGAATGTCTTGTGCCAGACAGTAGAGGACACTCAGTTATGAGGATTTGTCCATAATCACCAGAGATGAACATGCCAATTAAGACATGGGTGAAGTCCAGAAATATTAAACACTGAGACATACATCTAACAAAACATGTTCAAGATCTATCTGGGGAAAACTTCAATCCACATAGCCATAAAAAGTGCTGTTGATACTAAAAGCATCAGCAATTTAAAAAAATAAGTTGGACTTCATCAAAATTAAAAACTTTTGTATTATTAATGATGACACTATCAAGAAAGAGAAAAGATAACTCAGATAATGTGAGAAAATATTTGTAGATCATATATCTGAAAAGGAATTAATATCCAGAATATTTTTTAAAAATTATTAAAATTCCACATAAAAAAGACAAACAACCCAATTAAAACCTGGCTGGACAAAGGCCAAAAATAAAATGGGCATAAATCTAACAAAATCTGTATAGCATCCATCTGAGAAAAACTACAAAACTATTAAAGAAATCAAAGAACTAAATATATAAAGAGAGATTGGGTGTTCATGGATAGAAAGACTAAATATTGTCAAGATATAAGTTCTTCCCAACTTGAAATATAGATTCAATGCAATCCCAACAAAATTCCACTAGGTTATTTTGTGGTATTTGACAAGCTGATCGTAAAGTTTCTTTTGTCTAATTGCTCAGGCCCCTCTCAGGCCTCTAGGGACTTCTGTGCTTGGTGAGGTCTGGTGCCCTCTTGCTGGAGGCCCGTGTCAGGCCCGCCCAGGCCATTGATTTGAATGCTGAATTTTACATCATGTGAACGTTATCTTAATTTTAAAAAATTTAATGTTGAAACCAACTAATGACATAACAACATGTTTATTCATAAAGTTATCAAACACCACCATTATAGTAACCCACGTTCATTAAAAATAAACTAACTACCTATAGATAATTATAGAGACATGTGATCCATCTAAAGTTGTCTTGAGAGCAGTGCTCAACAAAGTTTTATAAACATCAGTGGCAACAAGATAGTAATCTAGTCTTAATATAAACAAAGTTGTTTTTTGTTTGTTTGTTTTTTGTTTTTTTGTACAGGGGATGGAACCCAGGGGCTCTCAACCACTGAGCTACACCCAAAGCCCTTTTTACATTTTTTGTTGTTATTTTTGTTTTGAGATAAGGTCTCACTAAGTCACTTAGGGCCTTGCTAAGTTCCTGAGGCTGGCTTTGATCTTCCTGCCTCAACCTCTGGAGAAGCTGGGATTATAGGCATGAGCTACTACACTTGGCAAGGAAGGCATTTTTAATCTTATTGTAATTCCTTAAAATGTCAAAAGAGGTTTACATTTATAATGTAACATGCAACCACTGTGATGCAGCCTAGTCTAGTGGGGAATTCAAAGCCAGAGTGTCTGGATTTGACTTTAGCTCTTCCATTGGTTAGCTTGGGCAAGTCATTTATTTAATCTTTGTGGTTTTTTTTTTTTTTTTTCTATAGGGTAATTATAGTACCTACCTAATAGGGTTGCTGTGAGGGTTAAATGAATTAACATATACAAAGCGCTATGCAGAGAGCTTAGCATATAGTAAGTGCTCAATAAATGTTAACAAACAAAACTTCTACTCCTTTACCATCACCTTAACATTTGTAAGCCATTAGCCTCATCTGGTCTCCAAACCCAACTCCAAGTACAGGCTCCATGAACTCTTTTCTTCTCTTCTTCTTGCTGTTACCATTTACTTTGCTGGTAACATCTCACTCTTTCCAAAATAAACCAGATGAGCTGGTTTAGATGCCTCTTCCTTCCCTATCTCATTTATTATCCTCCATTCTCCACACAAGATGACACAGAATTTCCCTTAGTAATAGAGGGCCTATATGGCAGTGAAAACTTATAGAAAGCATCTAGAAAAGTAAAAATATCTCTTTCTGGATGACAGGAAAATGACCGTGATCATTTTGTAACAGCTACCACATATTGAACCACTTCAAAAAAGAGAGCTAAAGTCAATGAAAGAAAAGGCTAGGGAAGCAAAATTTTGCTCAAATATGAGAGTATCTTTTTAAAAATTTCTGTCCCAAATGATAATTCATCTAAATCAACAGATTCTTATGGATTTCTGCAATCAGAAGGGTGGAAGATAAATCTGTCATTTTCAATTCTCAAAATTTCATTTAAACTCTGTATTTATTTATATTAGTGCAGATTAATTAGAGAAAAGGGACCAAATCATAGTGTCTGCGTAAGCAAAGAATCATTGTAGATTATGGATTGCTTCAATGCAATTTTAATATTGTTATTAAGAAGTGATAAAGCGTAAGAAGCGAGAAGAAAAGGGCCTATTTAGGCAGCAATTAGAAAGATGATAGAACACAGAATTGATTTGAATTTGTTATTCAATTCTTTCCCTCCTTCAGATGAGTCTGCACCACCCCTTCCTTAAATTTCCCTACTTTCCCTATCTTTTGCATTCTCTTGCCCACAGACTCAGTTCTGACTGTGCTATGGGCAAGCCACAGACTTTCTCTTCGCTCTGAATTGCTTCCACCAGGGTTAACTTTGTTTAGCAACAGATCTACGCTAGATTGCTTGTCTCTCAGCCCCGTTTGCCTTAAGACACCAGCCTCCCACTCCTCGTGTCACGGGCTCTCACACAACAGGAATTCTTGAAGCCGGAGACCTTCGGTCCCCAGGTCTCATGGCTGGGAATACTGGCACAGCTGTGAAGCCCGCGCAGGGCACCTTCAATGGCGTGGGCTGGGTCGGGAGCAGGGCTCCAGCAAGAGGGCGCCAGCGCTCACCAAGCGCAGAAGCCCCGAAGCACCCGAGAGGGGCTTCGCGACATTTCCTCAGAGTCCGGGGCTCAGTCGTCTTATTAAGAGTCTCCCCGCCAGCATCCCCCACCCACATTCTGCTTTTCTACCAGCTTCTTGTTGGTTGTGGCTGCCCACTCTCCCTTAGCTTCAGAACCGACCCCTCCGCACCCCGACCCACAAAAAGGCCCCCATCCGGGTTGCGACCCCCAGGAGTCCCTCCTCGCTGAGGCAGCGCTCCGGTGGACAGGCTCCTACGCTAGGCTCCCAGAAGGTCCTCGCCGCCTTCTCCGCACCCAGAGAAGAAAGGAGGGGCTGTGGGGCTGAGGCAGGGTGAGAGCCCGGGAGGTGGAGTGGGTGGGGGACCTGGAAGGGCGCCGGGTCCGGAGAGAGGAGGGAAGAAGAGGCCAGACAGGGGCTTTTGGTTTCCCGGGGTCTGATTGGAGGTTGGCCCGATGAGTCGGAGCTAGGGGCGCGCCCATCTCCGCTGGCTCCTGCGAGAGCCGCCCGCTCGGCCCCTCCCCGGAGCCGCTTTGTCCCGGGTGACGGCGGCGGAGGTTGCGGGGAGGAGCGGGCAGGAGGCACAGACCCACCGACCCAGGGACTCAGAGCCCGGGAGGCGGGGCGGCCGGCGCACAGCCACACGCCCAGGCCCGCGGGCATTGCGCGCCACTGCACACGCTCCTGCACCGGTCCGCAGGTGAGCAGGCAGCTCCGCGCCCACAGTCGCCGGCCCCCGCGGACAGCCGGAGCCGCCGCCGCCGCCGCCGCTGCTTCTGCCTCCGCGGCGCATAGCGGACGCCCTGCAGGTCGGTTATGTAACCGCGCCGGCCGCTCTCCACTGTACCCCGTCCCGCCAGGGCTGAGCGGTGGTACAGGGGGATCGCGGCAGGGGGCAGACAAGCGCGGCCGAATTTGGGGACTGGGAAGGGGCAGCGGGGGAGAGAGGCTTTCTATTCACCTATTGGTCAGTCCTTGAAGCAGCGGTGGGGCAGAGGTCTCCCAGGACCCCCTCTAGGAGGCGCAAGTCTCAAGGAGCCCCTTCCCCATTCCTAACGGCCCAAGGGTTCGCTTTCTCAGGAGTAGCAGCAGGTGCATATGTGGAGGACCGAGATTGACTACCGCGATCCCCCGAATTGACGCTTGGAAAAGGGGGTGAGGGAAGTCTGACCACCCAAAGATAAAGGAAAAAAGAGACCACTTTCTTCCCAGGGCTTAACGGAATGTTCTGGGGACAGGGAAGGTGCTTTAAGGCACAGCAGGCTGAGAATTTTGTCCTGCTTGGGATTAGCGGGCTTGGGTCATCTAAAAATAACTTCAAGTTTGAAAAGTGAAATGGACTGGAGCCTTGGGTGCTGGGTTCGTCCTGCCTGTGGGATGCTTCGCTCTAGAAGTCATCAGAGGGAACTGGCAAATCCCAGCCGCCTGATCCCTCTGCTGCCTCTGGATCTCGCTGGTTTCCAGGGTGCCTCGGTTTGACTTTTAGTTAATGATTTATTCTCCAAAGCACTGCTGTCTTTTTCTTACCCTCATAAAGGATCACAGCAGAGTGTATGCTTTTGACACTTTCTTGTTTCTTCCATTGGGGGTAGAGATGATAAGTGACCATCTATCTAATGAGTCCAATGCCAGAGTTATTTTTTAAAAATCTTGTTTTAGTAAAAACAAAAGGTTTCTTGGCTCCCTTTAATTATAAACTTCCACAATTTTCCACGAATGGAGAAGAAAAGATTCTACAGCATTCCAGCACCCCCTTCTACTCTTTAGCCAGCATGTCACCTATCATACAGACTGGAGGCTTTAGGAGAAGTACGACATTTTTCTTTTCAATGCAACTCAACTCTCACACCTTCGTCATCCTTAATTCCACCAACTTCAAAACACAGCACAAGTGTATCGCAGGCACAGGGTAACACTTGCTAATGAGCTCTCCATTCTGGGCATACAGTGAAGATGGACATGTCCAGAAATTGGAAAGGATCAAGAAACAGGTCAGTACCAATAGCAGGGGAGTGAACACTTGGCTGCCTTTCAGTATCCTGATTGATTTTCTTTAGTCTTAGAGCTATTATATTAAGTATGATCATGATCAGTCATTGAGTTCAATTAGTCTAAAATGTGTGTTGCACTTGGTTTTCCAAGCCACTGCAAAACAAATCAGCATTTATTGAGTCCCTACTACCTGAGTTCAGTCCTCAGGATTTTGTGAGTGGGAAATGTTCTCAATTAAACTTAAAAGATCTTAAGAGCTTTGAAAATGCCTAGTGTATGCAGGTCCTGCAGAACTCACCTACATCTGGGAGCATGTGGCTCTCTCCAGAGAAGAATAATTTACAGACATAAATGGCAACTTGAGAGCTTTCTCATTTGCAAGTACTCATCACACCCTTTAAACAACTACTTGCATAATTATTTGCAGATAATCATATATAGTGCAGAAACTAGCATTCAAATTTAACAGTACTGAGGTCCCATTTTCCTATTCCTTTTACTTTCTGTGCCATCCACTTGATTGAGTGTAGCACCTACTGAGTCCTATGTAGGTCCTGTGCCAGGGGCTAAAACAATGAGGCCCATACTTCCCAGAAATCAATCTTGCAGGAAAGGATAAGAAAATAAATGATAGTGATTCAGCATGGTGAATGTTTAATGCAGATAAGAACAAGTTCAGCAGCAGCCGAAGGAAGGAAGGGTACAGGGAGTCTGGAGGAGTTGGCAGGAGCGTCCTGCTAACCATTTGGACTGGCTCTGAGAGGGTGGTTGGAGTGCTCTAGAGAAGGCACTAGGCATTTCACATTGAATGTGGTGGACATTTCCCTTTCAAAGAAAAATAGGTGTTCTGAGGTGAGGGGTTGGCAGGAGAGTTTGATGTTAGAGAACCTGGCTTGTGAATATACCTTGTGGAAAAGCAGAAACATACAATCTTTAATAGGATTTATTTGAATTTATATTTTGCAAAAGTGACTTTGGAGGTGGTGAAGAGGTAGGATTGCAAAAATGAATGAGCTCAGAATTGAGACCATTGGAGTGGTCCAGGCAAACACACACACACACACACACACACACACACACACACAGACACTAAAGTGTACCTGAACCAGTTGGAATAATGGGAAGTGATGGGAGATCTACAGAGAGCCATTTGAGAGGGAGAACAGGTGGCACTTGGTCACCAAATGGCGAGTGGTCTAGAAGGAGAAGCTTATATGTTAGGTGGATATTCAGGCCTTTGACTGAAGTAAGGAGTCAATGAGAAACATCAGGTTCAAAGAAGAATAGCAGTTTTAAAATTTTGAACATCCAAGTGAAAATGCTCAGTAGGTACTTTAATTTTCAAATGTAACTTCTTCATTCTAACCTTCTGCTGATCTTTCTACAATGAGACTATCTAGGGCTGCCTTTGGCAAAGAGGGAGATGAACTTGATGGCAGAAAGTTGCTTCTACCTCTATCTCCAAGAGTGAAAGCATTAACTCAGTTATTTGAACTACCACCAGTGGCAATAATAATGATAATGAGAGCAATGTCTAATGTTCATTCAGTGCGTATTATATGCTGAGCACAAAGAAGTTAGAATTGCACTTAGATTATCACATTCAGTCCTGCTGCTAACCCTGTGTGGCAGGAGCTGTTGTTTCTCCCACATAATTGATAAGGAAAGCAAAGCCAAGAGAGGATGCCTTGTCTAGGGATGCACTTAGTAAGATTTATATCTAGTGTTGAAGTCCAGGTTCTCAGCATTCTCAATTGCCATTGCGAATTGATAATAACTTTGAAATAATGCCTGTTTATCCTAGAATACTTTTCTCCCTGTGTTTGAATATTTGTGGCTGATGCCATAGAAGAGAACTGGACTGAGCCAAAAGTCCTGGCTTTCAACTGGCTTCTGCACCTGATTTGTTGTGTAGCTTCCTCTCAGGCTCCAGTTATTTTAAATCTGCATAACAATAGAAGAGGTTGATGAGGTGCTCTTCAAGCAGCCTCGGTATTCTGAAATCCTGCCATCCTGTCTCAAATTCTACTACTAGAGTCTTTGTGTTTTGGTTAAGATTGTGCCTTCCTGTCACTTTTAGAATACAAACACCTTTGCAGAAGATTAACTCAAATGGTGCCTTGTCCTTAAGGGCCTGGTGTGAATGAGGCCATTGTGCAAAGTTAAAGGGGTTACGTAATGTTGAGGGAGCCCAGTTCAGGGGAGAATCTTTCATAGGCACTGAAGTAGAGGAATCTTCATAGTCATTGATCACATCCTTTACTTTAGATGTTGATTAAATTCTGAGCATTTCCTCATATATGGAAAAAAATGTGGCCATTAATATACTTGTCATAATGTTGTGAGGATTGAAACAGATAATGATGTAAACCAGGCACCACACATCAGTTGAACTCATTGAAGGTGCTCAGGAAATGGGGGCCTCCCCCGTTGCCTCCAGAATAATAGACTTGGAGAAAGAAAATGTCGAATGCTTTGGAAGACAAACTTTCCTACTTCATAGTTTTGATTAGCTCCAACCCTTAGTTGATTATCATGTATCTATCTGTTTGTCTTAGAAGGAATTATATGCTGGGATATAAAAAACACTCAGCACATTAAAACATTTCAAAGTATAAATTGCTCACATGTGCATTAATCAGTTCCCCACTTAGAAATAAAGAAGCTTTAACATTCTACCACACAGAGTTTTGAACTCTTCTTTTGCCAGCTTATGAGGAGGTCAAGTTGCTATACAGAAATAGTATTGCCTAGGGTTGATGAGCCTGGATTCTATGATTATGGCAAAGAATATCAAGGGACAGAATGACTTCCTATTCAGTCTGCATCTGTGCATGTTTGCATTTCCATCTTCCTCAAGTGCTTTCTGCATATGACTATAAAATGCACACTGTCCTTGTGTCTTTTTGCTGTGGTACCAACTGCCAGATGTCATATGTTGTAGACTAAATGAGTTGAGGAATGGAGGAGCCATACCTTAGCTGAAGCTGTTTTTTAAATAATAATAAATTGTATGACTATGAATGGTACTTTCTAGCAGTTAAAGAAATGCTTCCAAGAATAGCTCAAACATCCTGTAATTCAGAATGCCCACAAAAATATTTTCTATAGTGGGGTAGGAGAAGACTGTACTTTCATATCTGATCTCCTCATACTCAACTCACTTTGAAACAAGGGCTGAAACGGAGAAATTCTGAGTTTTGGAATATCTGCATGAAAAGACATTTTAATGGTCACTTTTGGACAAGAGAACTATATAATTTTTGAGCTAGATACTCATTTTTATTATGGTTGCTTTAGTTCTTTGTGGGAATAACTGATTTATTCTTTCATGTGATTGACATTTGCCTGCCACAAAATATTACAAATTCTTTGAGGCCATCGGCCATGCCTGAGTACTTCTCTTCCAGTGTTGGGGATGAAGTATAAAAAGCAGGGACTTGGCATGAAAAGGCCAGGATTCCAATCCTGGTGCTGTCACTTCCCAGCTATGTGACCTTGAGCTTCCCATTGACCTACTAGTCATAGGAGCTGGCGTTTGTTGAATGCAGCCCCTGTTCCAGACACTTTGCTCAGCAAGCTGCATGTGTTATCTCAGTTAATCCATATAACAACTCCTGGGGATGGGTGTTATCATCACTATTCACAGGTGAGTACACTCTGATGTCAGGGGGAATAAGCCACTCAGTGCCAGGTCTCTGAGTGCAGTTATCTGTAAATTTGGAAAATAATTCTTGATCTCCCCATCTTACAGAGGTGTGAGGGTGACCTGCTACATGTTTGTACACTGAAAACTGGAATGCTCTGCACAGATGGTAAGGGTGACTGTTACCATAGGGACCTCCTACGAGACCAGTTATGGTTGAGTCTGGTACAGTACTATGTCTGTGAAGGGAGGGACGTCCTCTGTATGTAAACGGGATTATGTAATATATTAAGAAAGCTGTATGTCCTTGCTCTGTTCTTTTGTACAAAGAACTAGTTTCTTTCAAGTGTAACTTGTTTGTCGTCAATACCAAGAGTGGGCTGATCAGGCCATGGAACTGGGTCTAGCTAGTGAAAGGGGAAGGGGAATCTGGTTTGCAAAGAAGAGTTGCATGCCAGAGGGTGTTTCAGTATAAACAGAGAAGGCTGAATGACAAATCCAAGTTTGAGGAAGGGATAGGCATGATGTAGAGAGCAAGAAGAGGAAGTCATCACCAGCTATATGCCAAGGTGGGTGACAGGACATGAGTCTGCTCAAAGAGGCTAGAAATATTTCCCAGTGTCTGCTGAGGTCCCTCCACTCATTAGGAAAACTAGGGACCCTCTGCCCTGATTTGTTTTAAAAATTGCTTTTGCTTGGACGTATGTGCTTCCATTAAATTTTTAGAAAACAGAAGAAAGTTATAAAAAGAGGAAATCAATTTTAACAAATTCCTGTGTGATTCTTACAGGCAGCCTGAACATATGACCTCTCAAGGAAACAAAACTTCTCTAAGTAGTCCAGGGTTGGCATGCCCACTTCCTAAGTTGAGCTGATAGGTGTATGAAAATTTTGCTGTAATGCTTAGAATAATATTGAAAAGTGCATTTCTGCTCAGCATCCTCCCTGTCTGGTTTTCTGATTGGAGACTAGTGTTTTCCAAAGGAAACAGTAAGTGACTCTGGGTTGAGAGCAGGGTTTAGGGCACAAGGACTGCTAGTATGTGGGGTGAGGGAGCTGCTCCTAGTAGAATGCAGTTTCCAATGTTGTCTCAGAACTCAGACAGGTAAGCAGAAGCAATTGGATGGAATAGATTCATTTTTTGGCAAACATCTCCTTTATTCAACACTGCAGCAAGACAGCCTTTCTAGCTCTGCTTTGTTTGCCCCAAAACCCAACTGAGAACATATACTTCATCTTATTTGCAAAGAGGCATGAAAATTGTTGAACTTAGAAGATGAAGCTGGCAGTGTTTGCCATGCAAGGTAAACAGAGTTGGACTCTCAGCTTTCAGGAAAGACTGGAAGAGCTCTGAATCAGAATGAGGGGCTGGGTCTTCTCCTGCAGCCCTGTCCCAGGGTATCCAACTTAGGGCTGAGCTGTTACCCTTGGCAGGTGTGTTAGTCAGATTTCCATCACTGTGACAAAATACCTGAGAAAAACTATTTCAAAGGAGGAAATACTTATTTTGTCTCATAGATTCAGAGGTTTCAATCTATGATCACTTGGCCCTAGTGCTGTGGGCTTCTGGTAATGCAGAACACCAAGATGGGGAGCATGTGGTAGAGCAAAGCTGCTAGAGCAAAACTGCTCACCTCATGGTGTCTGGGAAGCAGAGGGAAAAGGAAACAGGGAAGGGAGCCAAGGACAAAATGACAAAATACACCCTTGAAAGTATGCTCCCAATGACCTACTTCCTTCAACTGCGCCCCACCTCCTAAATTTTCTGACACCTCCCAATAGTCCATTCAGTTTTAAATCCGTTTGAATCCTCATAATCTGTTTATAAAGTCAGAGCCCTTATGATCCAATCACCTGCCAAAGGCCTTACCTGAACACTTCTGAACATCTTCTCTGAGACCCCAGGCAAACTCTTAGCTGTGGGCCCCTATAAAAATAAGAAAAACAAAAACAAACTACAATAACAATAATAAAAATTACATATTACCAAGATAAAATGACACAGCATAAACATTCCCATTACAAAAGAAGGGAGTAGGAAAATGGTAGGGAAGAACTGGTGCAAAGCAAGACCAGAATTTAGCAGGGCACATATTAAATCCTGAAGCTCCATGTTAGGCATCTTACCCAGAGGCATGATATGAGCTCCAAAGATCTTAGGTAGCTCCACCCCTTTTATATCAGATGGTCTACATTCCTGGATTCTCTACCTTCCTGGGATCTCCATTGCAACTTCCCCTTCACTCTCATAGTCTTTTGCATTGCCCTCTTAGGGACTGCCAACAGGGATTCTGACCCTGATGCCCTATCTGCCCTCCCAAGGTTTCCTTTGAAATCTCAGCGGAAGCCTCTGTGAACCTGCAGCTCTTACATCCTGCAAGCCTGTAAGACCAGCACCATGTGGAAGATGCCAAGGTCTGGCACCAATGAGAACAACAGCTGGACCCATTGCAAAGCTGGCTGCAGTAAACTTTGAGTGCCTGGACTACAGAACCATGGGAAGGAATTGTGCCAGCAGGATACCCCAGAGTTCTCTTCTCAAAACAGTCTCCCAAATGATTTTACACTTTCACACCCTTGAGTCTGCAATTGATGGGGTCTGGTCAATTCCTTAGATCCCCTCAAGGTACCTTTCCTATTGTCCTGGTGCAAATACTTAGTTTTTGTTTTGTTTTGTTTTAGTGGCACTAATCTCTTGAGTAACTGTATTCCCTTTGGCCTCATCTTTTAAACCTCCTCATTTTCTGAGAAACCTGCAAGATTTTCAGATCTTTTGGCTCTGCTTTTTACTCCCAATTCTCACTGTAAACCTGGCTACAAGCAGCCAGCAATACTCACATCAGAGCCTGAATGCTGTGCTGTCTTGAAATAGGTAATTTCTGGGGCATTCTTGACTTTCAGAGTCTATGTTCCACTTTTCCATCTTCTTTTTCATCTGGAGGTATCACCAGATTAATTGTCACCTTTAAAATGATCCTTGTGTGAAGTCTCAGGACATGGACAAAATATAGAAAGTTCTTTGCCAGAATATAACATGAATAACATCTTGTCTAGTTTTCCAGAGATTCTTTGTTTCCATCTGAAACTTCATCAGCACAGTCTTTACTCTCACATTCCTGTAAGCATTCTGGTCTTCTGTGCTATCATCAGCAACCCCCACTAAACTCCATTTATAGTATCCTAAGCTTATCAGCACTCTTCTCCAAACTTTTCCAAAATTTTCCTGGAAATGAGCTCAAAAGGCTTTTGAACCCATGGTCAGATATAGTCAATAACCACACTTCTTGGTACCATTTTTTTTTTTTTTTTTAGTCCTTTCTTATTATTAAAGTAGAAAAAGTCCTGGAGGCCAAAAAGTGAGAATGACAACTGTGAACTCTGCCCAGCCATGATGGGGCCATTTCTTGCTCTGACTTCGTAAGGAGCCATTGTGAGAGAATTTCAAACACTGCCTATATAAGGCAGTTGGGTTTTTATCCATATATACAAGGAGCTCTTGGTAGTGTCCAGTCAGACTCACAGACAGCTCATTTGGTGGTTTGATTGTTCTGGTTTTGGTCTTTGGATATTGGTTTTTTTGATTTGGTTTTTTTTTTTAATTCTGATTTGTTATTTATTTTATTTTATTTAGCTAGCATCCTTAGTTGGTGTTGCTGCTTAGGATATTTAGTGGGAATAATCAAAGTAGTGAGATTATGACAGTATGGCAGGGCCTCTTGGCCAGCTCCTCCCATGGGGATACCCTCATGGACCACTATAAGGTGCTGAGGGACATCAGGTCAGGCAGCTTTGCTCACTTAAAACAGACCCACCATCTCTGCAAAAGGAAAAAAGGTAGCCGTGAAAGTCCTGCCAAAGACAGAATGTAATTTGCCTGTCATTATATGCAAAGTGGATATGATGAAGACAGTGCAATCCAAATGTGGTCAAACTTTTCAAGTTCTTTGAAACCACTGAAAGAATCTATCTCAATGTGGAGCATACAGGTGGCGGACATCTACGGCACCACATCCTAGGGGCCAGTGCCATGGAGGAGGAGGCGGCCCAGAGAGTTTTCAGGCACATCACTTATGCCACCAGAAGAGCATCATGCACAGATAACTAAAGCGAGGGAACATCCTAATGTATGCTGGAGGAAGCATCAAGCTCTGTGACCTTGGCCTGAACACCAAGTTCATAGCCAAGCAAAAACCAAACAGGTTTAGGGACACTGTACGGTACTGTATTCCAGAAATCTTCTGGCCAAAAGAATATGATAGTCCTGCGGTGGATATCTGGGACCTGGGCATCCTCTGTACTTCATAATCAAGGATGCCACCCATTTAATGAGACCATCCCTTGGCTTTTCATGTGTGCCAAAGTACAATACCTCATCAATCAAATACTGACTGTGGACCTCACATGGAGGCCCATAATGGACCAAATCATATGGCACCTGTGGCTGACCCAGGGTAAAGAATATTCACTGAGTCATTCTAGTGAGCCACCAAGAAAGATCCCACCCAGACCCCACGATAATGACCAACATGTTTGCTATGGGTTACAACCCATATAATACCTGGGTATCTCTGGAAAATAGAAAATTTAATAAGGCCATGGCTGCATACCTGATATTCCAGCACCAGATAACCCAAAGGCCAGGCTGCATGCTGTGCATCCAGAGGTTGGACCTCACCCAGAAGAGTGCCAGTGAGCTGCCCTTCACACCTCCCCCTTCTTGCCCACCCTGCATCAGCTGTCTGAAGATGTCAAGAAGTCAGGGCAGGAGGATGGCAGAAGAGCCAGTCTGCCTGCCATTCCTCTCAGAAGCCTGCTCGTGAGGACCCCCACTCCCAGGATAACCCCTCAGTGTGTTCCTGCACCTCCCATACCCAGCTCCTGGGCAAGCGGCAGAGACTGGGATGCAGAGTAGCTGGTCCTCCCAGGGTACAGGGGCAGAAGAAAAGTTCCCACTCCACTGGGAAACCCCATGGAGGCCCTGCAGCCTATACCTGTGACAACACCAAGGACTGGAAGAAGTTAACCAGGAGGATTACCACCTGTATTTCTTAGACTATGTTGCTGCAGGCTGGCATAAACAACAGGCCCTGGATTCAAAAATAAGTAGTTCCAATGAACACTGACAGCTGAGACAGAGAAAAAGTGGGGCAGTCCAACATTTTATTTTATATATGCTTTTTATCAATGTCACTTTCAATTGATGAATCAAAACTACACATTGTGGGGTACAATGTGAAGGTTAGATCACTGAGAGTCCATTGTACATGTCTCTTTAAATTTTAAGTGGACAGCGAGAGGACCCTGAGCTCTGTGGCTTCTACCATCATGGTGTGGGCATCAGTCAGTCAGGTGTTAACTCAGAAAGCTGCAGAAGGGAGGTGTGCACACGGCTGAGGGATTCTCAGGTGGATTACAGGCATGAGCTTCTGGAGCTGCCTACAGATGAGAGCACCCCTCTCCCCGCACCTGGGAGAGACATCAGAGGCTGGGGCTTTCTCCTATGTTTTTGAGATATGGCTTCTTGATAAATTTCTATTTTTCACAAATCTTATAATAAAATTGATTCTTTTGAACAACGATCACAGAAGAAAAAAAAAAAGAAGGAAAATCAAAATTGCATGTATTACTGTGAGCAAATGCTAATTGCTATTAACATTTGGAGTATTTCCCTTCAGTATGTTATAAGACTTTGTATTTATATAGAATTAGGACCATAATGTGTATAGAATTTTGTATCCTGTGCATTTCACTAAAATAACTTAAGTCACTTTTGATATTAGGCCAATGATCCCTGTGAACATTGTTTCTAGTGGCTGCAGAGTTGTCCTGTGTCATTTCACCACAGTTCATCACCTTTCCCCTTTTGTTGAATATTCAGAGAGTTCCCAGTGATTGGAGACATCATAATACCTTGATGAACATCTCTGAGCACAATTTGAGCACAAATCTATATTTTGGATTATTTTCTTGGGATCTATTCTTAGAAGTGGAATTATTGGCTTAAATTAAAGGTGGACCTTCTTTAGGCTTTCCCTACATATTGACATTGCTTTCCAGGAGGTTGTACTGATTGACATTGGTGCATTGTGGCTCTCATTTCTGTCCTGCTTGTATGCATTCTTTTTTGGTGATGTGAAGGGCTGGATGGTGTTAGTGTTTTCCAGCTATATCCCCTGCTCTGGAAACGTCCATGCTTCACAGTTGGTGCAGTTCAACTTTGCTCGTGGGAGATAAGGATGGGTAGGTGGGGCTCTAGTAGATTTAGCATGCATGAGCGTCTGCAGGAAAGTTGATTTCAGCAGATTAGCTTCTCTGATGGCCATCCGTGGCCTGGCATGTGGATCTCGCTGCCTGTGTGAGGCCTGCCTCTAACATCTGTCACTGCAGCCTGCTGAGCTTGTGAGGCTGACAAACCGAGTAAAGCGGCCTCTACTTAGATGAGAATTGGTGCACTTTGTTTCCATTGGCTTCTCAGGTCAGCAAAAGAGTTTTCAAATCCTGAAATATACTAAGAGGAAGTCGGTGCTTTACATGTGTCCTGTTCTGCTTTGGTCAGTTTTGATTGGCTTCATGTCCCCCATTGAGGGCCAGTCAGGCAAACTTCAGAAGCCCGTGTTCTCTTTCTTTCTTTCTTTCTTTCTTTCTTTCTTTCTTCTTTCTTTCTTTCTTTCTTTCTTCCTTCCTTCCTTCCTTCCTTCCTTCCTTTCTTTCTTTCTTTCTTTCTAACATTTTACTTAAGGAGACACAGTGTATACCATTTTAAATAAATAACTAGGTCACTAGTTTGACTCTTCATAAAACTGACTTAAATATTCATTATTCCAGAATTTTAATTTGATGACAAATCAAATTAGTCTTTCCAAAGAAAAACACTCCATATTGACTATATCACCCATTTTGATTATATTGACCAAATTATTGAGGTAAACAGTCTATTTGAATTATTTTCCCTCATAAAATTATCTCAAAGACAGGCTGAATTAGTGTGATTTTTTTACTTCTTTAATTATTAAAGCTAAAAGCCCAATAACTATATCTGACCAAGAGATATCAATGTCCAATTTATACTTCTCTTTAAAGGTTTAATAATTTTTCAAGAAAGAAATTATTTATTTGATTACTGGTATTAGTACATGCATTTTGAAATAAAGAATGGTAAATTTATTTATTTTTTATTCGAAGTTGTTGTATATAACAGTAGAATGCATTACAATTTGTAATACACATAGAGAGTACATTTTTACATATCACTGTTTATATACAAAGTATATTCATACTATTCATGTCTTCATACATACACTTAGGGTAATGATAAAAAAAAAAGAAGGTAGAATGAGATGGATATCATTACCCCAAGAATGGTAAATTTAGATAAATTAATGGGTAGTTCAAACAAAATCTTATTTGCTCAGGAGCAAAATCTCAGCCTTGATAAATGAAACCAAATATTAATCATGAGTATGTTAATTTTTCCTTCTGTGAGCATTAATGATATTCTTTTGATCTTTTATGATGTACAAACAACACTTATAAAAATAAAAGATTCAATTTTGGCCAGGAAAGATATCCAGCAACTGGCGTATCACCAAAGTGTTTAGTTGGTATCCTTTATTATTTCTTTGTCTCTTCATGATTTCTGTTCCACAGCTGTTGTTTAGTATTAAACTTCAAAATTTGACAAGGTGACACTTAGGTGAAGTTCTGCATCAAAACATTTGCTGGGTTGGATTTTCAAAGGCTTGCCTCCTGGCCTCTGTCTGAGTGCCACAGTGCACGAAGACGTCCCGGGAATTCATGGCTTGCACCCTGGATGTTGTTTTGGATTCAGCCTCCTGAGATATGATGGGTGGGGAGAGCAGATGTCTTTCTCATTCTGTTTGCAACCACACTGTGAGGTCTGGAGTCTTCTATTCTGGAAGGTTAGGAATACTTTTCAGTCCACACATGCCTGCAGACTGATTTGGAGAGGTCAGCCCAGGAGAGGAGATAGAACGGTCAGCAGCTCCCTTTGCTTCCCCTAGATCCACATCACCTTGACTCAAGCCCACAGCCCTTTCCTTCCTGCTGTGTGAAAACTACTCAGATCATTAAAGTAGAAAACTGGGGACATTAAGAAATTTAGAATGGCTCTATATTGGCTCAGTTATGAACTAGTGAATTAATAGCTTGCATGGGACTTGGGACAGTCCAGAGTGGCCCTTTGGGGAAACCCAGGTACATGGTACATGACTTTGCCTGTGTAGCTTTTTGCTGTTTCATTCTTTTTTTTTTTTTTTTTAATCAGAGATTGAACCCAGGGGTGCTCAACCAGTGAGGCACATCCCCAGCCATTTTAATATTTTTATTTTGACACAGGGTCATTCTAAGTTGCTTAAGGCCTCACCAAGTTGCTGAGGCTGGTTTCCAACTTGTGATCTTCCTACCTCAGCCTCCTGAGTCACTGGTATTACAGGTATGCAACACCATGTGTGGTTTGCTTCATTCTTTTGTTTGTTTTTAAATTTTTTTTTTAGTTGTACATGGACACAATGCCTTTATTTTCATTTGTTTATTTTTATGTGGTGCTGAGGATCAAACCCAGTGCCTCACCTGCATTAGGCAAGCACTCTACCACTTATCCACAACCCCAGCCTCACTTCATTCTTTTTATTAACCTAGACAGTTCCTAGGAAGTTCCAATGGCAAGCACCAACAGGACTGAGTATGTATGATCCATGGAATAGCCTGCAGGATCTCCAAGTGGAATGGCCCCTCATCATATAGTTTCATTCTTTAAAACAATTTTTAAAATCTACCACATAAGTATGACTACTTACAAAACATATGCCATGCTTGTAGTGTTTCTTCTTACCCTTTATTTTGCCTTTTTATCTCAGCCTCTCATTGTGAGGTCCTCTCAGCTGCTCCTGCCTGTTTTCTTACAATTCAAACCAAGGCATGATGATATGAGAAAATGATTTAATCTGAATAATTGGAGCTCTCTTAATAGGTTTTCATGAAGACCAATCCTAGGTATTTTTATGACAGTATAAATTTCAAGGGCATGCTTGATAAGAAAGCAAATCCAAAGAATAATACAGGTTATACAGATGTTTACCTAACTTGTATTTAGGGCTTACTTCTGTATATCTGGGAGTTTAATATTATGGATTTCCCAACTGATCACAACAGCGTCCTTGCTTCCCCATCCATCATCAGCCTTGAGCTCTCTCTCTTTGAATGAGTCTGTTTTCAGGAGCAAGGATCTCATGTCAGGACAGGCCTGGCTCCTTCCATGGCTTTGCCCTGACCTCCATTTCCATTCTCCTCACAGCCTCATCTCAGTCACCCTAGTGCTTTGAAAGCTGAAATGATGCTTCCTCCCCACAAAAGAATGGGTAAAGATGAAGATATAGACATTCTTCCTCCCCCGAGAAAGAGGAATGTGGTTGAGAATATAATTGCTCAAAGAATAATTTGGAAAATAATGATAATAATAATAATAATGAGTTGTCAATGGCAACACCTAACCTTTGAACACCTAACCTTTGTTCATTATCTAGTTTGGCAAGAGATCACCTCTAAAAAAATAGCTTTTTGTTTTTGCTTTTTTGCCAGATTTTTAAAAATTATTTTAATCATTCCTTTTATGATCAAGCCAGTCCTTTTAGTGATTTTCCAAAGTGTCTATAAAATCATGTTCTTTTTGCTTTGGGGTTTTTATTATTGAGATATTCATATGCAGCCTTTGTAGTCACCTAATTGTTGTTTAAATTAACCATTCTTATACCTCGTTCCTCATCCTCAGACTGGTAATTTTTGACAACAATATGCTAATACCATAATGAAGTTATTCTTCCTACATTGTAGGGTTCCTGTCAGTCATGTCTTTTGTCAATCATGGCACTATAAATGCTGCCAAATATACACATTTCTTTTCCTAATTGCAAATTGAATTTTTATGGCTTCTTATTAGAGAACCCCAGGAGACCAATAGTAATAATTGACACACAGCTGCTGGAGACCAGATATTATTTCTTCAGCTTCCTAGCCTAATAAATAATGAACCACCAAGTTATTTATAAATAAATCAAAAGTCCTTGTAATAAGTAACACCCTAAGAAGCAATTGCATACAATTTGCAGATATAAAGTGTTATAAAAATGCTAGATATAATAATAATTAGAATGAGAACTGTTTTACTAATGAGAACAATTTAGACCACATTGCAAATGTATACAATCTTAATTGAACATCTTTCCATTTATGGTATTTGAAATTCTAGTCTTCCTTCCATTCCATCTCTTTCAGATTTCCTCAATCCCTAGGTCCTAATAAGAGCCATAGCTGTTTGTCAAACCTATACTTATGGCACATGCATAATCTAACATATGTATCTCACTCATTCACAAATTTACTTATCTGTCTACCCCTACTGTACACCAGGCATTATCCTAGCCACTGGGCTATAATATACCTGTAGGGCATAATCCCTGTCTTTAGTAAAATGAGACTCCAGTAGACTTGCTTATCTGCCTGCACCTCTTCTTGGACATTAAATGCACTAAGGCTGAGGATAGCCTTTGCACCTTATCTGTGCCTTTGTCCCTGTGACCCCTGCAGCCCATCATAATAACTCATGAATGGTGGATTCTTCAGGGGCAAAATCAGCTGACTAACTATTATACCTGTTCTGAATAATTCAGAAGAACAAAATTGAAGACATCCACACCTTCATTTGTCTTTAAAGCCTTTGTTCTCCTTGCAAGGTTGTTATCTATAAAAATAAGTAACTCCACAAGTTGGTCTACTTTCACTTTGTGTATGTGAATAGGCATTGTTACATAACAAAGCAAAATATATGATTGAGGGTAGTGTCTGAATTTCCCACAGGCAGATGTACTAAAGGCTTCTGTCGCAAACTCAAATTATTGTGAAATGCTTCTGTTTTGGTAAGGGTATGAATCCTTTCCTCTTTTATGGAATTTGAATGCAGAGTAATTGAACAAGAATATAATTTTAGGGTGTTTATTGAACACCTATGAAACACCAGGAACTGGACTAAGGACTTTCCACATGTATTGCACACAATCCTTTCAATAACCCTAGGAGGTACATTCTGTTTTTATTCTAATGTTATTTAGATGAGGGATCTGAGGTTCAGGGAGTGCAGGTAACTTGCTTATGATTTTACAGGTAATAGGTAGGAGGAGCTGGGATTTACCAGTGTCTCTGTCTCCACAGCCTACCGCTGTCAAAGTGGGGTTTGCAGAGGCTTATATGGGGGAGTGATGTAAGGCTTCCATACCATAGAACTTCTGTGATTTTTAAAAATTTTGGTAATAATCTAAAATAATATGAGCATATCTGGGTCATTTAATGACTACCTTAAGATGATTTGGGTGCCTGAATTTGTGGGTTTTCTTTAAACAATCAAGTTGGTACCACAGCTATTTTAGTTTTTGTGGACTGATGGGAATTAACAGTGGACCTCCTATGTAAAAGGCCACGTGGCTCTATAGCACACTGGTCCAGGAAAGGTCTAGGTGTGTTACCATTGAAGAAATGTGGGAGGAGGTTCCTACTGCAAAGCACATGAAGGATCATTCTGGACTCCAAAACAACTGTGCTGTAGTTTTCAGAATCAGATTTATAGTGCAATGGAGGGGAACTTTTAACAAAACATCTTCATATGAGTATTAAATTATTGTTGTTGATTTTCATTGAATTGGTTGTATAGTTACACTTGTATTTGACTACAATATTTAGTTGGTGTTTGATATGATTTTTGAATTTTAAGAATTTTGTTTTATGTTTATACATATTTAAATATAATTACAATGAAAATTTAATTCAATTCCCCTAAAACCTTTTTTCCCCTAAATTCAAATTTGTTCAAATTTGTGCATACTGAATTTCTCTGCACTACCTGGTGAAAATTTTTATACTAAATACAAACACTCCCCCAGGGTCTGGCCTGCCCATTCTTTCTTGGGGGATAAAGCATTCATTGACATCTCCTTTCAACCTATAAATATTATCTGGGGAGGTTAAGGTCTGACCTTGGGTGGACCTCTTCATTGCTGTGGTTCCCGAAGTTACCTCTGACTAGCTCTGTCAATCAAATTGCTTTTAGATTCTTTGTCACTCTTTATCCTGATTCTGATAACTGACAGTTGCATATAAACACCATGCATGGCATATCATCCTTTTCTCATCACCACTATAACGATTTGTGAACATGGGCTAGGAAGTTGTACCACCCCACCTGGGTGGGGAAGATAATGACCATGTGTTGGGGGTACAAAAGGCTTCTGGTTTAAAAGGTCTCTGAGTCTATCTGAAATGACTGCATTAGTTGCTCTTCTGAGTAAGAAAAGTGGATGCCCCTGTACCTGCAGACACCTGGAGGGGAGCTAATATTATTTGTCCTCAGCTCTTTGCTATTGCTGATGACTGATTCTAGTAAGACCTTGGACCACTGCAACAGAGGCCAATGAGTGCTGATGGAAGGAGAGGAAAGGCTGGTTCTGTGGCATGTGGGCATGCCATGGGACTGAGAGCAGAGGGGTAGTAGGAAGCTTCCAAATAAAACTTAGTTTTAGGGCAGTGCCAATCTTGGATGGCCTAGGTCCATCCTGTAAAAGAGAGGCCATTTTTTTTCGGTGTGTAATTCACTATCCTTATTTAAAATATTAATAGAGCTTCCCTATTTTAATAAAATGTGAAGGGCTGTGTCTGGCACTATAAGAGTGCAATAAGTGTTTGTTGCCATTTTTATTTTCATCATTATTGTTCCCTGCAAAGCTGCATGGAGCAGAGAGAATACCACAGGGTGGGCAGAGTGGGGAAACGGAAAAGCTGGGCATCGGAGCTGGGATGGCTATGATTTCCTCCGACAGAGGGGCCTTCCCTTAGCATCCTTTGGCCTCAGTGTCCCAGTTTCTATCCTTGAAGGATTCAGTCAGCTCTTTCATCCTTCATATATTCTGGCTTTTGCAATAGATCACTATGCAATCCTCAGAGCTCAAGATTCCTGAAAATGACCATTGGTGGTTATTATTGTTATTTTTTAAAGTTCATCTTTACATCTAGGTCTGTCCTTGGGAAAGGCCTGTGGGAATTCTTACTTCTGTCCTCTTTAATGATAGATGTATCCAATAGCTTTTCAGGGCATCCTTAGGAAAAGTCCAAACCACAAGCTCCTCAAACATTTCCACAGGCTTCGTGTTAGCCATTTTATGGTAGGAGCAGGGCTCCTCCTCTCTAAAGTTATTTTTAGCTGTGCTACCTCCTGCAAGGGCACTTCCCCTAAGAATGGCAAAGGGTTCTGGGTCCCGCCTTCCAGTCAGGTCTTCAACTGACAGAGGGGAGAAAAGATAGCACTGACTGCAGGAATTGTTAACTTTGCCTTATTTTTATACTTTGTTACATTTCTGAGTGTATTGTCTGGGAAATATCCGTTCAGTAGATAATACTCATATTAATAGGTAGCACTTTTCTATCTCTGATTATGGGTTAGGTGTCGTTTTAAGCCTTTTACCCATAACATGGTATTTGGGCCTCCTGCTGTCTCTATCTACATTGGACAGATGCAAAATTGAGGCACAAAGAGGTTAAGTAACTTGCCCAGGGCCACTCATGTGATAAGTGGCACAGCTGGAATTCAATACCAGGCAGCAATGCGTGGCATCTATAATTGTAACACAGTTTGGTGCTAATTTTAAATGTGTGTTACATTTAAAATGTAAGAAAAGTGTTACAGCCTCAATTTTATCATTTTCATAAGTTGAGCCTTGAAGAGGTCATCAAGAATTTTATCCTAAAAAAGGGATCAACTCATACTTTTGACTTTTGCTTGCCTGTTTCTGACATTTTATGCCTGGGAAGTAAGCTATTAGGAACCAGCAGATTTCACATATCCTTATGTACCAGAGATGGAGAAGGGAAGGGTTCTATGAAGGCAGAGTTGCTGCTGACCACATTCCTGTGGCTAAGGTGGGTTTTGCCTTCTTCCTGCATCATACTTAATTTTTGTTTGTTTGTTCTTTTTAGATATAAATGACAGTAGAGTACATTTTGACATATTATACATACATGGAATATAATCTTTCATTCTTGTGGTTGTACATGATGTGGAGTTTCACTGGTCATGTATTTGAAAGTTCTGTCTGATTCATTCTACTGTCTTTCCTATTCCCATCCCTTCTCCCTTCCTTTCAATCCTTTTTGTCTAATCCAATGAACTCCTATTCCCTCCCAACCTTATTGTGTGTTAGCATCCACATATCAGAGAAAACATTCAGCCTTTGGTTTTTTGGGATTGGCTTATTTCACTTAGCATGATAGTCTCCAGTCCCATCCATTTCATTCTTCTTTATGGCTGAGTTATATTCCATTGTGTATATATACCACATTTTCTTTATCCATTCATCTGTTGAAGGGCTCCTGGGTTGGTTCCATAGCTTGGCTATTGTGAATTGAGATGCTATAAACATTGATATGTGGCTATGTCACTGTAGTATGCTGATTTGAAGTCCTTTCGGTATATATTGAGGAGTTGGATAACTGGGTCAAATGGTGATTCCATTCCAAGTTTTCTGACAAATCTCCACACTGCTTTCCAGAGTGGTTGCACCAATTGCAGTCCCACCAGCATGTATGAGTGTACCTTTTTCCCCACATCCTTGCCAATGTTTATTGTTATTTGTATTCTGTGTAATATTTTCGTGTCTTCCTGAACACAAATGTCTGCAGTGGTCACTGAGTCACCCCTAAGTCTCAAGCACCTATCCTGGGCAGGTGAAGGTGCATGTGTATAGACAGGAAAAAGCAAGCCATTTTTCCTACTGTCACACTCAACACAGCACAGAACACTGCTGTGGCCAACCAAATGTGTGGCGTTTTCCTCCCACACCAAGCAATTCTCCAACCCCAGCTGCATGTCCTATGATTTAAATCAATTCTGACCTTATCTATATGGAGTTAGTGTGAGATGCCACATGTTGAATTGGGGATATAGCTCAGTGGTAGAACCTTTTCCCGGCACGTATGAGGCCCTGGGTTCAAAAGCACCGCACAAAAAAAAAAAAAAAAAAAAAAAAAAAAAGGTCCCAAGTTTAAGTTTCCAATTTCTTCAGATGCCAATAGCAAGTCTGTTCTTCCAGAACTTCCAACTGACCAACTATAAACTGAAGGGTTCCTACAACCCTCTTCTTGGTTTTGATCATTTGCTAGAGCAGCTCATGGAACTTGGGAAACTGTTCATTTACTATTGTCAACTAATTACAAAGGATATTTTAAAGGATAAATACGAACAGCCAGATGAAGAGATTCATAGGTGAGGTTCAAAAGGGTTCTGAGTTCAGG
This sequence comes from Tamias sibiricus, assembly GCA_025594165.1. NCBI lineage: Eukaryota > Metazoa > Chordata > Mammalia > Rodentia > Sciuridae > Tamias > Tamias sibiricus. The sequence continues at coordinate 45,497,829 of CM046666.1, read as the reverse complement.
AGCTTCTGCCCCCATGGGGTTCAGGCGTGCCCACCTCCCAGTCCATGGATGCTGATGTATTTAGCCACCTGGTGGAGCTCTAAACACTGTCCTTTCAGGGTTTGATGGAGGATTCACCATTCAGGAATAATTGGTCATATCATCATCAATTGGGGATCAACTCTCCCCTCTCCTCTCTGGAGGTTCAGGGTGAGGCTGAAAGTTCCAACCTTCCAATCACAGGTTGGTTACCCTGGCAACCAGACCCATCCTGCAGGTGTCTAGGGGCTTTTGAAAAGCCTTCTCTCTGCTGCAAACCCACGTGTGGCTAAAAGGGGGGCTTGCTATGATAACAGAAGCTACTATTATTTATCCTGCTGCAGCTGCCCCAAGCTGCTTTAGGATGTAGGACAAAAGACCAACCATTTTAACAAAAGATACTCCTATGGTTCTTATTGCTCCAATTAGGAAATTACCAGGATTTCAGGAGCAGAGAGCCAGGAACCTTGGACAAGACCAAAGTTTATATTTCTTATTACACCACAACATCACAGCATGATACACAGAACACACACATTCAAGCTTCCATCTCTGAGGGCCGGTGCCATGGTTCATGATTTACCACCCTGCCCTCTGTAGCGAGCCTCTGGTGCATAACAAGGTCTCATGAAGTACTAGTGCAAATTTTGGATAAATTAGGTGACTGTTGATAGCATTTCAATTAATTGTTGCTTTCTATGTAATTATCTAAATAATGTCTCATAGCGTTGTGGGGTTTTTTGTTTGTTTCACTTCATGCTTATGGAAAAAATATTGGTTTTTTTTTTTTTTTTTTTCCCTCAGTATTTTCAACTGGTGAGATGGAACAATCAAGATTCAGGGGATCTTTATTCTAGTCCTGATTCAGCTATTCTATCCGTGAGACCCTGAGCAGCTGAGCCTCAGTTTTAATGAGCTGTAATGACAGCCTGTGATCTTAGAAGGTTGTATGGAGGGTCAGATGGCAGAACAGTTTTGGTGACTAAAGATGAAAGGCATTATTGTTTCCAAAATCACCCACCAGTGCTCTTCTAGTATCTGTTCCCCGTTTTCTGTAGTGTCCTCTTTGACTTCAGATTTTCAAAAGGACCAGAACACTTGTCAGATGAGCACCAGAAAAGAGAAAGAAGAGCCATTCTGGGTGATTTCATGACACCTGCATCTCTTAAAGCTCCGAGGGCAGGAATCATGGCTGTTCACTTTGCTCTATTTTTGTTCATCAAGTTTGTGGTAGACCCTTGATAATTGTTTGTTGAATGAGCAAACATAACTCCCAACTCCCAGAATTCCCTTACAGAGTCAAGCAGCTGAGCTGCTGCTTTGCATAAGAGTAAAAGCAACAACCACTAAGAGATGCTGGAGATTCTGGCCTTGCAACTACTCTGCTTTAATGCAATTACAGAAACCACCCTGAGTGGAGGGAGAGGTCAGAGTGAAATCAGTTTGAAGCTGACATAACTAAAGAATTACAATCATTTGACTTGTCTGGAGAGAAGTAGAACTTTGGCAATCAATCTCTGTTTTCCTTCAAGTGGATCCACACTGGAGAAGTCAGGGAAGGACTGGCTCCTCTCCCTGTGACCTACTAGCTTCCCCTGTCCACAAGAAGCATATCCCTTCCCATGTGCCCTCTGCAGAGGACGTAACAACTCACTGACTCCCTCAAGTTAAAAATAAAACCACTGCTCAGTATTGTCAAGAAACTGGTCTGGGCCAGGTGTGGTGGCACACACCTATAATCCCAGTGGCTCTGAAGGCTGAGGCAGGAGGATCTAGAGTTCAAAGCCAACCTCAGCAACTTAGCGAGGCACTTAGCAACTCAGTGAGACCCTGTCTCTGGAAAAAAAAGGAGGGGGGAGGAGGGTCCTGGGGGATGTGGCTCAGTAGTAAAGCACCCCTGGATTCAATCGCTGGTACCAAAAAAAAAACCTCAAAACCCCAAAATCTAAAAACCAAAAAAATAAAAAATGGGCATGACTTCTAGTTATCAGAAACTTACACAGTTGGCCATTTCTTGAAATCAGCCAAGATTCTTCCACGATGAGCTGCCCATGCTTACACTTGGCTTCTGCTATAGTAGTAGTGGAAGGCAATATACAGTGTAGGAGTTTTCTCCTTAACCGAGAGTCATAGATACCTGAGAGAGTGGTTGGCCACATGCAGAAGGACCTCACCTTCAAAGTGGTTTGGTTGTAATGCTTAGGATGTGCATAAGTGCAAGAGGTCAAAGGTGGGTTGGGACCATGTTCATTCCAAGGTCAAAGGGGGTCCCTCCTGTTAGGACATGGACTGAAGCAGAGCTAAAAGAAATACTTAGAACTAAACTGCTAGGGAATAATGGTATTAGGTACAGTGGAGGGGGTGGTGCTAATGCCAGGAGCTGCTCTGAACTCTAAATCAGGGGGTTTGGGTTATTCAACATAATTGATCCTGATGCTTGGTAGGATCTCTGAGGATTTTTTGAATACAGACACCTGCAACTTAGGATGATTTGACTTAGAATTTTTTGAAGTAACAATGGTGTGGAAGTAATATGCGTTCAGTACACGTGCAGTGGATTCCTCCCTTCCTGAAACCATGCTTCTGCAAGGAGGACTTTTCCTGATTCTCCTCCCTTCTATGCCTACCCATCTCCCCTTCCAGTCCTACCACCATTTGTTTCTTGTGGAACCCTGTCAATGCCTGCATAGGTGGGCTTCCAGCCCATGCCCCTCTTCAACTCTTAACTACACTGCCGGAGTCTATTGTTAAATCCAATTTCTTACGATAGCACTCTGATGCTTGAACAGTATTCCTCAGCCTGGCCCATTGCCTGTTGAGATGGAAGCAGACTTTATGTCCATGAAAACTACACGACAGCCTGGTTTTGCCCTCCTTCTCTCCCGTGTGTCACTCTAGACTCCTGTCATTTTCCTGGTTTGCTCGAACCCCTCATTCCTCCATGTATTGCTCAAAAGTTTCTCTCAGCCCAGAATATTCTGCTTCCTACCCCCTGCCATTTACTGTATGTTTCTGCTGCATTCCTATCCAGGCTCTAGTTCTACCTGCTCCTGAATCCTTTCCTGATTTCCCCTCCAGTGAGCCCTTCCTCCTCTGAATCCCCAGAGCACAGCATGTCCCTCCCTTCTTCTGATGTCCACCTCCACCCTGTGTCCCTGCAGAATCGTGATGACTCTCCTATACTGCCCATTCAGGAATGGGTTCTTCTGAGTCACCTCAGAGGCATTGTAGTAGTTTGTATACAGCCGATGCTCAATATATCATTTTAAAGGAGGAATATATGAGATTATAGGTAATGTTAAAAAATTAAAATATTACACCTGTTTTATAAAATCATCCACATTCCTTCCATGAGGGATTATGTAAAGAATGTCCTTCAAGAATAATGTGATAGAAGAAGGTGGTTTAGTATACATGGATATTTACAATAAATTGTTTGAAATTGAATGGCTACCAGCATTCTATCATCATGCACTATAAAAATGTTAGTGACTTATTTGACAATTATCATTTTTTAAAGAAAATCCCCAAAGGTTTAGGCCACATGTGATTTCATCTGTGAAAATATTATTGAAGACAAAAACTGAGTGAACACATATTGTACGAGCACAGCCACTGATTTGTTTTATATGAAGTTGTGACTCACACTTGGTTCATGGTGGTAGTGGAAGACCCCAATCCATTATAATTCTAAGATTTTATTGGTGATTTATATATTAGACCTTGTCATTAAAAAGAATTAGGAGAAGAAAACAATAGCTCAGAATGTCATTTAAACAATTCAGTTCACTAGACATTTATTGAGTAACTACTGTATGCTGGATGTTGAGATACATAGAGGTGTGTATGAGAGAGAGAGATGGGAGGAGGGTCAGGAGACAATATGCAGTCTTTTAAATGTGAGCTTATATTACATTGTCTGGAATTTGGGATATATTTTCCTAGAGAAACATCATAAATTATGTCCATACCTCAGGATCATCATAAAGCCCAGTATATACATGATGTACTTGATGTAAAGTATTGGATTCCTGTTTTGAAAAATCTAAAAGCTATGTTATTACTATGTTCATAACTCCAGATTGGAATACAAGCACAATAGCTTTTCTTTCTTTCTTTCTTTTTTTTTTCAGGCTGCTAAATTCTCTACTTTACTTTTCTCAACATGGTTTTTATATATCCCAGTAAACACAGCAATTCACATTACAGCTTTTGAAGGTTACATTAAAGAATTTCAAGGAATTTCAGGGTCATATAATCAGGGAAAACAGAATATTTATCCTAAGTACATACTACTGATTAATCTTATCTATAGACAGAAGAAAACATTCTAAAATTTGTATTTATTTAAACCTATACCAAAGATTCCTCAAGTCTAGGCATGCTTACTCATAAGTTTTTTTTTTTTTTTTTTTTTTTTTTTTTTTTACAGCTAAATTGACCTAATATTTTTTCTTTAAACTTCAACTGGGCCTAGACTTCTTGGCTTCTTCTGTGTCCCTATAATGACTTTGTTTATAGCTCAGGAAGAAAGAAGTATGGTTGTCTATATCCTAAATTTACTTAAAAGATAGAGGAGTCCTTATCAAACACAAGAAAACATTTAAAGCTTTTCTATGGAATGCATGATTACAACAAGGAGAAAGTTAAACAACAGGTATTTGCTGTGCTCATTGATTACAGCAGGGAGGGGTTAAGCAGTGAGCATTTGCAAAAGCTAATTTCTAACTAAAAACCTGTTATACTAGTTCAACTTAAGAATTTGTTTTTGATCTCCTGACTTAGATTCCACAGAGTAATAATCTATTGTGATCAGTTTCATGCTAATGCATTATGCCTAGTGGTCATATAAAGGAAGACAAGACAGTAAGAATATACACAGACAGGGTTAACTTTCTCAGCACCATGTTTGTGTTACATCTTTCCATAAAAAGGAAGAATGCATTTGCTTCCTTCCTTTATATTGATGATGAGTATGCTTTGCTCACTCTACCATAAGGAAGATGTCACAGGCCATTGTCAGGCAAGTGGAGTCATGCCTATCCACATAACTGGGGAGAGCAAAGTCATAGCTCTTCATAATGCTCCCATGTGCTCACGCACACACAGAGGTGGAAATGGCTCACCAGGCATGACCACTGTGACCACCCTCTGGGCCCCGGATGCCCACAGCCCTTGTTTGTATTCTTTTTTTTTTTCTTTCTTTTTTAATTTATAATAGTAGTATGTATTACAATTCATAATGGACATATATAGCATCTTTTTACATACAACTGTTTGTATACAAAGTATATAAGTACCATTCAGATCTTCAATCATGCATTTAGGATAATGATATCCATCTCATTCAACCACCAATTTTTTTTCTTCCCCCAACTCCCCCCTTGCTCCTCCCTTCCCCTCCCTTTCCTTTGACCATTCTAGTGTTCCTCTAATCCTCCTATGTACCCCCATCCAACAACACTGTGAACTAGCCTCCTTATATCAGAGAAAACATTCGGTATTTGGATTTTGGGGATTGGCTAACTTCACTTAGCATTATATTCTCCAACTTCATCCATTTACCTGCAAATGCCATTATTTTATTCTATTTTATTGACAATAGCTCTTCTTTCTGTGTTCTTCTCTCTCTCTCTCTCTCGTATCAGGGATTGAATCTAGGGGTCCCTAACCACTGAACCATAGCCCCACTCCTTTTTAAAAACCTATTTTTTTTTTAAAAATTTTGAGACAGCTGTCTTGCTAAGTAGCTTAGGGCTTCACTAAGTTGCTGAGGCTAGCTCCAAACTTGTGGTCCTCCTGCCTCAGCTTCCCATGCTGCTGGGATTATAGATGTGTGCCACCATGCTCAGCTCCCTGTGTGTTCTTTATAGCAAGAACACATTTACTTTTCCCTACCCACTCTTTTTTTTTTTTTTTTTTGGTGCTGGTGATTGAACCCAGGGCCTTGTGCATGCGAGGCAAGCACTCTACCAACTGAGCTATATCCCCAGCCCTTCCCTACTCCCTCTTTACTGAGTAATGCGAAGAAGAATTCTACCAGGTCCAGGGCCCTGGGTCCTGGGTTAGGTGCTCTAGTGGAGATAGGGCTGAGCAGGTGTTAAGAGGTATGTGTGTGTGTGTGTGTGTGTGTGTGTGTGTGTATGCCAGCCCCCTACACAGGTAGTATCTAAAGAGTGCCTGTGCCTTCTGGTGGAGAGGTGAATGAGGAAAGTGAAGAAAGGAGAATTCACCAGGAGGGAAGGGACTGAAAACTGACAATGGGATTCACCCATGACAGCCTTGACCCTCCCCACATCTAAGCCAAGGAAAGACCATGTTTATGTGCTCAATAAGACTTCCTTTCCTTTTCTCTCATGTTATATACTTTCCAAGTCATCTTTTTAAAGACCATCTTTATTACACTCTGAAGTGATTGCTATTTAGCATTGAAGATAATGATACATTATAAGTGAAAAGAAAATGGTTCTACTTAGAAGAATGAAAATGATGGAAACTATTTTAAGAAATGTAACAAAATTAGAAAGTAAATTAATGGAGAGAGGGTAAATAGCAAATTTTCTTTCTTTCTTTCTTTCTTTCTTTCTTTTTCTTTTCTTTTACAATCAGAGATTGAACCCAGGGGCACTTAACCACTGAGCTTCATCTCAGCCTGCTTTTATATTTTATTTTGAGACAAGGTCTCACTAAGTTGCATAGAGCCTCACTAAGTTGATGAGGCTGGTTTTAAACTTGTGATCCTCCTGCCTCAGCCTTCCAAGCTGCTGGGATTATGGGCATGTACCACCACATTGGCTGCAAATTTGCTTAATTTATATAATAAACATTTTCTAGCATTTGTTATGTGCCAAACCATTGGAAATGCAGAATTATTAGGTAGCTATATAAAGAGACAAATAGCAGTAGTCCCTCAAAAAGACCAGCAATCCCAAAGTAATGTTTCTCATCTTTCAAACTGCTCCATTTCTGACACTAATTTAGGTTTTAGTATTCAGTGGTAAACACAAATCTGACACCTTAATAAGGAACCTCAAATTTCTTGGCTGTTTTCCATTTCAATACATGGGATGGTTCTAGGACTGGGTAGACGAGCAGGAAGGTGAAGAGGCTCTAGTTCTTTCATCCACTGTCATGGTGGAATGTTGGGCAAGCATCTCCTACATTATATTTGTATTTTTTCAGGAATCTATAGGCTGTCAAAGTAGAGTCACTGTCTTGATTATCATGATATCCATCATGGTGGATCCATCAGTTTATTAAAGTAACAAGTTGTCTTAATCTGTCTGTGCTGGTATAACAAAATACCTGGCACTGGTAATTTATAAAGTATATACATTTATTTTCTCACATTCTGGAGACTGAGAATTCCAAGATCAAGGGACAGGTAGGGTCAATTGTCCAGTAAGGGCTACTCTTGGCTTCCAAGATGGCGCCTTGTTCCTGTGTCCTCCAGAGCAGAAGAATGCTGTGTCCTCACATAGCAGAGGTGGGAAGGCAGCCAAGCCTAAAGCTGTGTGAAGCCCCTTTTATAGCAGTCTTAATCCCATTCATGAGGAGAAGAGCCCTTATGGTCTAATCACCTCTTAAAAGCCCCAGTTTTTAATACCATTATGTTATCCATTAGTTTTAACAAATGAATTTTGGAAGGAATACATTCAAGCCATAGGACAAATATTCCATTTGTTCCTTTGTATAAGTAGAAGGATGATATACAATTTCTTCCCATCTCATTTCTAGCATGGTCTTTGGTGGAATTCAGTTATAGAGACCAGGACATTTAAGTTATCAATTCTCAAAAGGTAGGTTAGTGATTAACTCTTCATGGCTGTTCCTACTTGTTTCCTGTGTGGGCTCAGTCTCTCTCTAAAGTCTCTGTAGGTCTTCCCTAGACCTACTGCTAAGACATGTCCCATCCTCCATGAGTCCTGGTTACTCATCAGTTAGATGCTGGAGGAGGTGACAAATGTGATAAACGGGTCCCAATTGCAGCAGGCCAGAAGGGACTTTCACAAAGGTTTTGGTTTACTTATTTCAAGGCTAGAATCTGGGTCAGTTTTTTCTTGTAAACAACACATGGCACCAGAAGTGGGGGACTAATGATGGATCATCCTGAATTGTGCATTGCTGACAATGGAGAGGGGAAATGGAAGTTATTTATGCAATTGCCCAGCCTACGTCAGTCTCTCAGCTGGGGCTCTTGATTGGAAAGGAAAGGTAGAGAGCTGTTGAGATAGGAGGAGATGTGCTCTGGTTTGCAATGCTGATGTTCATCAGCACTCGTTTCTGTAGAAACCTGAAGGAAGTAGACTTGAGAGTGTGTGGTATGATAGAAAAAGTGATCTGAAGGAGTCAGGGCAGAGCCTTATTTCAGACCAACAGTGAAGTGTACAGGCAGGGAAGATTAGGGAAGAGAGTATGAGGATGCTCAATTTTCTGCATTTGACACCTGGAAGCACTGATAATCTGTGGGAAATCACTCTGTTGAGAAAGTAGTAATCAGCTGGGACAGTGGTGCACAGGCAGGGACTCAGGAGACTAGGGCAGAAGGCAGGAGGATTGCAAGTCTGAGGCCAACCTGGGCAATATAGCGCGATCTTATCTCAGTGGTAGACTATCCCTGGGCTTGATCCTGAATAGCAACAACAACAACAAAAATGGTGATAATGGAAGATAAGCAAGAATCCATGATTGCTCTCTGTTGGAAAAGAGAGCTCGTAGGATCACTCTGGGGAGAGTCCAGTGGTGTTACACTCCATTTGTCATGCCAGCTCCATGAATCAGAAACCATGCTGGGTGCCACCCATTACAGGAAGGGGCAAGAATGCTCCACATATGAGAGGAGGTGTAAAAACATCAATAAATGGTTTCTCTTTGCCCAATGTTGTAAATAACAACACACGTACAGAGAGGGGGGCAGTAAAGAGGATCTGGGTGGCCCTCCCAGGGCAGAGGATGATTTGCTGGTTGTGGGGGCTGTGATGGAGTGGGCCCCTTACTCTGAAGTGCACTGGAGCCTCTGGTTAAGCCCTGACTGCATTTTTACATAAGCTGGTGCTGAAAGGAAAGAGGGGTGAGGAACTCTGAAAGCCTGAAGCAGGGAACCTGGATCCCTAAAGCTAAGTATCTTAGCCACTTATGGGGAATAAAACCCAAGCGTTCTGAAGGAGCCCCAATTAGGGAGATGGCTATTGCGGTCAGCTGGAAGCCATAAGTTCCACCTGATAATAAGTATGTATGTGACGCACCTGTAAATGCACGTGAGGCACCCGCAAAGCTAAAGGTATATAACCAGGTGAAAGTGGTCAGAGTCAGGAGAAGAATGAATTCATTCAGTCAGTCGTGCAGTCGCTCAGTCGGAAGAAGAGTTCGGGTCGGAGAAGAAGAAAAGAATCAGAGCGGCCAGAACGTAGGCAGAGCGGTTACAGAAGAGAAACCAGATAGAAGAAGTAATTCCTGGTCAGAGTCAAGCTGAGGCTCCCGAGGAAGAAAGAAGAAAGAAGAAAGAAGCTCTAAAAGCTAAGCTCTCTCTCTCTCTAAAGAAGAAATCTCTCTCTTTCAAGCTCTCTCTCTTTCTCTCTAAGCTCTAAGAAGATGAAGAAGAAAAAGCTCTATCTTTCTCTCTAAGCTCTAAGAAGAAGAAGAAAAAGCTATCTCTAATCTTTCTCTCTAAGCTCTTTCAAAGAAGAAGAAGAAAAATCTTTCTTTCTCTCTCTAAGCTCTCTCTAAGAAAGTAGAAGTAAAAGTAGTAATAGCTTTACTCTGCCTCCGAGTTTTCCTCTCGGGTTACGGTACCAGGTAGCTTACACGTTCAGAACAGTGAACCTTCATTGTGGCCTGCAATAATGTCAAGTCCTGGGCCTAACAAAATATGCCTTTCTTGGAAAGTAAAACATTTACCAGAGAGAAGATAAGTAAGTTCAGCTGTCAGAAGAATGTGTGCAAGCAAATTGTCACAGTTGGAATCTCAAATGTCCCCCAAAGGCCATGTGTTGAAGGCTAGTTACCAGCTTGTGTCACTGTTGGGAGGTGGAATATTTAGGAGGTGGGGCCTAGTGGAAAGTCACTGGAGGCATGCCCTTGAGGGTGATATCGGGACTCTAGCTCTATTTTCCTCTTTCTCTTCTTCCTGGCCACCATGAAGTGTGTGGCTTTCTTCTGCCACATACTTTATGCCATGATGTGTGGCCTCACCACATGCCCAAAGTGACAAGGCCATGCAACCATGGACCAAAACCTCTGAAACCATGAGCCAAAATAAACCTATCTCTTTTTAAGTTACTTATCTCAGGTATTTTATTACAGCAACGAAAATCTGACTAACACATAAGTGATTATAGTAAATGCTATAATAAAAGTTCATGAGTGGTTATTGCTGCTGGGCTCTGGACTAAATTCTTTACCAGGATTATCTCATTTGGATCTCTCAGTGATCCCAATTAATAGCTGTGGAAACTGAGGCTAAGTGAGGGAAACTAATTTGTCTAAAACCACAAATTAAAATTGTCGAAGGAGAATTCAGATCTGAAGTCCATGGTCAGCTTCAACTATCAGTCAATCTTCTTCCAACTGACAGATAACAATGGATAGGGAGCTGGCATTTGAACTTGGGTCTGACTTCAAAGCTCTTATATTTCTTACTGTGGAACATAGTTTTCTCTAAAGAGCTTAAAACATAGATCTTGAAATTTTAGAGATTTGGGGGTCGGGTAAAGGAGAAAAATGCTATGGTATATAACATTTAATCCTTATGAGGACAGCACCATTATGGTTCTACATTTCATACAGTTCCCTGAGATATTCAGCAACATGAGTGAGGTCACACATCTAGAAAGTGGCAATGCCAGGATTCAGACCAGATAGACCAACTCCAAAGTCACATACTACCACTACATTCTATCCCCTCTACCATGACTCTAGGAAAGGGAGGAAGAGCTCTGGTGTCATGTGAGAGTTCCAGAGTTGCTCTGTTGAGAAGTACGATGGTCGATACTAACACTTACTGAGCCAGCGGAGTGTGTCCCAGTCATTGCTCTTAGTGCCTTACATGTATTAGCTATTAGCTCCTCAAAGCAACCCTATGAAGAGTGCACTCCTACTTCCCAGGTGAGGAAATTGAACACTGAGGTAAAGTCACTTGACTTGCCCAAGGCCATCATGCTTATAAGTTTGAGAGTTGAGAGTCCAATTTGGAACGCCTTCAATTCCACCAAACTCAAGAAAGAAAAGAGATTACCTTCCAAGTACAAAGTCCTGTTTTGTAACTATAGGGATTCTGTACATGGGGCAGGCCCAGCCCCTGTCCTCAAAACTAGGTGAAAGGATAAGACTAAGATAGGTGCAGAGAGGGGCAAATCAAAGTGAGGTATCCTGAGAAAAATAAGCACAGGACAGAGTGACCAATGAGAGGTGCTCTCATCTAATGCAGGCAGGGACTTAGCTGCAGCCTGTGACCGCAGAGTGGCACATGGGTAATGGGGTAGAGCAGGAGAAAGTCTTGGACTTGAGGGAAGGTTAAGGGAGGAGGTCAAGGCTGCACAGCTGTCAGTCGGATGCAGATGAAGCCCTGATAACAAAGCAAACCCTCATCCATTGTTTGTCACTACTGATGTTTTTATTGACAGCTGGAATTTGTGGCTGAGCCCCGTGACTCTTTTCTCGGCACGGATGAGGCAGCAGATAAGTCTAGATGGCAAGAATGTCATCTTGTGGGTGTCTTGATTTGCTGGGCTAAAGCGCTGTTTTCATTAATTTGATGAATCCTTGAGAGTTAGGGAAGAATTTTAATGTGAAAGTGACGTGGCCATTGAGCTGTGTTTGAAGGGGAATCAGCATATTGTTCAGAGAGTGTCCTCTATCTCCTTCCTCTCCTCCTTACCTTCAAGCCCTTTGTATCTGCTCATCTCATCAGAGAGAGTATAACCTGCCTCCTAATGAATTCTTGCCAACTCTCCACCCCCAGACAGCCTGCTTGTTGGCTGTTTCTTTATTTTATTGTGAGGCCTGAATAATTCAGACCTTCTTGGGTCCATTTCACTTAAAGTTGCAGCATCTCTCACTCTTTGCTTTTTTTCTTTTTACTCCACTTCTCCCCATGCCCCCACAGAAAGCAGAATGTGAAAGATGACAGGATGAATCTTAACTTTGGCTGCCATAACAACCTCTACCTGCTTCCTGCTCACCTTTGAAGTGCCTTCCTCCTGTGAAAAGTTATTTTTGCATATAATTATTTGGATCACCCAGAGGCTTTGGCCTTTCCTTCTGCTTCTTATAGGCAGTAAGGAAAGGACAGTTCTGGAGCTCTCAAACACATATTCCACAGTGGCACGGGACTTCTCTATGTCACACAGAGCCCCTCAGCCCCACCTCCACTCTCTTGTTCTTAAGAAAACTGTGGCCAGACATGGTGAATCTTCTGTATTATACAAACCCTGTTTGGATCTGTTAAAAAACGAGTGCTTTAAATCTCTTAAATTTAAAGTTGTATTGACATTAACCTGTGACATTTCTAGACTACTACCCATTTATAAAGATTGTTTGACATCTTCTTTGGATTCCAGTGAGAATCTCTTCCCATTTCTCCACCTGGCACTGTGCCCTGGTGACTGACCCACATGCTCACCATTGCTGTCTCCCTTGCCTTATGGTTTCCAGTTGGATTTGCTCAACGGAAGGTGCCAGAAGGAGATCAGAGCAAGGTGGGGGGGAATTTTGGTTCCTCTGGCACTCCCTTTGTGGTACAGCTAAGAATTAACTGACCCTCACTGGAAGACTTCTCATGGGTCCTCTCCACCTGGCCTCTGCCTCTTTAGAGACTCCAGGTCTGGAAGTCTCTCTTTCTTCTCACATCTTCAAGTCAAGAGGTGGTGATAGTCCAGGGTTTGCACTCTCTGTTGTGGGTCCTTTATAGCCTGCCCACACCTTGTGAACAGTTTCTTTATTAAATTCTTCCCAAACTATCCAATTTAAGCATACCATCTGTTTCCTGCTGGGACCTTGACTAATACAATGACCATACCTCTTTTATTTGGGGTGAGTGCTTCAGTACTGCTTGTTTTGCTTAATAATCTGGGATTCATTGCTAGACATTCTTGGTAGAAACAGATTTGTCTGTCTTGAAGTACAACATCCTCACCCTCAACTTCCCCGTTAAAGATGGTGCTTCCTCCATCTGACCCTCTGCTCTTGCAGCGAACCTGTTTGAAACACAATTTCTTGATGGGTTTTGGGAATGGAAAACAAATGCCCTCTCTGCTTGTCCCATCTGGTCCTGGGTAAAATTTGCCGTCATCTTTCCTTTTTTTTTTTTTTTTTTTATCATGTCCATTATTGGAAGAACACACTGATCTACAGATCCTCACCGACATCAAAACCCAACAGGTGTAAAGACATTATTTGGGGCAGGTTTGTCCATTCCACCATTATTACAGAATCCAGTGCATAAGGAGATGACTGAAGCAACTCACTTTGTTTACATACTTCATAAAAAGTCATAGAGTGCTGCTTCCTCAGGGAACTGAATTAATTAAATTATGGTCCAGTGGGAGCTTGAGAAAGAAGAACGAATTCAAAGGGTGTCCTGAAGGGAGCCGTGAATGAGGAATATGGATAATTTCCTTTGAAAAGCATGAGTTGAAAACTGCATGTTCCTGATTCTTTCAAGATTGATCCCAAATGGTATCAAGAATAGCATGAGGTTCACACAGCTCTGCAGGTGTGAAAATTCTGCAGCTGAATTAAATAGGTTCCATTATATTTCAGAAAGAGCTGTAATGGGTTTCTATGGAGCACAGCCTAAGATATCTTGTCTCTCCTTTGTATCTCAGGATGGCGGGCATGGCTCGTCGATTCTAATATTGCACTTCAATCTGTAAGATGAACAAAAATGAGCAAGAGTCCTGTCTTCTCCCTAAGAGAATCTAGATATTAAAATATCAGAAGGGCAGTCAAAAGGACCTCACTTATGAGGCCAGTTCAAAACTGAATGCTGAGGTAGGTATTATTTAATTATAAACTTATTACTACTTATGTAAAAATTTTCTTCTAATGAGCTGATTTTATCCCACATACCATTAGAAAATTTAAATTTTTAATTCTAGAGCTGAAGTAATTGTAAACATTGCAAAACTTTGTTTAGGTTTCTCTTCTTTAAAATTTTGAAATAGATTCATTTAATCTTATCTTCCACTTAAAAATAGCTATGGGCATTTCTTACCTCCTACTCATTAAAACAACATTACATTCCCAGTTCTTATCATTAATATTCAGGCTTTGTCATCTTTAAGTTCTTCCATACTAACAAAATTCCCATAATCCATTTACTTGTTTTTCAATAAAAACTGGGCTTACAGACAGAATGAACTGTTTATTAACCATTTGCAATGATTTCCTTAGTTACCATTTTCAGCTGGCCATAGCATAGAATTGAGGCATAATTTTTTCCTTATGTCACTCTTACTGCAAAAAGTTTAATATTCCTGTTCTTAATTTTTAAAGGACATTTTTGTCTAAGAAAAAATACATTCAAATTTTAGTTGCTTTTTTGTATGCCTTGATAATTTTCCCTTTTAGAAGCATTTTCCTATTAAAATGAAATTCTTGCTTTCAAGTGCAAGTAACCTGGGAGAGGAAACAAACATGTAGGCAGTTATGAGCATCCACATTAAAGGTTTGCACACTGGAGAAAGCTATTGTTAAAGGTTTTAAGTTCTTCTGTCTGGAGCATCTTTATAGTATAGAGATATCCCTTTTCCTCTGTATTGTTTTCCAGTCATGGAAAGATAAAAATGTTACGGTGAGAAGGGACCTTTAAAACACTGTTAGCCAACACTTACTTCCCTGTTCCTTGGAGTCCCCTTTTGATATCCTGCTAGATGGGTAGCACCTGCTATGTGCAGCTTGCTGGCTGGATACCACCAGTACAAATTGCTCACTAAGACTTGAGGCAGGGTATTCTGTTTCAACCCAGCTTGTGGCTCCTTCTGTTGAATTGAACTCTTTCTCTCTGGTTTAACATCTCTGTTCCAAGGGCCATACCCCAAAATTCTTTCCTCCTTTAGGATTTGGAGCAACCATGATTTCATTCCAGACTTATTTCTCTTTGCTTCCTTATGCCTTTTCCTTCCAGGCCATTATCTCTCAGACAATGTGACTTTTGGCCCTGCTATCAGACCGAATAGTTTCCTTTGAAAGGATTCCAGTGCTTCTGTTGTGTGTGGCATCCAGGACTGGCCATGATGTTCTCTCTGTGTCAGGGGACTCAAGGGAAATTATGCATACCCTACACCTTCCCAGGCAGCAGTTGTTTGTTTTTTTTTTTTAAACAGGCCACAGACCACACTAATGACTGATTTTATTTGATAGTTCAGCTAGTTTAAGGGTGTTTACAATTTCATTTGTCTTTCCACAGCTCTTCAGCTATTCCCATGGACTTCTTTGTGGTTGACTCCTCCTTTTATACCTCGTTTAAGGCTGAATTCCTATCGGATGATGCATGGACCCCCATTCTCATGAGATAGACCCCATTACTAGGGAAGTAAAATTTTTTAGAATTCTGCAATTTGGAAATCAGAGTCTGTACACATTAGTAACTTTGTGATAATAATGAAATCTAACAGAACCAGAGGTCTTGTTTTTTCTCTTGGGCTTGATCGTATCATATAAATGTTGGCCAGGAATGAAATCGGGGGGTTTTAGAAAGATTAATTTCTTGTGAATAAACTCAGTACTGCTCCTATCTGCCAAGTTTATTGGGGATTCATCCACTTATTCCGATGGCAAAGATATACTCAGTGGCAGCTAATTTTCCATTAAACAGGTAGCCTTAAGTTTCAAGTGGCTAGTCTCTAAAGTAGAAAGGACACGCTCTTCATTTTAGGTCTTTAATGTTTAATAAATGCTATTGTGATATTTAAAAATCTTGGATAAAAATTATTTTTATGTCAGCATAGCAATGAGATGATTGCAAATTCTCCTGTCTATAGGCTTCATCCTTCATTAATGTGAATCCAATTCAATCATTTATATTCTTGTTGCTACTAACTTTGTAACGTTTTTGTAAAAAAAAAAAAAAAATCTTCATTTTGTCATTATTGGTTTTATGGGAGGCAAGCTTGTGTTTTTATTTTTATTACTTTTTTTTTTGCCTCATAGATATCTGTCCCTCCTTATGGGGTCTCCACTGAATACATTTCAAATCTTGAAGCGGTACTGGCACTTGATTCTCATTGTAGTAACATAGGTTTAACCCTCATGGATGTACACTGGAGTTCTAAACTCTTTGAAATTTTCTTCCCCCTGGTACTGGGGATTAAACCCAGGGCTTTGTGCATGCTAAGCAAGTGCTCTACCACTGAGTTACACCCCTAGCCCTTTATTTTATTTTAAGACAGGTCCTTGCTAGGTTGCTGAGACTGGTCTCCAACTTTCGATGCTCCTGCTTCAGCTTCCTGTGAGACCAATATTAGAGTGGTGTGCCACCATACCCAGCTCACTGACACACTTAACAGTAGTAAATGGTGGCCAACTTTCTTCTGCTATTAGCTTGCCCTTGATGAGCCTGAAGATAGTAATAAATAGCTTTCATGCACATATTATTTAGGGGGCTTCAAAAGGCCTTCACTTAGACTCATAAGGTAGACAAGGCCTTGGTACTTTTACATTTTACTGACAAGAAAACTACAGCCCAAAAGACCCCTACTTACAGGGAAGGGCTGGCCCCAAGTAATTCCCCTGGGCTTTGCCAGTATTTCATCAAGATGTATCCTTTCTGCATCTGAGGGAGTTTTGAGTTCTCCCACAGGAGGCTTTATTTTTTAATAGCAGATAGTGGCCTTTTCTTTTCCAGATCCACGTGGTGGTAGAAATGTATGCTTTCCAAATATCAAGCAACAGAAGAATGCATAAAGGTATTATGACAATCAAGGTTTTCAAAGAATACATAATTATACAGGGAACTGCTCTGGATTATATCAGTGTTGTCAGAAAGCAGTGGAATACTAAACAGCATGTTCCCAATTTTATTTAAAAAGCTCAGTAGGCTGAGGCAGGAGGATCACAAATTTAAAGCCAGTCTCAGCAACTTAGCAACACCCTAAGCAACTTAGTAAGATACTGTCTCAAAATAAAAAAAAATAAAAAAAAAATAGGTTGGAGATCTGTCCCAGTGGATAAGTGCCCCTGGGTTCAATCCCCAGGACCAAATAAACAAACAAAAAAACTGTACATGTAAAAAGTGCATTGGAGGCCAGGCATGGTGGCATAAGCCTGTAATCCCAGTGGCTCTGGAGGCTGAGGCAGGAGGACCGCGAGTTCAAAGCCAGCTTTAACAGTGACAGAGGTGCTAAGTAACTCAGTGAGACCCTGTCTATAAATAAAATACCAAAAAAAAAATATGGGGCTGGGGATGTGGCTCAGTGGTCAAGTGCCCCTGAGTTCAATCCCTGGTACCAAAAAAAAAAAAAAAAAAAAAAAAAAAAAAAATACTAAGTGCACTGGAACTAAATATACCTAACTATTAAGAGGAGGTTTTTCTGGGTAGTGAGATTATGCTTTGTTTTTCTTTTCTTCTTTATATATTTCTGAATTTTCCAGTTCTTTCTTCAGTGAACTCATATAATCAAAAAGCATAAACATTATTTTGTCATGCTCCCAGATCTTCTTAAAATTTAGCTAGATGATGGGGCTGGGGTTGTGGCTCAGAGGTAGAGCGCTGGCCTAGCATGTTCACGGCCTGGGTTCAATCCTCAGCACCACGTAAAAATGAAAACGCATTGTGTACAACTAAAGCAAATAAATAAATATTTTTTAAAAAATTTAGCTAGATGAATCTTTTGAGTGATTCTTGCTTTTTTTCATTTGTTAAATTATATTTTATAAATCAAACCTTACATTTAAATGATAGGGTTATTTTCATGATTCATGTATACATTTGAAATAAACAACATATTTTAAGTTGGCCATTATAATCCAATTGCTGGTCTGTTACTTCCTAAAAATGACTCCTTTTCATGTCACTCATTCATTCAGCCTAGCATCATTTTGAGGACTATCTATATGTATCTGAAGATGTAAGGAGGAAGACAGCCCAATCTCTGCTCTCAGGAAATACCAGTTGAAGTTGAGATGTGGGCCAAAGAAAGCACTAACTCTGGGCAAGGGAGTTTCGTTGGAGAAGGCTGAGTAGTGTGGGGTGGGGGAGGAACATGCCCATGGGTGGTGGGCAAACCCCCAGTTTAAGGAAGCTCTTCCTTTTGGATGGCCAACTTCAGATTTAGAAATAAGGACAACACATGCACATTTTCTTATGTTAGGCAAACAATGGTTGCCTCAAACATTTCTTATTAGAGGTAAGACTTTTGAAATTAATTTTAAAAGATGAACCAGTTAACTTGGTATATGGGACTTATTAGAAAATTCTTCTCATCATCCAATTTTCCTTTTTCTTCCAGTTTATTTGGTCTTCCTAAAGTTTAGTGATGATCCAAAAGCATAACTGCCTTGTTCTGAGATTATCATAATGAAGTGTTTTATATCACTTCATATTACTTACCCTTCTATTTAATGGTTAATGCTGATCCTGGTTACTTTGGTTCCTGCTTGATTCCTGTGCCTCCCTTTACGTTTTGCAAAGGGAGGCAGGGAACTGATTTTGTTCTTGTGTTATGAGGATAAACTGAGTCACTGAATGATCATGTGACTCCTCCAGATTACGAAGTGAGTCAGTGATGGGAACTGAAAAGAGAAAGTAGTGTTCGTTAGTTGAAGCTCTGACTTCTAAAGCATTTCTCCATGTAAGTAGAGTAGGTTGTTTGCCAAAAATGCATTCACTCTTCAAATCTTTCCTGAAAGTAATGAGCTTAAAATAAAGTCTCATGAAGATAATCGTATTGTTACAGCTTAGAACAGAAGTTAAAGCTATTTGAGTAGATTAAAATGAGTCCTAAGTGAGGCTTAATATTTGGCCTATTTAATTTGTTCAGCATTGGATTTTAGTTTCTTTTTGGTAAAATAATAATTGAAACATTCATAGAACATGTGTAATAAAATTTGGGGACCAGTCTTGATCCACTTAAACTTTTTAAAAATAAAATGGACAAGCTTAAACACAAAACCAAATTGACAATATCTATGGTTCATGCTACTGGATGATTATGACTTCATTATCAAAATATTTTCCTATAATCTATTGATAAAAAATGTTGTTTTGGTGCTCTTAGTAATTATTTTTACTATTAATGTAGCTGGTATTCTAATAATACTCAATAATAACTGTTATATATTTACACTAAAATATGAAGAATTGTATAGATGAATAAAAATGAATGTGTATGTGTTTTGAAGATGTCTAGCAGTTGAAGTCTCTTTATTTTAATGTTATTAGATAGTTTTCCTTCTTATTGAATATATTCATATAATTTAGATGATTTATAGATTAAACCATACATCATATTTTTAATGAAAATAATTATTTTATTCATTATATGCAGAAAATATTGCACTAGTTGGAGTTTTAAAAACTTTAGATATAAGAATAGTTTTATCATATTTTATATAAAACAATATTTTTATTTACCACAACTACAGTGATTCGATTTGCTATGATTATAGCACACTCCTATGGTCCCAATGACTTGGGAGTCTGAGGCAGGAGGATCACAAGTTCAAAGCCACCCTCATCAACTTAGCAAGGCCCTGAGCAACTTAGCAAGACCTGAATTAAAATAAAAATAAAAAATGTGGGCTGGGAATGTGGCTCAGTGGCTAAGTGCCACTGGGTTCAAGCCCTACTACCAAAAACAAAACAAAACAAAACAAAAAAAACTGTGATTAAGTTTTAGAACTATTACCCCAAATTATTGACTTTTTGGCTCCTATCTCAGCCAGAGAGTTTATATGTAACTCAGTATTGCCATCAGAAACTGCTTATCAAACTCTCTTAGGGATTTTTCTAGGAAAAATTAAAAGAAAAAAATAATCTCATCACCATGATTCAGAATTTGAAAGAGGTATAAGCAGAAACCCATGTGTTGCCTGGGGTGCCAGAATTTGTGTCTGACTGAGTGTCCTGAAGGCAGAGTGATGTTAGTGGTGCCCACCTTTCTGCCTTTACCCTGTGATGCTGGGCATGAAGAAAATCGAGCTCAATGGAAATGATTCAGTGCCCACCTCATAATTGTCAGTTAGTCCTGCCTGTGTAACCACTGGCGAGTGTTTTCACTGTCTGGTCTCTACTGAACTTTGGGAAGAAGAGTATTATAGGCATGAAAATAAACATGAAAGAAAAAAAGTACATGCCATCCTTGAAATATGTGGGGAGACAAACCAAATCCCCTGAATTATGTACCCGGTATTACAAAAGCAAAAACTCTGTGGTTGGGTCAATTATAATGTAAGGTTCAGGAAATGATACAGGGATTGAACACAGAGAGGCAAAATGAATATTGGAAAGCTTCATGGGGATAGGAGGGAGGGGGATCTGCAAAGCATGGATTAGCCAAGGTATTACTGAGTTTTTAAGATCTGGACAAGGCTTAGAGTGACTTGCAGTAGTTATCCCATGCAGAAGAGGAAATGACATGTGTTGTATGTGTGTGCATGTATTCTCATTGTGGACCAACAGTTAACTATCAGAGTCAATGTAATCAAGATTCAGGTAATTATGAGTTAGCTCATATTTCTTTCAATATAGATTTCTGCTAATTTTGAGAAACTTCATTCCAATGGCTTATGAGAATGAACTCTGGTGCTATGTCTGCTGGGTTTCGATCCTAGCTGTACCATTTTGTAATTAACCTTTCAAGGGTTACTTAATTGCTTTGTTCCTCTGTTTTCCCATGTATAAGATGGAGATAATATTGGTGCCAATCTCATAGGTAATTGTGGAGATTAAATAGGTTTGTTAATGCATGTAAATCATTTAGAATAATGCCTGGAACTCAGCACATGACAGGCATTATTAGTATTAATAGTGGTGGTGGTCTCCAACATTATGAGGGGGTTGGGATTTAAAATTTTTTGTTTTAATGCATTATAGTTGTGCATAATGATGGGATTTGTTTTTACTTATTCATACATGTACATAATACGACAATATAAATTTTATCTTGGTTTTGTTTTTGACCACAGCACTGACTGGGTTATTGCTCAGAAACAGATCTGCATGGGAAATTCTGAGTCAGAGAGGAAAGGAATGATGTAAACGTGTATCTTTTCCCTTCAGAGAGCACCTGCCTCTTCTAATCATACTCCCCTGCCCTGCCCCAAACAGTCCAGAACCTGAAAACTGAGTTTTAAGAAATTTGTTCAACTTTAATAGACATCTGTTTTTGTGTCCTCAGGAATGAGGGGAGAATCATACTTCATCGGAATGAGGAGCCTGGGGCAACAGGGGTACATCCCAGAAGATGGAGGACTTCTCTTACTCTGCTGCATAGACAGGGACTGGGCGGTCACTCGGTGTTTTGCAGAGGAAGCCTTTCAAGCAATCACTGATTTCAACGATCTCCCCAACTCGTTGTTTGCATGTAATGTTCACCAGTCTGTGTTTGAAGGAGAAGAGAGCAAGGTAAGAAATTACCTGTTCCTGAAATACAGGGAGATGTGGCTTTGACACAACATATTGCCTTCTTCATTGGAGCTGATGTTTTGACGTTTTTGAAAATGTTTAGTTGGCTCTGTTTTTGGCATGTGTAACAGGATGACAAAAGCCTATTATTAGCTAGCTTTGAAGGTACACCCAACAAGGTTGTAGATGAGACTGTGCTGGATCAAATCAAGTCCTCTTCAAGTTGTAGTTCTCTAACAAAACAACTGGCATTAGGAACATGAATTAGGCCCTTGGATTAGGATGCAGTTGTTTTAACATCTTCAGGTGTTCTTTCCCCTACTCTATCAAAACCATAATTTGTCTTTCTCAAAATAGTATATGCTCTTCTTCACCCCTCTGCCTCCTGCAGTTTGATGAATGCAGTTTGATGATGACTGATCTTAGAGAAGATCAGTCCATTGGCCATCTAAAGTCTTCTTTACTCATTGATACTGGGTGATATGGCTACATGTGTTCAAAGAACTGACCGACAGCAGTAATGCCTTGTTCTGAAATGATTAGGAAATGAGGTTGTCTAGGTATAAACAATTTGTAGCTTCCCATATTAAGACACAAACTTGATTTGGAGTAAATGTTTTTGGAAATCATTGTAGACATTCAATTTGGAAATCTTTCTAAAGTTTATTTCAGATTTCTCTGACTTTTTAATATTTGAATGGATCCAACTACTTATAAATAGTTACTATTATACCATGCTGTAAACCATGGGCAACAGTTTAGGGGAAAAGGCCTTTATCCCTAAATTGAAGAGTGTGGCTCTATGTGAGATATAAAAGTAGGATTTATGATTGCTGTTTTACAAACTTTAGCTTTTCTTGACAACTATTGAAGTTTGAACTTCATTGACTGAGCGCAATTCACTGGAAGTCTGATTTCTGGATTTTATTGATTGTTCAAACAATCCTAAGAACCACAGAGAAAACCACTTTAGAGGGTTAGGAATTATTTCAAGCCATTTGAAGATATCTTATAACAATATTATTTTGGAATTAAATAATTAAATGATGGGCTGAAAGTAACTTGAAATACAGTAAATTATGTGTGATTAGAATTTTCAGGGCTGTGACAACCAGACTACTTAAAGTAAGAGAGTAGTGCATGTGAAGGAAAGCTGGAAATTTTAGTAAATTGTAATGATTTACTAAAGGCAATTGAAATTATTATTAATAATTTAAATAATAATATTTAACATTATTATTTAAAAATTATTATTTAAATTATTATTATTGAACTATGAATGAAGTGTCCATATTTTCTCATTATACCTTCTATTTATCTAACTATCACAACTAGAAGGTTTTTCCTTAAAGATTTAATGGGGGTTTGACTCTTTCCTGATAAATACTTCTAATAGATTGGAATAATAAGGTGTATGAAGGCACTAAGAACCTTGGGGACAGTTCATGGGAGTCTGCCTACATCTGGGCATGCTTGATCTTCTGATCTGTGATTGGATAATGGATTACTAAGTATTTTCAATTAATTTGTGTACATAGTTGGAGCATAGCACCTCAAGAAGAAGCATTGGTTTTAAAACAAAATGTTGAGTCAAAATAAACAAGATCTAGTTCAGTTGAACAAGTTTCAAATGACTGAGATCCCGTTTTTGTAGTCAAGGAGGTGGGGTTTATAACTGGCCAATGTCTACACAATGAAACTTAGTAAATGCAACAGAAAGTCTTCTAACTTGGTGTGATCAGACAGCCTCCATGTGTGGAGCATTTCTAGGATGCCAAATAATCTGGTAGATTCAGCTTTGATTTAATTACACGTACATGGTTTAAGGGTATGTGCAAGATAATTAGATACCAGATGGGTTAAGAGTAACCAGGAGGCACAATCATTAGGACTCTAGGAAAAGTGTTCAGGCAGCTTGGTGGCACCTCCTTTTCCCTGCCATGTGCTTTTCTTCACAATTCAGAACCTCATACTCTTCCCAGCTATGTAGCTAGAATTTGGTCTGGAATGCCCTCCAAAGGCCTGTGTTAAAGGTTTGTTCTCCAGAGTGGCACTATTGGGAGTCTGTGTAACTTGTAAGAAGTGGAGTCTAGTGGGAGCTCTTGCAAGTCATGGTGGCTGGGGTGCCATTAAAGGGGACAGTGGGACCCCAGGCTCTTCCTCTTTCATTTTCTGCCCATGAAGTGACTGGTTTAGCTCTACCATGTGCTTCTGCTATTATGTGCTACCTCATCACAGGCTCAAAGCGATGAGGCCAATTGCTTGTGGACTGAGCCGAAATAAACCTCTTCTCTCCCAGGTATTCATTACATAGTAATAGAATGCTAACACAGACCCACCATTTTTCACTATTTTAATAAATCCCTTTATTTTATACCTCATTTTCTCAATATTCTTTCCACAAGATTCAGATTTCATGAATATGAGCCATGAAGTCATGATGGGTATCTTTCCCAAAGGATAGACATTTTTAAGCACCGTGCTAAGTTGATGGGGAGATATTTTTAGGCAGAGGGAAAAGAAGCACAAAATGTCTCCAGCTCTTTTTGTATTTGCCCATGGGCAAGGCTGGCCATGGTAACTGTCTTTATGTCTGGCTTTGGGGAGATGAGTTCAGCAGCCTGGGATTTTATCAGGGGGATGATGCTTAGCATTCTTCTCAGATGTGCAGGTGCGTAGGTGGTCACATGTGTAACTTGCTTTGGCAGAGTCCTTTCTTTTTTGGCATAACCTCCTTTTGAATCATTGTGTCTTGATATTAATGAATTCGAATTTAGCCTACTTCTTGCAATTGTTCTGAATATTCGTTTTAAATTTCTTATGAGGGTAAGAATTTAAGCTCTTGCTTTCTGGCTATCATGAGCAAATCTTACAGCAATCTCTTTTCTATTTTCTCACATGTCTGAGATACCTTTCCTAGGGCCTGTGCGAAATTAGACCGCTCATAACATAGGTAACACCAGAGGCTATGACATTCTGGTTATGTTTGTTTCTGTGATCAATATTTTGATGTGCTTATTTCTGCTATCCTTTTAAAATGCTAAGTCCTGACACCTGAAGTCCATTTTTTTAAACAGCTTTTTGAGGTCCACCAAGTACACTCCAATTTTCTGTTAAGCAGAATTCTGTGAGATTGTATTTTGATTTGATGCTTTTGCGATGAATGAGCGCATACTTCAGTGTGGCTTGTTGTGGGACAGATGGTTGAGATTTGTTTATATAACACAAAGGAGATCTGGAGCTGGAGGAAATTGGCATCTGAAACCAATAAATGCAGATTGCTGTTTGCATGCTACAGCTTGAAGTATAAATATTTTTGTATGAAACACATTTACAACTGGGATCTTCACAGCATTCAACTCCTAAAAGTTACTAGGGTTCATTTCCCTTCAATGTGCCCCATTCCCTGGCTTTGCCTTTTTGGGCCCCCTGGGCTGCAGATGTCTCAACACAGATGAGGCTGGACTGGAAAATGGTCTGCAGCATTAGGACATTGCTATCCACTGGTCTCTAAAGAAAAACAGGGAAACAACTGCTATGAAACATTTACCCAAATTCAACTGAATAAGGAGAAGTCTGAAAGGCAACTTTATAATGCCCTTCAAATGTATGAATGCATTTAGCTTAGATAAGAATAAAAGGGGCAGCAAACGCCTGTGGAGCATGTATTGGGGTGCCAGGTGCTTTCCAAGTGCTTTATAAACACTTTTACCTTCACAACAGCCCTATGAGGACAGTGC
Source organism: Tamias sibiricus (assembly GCA_025594165.1). Lineage (NCBI taxonomy): Eukaryota > Metazoa > Chordata > Mammalia > Rodentia > Sciuridae > Tamias > Tamias sibiricus. The sequence goes on along the minus strand of CM046666.1, from coordinate 45,472,509 downwards.
CTTTCTGCCTTGTTACCTACTGGGCATATGGCAGGGTGGTTAGCCCTGGACCTCACTGGCTAGTCTGCCCAGTATGCAAGCAGAAGTAACGTTGTGTCTATGTCAAGCATTTAATTTCTAATGTTGAGCCCTGAAGAATGTGCCTTTCATTCTGCTAGGGAAATTGACATTGTGCCAGCTAGTGCCTGCTGAGGCAGTTTGGGTCTCAGACTGAGGACAAGGACAACACAGAATAGAGAGTCCTAGCCAACCTACGATGAACATGTAATTCAGCAAGAACCAACAAGCAAGCAAACAAAAACTGTTGCTGCTTTTAGCCCACTGATATTTGGGGGCTTGTTTTTAGAGTATAACTGAGTCAATCTAGGTTGATACACTGAGTGTCATTATCCTCAATTTTCAGATGAGGACAATGATTTGCACAGATAGTTTGTCACAGTCTCACAGCTGGCAATGACTGAGACAGGGTTCAGACCTAAGCTGCCACATTAATGGCAGCCAGGCTTTTATACATTAAGCTTACTGCCTCTCAGCATACAAATATTTATTGCAAACAGGTATGATACTTGTCTCTGGGGGTACAATAGTAAACACAATAGGCATAAGCTCATTGGATTTATAATCTATCAAGAGATATCAATTAAAAATAAGCCAACAGGGATTCCTGCCTTCTAGGTCCCCTTCTCCCTCTGGGGGAAGTCTTTTTCTTATGTCCTTTAATAAAGCCTTTCCTTTTCCACTCTAAAAAAAAATAAGCCAACAGATAATAAACACTAAGCATTCAAGATGATGCCAATTCAAAAGGGCATTGAAAAGGGCATTTAGCATATTCCCAGCTATATTTATTGCCTTTCTGTTTCTCCTCTACACACACACACACACTTTTTTTTTCCAATAAAGTGGCATTTCTGCCAACCACTGTTAAAGAGTATATTCTACTCCAATGGGCATGACATTGGAAACCTCAGCTCTATATTCTCTCAGTCTTGTGCTTCTCACAAATGGATTATCTCAATTCATTGAGAGTGGCCAGAGTGATTCCAGTATTCAATGGTATATAGTTCTCATTCAACATGGCCACTAAATATCAATAAATTCCATCTTCAGGATCTTAGCCGAGGAAAGAGTGGTCCAGTCTAATATTGTAGACATTATTAGGACATCCTAAAAGATTTTCAAAGCTAAATCTCATCTATCAGCAGTTCCAGAATCTGAATAGCTTTGAAAACTGAGACTTTTTTTTCATAGTTCATTTTGAGGCAAAATCTCATTTGACCTAATTCAGTTCAAATCTGACCACAACAGAGGGAAATCTCCTCATAGTATGAATATTCTGTTTCTCTGCAGAAATATTCCTGTTTTAAATTCCACAGAGCTACCCCAGACATTGGAGGGACATTACACAATAGGAGGTGTGTGCACTGTATTATATTTCTAGAACCCAAAATCTGAATCCCAAACATATCAGGCCTCAAGGGTGTCAGACAGTGGTGGGTTGTAGATCTGTAAGATATGAACATGAACCTACATCCATTGTTCAAAAAGAATGAGTTAATCTCTGAAACCTGAAATGACATCAAGATGAGCAATTAAATGTTCCCACAATGTTGTTTTTAATTAAAAAATAGAAATTATATATATTTATTGTGTGCAATAGGATGTTTTGAAATATGTCTACATTTTGGAATGGCTAATTAGAGTTAATTAACATGTACGTTAGTTCACATACTTTGTGTGATGAGAATATGGTTAAAACCTACCTTCTTGATCATTTTCAAAAATACAATATATTGTTATTAACAGTATTTATCATGTTGTACAACAAATGTCATGACATTGTTCCTCCTTTCTAACTGAAATTCTCTATCCTTTGACAAACATCTTCCTAAATCATCCCCTTCTCCAGCTCCTGGTAACCGCCCTTCCATTCTCTGCTTCTGAGTTCAACTTTCTTTCTTTCTTTCATTTATTTATTTTTGTAGTGCTGGGGATCAAACTCAGGGCCATTAGCATATTAGACAAGCATTATACCACTTCCTGGCTTATTTACCTAACACCATGTTCTTCAGGTTTGTTTCTTGATTTTTTGTTTTGTTTTTCAGTGCTGAGGGTGGAACCCAGGACTTAGCACCTTAGTACACACTAGGCAAGCACTTCACTGTAGAGCTACATCCTGAACCCTGGTTTATTCATGTTGTCACAATGACAGAATTTCCTACTTCTAAAAGGCATGGAACCCAGGACTTAGCACCTTAGTACACACTAGGCAAGCACTTCACTGTAGAGCTACATCCTGAACCCTGGTTTATTCATGTTGTCACAATGACAGAATTTCCTACTTCTAAAAGGCATAATAGTATTCCACTGTGTATACATCATATTTTCTTTATCCATTCATCAGTTGATGATGGACACTTAAATTCGTTCTTTATCTTGATTGCTGTAAATAATGCAACAATAAACACATGAGTACAGATATCTCTTTGATATATTAATTTTATATCCACCTAGTAGTGGAATTGCTAGATAATATAGTAGTCTTATTTACTTACTTACTTACTTACTTACTTATTGGAGTTTCTATACTGTTTTCCATAATGGCTGTACAAATTTACATCCCCACTGACCATGTACAAGTGTTCCCTCTTCTCATATCCTCTCCAACACTTGCTGACTCTTGTCTTTTTAATAATAGCCATTCTAACAGACATGAAGTAATATCACATTATGGTTTATATTTGCATTTCCATGAGATATAGTAGTGTCTTTCTTCCTTCAGATCCATAAATATTCATTTTATATATTTATATGCTTTAATTCTGGGTGCGTATATTGTTATATCTTCTTGTGGAATTGATTCCTTTGTCACCTTCTTTATCTCTTTTTACAGTTTTTGACTTCAAGTCTATTTGTTGAATTATTTTTCTTTATTTTCTTGAATTTCATTGGCTTTCTTAAGACCATTCTGAATTCTTTGTTAGGCAGCTCATAAATTTTTTTCTTTTCTTGGTACCAGGGGTTGAACCCAGGGGCACTTAACCACTAAGCCACATTCCCAGCAAACCGCACCCCCCCTTTTTTTTCAAGGTCTTGCTGAGTTGCTGAGGATGGCTTTGACCTTGGGATTACAGGTGTGCACCATTGTGCCCTGCCAAATCTTCATTTCTTTAGGTTTAGTTACTAGTGCTTTATTTGGTTTCTTCAGTGGTGTTATGTTTCCCTGGTTTCTCTTGATCCTTGTGGCTGAGTGTTGGTGTCTGTTCATTTGAAGAAGTAGGGAATTGTTTCAGTCTTTGGGGAAGTCTTTTAGCAGTCAGCCCATCACAAGATTCTAGACAGCTCCCTGGCATGGTCTATGGATGGGCTTGCTTCTGGAGGCAGGCTAGCATTATGCCTGGGTAAGCAAGTTAGCAACCCCAGCGCTTGGTCTGTGGAGTTGGGTCTGGAGCCTGGATCTGGTGGGATGGACCCATTGATTGAATCTGCGAGAGTGGCTGGTGCATAGGTTTAAAAGAGCACACCTGGCACAGAGGTGATTCTTGAGTCTGAGTCTGTAGAATCCAGCTAGGTGCTAGGATAGGCATGGTGCCCAGGTCCATTGGAAAATGCCTAGAGTCTGAGTCCATGGGTACTGCTCTGAAACTGGAGTGGGACTTGAGCTTGGGTCAATAGGTTGGTCCTGGACCCTTCATCCATGGGGCTGGCCTGACACTGGGTTCCACTGAGGTAGGCCAGGACTCTGGGGCCAATGAAACTGGCTTAGATACAGAGACAGGTTTGGGGCCTGGATCTGAAGGGGCCTGTCTGGAGACAGAGATTTCAAGTTCTGGCCTGAAACCTGGATCTGCAAGACTGGTACCTGGTTTCACAGGGGTGGTACTAGATCCTGGGACTATAGAGGCCAGCCAGAAATGGGATGTAATGGGTCAGGCCTAGACCCTGGGTCTGCTGGAGCAGGCCTAGACTGAGATTCTGCTGGCACTTGGAACCATAAGAAATACACTGGAGCCTGAGGCTTCAGGGACTAACCTGGTGGCTGGGTTTTCAGGTGTTAACCTGATGACTAGGGTTGCAGAGGGCTCATATCTGTTGGAAATAAAGGGTATGTTAAAGCCAGAATGAGCCTCGTGCATGAATACTACCTGAGTGGACTTCCCTGAGCCAGATTCCGACACTTGCTGAGTCTCCTTCTTTGAGTGCCTCTAGTTTACAGCCTGTGACCTTGACCTGATGTCCCTGCTCATGCTGCCCCAGCCCTTCATCCTAGCTCCTGACCATTGATCTGATCTGTGTCCATAGGAGAGCATCCTGACCCAATAATAGATAGAGGGTTGTTCTTTTCTTCATTTTGCTTTCTTCTCCAGACCCTGAAATCCTTAAAAGCAGGCAAAGTTTGGATTATTATTGTTTGTAAAATTTCCAGCACCTCCCACTGGGCCTGACATGCAACAGATGCTCAATCCATATTGAATTGAACCTCCACTGAAATGGTGACCAAAGACATGGAAAAATGCATTTTCCAGGAATATCTGATTATTTAGAGATATAGGAAAGAGTAGAACAAGATTTCCTGATTTCTGAGTTCAGTTCATGACTCTCCATGCCTTCCTGTCTCTAACTTCTACTGTGGAAAACAGGTACTAGGAAGCTAGGAACAAAGTGGGCTCTCCATCCTCATGAAGTAAAAGATTCAAGGCAGGAAGAACTCGGGCAATTAACCTCCAACACTCAAGCAAGTGTGAGTACATAGAATCTAAGTCACTCTTATAGTTAGGACATGATACTCACATGAATAAAGAAAGCTGTTTTACATGTCGACTTATGTTTTTGTGATGCTTAAAATTAATTTTTCATATTATTATTGTAGGGTTATAGTTGTGCATAATGGAATTTGTTGTTACATATTTATACAAACACACAATATAACAACATGTTTTGGCTATTATCTTTCTCCAGTTATTTTCCATTTCCCTCCCCTCTTCCTTTACCTGATCCCTTTCCTCTATTCTACTGATCTCTCTTCAGTTTTCATGAGATACCCCCTCCCACATTTCTTTTCCTTTTTCCTGTCTAGTTTCCACATATGAGAGAAAACATGTGAGCCTTGATCTTCTGAGTTTGGCTTATTTTGCTTAACAAAATATTTTCAAGTTCCACTCCTTTTCCTGCAAATAACATAATTTCATTTTTCTTTATGGCTGAATAAAACTCCATCATGTATACGTACCACATTTTCTTTATTCATTCACCCATTTATTGATGGATACCTAGGCTGTTTCCATAGTTTGGCTATTGTGAATCGTGCTACCATAGACATGGGTATGCATGTATGATGTTTAAAGTTTTTTTTAATTATTGTTTTGTTATAATTAGTTATACATGACAGTAGAATGCATTTATGCACTATGATATATCATACATAGGTGGGATATAATTTTTCATTTTTCAAAGTGTACATGTTGCAGATTCATATTGGTCATATAGTCACATATATACATACAGTAATAATGTCTGTTTCATTCCACTATCTTTCCCATCCCCACATCCCCTCTCTCCCCTCCCTTCTGTTTAAAGTTCTTAAGGGTGACTGACTCACTTATAGTAAACCAACTGAGTAAACAATTATAAGTACCTTAAGCAAATTTGTTTTTACAACTACCCCCAGAGAAGAAAACTTAGAGAAAAGAAAAAAAAATGAGAGAAAATGCAGCAATGGAAACCAAACAACTCTGGTGCTTTGGAAGACCCTAGAAAACATGTAAAGGGAAGGATTTAAGTCTGGTTGAAAAATTTACACCCAGGATGTGTAGCAAAGGGTGATATGAAGATGATAATTTATTGTAGTTTTAAGTATTAGTGAATATAGTTTGAAAAATTAAAATGACCTATGGCAACTTGAGGGTGGGAAATGATAACCATAAAGGAATTTTAAATACTAAAGCAAGTGACAGTTAGAGCAGACATTGGATCTTTAAGGAGTACTTAGAAATTTCATTTTTTCTCTTGTTATTTTTTTCTTTGTAGGTGAAAGTCACATTAATTTGTATTTTCTAGTTATTTTGAGAGTGTTTCAATTGTAAAAAGACAGTGCCATCATAACATGCAGCATGTTGGTCCTGTGTTCTTTTGCTTCTGGATGGTGACTGGGAACCACAATTAGTCACCACTAATCACTCAGGGGCACCTGTCAGATGAGAGGAGGCCCAGTGTGGGGCAGATTTGAAAGCCACTATAGGACATTCCCTGGAACTTAACCTTTCTCCAAGTGACTAAAATATTCCAGAGGCGTATTTAGTATCTTGCTTCTCCACAGTACTAAGTGGCCCCCTAGGGCCCGAGAGCCTGGAAAGCCACTCTAAATGTCCCACTTAACTACCTGGAAATGATTGGAACAGTGGAAAGAATTGAACAGGGTTGAAAGTATTTGGTTTCTGTGCCAAAGAGTGGGTGAGCAGCACAAATTCTTGGTGAGAACTGGGGGAAAAGGCTTCCATGTTCCATTTAACCTGTGTTGATATTAAAGAGGGACACAGAGTCTTTACCTCTTTCTGGAAAAAAAAATCAAAGGTACTTGGAATTCACTTCATATGGTTTCCATCAGCACTGGTTCTAGCCTGGACAGTGACTTTGTTAAAAGGCACTCCTGTGGATAGAAGTAGTATCAGGGCATACTGCCCAGGATAAGCAAGCTGATCTTGTAAAGAGGTTGCCCTTTCTTCTGGGCTGATGGGGTAGGTGCAATTCTGACCAGAGTGGGTGGTTTGGTATAGAGAGGAAAGACATCATTTCATCCTCCACTCTTTCAGAGCCAGGAGCCCTTGAGAGGTGCACAAAAGACACAAGCATCTTGGTGGCCCTGGTCAGAGTGAAATGATTTTGAATTATTCGAATTTAAAATATAACTACTGAAATATGTTACTTATGAACATTCCTTTTTAATGAGGCAGGTTCAGAGATGGAGCCCAGGGGAGGGATGAGTTTAATTATTTTATTTTCCTCACTCTCAACAGCTGAAGATAGCCTGGGCTTCAACCTGTTTTTCCTGGATTCCTTGATTCTGGTCTCAGTTTGGTGGTCATGAACTTCTTGACTGACTCAGAAACGATCAGAGAAAGTCAGGAGGTTTTGATGTGAACTTTAAAACTCCACAGAGGTATCCATCTCAGCAGGCCTGGCATTTAGCTACATGGAAGAGATCAGTGTTATATAGATGGGCCGAGTGCCAGGGCCATTAATACCAAGTGATATTTACTCTGTGAGAGTGGGGCCATTCACGTGTTATGTGTATTTACTTCTTATCTGCTCATTTATAATTTTTCCATATGGTGCTCAACTGTATTCCTCTGCCTGTTTAGCAAAATGGATATATAGAAACAGGATTAATTAAGTTTGATCAGTGTCCAGTAACATTTGGGTAATGTTCTATTTTACTCAGAATGCTATATCATACAGAAAGACCATTGTTTTAACCATAAACACCAGAATCTCTCTCAGTATTTTGGAGGGGGGAGACTCTCTGGTCATAGTTATGATTTTTCATCAACATGTTGAAACACCTTTCCTTTTACTTGGTTGAAAGCCTATATCTTCTCCCTAAATTTGTATCTCCTAATAAATCCAAGCTGATATATGATGATGATATTTTATTTATTCATAGGATGCACTGCCTTATAGGATGGTCTACTCTTCTATTCCTGCAGGATGTGTCTTGAGGGCAGTAGAAGAGCTCATCACTCTTCCGACCCCCAGCCTTGCCCATGGTTCCTTACATACCATGTGGGCCTCACAGAAGGCAGAAGAACCCAGGGAAAGGGCTTTGGATCCAGAAGCACTCGGGTCCAAATCCTGCTTCTACTACCTTCTGGTTATGGGATCTTGTCCAACTTACCATCTCTGAATCCTCAGTTCCCTTTTTGTAAAATGGGGTTAAGATATCTTCTTTATAGGCTTGTTCTATGATGGCAGAGGCACAATGGGTAAAGGAGGGAGCACAATGGGAGACCTAGGTAAACTTCAGTTCCCTTCCCTTCCTTTTTCATTCCCCTCCCCACTATCTAAATCTGTGACTGCCTGTCACTGGTTCAAAGCTTTTCTACAGATCAGGTACTTTTCTAGAAGCATGCAGAGCCAGACAACTCATGTGCCACATGTGGAAGGAAGACTTAGGCCATCCAGAGCAAGATCATAACCAAGTTGTGTTTTTATATCATACCCTTGGGTATTAAGGAAGTTTAATCTCGGTCTTTGCCACTCTTTTTGCATTTGTCGTAGTATACCCCTTGTTCACTGCTCCCCATATAAGGTTCACATGATGCTTTTCTTTTAAAACTACTGCCAGGAAAACTTAATTTACTCTTGGGAACTGATTTTTTTTTCCTTACCCGGAGGGTTATGTGGCTTACATATTTTTCCTTTTCCTCGAATTGAATTAAAAATTAATAGTCACAACAACATTATTTTTACTGGTTTTGATAATTCTCTTGTAATAACTTAATTGTGTTTATATATAAGACTCTTACAATTAATTAGCTCATAAAACTTTGTTCATATGAGTACTACCAATGATCCTCTCTCAATCTGTGTAGAAGCTGGCTAGTGGTCATTAAGAATGTATTTGCAGATTTTCAAATTCTACTGCAAATAGGAAAAGAAAAATCACCTCAATTAGTAGGTTATATGGTGTTTTTAAAATAACATATACATGAAATTTTTTTTTTTCTTGCTGTAAGTCATTGTTGAAAAGAATAATTTTTAGGGGCTGGGATTGTGGCTCAGCAGTAGAGCACTCACCTAGCACATGTGGGGCACTGGGTTCGATCCTCAGGACCACATTAAAAAAATAAATAAAGATATTGTGTCCAACTACACTAAAACGAAATATTTTTTAAAAGAATAATTTTTAAATATCTTTAAGGAAAACTAAAACTTTCAGTCACAATCAGGAATATCTTCTATACACATGCACTGTCTAGATCTACATGTTTCTAGAACTATAACCATAACTATCTTAAATGACTCTTGAATCTAATTATTCTAATATTGGCTTATGAGAAAATGACAAGCCATTTGAGGGTATGAGTTTGTTTCATAACAACTCAGTTTGTCTTCAAAATAACTCAGTTTTGAACCCTGAAAGCCTCGAGAGAAATTATTCCATGGAAAGGTACTGTAGTTTCAATGACTAATGCTTTTCCTCAAAGAGGTTGTTTTCTTTATTGGCACTATGTTCTATCAAGTTGCAGAACTTGGAATAGGAGTCCACTTAAATATTATCACCGAGTGTCAGGCTTTGCGAGGGGCACGTGAGAGGAGAGGACTTTGGCTTCTCACTAACCTCTTCAGACGTTTCAGGGAATGAGTCCTCAGTGGCAGAAGGCTGGCACTGATAACCTGTGTTCACTGAATCTGCTGCTTCTGGATACTTTTGCTCTAAATGTGGGACCAGGGGCATCATTAGTTAGAAAGCGGAGATAAGCAAGTATACGCTGGGTTTCCCAGCTCTGCTGTGTCCAGCTTCCTGTTGACCATGGGGCTCACAGCCCCAGTGGGTACCCCTCACCAAACTGTTTATGCATCTAAGTTAGTGTGGTCCCTTTCAAAGGGACTCCTCTTCTGGCATCACTGAGAGTGCGTCATACAACATTTTGAGTGGTGAAAAGCCCATGTACTTAGGGTAGATTTGAATTTATAGAAACAAACATTATTTTTGAATTATTTCTAGTAACTGTGATAGGTAACCAGCTTGAGTAAAATAATTTTCATTTAAAAACAACTTGCCCATAAACATTGTGATGAGAAATATCTACAAAATAGCAGGAATGACTTTGCTTTGCAGCTTGAGAACTGACTACTGGGAATTCCAGAAAGGCACAGTGAAAACGTTGTGGCAACAAGGTCAGCTTTTTGAAAAAGAAACAGCTATACATGTAAAACCCAGTGTATTACATCAGATGCAGAATTTTGTTTTGTTTTGTTTTAATTATACACTCTTATAAGACATCCATCCTGGACTTTCAGACATGTTTCTTGCTTTGTTTCTTGCTAAAAAGAGCAAGCTTGAAGAACAAACAGACAGGTGCTGTGCTTTGAGGAGCATCTTGTCCCCAAGTGTTTCCTTGCAATGGTCTAGAGTCTTTGGAACTTGAAGGTTATTTGCTAAAAAAACTCCCTTTTAATGAATATGCCCCTAGGAGATATTATATCCTAGGATAGCCTAAAATACACAAGTACCCAGAGAAGAACAGTGACTCATAAATATGCTAACAAGGGGAAAAAATACTGCAACCATCAATCCAACCATCAATTATTTAATAATTATTGAAAATCTACCACATCCCAAGTAGTGCTTTTGGCCTTGAAAGATGGACAAGATACAAGCCTTCATGAAGCTTAACATTCACTGGGGTCCAATAATTATAGCACAAGTTAGGTAAACTGAAAGATTGAGACTGAGGGAGTGGGCCCCTAAGAGGAGATAGGGAAGGTACTAGGATTTTTCTTTTTTTTTTTTTTTTTAATCCTATGCAGAGCAGAAAAGGGGCTCAGTCCTTCTTGGCAGCCACTTTCCTTATGGTGGTCAGGATGTTGCTCATCTCCTCTTGCTTCCTCTTGGCATAAATGTGTATGCTCGCCTTTTTCTTGGTGACCTTGACAGCTATCTTGTCCCTGACCTTGGGCAGCTCCAGGGTGAGCTGCTCAGATGGGATGAAGCCACACACTTCTCAGATGCCCTCCTGCTTGAAGTTGCCTGGTGAGGTACCCACAGCAGCTACTGTGCCTTGATTTGCTCCTGTTCTTGGTCATTTTGTGGCCCATGGCCATGGAATAGCACAAAACCATGCTGCAGGACTTCAGTGGCTACTGTGGTGGAAGTGGTAGAATCTGTTTTTGTTCTTTGTTTTTTTTTATTTTTAAAATTTTATTTATTTGCTTTAGTTGTACATAATGCGTTTATTTGTACGTGGTGCTGAGGATTGAACCCGGGCTGCGCACATGCTAGGCAAGCACTCTACCACTGATCCACAACCCCAGCCCTGTTCTTTGTTTTAAGCTATACCTTGCACCTGTACAATAGTCTCCAAATGAACCCATCCTAGGCCTGAAATGTGCTGACTGTGGTGACTTCAGATTGTGATTTTTCAAGCCCTCTTCTTGTGTAATCAGCTTTGTTGTCCTTCCTCGTGGACCTGTTTTGAAAGAATGACTGATGAAAGAGGGTAGCAGAGGAAAGAAACTGTCTTTGATTTTGGCAGGAGCTTCTTCTCCAAGGAAACCAAGCTACAGTGACCAGCAAGGCATGGATAGCACATTTTATATGCAAACCACGTGTCCTAATTTTCTCCTTCAGTGTGTGAAATTTTTGCTTTCCTCGGAAGGTGAGCTGTGAGCTAGTTTATTTTAAAAACTGTGACCTGTGAGGGGAGAGGGTGTTCTTTGACAACATTACATCATCGAAGCCTCTAGGTGTTGAGTCATCATTATTTTTAGGCAGCTCCATGCTTTTTTTGGTTATTCTAAGAATAGCCCCTGTGCCTGGACTCCACAGAAAGTCACCTCAGTAAAGATACTGTCACTGCTCAGCAGTTGGAATGGAATGCCTCCTTAAATTCCAGGTCCCAAGCATGATTTTTAGAATTTTCCCTCCAAACATTCTGCCTTTTGGGGTTTTCTGTAATCAACACAATGACTGTCAGGGGCTGTCATTCAAAATTGTTCAGCCTTTTGTCAACTGTACTTCTTGCTGTGAAAAACAACAAGGACAACAATAGCTATAAGGACAACAAACTAAAATGCCCTCCCTATTCAAAGGCTTCTTACTGTCTATACCCAATACCCATTTGGTTTTGTGAAAACCTTAATAAGTGATTTTTACCCAACTTGTAGGCTTGTCAAGATGTAATTCCTTGCCATGTGTTTTATGCATTAAGTGACTCTAGATGCATCATGTCAGGATATGCAGGGGTAATGCTTTGGAGTTTATCAACTAAAAACAGCCAACACAAATATCATTATAGCGTAGTAAACTAAATAAGCATATAAACTGTAAACCAACTGCATCAGAATTTGATGACAGTACAATAAAAAGGATTGAGCAATCCCAGAAATGGAACTTTGTGGGTCAGCGTGGAGTCTGGTCTTCCCATTGCCTGGTTGGAGCATATGCCTAAATACGATCAATTTATTTTATGTGGCACTTCAAAGCTCATCAGAGTACTCATGCTTCATGAGTGTAGCCAAATGCTTTTCTAACTGAAGCATAAATGGAAGCAGCTGCTTGGAATAAAATGAAACAGTTGTTTAACATTAAGTGATAGTGTGCCTTTTGAGTCTAAAGGTGACAGATGAGCCATCATGTCTAAGTGTGACCCCAAGGACCAGAGCATGCTGGGAAGGCTGAGCTTTTTGTTGAGCCATGGGTGCTCGGGAAGGGTTGGTTCTGCTCTTGTTATTTAAGAGTTCACTCCTGTTTCCCATGGGTCCTTCTGTCTCTCATTAGGGAACTGGTATAGGATAGTGACTAAGAGAGAGGACTGTAACATCTTCCAGTCCCAAAACCAAATTCTGCTGCTTATTATTTGTGCCACCATACACAGTTTAACCCTTTCAAACCTTAGTTTCCTCATCTCTGTAACAACATCAAGTAGCAGTATATACCTCACTCGGTTGCTGTGAGACAGAACTGATATGGTCTGTGGTTCCTTGATCGTAGGGACTGCAATTATGCCCAGTAATGATAATAATTTCTTCCCTTCAGGCTGACCCTCTCCATCTTGCATCATTTAAAACTCACAGGGCTCCTCGCTTTGCCTTGCCTGTGGGTGCCACATAACTCACTGAAAAGCAGTGTGCTGGTCAGCTCCGACTGACTATTCTCACTACCCTCAGAACCTCCAAATCAAGGTGGGCAGGGTAGGGGATAAACCAAAGAACCACCATTGCAATATGAACAAATACACTTATTCACAAGAACCAGCCCAGAAGCAAATCCATTTGCTACTCCCTTGCATGTCAAATCTGGAACAGTCCTTGTCCCTCTTCCCCTGATGCTCACTAGAAAGCTTGATTTTCCTTTATGTTGGATGTACAATTAAAAAGACTAGATGTAGTCATTTGGCAACACCATTTGTATTCTTCTATGTAAAACCTGATGTATATTAGACTTGTTATAATTGCAATGATTTCCTTCAAAATTTTCTGAAAAGACAAGTTAGTGTTGCCTTCTTGTTTTGCTTTTCATTATGTTTATCTTTTGCTGGGGAAAATTGGATTGGTTGACCAAGGCTTCTTTGTGAGTAATTAAAGTCATTTCAAATTTTAATTCCAGGAAACAAAAAGCTACTGAATACAAGATACTTCTCTCTGTTGGTATTTCATCTTTGCCAATGGCACATTTTGAGTGTGTGTTAATTGTGATTGGCAATTTAAGTAAGTCCAATTACTTTAGAAGGGATTAGCATTTACATTAGAAAGAGAAGGTAAATGAGAACAGAGCCTCTTAAAATCTGAATATGATATTTTTTTCCATATTCATTAAGTACTTTTGGAGGAGTTTTACAAAGATGATTCTTCATTTAATCCAAGCACATTTTTTTTTTCTGAAGAAAATAGTGTAGGGAAGCATCATAGCAAGATAGCTGAATGAAAAGTGACATTTAGGGAAAAGAAACATTATTATAAAGAGGATTTGAAATTGCATGAATGACTTGAATACACTTAATGTTTCATACAAATGAAGAAGTGATTTTAAAAAATAATTCTTTAGAAAATATAATTAGTGTAGACAGAATGATAGCTAATGCCATATTTGGCAACCTTTTAAAATCTCCTTTGGCATAGGCTGTCATTTGTGTGATACTAATTATTACTTGGCACAAAGTGCAAGGATTTATACTCTGATCTGTATAGAAATGTCATCACTAATAAATAATGCATTGCAACAACCTATTTGTTGGAGACTCTGTTGCCAGGAATAGAAATACTATGGGAGGCAGATAACCTGTTATGGTGTGAGCTAGTTCAGTTTCTCCACTTTGGAGCTATTGACATTTTGGATTGATAATCCTTTGTGTGGGGGCTTCTCTGTACTTTGTAGAAAATATCTTCTACCCACCAGATGCCAGTAGGGTGTTTATGTCTCTAAACACTGCAAGATGTCCCTAGAGGGGGCAGAGTGGCTCTGGCTGAGAATCTCTGGCCACAGTGATAGTTCTGAACCATAGATTTAAGGAGTTTCCTGGGCATTTAAAAGTTCCTTTTTTAGGACCTAATCCAGGTGAGTCTCTGGAGGCAGCACACACACACACACACACACACACACACACACACACACACAATGAATGAAGTTTTTTATTTATTTATTTTTGTCTTTTTGATATTGGGGATTGAACCCAGGGGCACTTAACCACTGAGCCACATCCCCCACCCCTTTCAAAAATATTTTATTTAAAGCCAGAGTCTCCCTAAGTTGCTTGAGCACTCACTAAGTTGTTGAGGCTGGCTTTGAATTCATAATCCTCCTGTCTCAGCCGCCCAAGCTGCTGATGAATTAAGTTTTAAACCAACTCTTTCCTTCTGAGTTCTTTTCTTTCCTCCATTCCAAATGAGGAGGCTGAAACCCTCCAAATCCTTTCTTTATTGGCTTCTTTAGGGCTATCTCTGATAAGTGACATAAATCTCCCATAGGCAAGGAGCTCTGAATGGTCCTTCCTCATTCAAAAATCATCCCATAAGAGCTCCCAAGAGTGGTCTTCAGTGGACACAGGAGACCTGCTCTTGAACTGATTTCACTAATGCCACCATCACCCACACTCAGGACACAGGCATTGGGGACCCTGGCCAACATGAAGATTTGCTCCGAGAGAACGTGTTCACAGAGTCTCTTGTCAGACCTCATACCCATGTGGTTAAGTTCAACACTTTCATAATTTTGGTAATATTCTATATTCCAGGAAGAGCAAGCATGTAGTATGGCTGAGGCTTGAAGAAAGGCTGTGCTGGGATAATGGCTGAGCAGGACATTGGACAGTTGGAGGAAGTTTTAAAGTACTGAAGATCAACGGATGACAATAGGAGAATCACATGAACGTTTTGGGTCAGGTTTTTATAGAAAGCCTGCATTACCAGTGCCTCTTTGTAGTTATGCCCAGTGACATGTTGCTGTGGGCTGTTACCAGCTCAGCCCGTTGTGTGTAGGTAGCACGTGACCATATGGCTTAAAATTGGCTGTGGAGGGCTTACACCATGGAAATGAGCCAGCTCTGTACATCAGACTTGTTTTCTTAACACATCGATTTTCTATTAGTTCTGCAACAAATCACCATAAATGTAGTGGCTTCAAGCAACACAAATTTATTATTGTGACCTTCTGGAAATCAGAGGTCCAAAAATCAAGATGTCGGCAGCATCATGTTTCTACTGGAGACCCTTGAGGAGAATCCATTTCCTGCCTTTTCTGTTTCTAGGAATTGGCCATGTTCCTTGATTCATGGCCCCTTCCTTCAACTTCAACCAGCAATGCACCTCTTTAAATCTCTCTCTTTAGATAGAGATAGTGATACAGATGTAGATGTAGAGCTAATCTTGTTCTTCCTCTCGGATATCCACTTCTGTCTTCAAAATGCCTTCACTGATTCTGACCCTCCCATTGGGCCCACCTGTAGAGTCCAGTAGAATCTCATTTTAAGGTCCTTAGTACAACCAGTTCATCAGTGTCCCTTGTGCTCTGTCAGGAAATGCACTAACAGGTTTTGGGGATATCTTTTGGGGATGGATATTGCATTTATCTATCTACCACACCAAGAGGGTTTCTCGCCAGCACACCACTGGCTTGACTATCCTGTATATTGGAGTTCCTCTGGATTTGGGAGTGATCTGAAGACCACATATGAACTGACACATTTTCTCTTCCACTGTGAACCTCCTACCCCATGATTTTTAGCACTGTAAAAAGAAACAATGAAGTTGATATTCTGTCCCTAATTATTATTATTGATAATTTAATTTTTATGACATATAGAGATGAGGAAATTACTTACCCAAAGCCATCACAGCATGCTCATAATTTAGATCTTTAATTGGTGAGTGAGGGTGAGGATTTCCCTCCCCAAGAGTAAAATAACCAGTACACTTAAAGATTTAAGGATTGTTTTGTTTAGAACATTATGTTACAAAAAGCACTGCTGTGTTTGCAGGTCTATAGTGAATGAATGTCTTGAACATTGATTGAGCAGAATAACCTGTACATCCTATCCATGATTAGATGCTAAAACTCCAAAGTCAGAGGAGCCCCCTAAGTTGTTTAACATCACAAATAAAGATTTTTTTTAATTGCTAACATGCCCAGTTAAAATGCTAGCTGAGAGTTCATGAACACATTGGCCAAGTTGGTTGGTAATTGTTTATTTTCATGTTTGGAAACATCATTGTCTCTAAAGACATTGATGGTTTTTGTTGAAGTCCACCAGATAAATAGCATCATCTGGTAAAACTAGCACTGACACAAAATAGTTATGGTACATTAAACCTTCATAAACCCATACAAAGTGCAGGAGAGCTCATAAGGACAGCTTATAAATTATCTTAAAGAACACTATGTAATTCACTACTAAGAACATGGGGTAGCAGAGTAATTGAGAGAATTTACTCTAAGTCTTCTATTTCAGTTTTGATAATTTTGTTTCCATTTTTATCTTCCAGTATGTTTGGTTTTCCATATATTTAATTTTGAATAGGGTTTCCATGATTTTGATATGTAAGTATGCAGACATCTTGTTCAAAATGTATCAGTGAATATCAGAGTTCCCTCATCACCTTATTTGGAAATGAAATAAAAATTCTGTGAAAACAGAAAATTCCTTATAGCTCTAATCCTGCTTTTAATTGTTGGAATACTGGACTATATAAACGAAAGCACACACTACAGCATATTTTCTTAATAAGTGTTGGTTAAAATTAAAGGAGGCTAGTTAATAAGTAGTATGTTGTTTTACTTATGTGAGGACTTTAATATGTGCACTTCTTGTGGATATAGAGAATAGTTTTAATAAGGTCACATAATACCTTTAATAGTTTTAATGATGTCACATGACCCCTTCACTTGACCCTAGGAATAAATATTAGTTGTTCTAAAACTGAATGAATCGCCTCTATTATTTATTGCCTGGTTAGTGAACCAGGACTAGAAGTTGTCTTTCTTTGATTGTTTCTCTTTGAATGAATTCATCAAGGATTATATATGTATAATTACATATGTCCCACATAACATTATTTTTATCTCTAGGGATTCTCATTAGCATTTAAAAACAAGTTT
Organism: Tamias sibiricus; assembly: GCA_025594165.1. Lineage (NCBI taxonomy): Eukaryota > Metazoa > Chordata > Mammalia > Rodentia > Sciuridae > Tamias > Tamias sibiricus. The sequence goes on along the minus strand of CM046666.1, from coordinate 45,455,201 downwards.
TTTTTTTTTTTTTAAAATAAAGACCTTCCCTGATATACAAAATTCAACAAGGAAAATAAATGTATACACACACACACTTGTTTATTGTTGGGAAAGATATACAGCAAGAAGAAAATCACTTAACTATTGCTTGAACTTTCCAGCAGAAAGTTCCTCAAAGAGCCCCTCCTGCTTCCATATTCTGCTTCTGTCTTCATTTGTTAATTATTTATACCAGCCATACTCTTTTCTGCTGGAGATCATTTTCCTGATTCATGGCATCTGGGGCCCTCTACGCAAAAGAATTTTAAAGGCTGTATCAGGGAAAACGCTTTTTTTTTTCTTCCTCTCTCAATTTTTAATAAGCCTTAGAATCTACAGCTAATAGCCTCCCTTAGTTCCCTGTCTGTTGTTTTCTACTTCATATTCTTGGTTAAAAGAAAAAAAATGTTGGGAATCTGCTATTGCAAATTTCTTGAAAAAAAAAATCTTATCACTCAGTGAAAAAAAGTAAAAGTGAGGTCACACGTATAAGGTGATGAGGGTTGCAAATCCAAACTCTCCATAAAAAGGCAAATTTTAAAACAAATTGTGGGAGAGGGTAGGAGGATTAAGTTAAAGTATACATGTGAGTGCATTGCACCCAAATGTTCTTTTTGTCTTACTCTTTATTCTTGGATAAGCAGTTTTAGCCAAGCTTTTAGTTGCCATCTATACCCTCCTGTGTAACCCCATTCTAATCCTGGACACTCACTGAGCTGGGAATCAGACACCTCGTCTTGATGCTCAGAGTGCGGAAAGTCATCATGTTCAGAGCTGAACGCATGCTCCTTCCATCTAGCCAGGCCTCCTTTCACTGTGCCAGGTGTTCCTGAACCCATCCACCTACATCCAGTTCTTCAGATCAGAAACTCTCCTTCACTCTCGCCCACACCCTTTGTTACCTAATCCCAGTGATGTCACCTCCTAAGTGTTTCTCCTGCTGGTTCACTTTTATCCCTGGTCCAAGCATCTGGCATTTCTCTCTCCTCTGGACTATTGCATTGCCTCTGTCCTGGTCTCCAATTGGTCTATTTTTTCTTTTCTTTTTTCTTCTTCTTCTTCTTCTTTTTTTTTTTTTTTTTTGAGGGGGTTTACCGGGGATTGAACTTAGGGGTACTTGACCACTGAGCCACATCCCCAGCCCTATTTTGTATTTGATTTAGAGACAGGGTCTCACTGAGTTGCTTAGTGCCTCACCATTGCTGAGGCTGGCTTTGAACTTGCAATTCTCCTGCCTTAGCCTCCTGAGCCGCTGGGATTACAGGCGCCTAGCTCCATTTGGTCTATTCTTGCTTCTCGCAATTCATTTTATTTTGTAGATTGAGGTGCTTTGGGTTTGTTGTTATTGTTGTTAAATAAAAATAGGAAACCCACTAAGGGCTTTCCATTCCTTTTAGAATAAGGGTTAGTATTCTTAGGCAAAATTTCAATTCTCACCTACCTTAAAGCTTTTTCCTCTCATGGTAACCCCTGGGCCCTGTGCCTTCAGCCATGCTAACTTCTCTCTTTCCGTATACATGTGTTGTCATGTTCCCAGGGCCTTTGCATGTGCTATTCCCTCTGCCAGCATCTGTCATTTATACCCCTATCCTTACCCCTCCTGTGCTAGCCCTCGACTTTGTTAATTCCTTTGTTGTCCACATGCATAGGGCTTTGTTTCTTTTTTTCAGAGGCTCATCAATTATCCATTTCTTTACAATGATTGCTAACCAAGATCCTAGCATAGAGTCCATCAGAGCAGGAACACATCTGGCTTACTGATCATTCTCCAGTACCTAGCTCAAGTGCCTGGCACATACATCAACTGAGAAAAATAAATGTATGATGCCTTTTCTTAGTTCCCCTAGATCCTGCTTGTACTAATAAAGACCTTTCACATGGAACCCATCTGTTTCTTTCAGGAAATTAAAACTTTGATTGCTCTCAAGATGGCATTTTCCTTTTTTAATGTAATAATTCAGAAAACTCTCATGAGTGCTGCGCCGTCTGCTGAGACTTTATGGAAGTGATTTCATTTGACCCTTACGGCAACCATATGAGTAGGGATGGGGGGTTCTGCAGGAGTTTTTCGATACTAAAACAGATCTATTATAATCAGGATCTGAACTCACATCCACATCTTTTGGTGCTGAGTCCAGATGCCTCTGTTGTTGTGCTAAGCTGCCTGTTATGTGGTAAGCTCAGAGCATACCCTGCAGAAGTGTTGTTTACAATTCTATTTTTCATTTGTTGTTAGCTTGCTGTGTTCCCTCAAATTAAAAGGGATCACTTAGGTGCAGTTCTGTAGAAACCTCAGTTCCTATAATCCTGGATCATCCTACTTGCCCCGATTACTCACACCGTGGTCTCCCTTTTAAAATAATTATACCCGTAATTTATATTCTATTGTAAGATTTTACTTAGTTGATTGCCTGATATTTTTGAGGTTGGGATCATCTACCTTCACCTTCTAAGTATTTATATTCTCGTTGGTTTAAAAATGATGCATAGACCTCATGAATTTATCTTCTCTTATCTGTAATAGTGAAGACATTTTAAGGGATAATCTGCTTGGTGGGAGAGAATGGGGAGAATCTGTCAGCTGTCAAGAGATTTCCACATACTTTGAGAAGAAAGCTGAGGAAGAATGGTAACTGATTTAGCAGAGTGGAGGGAGGAACATAAAGAAATGCTAACATGATTTTCAGTGGGGATGAGGCTACAAGGTGACACTGGTGTGGTAGAGGTCTTGAGTCATTCTCAGCCACCCCTCACAGTGGACCTCCACTTGCCTCTCATTGGCCTGAATGCCTAGATGCAAAAGAAGCTGGAAGAATTAAACACCCATCAAAGAGGAGCTGGACACCCAGTCCTCGCCCAGCCCCAGCAGATCCACCCTGCAGCTGGAGCCAAGTGCTGAGTGAAGCAGGGTTCTTCTGTCAAAGCGTAAGAAAGGAATGGTGCATGCAGAGCCAACCCGCGGCGTTGGCCACACATGGCGGCACTGGATTGCTTGCAGTTTTGAATTGTTAGATTCTCCCATTTCTCTTGAAAACCGAGAGCCTAGTGATGATCATGTTCAATACAGGTTTATTGCAGCCAGGGCCATGTGACTCTGGAGTCATTCCGAGTGTGCACTGTTGTGTTCATCCAATGAGCACAGCATCGTTTATTTATTCGACAAACGTGTGTGTGTGTTGCTGGGAATTGAACCCAGAGCCTTGTGCATGCAAGGCAAGCACTCTACCAACTGAGCTATATCCCCAGTCCCCAATAAGCATTTCTACCTGGTTCCAAGGTGCACCAAGCCTCTGGGGAAAAATTAATAAAAACTCATTACTAATATATATTGATTTTTTTTAATTTTTGTTACTCTGTGCCTGGTACTTTTAAAATTATTTTACATATATAAACTCATTTAACTTTCCCAACAATGCAGTAGGTAAGGTACTGCTATTTATGCCCAATTACCAATGAGAAAATTGAGGTTCAGTAACTAGTCCAAGATCAGGTAAGGGAGGCAGATCCAAAGAGTTTGACTGTAAAAGCCCATGCACAGAACCAATATGCTCACTCCCGAAAGGAAGGAACAGCAAGCCTTATGGAATGCCAAATGAGTTAGAGAAATAGACAATAATACTTTAAAAAATAATAAAATAAAAGGTATTCACTGTGTTGCTTTTGTAATTATTCATTTAATTTCCCTGAAATTTCAGTTTGCACAATTCATTTAGTCAGTCTTTAAATAATGTTTAAGCACTAATCAAGGTTTCTTATTCATAGGATTTCTAAATTCAAGTTATTCAAAACATTATAACTATTTCAGGAGCTCCAGAAACCATCCCAATAATACAGTCCCTGCTCACTCTCCTAATGAGATGATTCTTCTGTAATGTTTTCAGTGATCCTCCATAGGAGGGACTATTGTTATCTGCATTTTATTTAGAGAAGTGAAATAATTTCCAAAGGTCACATAGCTAATAAGTGGTAGCAAAAGAACTTACACACAAGTTTGCTGGCTCAGGCTCTATGTTCTACTTGAACATCTGCACAAGTTCAGATCCCAGCTTTACTGCTTACTGTGTGACCTTGAGCAACTACTTAACCTTTCTGTACTTCAGTTTCCATATTTGTAAAAAGTTATAAAAACAAGTGTGAGGATTGAATGAAATAATTTGCATAAACTACATAGAAAATGACATGTTTATACAGTAGGTGATTAATACAAAGTAACTTCTTCTGCTACCCACAGATTTATTTGTTTTTCTTTTCCCTTGTAGATGGATTTTTTGCATTGAGGAGGCATTTCAGTTCTTTGCTGTAAGTCTTAGGGCTCCATCTTTTCCCTCTGATGTATTTATGCAACCAGCTGCTCCTCTTGTTCAGGATGGTCAGGAGCTACAGTGTTTGGCTGCCTGCTGTTTTCCCATGCAGATTAATTAAAGTGTTAGTACTAACTTAGCAAAAGTGCCTACCTTCTTAGAAGCTGCTAGATGATGAAAAGAATTCAGTTACAATTAAAAAGTGTTATCTTTAGAAACAATTATAGGAATACAAAGTAAAATTTAGAGAAGGCCCTTCAAGCACTGTGAAATGCCATTAGGAAATCATTTGATCTATGTTTAGAAACACTCTGAAGAACTTTTATTCATTTAAAGTAGCAATAAAATAACAATAAAATTTCCAAGGGAAGAAAACGTGAGGCGCCTTTGGAAGAAGTAATCAGTCTGCATCCAAACCAACTCTCGGAGTTAAAGCTATTGCTAAGTGAACCACTGGGAAATGTTTCATGCATAATTTTTAGTAGAGAAGTGTTTTTTATTTCATAAGGATGGCTGTGCTCCTGAACATCAAAAATTAAGGATTTGATCCATGCTTTTTTTTTTTTTTTTTTAAGGTGAGCAAGCACATAAGTGTATGACTCAAGAAACTAATCATGGGTAGGTATTCAGACTTTATGTGATTCAAGCTGCAATTTAACTTTCTTCAGCATCTGATTATAGAAAAATAACCAAGAAGACATCAGTTAAAGATGGAAAATAAATAAAAATGTCTTTTTTTAAAGCTGGCACTAGCCTAACGATATTTTCACTTGAACACAGTTGCAAAAAGTGCAGTCTGAGGACCCTTTGGGGTTGCCAAGACCTACTTGGCATTCATCAAGTCAGCCACCATGGAAGATTTTTGCCCTTTTCACTCACAGTCTTGCGCAAGTGCACAGTGGAGCTTTCTAGAAGCTTCACCAAGTCTGGTGATGTTTCTCTGAGGACTCACAGAGTGTGTTTTTTGTACATTCCTGTGCTTTAAAATTTTAATTTTCAATATCCTAACCATATGCTGATAAACTTCACATTTTTAAAAAGTCCTTTGGTGTCTTCAGTAATTTTTCAAAGCATAATGGGTTCCTGAGACCAATGAGTTTGAAAACTGCAGTTCTAGAAAAGATAGCTTCAGACAGATGAAGGGGACCCTCTTGCAAGTGCTGCTGCCATCCAGCCCGTTGAGGACTGGGCATCACTTACATGGCTGTGCGAGTTCGACTGTGTCAGCACCATTACTGACATGCATCACCCAAGTTTTGTGTTACTTTCTCCAGCTAGAACAAAAGCTGCATGAAGGTGAGGGCTTTTTGACTGCTTTGTTCACTACCATATCCCCGGTGCTTCCTGTAGCCTTGGACTTTTTATTAACCTTTTTGTGTGCATTATCTATGATACTCACAACATCTCTGTATGGGAGGTACTATTATTATCTCCATTCTGTTCAGAAAAGTGAGGGAACTTGCCTCATGTCACATAGCAAATCTGTAGCCCCCAAAGGGCTACCATCAAGTGCTGCTGGCCTCATTACCCTGGGCCACTTTCTACCTGAGCAACTCTGCTATGTTGGCTCCTGGTTAAGACCAGATGAGTAGGGGTGTTAGGCAGGTACCATAATCTGAGGAGTCATCACAGAGAGGTCAACTCATCCAGGAAGGAAACAGCAATACAATCCAGGCAGAGGTACCAGGTAGGACATAGTGTCAAAGGTCAGGGTCGGAGAAGAGACAGGGTTGGTAAACCAGTCGACAAGGCAGGCCATTGTTGGACTTGTTTCATGCCTTTTGCTTGAGAGACAGGACATTCCAGTTGTGAAGAAGGGGTCACTGGAGCCATTGGTTGGGATTCGAGTCCTGGTTCTACTTGCTTGCTCTGGAGCCCTTGGTGAGTTGCTTAAGCTTCCTTGCTTTAATTTTCTCACAGTGAGTGTAATAATATTCCTACCATCTTGTAGGCTTGTTTTGAGGTTAAATGAACTAATGATGTATAGAGAGCCCTTAATAGTATTCTTTGAGCTTAGTAAATTCGAAATAAGTCTTTGGAAGCATCAGAATTTTTTTTTTTTAATTAGAGATTATTGCAGGCTCATAAAGCTTGGTTTTGTGCAGGAGAAATGACCCCAGATTCCAGCAGCATGAGCAGTGGGGCTGTCAGGAAGGTGGTGCCATGTGGGTAGCGCATGGCTCTGCAGCCAGACTTGCGCTATTTAATGGGTGTATGATCGCCAGTACCTTAGCTTCCTCCTCTGTAAAATAGAAGGAACAAGAGGGCTCACCTCGTTGAATCGTGTAAAGTAGTGAGTTAATGAATATAAAATGTTCAGAGAAAGGCTGAGACCATCGTAAAGCACTTGATATAGTTCGTACTGCATAATCAAACTATGCCTTTAGCGATTAGAGAACAGAAGTTCAGTCCAAACTCAAAAATCAAAGAGATGGCAAAAAGTGTAGCCAAGGCAATAGGATTTTAAATAAGATAATTCAATACAATGAAATAAGAGGGTACCCACAATTAGTACCCAAGTGGATTACAAAATGTGTAAGGAAGACAAAACCCTGTGTGTGGACTTAAAGAGGAGGGGTCAGTCTTCTCCCTTAACTGCTGGCTCCATAGTACACTGAGCATGAGGAAAGGGCTCTGCCAGTGCAGTGGCTAAAAGGTTATCCTAAATAGGAAGAGGGAGGGCCTGGTCTCATCTCCTCTTTTCTTTTTTTTCTTTCTTTTTTTTTTTTTTTTTTTTTTGGCCATTGTCCTTCCTTCATCATCCATAATCTTGAAAAGTGTCAAAAGTGAAGAATTTTGGACTAGCAGTCTGCAGACCTAGGCTTTGGTCTTGGTCTGGTCTGCTGTAACCCACAGTGTGACCTTAGACAAGCCACTTGACCTTTTGGGATCCCAGTCTCCTCATTTAGAAATAAGAAGGCCAAATTAAATTATTTTAAGTCTCTTCCTGGGTTGATTCTGGGAATTTGCTTCAGTTCTCCAGAAATACTGGGACTTCCTGGAATGGAATTAGGAATCCAGATGGTTTAGTGCACTAATGCTTAGACTCACCCCTTCAGCAGGGCACTGGACATCCCAACTGGAACACCTGAACATCTCCAGGAGCAGGTCCTTCTTGTCTTTGGGCCCTGGAAGCCATCGGGGGACAGCTTGAGGGGAGTCTGTGTGGTCCTGAAGGAGTGCATCCTTAACAAGGGATTGTTTTTCTTGACCTGGTCATTCCTGTGAAGAATGCCCTTGACAGCTAGCTTCATTTATCCACCTCCCCTCCTCAACAGTAGTGCTGTGCCAACGTGTCTGTTCAATTCATCATGATTTAAAATTAGCTTCTTAAGCCTTTTAATATTTTCAACTTCTCTGCCTTGAGATATGCACCCAGCCTGAACTTGGTTTTGTGCAGCACATAAATAACTAGAATAGATTGTTCCCATATCCTTGGCTTCTGCCCTCAATTAAGTGCATTCACTCATTGCTCTTATTTTTGTTCTTGGTGGACTAAACCTGAATTTTCTCAGCTAAGTCTGGCTTTGGGAGTTAGTGGTTCATTCTTTTATCTCCATTCACTTAGATGTCAGAAGCATTGTAAATCCTTGACTAGAGTGTGTACTCCTTCATTGGCAAAAGCATCCATAGTCTATAAGACTTTGGCCCCTTTTCTTTTCTTTTTACTAGATTTTTTTTTCTTCTTTACTCCCTAAGGAATATACCACCAAGGTCCTACCCTTGGCTCTCTCTTCTTTCTTGCTTGGAGATGTTTTTCAATAACAACTTAATATACCATTTAAACAGATGACTTCCAAGTCTTGTATTTTGACAGATTGTTTTTCACCATCTAGTTGCCTCTATCATTCATTAGCTATTTCGGGGCATCTATTATGAATGGTGTACTGTGCTGGTACTAGGGAAATAGACACTTGTGACTGTCTCTGCCTTCAAACAATTCTCCTGGAGTCTAATTGAAGTGACACAGAGAGTCAGATAATGCCATTGCTAAAATGAAAGCGTATCCAGCACACTTCTTTGGTGATACAGAGAAAAGAGTAACTCTCTGAGGCCATCAAAAACATCTTCCTCAAAGAGAGGACACCGGCAGTGGGTCTTAAAGGGTGAGTAGGAGTTTGTGAGTTGTGACATCTCCCCTCTTTCTTTGGCTCAGTTCACTCTGATGTTCTGCTGTCCCCTCAAGTTCAAGATGTCAAAAGTCAAATTCTTCATCTTTTTCTCTAAATTATTTTACCTACCTGACTTTCCTATTTCATTATCTGCATAGTCATCCAGGAAATATATTTTAGGCACTTTGTCTTTTGTCCTCCGTTACCTGCTGTCAGACATGCACTTGTCTGCATTCTTCCTTCTCTTTGGGCAACTGTCCCCATGGCCCCAGTCACTTGGTACTCTGCCACCTACTGTCTGGGTTACCATGTGCACTCCTGGTCCATTGGAGTTTCCTTTCCCCATTTAATCTGTTTTGTGACCATTGCCATATTAATCTTCCTTGAACACCAGTTCAATTTTGTCACTCACCTATTTAGAAATAATGTCAACATTTTCTCCCTGCTTGAATGGTTCATGAAGGACTTTTCTTTACCTTATCTCACATGATTATCAAAACAACCTTGTGAAATAAATACTGTCTCTTTCTGAATATCCCTACATTTACAATCCAGTAATCTGTGAACTCCTAGAAAGCAGAGATGACAATTTGTTAATGACAGCATCCTCAGTGGATAGCACAATGATGCTTAATGAATATTGTATAATGTATTTGTTCTCTACTAGTATCTGCATGTCTTTATGTGCCCAGTGTTGGGGGGGGGGGCGGGGATGGTCTGATCAGAAGACATTGAAATTGAGCTATAAAGGACAGAATAGTATCTCCCACTATTTCATGTGCTGGGACTGTTATTCCATGCCCCCTGCTCAGCAGTCACAGAATCACCTCTTGGCATGGATTGCTACTGTCGCTGAACAGCTTTTGAGCCTTGAGATTCCTGATGAATTTGTGACATTTGATGTTGTGCGGTCCCAGAGCTACTCCTTTTAAATGGCTTTCCTTAATTATGCAACCAAGGACCTATGTACATGGCAGTCGTATTATTCTTAAATCAGTCTAAATTTAATTGTCTCACATGGCTTTCACTAATGTTATGTGATAATTAAATTAGTTAAATGCTCTAGCCTTTCACTATTTTTTTTAATGTGTAGGTTCTATGACTTATAAACTGTACTCTTTATTTATCTGCCTATTTAAACTCAGGAACTTATAAGAAAAAATGTTGATGAAAGGAATAATATAAAAACCATTAAAATATCTTAAAATAATTTAAATTGGGTCTGTGGAAATTTGAAAATTTTAAACCTGGCAAGACAGTAAAAGGATTTGCCTACTCTTGTCTGGCATGGATCAATTTGCACAAAAAAGAATAAACAACTTTTCAGGTTGTTATTGGTTTTTTGAAAGCATAGAAAACAATATCTCCTGCATTTTAAAATGCAGTTTGCTAACTGAAAGAATATAACGAACCAGCACATTACTCAGAAATGTGCTTGATTTTTCAGTAAAAATTTATGTTCTTTCTCAGCCAAAATGGCTTGTAGTTAGGCTTTCTTCCCAAGCATCCCTGCTGCCATCTGCTGGCTTTGTTAGTGAGCAGCAAATTTCTAAATGGAGAACAAAGGACATGATGATTTTCAGATTATTAAAAATAATAAATAAATACAAATTATAAAAATAATAAATAAATACAAATTATGATTTCATTGCTTGTAAAATAGGAGTAGTATGCAACAATGAATTAACCACTTCAAGAAATTTTCTTTTATAGATTCTTGAACATAAACAAATATATACATTTGAAAATATAAATATATATTATAAATATATATAAATATATAAATTTTATATATAAATACATAAATATATATATAAATATATAAATAATATTATATATAAGTATACAATAATATATTATATATAAATATATAAATAATAGCCATATCCTTCCAATTAGCACATGGGTCAAGTCAGGTAGTTTGTAACTGAGAAAGATTTGAAATGAAGCCAGTATCAGACTCAGACATCTGCGTGTGGATGAGGAAGAAGCCCCACGGAGAGTTCTGGAAGGAGGGTGCTAGGTGATTGGGAATGGGTAGTCGGAACTTATCAATCAGTGATTCTCAAACTAGCTGAGTCACAAAAATTGTTAGGCCCCATCCACTGATATACTGGTAAATGCTTAATCATTTGACTCATTGGGAAAAAAAAAGGACCTTTATTTGTACTGTTTGCTGACTTCCATGGTGGAAATGCTTCCACTATGGCAATTTCAAGCTCTCAACACAACCTCACTACACGGGGCACTGACCAGAGATGCACTATAGTACCCTCACTGTGCAGGAGATGCAGGTAGCCTCAAGAGCCTAGATGATAATAAGATCAAGTAATTTTATTAGGGAGAACAGAAATTTGACTATTTATTATTTCTGTTTTATTTTACTTGAAAATTTATATCATTTAATTTTTAGCAATGGTCATGTTTAATAATTAGTTTGTAAAGTTCCTGGAAGCTTAACGGTTGTGTGGAGTGGATGAGAGTTGGCTCACAGCATACCACTTGGTCCAACTGTAGAGGGTCTGGATGGATTAGGTGGTTCTGGGACACTGAGGCTGATCATGATCAGGTGAACATGGTCCAGAGAGGAAGAAAGTGACCCCTGAAATTAAGAGTGCTTGCCAGACACTTGTTGTAATGGTGGGACATGGAACCTGAAGTTTGTAAGGAATAGAGGATGTGGGGTTGCTTCTTTTCTGGACTTGGAAAAGTAGAATCCTTAGTGACTTGAGAACTGATGAAGTGAAACAGTTGTCAGAAAGACCAGAGAAAGAAGAGTCTGCTTTAAAAACTCAGATTATTTTCCTCTGATCTATTCATAATAGACATTAGTCAGTTAAGATATGAAAATTTTTTTAGCCAGGAGTGGTGGTGCACACCTGTAATCCCAGCACTTGGGAGGCTGAGGCAGGAGGATCACGAGTTCAAAGCCAGCCTCAGTAATGGTGAGGCACTTAGCAACTCAGTGAGACCCTGTCTCTAATAATATACAACAATAGGGCTGGGGATGTGGCCCAGTGGTAGAGTGCCCCTCAGTTCAATCCCTAGTACCAAAAAAAAAAAAAAAAAAAAAAAAAGATATGAAGATATTTTTGTTGAGGCAAAGTCAAATTACCATATTAATATAACTGCACTTTCCTGCAGTTCAAATAAGGATAATAACAATGTATTATCTCACAGATCATTAAAGTGCATTGTCCTAAAAAAAAAAAAAATATGGTGGGATTGGTGTGAGAGAACACTGGCTTTAGCACCAGCCAACTGGATTCAAGTTTCAGGTCATTCATTCATTCATTTAGTTGCTATATGGCTCCTGGTATAGCAAAACCTCTTTGGTTTTCTCATCAGTGAAATGGGTCTAACAGTTTCTGCAATGAAGTATTGTTGTAAGAATTAATTGAGTATGTGAATCACCTGACACAGTGCCTGGCTCTTAGGACATAGCAGCTTTATCCTTATCCTGGTAACCATTAGACCTTTAGTATGAATATTTAGGAAAGCATTTTAGTTTGCTTCTCTGACAGTACACTCAAATGGATTTGAATATGTTGGATAATGCCATGAGATGCATATGAGGAATCAGAGAAAAGTGGAGCATCTGTATTGCACCCCAGCTTCTGTAATGATTTGGGGAACACAGACTTCAGGAAGTAGCCAGGAGGATTAATAGAAGCTGGATGGGGGAGGGATTTTCCCCCTATAGTTCTTGGTTTTCATAAATGAACAGCTTCTTTCTCTTTGTCCAAATTGATATGTCCCTCTGTTGGTTTTATAGAACTGAATTTTAATCTGAGTTCAGTTTCATAATCTTTCTTCATCAATGTGTTTCTCTCTTTTTCCTTTTTTTAATCAGGAGGCTTCGAAACAAATTGCAGGTCTTAAAGAAGAATTTTATGTGAGAGCTCTTTGAAGTAAGATATGCAAATTAAAACAACAGTAAGATATCATTTTATCTCTCAAATAGGTGAAGAGAATGAAATACCCAGTGGGGGAGAACCTGCAGCAAAGTCCAGCTTGAAGGAGTGGAAATTGGTGCAATCTTTCTGAAAACCCACTTGATAATACAGCCAGAGTCAGAAAAAGTGCCCAGGTTTTTTGACACAGAACTTCCCCGTATGAACATATATTCTAAGGAAGTGATAAAGATTTAGGAACAAATATATTCATTACAGTGAAAACAGCAAAAGAAAGAAAAGGGAGATAAACAAGTGTAGCAATATGAGGACAGTTTCAAAATTTTGAAACACACATATAATGGTACGTGCTGTATAAGATTGAATTTTCTGCAACCAAAGAAGATACAAAGCTGATTTTTTTCTGTTGTTCCAATTCTAGAAATAATAAGCACCAAAAATCTATAGGCAGATCTATCAAAATATCGACTGCTATTATTGTCATATAGTAGAAATAATAATTTTTGTTTGCCCTTTTTAAAAAAAATCCATGTTTCAAATACTCTACAATAACAATGTCTTATTTTTATATTAGAAATGAAACGTTGAATGATGCTAATCATATTGAGAAAAAGATATCGTATTCTTCTTCTTCATTCCGACACTTGGATTCCCACCCTCTCATACTGGAGTTGCTTCTTACTGTTTATTTCTGCCTTGTGTGGTCTGTTTCAAAGGCCTCTTCCCAGCCCTCTCCTCCCTCCCTGTCTGTGCATCATCTTACAGTCAATCGCCTCTTTATTCCTTTTTAATGACATTTCTACTGAAATATAAGTCACAAAAAGTTCACTTTTTTTTTTTTTTTTTTTTTTTTTTTTTTGGTACCGGGGATTGAACTCAGGGGCACTCGACCACTGGGCCACATCCCCAGCCCTTTTTTGTATTTTATTAGAGACAAGGTCTCACTAAGTTGCTAAGTGCCTCGCCATTGCTGAGGCTGGCTTTGAACTTGCGATCCTCCTGCCTCAGCCTCCCAAGTGCTGGGATTACAGGCGTGCGCCACCGCACCCGGCTAAAAAAAATGTTCACTTTTTTTTAACAAGTGCAATCCTTGGAATGCTCATCTTTTAAAATTTCTGTGACTGGACACTACCCTGATTTATTCATCCATTTTATAAAACGTCACTGGGTGCCACCTGCGTGCTAGGTGCTAGTTCTCCTAATTCTCTTTTCTAGTCTTTGCTGAGTTCTCTTCTCCTGCCCAATCCTCAACACCAACTTCCTTCAACTCTACTTCCTTGCACCCCACCCCCACCTAGTATGACTATGCAGGTCTAAGTTTACCTAAGACTAGTACGTCTCATCTCCTGAATGTACAATTAGTATCTAAGAGCTCACAGGTCTGGGCCCACAGCTGAACATGTTGCCCTTTTGCCCTGTATGCAGGTCTACTCCTGTTCCCCCTTATATATCCTAAACTTATTTGTGGGGTATCCCAGTCCAGCAACACAATCATGATACATATTTTGGTGAAGCACTTGATTCAGAACATTTTCTTTTAGCACCATGTCTACTCATTATCAATTTTAAGTACCTTGATTCAATACCTTCACCCATTCTGACTAACAATGACCTGGTTCTACCAGAATCAGCTCAGCACCTCTCATCCACGTGAGAACTTAGTTCACTGGTCCCTGAGCATCCTGAACATCCTCACAGTGACCAGAGACACCTTTCTAGTGGTAGTCTAATGATGGAAACCTTTCTAGAGAGAAAAGCTCAAAGCCTTGTCTCAGTAATCAAAGATTTATGATCTGGTCCCCCTCTACCTTTCCGGGTCTGTGTACTATAACCCAGTGATACTGGTACAGTGCAGCCACATTAGAGAATCCACCATCCGTGGACACATCCTAGAAGCTTATGGATGAAACAATGCAAGAATGTTCAGAGATGAAATGATTAGTTTATAAGAATTGTAAATTAATCAGTGGATTGATCCAGTGACATGGATTAACTGGGTTGTAACTGTAGGCAGGTAGAGTGGGGTTGGAGGAGGTAGGTCACCGGGGTGTGCCTTTGGGAACTTCTCCCATTTAAGTAAGGAAGCCTCATCTTTTAGTCGGCCAGGGGTGAGTTTACCCAGTTTGGCGAGAAGATGTGGCTCAGAGCTGTATGCTCTGCTCTGTAACCATAAAGATATTTTATTTTCCAAGACCTTCACGTGTTGCCACCCCTAGCAGGTAGCTAAGAGATAAGGCAGGGGCATTTGGTGCTTACTACTGAGGTCAGATCTCATCTAAGGGAGTCATCAATGCATAGTAAATCTTACAGTTTCAGGATCATGTGTTCTTAAGAGCTTTTTGTAACCCAGAATTTAAAAAAAATAAAAATAAAGGACAAAACTCTAATGTCTGAAATAGCACTTGTACTGTTGTTCCAAACTAATGATTCCTTCGATATCTTCCATATAAGCTGATTCCCACATGTCAAGTGTCAAGAAGACTTAACTGCATAACAGAACTGGAGGGAATCTTACGTCAAAAATCTTAGCGGGAAATTTTCAATAGAACTGCCTACAGTTCCCAACTTAATTAGCCTAATTAATAGATTTAAGTACAGACCAATTATCATCCTGTTTCCAGGATATAATTTGTTCTTTAAAAGACACACAGTTGTGGTCTTATTTGCTCTCATTCAGTTTGTCTCTGAGAACATTCCAATGAAGGCTAATGTTTCTAATGCTGCCTGTCTTCCTGGGTTGAATGTGTTAAAAAAGAAAATCAAGTTTTTATTTTCTCTGTTTCTATTTACAAATTCCTACCAGTATCCATGAAGGTGCTTTTCTTTACCAGAAGTTAGATTCTCAGCACTGTTCCGCTTATTCATCACATCTTATTACAGCAACACTTTTGGTTAAAGAGAATCATTTTAATATGAAAAAAAGGAATTAAGAGTGAACTTAAGAACAAAGTTGAAAGATTGTTTCACAATTTATTCTGGCCTCACTTGGATCTAAGCTAATTAGAAATTTGAAAAGAAATGCACGAAATTAAGCGGAATGAATATCTTTATCAATTTCTCTTAATAGCTATGTGGGTTAAGTTTTGAATCAAGGGAATATTGCAGTGTCAGCTGGGAGTAGGGAGAGTTGGCAATGAACTAGAAACCTAAGGTTCTTTCCCATTCCATGAGCTAAGTGATTCATTGATAATATAATACTTCGCAATTCTTGAATTCCTCTATTTAATCCTTTAAGATAGATCTCTAAGTCATCCTTTTTATGACCTTATTACCTTCTGTACCATCTTAGATTTTTGTGGCCCACCATTATAATTGCTTCCTTAAAAATCTTCTCAAAATCTTTATTACACTGTCTTGGAAGTGACCTTGCTCTGACTTAACCCAATAATCTTCCCCCTTGGGTCTGGCCCTGGGCATCTGCTGGAGAAAAGTGTCCATCTGGCCAACTTTTCTCATTTGCCTTCTATACAACAAATCACAACTGGACATTTGGTACTGTCTGATATTTCTACTATGGATGTTCACATTTCATTCTCTAAATTGTTGTTTCAGATTCTGTCATCTTTGCTCCAAGGCCAGTCTCAGGTGATGATGTCGCCTCCACTGAGAGTACAGAGACAAGTGGGGCTCTCTCCACCTGCTTCTGCTGGTCACTTCTACCACCCCAGTCCATGTTATCCAGCAATGCTGCTTCACAGCTCTTGATGTCCTACTAGCCCAGGCCCAACCCTTCCACTGTGTCCCAACCTTCCTGCCTCCCAAACTGCTTGTATCTACAATGGTCCCGCTCTTCTCCATCTTCCTCTCAAGGACATTTGACAAAATTGACAGCTCCTTCCTTCTCAAAACTCTTGCCTTTCATGACACTGGGATCCCCATTTTCTGTGTCCTCGCCAACCTCTTCTCCATGTCCCAGGCTCCTGCTTTTCTTCTGCTGAACTTGGAGTGTCCCATGGGGACGTTATTGCCCACCTATTAACCCATCCTCCATAGTTGATCTCATTCTGCCCCATTGCTTTAAAACCCCCTCAGTGCCAACGGCCTCCCTCGATCTCTACCTCTCATGTTGACTATGTCCCAGAACTCCAGACGCACAGATGCAATTTGTCTACTAGACATTCCCATGTAAGTTAGAGAACTTTTTCTTTTCACAATAAGAACAAAACAGAGCCCTTCACAAGCCACAAAAAAAGCTTGTTGCCCCTTCCCTTCCCTGCATTTCTCCCTACCCATTCAGTTACTCAAGTCAAAAGTCCAGGAGACGTTCATTTTCCCTTCCTTTCCTCATCTGTATTATTTTCTTCTTCTTCTTGATAGATGAATGAATAGACCAATATGTGGGAAAGAGAATCTCTTCACAAGTCTTACTAACGGATTATAATAATAATGGTTTTGTACACAAAACATTGCCACCATGCTTGTTGCTTGCAATGGCCTCCTGGCTGGTACCTCAGTTTCCACCACGGGGGCCATCTACGATGACTGCTCCTCACAGAAGCCAGCGAGGCTTTACAAAGCACATGTCTGATGATTATGTCAATTCTTTATTTACACATCAACAGGAATATTCTCCAGTCTTTATACCACCAACAAGGACATTTAGCTCCTTTATCTCCCTCTTAGTCTTTAGAAGATTAGATATTTCTTTTAATTCAGCTCTTAACTGAAATAATTCGTGAAGATGGGACTTGACTCTCATTTTTTTTTATTCTCTACTTGGCAAAGATCTGATAAAATAATAGCTGGTTTAATGATTGGTTGGTTGGTTCATTCATTTCTCTCCCTCTCAAACACCTTCATGAGAAAAGATCCTTCCTTGTCTACTATTATTTTGTTCTCTACTCCCGGTACCTGCAACCGTTTTGTTGATGGATGAATGAAACACATGGGAATGAATACATGGAAATGAGAATCTCTTCACAAGTCTTACCAATGGGCAATTAAATGAATGTTTTGGTACATGAAACAATGAAGCTATAATGAAACTATACCAGTGTCTTACATATGTCTTCACACTTACAAGTCTGAAGAGCTTGAAATGTATAAAATAACAATAATCATAACCCACTCTGAATTTCCAAGTAAGGTGGAGGAGGGTGTTGAAATAGTTGTTTTCTGGCTGTTTAACTGTAACTTAATTTTGTTTCTTCTGTCATGGTTGAAGGGGCAAAAGCAATGAAATGTCCTAAGCATAAAAAAAAAAAAAAAAAAAAAAAAGGAGCATTGATTTAATAATCTGCAAATGCTATTATCAGCGCTTCAGTATGAATATTTAGTACAATTTCTAAAAATTGTGCCTGTAACTTTGTTTGCTCCCTGTTGCAAATGAACATCAACTGGTCAAAAACAGTGGGGCGGGCAGACACAGGTACCTGAGCAGAGCTTCTTACCTCAACTGCCCTTCAGGAGTGCCCAGGAAGATGCCCCTGTCCTGCAATGGCCTGATGCTTCTTGCCCTTATTGTCTTCCTAGGGCAGACCTGCCATTGTTGCCAGATTGATTGATCTACTCACACACTGAACACTCAGCGTGTGCCAGGTACTGTGCCAGGCACCGTGGCCACTGGTGCTGCCTTTGCCCCCTTCCCAGTCACCTCCTCCCCTCAGGTTTCTCAACCACTGTCACCTTTTGGACCACTTTGTCCCTAAGCAAAGTTTCCATGCATAATGTTTTCCTACATAAAAAGATGTCTAAGACAGAGACTGTAATTTTATTATTGTTTTGGAGGTGGCTGTTCAGGACACATATCGATCAGTAATTTCTTGTAACAACCTTTTCATTTAGCTGTGTGAAGCCCATTGATTGATCAATTGAGTCCATCAACATTCTTGAGTAAATGCCAGACACTAAGCAAGCTACACAATTGCAGTGAGCAAAAGGACTCTGTCTTTGCTTTCTTTATTTTTATTTTTAATTTTTTTAGTTGTATGTAAGCACACTACCTTTATATGTTTATTTTATGTGGTGCTGAGAACTGAACCCAGTGTTTCACACATGCTAGGTGAGCCCTCTACCACTGAGCTACAACCGCAGCCCCTTTGACTTTGCTTTGGAATTAAATCTAGCGAGGGAAACTGTGTTTCCTCTTAGCATCTAGCCAGGTATTGAACGCTAGGGGATGAATTGACTCCTGCACCAAAGATCCAGAGAAAATCTGTGTGACCTTGAAATAATTTCTTAATATCTCTGACCCTTGATCCTTCATGTGTCTATTGAATATATATGTATATTATAAGAAAAGTACACAGAAGTGCTAGATCAACAGTAGATAAGCTTAAAATAAGAAATAACTGTTATTTAATATTCTTATTTAAATAGAAGGAAGTCATCAAGAGTTCTTTAAACAGACAACATGAAACATGGGTCAACAAAGTTATAACAAACTTTTCTGAGTTTTTTATTTATTAGGTTGTGGGAGGGGCAACTGTGCCTCTACTTGAGGCTTTCTGAGGGTCTGCTTGTTACAGGTAGAAGCTTAGAATCCTTCAGGTGAGTAAGGGCCTTTACTGAATATCCTTTACACACCCTGTTGATGCTGTGCTAGAGAGAGGTTGTGGCCACCAGGGGTAACTGCTGTGGATCTGGTTTCTCCACTCCCCTGCATGGTTTTCTACCGCCTTCCATCCCCTCCATCACCAGCCTCAGCTGCAATCAACACAGCTGCCTCTGAGCCAATATGCTAAACATTAAATGGAAATACACAGCTCAGTCCAGTGAAAAGATTCTGGGGTCACCTTGGCCTCAGATGTAAGTAGCCTTTGACCCATAGTTTAGAATCCTGCCCTTAGTCTAGTTATTTGTTAAATGACCACAGCAGGGATGTTGGGAAGAATGAGTTCTAGGTTCCGGGAGCTCCTATTCATTGGACATCTTCACGGACCAGGTATCTCTCTATGAATCTAATATTTTTATTGTGGTAAAATGTGCATCACATAAAATTTATCATTTTAGCTATTTGTGAGTACAGTGGCATTGTTGGGCAACCATCATGATCGCCCATCTCCAGAACTTTTTCATTGTCCCAGACTGAGACATTGTACCCACTAAAGTAACTTCCCATTCCTTCATCCTCTTAGCTGTCTCTACACGTCACTGTATTTTCTCTGTGTGAATTTAACTACTGCAGCTACCTCATATAAGAGGAATCATACAACATTTATCCTTTTGTGTCTGGCTTATATCACTTATAGTTGCAGCCTGAGTCAGAATTTCATTCCTTTTAAAGGCTGAATAATATTCCACTGTTATATACATACAACATTTTGCATATCCATCCATCTAACAATAGACTCTGCACTTTTAAATAGGCTATTCTACAAAATCTTCCCAGGAACCATAAACTCTTCCTTAACTACTTAATATTATAAGTAGGTGAGGGTTTTGAGGGTTAAGGTACTAGTTCAAGGTCACATAACCAAAATTATGGAGTTACTCATGGACAGATTTAGCCCTGCCTCATTCCACAATTCTGCATGTGTTCTGCTTCCCACGGGCACCTGCTACCCTTCAGTTTGTTGTGTGCACCCCCAAAATTATGAATATAGAAGAACTTTTATATCATGGATATAAAGACACAAATTGATAAATAGCTTAAGATCATATCACCCTGAATAACATAATGTACTTCTAAATTGTTCAAAGAATATTTGCTTTTATAAGAGAATTTTTCACAAAATTATGTCCAATTTTATCCAGGCTTTTCCTGTGGGTTAGCTTCTTATTTGGAACCTCACCCAGACTTTGGCATTCTGTAAATATTTGAACACTGTAGTAACAGGCAAAAGCTTCCCACTGTAGAAGCTTATCTATTTCCAGACGTGGTTACATAACCATTTTCCAGACGTGCCCTTCTTCCTTGTGGCCAGCAGGTGGAGACATACCATGTAAAATGCCTCCTATGTTGTTTCCTGCCCTGGGTTTTCTCAACAAATCCTATTCAGCATTGTGGGTTTTTTGTTTTTTTTTTTTTTTTTTTTTTTTGCATGTCCTATTGCCTATTGAAAATAGGGGCTGTTATTCATATGCAGTAGGGTTCTCCAATGAGAATAATCCCATAGAAGATAGATGGATAGATAAGAAGGGATATATTAGGGGAATTTGTTCCTGTGATTATTTAGGTTGAGAAATCACACAGTAGATGGGAGCTGGAGAAGAGGGCAGCTGGAAGCATAGCTGGCTCAGCAGAAGTCTGAAGGCTCCATAGCTAGGGAAACCCATACTGTGACACAATGTGAGGCTGAAGGCCTGAGAATGGGGAGGGGCTGTGAACCTCAGGGTCCAAAGGCTGGAAACCTGGAATTTTTTTGTACAAGGGCAGGAGAAGAGGATCCCAGAGGAGAGAGAGAGAGACAGACAGATATGTGTGTGTGTGTGTGTGTGTGTGTGTGTGTGTGTGTATAGATATGATATAGATATAGATAGGTAGATAGATAGATAGATAGATAGATAGATAGATAGATAGATAGAAAGAAATCACCTCTTCTCTGCTTTCTGTTATACATGGGCCTCAGCAGATTGGATGGTGCCATCACATTTGGGTAAGGGCAAATCTTCCATACTCGACCTACTGATTTAAGTGCCAGTTTTATACAGGAACAGCCTCACAGACACCTGGAAATAATACCTTAGCAGCTCTCTAGGTATCTTCTAATCCCTTCGCCTTGATACCTAAAATTGATCATTGCATGACAAAGTTCACATCAATTCATAGCTCAAAACTTTGGTAACAAGTATTATGAACTTCAACATAGAGAAGAAACTTGGAAAAGAATTTACGAGAGAGGCAATAGTAAAATACTGCCATAGTTCCTGGCACAAAAGTGGTTATGAATAGTAAAAGGAAGAATGAATGAATGCATCTAAAAGCCTGTTCCAGATGAAGCAATATCAGAAAAGAGATCTAGAACTTTCATGGATGCAAAGCACAGCTCACCTTTCTTGACCTCTGCTCTCTGGGCAATGTGGGATAAACATGTAGTGTCTAGTTGTATACTTCTCTACTATGTGTATTAGAAATGTAACACACAGAATGTATGAATTTAACTGCTGCTAAATTTGATTAAGTGGTGTTTATAGTTTTTGTTGTTGTTTTTGTGGTGCTGGGGATTGAACCCAGGACCTTGTCCGTGCGAGGCAAGCACTCTACCAACTGAGCTATATCCCCAGCCCGGTATTTATAGTTCACAATGGAATTAATAAACCTTTGAAAGACTAATAATCATGCAAGAACAAAAACTCAGTGTTATATTTCTGATTTCATTATATAAACCTATACTTTCTAAATGTGATTTTTAGTTACTGCCTTCATATATATTTGTAAAATTGTACACAAAAGAAAAGTTAGTAGGATTCTGGGTTGCATGAAAACCTTGAGAAATCATCTTATGCTATTTCTTTATAGATAATTACTAAAATTTATATGTTCTGTTCTCAAAACTCCCCGGGAATAGACAAATTTCTTCTTCAAGTAAATCAGCATAGGGATTCTATTTTATTAATATAGTTTTAAAAAGACATATTAGATAGTAGCAAATTACCTTGGTTTGGGTTTTGTAGTTTGATGTATCCTTTTGTAATTTATGAACTCTGGAATGTATCCAAGAACCCAGGATTTTATTCAGCAATTGATCCTTTTTGCTCCTATTTCACCTCTTGACAGGAGTAAACATGGTACACCCCAGGTATCCTTAGGAAGCTAACATTTTTCTCGGCCAAAATGTCTCCTGTTGGAAAAAAAAAAACAATAGCAACAAAATAGCCAGAAATGTAAATTTCCTTGCCAAACCTCTAACCAATCCTTCTTGTATTCCTCATTGGTTATTTGATGTGGCTGGGTAACTCAGTGAGGCAGAGAACCAAGGCAGAGAGGCCAAGGAGCTGGGCTCTACCTCCATAGGAGCTGGCAGCTGTTTGGGTGGTGAGAATCAGACCCTAACTTTGGTCAGTGCACTAAGAACCTTAATGGCAATGTCCAGAGTCAATCTTTCACAATCTTTCACCACTAGTGGAAAATAGGAACATCCTGGGAATATTAATTATTATTCTTATTTTATGGCAGTAGGGATTGAGCCCAGGGTGCTCTAGCACTAAGCTACATCCTCAATCCTTTTTTTTTTTTTTTTTTTTTTTTTTGAGACAGAGTCTCATTGAGTTTCCCAGGCTGCCTTCAAACTTACAGTCCTCCTTTTTCAGCCTCCTGAGTAGCAGGGATAAAGACATGTGCTGACGTGCCCAGCAGAGCATTCTAATTACACAGGCTTTACTCCTAGCGGGAATGTGGAGAATCTTCTGTACATGAAGGGCAACACACCCAGCTCTTTGCTTGCAGTAGAGGGAGGCCAGACAAAGGTGCTTAGCTAATTATTTGCCAACATACAGAGTAGAACAAAGAGAACCCAGGTGGCTGTCTGAGGGACTCGCCAGCTGGTACCCTCTGCAGCCTCTTGCCACAGAGCCTGCAGCCACCACAGCTGTTTAGGCCCAGGCTGGATGCTGTATGTAAACGTGTAAGCAGGTACTGAGCAAACTAGCATGGCGCAGAGCAGGGTGAGCCCCCCCCCCCCTTGGGAAAGTAATAGGAATCTTGTCAAAGAACTATAAAAGGATGGATCTCTCTTCAAGATATCTGACAGAAGTGGCCTAGGAAACATGAAATATTCGTGATTCCTAAAGGTCCCCAACCAGGAAATTCTTAGAAGTTGTGTCATAAACAGCTTTCCTCCAGAGAATAATCACGAATTTTGAAAATATCCTTCTTCACATACTGATGACTTTGAAAAATTAAAGCTGTGGCTTTACAGATGGGCACAGTTTCAGAGCTGGATAGGGTATTAACCTCTAATTTCTTGTTTTGTGCATATCCTTTGGGACATACCAAAGATTTAATGTTTATGTAGTCCTCAGTTTTTTTATTTTTATATTTTTGCTCTCTTTAAACATGTGCTTCCAAAAATCTGCCCCTCTATATGATTATGCAATCTCACCTTTGTTTCTTTTTAAACACAAAAATTTTTATTGTTCTTTTTAGTTATACATGACAGTAGAATGTACTTTGACATATTGTACATACATGGAGTGTAACTTGCCTTTCTTGTGGTTGGACAAGATGTGGAGTTACACTAGTGGTGTATTCATATATGAACATTCTACTGTCTTTCCTATTCCCATCCCCCCTCCC
Organism: Tamias sibiricus; assembly: GCA_025594165.1. Lineage (NCBI taxonomy): Eukaryota > Metazoa > Chordata > Mammalia > Rodentia > Sciuridae > Tamias > Tamias sibiricus. Next base: position 45,431,677 of record CM046666.1, on the reverse strand, counting down.
TTCTCTTCATTCCCCTTTGTCTAATCCAAAGTCCTTCTATTCTTCCCTACCTCCCTGTCCCCTTATTATGTGTACATCTGCATATCAGAGAGAACATTTATTTGGCCTTTGGTTTTTTGGGATTGGCTTATTTCACTTAGCATGATCGTCTCCAGCTCCATCTATTCACCGGTAAATGCCATCATTTCATTCTTCTTTAAGGATAATTAGTATTTCACTGTGTTTATATACCACATTTTCTTTATGCATTCATCTGTTGCAGGGCACCTAAGTTGGTTCCATAGTTTAGCTATTGTAAATTGAGCTGCTATAAATGTTGATGTGGCCATGTCATTACAGTATGCTGATTTTAAGTCCTTTGGGTATATACTGAAGAGTGGGGAAACTGGGTCAAATGGTGGTTCCATTCCAAGTTCTCTGAAGAATATCCACACTGCTTTCCATAGTGGTTGCACCAATTTACAATCCCACCAGCAATGTGTTAAGTGAACCACTTTCCCCACATCCTTGCCAACATTTATTTTTACTTGTATTCTTGATAATTGCCATTCTGACTGGGGTGAGATGAAATCTCAGCATAGTTTTAATTTGCATTTCTCTAATTGAGATGTTGAACACATTTTTATGTATTTGGTGATCATTTGTATTTTTTTTTCTGTGAAGTGCCACCTTTGTTTCTATCCAATACTGTTATCCATCCATCTGCAGTTCTCAGGAATCACCTGAAGGAGTGCTTTGGCCTCGCAGTAAGTAGGCCAGTGGTTCTAGACTTCAGAGGCATTGCTCTCTAGGGGCAGCTTGTGCAAAGGCAGATTGTGGGTCCTGATTAAGGTGCGCCCAGAGCTTTCACCTGTCTAACAAGCTTTCAGGGGCAGCTGCTGCTGCTGTTGCCAGTCCAGAGACCACACTTCGAGACAGCTGCAGGTTCAGATATGGTTTTCCAAACTTGAGTGGACATACAATGACCTAAATAACTTCCAGCAAATACACATTCCCCAACCCTGTCACAAAATAGGATATAGATATATGCGTGCAAGTTAAAAGTGTTGCCGCCTAAGGCAACGATACCGCAGGAAAGAAATCGGAGGCAGACTGGGAATGACTGGTTCCTTTATTCTTGCTTCTTCTTCTCGGCTCTCTCTCTCTCTCTCTCTCCTGTCTTCTCTCCCCTCTCTGATGCCCCCAGCCTGGTTAAATACGCTACACCCATCAAGCATACACGTGTTAAAGCTCAACTTACAGGTTCAGCACGCAGTGTCCACAGGCACAGAAAGATTCTTAGTTAATTGCATTAATGTCAGGTGTAAACAAGTTAATGCCTCCTCTTGGCTCTCAGCCAGCCGCCATCTTAGCTACTTCCTCATTCAAGGCTCTTACAAAAAGTGGTATGTAATTACCAATCTTGAAATGGATTCCCTTCTCTCAGTCTCACCTGCAATTTTTTTAATCCTTCTCATTATTGATATGTCATCTTTCACTGCAAATTGGTCTGCATTCAGCTAATGTTTAATCTTCACAGCTATTTGCCCCAGAAAGCAGCTGCCCAAAGCAAGAAAAGCTCTTTCATCCTTCTGAACAAAGCATTGTATTTTCCTGCTCTTAATGCTATTTAAATGTGAACTTTCTGAGTCCTCTTGGAACTCTCCTTGGCACTTATATCAAACAACTGTTTTAAAATGTTTCAATTATCACTTTCTTTCTCATGAGAAATCAAGGCTTCATGCTGTGAAGATCTTTATATGCATGGTTGCTACCGGGGATAGATGTAGTTTTAAAAAAAATGTGTGCTGCTATTGACTCTTGACTGCATTAACTTAGTGCTTGTTTTTGTCTCTACTAGGCTATTCTGAAGATGATAAGCAGGGGGCTGTCCTTGTGTTGGGTTTCTGTGTCCAGACCTTCATCTCCTTGGGTGCCTCATTGTCTTCTCTACCCTGGCTCCAGTCTCTGGCTACTTTACCAAATAGTTCGCCCACATGAGTTGACCAGGAGAACAGCAGCTGCATGCCTTCCAGGCACAAGCATACAAGTCTCAGCCCCATGCCACAGGAGGTAGACTCCAGGGGTTTTAGAGACCTCTGTCAGGTCCGGAGGGACCCAGTTTGGGGATATTTGTTACTGAATCCTCCAGCATCTGATTGTGTGCCTCTTTTCCAACTGAAATACTGTCATTTTTATTTTAGGGAAGCCTATCTAAATTTTTGTCACACAAAGTAATGAGAATAAAGCATAGTGTGAAAGGGGTTAAGTACTCTTGCTTGTCTTATAAATTCTCTGACAATTTGTAGCCAAGCTATTCAAGGAAGTCCCCTATACAGTGGAAAATATCTTTCAAAGTGTTTACAGCCAATTTATGTTCAAGCAAAGGGTTGCTAAAAGCAGAGCGATTAGACCTGTTTCTATGAGTCATTTGTAAGCATTAAAAGAAAAAAAAAATCCTGATAGAAACATTTACTTCAAATTGCCCTAAAACTCAAACAGCTGTCCTTGGTCTCACATCAACCTCATGAATGCCAGGAAAGTTGAGTGACCACTGAGAACTGAGCTCAGAGTTTGTTGCTTTAATAAACATGTTTGCAGCATAACCAAAAAAAAAAAAAAAAAAAAGAGGACAGGTCAAGAAATAACTTCCAGAATTTAATGAAATTTGGGGGTGTGGCTGTATTTTGGAAAATTAGATAATATATCTATTTTTCAGAGGGAGTATGCATGGATGCCCCTCCTTCTAAGTTGCCCAATCCTTTTCTAAAATTGTAATGTAGTCTTTGCAGATTATAATTTATTGATATGCCATCTTTCACTGCAAAATGGTTTGCATTCAGCTAATGTTTAATCTTCACAGTACCTATGAGAACATAATTGGTTTTCCAGAAGAAAAAATTGCTCAAAATTTTTATCCCCATATGTGGAAAAGGAAATAAAAACTTACACAGTCTTATAATGGGTTATTTGCTCTTTCTGATAAATTTTCATGGGAAAGCTGAGATAATGATATGTTCAGAAATCTGCTGAGTGTCATATAATTCAGAGTTCCTGGACTCTAACCTCCATTTAACCACTAAGTTAGCTTTCTTTCACTTTAACAGCATTTAACAATTTGTTTGTACTTCATCTAAAAAGGAATTGGTAGATACAATGTCCATACCGTGGAAATTCTTTTGTAAATATATTAAAGGTAATCATATTTTGTGGTGTCTATTAAATTTTTAGAATGATTTTTATTGCAATCCATATTTAAGAATTCAATGAGTAACTAAAAAGGTGCTAGAGACAGACAGACCTTGAGGATAAATTTTAGCAAGAATGGTGCTTGCAGAACAATTTTAATAAAAAGATCCCCAATAACATGAATGAAAATATATACCTTGGTACTTAATTTTACCCACGGCAAATTACTTTATGTAGCACCTTAGACTAAGCTATTTGGTGATTATGAAATCATAAAGATTAATATATCCAGGCAGCATGGTCTGTATTGAAAAAGCAATCATTCTTCTCTTCCAGGTCACCTCTTCTAAATCCACACACACACCTCTACACCACCTCTCTGTAAAACAAAGAAGAAGCTAGTCTCACCTCACAGACCCAGGATGCCTGCTCTCACTATACAATTATCCTGGGATTTTTTTGTAAAAAAGAAAAACATTTTATGGTATGGTAAAAGTTTTATGGAAATTCATGTTTAAAAGTGGAGCAGATAGGAAGATCAGGATGGAAAATATTTTCTAGGGTTCTTTTATAAAGTCCATCATTTGCTGGCACATTCTACTGACCTGCATCTAGCCAGCAGACTGTACAGAGCCTAATGTCCAGGGTTAAGAACCACATGACAACCCTGGCCTGCTGGCAGAATTATTTTTTAATGAAAGGCAGAATTGTAAAAAAAAAAACAAAAACATATAGAATACATATAGTCAGCCCTTTATTTCCATGTGTTCCACATGGATGTTACCAAGGGCAGATAGAGGTTTCCTGGGGGTGGGGATTGCATCTGAACATGCACAGGCCTTTTTTTTTTTTTTTTTTTTTTTGGTCATGATTCCATGAACAACATAGCATAACAGCTCTTTATGCTATGTAGCAGATACTTTGTATTTGATATTAGATGCTGGCGAGTGGGCAAGAGAAAGAAGCCACCCCAAAAATCAGCTTTCAGGGATCAAAAAGGGAAAGATGGCTCCCAGGCAGGGGAGTCTGCCTTTATCTCTGAAAACAACCAACACTATCTCCCCAGTGATAGGTCCATAGTCCAAGAAAAATGGTAGTTTGAGGAACTAGGCTGACTAGGAACTACAGAAGAGGCTTGGGAAGGAACTTTCCAGGAAGCCTGACAGGGAGGCTTGAAGAGGTTTGAGAAGGGGAGATGATGTCAGGCAGAGATCCTGGTGGAGATACTGGTGGAGGCTGGGCAGCCCACCCAATGGAAGTGTTTGAACCAGGAAGTCTGATTGGAAATCCCAGTTACAGGCAGCGTACAGACTCATGGAAAGCCAGAGACTAGAGGTGGAAACCAGAGGAGGGATCCAGAGGCCAGGGGAATTTGCAGAGATGCCTTTGTTTCCGATATTCCAGGGTTTTAGGCTGGAGGTCTTTGGTGAGATGCAGGGGTGCAGAGCCGCCTCAGGGATTCCACGCGAGGGATGGTCTCATTGCAGTCACCTTAGTGACTGTAGTGATTTGCATCATAACCCCCTGAAAAACGTGTCCATCCAGAAATGGTGAAGGTGACCTTATTGGGGTGTAGGGGGGTTACAGATAAGTAATAAAATTAAAGATCTCAAGATGAAATTCACTCTGGATTGGTGATCCCTGAACCCAATGACAAGTGTAGTGTCTTGTGCCAAAAAAGAGAAGAGAAGGTGATGTGGAGATGAGCGGAGATTGGGGTGATGCACCTATAAGCCAAGGAGCACCCAGCCCTGCAGCTGCCACCTTTGTAATGGATTCTCCCCCAGAGTCTGTAGAATGGATCGAGCCTACTGGGCCCTAGTTCAGGCTCTGTCCTCCAGGACTCTGGGAGGATATGTCACTCTTGTCTTTAGCCATAAAGTTTGTGGAAATTGGTTTAGGCTGCCTAGAAAAACTTGCCTTTCAAAGCAACATTTACTCACTTAAAATATTTTCCCTCCTAATGACCTAGGAAATCAGAATAGTTGTGAATTTGGGGATTATAGGGGGAAGATGAGGGAATTGGGGATCAAATACTTCTGCTTCAGTCCCATTTTGTTCCTAGCTGTTTGACCTTGGGAAAGTCACTAAACCTCTCTGAAACTTATAAAATAATCATTTTAATTCTTATTTACAGGCTATTGTAATATGAGAATACATAAGGCAGGCTGTATGAAAGTGCTTTGTAAACTTTGGAGGATTATATGAATGTATAATTGCATTATTTTGTAGCGGGAAATATTTTTAGAGGTGAGATATTCTTAGATTTGGGGAAAAGCTGGTGTAGAATCAAGCAGAAGACCTTCGTAGGTTGCCCCCAAACTCTGCTTTGAAATGTTTCCTAGTCTAATAACAGGGGGAGGAAAAAATTGTGCTTTAACATGTCCTCTTACCCTGGTTCATGTAGTTCTACCTGGTCCAGGATATTTTATATTAAAAGAGCTTTGGTTAGCTAATCTGGGTGACTAAGAATTTTTAATATAATATGTGTGAGGGGAAAAAATGTGTTTGGGGTTCCAGATAATCCATTTAGCAACAAACTCTGGGAACACAATCCACTGATCTGTTAGAAACGACCTGTTCAGGGTGTCAACACATCAGATTAAATGCCATCCGAGTGCCCTGAAAATGTTTCTGTAGCTTCTTAATCACGTTGCAGCTATGGTTTTGGTTTGCTATGGAACATGTTTCTCAAACTCAATGAATGTGTAGATGCTTTGTAAAGGATTCTGTAGACTCCAGTTGCCTTAATGTTTTTTAACTATGAGCTACTTAAATAAGCAGAACACAAAACTAAGCACATACTCCCTAGACGTGTCACTTTTATGTATCTGAAACAAAAATAAATCGACAAATGAAATACAATAAAAACTAAAAGCAACTACTATAAAACACTGGTGACTGATGACAGTGCACTAACATTAGAGCACTGCTCAGTGCAGGTTGGTCACTGACAGCGGAGGACAAGGCCTCTTGAATTCAGCATGCTTGGTCTTCTCCCCAACTTCCTCTGTTGGAAATTCTGCAACCCTCAATTTGTGCTGTGGGCTGTGGCCTTTATTAGTCAGGAAATACATAGTCTGTTGCATTTGACTCTTTCTCTTTTCATTAGTCTGTAAAAAAAGAGTAGCAGGCATAAAACCTTGCAAGTGTAAAAATAAATGCAAATATGGGCTGTGATATATGTGATCATGCATGTGAGCCAGAGTGTTTGTAGGTTATTATGGTAAAGTTAGCATCCTAATGAAAACACTATATTAACGAGTCCCCTAACAGTGGTAATGGACCACTGTAAAAGCATCTTTGGACCTAAAGGGTCCCACTCACCATAGTTTGAAGTCACAGAGCTGTGGGGAATGTGGTTATACTGTATGCATTGTTTTTTCATCTTATATTTAATAAATATTTACTGTAGACATTTAAGAAGATTAGGTAAGTAAAAAAAGAAATATTACTTGTCATGCAGAAAAAGCCATATTAACATTTAAATATCTGTTCTTCCCTGTGTAAATACATATCATATATGATATTGTTATCTACCCTATTAAACTTTTTTTTTCACTTAGCAAAACGTTGAGCGCAGCTTTCCAAATTAGTATCTTTTACAATAACATTTATATTTTCTTCATTTTAAGAAGTCAAATATACTTAATGTAAAAATGTACTTAAACCTGAGTAAAGGCTACAAACTCAAGAGCTAACCAATAGCCTTAACACTTTTTAAACACCTATTTAACATAGACTTTGACCAATAGCCTTGGCACTTTTCCAATACCTATTTAGGATAGATTTTTATCGATGCTCTTACACAGAAGCTTATGTAAGTCCCCGAACTAGTACATGTAAGTGGGAAAACTTGCTATCAGGTCCCCTCTTCTCTTGTGGAAGTTCTCTTTTCTTCCCACTTAAATAAATCCTACTCCTTTCACTCATGCCAAAGAAAAAAGGTATATACATATAGGCACAAATATATGACATATATCTGTATATGTAACAACTCACCTATTTGAATATTTAAATGATTTTCTGCCATCAATAAATTATGATGAAATGAATGTGCTATTTACCTGTAGGATATTTTCAATGTGTTAGATTTCTGTGTCAAAAAGAATGCAAAATTAAAAAGATTCTTGCACATATTAATTTTATGGCTCAAACATCTTTAAAAAAAATAAAGATCAGGCATTGTGATACACGCCTGTAATCCCAACAACTCAGGAGGCTGAGGCAGAAGGATTGCAGATTAGAGGCCAGTCTCAGCCACTTAATAAGACACTGTCTCAAAATAGGAAATAAAAAGGACTGGGGATGAAGCTTGGTGGTTAAGCATCCCTCGGTTCAATGCCTAGTACCAAAGAATGAAAAGAAAGGAAGGAAGATAGATATGCTGGTGCTAAATCTCCAGCTGGTGAAGGTGCATGGCTGAGTTCATCAAAATTTATTTGTTCATAATTGGCCACTTTAAGCCAGGCGTAGTGGCACACACCAAAATCCCAGAGACTTGGGAGACTGAGACAGGAATATCGTCAATTCAAAGCCAGCCTCAGCAAAAGTGAGGCACTAAGCAACTCAGTGACCCTCTCTCTAAATAAAATACAAAATAGGGCTGGGGATGTGGCTCAGTGGTCAAATGCCCCTGAGTTCAATCCCTGGTACCACCCTCCTCCAAAATAAATTGCTACTTTAGGATTACCAAAATGTAAAGTCTTTGATATTACAGAAAGTTTTTATTTAAAATAAATTAATATATAACTATTTCTTTCTTTAAATTTTTAAAATAATTATAGACTCATAAGAAATTGCAAAAATATGGTAGAGAATTCCCATGCATCCTTCACCCAGCTTCCCCCAAAGGGAACATCTTAGCAATAGTACATTAAAAAACAGGAAGTTGACATCAAATAATAGTATTAACTGTACCTTACTCTGATTTCACCAATTTTTACAATCATCCTATGTGTGTGTCTGTCTGTGTGCATATATATATGTGTAGGTGTGCCTGGAGTTCTATGAAATTTTATCACAGTGATTTGTATAGTTGCCACAGTCCTGATAAAGAACTATACCATCCCCTCAAGGGAGCTCCCTTGCAATACCCGTGTGCAGCTGCCTCTCCCCACAGCTCTTTTCCATTTTTAGGCTTTTGTCAGCTTGGAAATGGTACAGAGTCATCCTGGAGCATTTATTGTTAAACATGGTAACTTCACCAGGCCTATATCTTAGGTTACTGTTCACTATTTGACTATTGAGATTGTTGTAATGGGAATAAGGAATAGATGCCTCTTTGAACTCATAAAAACAAACCTGGGAAGATAGAGGTGTTTGCTTTAACACCGTTAGCACTGTGAATAATACTTACAGTATGCAGCATTCTATGCAGAATAATTCCTGACCAATCAGAATAGATACCAGCTGCAACCTGCCAGCACCGCCATGCCAGGAGGCACAGCTGCATATCAACCCTGCCTACCACAGTGTCAATGTGTGCAAAGTAAGTATCTTTGGAATGACAGAGGCACCTTGGTCCTCTTCCATAGTTCCTCTATCTTCCTCTCAGAGCCTGTGGCTCTACCGTGTGGTAGTCTCACATAGAAGCAGTGCCAAGCTGTGGATCCTTCACAGTTTGAGCCCCCATTCCAACAACCTCTAAGGCAGTAGCCCTTAGTATTTTGCACTGGAGTAAAGAAACCCAATCTGTGCTTATTTCCCCTGCATCCACAGACATTAAATTCTTTCTTCCTTGTTAATAAAAATGATTCTAGGATTGTGGTCAAGATGCATACAAGAAAAACATGGGAAAATGCAGAAATCAGTAGGGTATTAAAGACATTAGTTGTATCTCATTGAGGAATGAAAGAAATAAGCCATGACTTGATTAAAGTGCAGAATTTCCTTTGTCTAAATTAGATGATAAAATGTTGAGATGAGGATGTGATACAAACCAAGTGAAGGGGAAACCTGAAAGGTGTCCTAGGGAACGTATGATGTGCGGAGTCCGGCATCTGATCTCCACCTGGAGGAAGTGGGAACAGTGTTTCTTGCAGACCTAGTGCACAACTCCAGGGTCAGAAGAGGATCCACTATTCATCTAAAATGGGGCAGGATCAGCTTTGAGATACATAGTGCTCAGATCTCCTGACTTGACATTGAACTTGAACAGATAAATGAGAGTACCAAGTGCTGAGCAACGTGGCACCACTGAGAGGGTAAATGTTCCCTCCTGCATTAGGAAAATGATTTTATGACCCACAGAAAGTGCTAGGAAAAAAATCAGAGATGACAAAATGAATCAACTCCCATAATATTAATGCTTTTCTTCTAAGAGTGCATTTCATAACTATTGATTTTATTTGTGGTTATTTGTTATTAAACATGTTTGAAACAGTTTGACACACTAGAGTGTCTAACAAATTAGCCTTGAGATTTCAATTTAAAATGTGTAATTAATATTAGATGTGTTATTTTATTTTGAAAGGAATAAAATATTTTGATTGCATTTGTGAATTGGCTTTGACTTTTTAAGAGATCAGCCTTAGACATGATTGATCATTCCCTCCTTGTTGAAACACTCTTCATCTGGGTTTCAAGACTCTCCTTACACCTACCTGGCTCCTTTACTGATATCTCCTCTTTGCCAACCTCAAGGTGAACTGCCCAGGGCTCAGCTTTGGCCCTTACCTTTCCCTCCTCTCTTATCCCATCCCATGTTGTGGCTTTAAATACCAGAGATGCACTGATGACTCCCTAAGGCATGTTTCCAGCCTGGATCACTCACCCCAACTCCAGCTTAGATACACACCTGCTGCGTGCTATGCCTACTTGATGTCAAGGCATCTCACACATGGTGTGTCTGGAAACTTACTTTTCTTACATCATCCCCATCACAGGGAATAGCAAGTCTTCCTTCCAGTTCCAGGCCAAGAAAACCTTGTGATTTCAGAGGACTCATATTTTCCCCCTACAATGTACATCCAGTCCATCAATAAATTCATTTAGTGCTGCCTTTGAAATAAGCCACCTGTGTTTCTCACTACCTCACTGCTTCTACCCTGGTTGGACTAAACCACTGTCACCTCTGACCTGGATTATTGCAATCTCCTTTCAACTGGTCTTCCTTATTTGTCCTGAACCCACACAGCAGTGGGAGGGATCAATGAGGGATCCTGTTAAAAGGCAAGGCAGATCCTGCCTCCCCTTTCTCCAAACCCTCCAGCGACTCCTATCTCACTAAGGGTAAAAGCAAAAGGCCTTATAGAGTAGCCCACAAGGACCCATGTGATCTACTTTTTATATAGAAAATTTAAGACAATGAAAAATAGAGGGCATGAATAAAAATTATAGCAATATATCAGTCAGGGAAGAACTTCTATTTTGAGATCCCAAGAAGGCGCTTAGACATAACCCATGTCTATATTAAGAAATGTCCAACATAAGCCTGAATGCCCTGACTTTTGGACCAGCTCTTTATTCATTATTCTGCATTCAGTAATTAGTTTTCTATACTTTTATTCCTCTAGCATGCCCAGACACAATTTAAACTATTAACTCATAAATGTGGAACTGGCATATGCAGCAATGAAAAGTAATTCAGGACTTCTTCAGCACATTTTAGTTTACACATATCCCAAATCATGAGCATCCCACTGACGTCTCTCGGTCATGAACTTCACAGACATTGTTTCAGCACTTTTTTTTTTTGTCCCTAGACTTACTGCTGCGGAAGGATAGAGTTGCTCAATTCCAGGATGCTCAGCACCTGTCTAGGACTTAATTCTGATCACTGTTAGTGAAATCACAACATCACTTCCTTACCAAACAAGAGGAGCAGAGGCTGTGGTGAGAACACAGTGTTCTTTTGCATTGACGATGTTGGGCACTGTCACAAAGGATTACCCATGGATGGCCGACTGATAGCTCAGCTTTCAGACGCCACTCAGTCATCTTTAGTGTGGCTTGAGCTTTCGAAGCCACAGGCCTAAAGATAGAAGTTTCCATGGCATTTGGACATGTTCTGTTGCCTGGTAATGAACTGAGGCAGGGGATGGCAATGTAGCTCAGTGATAGAGCACTGGCCTAGCCGGCCCAAGGCTAGCCTGCCGAGTTCCTAACACCCTCCCGCCCCATCCCCACACAAACATCAGCACTTGGTGTCAATGTTGAAGGTTCTCACTTACTCAGAAGTTTGCTGAGTGTTGGTCCCATCGGCAGTGGCAGGTGGGGCACGGGGAGGTCAGGGGAAGCAGGAGCACCAGTCGACAGACCAACAGGCAAGCAGGTGGCAGAAATATGAAGGAGGCTCCAAGAGGTAGGAGAGAAGCAATAAGTGGTTGGTCATTCTGTGGAGGAGAAGGTTAAGTGCTAGAGAAGACAGTGACAGAGTCAGAAGCAGGGCCTAGGACAGTGAATAATACAGGAGGGGGAGAGAAAACCATTCTTTTGGTAACTAGTTGTGACAGCTGCTCCCTGTTGGTGAAAGGGCCAGGATATAAGTATTATATGCTAAATAAGGCAATCTCTTCCTTCCTGTGAAATGAGATTATGTAGAAAATAGTGTGTGCTGATGCCATTATTCATAAGAAATGCCCCTCATTCCCACTTGTTCCTTTGGGGCAGAAGATCTGACAGAGAGTGGTAGCTGCTGTCATTTTACTGAACACTTACTGCATGTCCCTCACTGTGCCAAATTCTTCATTTAGGTTATCTCAGTGAATTCTTACAATGTCAAGAGTTAATAATATTATTATCCCCAAATCACAAGAGCTTCAAGTTCTGAGGTTCAGAAATGTTAAAGAACTTATCGGTTATTAGTTTGAATGTTGGGTATATATTCATGGAAACTGACTCCAAAACCTCACAATTGAACAGTCTGCTAAACTTTAATACTACATAAACATTTCAAAAATATTGGGAAGAACTTAAAGGTCATCTGGTTTGGTTTTGTAATTCCAGTCTCTGGATTACTTCAGGCCCATAATGAAATTTTTGATGGTCTGTTGCAAAATTTAAAAAGTAAGGCCCAAGTTACGGAATTTTCATAAAATCGAATTTATGTAACCCAGAGAACTTTTTATTCTGATTACTGTGTCATTCTTTCTTTATAGTTCCCACCAAAATGGCCTTTCCTTAAGAAAAAGATGTTAACAGTAGTTAGTACTGTTTTCTGTTCGTGTACTTAGAAATACAAAAATTCAGCAGCCCCATGTTGTATCTAACATGATTAGTTGTATTGGTCTATGAAACCCTAAGTTTTGATTCAATTTTATCCTATGTCAGCAATTCCCCCACAATGCCCCTGAAAGATGGCCAAATGGGGTTGTTTTTCACATTTCCAGTGGCAGAATTTGTTACTTTTTGACAGAGCCCATGCTCTGTTGGAGGAAGTTCTTCCTTTTACTGAATTATAATCTATAATTAATAGAACCATGAAGACTAAGTGCAGCCCACTGGGTTTTAAGGCAAATGTGTGAGGACAGGCACTGTGGGCCGCTCCACACCCCCCACCCACCACTACCACCAGAAGCTGCGCTCTTTGCTTACCTATTATCGACTCTTTTCCCCATCCTTTATCAAGTGTCAGCTTCATGAGGGCAGTGACCTTGTCCCTGGCATATAGGACAGTGCCTGGCACAGCACAGGTGCCAATCAACATTTGTAAAATGAGGAAATGAGAATTTGTAAATAGCAGACATTCAGTATTTGCTCAGTGTAATGAGGCTAATCCATCTTCTACATGACTGACAGGGCTTCACGTATTTAAATATTTGGAGTCAGCTCCCATGCCCTCAATCTTCTTTCTTTTTCTGGACTAAGTATTATCACTCGCTTGAATTGCTTCTTCCATAACAGAGTATGTGGACTCCCGCTGGTGCTCCTCCTGTGCATCCACTGCCTAAAACTGAAAACAGGACATCATGGGTTCATCATGGTCAACTCCAAGGGTCTGTGTCCTCTCAGAATCTAATAACATGGCTTAACATTGTGGTTTCTTTCTTTCTTTCTTTCTTTCTTTCTTTCTTTTTCTTTCTTTCTTTCTTTTTTTCTTTTTTTGTCACATCACATGGTTGACTCTGAAGCCTGTAATTGACATCTCATACATCTCTGTTGCATTTATTTCTATAACAAATCTCCATCATTTGGCATAACTTAGCATTTATCCCCTTTACAGTTCATCTTGATTTTGACCTATCATTTCCTCTATGGAGAGCTTTTTAAGTCTCAGTTCTTTTCCCTTTCTCTCCTTCACTCATTCACCTTATTATTGAGCATCTATGATGTGCCAGGCTCCATCTTCAAAGCTTCCCCTCCACCTGTGTTGCTGATATATACAATGAACACGCTCTCTGTGTGGTACTCTCTTGGTATGCCAAAATCCTCAAAGTTATCTTTTAATCAGTACTCTTGAGACTGGCAGTTTAAAGAGCTATAAACCCCCCACCCTCCACTGCCCTCCAGCCCATAGCAGATCTTAGGATAGAATAAGAGCCTTGTTCATGGTTTTGTTGGCTCTTGCTGTCAAGATTTGAAGGGCAGCCCCTGGGGACAGAGAGCTCATGGTCCTCTAAGGAGGAAACCAAAGGTAATATGCTCTATTACTCATGACAGCCTCCTAAGCAAAGCCTCCCGCCTGAGGACACACAGCTTCCAAGAAACCAAGTCAGGCACCATGACTCCTCCCCAAACTGCAGCCTAAGAATTGCTCCTGAACCCCCATTCTTGCCCTGCCCTCCTGCCTGTCAGCTGCAGGTAAGCAACCATGCTTTTCAAGAGCTTATCACATGCCAGGTACTTTCTTGATCTCAGTCAATCCTCGTTACAGTTGGATGAAGTCTACGTACTGTTATAATTCCTGTCTCACAAACAAGGAAACTGAGGCCTGGAGCAGTTGTGTAAGTTCCCCAGGTCCCAGAGTTAGATAAAGTGGAGCTGGGATACAAGGCAGGTGCCTGACTCCACAGGACCCTCCTCCCCCTCTGACAGGGGACTGAGCTTTCCAGCATGGCTGGGCTTTGCCTCAACTTCCTTTGGCTGCTCAGGGCTTTGGGGCCATACCCTTATCCCTCCTGCTGCTCATTTGGCTGCTATAGCATCCAGATAGTCAGCGGGACCATTTTCCTCACCCAACCTCATATAAGGGAGATATTGTCTTCATTTTGTATGTCAGGAAACAGAGAAAGCAACTTTCCCAAGATCAACATATTTCTGAAAACATTCCAGAAATGACTCTCACTGCACCAGGTCCCAACTTTACTCTCCTTTCATCTTCCTACTTCTTATTCTTAACGCTCAGCTGAAGATATTTCTTTACAGTCTAGTGATCCTGCAGATACGAGGCTGATATAACTCAATTGGACTTTTGAAAAGCAATGAAAGTTTGTGGTGGTCGCAGGTTATTGTTTGATTTTTAATGATAATAGGTCAATAACTGAACAAAAAATTATTGTGTCAAAAAATAATAGAGGATAAATGATCCTGTCTATAGTTATGTTTTATATTAGAACAAAGTATTAAGCACTAAGGGCACTGGGAATAGAGATGAATCGCACATGATGTAGCCCTGAAGGAGCTGAGAGACCAGTGGGGAAGCTGGCGCCCAAGGAAATGATATCAGTATATACTATAGCATTGTGGGAGGCAAATGGGCAGGGCCTCTGGGATCATCAAGCTGTGGCCTGAGCTCTGGGGAACCTCCATGAGAGCTGAATCTGGAATAATAAATGGAAAGAGGAGAAGGACAGCGCAGCAAGAGGAAACAGCATGAAGAAAACCTTGAGGCCTGAAATAAGAACAAATGCAGGAAAATATAAAAAGTTTGCTATCATCAGAGCACAAAGGAGATAGGAGTGATGGTAGATAGAGCTGCTGCTCACTATGAACTTTGAACTTTGCCTTCATCCTCTAGAATCTGGATTGTATCCTGTGGTCACAGGGGGGCTTTGAAATTTTTGTTTTCTTTTGAATAACTATGATAGTATTAATTTGGCCTCAGTCTTCTGGCTCTTTTTCCTGCCAAAGGTGTCCCTGGAAGTTTGATTCATGTCTTCTTAGGTTTTTGCATTTTGATCTCTTACCAATTATACTCTGCTCTTTTCTAACCTGAATGTTATTTATGGTGATAGGAAAGATGTGAATTTGGAGCCTGGTAATGATGCCTCTTTTCTATGGCCTGCAGTGCTGCATTTTCCATGCAAAATTAATATACCTTGTGATGCAAAATCTTAACTGTACAGTTTTGACAAATACATCCGTGCTCCCCAATATATCCCTTTCACCCTAAACTCCCATTTCTCCAGAAGGTTCCCTTATATCACTTCCCAAGCAATCTGTTCATCCACTAGATACAAATGTTCTTCTGACTCTTTTCACCTTTGATAAGCTTTACATATTCTAGAATTTCATATAAAGGGGATCATACAGTTATGTGCTATTGAAAAGTAAAAAAATTACCTTACAAACCAAAGGCCACCACCTAGCAGCCGTAGGAAGTTACCTCATGCCAGACCATTAAAGGAGAAAGGCTGATTTTTTCTCCAGCTATCTCTTTCCAGGAAGCAATTATAATTTAAAAAATCTGTTTTCTATTTCTGTTCCATATACAGAGTATTGTAGTCATCTATATTTAGAATTTATCTTGATCTAATACTCTTGAGTAATTTCTATCTGATCTCATTTTTCTTAAAAATCGCAGGAATCTTATAAAGACACTAGATGGCTATCATTGTATTTAAGCCAAATCATGCACTGATCACTTTTATTAATAGATATGCACTGCAGTTTTCTAAGTTCACCTGGAATTTATTTTGCTGAGTTTGCAGTTTTTCACATGTGCCATTATATTTGCTTGAGTTGAGCAGAATGTAAATTGAGTTGTCATCCTCCTGGAAGTTGTGATTTTTCTACTATTAAGGAGAAATTTATGTCCCAATGTGACTTTCCAAGGGCTCAGAGCTTAGCTGACTGTAGTTTCTATTACTTGAATTAGAGAATCGCTGGAAGATGAATATCACATTTTGATTGGGAGTTTTTACTATGTACAAGGTACTGATTTAGGTGGTTTTCTCAGTACTTAACAAAGGAAAGTATTTAATATTCCCAATAACCCCTGTGAGAAAGGGACTGTTAATTAGTTTCATTCCACAGATATGTGAATTCTGGCATACAGACAAATGAATTATTCAAAATGTGAATAACTATGAAGACTAGATGGTGTTCTAACCCCCAGGCAATCCTAACAGTCCCTATTCTTAACTGCCTCATCATTTTCTTATATTAGCATTATAAGAGTTGGAAATCATAAAGGAAAAAGGTGTTTGTTACACTGGGACCAATTTCTTGATTCTCAGGCAACACTTTGTACTGTGAATGTGACGGTGCTTCTAAGAACTTTTGGCCTATGGACCTAATAATGGAAGGTGTAGGGCTGGATAAATGAAGTCAATAGAAGGGAAATTACCTCATGGGACTTCCATCTGTATCCAGGAAGCCCTTGAAGACCCAGCTTTGCTGGATAAGATATTAAGTGCCCAAAAGGGGCTGGGTAGGACAGCTCTGTGCTGTTGTCTGTGATCTAAGGGGAGCAGGTAGGAACAAGGAGCAGTGACCTCAGCTGAAATTTAGTCACTGGACTGTGGCAAAGGCAGGGAAGAGAATGCCTTCATAGACTGAAACTTCCCTGGGGAAATACTTTTTCAAAAAATAATAATAATAGCCATTATAGAAAACTGAATAAAACTCTTTGCCTGGGGGAACCAGGTTGTCTAGTAGGATTACCATGTGAAGGTGGATACACTGAAACACAATTCTATGTTTCTGCTCTCTGCCTGGCTTTATAAAGGGGGAGGCAGCTCATTTCACATTCATTCTCACTAGATTCAGGCATTGCCACACATGCCCTCCGTTTATAGAGTCTAATTTCAGGAGCTGGAAAAACAAGCGGTGGTTAAGAAAACTGAATCAGAAAAGCGGTGCTCTGAGCTGGAAGCTGATGTCCAGATGTGCAGAGAAGCTCAAGCACCGTGCCCAGGGTTGCACAGATAATTAGTGCTGGTGCTGAGATAGAATTCGGGTTTCCTGATTGTTCATTCCAGGATTTTTCCATTGTATTATCTGCCTCTATAGATTGTTCTCTCTGCTGTTCATAGCACAGAAATCCAAACAGTACACCATGTCATCTACCTTTTAGCATTGTCTTGAATCTTTTCTGGAATGAGATGGGTTAGGGAATGTAAAAATACACTAATATATAAACTTCACTGAATATATCAATCATTTTTTTTTTTTTTTTTTTTTTTTTTTTTTTTTTTTTTACATATTGTCATGTTTGAATGTGAGCTGATTGAGAACATGACTTTGAGTCTCCCAGAGACAGGAAACCCAAGGTAGTTGACATTGTGAGGATTTTTTTCTTTTATCACTTTTCCAGGCACTGAGGTACACTTTTGCATTTTTAATTTTTTTTTTTTTTACTTTCTATTATTATATAGCATTGATAAACCAATTAACTTTTGTTCTATTTAGTGGTATTATTTTATTCTTATGTAAAATAACTAACATATATACAGTACCTGATCATGTACAAAGCTTTTTACATGCATTGTCAAATTTAGACCTGCATAATAATCCTACTATGCAAAAAGGGTAGGCACAACTCACCCCCATCGTGCAGACTGGAAATCAAGTTATTGCAAATCACACCTAGTTAACCAGGATTCAGGTGTCTTTACTCCTAGACCAGTGTTTATTCCTGATCCATTCCCGTGGTGGTTCTCAACCTCAGCAGGCTTCATATTCCCATGGAGACCTTGTTAAGCACAGGTTTCTGGGCTTCATCTCTGGAGTTTCTGATTCAGGAAATCTGGGGTAGGCTTCAAGAATTTGCATTTCTAATATGTTCCCAGGTGATGATGATGATGCTGGTCTGGGGACTACACTATAAGAACTACTGATCGAGAGCTTTGGCCTAATATACTGGAACACAGGGCCAGTAGTCGAGTCTTGATCTGCAATACTGAAATCCTGAAAGCTGAACTTTTTTTCCTCCTGAAAGGTAGTAAATCATTTGGCAGCAAATCCTGACCTGAACTAAGGTGAGACTATTTATAGTCTTAATCTGTCGGTGTGATTGTTCATAGAGTTTGCTGTAGAAATATTAATGTATTGAATTCCAGGGGTGCCCCAGACCTTTCTCAGGGTGTTTCATACTAACACATGGTACTACCTTTTAGAATCTGAAGAACTCTACTTCTGAAATGTGTCTGATGCCAAAGCTTTCAAATAAGGGACTGTAAATTTGCACTCACCTGACAAAAGAGACACTGTTCTTTGCTTTTGATGTCATTCAATGCAGAAACTCTACTGCGGGCTGAGTTGTGAGGAAAGGTGTTGAGTAGTCTTTCCCTGGTTACCTAGGCAAACCCCAAGGATGCAGTGATCTGAAATGATCATTCCCTGAAGCCTAGTTACATTTAGGAGGGACATCATCAATAATGACGCTCACACTCTTGACCACACTCCCTATACAGCTTGGATTCTCTACCTGAAAATGAGATAACATTAAACCTGAAGATTAGGGTAAGGGGGAAGGGAGAGAACAGCTTGGCATTTTTATTTAATAATGAGTCAGGCTTAAAACACAAAACAGTTGTTCAAATCTCTGAAACCCCATTTCATTTAAATGAGAATGCTGCTTAGAGCTATTACAGAACCATCAAAAGCATATTCATTAAGAAATACTCACATATATAGTAACTGGATTACGTGAAATTGTCTTGAGTTAAAATGAGTTACTAAGGGAAGAAATGTACTTAAAAAACATTCCCCAATTCATTTTTCTGGAGCTTATAATTTTGTGTTCTATTCCTGGCATTGTTGAGGTGACTGCCACTGAGCTGGTGTAGCTGTGCGCCCAGAGCTCTCTTTCTTGCAGTTGGTGCTTGTGGGCCCCAGAGCAGCTGATCGTCTTCAGACTGGCATCTCACATCCAGAAAGTGACTTGCCTGGGAGCAGTTAGCATTTCCTTCCCAGCAGCAAGGAGACTTTTTTTTCCCCCTATGTGTGAGGGCCCCTAGGTTTTGGGGACCCACATAATCCACAAACTCCCTTCACCTTCTTGGAGACCTGTTTCTCCCAGATTTCAGTTCTCACTCACCTGCCTCCTATTTTCTAAATCCACGGACACTCCTCAAATAGAGCTACAACTAATTTGATTAATCCATATCACACTTGTAAAGCATCGTGTGTCCTCATTTGGCTACAGTACTTTGGGACTACTGTACTATGTTGTATAATGGGTCATCATTCTATTCAAATAATTTTATTCAACGTGCACATCAGGTTCAGAACCCTCTAGGTAAAACAAAAGTATAATCTGTCCAACTTTTCAAAAAGAATAATGCTCGAGACCACAGACTGATCAATTTGATGACTATCTCCTTGAAATTTATGTCAATGCTGCTCTGTCCTGGGCTCATTGTCTGCAGTGAGGAGCTAGAAGCTTACAGATCTCTAGAACTGAGTGCTGTTCGGTAGGACTGCTGCGGTATCGACTTGCAACCTCAGAGCTTTCTGATCCATGAGACTAGTTCCCCTGAGGCTTGTGCGGTGTGCAACTGGCACAACCGATTGTGGTAGCTGTTTTTATTGTCTCACACATTAAAAATAAGTTTTCCAAAAACACAGGACTCATTGAACCGTCTTCAGGTTCCTAAATCCCAGGAGATACGTGATTTACATAAACCCCAGGCTGTTCCTAATATGGTAAACCCTGCATTTCTATCTGGACAGAGTCCCTGCACCAGACCAGATCTACAGCTCAAAGGTAGAGCTGTGATAACAATGGCACCTATGCCTTTTGAGTGACTTAGGCCCTGGGCCAGGCAGTCATTAGCTCTGTTGAGCAGCTCTAGCTTGAGTTGTCAGTGCTGAGTAGTTTGCTAAGCTTTCATGCATCCCATCCCTCTCTCCTGTTCAGTCGCTCATGAGAAGCCATTTATAAATGACAAGCTTTAACTATATGAAATGCACAGCCCTCTGTGACGTAAATTGCAGCCACTCTGAACTGGCTCCATGATTAACAAACAAACGGTCATCCGCTTGTGCAAGAAATTAGCTAATCAATCAGCAAATAGTGCCTACTATGTGCAGCTGCTATAACATACTGTAGGGCTGTGAATAACAGTTATAGGAGTAGCTGACATTTTCTGCATGCTCATGAATTGTACTTACAGTAGTCTTTCAATCCTACAGCACAGTCACTATCATTATTTCTGTTTTGTAGGTGAGCAAACTGAGGTGATAAAATAAACAAGTGGTTATGCATGGGTTTGAACTTGGGCCTTTGATTCCAAATGTACTCTGAACTAGTACCCTCTTATTTCCCTCCCTGACTTCCCAGTCTGGTTAGGACTTGGCTTCCATCTTTATAACTTTACCCTAAAGTGCTGATAGCTTTTAGATAAAGAAGATGCAAATTCTTTATACCAAGCAGGAAGTAAGATCATCATTTGTGCCAACTAAAAAGCATTGATTGCACATATCAGGAGTGACCTCAAGAGGCACTCTTCTCTGTTCACTAACATCTGCCAGAAAAAGACAGCTGCACCCTTGGCTTTAATGCTTTTCTTCAGTTGGTTGATGATGAATAACTTTGTACGCCAAGTCCCTTGTTCTGTTACTTGGAGTTATGCTTCACAGTTGAGTCACCCTGGTAGATACACGGGGAATTAGGACTTGGATTCAGTCATGGAAGAAAGCCTTACAGATGCCTCCCCGCTGCCAAGATGGGACACTGCCCATGCCCACTCTTAACATTTTCCAAGCTAAAGTCATGTCCACCAGGTTCTTTGGAAAAGATCTCCGAGGCCTTAATTAAATTCTTAAACCAGAACTTGAGAAACATGAAGGCAGCCTTGCAGGTAGTTTCCCGGAACATCCAGCTGGCTCCAACCCCCCTCCCCTGGTTTCAGGAGAGAACATCAGCTTTACCCCCCTCTTGTTCAGATGCCAGCCCTTCCCTGATACCTACTCTGGGTCTCTCCCATCTCCAACATGGGCCTGTGACCGTGGAGAGAGGTACATAAGGAAGATAGGTGGGATGTGGTCCCTTTCTGCCTTGGATAACAGTTTTAAGTTCTGATTTTCTTTTAGGTTAGGGCTCCAGAAGGCAGCATTTAAGTACCTTTCCTCATGGAAATAAATGCCTTTGACATTTCCTGAGTTGTTCTTAAATATAGCCATAAGAAAAAAAAAAAAAAACACATTTTTATGGTATAAACTGTCGTGAAAGACAGCATCGGATTTGTCACTACATGCCCCACACAGATTTCCCCACCAGCAACTGCTTTGAAAACAATGCTAGGAAGGGAAAAAATGAAACAAAACTTTCTTAAGAAAAGGTAGTCTACTTCCTTCTCTCTGATTAGGGAGCCCTGATCTAGTGAACTCATAAATAATGACAGCTAAAGTTGACTGCATTAAGTACCTTTGGGAACCTAATGAAAAGTTTCTGGGTTTATAGCAAGGAAGAGGTGCTGAATTGGTACATGTTCTAGGGAACACTGTATTTGAGTTGGACATTGAAGATTGAAAAGGAATTCAGAGATGAGAAGAAAAGAAAGACATGGCCCAGGGAATATGTACAAGTTATAGAACAGGGATCGGCCTGCCACCTCATTGTGTATTGGCTAGGAACTAAGAATGGTTTTTATATTTTTAAACGATTGAAAAATGAAATCAAAAGAAGTATATTTGTGATGTGTGAAAATTACATAAATCCAAATTTCTGTTTCCATGAAGTCTTATTGGAACAGATCAGAACAGAGCCGCATCTACTCCTCATCTATTATTGATGGCTGGTTGCTTCTGCACCATAACAGAATTGAGTAGTTTTGACAGAAACTGAGTGGCTTGAAAAACTTAACGTATTTACTCCTTGGCCCATTATAGAAAAAGTTGGCTGATCCCTAAATAGGTGCATAAACATAGGGGGGTGTTTTCTTGGAATAGCAAATTGACTGATGAAGTTGGTGCATGAGGCAGAGAATATGCCAGAAAGGTGAGTGGGGGCCACATACCAGAAAGTTTTGAAAGCCTTGTTACTCCTTTGGGCTTTAGTTTACAGATAATGGATTGCCATTGAGGGATTCTGAACAGAAAAAGCCTGTGCTCATGGGGAATGCCATGTGTTTGGGGAAAAAAATTCTTGAGGCTGAGAGAAGGCGGGTTTGGAAGATGAGGCCAAGCATAAGAGAAGTGTGGGACAAGTACTTCTCAACTGGTTTTATTTCCTAAGTAACCACATGGGATTTTCATGGAATCTTATGAGTTGAACTTTAGACTGTGAGTTTTATAAGTGGAATTTTTTGACCTGCCTACCATACATATCTTCTTTCATCTCTCTGTAACTGAACAATTTAAAAAAATATGCATTTCACTGCGATGGCTTCAAAATTGTATGTTTACAATGATAAATGCTAGGTTTTGTTGATAAAATAAATGGGTTTGATGAAATTACATTTAAAACAAGAAGGCTGAAAATTCCACCTTAGTTGTATCCTTATTGTAATAATGTAGGCTTCTTAAGCTTGGACTCTAGAAATCACTTCTTACCAAATTCCAGAGTCCTAAAAGTGCAAATGTTTATAATAGTCTGTCAGCCTCATCTTTTAACCATTCATATGTACAAAAAAATTGAGCATCACTATATATATGTATATGCTTAATTGTATTAAGCTCTGTGGAATAGGATACTAAAATATACAAAGAATGATTTTCTGTCCAAGACCCAGAGAAACATATATGAAATGTTAAAACAATGGTGCAATATAGAAGACAGTTATGCACCATAGAATTTCAGAGGGGAGCTATTAGGAATGCCTGAGATGGATTCTAGGAAGATGGAAGGATTCCTAGCATGAAAAGCCAGGCTCAAGTACTCTGTTAGGAGGTGCTTCATGTGAAAGAAAAAGGAGTTGTAATAGGTCCTGGAGAGCCATAGCAGGCTTTGGAGTATTCACATAGCCACCCACTTAGCAAATGTGTTGCATGTACTCAGAACTATGCTGTATCATGGGGCGAGCATGAGGAATAAGACATGTCCCTACCTTCAAGGAGCCAGACAGTAACAGTCTCTTGAAAGAAAGAAATAATTAAATAATTGTACTATGTGGTAAGCTCTGTAAAGCAGGCAGTGTCACAGTGTTGGGTTGACATGGTGCAGGCAGAGTGGTAGGGATGTCATAGGGATGGCATCTGTTGGCTGGAACATCCCCCTTAGGACTTCTTCTCCCAAGGTACACAAAGCAGGTCTGGGGCTGGTTTGTAAGGGGATGGGCAAGGGAGACAGGAGGAAGGGTAGAGAAGGGGTTGGGGAGAACGAGCCAGAGTCTGATTTCTCTTGTCTCATGAGCCTCTGACAAAAAAGTTCCACCCAAAACTGTCCTGTTTGCTTCTATTCTCAAATGCCCTTCTTCCTAATTTGTCTTTGCTAGATAAGTATAATAGCATAGCTCTGTCATCTTTATTTGAAGATAAGGAAAAATGGGGACAATGTAGTGATAAAGTATCCCTTGCTTAAGGACTAATTTTTACCATGTGAAAAATAAAAAACCAATTTACTCAGAGTCTAAGGTTTTTTGTTCTTGACATGGTAGCTTAACTTTAGTTTAACTGCCAGCAATCAAACTGCATATCAAATAGCAAAAATAAATTGACAGCCATTTCTCAGAAACTCAAAGCAATCTTCATGAAATAACAGCAAATTGTCCTGTGACCTCACAGTAGCTGACTTCTAGGTTGTGTCTGTAACTCTGAGCAGAATGAATACTGGCCTAACAGCATGCTGATTCCCAGTTCCTCTATTTACCAGGAATTCCAGGTCTCTGAGACTCATTTTTCTTTGACTTCATGATCTCTAATGCCCATTCCAGGTACAAATTTAATTCTTTTCCCTGTAAGCTTAGAACATTTACCTTGCTCAGAACACTTATACCTGGAAAAATGTTAGCTTTTCTAATTTTACATATGGAATGGGACTGCTCATAGTTAAGGGATCCAGTAGAATTTCAGTAGAGAACCACAAGTAGTTCTTTTGATAACTCATGGTACACATAGCTTTGGGGAAATTGTTTTTTTGTTTTGGGGGGCTGGCGAATGACCAGGGAATATCAGAGGCAGTTTTTGCTTCCAAACTAGGACTTCACCTACAGGTGTGACCAGACCCAATCCATTGTCTACTTTGAAGATGGCCATATCCAAGATCAGTTTACAAGTGCACTTTCTGACTATCCTATTTCAAATAAGTCTGACCACTTAATAGTTTATATAACACGTGGTGCCTACAGATCTTTCTTAGGAAAAGGAATAGTTTAGAATTGCTGGTTTATATCCACAGCTCTTGGTTATGAGGCTATAACAGGATGCAGTTAAGAACACAGGCTGCCATGTGACATTCTTGGGTTTACAGGTGCTCCTGGGTGACATGCTTCACCTTTGAACTTCAATTTCTAATTCTGTAAACTGCATAAATAATACCTACCTCTGATAATTTAATTACTTAGATTAAACAATAGAATGAGTTTCAGTGTCTACCACAGAGCCTGGTACAAAGAAAGTACTCAATCTTTTTTTATTTTTAAATATTTATTTATTTGCTTTAGCTGTACACAATGGGTTTATTTGTACGTGGTGCTGAGGATCAAACCCGGGCCACGCACATGCCAGGCGAGCGCTCTGCCGCTGAGCCACAACCCCAGCCCTCATGTGCTAGTCTTCAGCATTCTCTTCCATGGGTAATAGAAACACCCTGGGGCAGGCTGCCTGGAAGATAATTCTTTCTTTGGTTACATTCCATGCAGTTCCTGCAAGTTAATTTTGAATTGGAGTTGGAAGGGGTGGTTCTGGGTCATGCATATGATGGTTCAGTACATTTGGTTTTTATTCAGCACATGTTTATTGAACATCTGTGCTGCATTCCCTGTTGATGAAATTTAAATGACCAAGACTAGGTCTGAATGATAGACCAAAATTTGTTCAGGAATTATGGTCCTAAAAGGAGGAACAACTCAATGTGACAACTGTATTAGACATGGTTGGTTGCCTGCCATTGACTCCCCTTTTCTTCCTAAGAGAGTCTCATTTATTTTTCAAGTATATAGCTGTTACCATGTTAATAAGTCCATGTGCCCTATCTTGATCTTCACTTCAGCTTAATTAGTCCAAGGGTAATCCTGTCCCTTGTCACTGGTTGAGTGACTCTTGATAACAGGTTTCAAGTTATGTAAACAAAACAATCTACATGTTGTTCATGTCAAGTTGGGTTTTCTATTATTTGAAACCCAAAATATCCTGATACCCCAAAACTTGTCATGAATCGATTTTATTTATAAATGTTATCAAATTCTTCACTTAGCATTGATATCCCTCTCATAAGTTGCCCTCAATATTGGGTGGTGAATGGCTATCCAGTAGAACAGGCCAAGAGAGGCCATGGTATGTTTTGGCTAAAGCTGATTATGGAGGCACAGGCATAGTCACTGGACCACTGCTTGTATTTCCAAAGTGGTATAGGACAGGTTATTAAGTGATGAAACCTAAACTCTGAATGTAATTCAGAAAAAGGAGTATAGAAATGGCAATATTTGTTTGAGAATTTTTCTTATTTCAGCCTCACTACTTACCACTGGGATGAAATATCAGATTGGTAATTGGGGGTTAAGATTAGTGCCATATGGCACTTAGTTCATGGTTTCCTTCTTCCTCTTAGGATTGAGCCTAACTGTGAGAAGCAGGGATTCCTTTCTGCCCACCACATCTACAATGGTCAAACCCACTATGGAAAGTCTACCCTAGCTCAGCTGTGATTGGATGAGTAAATCTAGCAGCCCACACCCCTTTTCCCCATTTGCTGTGCACACTAAACTCTAAGATTAATAAGAGTGACATTTTGGCCACCATCTTTATTTGCTAATTTCATTCTCAAAATTATTTAGAACAAAGGTTATTTTTTTGGACACCCAACAGAATTGATTTCCAGTATAACTTGGGAACTGTCAGAATTACAGCCTAGGATAAGAACACTATAATAATCATGCATCACCAAATGGAAAAGTCAGTCCCAACTTGCATATCTCTTTTTTCTATTTTTAATTAAAATTCTTAGCGATTTACATCACAAGGCCTTGAAGCTGATGAAAGCTTAAGGTCTCCTCTCCAGAAATAAGCATGTATATATAGCATACAGTGTAAAGTATTTGATATCTCTCACCCCCCAACTCCAAATCTACCCACAAAACCCTTATGGATCTATGGATCTTGGGTTAAGAACTGTAAGTTCAATCCCTAGAAGATTGCTCATTGAGCAATGAATATAAATTGAAGAAAGGATCCTACAAAGGATAAGAGTGTGATGCTAAGGGTGACTTCTAGTGGAGCCCTGGGGAAGTACTGCCAATGAGGAGTGTGAACTATGCATTGTACCTGGGGGTATGATAAAGGTGAAAGGCCAGGGCCTCTAAAAATTTGGATTCTAGCAGGAGACAAAATCAATCAGATGGTGTAGAGACTTGAATGAAGAGACCACCCACTGAAGTACAAATGGGGCTGGCTTAGCAGACCAAAATATGGAGGCATCCGGAGTCTGGCAACAGTGGAAAAGTATTACTACAGTTAGGGCCAAAGGAGGAAGACCAGTGTCACTAGACCTTGCAAGGCCTTGGTTAGTCTACTGGGATGAAACTGTAATCACACAGGAATACAGAAATATCTCCATTCTCTCCTTGTCCATTGATCTCCTGCTGGTACTTACCATTAGCTGAATTTAACTGGAATCCAAACAATAAAGGAGCTAGAGGGCAGGGGATGCATTCCATGGAGCCATCCTCCCAGGGCACAAAACAGGGCACAGAAGGAACATAGGAGGCAACTGACAATCACCAGTAGGCAGAATCCGGTGAAACCGAAGAAATGAACAAGGTTAGGTGTCTGAGTGTTACATGGGATTGCTGAGGAGACCTGGCAGGGGCTTAGTCAAGGTACAAAGACAAGAGATGTGTACTGAGAATCGGGTCCAGAAGGAAAGTGATCTGAATGTGGAAGAACAAAGCCCTAAGAGTGAGGAGTGTTCAGACTAGAACTCACTAAACTCCTGAGTAACCAGGTAGAAACCAAGACCCACTGTTGT
Source organism: Tamias sibiricus (assembly GCA_025594165.1). Lineage (NCBI taxonomy): Eukaryota > Metazoa > Chordata > Mammalia > Rodentia > Sciuridae > Tamias > Tamias sibiricus. Next base: position 45,404,337 of record CM046666.1, on the reverse strand, counting down.
TGGTTAACAGCTGTAAACACAGGTTGGAGATGGACCAGTCCCTGTGCAGTCACAGTGGTCTCCTAGGGGTGGATGGGACAGAGCTAAAGCAGTGCTTTCCAGGCCCTCCCAATTGTTTGCTGTTGGGCTGTGGGACACCCCACCTTTCTAAGGGTTCCAAGTGTTGCTCATTCCTGTTGGTTTGGAAAGACAGCAGACTGGAGGAGGTGAAAGGAAAGGCGATTGGAAACATGATTAGCTGTTCTTGCCATTAGGAAACAAAAGGTTCATAGTTTTTGTTTTCTAATTTTAGTCTGTGCAGCATGAATGATTTAAAACTATTTCTACCTAAGAGCTGGGTTTCATTTCAGTGACTTATTTTTATCACATCTGATTCATTGCTACCTTTAGAACCATTTCTTCTCTAAGCCTTAAATAAATGTGAAATTGCAGATGTCCTACAATAGCAAATGCAGGAGATTAGTATTTTTAATGCTGGGGGGGTGGGGGTATTTTTGTAACTTGTCTGATCAGAGTTTTAGTATGGGGCTTTAAAACTAAGCATCCAGAGTCAAGTAGATTAGACACATGACGCAAGAAAGGTGGTACAGTCTGTGGTGCATCAGTTAAGCACATTGAGCTATTATTACTCTATTTTTTTTTTCCAGAAAAGTATGTCTAAGTAGTCAATTCCCTGGTCACTCCTGGTTTTACTTTTTTTTTTTTTTTTTTTTTTGGTGGGAAGGGTACTGGGTATTGAGCCTGGCCAGGGGTGCTTAACCATGAACCACATCCCCAGTCCTTTTAGTATTTTATTTTGAGACACAGTCTCACTAAGTTGCTGAGGCTGGCCTTGAATTTGCAATCCTGCTTCAGCCTCCCAAGTCACTGGGATTACAGGCATGTGCCACCATACCCAGCTATACATAGTTTTATTGGAACACAGATTCACCCATTTATTATTAGTTTCTGTGACTGCTTTAACTCTAAATTGCAAATTGAAGCAGTCGCCACAGAGACAACACACCCCACAAAGCCTAAACCAGATAATATTTGACCCTTTGCAGAAAAGTTTACCAACTCCAGTCTAGACTGGAAGATAAACAGCTAAATTATATAACTAGCCATTACATGCAATTTAAAGCAGAAAATAGAAAAAAAAACATTAATTACAGCAAGTTGAATTTGAAGAGGCACTTGGGAGAATACAAGGCAAGATACTTTTGCTTTTAAATATAATTTCTCATACATGTGTTTCAAAATACCAGACTTAACCAGCATCTGTGTAAGCCTAAGTTGGAAATTAATAGTGTTCAGAGAAAAAGTAGGAAAGAAAAACACACTAGCAGACATGTGATTTATTTTTATGATCTTGTGATCTGAGATTCTGTGTATTTAATGAGGAAAAAAAAATTAAATCAGCAAGAAAAATTCCCATACTCAATTTAAAAGATGATAGGAAAATTAGATCATATTACCATTGAGATTCAACAACTTAAAAAAATGAAAGAATGATTATCCACCTTGATGGAAAACAATGGTCAGAATAATGAAGTAATCTAACTTGATCTTGAACTGACATTCCAAATTCATCTTAACCAGCCAAGCCTTTGAAGTACACAATGGCATAATTTTAATACTGTGGTTTTTAGAAGCTTTCTAAATGGGCTAGTATCTCATGTAATCTTCAGGCTGTCACTGGATATTTAGGATATTTTCTGGAAAGAGCAGGTGTTCTTTGAACCTTCTCCTGTGAAAAATAAAAACAAAAAACAAACAGTAATTCTACCTGGTAGTGTGATTTTAGAAGCCTAGAATTATCAATGGCTGGTGAAGGAAGATAACCAAATAAAATGTACTCTTTATAGTACATTCAATCAAGATTTTTCCATTTCTTAAACCATCCTTAAAATATGCCAATAATAATTCACATGTTGATATGGTGGCTTCTCTCCAACTTGAATTTAACCATCCCTTGTGTTTTGAAGAGAAGTTCCCTTGCATTTTTCATTTTAAATTTTGTATTTCAGTAATTGTTGAACCATCAGTCAGGGTGTATGGATGGGAGGATAAATGTATAGATAGATATCCAAGATAAATAAAATGTAAAGTCGGGGGGAGAAACTCTTAGTGGATGAGGTGGGCTAGTGTTAAAGAAAAAAAAAAGTTCATGTTATTTGTTAAAGACAGATTTTATTCGGGGATGGTGGGGGGAGATTATTGTAATAGGTCTGGAGACCATGCAATGGGATAAAGGGATTTGGCTCAACTTTCAATATCGCATCAGAAAGTAGTAATTTATAGTCAAGAAGCAGGTTGAAGGTCAGTGGATGGACCATTGGAGATAAAGGGGTCTTCTAGCTAAATGGGCCTAACAGGATTCTTGTAGAGAGAAGACCAGGGAGATGAGACATCATCTGGGGGATGTTGGAGGGAGAGAAATCTAATTAGATGTCAAGGGTGATCAATATGAAGGATGGGGTTCTAGCTATACCAGTGTAGCAAGATTCTTGCTAATACTGGAAAATGCAGAGATGAATACAGAAATCCAAAAGTCAAGGCCTCGTTGAAAAGTTCCAGGGTGTCTGAGAAGAATTTGGTCAAGAAGAGAATCTTTGTCACTGGAAATACACATTGAATGGAGAAGTGAGAATGAGAGGAGGAGCTCTGGGTCCCTTTAGGATTTTTGCCTGGAGGTGATTGAGAGAAAAGGTATTAGAAAGATATCCAGACAGCCCCAGCAGCCTGAGTTTTAAGTTTTGCCCTGGGAACCATTTGGAAAGGTCTTGAATTTCTCAGTGATCAAAATATATAAAAGAAGGAAACTAGGCTTCTTGAGGCAACAGCCAAGGGAGTGAATTAGGAAGGAACCATGCTGTATTGATTCTTTGAGTGATTACTCTAGCCCTGGAAAATAGTGAGTATAGTCCCAGACTCTTGTCAACTGACCCAAGTTCAACTTCTGGCCCTGACACATTCCAGGTATATAATCCTGAGCATTTAGTATAAGCCTCCCTTGCACTTCTGTTTTCGTTAGGTTTTTCACTGCTGTGACTAAAATACCCAACAAGAACCATTTTAAAGGAGAAAAAGTTTTATTTGGGGGCTTGCCATTTCAGAGGTCTCAGTCCATAGACAACTGGCTTCATTCCTTATGGTTCGAAGTTAAGCAGAACAACATGCAGAAGAGTGTGGCAGAGGGAAGCAGCTCACATGATGATCAGAAAGCAGACAGACCTACTTCACTCCCAGATACAAAATGTATACCCCAAAGCCAAATCCCCAATGCCCACCTCCTCCAGCCACACCCGGTATGCCTTCAGTTACCACTCTGTTAATCCCTGTCAGGGGATTGATTCACTGATTGGGTTAAGGCTCTCATAATCCACTCATTTCACTCTGAAAGTTCTTGCATTGTCTCACACATGAATCTTTGGGGAACACATCACATCCAAACCATAACAACTTCATTGCTTCCCCCATAAACTGGGGACAATAACAGTACCTATCTAGAAATGTCATCCTACAGATTGTCACTGGAGCCCCTATCTAGCATAATGCCCGATACAGGAGTCATATTTAGTATTGTCATCTAAATGTGTCTAAGTATAACTTGCCCTCTGGAGTACCTTAAACAATTTATTATTTATCAAACAGCTAGCTAAGTTGGAGCTTTAAGAGCTGCAGTTAAGGAAAGGAAATGAAGAGTGATCACATGTGTGGAGCCAGAAGTACAGAATTTGAGCCTGCAAAGCAAGATCTTACATTCTTAGATAAAGAAGTGGAGAGAGACCATTGGAAACAATTGCCAACTTCCTATTTAGGGTCACCAGTACTTTGTCATGTGCTTTATACTAAAAATGAAAGAAATGCTCAAGATTCTTAACTATCTGGTGAGTCAGCAGAAGGTGCCTCGTGAGAGGAGATAGAAGGGGTAGCCTTTCTGCTGTGGTCATGGACCACCAGCCCAATGCAGCAACTTGGCTCAAAACTGTTCAGAGGCAACTGTAGATACTGAAGAGGCTGTTTCCTAGGAGAGTGAGTGCTCCACCAAACACACACACCCCAGTGAGATGGACTGCACATTGCCTTCAGCCTCAGCTGGTGCTGAGCATCTGTCACATATGCAGCACTGTGCAGGGCCAGTGAATGAAATGGAAGAAACTCTTTCCTTTGTGTAGATTACAGAGGAATGGAGGAAGTCAGGCAAGAAGAAGATACATAGGCATTCTGTTAAATTGTGATAAATGCCAAGAAGAATAAGCCTGGCAGAGGGATAGGAAATATCAAGGTGGAATAAAGGCTGCCATCTTGGGAAGGATGGCCAGGGAAGGCTCCACCTTGAAGCCTAAGTGAGACCTGAAAGAAGTGAGGGAGCAATGCATATTGGAACTTGAAGAGGGAATATTCCAGGTAGAGTGAAGGGAGGTGCTAGAGAAGGTTTGAAGAATAGCAAGAAAGCCTGTGCAGGCAGCAAAGCAAGCCCAATTGAGGATATTGTGAGATGAGGCTATTTCTACCTGCAACTTTGCACAGTAAGGATTCCAGGGAACATGCACTCTTGCACCCTGAGGGTTAGCAGTTTGGGGGCACTCAAGAATCCTTGGCAGAGGCATCAGGACTTCCAGGGTGGCACCAGCAGTGTGGACCTTTTAGATGGACCAGGACACTATGTAGAGGTATAGCCATTGCTTCCCCTTGTGACCACGTGGCTGCCTGGGAGCCGTGGCTGCCTGCCTCTGCTCAGAGTAATGGGAGTCTTGTACATAGCTAGCCATTCAAAACTTAAAGAGTAGTTTCTACTCTTTATGATGGTACATTGAATTCATACCATCATAAAATCAAAGTCCTAGGTTGAACCTTTGTAAGTAGGGGAGCATCTGTATGTTATTTTAAAAGATCAGTGTGCCTTTCCAAGCTTTTTCCCTTTCCTATGCTTGCACTTTGGGAAGTGATATTGAAAGGGACATGCCAGTTGTGAGTTCTTCTCTATCATTGGAAAAAAATCAAGGAGGAAATTTACATTGTAAAGTGTGATCTGCTTAATAAGTCGTCAGACCCCTCCCACCTTATTCTCTTTAAAGGAAACCAACATGAAGATATTTATACCATAGGGAAAAATTGTGAAAGACTGAAAAGAACCAAAAGGATGACTTCCATGACCCCTAGGCATTGTCTAACATCAGATAACATCCCAGTTATCTGATTCCATAGAGTATCTGAAGCTTTCATTGTCTTTGAGCTATTTAAGACTCTGTAAACTTTTTCCGATGCAGATTCAATTTGTTTGCTCAACCTGCTTTTGGAAACAAGCCAGTTTTACATGTAGTAAATTTGTTTGGGCATTCTTAACAGCTTCTGTATGTTTCTGCTCTTTGGATTCTCCATTAAACTGGTTTTAGCATTACTGGTTCCCTTATTAATTAATGAGTCAAATAATTTTTTTATTTTGTAATTTTAAACATGAGAAGAATGAATGTACCTTTTAGACATAGTTGTCTTTCAACCATACTTTACAGTTACACCTCTATATATTTTTCTGTTATCCCCAAAGATAACAAGCAAACACCAAAATTAAATAGTCATTTTCCCACTGCACTAAGTCAGTTATATCTGTGGTTTTGGGGTGAGCTCCCAGAGGCTTTCATAACTTGAAAGAGGACATAAATAATAAACTATAAACAATGCCCATCCTTTCAGTTAAATGCCCATTCATGTCTTCAGAATTTTCTTTTTGCTTTTCACTTCTTTTTTTAATTTACTATCCATCCCTAGTTTCTTATGGTGAGCATGGTTTAGCTATTGTTTTTTGTTTTTGTTGCAGGAAAACCTTGTTTCTAAATTGAAATTCATTTAATTGAAAAATTGAAGGATAGAAATGTTTCTCTCCAAAATCCCTAAAGATACCAGATGGCTCAAACATCATACATTATGCCATAGTTTTATGCTCAGCTAAATTATACTATGTACACATGACAGAGCCTAGAAAGATGATGTGAGACATAAGAAGGGAAGTCAAATGGAACAGCCTAGTTAGACACTGGTAGTGTTCTTCACCACTCTGAAAATAACCGAAGACTTCTTCACTTCTGCACCAGAAAAGTTGATGGGTCTCATAGCAATTTAGCTTCTTACTCATTCTTACTGTGTGCCATTGGATGTCTTTTCTTCTTGGAGAACTATTCTATTTTAAAAGGCGTAATTCTTATCACACACCATCGAATGGGGGCCAGCTCCTCCAAGAGTAACCATTTTAAAAGTCTTCATAATTTCTGTGTCTCACGATTCAGGAACCAAGTAGAATAAAGATAGTTCAGCATCTGCCTATCTTCAGCGTTTCAAACCTTAATGGGAGGAATGTGCTAAAACAGTCTTCACTGGGATTTCCATGGCCATACATAAGAAAGGGATGTCATGGATACATTTTGGCATGAAGAAATATATTTCTTCCATGAACAATGAAAAGACTGCAACATATCTGTTCTTCTCTTTGTGATCACTAAGAAAATACCTGCTGGATTCTTGCATATCATCATCCTGCCTTTCCTTAGGTTATTCAGACTTTTTCTCTAGAAGCCAAGTTACAGGTTAGGGGGAAACAAATACAACCTAAAAATACAGAACCATGACATAATCCAATTGCTAGTGCAATGCAGACTCTATTGCAGGAAATGGCTGGCTTCCTGCATGATGAGTTGGTGATGATATAAGGGTGCTGCCTCTTAGGATTTATTTGGATTGTCATCCATTGGTTAACATCTTACAGAGGAAGCATGGTTTACCTTATAATGCAGGGGAAATTCTCCAGTGTTTACTAGGTAAAAAAAAAAAAATCCTGATTGGACTATTCATTCTGTCTAAACATCTGTGTTGCTTGGATTCACTTCTCTTGAGCAGGAAAAGAAAAATGATCATTTTCTTTTCCATGTAAGTATAAAGCTAAACATCCCTTAGGTTCTGGAAATGCAAGACACACTGTGACATTTGTATTGTCACTACCCTAAGTTGGATCCATAGCAAATAGTACTTCTCAGTGTTGTTTGATGTTAGCTAGACCTCAGAATCCTTCTGAACACATGGGTCAGTATGAATTTATCAGTCACTTTATGAGATGAAACATTTCAAACTCCAAAACATGAATAGGATTTAAGTTCCAAATCCCTTGTTTATCAATGCTTTTCTGTCTCTTAAAACTTTATCTCTGATGAAATCCTCCAAACCATGATGATAGGAGTTTGAAAAGTTCAGATAAAAATATATAAATTCTCAGTATCTAATCTAGCTACAGAAAAATGATCATGGTATTAACCATAACCCTTTTTAGGCACCAACAATGTCTCAAATCGTTCTAATCTCTAAAATCAAAGCTTTAGCAGCAGGGACTCTGTAAACACAACCAACCTCTGGGCAACCTTTCTGCCAAGTAAATTCAAACTAATCCAAGTATCAATGGGTTTAGCTGTCACTTGACTCCAAGAAAAATTGGCACCTAGTTCTTGAATAAGGCATGTTATTGAAAGTGTTTATTTACCAAACTTGGTGGTGGGAATCACTCCCATTCATAAGCAGACATGCCATTTTGTTTAACTACAATCTAGATGTATTTTTAGTTTCTCTTTGTAATGTCGGGAACCAGCAAGAGCACCAACATGACTTCTGAATACCTCAGCCAACTTGTCATTGTAGATAGTAGCAATAGTCAAGCTAGTTTTTTTCTTAAACAAAATGAACAGTTGGTGGATAGAAATGTGACCTTCAGCTGTAGCATCGAGGGGACCCTGTGTGACCTGAAGGTCCAGGGAGCCAGGCTGAAACCTGTATAACTCTCAATTTCTTACCTAAAAATCAAGCTCTAGTCAAATCACACCCTTGCCCATATACAAATATGGGCAATATATTATGGGCTATTACAATATACGTATTGTAATTAACTTGTTAATTTGGGAAACAGTCATTTCTGAGATCTTCTGGTCCATCCCGACCTTTATATTCTTGCAGATTCTGTCCATCTCTAGCTCCTCCCTTTGGCCTCTTGTCCAGAGATTTCAGTTTATTCCACTTTGATCTGTAGTCTGTTTACATGCAGCTCTCTCCCTCGCCCTTCCCCCAGGGTAGACTTCTCCCTGTCACTTATACTGTGGGCCTGCTGGGCAGCCAAATTGATTTTCACTTTACCATGTCAGGGCTGCAATCCATACGGAGATTCTGGAAGCACAGAGATGTTTGGAAAATATGAGCATTAATTTGGAATGAGATCTAACCTAAAATCACCTTGTGATTTAAGGAGCACCTTGTGTTTTGACAGAAGACACTATTGCTGGGTATAGTTGAGTATTTTTCTGAAATACAAGTTGTTTTACATACATGGCAGGATGGAAAGGCCTGTTATTATACTATCACTCTTCAACCACCACTGTGCAAAATTTGTCATCATTTTAAAACATACATAGGGACCAGATATAAAAGTTCACTTCTCTATCATCAATAAGCCACCTATCTGGATTCTTCCCTTGTGTAGCAAAGTGAAATTTCATTGGATTGATCCAATACAGATTTGGGTTCATTTGGCTATTTGGTACTAAATATATGGTTAGTTGACCATTAAAAGCAAAATACAAGCACTGTATCCTATAAATCCAGCCTCTGTTCCCGTTAAGCCTCAAGTTCTTAGACAGTTTCTCAAAAAACTCCTTTGAACAAAATATCATTAGTCTATCTCCCTTATTCCTATCAAACTCTTTATACCCAGGCCTCCTGAGACCTTGGTATAGAGAGTGTGGCTCATGAACCAGGAGCATCTGTATTACCTGGGCAAGGAAAATGCAGAATCATAGGCCCCTACCTAGCATTTGCATTTTAACAAAATACCCTGGGAAATCCTATCACATTAAAACTTAGGAAGCTCTAGATTAGGAAAGCTAGCAATTTTCCAGAGTCTATTAGTGGAGATATAGCTCAGTTGGTAGAGTGCTTGCCTTGCTTGCACAAGGCCCTGGGTTCAATCCCCAGCACCACAAAAATAAATTAATTAGAATTTAGTGGTTAAAGAATAAGAGACTATAGTGGAAGGCATCTGGGCTTTGGAGTCTGATACACCTAAACTCAAAGCTTGGGCCTTGTTCTTTCTAGTTCTGGAAATTTAGGCAAGTGGTTGTGTTCTCTGAGATCGAACTCTAGCATCTGTACCTTGTAACTTATCAAATTATTTTTTGATGAGAATTAAACAGGATGTACTCATACAAGCAGGGTATACTCACCCACAGATGATGCGTAATACATGTTAAGCTTCTTATCCATTTCCTACCATATGTCTCTTCTTCATTCTTGATGGTTCTGTGTTTTGAGTATCACAAATTCTTTGAAGCATGATTATGCACTTTTTATATATGCAGACATAAATGCGTCTAAATATACATGTCCTGTAAAATAATATAATTGACAACCCAATTCACAAAATAGAGCTAAAAATTTTTGATCAAATACCCAAGAGTCCCAGTTGAATTAGAATGAAATTATTGATGGAATCAGCACATGCTGCAATGTTTCTTTCTTCCTGTGATGTGACTGACAAACAGCTCTAGGCTCTGAGCCAAATGTTGACATATATGAAGTGTATCTCTGCTCTCTTGTCACTTATCAGGCCATCATCTTCTTTGCATTTTGGAGCTCATTGTCTGTCACACTTTATCCTGAAACTGCCTGTGGGTCTGATTCTGATAGCTCTATATTAATATGTTTCTCCATTTGATTATTCCTCCTCTTCTAAAAAAAAAAAAAAAAACAAAAAAAACAAAAAAAAAAAAAAAAAACTCTTGTTCTTGATTCTTTAGTCTCCAATGTCAAAGTCAGGTGCTCATTCTGCCCTGCAACAGTGGTGTCCAAAATGCGATCTCTGGACCAGAAGCAGAAGCAGAATTTGCAAACTCATTAGAAATGCAAATTCCATGCCCTGCCCTAGACCTTATGAATTAGAACCTCTGAGTAGGGTCCAAAAATTTGTGTTTTAATGAGTCTTCCAGATGATGCTGACATGTTCAAGTTTGGGAACCAAAGGTATAAGAGAGAACTACAGAATAGAAGAGACTGTGGGACTCCAATCACAGCATGATTTTCCAGTTGTAAAAGTCTCCTAGATATTACCTGGCTTAGGGTTCTCCACCATGGCTGCATACTGGAATCCCTGGTGGCTTTAAAAATTATTGATGCTTAGGCTCCCATCCTAAAGATTAGGGCTAGCTAAATTCTAATTAGGCCTGGGGTACAGCCTGGGTATTGTTCCCCCCCTCCCATCCAGGTCATTCTGAAGAATCAGAGTTCTCAGAGCTGAGAACCACCAATATTGACTCACCTGGGAGCTCTAACTATCTTCACCTGGGCCCATCGGACCCAAATCCCATGGGACTGGGTATCTGTCAGTTGTAATAAGACCTCTTCCCTGGTAAATGGGAAGGTTGTGAGTCACTCGTCAAGTTGAATGCCTTTCTAGATGAGGAAATGTGAAAATCTCCACCAAAAGTCTATGCTTGGGAGTCACTGCCTACAGTTTCCCATTCTTTGCATTTTAACTGGGAACAACTCAAAGAAGAAGGCTGAAAAACAAGAGAACCCCAGGTGTTTTAGTCAGCTTTTCTTGCTGCTATGACTAAAAGGACCTGACCAGAGCAACTGTAGAGGAGGAAGGTTTATTCAGGGGCTCATGGGTTTAGAGGTCCTAGTCCATAGAAGGCTGGCTCCATTTCTCAGGGCTCGAGGTGAGGCAGGACATCATGATGGAAGAGTGTGGCAGAGGAAAGCTGCTCACATCATGGTGATTAGTAAAACACACACACAGAGAGAGAGAGAGAGAGAGAGAGGGGGAGAGTCCACTCACCAGATATAAAAAGTCTCTTTCAGGTGATTCTGAAGTATAGTCAGAGCTGTACTTCATGCCCCAATTCCCACCTCCTCTAGCCACACCCCACCACTTCAGTTACTACTCAGTTAATCCCTATCAGGAGATTAAATCACCTATTGGGTCAAGACTCTTACAACCCAATCATTTCTCCTCTGAACCTTCTTGCACTGTCTCACATGTGAGCTTTGGGGGGACACCTTACAAACCATAGCACCAGGCCTTTCCACCAGTCTTTGGAGATACCTGGGGATTGGGACATTCCCCCACCTTGTGGGATGTGTTCCCTTCCTCTTCCACATCCCTTCGCAGGCCAAGTTGCCACTGACAAAAAGCCCTTCTGCTGTACACTATGACAGTGGACAGGAGGCCCAAAGGCACAGTGTGATTAGGACTGTAATGTCTTTTTCACTGATTTGATAAGTTTTGTTTTACCCTATAGGATTTACAGAAAAAAGATTTCTGCAGCAGGGTCTAATGTGGCTTTAAAATGTCACAGCCATCCTTCCTAGGACCACAAAAGTGCTTTTGCCTAGATAAATGTCATCCTAGACCTAGGGCATCGCCAGGATTATAACATTATTGAATTTTCCGTCTGTACTTTTAATTTGCATGTTGTAAAAATAAACTAAAGATTTTATACAAAAATTAGTTCTGAGGTGACCAGATAGATTTTTCCAGTTCCCATTAAGTCAGTGCGTCCTCTGGTGAAGAAAGGAAAGATAATACCTTGCCTGGGAACTGGAAGACAGACTCCAAGACATCGCCTGAGTCTCTTCCTGCCCTGGACAAGGTTAAAGCAGAACTATTTTCAACATTTCCTTGTTCTCACCTCTTCTTACATCATCTGTGTTTCCCAGGGATTTAGTACCCTAGGTAAATTCTTTTGAACAATTATAATCCCAGCATCAACACTTACTAGCTGTGTGACCTTGAACCAGTTCACCTCCCTGGGCTTCTGCTCCCACCTCTCTAAAACAAGGAGAACATTAGCACCTCCATTGCAGGGTTCTCGAGACCATTAGAGGACTGAACACAGGCTCTCAAGCACTTGCTGCCTGGCATGCAATGAGCAATATACAAATGCCTGCTGTCTTATTACCAGCAAGCACAGTTCCTTTTTCCATCTTCTCCAGACAAGGAAAATCACAACCAATAGCTTCTTCATTCAAAAATTTTTTAAAAACCCTACATATATTAAAATCATTCATCAAATGTTACTCTCTAGTAACCAACCCCAAACTAAGGCCTAGTTTCTATTCTATAAATTACTTTAGTGACTTTTTTTTTTTTCTTTTGGAAACATCTTCAAATTTTCACAGGAGTTTTAATGTTATAACCAAGAGTGGACACTTTCTTTAGGGTCTGATGAATATCTGTTCTGGTGGAAAACCCAGATCTGGCCCTCTGAATTACACGTAGTCTCCCTGAGGTTAATGCTCAGCTAGGACAGCCAACCGTTGTGGTTTGCCCTGAAATGAGGGACATGTTTTTCACCCAGTGTTCAGACTGTGGCCAGCTGGGACCTCATGTCTTGGCAGGGGCAGCTTGGTGTGCAGCCACACTAAAAATCCTTAATACCAGGGTACCCAAATGCCTGACAGTGACCAGCTTGTCAAATTCATCCCAATAGAAATACAAGAAATGAATGGGTAAAGACCAATCTCTGACAGTAAACACTGAGAAGACCAGAGTGTTCTCTTGATTGAATTATGTGGCTGTTGAACTTGGATGGGTCTCTTAACCCCTCTGAGATCCAGTTCTATTATTTAGTAAAGTGGATGTAGTGTAATATTCCTATCTCAGGGCAGTTGAAAAGACTGATCTGGGCAATGCACCCTCTGTGCTCCCCCATAAGTGTTCATTGCACTCAGGCCTGAGTTAGAACTGTTTCTCCCATTGACTTTTGGCTAGTTTCCTTCCTTTCCTGATCCTCCCTTTTCTCACCAGGGAGGTTGGGAATCACAACATCTCCCTTTCAGAACTTTTCTACCCCACCTGGAGCATGGACCTCTATTTCTCCTAGGTTATCCAGTTTATCGGCATATAATGGTTCTTGACAGTCCCTTAAGATCCTTTTCCTTCCTGAAGCATCTATTGTAATGACTCTACTTTTTCCCCCCATATTTCTTAGTCTATGGGCATAAGGAGGGGATTTTCTGAGAGTATTTTAATAACTTCCATCACATTGGGCTGATTGCATTCAAGGTCAGAGCCATGGGATTTTAGGTTGCGCAAACTCATCACAAACTCATTGGTCTCTCAGGTTGCTGTGCATGTCAGGTTCTTTATCATTATTATGGTGTTTGGGGAGAAGAACGCTGATTGTGTATTGATCACAGAAGTTTTGAGATTCAAACCTACCTATTAAACTATAGGATTTTATTTTATTTATCACTAGTTTTAATTGTATCAAGTGTTACATTTTTATTTAAAAGGGTAATTATTGAAGTCTTTAGACCATAAGGTGTTATATTTCTGCCACTACAAAAAAAAAATATTAAATTCTTAAGGTTAGTTAATGCCTATTCAAATACAATCTAGGAGTTATTTACAAAGTTAACATTCTGGCTGATGCATATATAATCTTTCCCCTGAGAAATCTCTGCAGGTTACCCAGAATATTGGAAAGCTCATAAAAATATTTTGTTCAGTATTTGAAATGTGCTTTACTACTGTTAATAGAGTGAGCTATGTACAAGGAGATTATAAAACATGTGAACATGGCTAGTTGAATCAAATCAGTGACTATCTACTTTGGCCTCACTTTGCTGTTGTTTGGGAGCTTTAAAAAGATTGAGTCTGGGGGCTGGGGTTGTGGCTCAGTGGTAGAGCGCTCACCTAGCATATGCGCAGCCCGGGTTTGATCCTCAGCACCATGTAAAAATAATGCATTGTGCACAACTAAAGCAAATAAATAAATATTTTAAAAAAAGATTGAGTCTGACTTCTCAAAAGAAGCATCAGTGGCATATATATATATATATATATATATATATATATATATATATATAAATGTTCAAAATCTTTAGCCATCAGGGAAATGCAAATCAAAAGTACATTGAGATTTCATGTCATCCCAGTCATGGCTATTAGCAGAAAAATAATAACATGTTGGCAAGGATATGGGAGAAAAGGAACCCTTATACATGGTTGGTGGGAATGTAAATTAGTACAGCCATTATGAAAGCAGCATGAAAGATTCTCAGAGAACTAAAAATGGATCTACCATACAATCCATGTGCATACCCACTTTTGGGTATGGTCCTGAAGGAAATGAAGTCAGTATACAAAAGAGATACCTGCACACCTATATTCATTACAGCACTATTCATAGTAGTTAAGCTATGGAATCAGCCTAGCATACATCAAGAGATGAAAGGATAAAGAAAAACAAAATGTGTGTGTGTGTGTGTGTGTGTGTGTGTGTAAAATATACATGTGTGTGTAATATATATGATATGCATATGAAATCGAGTAGTATTAAGCCATAAAGAGTGAAATCATGTCATTTGCAGGAAAATGGCTTCAACTAGAAGTCATCATGTTAAGCAAAATAAGCCAGACACAGACAAGTACCTCATATTTTCTTTCCTATGTGGATTAGAAAAAAAAATCTTTTAGAGGGACTGCTAGAGAGGTAAGAGGACCTGGGTTAAGAGAAGGTGGTTGGAAAGGTGGATGGATCAAAGTATGATATATGCATAGATAGAAGTGTCAAAATGAAAGCCATTTATATATAATTGATATACATTAATAATTATAATATGAAAATAAACCATGGTACATCCAAAAAAATTTTAAGAACTATTCAATTATGACTAAGCATTTAAACAAAACACAAGAGGCTGGGGTTGTGGCTCAGTGGTAGAGAGCTCGCCTAGCATGTGTGCAGCCCTGGGTTAGATCCTCAGCACCATGTAAAAATAAATAAAGGCATTGTGTCCAACTACAACTAAAACATTAAAAAAAAAAAAACCCACTAAAACACAAACAAAAAGACCGAGCCTAAATTCCTATCTGTTTTATTAATCTAGAGTATGATCTATACTTTAGCATTTTTAGAATTTATTTTGAAATAATTATACAGTCACAGAAGTTGCAAAGACAATCAGTGAGGTCCCTTGGACACTCCACTGAGCTTCCCTCAGTGGTAATAGCTTGTGTGACCAAAGCCCACATCAAAGCCAAGAAATTGAATCAGAATAATAATCCTAATTAGAAGACTATATAATTTATTTAGATTTTACCAGTTTAAGCATGGGGACAATCTAAAGCCCCTCAGATGAATCTATAAGATAGCCAGTGTTGAAAACTTCTGTCCAAAATGGCTATTCAAGGTTCCTTTTAACCATAAGTCAGTGATTCTATGCACACACAAAGTGAACTACACAGAGACACAGAAAGACAAGTACTGTTGAACCCGCACTCACACATACATGTCCTAAAAACTTAGGACCCTTAACGACAGGTTGCAGAATTAAAGTGACATTTAAAAACAAAGTGAACTGCTACAGAACTGTACTTCACAACATTACAAAATATAGCCTTGTTTCAATCCTATGTCTAGTAGAAGATGTCTGCCTTACCTGAAAAAGTAAACTAAGGGTTATGATTCCTTGAATTAAAGTCCACTTCAGTAAGTAGAAGTCACTTCCATGGGTTTTGAAAGTGTTTATATGCACCACTCAGGTTTTATAGTCCAATAACATGGTAAGATTCCTCTCGTGAGCATCATTATAAATATGAAATACCCATTTATCATGCTCCAAATGCACGTCAGCATCTGCTGTTCTCTGTAAATAAATCAGTGTTTCCTTCTCTGCACCCAGGAACTTAAACACTGTCCTGGGCAAGTTTCCATACCTTTTCTCTTTAAAAAAGAGTTGAAATAGGTATTAATGAGAGAAGCAGTGGGAGTAATGAATAAACCTCCCATCTCATCCTAGCATCTACTCTCCAGCATTAACCATGAGGTTAAATAGAGACATTTGTAAGCAGAACAAGTTCCAAGCCAGACCTGTATCAGGGTACAAAAGCTTGTCCTCACCTTAAATGGATGGAGACGTCCCCAGATTTGGGATGCGGTTTTCATGAAGATGTTGGTAAAACCTGGCCCTAGTCTTCTAGGATTCATTTACCAAGGGTTGTCCATGTAGGACCCATCAGATTTCCCCTGCTCCTCCAGGACAGTCCTCTGAACTGTTCCAATATGCAGTTGCCCCCAGTTCTTTCAGAATTTCTAGACAAGAATTTGACCGAAGACTCCAGGTGTGGAGAGGGTAGATTGTCTCCCTTTCTGCATCTTCATTTTAGGCAGTGGAGCCTTTTTTTCCTCTGATCTCTCCAAGGTACTCAGTGTCCCCATATTACCCTGACAACTTCCTGTTCCTGGCCCGAAGCCTGCATCTCTGGGGAGACACTTATTTGGATGAGTTCCATCCAGTTAGAGAGCACAACAAATACTTGAGTTTTGAGAATATTCTTTCTCCATAACATTTTGGGGAGAGGTTCAGGTCTGAAATGGCATTTCCAGGAGCACAGGGAGAGTTTCTGGTGACCCAGGAGAGGCAGTGATGGAGGCACATGTCCTTCAGCTAGTGTGAAGTGGGGATCAGTGCACTGATGAGGCCTCCTCATCCCTAATGCATATCTTCCTGCTCAGAACACTGGACATCAGTCCTGAGACAAATAAGATGGAGAGAAAGAGTTCATTCTCAGAGATTTTGGTATAAATAACCCTCCTTCCTTTTTACTCCATCTATTGAGCCATCATTTTTTTTTAATTACCTGCAAATTTGTAGCATCCTAAAAGTCACTTGACCATGTTGACTGTTATGTATGTTGGAGACCAGCTGGATTAAGACAACAGTGTCTGGGATGTTCCCCAGGTCAAACCTTCCCCATGATCAGAGAAGGTGATTGGCTCATTGCCATGATTTCGGTGATCCCAGGAAGGACCTCTCAGGAACTGCCTTCACCCACCAGGTCATGCCTTTTGTTCATGGTTTATGCTTGTTGGGGGATGTTGAAATTCAAATATATTCTGAGAAAGGTAACATGCTTTTAAAAATAAGAATCATTTATTTACAGTGGGAAGCATCTCAGCCTTTCTAGAAGCAAGCATTGAGTACAGGGAAGAGGTAATGAAGCTCTAAATACACAGAGCTCCTGAGGACACAGGAGGGGAAGTCTAGGCAGCTGGGAGCCACAGAAAATTGTCACCCTCCTCTCAATTTCCTGACTTCCCAACTGCCCCACCCTAGTTATAAAAATAAACAAGGAGCTGCACCATCAGCTCCCCGCCATCTGCAATTGCATGGGGTGTGCTTGTTTTGTTCATCCATCATTGCTGATGGTATTTATTATCTGGGTCTTATTGGACCACTTATTTTCCTGTCTGTGAGCTGGCCTATTCTGCCTGCTTGGCAATGTGTGCTGTTTACTAGAGGAGCTATTAAATTTCTTACCTGTGTATCTTGTGAGAACTGCAGCTAGAAGATAAAGCTTCTTGGAGTGTGGAGCATTGGTATGCGAGAGACTTTTAAGGACGTGGCTGCCTTCAAACCCTGGCTAAGGAATCTAGATTAGAATCAAAATGGAAACCTCCACACCAGCTGCCCCTCTGGGTTCCCAAAGTCCACGCTAACAAGTCAAGTTCCCGGCTCAAAATGTCTCGACTAGAACACTAGCGTGTGAACAGGTTTATGTGCCAGAATAAAACTCGGATATCACTAAGAAGTGCCTGAAATGGAACAGAAAGCTTTGGTGGTGAGATGTGAAATGCTGGAAAGGTTCTGTACCTTGGAAACTGCTGATAATAGGGTATCAGGACAGAGTTGTGGAGCCATACATAGCTAGGTCGAAATCCTGGTCCCATTTGCCAGTGAGATGACTCTCGGAAGTTTTTTAACCTTTGCATTTTAAGCAGTAATTGCACTGCTAAGCACAGATCCACAGATTCAATGACAACTGTTGGGATGTTTACCCATGTGTCACACTCTTCTGGTCACTTTTGTATCAGCTCATTTGGGCCTCCCAGCAACCCTAGAAGATAATGCTGTTATTGACCACCAGACATTGAGGCACAGAGAGAATGACTTGCCCAGGGTCTAGTTGTTGCCTCTCTTCTAAAAGGCATTGTAGTACCTGGATTCCAGGCCAGGATTCTTGGGTTTGACCCCCAGCTCTGCTGTTAACTGTTAAAGGGCTCAGGATAGTGTTTGCCACATAAACACTCCTGGGTAGTATTTCATTAGAGGGAGGCAGGATTGCTGATTTCGACGTAATTTCCAGTTGCAGAAAAAAAGCCATTTAGGCTCCTATGTGTCCTTTTCAGTGGCTTCATTCAGCTCAGAGCTTGCTTCAGCATGTCAATAATTAGATCAGTATAACCTTTTCTGTTCTTGGGATGTAGGCTCAAGAAATAACATAATTTATACCAGGCGGGTCTCCTCAGGTGCTGTGCCTCCAAAACCACTCCCTCCCTGCTACTCTGCAACTAGTGGTTTTGCATTCCCCAGACACAAAGGGAACCTTGTCATGAAGCAGCTCCCCTCCCTCTTGGCTAGTCTCCAGGAAGCTCCATTCAACCTACTTGGAAACAAAGCAAAATCTTGCAACATCGACCATTGCTGTAGCGGAGGATCTGGACAGACACATGCAGTATAATACAATATTCCTTAGTGTTATTCAATACAGGCTTTTTTTTTGGGGGGGGGGGGGGGGGGTAACAGGGATTGAACTTAAGGGCACTCATCCACTGAGCCACATCCCCAGCCCTAATTTGTATTTTATGTAGAAACAGGGTCTCACTGAGTTGTTTAGCACCTTGCTGTTGCTGAGGCTGGCTTTGAACTCATGACTTTCCTGTCTCAGCCTCCTGAGCCACTGGGATTTCAGGCATGCACCACTGTGCCTGGCTAATACAGGTTTTTTTTTTTTTTTTTTTTTTTCTTAAAGAATGAAGTTAACATTTATTTTACTTTCGCTATGTAAAACTGAAAAATACATTCACTTGAGAATAAGCAGAAAAGAAAAAAAAAACATAAACAAACTATTTAAATATAAAAAGTTCCATGAAACCAGAAAAAACCCATTAGGTCATTAGAAAATATCAACATAAACAATGATTTTATGCTCTTTTGAACAAAATCAGGTTTTCTTGGTTTGTTTTTTTCAAATTTATTTTTTTATTCTAAGTTGTTAGAAATGACAGCAGGGGCTGGGATTGTGGCTCAGCGGAAGAGCGCTCACTTAGCACGTGCGCGCCCCGGGTTCGATCCTCAGCACCATGTAAAGAATAAAGGCATTGTGTACAACTAAAACAAATAAATATTTTTAAAAATGACAGCAGAATGTACTACATTTCATATTATACTTGTAGAGCACATTTTTACATATCTCTGGTTGTATACAAAGTATATTCACACCATTAATGACTTCATACATGCACTTAGGGTAATAATATCCATCTCATTTTACTATCTTTTTTTTTTTCTTCACCCTTTTGCCACCTCCCTTCCCCTCCCTCCCCACTGGCCATTCTAGTGTTCCTCTAATCCTCCTATGCTCCCCATCCCAACCCCACTGTGAATCGGCTTCCTTTTATCAGAGAAAACATTTGGCATTTGACTTTTTGGGATTGGCTAACTTCACTTAGCATTATATTCTCTAACTTCATCCATTTACCTGCAAATGCCACGATTTTATTCTCTCTTATTGCTGAGTAATACTCCATTGTGTAATACAGGTTTTTGATCCAACTTCTACCTCTGTTATATTTGACTCATCAGATATTTGTTGAAGAGTTACTATGAGTCATTGCTATTGTAGATGTTATGGAGAAAGCACTGAATGCAACCACCAATGTTCCTGCCCTCAGGGATCTTACATTCTAATGGAGAAAACCAATACCAAAGCAAACATGTGATATGATAGGTGGGAATAGGCACTACTGGGAAAAATAAAGTGAGGTAAGGATTTAAAGGTCAATGGTATCGAATAATAGGAAGTCATTGGGAGATATTGAGAGCAGTAAATAATGTAAACTGGTTTTTGAAATGGTGGGTATTCTGGCTTCTATGTGGAAATAGACTGTATTAGAAGCAGAGGAGAAGCTGGAAGATGAGTCTGGATGCTCTGGCATTAATCAGATAAGAGAAGATAAAAGTTTGCACCAGGAGTGGAAAAGGAAAGAAAGTCAGATCTGATATGAACTTTGAAGGTTCAGTCAACTAGTTTTTTGGATGATCCAGAGATGATTTCAAGGGACTGAACCCCAGGTGACCAGCATTGCCCTTCCCTGTGCAAGATTGGCATTAACTGACTTGTATCGTCTGTGAATGCCCTTCTTTTCCTTTTAGATTTAAAATTCTTTTAAGATTGGTTTTCCTTTACATTTTTCCTCCCTTTATTAGTAACCCTTACAATGCTTTCCACATAGTAAATGCACAAGAAAAGCTGTGAAGAAAAGTAATTTTTAATGTTTAACATGCCTATTAGTGAATAAGTATCCCTAAAGTTTAATCTTAGCTCTGGATTGGCTGTATGGTTTTGGGGAAATGGCTTATTTTCTAACTTAAATTTCCTGATGTGAATTGGGATTCATCATGCTTGCATATATAATATAGATATGATGTCAATATACTTAATGCTAGGTGGCAAACAATTTGAGGATTTGGGATAGGGAGTCCTCAATGATCTGCAGTGGGAGAAAGGAGAGTGGGAATTAGGGAAATGTCTTACTGAAGCACCTTTAACATTAGCACTTCAGACTTGGAAGACCTGTTGTCGCCACTCCCCCAGGACTTTGGCAGATACTGTTGATTGATTCTCCCTGGGTGGTCCAGAAAAAATAGCTTCAGAATCTTTTATTCACCTTTTTTTTAAAAATTGGTGTCTTATAGTTGTACATAATGGTGGGATTTGTTATTACATATTTGTACTTGCACACAATATGGCAATATAAACTGGCCAGTATCATTCCCCAGTATTTCCCCTTTTCCTCCCTCTCTTCCCCTTTTCTCTGCTGCTCTCCCTTCCATTTTCATGAGACCCCACCCCACCCCCCCACACACATGCATTTGTTTTCCTTTTTCCTCTCTAGCTCCCACATATAAAAGAAAATATATCACCCTTGACCTTCTGAGTTTGGCTTATTTTGTTTAATGTAATGTTCTCAAGTTCCATTCATTTCCCTGCAAATGACATAATTTCATTTTTCTTTATGGCCAAATAAAACACTATTGTGTGTGTATACCACATTTTCTTTATCCATTCATCCATTGAAGGACACAGGCTGGTTCCATAGTTTGGCCATAGTGAATTGTACTGCTGTAAACATGGGTATGCATGCATTGCCATAGATGAAGACTTCAATTCTTTAGGATAAGTACTGAGGAGTGGTATAGCTGGGTCATGTGATGGTTCTATGCCTAGACTTTGATGGCTTGAGAATCTTAACACCGCATTTCAAACTGCCACCTGCCTGACCCAATCTCTTCATCTAACTTTGGAGGAAATCAGAGCCCAGAAATGACTTTTGCCAAGTCACCAAGTCAACCAGGCTGTTACAGGCAAAACGAAAGCTTATATCCAAACCTTGATTTCCATTGGCAGGATGATAAGGGCTCCAGAGGCCAGGCCAGATGGGATAAGAGAAAACTGTAGAGACATGTGAATGGGGAGTGGGGCTCCAGCTTTGTTGAGGAGCCTAGGAATCCCCTCACAATGGAGTCGGAAGAGAATGTACCGTCTCACTAGATGGTACCTGTACCACTGAGGAAAGGCTTGCTATTGCCAAGGGTTCTTGTTTCACTCTAGAACTGTTTAAGGACAAAGGAGATGTCCATTTAAATCACCGAGGCTGGGCTGTGATTTGACATGCTAATCCTACCATCAATGTGGAAAATTTTTTATTTCTTTCTTTAAAAACTTGCAGAGTTAAAGAGCATGTTCTCATTGCTTATTGAATCTGGATTCAGTCATATTAGAAATGCCACAAAATAGCCATTTAAATTTCTCCAACATATAATGTGACACAAACAGTATTTCAGTTGTTTCACGAGAAGTGCCATCATGTGCCTTTTTTTTTAATTTTCTTTTTTTTTTTTTTTTAGTTGATGGACCTTTATTTTATTTATTTATCTATATGTGGTGCTGAGAATCAAACCCAGTGCCTCACACATGCAAGGCAAGCGCTCTACCACTGAGCCACAAACCCAGCCCCTGGAAATCTAGCATTTTGTGGTTGAAAATGATGACTGCATCATTTAATCACAATGTGGTGTTCTGTGAGGTCCTCCGTGGAGCCACGCTGTATTCTACAGGCTTTGAACAATGAGAGGACATACTTATTTATTCTCAAATAGGCTTGGTTTATTCATTTAATCTGCCACGAATGAAATATGACTTTTGTTCTCTGAAAAGGTTTCTGTTAAACAGTTGTCTGCTGTGAGCCGTTCCAAATGCAGGATGGGAGAACAACCCTGAGCTGAACTTTCCTCTGTGGGAAACCTGGACATTCTGAACAATGGCTGGTTTTCATTGTTTTTGTTTTTGTTTTTTCCTGCCAGAATCCTTTGAAATACCATTAAGCTTTCTTATGCAGTTGATAATTCTATTTTTAATGGACTGTCTTTCTTTGGGATTCTAGTGAATTGCAATGTTTTTGATAACATGGAAAATATAATGAAAATTCACATAGAAAAAAATCCATCTCCTTATAAAATATGTAGAAGATACTTGTCCCTTATGATTTTATTGAGTCATTAATAGTACACTTGTAAACATGATTTAAAATATTTTAAATTTGAATTTACAGTTTAAGCCAGAAAAAAAACTTCTGAGCTCAAAGGACTCAGAGCAGTGATTAAAGCTGTAGAATTTTCATGCACCTAACTCCAATGCCATTTTCCAGACATTGTGCCCTAATGTGAAGGGCATGTATTGGGAGGAGGGTGATGGAATGAAAGACCTTGAGGCATGACCTGGCCTGCATTGCATGTGTCCACCTAGGATGGGGAACTCAATTTCCCTATGTATAAAGCACAGGTATAGGACTGATTAATTTCAAAGGCTTTTCAGAGAAATGCCATTATGCAAACTATAGTGTTGTATTTTCCAATTTTTTCTTTAAACAATAGGTTGATCTCCCCGAACCCCTTGCTCCATTATTAAAGCAAGAAAATGCATTTCAGACAACTCAGGAAATGCAGAAAAATAAAAATAGAAAAGCAGTTCTTTCAATCCATATTTAAGCACTACTAATGTTTTGGTACATTTCCTTTTCAGGGTTTTTATATGTATGTGTCTTACATGTAATGGCTCTAACTGTAAGCATATTTTACATCATTTCCGATGGCACTAATTCCTTTGAAAACGTACTTTTAGTGAATACTTAATGTCTCATACCATATAAGCTTATCATAGGTCATTTAACTAGTCTTTAATGCTTTTATACATATGCTATTAGTACTTTTTACTATTTAACTATTGCATATACGAATCTATATTGCCATTGATTTGTTTGAAGGTATTCCCAAACATATTAACAATGAAAGATTAGGCATATTTATTTTAATATTTTTACCAAATTTTGCATTAGCATTATGCTGTCTTCGTGAAGTGAAGTGGGAAATATTTCTTCCGTTTTCTGAATTAGTTTATATAAAATTGGTGTGTAGTTCATTGATTTTGCAATTTCCTTCTTATTGACATAGATACCTGTCGTGAGCGGCACTGTTAATAATTACTCGGAGGCAGATTGTCTTTAAATGCAAGCATATATTCAATCATACCAATCATCAAATATAAACAGTTAATGCAAAAAGTGTTGGGTATGCTGGAGCACCCTAATTAGCATTCAATGCACACTAAGTAAACACTATAAGCAAATCACACAATCCTAGGGCAACCACAAGCCCCAAAATACCCCCAAAAATCATATATATGCCATGCGACTTCTCTTAACCAAAGAGCAGATGTTGTCCTTGGCTGGTGGTTCTCTCCAGTCAATGACTGGACATCAGGGACTGGTGGAGTTAGTCTGGAGATGGACAGTAAGGCAGCCAGTTTCACCTATGTCCTCAGGAAAAAGCTCTTCAATGTGGCAGGACAGGCAATTTAAATACAGTTCCAAGTTGGTGGTATACACTGATGATTGGTTAGATTGGTTACACCCAGTGAAAGTCAATGTCCATTGGTTATATCCAGTGAGGTGATGTAATTGCAACTGGGCATGTTCTTTGTGCATGTCCACAGAGCTGTGCTCCCTATCAGTTGTAACCAGTCATTGCTAAGCATGCCTATGGCTGGTGTCCCTTACAGTTCTTTATCAATTGCAAGCAGACATGACTAAGCAGTTCAATGGCTGCTGTT
Source organism: Tamias sibiricus (assembly GCA_025594165.1). NCBI lineage: Eukaryota > Metazoa > Chordata > Mammalia > Rodentia > Sciuridae > Tamias > Tamias sibiricus. The sequence continues at coordinate 45,380,087 of CM046666.1, read as the reverse complement.
TCTTATGGCCAACAACTTAGTGAGTCCCAGCATGTCTATGGAAGATGCTCCATACACTACACAAAACTATAAATTTCCTTCTCAACACTGCTATAGCTATATCCCAATTTTGGTATATTGTTTTATTGTCATTTGGTTTAAAATATTATTAAAATTTCATTATAGATTCCTTCTTTGACTAAAAGGTTCTTCAGAAGAGTATTGTCTTATATCAAATGCCTGGTGTTTCTAGATGTACTGTTTTTATTGATTTCCAACTTCAGTCCACATCTTCAGGAACATCCTTTATGTCAGCAGTTACTGAAATGTTGATTTCACTATCTTCATACAAGTAAAAGTTATTAAACTCCCAAAGAGCTTTTATTTATGTGGGCCCTGTTTATTTATATTTATCATATTGAATTTAAAACTGAGAGCTTTTAAAAATCAACATTTATCAATTCATTTAAGAATGTTAACATGAATAACATTTTAAAATATTTTTGATTCTTATTAGTTATACATAACATTAGGATTCATTGTTGACATAATTGTAAAAGCATGAAATATAATGTGTTCTAATTCAGTTCCCAGTACTTCTCTTTTTCTCTCCTCTTCTCCCTCCCCAGTTCCCTTCACTCTACTGATCTTTTTCCTCTTTACTTTTTACTTAAACTTTTTTAAAAAAATTAGTATCTTGTGGATTTACATGATGGTGAGATAAATTGTGGTATATTCATATGTGTACACAGGAAAGTTATGTCAGATTCATTCTACTGTTCTTCCCTTATTTTGTCCCTTCTCCCTCCTCCTCAATCCCATTGTCTACTCCACTGATCTTTCAACATGTGACCCAGCTATCCCATTCCTCAATATATAATCAAAAGATGTAAAATCAGCATAGTATAGTTATGCAGCAACATCAGTGTTTATAGAAGCACAATTCACAATATCCAGGTTATGGAACTAGACTAGGTGCCTTTCAAGAGATGAATGGATAAAGAAAATATGGTGTATATACACAATGGAGCATTAGCCATAATAAAAGAATGAAATTATGGCATTTTCTGATAAGTGGACGGAACTGGAGACTATCATGTTGAATGAAATAAGCCAGACCCAAAAATTACAAGGTCAAATGTTTTCTCTGATATGTAGAAGTTAGTCCAAAAGAAGGGGACCAGAATTTGTTAACATGTATTTTTGATTGCCATTTAACTGATGTGAAATGAAATCTTTTTTTAATATTTTATTAGTTGTTGCTGGACATTTATTTATATGTGGTGCTCAGAATCAAACCCAGTGCCTCACACATGCTAGGCAAGTGGTCTACCACTGAGCCACAACCCCAAACCTCAGTGTAGTTCTAATTTGCATTTCCCTGATTGCTAAGGATGTTGAATATTTCTTTCATATATTTGTTGGCCATTTGCATTTCTTCTTTTGAGAAAATAACTGTTTAGTTATTTTGCCATTTATCAATGGGGCTATTTGTTTTTTGGTTAAGTTTTTTGAGCTCTCTATATATTTGATTCTGAATCACCTATTGGAAGAGTAGCACACAAAGATTTTCTGTTATTCTGTAGACTCTCTCTTCATGCTCTTGTTTCCTTTGCTGTGCAGAAACTTTTAAATTTGAGGCCATCCCACTTATTGCTTCTTGGTTTTATTTCTTGAGTTTTAGGAGTCTTATCAAGGAAGTTGGTGTCTTGCACCAATGTCGGCATGTGGACCCTATGTTTTCTTCCAGCAATTGAAGCACTTCTGGTCTAATTTCTAGATCTTTGAACGACCTTGAGTTGTTTTGTTTTTGTTTTTGTTTGTGTTTTTGTTTTTTACAGGGTGAGAGAGGATCTCATTTCTTTTTTCTATCTGTGGATATCCAGTTTTCCCAGCACCACTTGTTAAAAATGCTCTTTTCTCCAATGTATGGTTTTGACAGCTTTGTCAAGGATCAGATGACTGTTATCTATCTGGATTTGTCTCCATATCTGCTATTCTATTGGTCCTCCTGTCTTGTCTTTATGCTAGTACGTTGCTGTTTTGGTTCCTATAGTTCTGTAGTATAATTTGAGGTCAGATATTGTGATGCCACCAGCATCACTCTTCCTGCTTAGTATTGCTTTTATCTGGGTCCTTCATACTTCCATATGAATTTTAAGATTGTTTTCTCTAGTTCTGTGAAGAATGTCACTGGTTTTGATGAGGATCATGTTGAATCTGTATGTTATTTTTGGTAACATGTCCATTTTGACAATATTAATTCTATCTATCCAAGAACTTGGGAAGTCTTTTAAGGTCGTCTTCAATTTCTTCAGTGTTCTACAATTTTCACTATAGAGGTCTTTCACCTCCTTGGCTAGATGTATTCCCACATTTTTTTTTTTTTTTTTTTTTTTTTGTGGCTCTTGTGAATGGAATAGTTTTCCTGATTTCTTTCGTACCAGATTCATTATCAGAGTGCAGGAGAGCTATTGATTTTTCTATGTTGATCTTATATCCTGCTACTTTGCTGAATTTATTTATCAGCTCTAGAAGCCTTTTGGTGAGTATTTTTGGTCTTCTAAGTATAGAATCATGTCGTCAGCAGATATAATTTCACTTCTTTTCCTATTTGTATCCCTTTAATTTCCTTCTCTTGCCTGATTGCTCTGGCTATAGTTTCAAGAATTATATTGAACAGAAGTGGTCTGAACAGCCTTGTCTGTTCCCGATTTTAGAGGAAATGATTTGTTTTTCTCCATTCAGTATGACATGAGATTTGGGTTTGTCATATATAATCTTTATGATATTGAGGTATATTTCTTCTATCCCTAATTTTTCTAGTGTTCTTAACAGAAATAAGTGTTGGATATTATCAAAGGCCTTTTCTGCATCTGTTAGACCATCAGGTGATTTTTGTCCTTGATTCTATTTATGGGATGAATTACATTAATTGATTTGGATATATTCAACTAGACTTTCATTCCTGGAATGAAACCCACTTGATCATGGTGTACAATCTTCTTAGTTTGTTTTTAAATGCAGATTGCTAGTATTAAGAATTTTTGCATCTATGTTCATCAGAGGTATTGGTCTGCACTTTTCTTTCCTTGATGTGTTCTTATCTGATTTTGGTATCAGGGTAATACTGGCTTGATAGAATGATTTTGGAGTGTTCCCTCCCTTTCTATTTCATGGAGTAATTTAAGCAAGACTAGCATTAGTTTCTCTTTAAAGGTGTGGGAGTATTCAGCCAAAAATCCATGTGGTCCTAAGCTTTCCTTGTTGGGAGGCTTTTTATTATATTTCAGTCTTATTGCTTGAGCTTGGTCTGTCTGGGTTTTCTATATCCTCTTGGCTCAATGTAGGTAAGTCATGGGTCTAGAAATTTGCCGATATTGTCTAGATTTTCCACTTCATTGGAGTATGAGTTTTCAAACTACTTCCTAATAATCCTCTGTACAGTAATGTCTCTGTCCTTTCTCATCTCTAATTTTGTTGATTTGGGTCTTCTCTTTCTTTTTATTAGTTTGACTAAGGGTTTATCAATCTTGTTTATCTTTTCAAATAACCAGCTTTTTGTTGCATTAATTCCAGTGTACTTTTTTATTTTCAATTTAATTATTTTCAGTCCCCTACTAGTTTGGGAATTAGTTTGTTCTTGCTTCTCTAGGGCCTTGAGATGTAAATTAGGTTGTTTATTTGGGATTTTTTTTCTTTTTTTTTTTTTTTTTTTTTTTTTTTTTTACATAGGCACTTGAATTTTCCTTAGAACTGCCTTCATAATGTTCAGAGATTTCGATATGTTATCTGTTTTTTATTTGTTTCTAAAATTTGGGCTTTTATTTTTGCAAACATCTTAAATGTCTGGCTTAATTTGAAAACAACTAGATTTTCACAGTTGCTTCTTCATTCAGATTTAAAATATATATATTGTGGGGGAGGGAGGGGATGAGAAAGAGAGGCCATATTTTAATTGTTTATTCAGTCTGATAATTTCTGCTTTTAATTAAGATGTTTACAGTGATTTACACTTAAAGTAATTGGGTCAAATCTGTCATCTTAGCATTTGTTTTCTATTTGTTTCATTTGATCTCTATTCTTAGTCCTCCTTTTCCTTAAATCAATTTATGTTTTTTTGTTTTGGTTTGGTTTGGTTTTTTAGTATTCTACTTAATTTCTCCCATGAGATTTTTAGCTAGTTCTTTTTGTTATTTTTCAAGTGTTGCTTGGATCTAGAGACTATAATATACATCTTTAACATATGATAATTTAATATCATACTACTTCACAAAGTAAGTTCGTCACAGAAGCATAATGCCATTCCTAAAACCATGATCTTTGTGTTCTTGTTGTCATATATTTTACTGCTATCTATGCTGTGAACCCCAGAATTCATTGTTATTTTACCTTAATAGCATTTTTAAATGAGTTTAATGAGAAGGTCTTTTCTATTTACCCCTTCTGGTGCTCTTCATTTATTTCTTCCAATTTTGATTTCTACTGGTGTCATTCCATTTAGTCTAAAGGATTTTTAAAAACAGTTTCTAGTGTTGTAGATGGGCAGTGAGTGGATTACCTCTGCCTTTTTATTTCCTGATGAAAATGTTTTTATTTTGTCATTACATAGTTTGCTGGCTTTATCAAGGTGCCAATTATGTATCTTAAAATCCACTCATTTTAAGTGTACAATTGTGTGGTTACTAATTAACATTTAGGATTATACAACTAACATCACAATCCTGTTTTAGAATAATCCTCCCTCCCCCACCCACCCCCAAATCATTCCTCATGCCCTTTTGCAAACAATTTGTTTTATACCCACGGTTTCAAGCAACTGTTTAATCTAGTTTTAGGGACATGATTCATATATTCATTCCATGATTCATGGAATCATGCACTATGTGTGTAGCCTTTTGCTTCTTTTTGTTTAGCATAGGAGTGTTTCATATTGGAAGGCTCTTTTTGCTGTGTATATAAATCTATGTTGATAAATTTTTTCTTTCTTGACTTCAGGTATGTCGTTCAATTGTGCTCTAGCCACCCCTGTGCCCATAGTTCTTCTGGTTCCCTGTATATAAGATCTTTTCCTTCTTCCCACTTTTAAGAGTATATGATGCATCTAGGTGTGGTTATCTTGGGGTTAGTGAGCATGTCGGCTTTAGGCATTGATATCTTTAATCAATTTGGGAGAAATCTTGGCTTTTATCCTTCAGGTATATTCTGTATCATTCCTTTCTTGTATTTCTAGGATTCTTAACTTTATATGTGTTAGCATCCTTGACTTTGTCCCACACATCTTTTTTTTTTTTTCCATTTTAGGTGAGATCTGGATAAAGTATTGGTTTTATAGACTTGTTCCGTAGCTGAAACTCTGGGATTCTAGGCCATTATTCCAGTCCAAGTAAAATCCTCAACTTTGCTATGAGATCATATACTTGTCTATGGTGGATTTTTCTTTCTCTCACAACCACTACACCAAGGATGAAAGCAAATATGTGCCTCTTCTTCCATGGAAAGGGCTTGTAACTATGGAATTTAGTCCATGTTTCTCTTTGATCATGTCTGTTTTTTTTTTTTTTTTTAAATATACACTTGTATAATATGTTTGTGTAGCTTGTTCTTTTTTTAAAATATATCTACATTTTATTTTTAGTTGTGGATGAACCTTTATTTTTATTTATTTATTTGTTTTTATGCCACGCTAAGAATTTAATCCAGTGCCTCACACATGCTAGGCAGGTGATCTACCACTGAGCCACAACCTCAGCCCTGTAGCTTATTCTTATTAAGGGAGTGTGCACAATAGATTTCTGCAGCTTTCTACATTTGGCTGAAAGTGAAACTTTTTCTCCCCCCACTTCTCATGTGTGTGTGTGTGTGTGTGTGTGTGTGTGTGTGTGTGTATGTTTAAGATTCTCATGTTTTAAAAAGATTGTTCAAAGTTACATTTTTACCAACAAGGTAGTGAAATGTACCCTTATACTCTACCAAAAATAATTCAGTCGAATATCCCAGAGCCATGCTTATTGAAACCTTCTTCTTTGATAAGTTGATTTCTGATTACACTGCTAAGATTCTACATTTTCTCCACTTTGCCTTCCATAGTAGGTGTCTTATTGTTATGGCTTGGATGTGAGCTGTCCCCTGATAGCTCCTGTTAATGCAGGAATATTCAAAGGTGAAATTATTAGGTTAAGAGATTGTAACCTAATCAATCCATTGTAGTTTGAATGGATTGACTATAGGTAGGTGGAGCATGGCTACAGGAGGTGGGTTACTGGGGGGGTCTCCCTGGAAGGATGCAGCTCCCCTTTAGCCTCTTGTTCTCTCCCCATATCTCTGTTTTTGGACTTCCCCATGTGCTGAGCAGCTTTCATCTGCTGGGTTCTTCCCCCATGATTTGCTGCCTCACTTTGGGCCCAAAGCAGTGGAGTCCACCATCTATGGACTAAGACCTCTGAAACCATGAGCTCCAAATAAACTTCCCCTCCTCTCAGTTGTTCTTGTCAGATATTTTGCTCACAATGTCACAAAAGCTGTCTAAAACACCCAGAGACACAACACAAAGTAAACTCCAATTGGTTTCCCAATAACTACTCTTTTGTAGGGCATTTGCACTGACACTTTCTCTTTACCTATGTTTATGAACCAGGCTGACCTGCAAAAGAAACCCAAAAGTCTCTTTGTCATTTTTTCCTTTGAGCCTAAAGCCAACCTCTCACAGCCAGATTCTTGTTTTCTCTACTTTTGAATCCCCAATACTGTGGAAGCACTCAAAATACCTACCTTGGTCAAAGAGAAAATATGATTTCTCAAGTTCTTGAATTTCCAAAGCTCTCCTCATCACACACACCCAACAGGCTCCCCCAACCTAAATTGCAGCCTTGGTGACATGAATGTGCACAGTCAGCCTGCTATCTTGAAACAGAAAACAGCCCTTTGTGCATGTCTATGTGGCTTCTGACCTCTCCCTCTTTACTGTCCTCCGTTCTAGTATTTTCATTTACCACAATGCGTCTCTGAAAAGAAATAGTTAATGAAAGAAGATATGAACTGTCATTTACTTTTTTAGATGGCTTTCTTCTTAAGATGGCCCTAGAGTGGTTACAATACAGATGCAAGTCATTTGATGTTCCCACCTGCCATATGTAGGCAGATGGAATCTTCTTAAAGTACAGGGCATTAACTCTCCGAAGCCTGACAAGATCTGGTGGCATAATATATTTCTTTCTTTTTTTTTTTTTTTTTTTTTGTGGTACCAGGGATTGAACTCAGGGGCACTCGACCACTGGGTCACATCCCCAGCCCTTTTTTGTATTTTTTATTTAGAGACAGGGTCTCACTGAGTTGCTAAGTACCTCGCCATTGCTGAGGCTGGCTTTGAACTCACGATCCTCCTGCCTCAGCCTCAATAATATATTTCTAATTAATTCTGATTTCTGTTTCTGACATATCCTGGTGATTTATTTATTTATTTAAAATTTTAACGAACATAATCAGTGTCTACAAGTAATTCAGATTTTTTAGAAATTGACATCACGAGGAAAGTTCCTCAATCTTATTCATTTCAACTTTTTGGCTTTCCTGTTGTGTTTTTTTTTTTTTCCTTCCTCCCCAAAGCTTCATTTTTCCTTAGTCTCTATTTTGACGTGTGCTGACCATTATGTATCAAATAACATGGTTACCTGCTCATTTACCAACTTAAGATATTCCAATTAAATTTAAGATGAAAGGATTTTTACATTCAAGGACTAAATTATCCTATCCCTAATTCTATCCCCATTTGGCTTTAATTCTGTGTAAAATAGGATTTTGCATTCACTTCAACACACTTCACACATGTATATGCTCAGGAAAGGCTGTCAGCTGTACCATACAGATCCTCATGTAACACCCCACTGGCAGTGTGATAGAGTATACTTCTGTCTCCATTCTCCCTATTAGGTCATTGAGAGATGTAGGCTGAAAGAAGTTCTGCTCTTGACACTTGGTCTCCAAAGTCAGTCTGAAGAAGAAAACTGAGGGTCCTAAAGGGAGTTCTTGAGAAAAGATCCTGAAAGTAGCATACACCATCCCTGGTCCCACTCCTTTGGCCAGAAGTCATGGGATGACACTTGAGTTGGGCCCTAATTAGGAAACCACTTTCCAGGAACAGCTCTGTACCAGGTAGGGGAGCACAAAGCTTTGGTGGACTTTTAGATATATCTCTTCATACACATGAATACATCTGAGGCTTTATAGCTAATGTTTCTTAGTTCTTCCAGTATTAATCTCTAGGACACCCAAACCTTAAGGAATTAAGGAGAAGGTTAATGGGATAGGAGACTTTATGCTAAGCATCAAAGACTGGAACAAATGACACTGCTAGTAAGGTAGAAATCATCCAGACATGAAAGTAAGTGAGAATGACGTTAATGTGTCTTGTCATTCACTCATTGCATTCTTCCATTCATTTTTCAGATATTATTTTCATTATTTGCTTTATGCCAGGCAATGGGCTAACTGCTGAGGATGCACAGATAAATGAAACAACTAAACCATTAATTGAATATGAGCTATAATGGATTCATTTGTACTATGTATGTGGATGTAACATACATTATTTTAGTGGAAGATGATGCCCTTCCAATAGGGTAGCATGAGAAATATCCAGTAAAAAGTCTCAGAGGCCTATTAACCCATTGGATTTATAACATTTCCCCTCTTAAAATCCCTGTCATATATGCAGTCCCTGGTTCCAAAATTGCACTTTACTCTCATGGGCCATATTTATCTAGTACAAAGATCTCTCCAGCCACAGACAATCTGCAGAATGGATTAAAATGGGGTGAAATTATAAGCAAGACAAGTCAAGAGGCTACTGTTGATAGCCTCCACTAAAATTCTCCCTTCTTATGAAACATAATTTTAATTCCTTCAATCATTTACAAAGCTCTTCATGGTTATGCCCTTGTCTCACAGTTCAGCTTATAATGGACAGAGGCTCCCACCTCTAGCCTGCAACTCCACCTGAGTTAGCTACTCATCATTTCTCATACTTAAATATGTCATCCCTTGATCCTTCCTGCTTACAATGTCATCTGTCTGCTTTTCTACCCATCTAGGAAACTAGAACACTACTCACCTTCAAAGGCTCAGCAAAATGCTCCATCCTTAGGGAAATTTGTAACTTCATCCTAAAGTTAGGTATTCCTTCCCCCTTTTTCATACTACATGTTATACCCACATCATTTATAGGAAATATAATTTATATCACATCATATTATTTTAATTCCCTTCTACCTAGACCTCCTTGAAGAAAGGAGTAGGGACTTGTAATTTCTCTAGGTCCAGTGCCTAGCTTTTTACTGGGCACATAGCACATTCAATAATTCATCCTTGAATGCATGAATGGATTCCACAGCAGAGAGTTTCAAACAATATGACATGTTTTGAGAAGTTTAGTTTGTTTGGAGAACAGAATGAGTGCAGAGGAACAGTTAGAGAATTAGGGGGTGTTAACAGCTTATATAGAAAATTTAAATTCTTCCAGCAGTGGGAAAGCAGTGAGTGTGGTTGAGCCTTGAGAATGACAGGGCAGAACGAGTTCTCATGAAGATAAATATAGTGCTGCTAAATAAGAGGATGGGGAGGGCAGGGAGACAGAGTGGATAGAAGGCTGATAGTGGACCTTCGTTTTTGTTGTTGTTGTTTTTTGAGCTGCCCAGAATCCTAAACCTTTTCAAGTTGGAGTAGCTTCCCTTCCATGACCTGTGGTAGGGCTTAACAAACTGGATACCACACCCATAAAAGAGTCGAGAGAGAATGACACAAAGTCAAGGGGACAGTTAGAGATTGTTCATATCAAATGCCCTCCTCTTTCATTGAAGGCTTTCTTGATTTTGTCAGTGGATGGGACTTTTCATCTCTTTAAGAAACCCACCCTTGTCACAGACACCATCTTCCCTTTGGATTGAAGAACTGAAATCTTAACCACACAGCACCTTCCCGTCTCCTTAGCTCTAAGCTAGTGGTAGCTAAAAATATTCAGCCAAGTTGATTTCTACCCTCATGAAGTTACTTTGAGATGTTCGTTTCTTTCCCCTGTCTTTATCGCTTCCCAATTCACCCTTCACATCACTGTTAGAACTCTTTCCAAAGCATAGATGTGTTCATATTCTTTTCTCCAGCACTTCAAAGTCTGTGTATCAGAGGAGTTAAGAGTTCACATTCTGGAGACAAATCATTTGGACTAGGTTTTAGTCAGCTTTTTTACTGCTGTGACCAAAAGACCTGAGAAGAACAACTAGAGGAAGAAAATTTATTTGGGGGCTCAGTTTCAGAGGTCTCAATCTATAGATAGATGACTTTCTTGCTGTGGGCCCAGGGTAAGGCAGAGCATCATGGCAGGAGAGTATGGCACCAACTCAGGACATGGAACCAGGAAGCAGAGGGAACTACTTCACTCATAGAGACAACAAAGGCACACCCCCAATGACACACCTCCTCCAGCCACACGCTACCTGCCTTCAGTTACCACCCAGTTAATCACTACCAGGTGGTTAATGTACTGAATACATTAAAACTCTCATAACCCAATCATTTCACCTCTAAATTTTCTTGCGTGGTCTCATACATGAGCTTTTGGGAGACACCTCACTCATATCTAACCATAACTGATTATATCCAGCTCTATCACTTGCTATTTGAACTTGGGAAAATCACTTTCTCATCAGTGGGGCCTATTGAGGGACTTAAATAACATCACACCTATGAATGCAGAGATCCTTTAAAAAGTTAGCCCTGAATACATGAATACCACTGGGCCTCAGGAGCAGCTGGAAATGAGGACTCTGATGCTCCCTGGGCTTCCTTTATCCACATCTTCTTTTGAATTCTGTTTGAATTGTCCTTCATTCAAAGGCATGTGGTAAAACACATGGTCACCAAGAGTCCAGGGTTCTGGCACCTCAGGGGTTTGGTGCTCTTGACTCCATTTGTGTTTGGATAATTCTCAAGAGAAGTCTGGCTGTCTTGGCCTGGTCAGGGCCTCCTTCAGCTGAATCTGGTGTGGGATGGGGAGGAGGAGTCATTCACAGAGAATGCAATGCCCAGAAGACTGTAGAGCCGAGCAAACATCCTATTTGTTTTCATCTCTATAATTTTTCAAGAATATCAGCTTCTTAAGCTGAGTGCTTCCCAGTGTAACTGCACCATCTGATTCACATGTTGAGAATGGAAGGGGGAGATGTGTCTTCTTAAGGGATGGATCAGGGCAGGGATAACACCCTTGAAACTAGGGAGGAGGGTAATATAGAGAAGAAATGATGATGGCTTCTTGGGAGGCAGCTTGGGTACTGCTGTAAAATATTTGTGGGACCTTAGCAAAAGTCAGTGCTTCCTGGGCAGTGGTGGAATAAGGATAGTCCCAAAGCCTGCCCAAGAGTATTTCAGCTGCCACTTAGTTGGACCCTGTTCAGAATGGGGGAGGGGGACCTGCATTTTGTGTCCTTCCTTCTCCCCTTTCAGTGTTCCTTTTCCTTCTTATGGGCTTCTCCTGCCCCCACCTCACCAACCTCATTGTCCAGAGTTTCTTCTGCCTCAACCTCCCTTAGATTTACTTTTGTTTATTGGATCATATTTTATAGACTTATTTCTTGTCCCAGAAGTACACATTCTCCAGAATTAGAGCTTCACTACAATAACCACATCTTACCCACTAGATGGGCAGGTGTCTAATTCTTCAGGGAAATAAACTTTCTCATCAGTTGCTGGTGGGGAAGCAAAATGGTACAGCCCCTATGGAGAATTTTTTTTTTTTTAGAGCTAGAAGGATTACATGTGCATATGCACTATAACCCAGTAATTCCATTTCTAAAGCGTGTCCCAAAGATGCAGTGACAAAATATAAAAAGACATGAGGAAAGTCTATCCATCGTAAAGATATAGAAATGACCTGAATGTCCACCAATTGACAAGTGGACAATGGGTTACAGAAACTGGTAAATCTACATAAAATACTACAAAGCTGTAAAAAGGACTAATTCCACATATACTTTGGAGTGATCTCTGTGGTCACTTTTTTAGTGATAAAAGTGTGACAGAAAAACTATACTATTATTTATCTGGGAAATAAAAGGAACATAGTTGTATGTGTATTAGTAATTTTTAAAATGAGAGAAAGGCTAAATGATAAACATGAGGGAGGGAGGAAAGATGGTAGACACAGGGATAGAAACTGAATTTCTTCATAGATTTGTAGTTTATTTTCAACTTTGTAAATACTTTATATGATTATAAAACAAAATTAAATTTGAAGGGAAAAGCAATCCTTAGGAATCCAAAGTAAAACAAAACAAATGAACCTAACTTGGCATCTAATTGGTGGAATAAAGGAAGCATTCCAAAGTACTATAAAATATTTTTCATGCATCCTTTACGGAGTATATCCTAAGGACAGAAAGAATTAGGGAAAATAAACCCTTCAACTCTTCCTAATATGTATGCTGTGATTGTGAGATTGTTGTTAATGTAGTGTGGGATAAGGCAAGTGACTAACAATGATGTTAGTAGATGCAAGATGTGTGGTGTGGAAACTAATGGATACAGATATAAGACTGCTGAATTTCAGCAAAACCTGTAGTCCTGGTTTTGAATCAGAATTATGTCTGAACATATGATGCATGTTACCTTTAAAATGTATTTATATATTCCCTAGCTCTGTTCAGTGAAAAGACTTGTAAATAATAACCAACTCAGTACAAAAAGCACCTTTAAGTAGTTAGCTTGTGATCTTAAAATAGGTTGAAATACTTACTAAATGGAACTGGGACTCCTTGGAGAAATGTGACTCCTTATCTGGGGCAGGAAATGAACAAGATGAGATTGGAACGTCTTGTCAGACCAGAAGGAAAGGTACACTCAAAGAAGACTGGGATCTTGCAAAAGGACTCGAGAGCCAATCTTGTTAAATTCCCACCAGCCAAAGCCCAGCAATTCGAGCATCAGTAAGAAAAAATTACAATGAACTGAAATCCATCAAATGTGTCTACTCTGAGTTTACAATGATACTTTTAAAAGGAAAAAAAATATAATTTCAATGTCCTTTGAACTCTAGTAGGGAAACAGGACATTGAATAAATCCAACTGTTACAGAGTGAACACATGTAGGCACTGTAGGGAAAGGCTGCTAATGTCACAAAAGAGGGGCATTCAGGCATTACATCCCTGCTAAGAGCAGCACACGCTGTGAAGTGATCTCCTCAAAGCTCAGTCTCTTATGCCTTTGGATCTAACACACAAGACCAATAGGCAATGGAGAAACAGGCTAAATGACACTATGTGGAGTTCATCAAGAAAATCCGGACTGAGAGAAATTTTAAAGGACAAATAATGCGATTTCATCATTATCAACACCCTATAAAGAGGAAAAAGGAAGATATAGAGGAGAACTCTGTAGATTGGAAGAGACAAGAGACACACAGTAGTCTGGACCCCATTTAAACAAGCAAACTGTTACAACAGGAAAGTGGGAAGGGAGGGGACAGCAGGATGGGGCCAAGGAATGGGGAGATGAAGTGGGAAATAAAAGAATGTTGTGGTATAGTTGGAAGAAAATGTGAACACTGACAGGATACTTGGGAGTGCTAAGGACTTCTTGCTTTGGAGTGTGTGTTTTAGGTATTGTGATTGCAAAAAGGAATCTTGTCTTTTAGAGATGACAGGATGGCAGGCATCCACTTCAAAATAGAGTGGGCATGGAAATGGATGGGGCCTGGATCAGGCTTCTCAGACTCGAGTGTGCATCCGAATCACCTGGAACGTTTGTGAAACTACAGATACCAGCTCCTCCTACCATTTTGGGTGGGGTCCTAGAGTCCACCTTTCCAACAAGTTCCGAAATGATGCTGATGCTCTTGGTCTGTAAGCCACACTCAGAACTACTGGCTGAGGAATAAGAGCGGTTGCACACTCATTACCCTTGCACCCTGAGTGGCGGGTACATGAAGGTTTATTGTTTTCTATTTCTGAATATTCTTGAAATTCTCTTAAAAAAACAAACTTAGGTGATCCCAGATACACAGAAGGAGCTATGCTGTGGGCAACCTGTAGCTGTAATAGGAATGTCTGTGCTCACTAGCAAAACAGGTGTGACTGCTGCCCCACAGCCACCTCTGGGATAGGAAGGTTTGTAGCTCCTCTTGCCCAGGCCAAAGTGAGTGCATGGGGTCAGCTGTCGGTCCTCTTTGAGAATGTCTAGCCCGAGAGTGGCGATGGCGACTAAGGTATCTATGTCATATAGCATCCTGTCCCTCCATGTGGTTGGTGGTTGAAAGAGCAATAGTTTGGTTACATCCCAAGATTTTTCTGGCCACTTCAGCTGGAAAGAGGGCACTGCCCATTAGAGGTGCCAGGGCCCAGCTGTTAGAGAGGTGGGGTTCTCTCTGGACTCCAAGCAAATCCATCCTCCTGCAAGGGGCCTCCCTACTTACCCCCTAGATCAGGAGGCATCTCTCTTGGTTTGAGTCCTTCTACTTGCCTTTAAGCTTCATCCGTTTATTTATTCACTCATATTTCATGTATTTATTAGAATACCTTAGACATAAGGCATTTTAGCCCCTGAAAATATAGAACAGGAATTGGAAACACTACAAATCAGAATTTTTCTTTTCAGCTAGCCGATAGACATTTATGAACAGGCTACTACTGTGAAACCATACAAGGTAAATTTTAGGACATGACATGGTATATGAAAAAATATTTATTTGTTTTGCCGCTGGAAAAGATGCCAATGGTATTCAAAATCATGTTCATCATTTTTTTGTTGTTCATCATTTTTACATACCTTACATATTGGCTATGTTCATGTATGGCTAGACCCCATTTACCTTCTCACAAACTTTGTCTGGCACTCCATGGCTGGCCAGATAGACACTAAAGGCCCTCCAGGTTTTGTATTATCTGGCTCTTGCTTCCTTGTGTGCTTCAGGCTTCAGTTAAATTTAACACTCAATGTGCCTTGCTCCAAATATATTCTTTCTTTTCTGCAGTCATTACTTCCTAGCTGGACGGCTCCCCTCATTTCTCTGTCTGCTAAAGTCTTATCCAGGTCTCAGGTCAAAGCAGAGGTCGGGTCCTCCTCCTTGATGCTAATCTGCCATCTGAACATGGCTTCTAACTGTAGCATTCATTGCTCTTTTCCAGTGCTCCCACTAAATGTGCTCTGTACCTCTGTAACCACAGCCATCACTGCTTTGTCATTGTATAAGTGTTGTCTTCATGTCTCCCAGGATTTTAAGCCCCCTGAGGATAGTGAAGTTTGCTTTTTCGTCATTTATCCCTATGAGCATCTGATGCAGAACTTTGTACATGGTTATCATCCAGAAAGTGTTAATTCAGTTTATATACATATGAGTATGACTTCATATTTCCTAGAGTTCCCTAGACAATGTACAAATTCTCTCTCTCTCTCTCTCCCTCTCCTCACTCACACACACACACCACAGCAGAATTCCATCAGTTTATATGTCTGTATTTGTGGACTGATCATCTTCAGTATGGAAAATGCCTGGTTGAAGGGAACATTGGTACTCAAACGTAGTCCAATGAGGACTAACCACAAAACTTCACCCTCAGTATGCAATATCAACTTACTCATCAGCATGCAAAATTGGAAT
Organism: Tamias sibiricus; assembly: GCA_025594165.1. Taxonomy (NCBI): domain Eukaryota; kingdom Metazoa; phylum Chordata; class Mammalia; order Rodentia; family Sciuridae; genus Tamias; species Tamias sibiricus. The sequence continues at coordinate 45,364,467 of CM046666.1, read as the reverse complement.
GCTCTGTCCAATCATCTATGAGAAAGGTACCAACCTGTTATAAACTATGATGCTCCTGCAGCTACTGAAGATGTTCCTACTGGGGATAGCTCCTGCTAGAATGTTTGTGAGTTCTATTGGAACTTGTATAACTCACGATGAGATTAAAACCAATCTGGTATTTCCCCCTGCTCACTCTAATTGTGAAAGAAGGCTACTCCTGTCTGACGGATTTAGACATTAAACACAAATTGCTGTCTTTTGCCAGCCATTCTGCTCAAGTTTCAAGATGTGAAGGTGAGTTATCCATGTGAATTCCTAAAGGGCAGGGTCAATCAGGAAAAAGGCTGGGAAAGCAAAGGGACATCCTCCAAGTCCCAGGCAAAGTAGGGCCCAGAGGCTTTGACAATGACCCACATCAGTGAATTTGCCCATTATACCCGGCCATTTGTCCCCTGAGAGAGACGTTTTTTGTAAGTCCTTTCCACACACTGCCTGTGGTTTGAATGACCTTGGAGACGGCCTGAGATCCTGAGCTTGGAAGGGTGCTTTTAGTTACTGGTCTGCATTTATGTGCTTCAAATAGAATTTCCACAGACCTCTAATTATCTCCTCTTACCAGGCTGCCTGAATGACTGACGACCAGCTCTTTAGTTACTCCAAGAATGGATTTCTATTCAGTCCATGCCCGGGATGTATTAGGATGCCCAGAACATGTGTGGCTGCTCCGAGTGGCACAGAGCAATTAACAGAACCCCAAATTAAAATGCCCCAACTTCCTGCTCCTCTCTGAGGCAGAAAACTGGCAAACCTTAACCTCAGGAGGTTCATTCTGCAGAATTACCCTTACCCCTCCCACCAAAGTAGAACCCGTGGTGTCAGATGCTCCCCCCTGCTTTTTGCAAACATAAGCACTCGGCTGAAACAACAGCTATGACTCAGTTCCTAGCTAACGCTGCCTGAATTGATTTAGTCTGAGTTCAGATTTAGCACATAATCATGTTCAATTTGCTCCACTGCACTGCCTAGAGATAAAAGGCTTGGAGAAAAAAAAAAAAAAAAGCTTCAGCTTGTGTCAGTCTTTGTGGTGATGTCATTGCCATGAGAGAGCCGGGCCGTTCATTACTCTGCTGTGCCGCCTCAGACGCGGAGGACTGCGTGCAGCGGGAGCAGGCTCCAGGTGCCCCGAGCTGCCAGCCCATCCCCAAGCAAGGCAGCACCCAGCCTGGCCACAGCAATATCCACCTGGAGGCTCTTCCCTTCACTCACCGCTCTGAGGTTGCCTAACTCTTTACTGAAAATTCAGAAGGGGGAATGCCAGCCCCTAGCATGGACTGTGATGTTTCCACTCTGGTTGCCTGTGTGGTGGATGTCGAGGTCTTCAGCAATCAGGAGGTTAAGGTATGCACCTGCAAGCTGATTCTTCATTGTTGCTGTTTCTAAAGCTGCTTGGCAGAGCCTATTTTGCTTAAGGAAATAAGACTTTGGTGAATAGTTTTTTCAGCTCCCGGTCTGTGCTAGAAATGCATGTGGTAAGTGCACGGCTGTATTAATCAGAATAAGTTAGAAGAGGGACCAGCCTGCTATTTTTAAGTGTAATAAGCTCTGCCATTGTCTGTTCTTTTTTTTTCCCCCTTGTCTTTTCTATTAGGTGATCCCTGGTCCTCTCTTTCCCAGTAGACATGTTTTTATATTCTCCAATTGTGTCTTTGTCAATAAGGAAAATTTGCCAGTCTTTAATTTTGAGAGGGGTTTCGAATCAATGATTAACCGAAGAAAGCATCCATAATAACCACCACATTCAGGATACCCTGACAGTGGGACAATAGCCCCTTCATGGCGTGTCACTTAAATATCCTGTGCTGCGGTCTTCAAATTGAACAAAAGCTGTCCTACAGATGGCAGATTCAATCTCCAGCTCCCTGGAAATTGAAGTTGGGGAGCAGCCACCTAAATTTTCTTTGTCAGGCAAAGGAAGCAAGTCATTTTCCTTGCCTAGTTGCTCATAAAGAAAGTTCAGGTAAAAATAAATTTTGCATCGTAAGGCTTAGCATTCCACACAGTAGACCTGACTGAATGTCTGCAGCAGTTTTTAAATTTTGGTGGGTGATTGTCCTTTGATATTCATTCTCAGTTCTATTTTTCAGTTCAGTCTTATGAACAAAATTCCATGCTTGTAAAGTGTGAATGTTTATGTCTTATGTTTAGTAAAGGAGCAAGGTGAAGCTTTTTGAGTTCATTCATACACCACACACACACACACACACACACACACACACACACAATTATTTGTTGTATGTTGTGAGGAAGAAAAGGAGAATTACATTGCATAATCATTTACCATCCATGCTTTAATCCTTACTTATAGGAAACTCCTGAATTTTTAATTATTGAGGATTCAGACAACACCTTGGTACCTCCCAGGTGGGGATTTATGTGTTACCAGCACAACGCACATCTGTGTCACTCAAGTCTGTGGTTTTGAAATGAATTCAATAATCTGGTTTGTTGTTCTTGCATATTTGAAACATGTGGCTCTATATTTCCCAATTCTTATTCCAGTACTGTGGAAGTGTCCACCACTTGTCATTTGAAGGTTCAAAAATTTGGAATATAAAGGTTTAGTGCTGCCTGTGGCTGGATACAGAACAAAAAGGTGCATCCAGAGACCCACAGTCCCGACAGTCCTACTTGCCATGAATACCCCAGAAGGGAAGGCAGTCATCAAAACCCCTCCAAATTCAAAGTCAACTTAAAGTCCAGTGTGGGCACCCGGGTGGGGACATCTTCCAGTAACTGCTGGAACAGCATAGAGAGCAAAACTTCACAGCTCCCTTCCATCCTCCACAGTTCTGTTGTTTACACACTTGCTCCAAGAACATCCTAAGATATTCTCAGCTCTTTCTGTTTCAAGAAACAATAGTGAAAAATATTTACTAGAAACCTGGGATTATACCAGGCATTGGGCTTATACAAAAAGGAGTTTAACATAGGATTAGATGATCTGCGTATCTGTGATAAAGACATAGAATAACCACTGACCCAATATTTTTTTTAAAGACGGAGAATGTTTTATAGAATTAAAGGGATACAAAGTTTTTACAGATAGTTTTTTCATGAAGCCATCCCAATCACTCAACTATAACTACCTCTTGAACATGAACATGGTGGATTTTATGCAGAAAGCAGGCAGGCAAACCTCCTGCAGTTTGGTGAGTCAACCCATTTGACTGCAGTGTGTTTGCTGTGAGATCAGAGGGGAAGTGGGGAAAGGAGGTGATCAGGGCCAGATAATGAAGCAGGTGATGCTGTTCTTCAGAAATTTATGGGGGTTTTCTGGGAAGACTTCCTCTAGAAAGATGGATTACATGTTTCTTCTGATAGCTCTGAATCATGAGGGAGGGACTTGTTACCCGATCTCTGTGCCTTAGTGTTCTCATCTGTAATGTGGGGATTATAGTAATCCATGCCCTATGGCTTAGTAGGATTAAATTATACATGTTACAAAAGGAACACAGTACCTGACTCCTATTCAGTGCTTAATAAATGTCAGTTGTCACCATCAGCATTGTTATCTTTTTAGACACACTCTGAAGGTGAAAGTTTACTTTTGTTGGTTTGTTGGAATATCCCAACTCCAGTTGAGTTTACAGTAACCCTCCAGGACACAAAGTGTGTTCCCTCCTACCACACCCCAAACACACACACACACGAAAACATGGCTGCCATTTCACTTAATTGTTAAAGCCATGACATCATTATCAAGCAAGGATCCCTACTGTGCTCATTTAAAAGAGGGAAAATGAACAAATTTATGTGGGCCAAAGAGATGTGTTGAAAAACCTGTAAGCTCCTTGCTCAAAACTGGCCATCCTTATTATTGTGAAGATGTAAAATTCTGGGCACCCAAAGGTAACCCTTTTTTTTTTTCAGTTGCTATTAATAAGACCTCCTGGTTCAACTGCTTTTCTTTCTTCAAAGTCTTTAATATTTGATGTTGGTGAAAAGGGAGGCATGTGGTAAGAGTCTGGCTCACCTGCCTGTTTCTAGCTGACTTGATCTTGGGCTTGTTCATCGTGTTAGACATACAGCCCCCACAGGACAGCAGCCATACCAGGCAGGTGCAACCAGAGCTCTGGTGCCTTCACAAGCGCGGTGGTTTGTGAAAATGGGTGGAGACATGCAAATCCTAGAAAGTCACGCTGTGGTAGGTTTAGCTGGTTTCAATGGGGACCCCTTCAGCTCCAGATTCCCAAATTTTGTCAAAGCTACTAGAACAGTAATGCAAAAGAAAGGAGGAAATCAGGCTAATAGAGTTCCACCACATTCGTCTTTCTCTGGAAATTCCACTGGTATTGTGAACATAGCTGTCTATTTTATAGCATAAGAGTGCTTGGAAATCTCTAGAAATTTGAATCCCTAGAAGCAAAATGATAATGAAGAGCTGGAGAGAGATCGGGATGTGGGGGGATATGAATGTGTGCAGGATTGATTTTCTCCAATATTCTCATATTTTTGAAATTAGTCTTTCCAATCCTCTTCCCAATTCAGAAGAAGCCAAACCATTAGAAACATGAAAGGGATCCAAAGATGGCTAATGAAATTTACATTTCACTTTTTATTCCAGTGGTTCTTAAACCAGATTTCACATTGGCATCCCATGGAGAGCTTTTAACAGTGTTGATGATATACAGGCCCCATGCCCAGAAACTTCTAACATAGTTGATCAGGATGGAGCCCAGGCACAAATTATCACACAAAGCCAGGGACTTATCTCTTCTAGTCACACATGGGTACAGGTAAGGTCAGTCAAGAATTGCCAAGAGTAAACCCTACTTAGGCACTGTGATTCATATCCCCCAAATTAAGATTTAACATATGCAGTTTTAGAAGCAATATCTCAGAGAAGTCAGAAGTGTTGGGACTCGCCGAACACTGATCAGTTCACCACACCTGTAGTTCCTCTACCTGTTCTAAGCTGACGCTCTGCTCTACTGCTGGCTGCTGTGGGCACCCTTTCACAGCTTCCATGGCTACCTGGAGTACCCCATTCCTCCAGGGGACATCCAAACCCAGGCACCCCTTCCCTGCCAAGATGGTTTCCCATAGAGAAGAAAAATTTAAGTGCCTTCTCTTTGAGTTGGAGGGCTTCTGAGTGGTGTCCCAGGCATTCGGGCTCGTCTGTTTGGGTATCTATATTGGAGACAGGAGACTCAGAAGGCTCCTTTGCACTCACTAGAGCAGGTAGGAAACATAACAAGTCTTACAGGAAGTACAGACATTTCAAAGATGCTTTAAGGTTGAGATGTTTGCTCATTCATTCAGAAACTTGTGTGGAGCATTAACTCATTCCCAGGCAATGCTCTGAGCACTAAGAGATGGACAAGACCGACATCCCTGCCCTCATGGAATGCACGTTCTCATGTGGGAATTAGTAGCCATAAACAAATGTTCACTATAATTTCAGTTAGAGATGAAGGCTATAAAGAAATGTGAAGCACAATGAGGGATGAATGTTAGTGAGGAAGCAGTAGCTACTTTTGAGGAGCTGGCTAGAGGAAGCAACTCTGAGGAGGTGACATTTTATTAAATGTCATTGTTCCAGTGTCAGAGACCTAAATGAAGTGAGTGACAAAGCCATGTCCAGATCTGAGAGAAAATCATTCTGTGTGGAGGGAATTATAGGTGGAAAGAGAGGCCATCTTATCTGCTATGTTCTTACCCAGCTCCCCATCTTATACTCATTTGGGGACCAACCGAGGCTATAACCGTCTCATGCCATCATTCATTTTCAGAAAATTGTGCTTAACATAATTACCTCACGCTGCCACATTTTAAACTTGTTGGATGTCTTGGTAAATGGGGAAATATTAGCAGAGATTTGTTTTCAGCAAAAACAAGTCCTAATAATAATTCATATACATGGAACCTTAGGGTTGTTATAAACCAGGTCTTTCCTCTTCGGAAAGGCCAGGGCCTTTTTTCTTCTTAGTTTTATTTTTAACTGACATGTAATAATTGTGCATATTTGTCCACTGTGATATTTGGATGCATAATTATATTGTACAATGCTCAAATTGGGGTAACTTTCATATTAATCTCAAACATCATTTCTTTGTGGTAAACATTCAAAATCCTCTTTTATAGCTATTTGGAAATGTAGAATACATTATAGTCCCCAACTATGCCATAGAACACCAGAGCTGGCTCCTCTTCTATAACAGTAAGATTGTACCTGTTGACTAAGCACTCTCCATCCTTCCCTCCCCAGCCTCGGGTAACCATTTTTGTACTCTCAACTGCTATGAGATTAGCATTTTTAGATTCTCCATGTGAGTGCAATCTTGTGGGATTTGTCTCTGTGTCTGGCTTACTGTACTTAACAATGTCCTCCATGATCATCTATGCTATCACAAAGGACAAGATTTTAAGGTCACTCATAAGTCCTATTTTCGCTCCTCTGTTTTTTGAGCCTTTCCCAATCTCCTCCCAATGCATGTGACCTTGGACAAGTCTCTTAACCTTTCTGGGCACACTATAATTATGCTGAGAAAAATACTGTCTTGCACATTCTCTATTTTGCACAGCATTACCGGCAACTGGCTCATGTTCTATCTCTGTCATGCTATTGTGTGAGTTAGTAAAAGACCAGTACATCGTGTCCACTCAGCACAATGAAATATCTTTGTCATTTGAACCACTGGAAATTCAAATCCCTTGCTTTGTTTGTTCAGAGCAGTAGGAGGAGAGAAGGAAGGGGAGAGAGAAGTGACCCATGGGAATATGTGGGTGCTGGATATCGGGAATTGTTTTGAAATTTGTGGGTATCTTTCAGGCATGCTGGTTGAGTTTCAGGTCCATTTTTTTCAAGCTTTTTGAAGTGTTGAGTGAGGATCGGGGTGCAACCATGATCTTACATCTCTGCAATTTGCTTTTAGAATCTGCAAAAATCATATGTTCACACAATAACCTGATAAGCTTACATTGAATATGATTTAATGCTCAGAAATGGAAAAAAAATAGTTATTCATGATAACTTTCAATAATCAAAATATTACATTATCCAAAACTCTTATTCCCTATTCAGTGGGTCTAATATTAAATAATATTTTGTTTTATATATATATATATATATATATATATATATAAATGTATCCTTTAATTTATTAAGATCATAAGAAAGTGTTTCAGCATGGGGAGGACAGCATCATGTGTATGGCAGATTCTGACCCTCTAGCAAAACAAAAGCTTGCTGTTTCTTTGATAACATGGACTAGAATTGAGGCCATTTAAAAAAAATAAATGAATTCATGTAATACTTATAAATAACCCCCAACCCTTAAACATTCTCAAATGTACAAACACTGAGCATTTATTTATTTGTGTATGAGGGAGGCAACAAACATCTTTCACAGAGTGGGAAGAAATGATTTTCTGCAAGTGACAGCTGCTCCCTAAGAAGGTAATCAGACAGATTTTTCAGCCACCTGTCACCTTAGGGAAAGGCAAGGTAGATTGTATTCAACTAATGACATTGTTAAATGGGAAAACAACTAAAAATTTGTTTCTCTGTTAAAAGACTCCTTTTAGCTGTTGGAAAGTAGGTGAGACAATGACAGTTGCTGCCTCTAACCTGAGTGTCAGATTTATTTTTAAAAAAGAAAACATAACAAAACACAGCATCTTCACTAAAATTGTTCCATAAAGAAACAGATTTTTAAAATGAAAAAGTCAGAGAATACCATTTGCATCCTTAGTAATTCTGTTTGAGTTCAAATACCAGTAATTTGTAATGGGCTATTGTAGAATTTTCTGATGAAGTTTAGAATTGACACATAATAAAAGTTTCAGGTATCATTTCCTTTCTTATTGCTTTATGTGCTTAGGTTGTAAGCTTAATAGGCATTATTACTTTGCAGTGAATGGTCCAGCTTTCCAAGGAAATCATAAACTTCCTAACCAGTACCTGGCCTAGAATTTCTTTATGTAAAGGGAAAAATTCATTTATCTTAGAGCTGGCAAGAAATACAATCCTTTAACTATAAGCTGATTACAAAATATTAATAAAATTACATTGAAAGCCAGGTGCAGTGGAACATGCCTGTAATCCTAGCAACTTGGGAGGCTGAGGCAGGAGGGTCATAAGTTTGAAACCAGCTCAGCAAATTAGTTACACCTGGTCTCAAAAAATAAAAAAGGGCTGGGCATGTGGCTCAGTGGTAAAGTACCCTAGGTTCAATCCCCAGTATCAGGAAAAAAAATTGGTAAATAATTTCAAGTGGGGATTTCAAGCAATTGCAAAGTTATACCCTGTCTGAAATAGAGAATTTATATACACCTGTGCAAATGTATACTTACATATGCATATACCATATTTATGTATATACAAATATACATATATGTATATATACAATTAACCTTCCATTACCAAGAAAGGTTTTTCTAGATGTTCTAACTGCACTGGCCTAATTATCTATTATAAACTGCGTGTTCTTAACCATGCCAAAGGATTAGGAGATTAAAGAAGGTTCCTGGCCAGAAAGTGGAACAGATGCCTAAGTAAATGCTAAACAATTCTTTGGGGGTGGGGTGGACTAAGAAATCCACTGGTTTTTCTATTTATTGTTATATACCCAAAGGATATTTTTATCCTTATACTCTAGTAGTGCAACAATTACTCTTCTCCCAGAATATAATACACCTGTGCTGAACTAAGAACAGTTTTTAAAGGTTTCATAAACCAGGCAGTGCTGATGCCTGCCTGTTGTAATCCCAGCGTCTCGGGAGACTGAGGCAAGAGGATCAAAAGTTCAAAGCTATGCTCAGCAACTTAGTAAGGTCCTAAGCAACTTGGTAAGACCCTGTTTCAAAATAAAAATAATAAAAAGGGCTGGGGATGTGGGTAAGTGGTTAAGCACCCCCGGGTTCAATCCCTGGGACCAAAAATATAAAAAAATAATAAAAGGTTTCCTAAAGGTCTTAACCCTTCACTTTCCATAAAGATAACAAATCTACTCTTTTGTTAGATTGTACTATGGACCAACATTCGTTCCTTAAAAGAGCATCTTCCTCAAACTATCAAGAACAGGGAAGTTTGCTTCTTCAATATGAGATACCCCACCCCAGCCAGTCTATGGTGATCCTATAGGAATAGATGAATACGTGTCCCAAATGTTTGACCTTAGGAGACCATTTCCTAAGTTTAGCATTAGACTATACCAAAGTGTAAGTCCTAGAGATATTCTCCTCCATGGATCAATACCATCTGTTATCAAGATGCACAATTTAACGAACTCTTACAACTCTTCCCAGTCCCACACCAGGTACTTCATGCAGTGCCCATGAGAGCCCAAGTCATGCATTTATCTCCCCATTAATAGCTTCTTGATATTCAGAGATTTAATTTTTACACAAGATCACACAGCTATAACTGGCAGAAGTGTGACTCAAAGTCTTCTTTCCATTACTGAAATATCCCTAAGGATTAATTAGTAAACCATTCATTAATTATTGGGGTATAAATCTTAGAGGGTAAGAAATTGAATTCGTATATAATATGTTCAAAATGCAGTTATTGTCTTTAATCAGAGGTGGTGCTACTATTTTATATAAATCAATAGTTGAGATCATTTTAGCTTTTCAATAAATCTAATGCTGTGGCAATTGTAAGTCCATCTCTTTTGGACTTTTTCTTTTTTTATAGAATCTGTTTCAGATCTAGTTTGGCCATCTTGTTGGAGGTTGGAGAATTCACTGGGCTCACTAACAGCCTGATAGGACTCAACCTAATTTGGTAGCTCCTTCACTTCCTTGTTTATGTCACTGAGCATGTTCCATTGACTCCATGAGGTGCAAACTGTAAAGAATTGTAGAGCAAAGGGGGTGAAAAAAATTGTAATGATATTTTACTTTTGGATAGGCTTGCCAAATTATACAAGAAAACCTCAGATTTCTCCAGGAAATGGGCAAGGTAAAAAGATCACAAAACTCTTTAAGAGGAAAACTTGGACTGGAATATTGTTCATGACACAAAACAAGATCTCTTGGTGTATTACCGTAGCCTGCATCAACAGAGCATCTAATAGAATCGATTTCATCTTCTGTGACTTCAGTGTGCCTTTCAGTATTGACTAAGAAAATCATCTTAGGCTACCTTTCCTAGAACAGGATACATAAGCAATGAGCTAACTTAATAATAGCAACAATTATTGAACACTTACTATTTGTCAGGCACTATACAAAGCACTTTGATTCATTCATTTGTTTATCAAATATGTATTGAGTGCCTTCCATAGTCAAGGCCTCAGACTAGGCTCTGGAGAGACAGAAATGATCAGTCTCATTGGGTACAAAAGCCTATGCATTGCCAGCTTTTATTCCACTCAGTTACATTTTTCCCAAAAAAGGATAGTACTATTTTGACCTCTGATGAAGCTTCTTTTGCTGACATGGATCGTGTGAGAAGAAAGCAAGCCCTGTCTTCAGAATCAGACACCCTGGTGCAAGTTCTCTACTTGGCCACTTATCTGATTATGTGACCTTGAGCAAGAAACCTTAAAGCTCTATGCCTCAGTTTCTCCCAATACAAAATGACAAAAATACTATTGCCTACCCTCTTGGTTGGTGGAAAAGATTAAATGCATTGGAGTATGTGAAATATTCCACATAGTGACAGCACAAGTCAACATTATGCATTATCATTATTGTTCTTATTAGTTGACTTCTTATGTGGAGTTTTGAGTTTTCTTTCCAGGGCACTTGACCCTACTGGCCCCTCACTATATCAGACTTCTCTGCTGTTGTTGTCAGCTGATCTTTGCATGGGAGCAGTGGTATCCTCACCTGAGAGACAACCCGAGGTCACAGAACTATGAAGAGGAAGCCACTGGCTTTCTTGTCTCTTCCCATGAGTAAGCAGCAACACACACACACACACACACACACACACACACACACACACACACGTGTTTAGAGCAGGAGGCTACAGGAATTGAGGGGCCTGGATAAACGGGAAGCATCCTGACTCTGCAGCCACATAGGGTATGGTAGAATGAAGCCTCAAGGAAGTTGCCTATGTTCACTGAGTTCATGGAAAAAGAAGCAGCCTGAACAGGTGTAGTTTCCAGCCCCACTGGAATTCAGTGGCTCCCATCACACTTGGAATAAAACCCTAATCCTTGCTGTGGTCCTCAAAACCTGGCAGACCTTCTCCCAGACTGCCTTGCCTCAGCCTTCTGTGTGTCTCTTCCTCTCCCTGGGATCCAACCAGTCTCTCCCTCCCGTGCCAAGCATCTCTCTGACTCTGCGCTTGCCCAGAGCGCTCTGCCTGCCAGTGTCCACATGACTGACCCCTCACTGATCACAGAGCCCTTGTTCCTTGGCTGCCAAATCTGACACAGCGCAGCTTGCTGGTCACTCTCCACCCCTCATCCTGCCTTGTCTTCAGTGCACGTGCAAGATGCCATTTTGTGTGTGTGAGTGTTGCTCGCAGTCCATCTCCGCCACCAGAATGCAAGCTTCAGGGACTTTGCTCCTTGTTTCCCGAGAGATGCTGACATGGAGAAAACACACATCCACAAACGAACAATAGGCTCCGGTTCTCAATACTCCAGGATGTGCTGGTAGACCAACTACTTCTTTGAAAGGGACAGCCTAATGTTCTAGATCCCAGACCAGTTTTAATCACCATCCAGAGAGGGGTGTGCACGGCACCATGTAGAGTAGAGGTTTTAGGGCAAGGTGCCCATTAGTGGAAAGAGTTCAGAGCCCATTTCTTCAAAATATATTTAAAGATTCTCTGAGCAGGAATTTTAAGACTGATAGTAATGCTAAATACTTTGAGAACAATTATTTGGAATTATAGTTTAGCATTACCATCAGTCTATAATTCCTGATGTAATTATAATGCTATATAAAAGAATTATAATGCTATATAATTTGAGAACTCTTGTAACCAGAATTTCTCATTGACAGAATAATACTGCCTAAGCCATGAGGAAGCATTCATTGAGAGTGCAAGTCTTCTGAGGCTCAATAAATGTTGATTGTTATTAATATGCTAAGTTATTTAAACAGTGCTATTTCACTGAGCACAACTGGACTACCTCAAATTATTTAGCATTACTTGAATTTAAATAATTAACATTATTTAATAATGTTTAATAAATAATTACATATTTAACAAATAATTAACAATTACTGCAATTTTTCATAATGGTGTGGTGGAAGGCACCTTGGTCTTTGGAGACAAAAAGGCCTAATTCCTCTTATTGATGACTTTTATGTTAAAAGTAGATACAGATTTAGATTATTGGGATATAGGTGATGGATAAATGAGAACAAATATTACTGAAGCCTTTGTACAGCATCAGTGGGTCATTGGCTTTTGTAAGCATGGTGGAACACTTGGCATATAATAGGCACTGCTTCATACACAGGAAAACTAGCATGAGAGGCACAGGTCCTGCCCTCAAGGCATTCCTAGGCTGGCAGAGGAATGAAGGTAGCCAGTAGCCACCTAGCAGTTAGAAAACGCCATGGTTTGGGCAAGCCCAGTATAGTGTGGAAGCCTATAGGAGGGAAATCTGGGATGTTGGGAGGAGGTTTCCCAAAGGAGGAAATTCTTGAGTAAGTTACATAGGTATCCACCAGGTTAAGAAAGATGGGATTGAGGGAGGAGCCTATATCAAGACAGAACTCCCAGAAAGAGTGAGTCGAAAAGGTAGAGCCCTTGGGTGGATGTGAGACTAGGCACAAGCTGGGGGCACATTATGAAGGAGTTTGGACTTTATGGTGGAGTCCAGTGGGACTGGAACATGGGGAATGTTTTCAGCAGAGGAGGGATGCATCTGCCTGGTCTGGATGTCTTCTTTGGTTATATTATGAACTGTGGTTATATTGTGAACTGTGGCTAATGCTACCAAGAGGGAAGCAGAAAGCAGGTGTCTGCAGCATCCCAGCTAGACAGGATGAGTTCCTGTGAGACTCAGCCGTGGAGTCCCAGCATCTTTGATTTATGTTGATTGCCTTCTAGTTCTTCTTCTGTCTTTTCTGTTTTAAAGAGGAAAGAAGTCAAAATAGAAAAGCAATCATCTGGAGGATATGATTACATTTCCATTCAACAAAGAGTTTTTTTTTTTTTTTGGGGGGGGGGGACACATGTATTAATGCTATACCTAAGATATTCAGGAAGTGCATTCTGCTGAGCAGGCATATATTGATTGTCTTCTAGGGCCAAGAGTCTAAAATCGGGATTCCAAACCCTGGTCCCTTGCCCTTCCTGTGGGTGGCGGAGACAGACTTGCCATCAGATATCTTTTATTCAACTATTCTGCCTTGATTCCTCTTGCAGTTTCTACCAAGTTTGAATTAGAAATTCAGTGATGTTGAATACCACACTTAGAATATTCTGGGCCACTCCTGAGAGCAAATACCCATGCACACAAGGAAAAACTCAAATTATTGGTAAAATGTTTTTGCAGGGGCTAAAATTCCTACAGTTTTATACAAGCAAGGAGAAAGCAAAGTTCAGTGCCACGTCCCTGCACTTAACTGTTGTACCATGCCTCCAGTCTTATCACTGCACCATGGTCTACCTTGAGTAGATGCTGAGCAAAGGTTGGATCAGGGGAGCAGGATGGAGGAGGGGAGGGGAGGAGAGATGAGTCCCTCTGCTTACAAGGGCAGGTTCTAGAGGTTGCACACATCACTTCCTCTTAGATTCAACTGGACAGAACATGGACATATGGACCCATCTGGATGCAAGAAAAGCTGAGAACATCACCTTGTTCCTGGGTGGCCCTATGCCCAATTAATAAACAGGATTCACTTAGAAAGGTAGGTATTCAATTTCTAGGGCAGGTGATGAATAAGCCCTTTAAGTAAATGATTTGATTTGACAAGTGAAGTCCCAGGATTCACATATGCTAAATAGCAGTCTAGAAAGACTTAATGAGTCTTCAAATCACACAGTCTCAGGAGAAGTTTGTCAAGACTTCATGAAACAGATACACTTTGGTCTGGAGTTTAAAAGACATAGGAAGAACAAGGCATTTTCCAGTCTAGCCCTTTTTTCTAGGTCAGCTGGTAAGATTAGAGCACAGTAGGCTGCCCCTCTCATTCCATTTCCATACCTTGGCTTTTATTATACTTTGTGCTCACTGAACATCTCATACTACTACCCAGCTTTATGGACTTGCCATCCACTTGGGTTGTTCTGCCCATTTGCAGATAGATTATTTATTTATTTATTTATGGTACTGGGGTTGAACTCAGGGGCACTCGACCACTGAGCCATATCCCCAGCCCTATTTTGTATTTTATTTAGAGACAGGGTCTTACTGAGTTGGTTAGTGATTTGCTGTTTTTGAGGCTGGATTTGAACTTGTGATCCTCCTGCTTCAGCCTCCAGAGCTGCTGAGATTACAGGTGTGTGCCACCGCGTCTGGCAGGATAGATCTCTTTTAACAGATAGAGTGATAATACCATTTCTAATCAGATCCTGAGTGTCATAGGGAGCCTTTGCAGCCATTGCATAGGGTTTGAATTGTGGAGAATAAGCAAGTTTCTTCCTCTTGGGTGCTAAGACATCTGTAGCTTTCCTCTACCTTCACAGATGCAGCGGAGCCCATGACACAGCCTTGAGCCATAGGAGAGTGGGAGGAGGACAGAACCAGGAGCAGGAGCGCTAGGTGTGGTCTTTAGGCTGCTTGCTCTGGGCAAGCAATTTAGTCTCTGGGATCCCACTGGATTGAAAGATCTCTACATGGGCTGCGGGCAGCATGGTGAGGGAATGGGTTCAGAGTCAGACCAGTCTGAGTGGAACCTGGCCCTGGTAGTTATTACTTTTCCAGTCTTGGGAAGTTGTTTTTTTTTGTTTGTTTGTTTGTTTTTAATCATTGACTCAGTTTTTTCTCTTCTGTAAAGTGATATAATAGTACTATTCTTCAGAATGTTGTAACTAGAATAAAAACATACTTAAAATATGTAGGAACTCAATGGCTGTTATTTTTCTATATCAACTATGGTTGATAAAGTTCATGGAGCCTGTTAATTATTTAGCTCCCTTAAAGACATAGCTGACATGTTGGCTTCATCCACAAAACTGTCATTTTTTCGAAATCCGCACAATTTCTGAGTCACGTTCCTGCATAGAGCATCATTCATTTTATGAAGAAATAAAGATCCATCAAATATTTCCATTCTTCAAAAAAAATAATTATTAGAAAGCTCTCTCATGAAGTCATTAACATCATGTCATCAATTGCTAGATTTGAGTCAATGCTGGTAAATATCTAAAACTGTAAAGAGCAACTGTTTATTTGCCATTACAAAGGAGAGTTGAGCGGGTTGTAGTCCTGCATTAGGTCAACTAGGAGATTCTTTGGAGGAAATATGAATCAATCAACACGTTTCTCCACTGAGCATTTTGGGTGCTTCTTATTCAGTCCTCCTCCTAATTCATGTCACAGAAGATCTGAGCACTAAAATTTTATAATATGTGACTTCCTGGTAAAGTTCCATCTGCATATCCTTTCTTGTGATAAACTGAAGAGTACATAGAGCTCTTGAATTCTGAATAAGCACAACATTACACCCTGAATGCCTCAACTTTCCTTGAACCTTTTGCTGGAGCCTCCTTGCCAAATTATTCCAGGCAATTATTGCCATTACTCGGGCTTGGAATCTGGAACCTTCTTTACTCACCAATCCCCTTTATTGACTTCACATTTAAGCAGAACCAAATCTCTTCAGGTCTTTTCCTACCAAGTCAAAATTCAGAAATTATTTCTAAGAACCTAATAGAAGTGGTACACTGTGTAACTCCAAAGGATAGGAAACTCCTTAGCTTGTTATCTTAAGGTCACGTAGGATGGAACAGTAAGAAGAGGTGTAAATTCATTAGCATGGGGTTTCCATGTTTCCCTGTGAGTTGAGAAAATGAACGTTAGTTCCATCTAAAAGGTAACACTTTTAGAGCACAAGTTGCAAAATCGCCACCAGCAAGCCAGATCCATAGTGAGTTTTATTTAGCCTATACAGTGTTGTTTCATTAAGTGGAATTCCTCATTAGCCTTTAAAAATCAGGGAGATTTTTATGTTAAAATATACATCCCTGTTTCTCTTAAGAAATCGGTAGACCTGGCATCAGTAGGTCTCTATTTCCACAGGTTATCCTGGGGTCAACATGAGCTGGGTCTTCCCTTTTCAACAGAGCAAGCCCTCCCCAGTCCCCACTACTACTCCCTATTGTTCTACACTTGTACTCTCCACATCTGTGCAGGGAGTTGTAGACGCTAACTCTGTGGATTGAGGATAGGTCATGCTATGGATGACCTTGAGCACCAGTCAAAACATTTGCAGTTAATTCTGTGAACCAGGAGAATAACCAGATTGTTAAGAGCTGTGATTTAGGAAAATCATAGTTCCCCAGGAGTCTAGTCTGGATAGGAGAAAGAAGGAAATGGAGAGGGAGCAGAAAAACTGAAGGAGGCTGTTAAAATGCTTTAAACGTCCTGATTCCATTTTTCATCTCTTCCTCTTAATTCTACATGAAATTTTTGTAGGGTGAACTGGCCAGAATATTGGAATGAAAGTCGGAAAACAACATTCAGATTACAGGTTTGGCCTTGTTAGCAAAGTGCCAGAGAGACCTGAGCTTTCTGGGCCTCTCTTTGCTCATCTATGAAATGACCATGAGGATAATAGTGACCTTTCTGGATTATGGTGAGGATTGTATGGAACATTTTTGGGGCCATCATTGTGACCTTATTATCATCCCCTCTTGACTTTATCTCTGAAAACTTCTCCTGAGCAGCAGGCCCACCCTATCTCTTTTCTGTTGATCAGTTTTTTTTTTTTTTTTTTTTTTTTTTGGTGGGGGGGGGGTGGGTACTGGGGATTGAAGTCAGGGGCACTGGACCATTGAGCCATATCCCAGCCCAATTTTGTATTTTATTCACTGAGTTGCTTAGCACTTCACTGTTGCAGAGGCTGGCTTTGAACTTGCGATCCTGTCTCAGCCTCCTGAGCTGCTGGGATTAGAGGCATGCACCACAGCGCCTGGCTTGTTGATCAGTTTTGACTTGACTTTAATCATTTCAAAGTTTGGAGTTCTTCAGGATTTCCCATCATACTGGGCTCCTCAGTTGAGGTTTTAAGTCAGACTTTCAGGGTTGGAAAAGACTTTAGAGACAACTACGGTCCACCTACTTAAGGTAGCCCTCTCCCCTCCAGCATTCCAGCCTCCCCTTGTGTTCCCCCAGTGATGGGGCCCTCACTCCTCATGGAAATCACTTTCATCATCATTCTGGTTTTTATTCCTGACACCCTAGAATTTCAACCCACTGGTTCTAGTAGTACTGTTCTCTATAACAAAACAGCAAGTCTGCTCTTTCTTTCCTGGGGGGGATAATTTTTTGTTTTGTTTTGTTTTGTTTTGTTTTTGAAGACAGCTATTTGGTCCTTATTCTATTCCCAGATCTTCTTGTCCAGGCTAAATATGACACTTTTCCAGCTTATTTGTTCATAAG
This sequence comes from Tamias sibiricus, assembly GCA_025594165.1. Lineage (NCBI taxonomy): Eukaryota > Metazoa > Chordata > Mammalia > Rodentia > Sciuridae > Tamias > Tamias sibiricus. The sequence goes on along the minus strand of CM046666.1, from coordinate 45,346,957 downwards.
ACAGAACTGCAAGTCCCACTGTCCCATCTTGCAAATCTGCCTGACTTCCTCTGTCTTGTGTCATTCTCCCGCTGTTCTTCCCACCTCCACCCACCCGTTCACCAGTCTTGTGCTTAGATATCCAGGTCTCCTTCCACCCAGTCCATCCCCCAAAACCTCCCTAGCTCCACCCACCACATTTGCCTTTCCTCTCCCTTTGATGCAAAATGGGTCAATTTGCCTGAGTCCATATTCTTTGACGTCGTTGATGAAGGATCTTAGTATTTATAGATCAAAGGTCTACATTGGCTCCACTAATAATGCCTAACATCTCCTGAGTGTTTACTCCTTGCTGACTTAAGTGTTCTGTCTGGGTCATCCCATCAACAGCAAGGGCTTGTTGTCTCCATCCCTGTTTCACAGATGGGAAAAAGGAGGCTTTGTGACATGAAGGAACTGTCTAGGTCAGACCATGAAAGAACTGAGACTCGAAACCAGGTTGCCTGGCTCTGGGCCTACACCCTAATCATAGAATCTTTGTCTGCTGCCTGTTGCTGAGGGTCCTTTCATTTGTTTGTTTGTTGGATGATTACTTTAGGGCTTTCACAGGATTTAATAGAAAGTGTAATTACTGTTTTAATTACTGTAATACATGAAGGCTTCTTCCCTTTGTCCTGCTTGCTTTTAAAAGGCCTGTTAAAATCATAAGCTGGCCAGCAGTCAGCTCAGGAAGATTTCTAACAGGATTCAGAGATGATCCATAAAGAGGTGGCCGCTCAAAGCCTAAGCATTGCTGTGCATTTGGTCCTTGGTTCTCCTCGTCCTCTGTCCTTGCTCTATTTCCATCCACAGCACTTATCTTCTCATGTATAATTCACTTATCTGTTTTATTATGTGTTTCCTTTCACTACTGCAAGCTCCATGAAGGCAGAAATTCTTGTCTGTTTTGGTTTCTTGATGAATCTCCAGATCAGCACAAAATAGTAGAAGCACAAATAATGTGCTTAATGGATGAATGACAACAATAAAGCAGTTTGACCACTTTTTGAACGTAAGCATCTGAGCTTTGAGATTTATTCTCAATTACCACTCTGACCTGCTACCTTCCCTCCCACGTACACACTCTAGCTAATGTTCACTTAGTCTTGAAGCCACAGCTCATTGGGGCTTTGATTCCTGCAGTAGTCTTGGCTGATCCTTGAGGCACATTTGCCTCTCCCATGTTTTGTTAATATCTTATGTTTGTCTCTAACACTAGACTTCCTGCATTATCTTTATAGCAGCCCTTGTTTATAAACATCTTCTCCATTAACACCAAGCTCCTTGAAGGAAGGGACCTTGTCTTCATGTTTGTTTCCTTAGCATTCAGCACATGGCCTAGCACCGTGCAAAATAAATAGTTAATGAATTAAAAGTACTCTTTCTGTAAATAGGGATTTGAAACCACAAGGGTAGGCACAAGCTAATGCTTAGTAGATTTGGAGATGGACGTTCTTTATTCAGGTACTATGTACTGATGAGTGCCTATTATATGCCAACTCTTGTTCCTAGGTATAGGGAGATATTAGCAAATAAAATATTCAAAAATGCTTTCTATGGAACATTCTAGGGGTTGGAGAAAATGATAAGCAAAATCATAAAGTGAAATAGTATGCTTGGAGAAATATGGGCTAGAAAGAGAAAGAAAAAGTAGGGCAGGCCCAGGGGGATTGTGGGTAGGGTTAGGAGATGGAATTTTCATGCAGGTGGCCAGGGTAGGCCTCAGAGAAGGTGGCGCTTGAACGAAGACTGAAGCCTTCCAGAAACACTTATTATGTTCCTGCAGTGCATAAGGCACTGAAACCTGAGAATTCAAAAATAGCGCTCACACTCTAGCGAGAAGACTGTCACATCAACCAGAGTATGAAAAGTGTGACAGCAGCCAAAATATGATGGCGACACGAACAGAGAGAGCAGACGCTCAAAATGCTATGTAAATGTCACCATTGCCCTTCTCTGCCTCTTCTAGTCTTCTCCCTGCCCTTTCCTAGGTGGCCTCACAGCCTTTAGAAGTGGCAACGGTGAGGAAAGGACAGTAGCCCTGGAGCAAGTGTGTTTATTCAGAGTTATTGTAAAGTGTAGCTCTCTGGGGATTTGGGAACTTTGCATGTATTCTGGGACAGCCAGAGTTCTGGAACTGTGGAAGCATCTTCTCCACTGAGTGTTGCACTGGTAAGTGCTGAGCTGAAATTCCCGGAGGAGAAACTTACTACACAGGCCAGGGAGAAGCGGATTTCAGCAGAGCTGTCTACTGACATTTCTCATTGTTTGGCTCTTTGGACATGGAAACAAGCCAATGGTGGGACCACACAGCCCCCTCAGGTGGCCGCTGCTGTGGACACACTGCCTTCTTCCCACCATGCTCCCTTGCATCAGTGCCGTTTTGCACACATCTGCTCTGCTCTACAGCACGCTGGGCCCTTCCGGAGCACTTTCCTTACTGCCTCTGGCAGTAGCTGTAAACTCTCCTCCTTGACCATCCCAGCTATCCAGAGTGGTGCCAGGCATCCAACATGGAGACCATGACCAAAATAGGCTCCTGTTGAGAAGGGGACCATGCCCTGGTTGTCTGACCAATGACATGTTCACATTTTTGGGACAGCCAACTTCTTAGTACTTTGCACACATACTGGATTGGTTTAACCAAGTTCAATGCTTAGATTAGCTCATGAGCTAACATTAATTTTCATTCTTATTTTGGCCCCTTTCTAGCAGCTAAAGAGAAATATTTTCAGCTTTGTAGTTATTAGAGAGCCATTGATTCTTCAGAAAAAAAAAATTGTTTTACTCTATTTGCTATTATTTTTATGTGGTTCTGAAGATCAAATCTGTCACTCACGTGTGCTAGACAAGCACTCTGCCACTGAGCCACAACCCCAGCCCCACGCCATTGATTCTTGGATAAATGACCCATGTAGCTGACTCATATAGCTGATAGTTGAATTTAATTCATAATAATACCTTCCAGGAAAAAATAGGAGTTTTCCTTTGAAGTTACAAAGGAGTAAAAGGGACCCACATTTGAAACCTGATAAAGTAAAATCAATCAAGCAGAAGTCTTATTCAATGTCATCTTAGCCTGCGTTCCCTAGGAAGCAGAGCTTGGGACAAAAATTTAAATGCGCATGCCATAGTGGTGACTAAGAGCCAAAAAGAAGGAATGGGGACCAAGTGGAATACCAGGGAAGGAGGCGACACCAGTACAAAGACAGGTAACAGAGCAGTCCCCCACTATGGAAACTGGTTGCTGGATTCCATGGAAATACTGAGAAGCTATAAAATGTAGTACAGAAACTTCTATGTGGGGAAAAAAAGGGGGAAGCATTTATCCGTTGACTCCCAGCCACCATGTGTGAAAAATTGGTAATTAAATCCCCAGTCCTTTAGGGTTGTGCAAACATAAGTACTAAGTGGGTTCCTGAGATCCCTTCCTCTGTGTCAGCAGAGAAGCCTGGGTATAAAAGAGATGAGCACTGAACTGAGGTGAAGCCCTTGGCCTGCAAATTAGAACCTGAGGCTAATTAGAATCCACAGAGAAATGGCTCCCAAACCAGTGACTGAAACTCAGACAGGTGGGGCCAAGGAACTAAGAAGCAACACCCTTGGTGTATCCAAGGCAAGCACTATTTTTTAGTCCATTCTGCTGTAAGAAAGACATCAGTTTTGTTTGCACCTCTACCAACTGTGCATTGCTCTACTAGGGTCCGCATTCTAAATCTAATCAGGAAATTGTGCCAATTGTCAGTGAGGTGTTGAATTCTGTCTTCACCAAAAGTGTGGGGATAGGATCAATTCAAGGCTTGAGGTAGGTAGATCTGGCTAGTTTGATAGTCGTTATTTTCTCTCAAGAGAAATTCCCCCACCAATTACAGGTCCTTAGTTATCATCTTCTGTTCCCTTACTTACTTCTCCCAATCCCCCAGGGTAGCCATAAGCCTCCACCTGCTTTGGGACCAATATATTTCTTTTCTGATCTCTTCCCATCTTTCCTCTCCTGAAAGAAAAGCTTAATTGTCAGGATCTTCCAACCCCATCAATAAACACAACTTCTAAATGTCTCTGAGCTTCCTGAGTTGAAAGAGGCAAGATTTGAAATAGGTAAAGATTTCTTAAACAAGACACACAAAAATAATTATAATAGAAAGATGGATTAATTGTACTTTATTAAACATTAAAAACTCCTATTCATCAAAAGGCACCACTCAGAGAAGCCTCAGACTAGGATATTTACCATACATACGGTTAACAAAGGACTCACTTCCAGAATATGTAAAGAAATTATAAAAACAAATAAAGACAACTCAATTTAAAATGAGCAAAATGCTTGAACAGACTTTTCATAAAAGAAGATATCCAAATGGCAAAGAACTTCGGTTATCAGGGAAATGCAGACTGAAACCATATGAGACACCATTGCACAGCCAATGGAGTGGCTAAAAGCAAAAAGACAGTCAATGCCAAGCATTGGCAAGAACACAGAACAACTGGAACTCTTGTACATTGCCAGCAGGAGGGCAAATGATTACAACTGCTTTGGAAAACCATGTGCTATATCTTCCAGAACTAAATATACGTATGTCTACCCATGATCCTATAACACTAATGCTTCAAGATAAATGAGTGCACATGCCCAGCAGGAGACATGCACAAGAATATTTCTAACAGCCTTATTCACAACAGCCCCAAAGTGGAAAATACCCAATTGTCCCTGCCAAGAGAAGGGGTGAAGAAGTGCTGCTGTGTTCACATGATGGAATGGCACACTCTTAAGTTAGGATGCAGAACAAAAGATGACAGATTTTAAAAATATATATATTTCTTTTCCACTTAGAGTTTGGGAATAGGCAAAACATTTGTAGTGGCAGAAGTCAGAAGAGTGATCACACTAGGGCCCAGGGAAGGTGATTATTGACTAAAAAGACAGAAGGAGGGCTTCAAAAGGTGCTGGAAATACTTCCCCTCTGTAGCAGGGTGGTTACCCTGATGTTGATTGTACTATACTATGAATATTCTTTGAGCTACACACTTAAGCTTGTGCATTTTATGTAAGTTTAGTAGACCTCAATAAATAAGAAGAGGAAAAGTTAAGAACAGTAAAGTTGATATCCCATCCCTCTAGGAAGGAGTCCTTCCTGGATCTCAATGTTAAATGAGAGAGAAAATGATAATATAATGAGCTGTGATTTTTTTTAATATTTATGTAGTTGCTTTAGTTGTACACAATGCATTTATTTTTACATGGTGTTGAGGATCGAACCCAGGCTGCACACCTGCTAAGCGAGCGCTCTACCGCTGAGCCACAACCACAGCCCAGCTGGGAAATTATTGATTTGGATATTGTTATGGTTTAGATGTGAGGTGTCCCCCAAAAGTTCATGTGTGAAACAATGCAAGAAAGTTTAGAGGTAAAATGATTGGGTTAGGAGAGGCTTAATTTAATCTGTGTGTTGATCCCCTGATAAGGACTAACTGGGTGTCTGGGTGTTAACTGTAGGCTGGAAGAGGTTGGTTCCTGGGGGTGTGCCTTTGGGGTTTATATCATGTCACCCTGGAGCAGAGCTCTGTCTCTTCCTGGTACCACGTCCCCAGTGCTTTTCTCTCACACACTTCTGCCCTGACAGTCTGCTTCACCTCAGGCCCCAAGGAATGGAGTCGGCCATCTATGGATGAAGACCTCTGAAACCAGCAGCCCTCAAACAAACCTTTCCTCCTTGAAATTGTTCTTGTCACATCTTTCAGTCACAGCCTCAAAAAAAAAAAAAAAAAAAAAAAATGATTAAAACAGACTCAAGAAACCTGACCTTCAAATTTTAACTCTAATATTTGGCCAAATAATCCTGGGAAGTGACCTGTTTCGGCCTAAGTTTCCCAATTTATAAAATGGGTGATTTCTGAGGCTATCTCCTGTCTCCCGAGATCACACAATCCCAGTGCCTATTCTTCCCACCCAAGCCCAATATGCAGACGTGTGTCTTGTGTTGGTTCTGCTCTGCTGAGTGACACTAAGGAACACAAGACCCAGAGCTCATGAGGGGTTGGAGCTGGAACTCCACATATCCATTCAGAGCTCTGTGATGCTTCATTAAAAAACTGCGGGAACCTCAGTTCCTGTACCATCACCACCAGTGGACCATGAATTTCTTTGAGGCCCTCACTGACTCATCTCCTGTCATGTAAGGGAAAGCCTGCTTCCGACAGCGTTGTGGTTAACTGATGCACTGGGTGTTTAAAACACAGCTTTAAAACTAACCTTCACTGTGACCTTAGGTCATGTAAGCCCTCTGAGCCTCAGCTTTCTCATCTGTCATATAGGGTAGTCCCCAGCACTTTAGAGCTGCTCTGAGTCGTCAATGGGAGGAACTGTGTGAAAGCCTGTGGTGCCCCTCTCACAGCTTGCTAAAGTACAGCCATTCTTCCTAGTGTGGGCCATGCCTACCTTGCCCACCACTGATGCCCCAAGTTTTAGTTGACACCATGTATAGTGATAAAAATAGCTTCCTACTTTCATAAAGTAGTAAAGGAAGAAATAACCTTAGAAATAATCATGTTACATGCCCAGGATTTGTTAAGTTCTTTTGATAGCAATTTATACAGGCTGAAAAGATAGCTTATGCAAAAAGGGAACTTTATCAGAAGGATGCAGGAGTATTTTATGCAATCACAGAAAAATATAAACAACTAGCCTTCAGAATGGCAGAAATCAGGGCCACCCTGGTGCCCTTGGCAGCAGGGTTTGCAGATCTTCACCAGGCATCACTATACACGTGACTGGGATCTGACATCTCCTGGTGCTGGGAACGAACATATCATTTGACATCTAATATAGCATCCATGCTTACTCTGGCCAAAACAGAGCTCTGTGCTTCCCCCCACAAAATCTGTTCTTCCTGTCATCTCCATTTTAGAAAAGTATACCATCACCGGCCACAGTGGCATATGCTTGTAATCCCAGAAAATTGGGAGGCTGAGGCAGGAGGATGACAAATTCGAGACTAGCCTCAGCAATTTATCGAGGAACTTAGCAAGACCCTGTCTCAAAATAAAAAATAAAAAATTAAAAGGGCTGGGGATGTGACTCAGTGGTAAAATGCCCGTAGGTTCAATCCCCAGTACAAAAAAATATATATGTATACATCAACCCCACAGTCACTCAACGCTCTACAAGAGCAGGTCCCACCTTCAAACCCATCACCTTCCTTTCAGACCCTGCAAAAATTTTTAAAAGGTTCCCTTGCTTTCACTTCCCTCTCCTACAACCCAGTCTCAGCAGCCAAAATGATCTTTTGAAAACACAAATCGGGTCATGCTATTCTATGCACAAAACCTTCTCCAGGCTCCCTGCTGCACGTAGAATAAAACGCAAACACATTACCGTGGCCCATGAGGCCCTCTGTGATTTGATCTGTTGTCCAAACTCATATCTGTGCTCACTCCCTTATTCCTTATGCTTCGGGACACACTGGCCTTCTTTCTATTTCTGCCTGAAATGTCCTTCCCTAAATTTTCTATGTGGTTGGCTCCTTTTCCTCACCTCCTTGGAGATGCCTCTCTCCACCCCCAACCTGAAGTATCTGCTGCCTGGATCAGGGGCTCCTCACCACCTCACCAGTGGTTTATGTTCAGCTTCCTCTAAGATCTAATGGATTATTCATTTACTGTCTATATCTGTAGGGAAAATGGCAAGCTCTAAGATAATACCATCTTCACCAGTCTTGATCAACAGAGACTAGAACAGTGCTTTCAGGAGGTTCTCAGTAAAATATGCATGGAATGAATGAATGTGTGATATCAGTTATGAAATGATAAGTGCCCAGGAGGATCTGAATGTCCCAGCTTGCAGAGTAGGAGGTCTGCCAAGGTCCCTCGGTGCCCAAGGTATGGCTGTCTGGAGGGCCATACCTGTGTTTCTTTGAAGTTCTAATAGCCATCCTAAGAGGGCCTAGTCCCCATTTTACAAATGCAGACACTGAGGCCCAGAGCAAATAAGTGCCTCCCGATTATTGAATCCTGTTATTTTCTATGTTAGCCCAGGGTGCTTCATCTGTTCTTGTTGAAACATCTTTCACATCTCTGTGTTTTAAAACCAGTGGTGTTAACTACATGTTGATAAATATTTTCCTTCATCTACACCTACGCTATTTTAACACTAGTGTTGAAATTCTCATTTCCTCCTACAAGAAAGAAATATGGCCCAGATTTTCATTGTGGGACAAGATGTCTCAGCCTTCCCACACAAATTTTTTTTCTTTCTCTTTTTTTTTTATTTTGCCCTTCTGATTTTAAAACGACAATACCCTTTAGATCCTTGCTGTCCCTTTAGTTAATAGACTTTTTTCTTTCTTTCTTTTTTTTTTTTTTTTTTGGAAGTTGTTATATATAACAGTAGCATGCAATACAATTTGTAATACACATATAGAGCACATTTTTACATATCACTGTTTGTATACAAAGTATATTCATACTATTCATGTCTTCAAACATGCATTTAGGGTAATGATATCCATCTCATTCTACCATCTTTTTTCTTTCCCTTTATACCCCCTCCCTTCCCCTCTCTCCCCATTGACCTTTCTAGTGTTCCTCTAATCCTCTTATGCTCCCCGTGCCAACCCCACTGTGAATCAGCCTCCTTATATCAGAGAAAACATTGGGCATTTGAATTTTTGAGATTGGCTAACTTCACTTAGCATCATATTCATTTTGTTTTTTAATTAAGGCCTGGCACTCACTGGTAATTTCTGAAATTAGGATCCCATTTTAGTTTCTTTCTTTAAATTAAATCTTTAGAATGTGGGCATTGAATAGTGAAGCACACTTAACCAGTGACAAGAATTCATACTTGTTTTCAGCCAGTTAGAATTCTTACATAGCTTTCAGCCTAACATTTCTGATCACTAATTCTGTTTTTGTTTTTGTTTTTTTTCCTAAAATTCATTCTAAGGTAATAAATACCATAGCATGTGCTTTCAAATAAAATGAAAAGATGTTGTAAATTTGATTTGGTAGCTATAGAGCATAAAAGACAAGATATAAGATTAATTCCATTTCAGTTCCTAATCTTATTTCTCAGGGATCTGTGAGTTCTTTAATAGGAAGATAGTTAGAGATAAAGATATTTAGATATAGAAATGGTTATTGTGTATTTTAAAGTTTTATGTAGCATTTCTATAATAAAACTTTTATGTAGTCCTTTCAGCTTTTTTTGATTAGTGTTTGCATGCTAAAGCTTTCCTTGGTTTTTTACTTTAAACCTATAGATAGCTTTGTATTTAACATGATTTTCTTGTACAGGCATATAACCTGGTGCTGCTTTTTCAATCAGTTCAATTGTCTTCTAATTGTTTAGATGACTTACATTTAATGTAATTGTTAGTTAAATTCTGCTACATTTTTTCATCATTTTCTGTTTCCTCTGTTTATATTCCCTTTTCCTCATTTGACCTGCTTTTGAACTCAGCATTTGTAATTATTTAATTTTATCTTAACTACTGGCTTCTTTTAATAACTTTAAAATTTTTACCAGTTGCACTAGAATTTACAACATAAATATAATAGATAGCTTAAATTAGTCTATCTTCATGAACATAACAAAAAAATTATTTAGATTCTAGAACATTGGTATGATAACCTTAGAACAGTTGAGTACTTAAGTTGTCTATGCTTTTTCTTAATTGTATTTATGATTATAATAATTACAAGCATATTTTTTGTGTGCCAGACATTATTGTAAGAAATGTTACATTTAATAACTCATTCAATCACACAACAACCCAGTGAGAGTAGTTTCCATGCACTGGCCCCCTGTTTCACAGATGGGAACAATGAGGCAGAAAGAAGTCATGTAATTTGACCCATGTTGTATGGCAACAAGTGCCAATACCACTTTCATTTTAGAAGGAAAAAAAAAAAAAAAAGCATAGGATTTAATCAACAACGAGGGGTTGGGGAGGCATAAAGGCTTCTTATTAGCTCAAGTTTTCATGCAAGAAAAGGAAAAGCCGCTGCTCTGGACAGGGTGGGAGTGGTGAGCCACAGGGGAACTGCCCCATATGAAGAGGCTTGTATCCAACCAGTGCTGTGAGCTGCTGCTAATTTGAAATGGACTGGTTTTATCATGTGCATGTAGTTTGAATAGTTATTTTTGTTTTAAAATTTTTATCATAGCTTTAAGAATAAGATGGTGAGACCAAGTTCTACACTCATAGTAATTTAAGTAACATTAAAATAAAAGTAATTTAAGCAGCTGGGATTGTGGCACAGTGGTAGAGCGTTTGCCTAGCATGTGTGAGGCAGTGGGTTCAATTCTCAGCACAGCATACAAGTAAAATAAAATAAAGGTCCATCGGCAACTAAAAAAATTTATAAAAAAAAGTAATTTAAGTAAACGTTAGGGGTTCTTGTGTGAACAGTTTATGGACTCTGATTCAAAGATACAAATGGCCTCCTGAATATGAGACCTTTGTCACAGTTCTCGGATGTGGCCCAAGGATAGATGAGTGGTTCAAATGCTCATCAACTTTAAATTGTGAGCTGAATGCAGCAGTCCCTGAGCAGAGGGATGAGCTGATGATATCCGCCTCCACTCTGTTCCGGTGTCTTTCTTCTTGTGTTTTGAGGCATTGTGTAGAGTCCTGCGAAGAGGCTTGCGGTTCTAGTCCCAAACCTACTTCAAGCCTGCCATCATCTCTCTGACTCATTTTTCCTATTGATTAGATGGGGATGGACCTACCATCTAGGATTATTGTGTTATTGAGTTAGATAATGTAAATTATATATTGATACAGAACAAATAAGTAAATAGTAACATTATTACTATTATTGCCATTGTTTCTGTTGCAGCTGCCATAAATCAATCACCTCTGCTGAGAGCAACCCCACACCAAGTTCTTGGTCATGAACCACATGTCCTACAAATGTTTGCATTAGTGGGACCAGTACTGGTGCTCTTATATCATTGATGCTATCTGTGATCCTGAGGCGCCACCTTTCAAAATGCCTCTACCTTTATGTTCAGTGGACATTTTGGTTTCTACTCTTTTAAGTTGGGTAATTTTTTAAAAAGAGTTTACAACTGTGGTTATTTTATATGGTATTAATCAAAATGAGGAAGAATCTTTGGCTCAGGAAACTATTAAGGCTTACCAAAATCAGAACAATTATTGGTTTAGCATAAGTCCTGGTGATACTGCATTACAAAAATTGAGCCATTAGCAGAGAACAAAATTCGAATTCAATAAACCTGTGCTAAACTTCTGAGACTCTGGTAACAGGTTTGCCTAACACTGCCCTTGTCACTGTTGCCACAAAAAAATCAGCATCAGTTTTCAGTAGTTGAACATTGACAAGATGCTACTGCCCTATTCAGACTGACATCTATGACACTCACATAAAACCAATCATATTTGTAAACTAGGAATAAGTGGGGAAGGCACAATAAAGATCCCACAATATTGAAGGAATGGTATTTTTCAAAATTATTTTTAGCATCCTTATTCCCTTTTAAGCTGCTGAGAAGATAATTGCATTTTAGGCACTACAGTATTAATGTTAGGCACTCTGTCACTAAGTAATTGAATAGCCCTTGTAATGCAATTTGCATAAGTTAATGACTCCCTTCTGGTGCTTGTTGGACCTTCAGGACTTAACTAAAGCTTTCAAGTCACTCTTTGACCTTGGGTGGAATACTAAGCAGGTGGAATCTATTTCAAGGTGCTTTCCTTCCACCTTGGCTCCCTCTGTTCCCTATTTGAAGGGAAATTATCATCTCAGACTATTTGTTCTTTTGCTTCCCATTCTTTCTCTAAAATGTTTTGGGCTTAAAGAATTATATTCAAGTGATTTCCAAAGAAAACTAAGATTTTGTATTTTTAATGAGTTTCAGGAGAAAGTATCCTGACAACATATTAACTCCTTCTCTTAGGAAGTAGTAGAAATGAAAAGAATGGAATTTTCTCCAAGAATTGGAGACTGTTACTCCTCATTTCCATCACAATGATTTGTCCATAGTAATAGATGTTCTAGGATGTATAGACACATTCAAATTGAATTTGGTTCTCCATAGAATCTGAAAAAAAAAAAAAAAATACATGTTCTGGGCTTCTTTTTATGGGAAATCGTAGGACGTCTTAAACTTTCTCCCCCACATCCTTTTGTTGTTTATTCTGCCTGTCTGGATGGTGCAGAAGCTGCCATCTTACTAAAAACCTAGGTTTCAGGTGGGTTGTCACTTTTGAACTCTCCAGGAGATGCAGATAGAGCCCTTGGTTATAGAAGACCTTTCACTGTACCAGGTCTAGGAAGCTGTACTGTGATTATTCCCTTTCTGCAAGTAGCCTCACTTTCTCATCTAAAGTGACAAGAGGCTGCATCTTGTTTCACTGGCCTGGTGGAACGCATGCTGAGCCAATCAGTATCTGCAGAACCTTTTGCACCGGAATCCTTTCTTGCAAAATTAGATGCCCCAGCAGGTGCCTGCTGCAGTAAGGCGGTCCAGTTCTGCAGAGTCGTGCAAGTTCAGGATCAGGTCCTTGAAACATAAGGAAAGGAAACTACTGGAGCCTTTATCACAAAATTCTCTTAGAGTTCTAAAATGAGAAAAATGTTTTAAAACAGTTTGCACTGTAAGAAAAATAAAGAAGGTATTTAGAGTATTTTTGTGAATGTATCAGGTATAATGAAAAGAGAATCTGACCTCTTCAGGGCCTGACTTTGAATCTTCTCTGTGCAACGTCTTACCTTTGTGACCCCTTCATTCAAAGCAGAAACTGGTAGCAGGAAGGGCTTAGAGGAGATTTAAAAAAAAAAAAAAAAAAAAAAAAAAAAAAAAAACTTACTGCATAAGAAGGTGGTTCAGTGTTGGAATGAGTCTTGTCATAGGTGATTCATAACATTTTTATGCCATTTATATTTTCCTGGAGGTTTCCAGATCTTAGACTCTTGTTCAGGAAATACTCAAACATAATTAAAAGACTAACTAATATGTCAGATGACCTCTGGGTATCATAACTTTATTCCATACTACCATCCCTTCCTCAATTATGATTTATTTTTAATGATATAAGGCAGAGATAAGTTATTTAAAATTTTTATAATAAAATAGACAAAGAATTATGTATTAAGTAAATGTAACTTTAGGAAGGAAAAAAAGAAACGTAAATATCTATTTACTAAGAATCTTTAAAGCCAAATGGGACAAACTGAGTATTAATTAACCCCTCTGCCTCATGCAATTATTTTTAAATCAGAAGGGAATGCATGATGCCAAAAAATTGTCACCAGGGAAGCAAAAATAAGTATCCTAGAGGACCATGTGTTGGTGAATGTTTCAGTCCAGCCCTCCCACCCTTTTATTTTACAGTTCACTCTCTTGAATCAGAAGCCTGGTAAAATGGCTCAAGTTTTCTGACTGCATGCATACAATGCAAATGCAGAAGAGACTGAAGTGTGTAGACCATTTTACTAACATGCTATGGGAAATACAAATGCCAAAGTAACTGGGTATTCACTTGCTTTGACCAACTCTCCCTGTAGGGATATCAACATGGGAGGCTAAAGATAATCCACCCCCCCTTCTCCCCATCTTTAAATGGAGAAGCTGGAATACAAGCCCAGACAGTCTGACTCTTTAGCAGTCTTAACCATTGCACATGAGGTGTGGATGTAGTCTATGAATACTGCTGGTTTGAAAAACAAAAAACACACACACACACACACACACACACACACACACACACACACAAAAAAAAAAAAGCACCATTTCTTTTCCTCATTGTAATTTCTTCTCTTTGGCTTAAGATAACACTTGCACCTGGACTCCCTCCTGCCTCCTTCCTGGGATCCATCAACTCTACTTCTGAGCCCTGAGTCTTCAAGCTGCCCTCTCCTTAGCTCTCAATTTTCCAACCTGCTCAGCTTTCTTCTCTCCTGTTAGCATCCTAACAGATGCTATGTCTCTCCTACCAAATTCTGACTTCAGGTTTCACACATGTGCTCTTGGCTTCCACATCTATCTCCTGAAGCCCAGCACTGGAAAGGCCACTGTTATTGGATGTCTCCATTTGGATGTTCTGAAGCCTCAGCAAACAGACCATGTCCTGGGTAGATATTTCCTATCTTCATACTGCTTGCTTATTAGCTGCTCCCGCAGATTCATCAAGAACCTGTGAGTCACCCAGCTCGTCCTTCATCCTGTGTTCCTTTACCAAGCAGGATTATTCTGGGAACTTTTCTTCCTAACATCCTCTAAAGCCTTCTTTACTTTCCCACACTCCTGCCAATAACTTGGCCCAGGCCCATACCTTTACTGTTTTGGATTCTGTATTACCCCTCAGTTCAACCTCCACATCACAGATAAATTTAAATTGTTCGTTTTAAAAATAACTATAAAATGCAAAAGGGGTGCAGGCCTCATACTATTTTTCTTAAGCCCTGAAAAATGCCTTGGAAAAATATCAAAGACAATGAAAGTTTTTCCATTATCTTAAAATTTAGCTATTATCATCATAACATTAATGCTTTTTCTTCCATTGTAAAAAAAAAAAAAAAATGCAAGTATCATTTCTCTAATCACTGTTGGACTCATGCTCTGTGAACTATAGAAATGACCCCAAAAGCATAGTTTGGCTGACTCTGCTCTATCTATGCACGTATGTGTGGGTGCGTATACACACACACACACACCATTGCTTGATTCCTTCACATAAGGCATTATCCCATATCATTAAAAATTGTCTTAAATATTAAAGGACCACCTCATACTAGAAAGTGACATGAACCATTATTGTACACTCCCAATGAGTATTTGGTTGTAGTCATTTTAATTAACACTAAGTGAACATATTTGTGCTTAAATTTTTTACTCCTATTTTGCAACATGTCCTCAGGATCATTTGCTAGAAGTGGGATTATTGGGTTCAGGAATGTGAGTGCTTTGGAATTCAATGATGAAGAATGAAACGTGTATTTTATACAATTGAACATGTGTTAACGTTTATTAGCTTTTTTGTGAATATAAAAATATTTGTATTTTTAGTTTGTCTTCATATTAAGGTTTTAGATATTCTACTATTAGTAGTTTGGAGTATTTATTATAAAATTCATGCCTCATTAAAAATTTCATTTGCTGTTACTATAACACTCAGGATAAGGTGGAAATCCCCTTAGCATGGCACTCGGTGCCTCCTATTATTGTGCCCTTGACCATCTGCCCTTGATGTGACAAAATGTACACAAAAACAGTTCAGGCAATCCTGGACTGTTTCCAACTCTCAGAATAATGCATTTGTCCTTTATGCCTCATGCTTTTGCAACATGATGCTTTTTTTTTCTTTTTCCCTAAATTGCCATTCTCCACCTGCCCCCCCCCACCCCATTCTCCAACTGCCACTCACCTTCAGACTCACTAGGGAGTCCAGGAAAGCCCCTCTCATGGCCCTTACCACCCTGTCTTGTCTTTTTGTTATGGTTTAGATATGATGTGTGCCCCCAAAGCTCCTGTTAATGTAGGAATGTTCTCAGGTTAAAATGATTCGATTATGAGAGCTGTAACCTAATCAATTCATCCTAGTTTGAATGGGCTGACCGACTGGATTGTAACTGTAGGCAGGTAGGGTATGGCTGGAGGAGATGAGTCACCAAAGTCATGAAATGAGTAGCTTTGCTCCAAATGGAGAACATTTCTGCATGATGTTCTGCCTCACCTCAGCCCAGAGCTTTGGGGTCATAGATGATCACCATCTATGAACTGAGACCGCTGAAACCACAAGCGCCAACTTTTCCTCCTCTTTACCCACAAGTTGTTCTTTTGGTAACAGATGCAGAAGCTGACCAAAACACTTTTCTCATAGGCAGGTCTTTTGCTGCTACTTTCCAGGGTCTAATAATAGCCAGCAGATAGTAGACACTCAATAAATGTTGAGGCAATGGAGGGAGAGTGAATGAAGTGGTCATTCTCCATCTCAAAAGAATTGTATTTTCCCTTGGAAGTTCACCCCAGTTTGAACTTCTTATTTGAATATTATACTAATATGTTCTCATTCTACATCTGTCCAAGTAGGCAGAGCTTAGTATTTAGTTGCTAATCTATTAAGATCCTTGAATACAGAATGTATGGCCTCCATATCTCTAGAGTCTATACTCACCCATGAAATCTTAGAAAAAGAATTCTTTGGTATGAATTTAATAGCTCCCAAATTAGTTTACTATGTGCACAAAGAAGTAGAAATTATAAGTTAATGAGGTCCTTTAGCATTTGATTTATCAGCTTAATTCTAAGGAGAGCACAGGGAGATGCTAAGAACATTGAGAATGACTGGATGGAAGCATAATAAATCCAAAAGTTGACTTGTCAAGTAGAAAACATTTCACTTTTTCTGTTGTCTAATAGTGCTTCTATATAATTTTACATCAAGAATGTGTTGTAAGCTGGGCACGGTGGCGCACGCCTGTAATCCCAGCACTTTGGGAGGCTGAGGCAGGAGGATCGCGAGTTCAAAGCCAGCCTCAGCAATGGCGAGGCACTTAGCAACTCAGTGAGACCCTATCTCTAAATAAAATACAAAAAAAAAGGGCTGGGGATGTGACCCAGTGGACAAGTGCCCCTGAGTTCAATCCCCGGTACCACAAAAAAAAAAAAAAAAAAAAAAAAAGAATGTGTTGTAGTCAGCTTTGTATCACTGTGACCAAAAGACCTGACAAGAACTTAGAGGAGGATAAGTTTACTTTGGCTCATAGTTTCAGAGGTTTAGTCCATGGTTGGCCAACTCAATAGCTCTGGGCCCAAGGTGAGGTAGAACATCATGGTGGGAGGGTGAACTGGAGGAAACAGTTCAGGATATAGCCAGGAAGCAAAGTGAGAACTCAGCTCACCAGGGACAAATATAAATCCCAAGGACATGCCCCCAGCCACACGCTACCAGCCTACAGTTATCACCCAGTTAATCCATATCTGTGGATTTATACACTATTAGGTTATAGCTCTTATATCTACTCATTTAACCTCTGAACATTCTTGCATTCTCTCACACGTGAACTTTTGGGGGACAACTCAACCATAACAGAATGCTTCTGTATCATTTCCTCAGACCAATTAAGTTTCCATTAAACTTTATGTTAAAAATTTTTAATTGAAGTTCTAAAAGGGAAACTGGCAACTTTTTCTGTGCAAATAGGGCAAAATAGAAAAAAAATATATCAACTCACAAAACTGTCAGAAGGATTGCATAATAAGAATATCTCCATTGGTAGGCTGAGGCAGGAGGATCACCAATTCAAAGCCAGCCTCAGCAATGGCGAGACACTTAGCAACTCCATGATACCCTGTCTCTAATAATATACAAGATCTCAAATCTATTACTTTTTGAGCACATCTGTCTTGGAGCAAGTTGGAGTAATAATTGCATGCCTATAATTCACTTGATCAATTTGCTTAATAGTCTGGGGGCAGCCAATCCTTTAAGTATAATTTCAGGCAAGTTTATCAATGTCCATACCCTCTTGGTAGTAGCTTTCCAAGCACACTCTTCTCCTTCCTTCCTCTCTTTCTTTTTTTGTTTCTTTTTTGTGGTACTATGGATTGAACCTAAGGCCTAGGCAGGACTCTACCACTGAGTCACACCTCCAGCCCAGCTCTGTATTTTATCTTCTCACTACAAAGAAGAATTGAGGTTAGTGTTATAACAATTACCACATTGGCTAATTACAACTTAATTTAGTAAGTTTGCTGATGAGGCAGTTTCAAGGGATGACTAACTGTATTTTAAGACTTTTAATTCTAATTGGAACACGTACAAATTTTAGGTACCTAAAAGGGACTGGAAAGATCTGGGCTTTTCTATTGGTTGTTGGATACCGTCTGCTTACTCACGGCTCAATGTCTTTACCAGCACTGATCTCTTTGTAAAGCACCATTCATCATTTCAAATGCCAGACCCATTGGCTGATGATTCCTAGTGGATATAGAAAGTCACATGCTACTTTATAATAAATGGGTTCCTCCATGGGCACCAAGAAACTGCATTTCAGGGACAGGTTTATGCTTAGAAGACATAGATAGAAGAAGTCCTAGCAAAGTAAGCTGCAAAATCAGAGTATTTGTCGTTATGAAATATTTGTCCTAAATTAAGATGCCCTTGTCTTTGGGGAAAAAATAAAATATTTGTGTGGATTTTAATAGCTACTAAGAAAATAACACTGGAACTCTCATTTTGTTTCCTTCCTGAAGCACTCTCAATTCCAAGCTTGTAGTTAGAGCACATCATTGCCTAGGGGGGAATCCCTGAAGCTGGCCCACCTGGGTTCCCATCCCTGGGCCCTGGTGGTGCTCCAGCACCCTGACCTTACACTGCATCCTTCTGGCCACAACAAAGATGCTCATTCCTTCTCACTGTCCCTCTCTCCCCTGATTTTCCTCCCACTCTTCTTGCTTTTGTTTGAACAGCAAAGATAATATCAGTGGGAAAAACTAGCAAATTTCCAATATCTTTTAGTTTATCTAGACTTAGCTTTTTTTTACTCCACCATTGAGTTTTCAAACATAAATAAAAGATCTTTTAGAAACACAGTGATTGAATTTCTCCTTCTTCCATCACCAAAGCCCACCGCCCCCCATGTCCTCTCCTCCCCTTTTCTCCACATCAGCAAATTGAGTTTCACTTCTCCCAAGCTGGCTTCTCCAGCTCATGGACATCAGCTTGCGCCTTAGCGTAGGTTGTAACTGGGCCAGCTCTAGACAGTACATGGAAGCCAGCCAGGTTGTACTTACTCTTAGGCAGCTATGTTAGGAATTCTGAGGATAGTATAATATCCATTTTACCATGCCCCATGGGACTCAAAACTCCCCCCAGAAAATTCACAACTTCCTCCAAGTAATTTCACTCAACCCCTATTACCATCACCATGCTATCATATTCCTCCTGCTTATGCAGGTGTATGAGATAGATTTCTTCCTTCAGGCTTCCATCTTTGTGTTTTTAGTTGTATATCTTTGGCCAGGACCTGTTAACTTGGCAGAACCATAATAATGATTCATTCCCCTCCAGGCATTTCCTGAATTTTCATGACAAATTTTCTTGCATTTTTCTTTATTACTTAAGGCACAGTGATTTGCTGATATTTAAAATTGTTCTTGAAGGAGAATTCATAGGAAATATAAGGATGATTATTTATGAGAGGAGAAAGAAAGTCAAAGTTCAAATGCTGCAGGACTCCACTTGTCATTGAACAGAATAAATTAAGAATGGACAAAGAAGTCTCCTATGAGCTTCATCCTGACTAGACTTTCTCTATATTTCTCTTCCTTATCACTCACCACTGATTTAGGTTTTTTATTGTGTTTATTGCACAAGATAACATGGTTGTGGATCCCATCTCTGAAATTAGAATTCCTTTTTTTAGATTAGTTCAGATTTTCTATATTTTTCTTGCACATTCCAAGAGCATTGAATGGGTAAGATTTTGTGTTGCATTCTCAAAATGCAATTTCTTGCTCAAGATGGAAGTATATTGCTTTGTACCAAAGTTCAGAGGTAGCTGGAAGTCCATGGTGGGTCAGTAGCTTTGCTGCACAGTATCCTCAAGGATCCTGGCAGCAAGCCCTACCATGTTCCATATGAGGTTTCACCTGTGGGTCCAAGGTCACTAGCTGCCCAGTTTTCTCCTTGGGGAAGGGAAAACATGACATAGAGAACAACTGGGTTCCTTTGAAAATTAAGTTTAAAAGTTTCATTCATCACATTGCTTGGATTCCAGTGGCTCAAACCATCATGGCGCCATATTTAGTTGGAGAGGAGGCTGGGAAATGTAGTCTCTAGGTGAGCAGCCATGGTCCTAGGTAGAACTTGAGATGGAGTTCTATGGCTCCAAGGAATGAATTCTGGGGATTGTGTATAATTAACAGTGCCTTACACAGATACCTTTTAGGTTACTACTTTCATATAGATTTATAAGAATCATATTTGTATTTGACAATTGCCTTTGCATCTTCCTATAT
This sequence comes from Tamias sibiricus, assembly GCA_025594165.1. NCBI lineage: Eukaryota > Metazoa > Chordata > Mammalia > Rodentia > Sciuridae > Tamias > Tamias sibiricus. Next base: position 45,326,952 of record CM046666.1, on the reverse strand, counting down.
TTTTCTACTCTTCTTAAACACTTGGTGAGAATGAAGTTGCTTTCATTTTACACATAGTATCTGTGGAGAAGTGTATGTGTATAATATTCATTGTCTTCATATTCAGACCACTTTTTTTTTTTTTTTTTAGCACTTAACCTAAAGACAGAATATCTTCTTTTCCCTAATAACAGATCAATCTGTAAATTTAGATACTTAAGTATTTCTGAGGGTCTGCAGTATAAAAGGGCATTTGGGGCTTCCTTATCACTATCAGACTTAAGAAGATACTCATAGTTGCTCTTTGCACAAGTAAAAATAAATATTCCTTCCAGTTCTCTACGGTTTGCTGTAGGCTGTGTTCCAGCTCAGAGAACAAGACCCAGGAAAAAATGTGAAGTTTTTTTTAAATTAATTAATTAATCAATTTGTTATACATGCTTTTAGACTGTAATTCCTTTCATATTACATATAAAGAGCACAGTTTTCCAAGTCATTGGTTTTACACAAAGTATTTTCATACCATTTGAGTTTTTATACATGCACTTAGTATATTGATGTCAAACTTGGTTTTTATCTCCACTAAAGAAGTACTTAAAGTCCACATAGGAGAAAGAGGAAGTTGGTGTCAGACCCTGTTTGGGGATCTGAGAGGAGATCTCAGATCCCTGTTGGACTAACTCCCCTCAGTAGTACTTGATGCCTTCCATAGCCTCCCACATATTCCATGATAGAAATAGTTCTGCTTCAAATAGGCAAGTCTCACGTGTGTATTTTAAGAAACTGTAGCATTGCAGCAGTAGAAGAAAGTTTGCCATTACACCTACTTCACACATCTTTATGGAGCATTTACTCCCTGTTGGCATTGAACTGGGCACTAAGAATACAGCAACACCACCTCTGCCCTCATGGAGTTTTCAGCCTAGCAAGCTGACAGGCATCAATCAGAGGACCACGTGGATGAGTCATGAGAACTGGGATAAGGAAAGAGACTGAAGTAAGGCTCGTGCCTAGGGCAATAATAGAAGGTCACCTTCCAGGTCAAAAGATGCACTTTGGAGATGAAAGAGGAAATCTAGGAATAAATAACTGGAGCAGGATTTTGAGAAACTTTTCTTCATTCCTCATTTCTACTTTTCTTATTTATTCAGAACTGTGGATAATTTTTCCAGAGCATTTAGATATGAGGGAAATCAGTATTTACCAATCTGTTCAATTCCTAATGGTGCCTAGGTTGAAGATTCTAATCCCTATTAAAACATTGAAAGGGGCCATTGGTGGGGGTAGAAAAGGTGGGTGACCTCAAGACCTGCCTCACAGGTGGGTTGGCACCCAGAGGTTATCTTCAGGCACCCAGAAAGCTCCCTCTCCCATGGTAATCTATTCCTGAATTCCTTAATGGGAAAGATTCCTCATGACAGGTAAAGCTTCAACGCCAAGAAAAACAGCTGTTCTCCAAAAGTCACCATCATGTTTGTTTGTTTGTTTCTTAAACTATTTCATTTTTGTTGACTTTTTTCTTGTGTCTTCATAATAGACTTGTATGGTATGCACAGCTCCTCCCTGGCCCAGCTCCCTGCTGCTGCAATTTGAGAAGGGAGGGCAGGAGGAGGGGGCAGAGGGTTTCACTGCATTCTTAAGTTATGGGTTATAAAGAACTCTCAGGAATATATTGATCTGATGAACAAGAGTAACAACCCACCTTCCTGGGAGGGAGGGAAAGGAGCAGGGCGGGGGGAGGATAAATGCTCATATCTTCAATTGCTATTGTGCTTTGCCAATTTACAGAGTACTTTTATATTTAATAGCTTTTCTAATTAGTATAATAACCTAGTAGGAAAGCCAATATTATCTTCATGTTACAGATAAGGAAAGTGAAATTTAAGAACAGCCATTTGCTCACGGAATCCACGGTATCCTCTAGGAATCCCCTACTCTTTCCAGAATGCCTATAAAAAGAGGCACCAGACCAGGCTCCCAGGAAAACCTCACAATTTGGCCTCCCAAGGTGGCTTTCAGTCTTTCATAACGAGGTTGCATTTATGGCAGTAAAAGTCCATTCTATGTGTGTCTACTTAAGGAGCAGAGTTTTTTTTTTTTTTTTTTTTAACACTTCTGCATCAGGTTTTTAGTCTGAAACTCAATCAAAAGAAGTTAAATGAAACAGGATCTAGAGGAATGTGTTTAGTGAAATGTCTGTTCTTAGATCAGAGTGGAAGATGGGTGTGGATTTGGGGGGGGGGGGAAGGAGGGAAACACGGTGGAAATGAAAAGATTTGTGTACACATTAACTGCTTACAGGGTAGGGGCCTGTGTGATCAGTCTTCCTCCACAGTCCAGCAGAGTATCAAGAATTGGGCCCCATGAGTGATGTTATAATGGAATAGAAAATGGAGGGGCTGGGACTATAGCTCAGTCTCGCATGTGTGAGGCCCTGGGTTCAATCCTCAGCACCACATAAATAAAATAAAGATATTGTGTCCATCTACAACTAATAAAATTTTTTTTTTTTTAAGAAAAAAGGAGACTGAGCCCTCTTTTGAAAAACTAGATGAAGACCCACACTTTTGCCATGATGCCAGCAGTGTCATTCCGTGTAAAGCTGAAGGCCTTGATTCCAGGTGGGCTCATCTGTCAACCTCCCTTTCAGGGAAAGTCTTGTGTCCTCAGAGAGGGCCTCTGCTGGTCTCCATCCTGGCATGACAGAAGGTTCTTCTAGACAGGTCCTTCATGGCCACAGGGAGAAACTGTCCTTTGGCCAGTTGGGTACTTAGTAGTACCCTTTCTAACTGCCGGGGCATGTCTATTCTTCCTCGGCACTCACAGAGATGCTCTTGGAATGTTCTCTAGTTTCCCAAACTGTGCATGTCCTTAGCTTCTCACGAATCATGTCAATGCTACCTCACCAGCTTTGGAGGATCCTCCTTGGTTCTAGCCAAAATGGAACTTGAGGCTTTTTATTTCTCCTTTATTTTTTAAGGACTTATTTTAATTTTCCCTATTTTTCTTGTTTGTACATTGTAGTTATACAAATACAGTTGAAGAGGGAAAAGGGGAAATACTGGGGAAGTGTATTGGCTAAATTTGTTATATTGTGTGTGTATGGATATGTAACAACAAATCCCACCATTATGTACAACCATAATGCAGCAGATCCATAATCCAGCTGATGAGCTGAGTCACTGGGAGAACTCCTGCAAGTTCCACATTTTGGTTCATGAAGTTTTTGTACAATTATTCTTTCTTTTGCCATTTGTGGGGTTCATTGATAAGTGGGCTTTGCAGTTATCACATTCTATCTCCATTCTTGCCCAAGAGGAACATCGCAGGGTCCTTGCCATGCAGGATCATTCACCACGGGAGTCCTAATGATGCCCATTCTGCCAGGACTCCGTATGTTCACCTTGGCCTAATGGTCACCAAAACATCCAACATTAATAAATAAATACAGGTTTTGTGCTTTTTAAAATTCTTTTGCATTTATAGTGGTAACTCTGGTGACTCCAACACTACTTCTTCCCACTCCCAAATTTTAGTCAAGAACTACTTTTAATACTCCCTAGAGAATTCTAGGTTTGATTAAAGTGTACACAGGTGTGGAGGTAACTTTGCCTGACTTAAGCAGTTGACTTAAGATCAACTGCTTCCAAATGCAGCCCAGGTTTCTTCAGGTTTCAGATCTTTCCTGCAGAGACTGCCCTTAAACTATTCTCCTCTGGACTACACAAACATCTTACTGGTAGTCTCTTCCACTCCTTTGTTTCCAGTTATGTCAGCAGAAGCTCAAGAGGTGTTCCTTTTTTTTCGATTGAAAGTTCGTGACAGCAACCTTCATCATTGTTGTTTTCAATGAGAAGGTCCACATTGACTGTTCCTACCCATGTTGACTCAATTCTTTTATCCTTTAAGGTTATAGTTCAAGCTATTCCTCAATTGTATACAAAAAATATGAGGTATATGCTTGCCATAAACAGATTTGCCAGAACATTTTTAAATGACATACAAGTCATTCCTAGAAGAGGGTGATTGGACTACGGCGTGATCCTCAGTCATTGGGTGTAATGCCTGAAATTAGGGCAATTGCCCTGGTGTAGACACAGAAGTACTGCAAGGCAGGGATGGTAATTAGAGCAGGTTTACTGAAAGGCAAGAGAAAGTGAAATACACCCCAGAGAGATGGGGAGGTAGATCAGCAAGTGTCCAAAATGTGCCAAAATGATTAGGCTTTGGGCTTTTGTTAGAACAGAATAGGGGGTGGAAATTTGCAGTGGTGTGAAACCATAAACAGGCAGGTGACAGCACTTCTTTGGGTCTGGTGCTTACACTGCTGCTGCCTGCTTGGGGGAAGTCAAATGCCTGTGCTGTGGGAAAACAGGGCATGCACCTGCACACTTGGGTCATTTTGCCCTTTTGGCCTAGTGCCACCTACAGGAGGTTATATAGTGGTCATCTGACCCTTGAAGCAGCTTGTGGGTACATGTGTGACCTTGGGTATATGACGTATGCCTGTAAATCTACAAAGTGTAAGGACCCCCCCCTTTGTGGCATGTGGTGGGAGGGAGACTGGGGATACCATTGGGTGGCTGTGAGTGGTCTGCCCACCTTCCTTAGATGGATTTCTCCCATAGACCCCCTGACACAAGGGGAGAGAGGTTATGTCTTTATGGCATTGCGTAATGGGTCAAGTCCTCTGGGTCAGTTGCAGGTCAGGGGTCCTTTTACAGGAAGCCCCTCTCTCATCTTCCCCTTCTATTCCTGCTCATCTCTAACTAACTACCTGTGCTAAGTCAAATTTACTCCTTTTTCTAAATCACCTATTATTTACAGTGTGACCAGATATCACCTGGATTCATCATGTAGGTCATTAGGTAGGTTTGTGGAGTGTGAAAGAAATAGTCACACAGTGGATCTTTGGTCATTACTTTAAAATATGCTATTTCTACCAGTATAGTGGCCCATCTTCTCTCCCCTTTAAACCACAGTGATGATATCGTAATATTAACACTTACATTTAATTGCAGTGGTATGTCTGTGCCTCTTGTTCAAATTATTGAAATACGTGTATGTTAGTAAAAATCCTTTGCCCATGCATCCTGCAAAGTTGCCAGGGAGCCTTGAACCTTTTCCTGAGACTCCCTGGATTTCCCCATGATGCAATCCCTAAAGGCCCATTTTCTGGATCCCCTGGTTGAACAGCGCCTAAGCAGAAAGATTCCTGTGTGTTTTGAGCATCAACCTTGCTTTGGGCTTAAGATTTCTCACCTCGGAAATGAAGACTTAGATTTTATTGTGAATGTTTAATATTTAGAGGAAAAGATAGGCTTGACTAGGAGCTGGAACCCTGCCTTTGCCTCTGGAATTGGCTTTTGGGAAAGTGTGTGAAACTCTATCTGCATTGAAGGCCAGGTAGGGCCTTAAAGCCGTTCTCTGCCAAATTGATCTGCACACTAGGGCCCATCAATAACTTCAAGTGCAAGATTACTTATGGCACCATCATGAATCATAAAAATGGATTGCCCCTCCTAAGTTCTAGCTCAGTGGTCCATAAGCAGGCTCTGATTTCACGGTTTAGAAAGTGAACACAAACATTTTCAACAGCTGGAGACAGAGTCTTTTCAGAGGAACCTAAGGATTTAAGATGGTACCATCTCCTCTTAACATCTGTGAAATATTTTCAAAGTTATTAGTTTATTCCTCAATTATTATAATTACTAAGTTACGTGTTGGCTACTTGAGTAGGTTTTTGAAAGCATATTTAAGTCACTAGGGGAAATATGAATTATTCTAAAATCCATGTCATTAAATTTTCTTTTTTATGAAATTAAGAAATGTGAATTGTCATTCAGGACTGCAAGGCCCCGGGAAAATAAAAGTGAACAAGTTAGAAATGGACCCCGATCTCAAGATGCTTCCATTATATTTGGTATTCAATGAAAGGACGTTGTCATTAATGACCATGATGGAAGGCAGATTAGCACAGTGGTAAATGATACTGGTTCTTGAGAAAAACTGCTACTTCCTCATTAACTATGTGATCTTTGGCAAAGTAGTTACATATTGCCTCTGAGCCTTAGTCTCCTTATATTTCAAATGGGGGCAATAATATTAACCTGATAGACTATAAAAAAAACAGTGCAGTACTAAACATTTCAAAAAGCTAAAGGAAAGGAAAAAAAAAAAGAATTTCAAAATCCTAACTCAGATCACAGTCTGTGGATATACATGATATTGGTGTATTCATCTATGTACATAGGAAAGTTATATCCAATTTATTCCACTGTCTTTCCTATTCCCACTCCCTTTCCTTCATTCCCTTTTATGCAATCCACCAAACTTCTTTTCTCCTCCCTAACTTGTTGTGTGTCAGCATCCACATATCATAACATTCAACCTTTGGTTTGGGGGTGGTGGATTGGCTTATTTCATTTAGCATGATAATTTCCAGATTTACCAGCAAATGTCATAAAGTCATTCCTCTTTATGGCTGAGTAATATTCCATTTGTATGTAAACCACATTTTCTTTATCCATTCATCTGTTGATGGGCATCTAGTTTGGTTCCATAGCTTACCTGTTATGAATTTTGCTGCTCTAAACATTGATGTACTGCATGACTAGAGTATGCTGATTTTAACTCTTTGGATATATGCTGAGGAGTGGTATAACTGGGCCAAATGGTGGTTCAATTTCTAGGTTTATGAGAAATCTCCATACTGCTTGCAGAGTTGTTGCACAAATTTGCAGTCCCACCAGCCATGTACGAGTGAACTTTTTTTCTCCCACATCCTTGTCAATATTTATTGTTACTTGTATTACTAATAATTGCTATTCTGGTTGGAGTGAAGTGAAATCTCAGTGTAGTTTTAATTTGCATTTCTCTAATTGCTAGAGAATTGCTGAGCATTTTTTTTTTCATTTATTTGTTGACCATTCGTATTTATTCTTTTGAGAAGTATCTGTTTAGTTTCTTTGCCCATTTTTGATTGGGTTATTCTTTTTTTTAGTGTTAAGCTTTTTGAGTTCTTTGTATATCCTGGAAATGAATGCCTTATTTGAGGAGTGGGTGACAAAGGTTTTTTCCCATTCTGTAGTCTCTGTCTTCACTATCTTGACTGCTTCCTTTACTCTTGAGAAGCTTTTTAGTTTGATGCCATCCCATTTATTGATTTTTGATTTTACTTCTTGGGCTTTAGGAGTCTTGTTAAGGAAGTCGGTTCCTAAGCCAACATGTTGGAATGTCGGGCCTACATTTTCTTCTAGTAGGTACGGGGTTTCTGGTCTAAGGCCTAAGTCCTTGATCCACTTTGAGTTGAGTTTTGTGCAGGGTGAGAGATGGGGGTTCAATTTCATTCTACTACATATGGATTTCCAGTTGTTCTAGCACCATTTGTTGAGAGGCTTCTTTCCTCCAATGTATGTTTTTGGCACCTTTGTCTAGTATGAGATAACTGTATCCATAGTCCTTAAAACTCTAGTCAGAGCGATTAGGCAAAAAGAGGAAATTAAAGGGATATGAATAGGAAAAGAAGAGCTCCAACTATCTCTATTTGCCAATGACATGATTCCATATTTAAAAGGCACCAAGAAAAAAAAAAAAAAAACACCAGTAAACTTCTAGAACTCATAAGTGAATTCATCAAAGTAGCAGGATACAAAATTAACACCCATAAATTAATTGTGTTCCTATACACCAATGATGAATTGGCTGAAAGAGTAATTGGTAAAACTATCCCATTCACAATATACTACAAGAAAAAAAAAAAAAACTTGGGAATCAATCTAACAAAAGAGGTGAAAGGCCTCTTACAATGTAAACTACATAACACTGAAGAAATACAGGAAGACTTCAGAGAGGGAAAGACCTCCCAGGTTCTTGGAAAGGCAGAATTAATATTGTCAAAATGGCCATACTACCAAAAGTGCTAAACAGATTTAATACAATTCCCGTTACAATCTCAATGATGTTATTCATATAAATAGAAAAAAACAGTCATTAAATTTATTTGGAAATATGCAACAAAATGAAATTAAACTTTTATCTCTCACCATGCACAAAATTCAATTCAAAGTGGATCAAGGATCTAGGAAATAGACCAGAGACAATATGCCTAATAGAAGAAAAAGTAAGCTCCAATTTCCAACATGTCGGATTAGGCCCCAAGTTCCTTAATAAGAATCCTGTAGCACAAGAATTAATACCAAGAATCAATGAATGGGATAGATTCAAACTAAAAAGCTTCTTCTCAGCAAAAGAAACAATCAGTGAGTTGAATAGAGAGCCAACAATTTGGGAACAAATATTTAATACATGCACATCAGATAGAGCACTAATTTCTAGAATATATAAAGAACTCAAAAAACTTAACTCCAAAAAAAAAAAAAAAAAAAAAAAACAAATAACCCAATCAATACATGGGCTAAGGAATTGAAAAGACACTTCTCAGAAGAAGATACACAATTAATTAACACATACATGAAAAAATGCTCAACATTGCCGGCAATTAGAGAAATGCAAATCAAAACAACTGTAAGATTTCATTTCACTCCAGTCAGAATGGCAACTATTAAGAACATAAACAACAATAAATGTTGGAGAGGATGTGGGGAAAAAGGCACACTCATACATTGCTGGTGGGACTGCAAAATGGTGCAACCACTATGGAAGGCAGTATGGAGATGTCTTGGAAAACTGGGAATGGAACCACCCTATGACCCAGCCATCCCACTCCTGGGTCTATTCCCAAAGGACTTAAAAACAGCATACTACAGTGACACAACCACTTCAATGTTTATAGCAGCACAATTCACAATAGCTAGATTGTGGAACCAACCTAGATGTCCCTCAGTAGATCAATGGATAAAGAAAATGTGGTACATATACACAATGGAATTTTACTCAGCAATAAAAGAAAATAAAATAATGGCATTTGCAGGTAAATGGATGAAGTTGGAGAATATAATGCTAAGTGAAGTTAGTCATTCTAAAATATCCAAATACCAAATGTTTTCTCTGATATAAGGAGGCTGATTCACAGTGGTGTTGGGTCTGGGTACATAGGAGGATTAGAGGAATGCTAGAAAGGTCAAAGGGGAGGGAGGGGAAGGAAGGGAGCAAGGGGGGATGGAGGGGAAAAAAGAAAAGGTGGTTGAATAAGATGGATGTCTTTATCCTAAATGCATGATTGAAGTTTGAATAGTACAAATATACATTGTATACAAACAGTGTTTTGTAAAAAGATGCTGTATATGTTTACTATGAATTATAATGCATACTACTATTATAAATACAACTTTGAATAAAAAATAAATTAACAAAAAATTTATTTGGAAAAACCAGAGGCCTAGAATAGCCAAAGCAACAGGAAACACCACAATACCAGACCTTAAATTATACTATAGAGCTGTAGTAACGAAAACAGCATGGTATTGGCACCAAAACAGGCATAAAGACCAGTGGAATTGAAAGTCTTTACCATAAAGAAATGATAAATGTTTAGGAGATAAATGTGTTTAACCTAGTTTAAGCATGATGCAGGTATTAAAACATCACATGGGACACCATTAGTAAGTGTAATTTTTATGTTTTTATGTATCAGTTTTACAAGAAATTTAATTTAAAAATAACATTTGCCTTGTGTCTGATACTTTATAGTGCCTTTGGAATAATACCTGGCATAGTAATTACTCAATATGTGATAACGCTGATTATTAATAAATTAAAATCACTAATAAGAATAAATAGAACTATAAAAAAATAAGTGGAAAATGGTCAGCTCAGCTCTTTCCCTCAAGCTCCTTTGGAGCACAGAGAAGACCGTTTTCCACATGCTAAATGAAGCTATTTGAGAGCTGTCCTCTCCCTGCGGGGCCTTCTCCCTCTCAGACTAAATCACTCAGATCTCCCTTTCCACTTGGTTTAGGGCTTCGCCTTCTTTCTGAACCACCAAGCAGTTTCTTATTCTTTGAAAACACTTTGTAAAGAATAGATCAAAACCCACAGTTGCTTCTGCCTCACTTGGGGAACTGGTTCTAAACACACATTCCTGGTTGGGAGCACAAGGAAGCTGTGTTTCTGATAGCAAAACCAACAGATTTTCAGGCACAGCTCTGTGGATACAGCTTGAGACAAGGTTCTGCCCTTCAGAAACAACCCTGCAAACCTGGGCCTATAAAATAAAGGCTCTATAAACTGGACATATGCCAACAGCTGGTATTAGCCAGCACACACCTGTTACAACATCAAGCTAATTCCCTACTTCCATTCCTAAATATCGACATCCGGGAGCCCATGAATGTCCGGTTTTCCCTCCTCTCCTTCTTCCAAACCCCAATGTGCTAATGGCTGCTCTGGGACTGTAGGGACTGATATTTTTAACACTGCCTTTGGAAAAGATTGTAAGAAAAATATGACAGTTTTGTTCCTGGGTTTTACACACACACACACTGTATGCACATGTGTGTGGACCCACACATCTCCCAGACACACTTGTTAGCCTAGTCCCCAACTTCTTTACTGAAGAGAAGGAACAGGATGGCAAAGGCTGCCAATCCCCTGGTTATGATAAATGAACTTCTCCAGCCATTATTTCCATAAGAAGCTACAGCATCTTGGCAGTAGAATTAATTTTCCAAGCCTCCTTTGGAACCAGTGGAATCCCATTTAAAATACAACTCTGCAGGGAGAGATGAATCTCTCACTTCTTAACTTTATAACATGTTTACTGAATGCCTGGGGATCACTGCTATTTGTTCTTGGGGGTTTAATTCACCTTGCTTTGTGTGTTTTTTTTTTTTTTAATCATAGTCTTCTAACCTGGAGCATTTAACTCTATGTTCTTCTATGTCTTCAGCAAAAGCCCTTTGAACTAGTAAAGGTTGTTCTGGTGTGCCATTTTTTTTTTTCTAAAGAAAAGTATTTCTAATGTTTCTTGCTCCCTTTTTTAAAAATTATTTTCAGAAGAATGGTACTTAAGGGATCCTGTGCCTTTAAATGCTCCCTTGAATAGTATTGGTCTGACTTCTTCAATTTAGAATGATTAATCACCTCACCTTTACTGCCAAGTCCTGGCTATTATAGCATTGTCCAGAGCTCATTTGGCCAAGGGTTTCATCTTACCTGGAATTGTCCTTGATCTTTCAAGGCCTTGTGTGGGGTATAGAGCATTTCACTGGGAGTACTAAGGCATGGTTTCTGCTTCTACTTCTATTAACCAGCTGTGTGATCTTGACCAAGACTCTGAATCATTCTGTGCCATAATGTCTTCATTTATAAGAATGTTAATAAGCACTCTGCAGACTCTAGTGGCTGCTATTATGTGCCAGGTGCTAACTCATCAATATACATGACCCATCTCATTCACGAAGCCTTTTTTTTTCTTTTCTTTTTAGCAGTTACTAGTTATCAGACACATTTGGAACATTATCTCATTGAATTCTCACAGCAGTCCTTGAAGGAGCTGTTCTGATGATTCCCATTTTACAGAGGAGAAGCCTGAGAGTTTCAAAATCAAAGTCACTTGAGCAGGATTCTCCTGTGGAAAAGGGGCAGAGCAAAACACTGAACCGAGTATGATGTGATAACTAAGTCAAGTTTTATAATCACATATATATTACTGTGTCCCTGATCCAGCTGGACTTAGAGGACAAGCAGACTTTAGGCAAGGAGGTAGGTGTGAAGAAGCGTTTGATCTAAGGTCTGGAGGCAGGAAAGTACAGAACACTGGCAGCCGACAGGGGACAACCTCCCTCCCCAGGAAACACTCGGCAATGTCTTTGGTTTCTATTGTCACAATTGTGGGTGCTACTTTTATTTAAGGATGGAGGCTGGGAATGGCACCAAACATCCTACAATCCAAAGGACAGCTCCATCCAGCAAAGAATTACATGTCCCAAATGTCCACAGTGCCCAGGTTGAAACACATCTCTCTAGAGCAAGACACACTGCTGGTGCGTCTCTGAGGGAGACAACTGTCAGTGTTTTGGTGTTGACTGGTACTGAAGAACCCACACATGTCTCACACATGTCCATTTAAGTAAGAAAGAATTGAAACTATAAGGATGTGGGGTGAGGATCAATAGCTCTCCTTGCCAGCAAGCAAGACCTTAGTTTTTATTAATCATGTTTAATCAAAATAAGTTGAGTGAAAAGGTCTTCAGACTGTGTGATTTCTCACATTCCACCAAGAAAACTTAGCAGCTAAATAGAGGAAAACACACAAATTCCTGGCTACTCATTAGAATCATCTAGGAAGCTTTTTTAAAATACCATTGCTCAGGGGCTGTGGCTGTGGCTTAGCGGTAGCACACTTGCCTGGCATGTGTGAGGGTACTGAGTTCAGTTCTCAGCACCTCATACAAATAAATAAAATAAAGGTCTCAATCAACAACAACAACAACAACAAAAAAAAAATACTATTGCTCAGGTGTCAACTCCAAAGATTCTGGTTAACTTGGTCTGGTGAGCCTTGGTGGTTCCAATGCATGACCAAGATTGAGAGTCACTGGCTTTGGGCAGTTGGGTAGAATTTAGATCAAATAGCAGCTTTAGAGATGAGTTGAACATTAAAAACTAGCCATTCAGCATAGGGGACTTTAAAATGCTTCTGGTAGCCTTTAGGAGATTTATTACCTGAACCTAAACATGAGGGAACAGCAGGCAAACCCAGATTGATGGATTTGTCTCAAGTTCTATAGATATTTCGACAAAATATCTGACCTGTATGTTTCAAAAAATGTCAATGTCAAAGACTCAGGAATATTCCAGACTAAAGCAACATTAAAACTGAATTGGTGTATGATGTGCTATAGAGGATAATGGGATAATAAGCAAAAACTAAAAGTGGTTTGTAGACTATAGTATTGTATCACTGTTAATTTCCAGATTTTGATAACTGTACAGTGGTTATGTACTTTGGCCTTGATATAGCATATCTGTAACTGTTCTCCTATGAGTTTTAAAGAAGTATGTGTGAGACAAAGAGTATGGAGTCTGTAATGGAGAAGGTTGAAAGGGTAAAGCAAATATAAGATGTTAGCATTTGGGGAATCTGGGTGCAGAATATATAGAAATTCTTTGTATTATTCTTTTTATATAACTTTTCTGTAAACCTTGAAATTATTCCAAATACAAAGTTAAATTCTTTGAAGGGTGATAGGATTCATGTCTCTAGAGTTATTTGAGACTAAGATACGTGTTTGCCTTTTGTGGATAATTTAGGTGACATCTTTTATGCAAAGAGGGAATGGAGATGGGAATGGTTAAGAGGAGGTCCGAAGGTTTCAGGTGTTTGTTTTTTACACTCAAGGAAATTAAATTGTGACTTCTAAGTTAAGAGATCCTCCTAAAAGGGGTCTCCTGGTAGAATGCTTCATGGAGTCTCCATCTTTGAACGCCTAGTGTTCAATCAGGTTCATCTGAGTCAACCCTTCTAGTCACTTCTGTTCTGCCATTTTTAGCTCTGTCATGGAGAATACAGCCCTTGTCTTTTGAAATCTTTTTACCATTAAGTGGGGTCAGGGATTGGGAGAAGTGGCAACTCAAGAAGAAAGAAAGGAAGAGTCAACTGAGTATAATCCTCCAGTACATTTCCTTCTCCACCCACCCACTCTGGAAAATATAAAAAATATTCAGGTGGAGAACAGGGACTATTCCTACTTTATAGACAAAAAAATATGAAGAAAAATTAAAAGTTACTTTCTAGGAAGGAAGTGAAAAAAGTTAGGTGGGTGTGCATGGCTGTAAAATTATTTTGTCTACTTTGGAGAAAGTAAAATATTTTTACTGCTTGCTTTCTGTAATCCATGGATGGGGAGTCCATACCCTGACTTGCCCCAGACAGTCCTGGCGGGCACCTGTCCTCCGGGCATAATTGTCAACACCATTTTATGCTCAAAATGACCAAACTTGGATATTAACACATAGTCACCTATCTTTCGTGAAAGCCATTTCCCCTCCTGCAGGAGCCTAATTAATTGGACTTCATAAGATGACAGTTGGCCAGAACTGGGTAAATGACCACGTGGAAATTTGCATCCATTTAAGGTACAACAGAGATGGCTATATGAACAGAAAGCAAACACGTTCCATAAATGAAACAATGAAAGACTTAAGAACAGAGAGTCGATTGGAAGAGGGCAGTTTTGCTGACCTTTCCTTTTGTCCTCAACCACTGTTCTAAATTAATTTTTTTCTTTTTGATAGAACAAAGCTGTGTTTTCTCCTTGTCCTTACAAGCAGAGCCTGCACTTATGTTCCATTTGCACAAAAGAGCTGATAGTACTGACAGTATCTGCTAAGAACTTAATGAAACTCACATCCTGCTTCCGAGGAAGCTAACCCAGGTAGGACGCTGCCACCGGCCACCGCAGCAGCTTTCAACCCACTCCATCCTGGCTCAGCTCACAAAATGGTACCCCCACCTGCTGCTCTGTTAACTCATCTGGGAAGCACCGGGCTCAATCAGGATGAGATCAGTTTTAGCTGCTGTAAGCCAAAGGGATGATTGAATGCAGTCCGGAGAGTTTCCAATGCAATGCAACTCCCATGCTTGAACATTGAAAAACTACAGTTTGAAAGGGGCCATCCCACGCTCATAAATTAGGAATTCAAACACAGACAGGCTTTTGTACTTAAAGTGTGCCCCAAAGTAGTATTTTGTGGGAAACACCACATGTAGCTCATAAGATCAGAGACAAGATCCGTCTGATGGTGACTAGATCTGAGTTTAAAGGCAATCCTCCGCTTGCCACCTGTGTGGGGAGATTGACAGTTCTCGAAGCTGCCTCTTTTGATGGAGGAACATGTAAATTCTGGAGTCACAGAAACCCTGGCTGTGGCCACCTTATGTCCTCCTGGACACAGCTGCTGCTTTTCCTGTTGAGGACTTGCCGTCTCCTCATGGGTTGTGTTTGTGGCAAAATATATTCAATAATTAGCATTACTGATGTTCAAAACTACAAAGGGGTGTTATAAGGAAATCTTTTATAGTATATTAAAATATTCAGTAAAATCAAAACTTGACCCCATTTTCTGGCCCCCTCATTCTTCATTTGGGAAAAGGAACCGGTTCACTCAAAATGGTTACAGCCTCAGAGTGGTTATTCTGCTTATGGAACATCTTCTATATTGTAGGCGACTTTCTATCCTTGCTGGCCACTCTGTAGGTGTCATTTGCATGGGTGGAGCATGGGAATTAATCAGGCTTCTAAGAGACAGTGGCAAACAGGGTCTCTGTGTCTGAATAGCTGAGCAGCCAAGTGCAGGTCCCAGTTTAGTGGCCATCCCACTTTGTTGTTGCAGGCCTCTGACATCCAAGTAGCTTTTCTTAAGAAGAACAAAGTAGGCAATGTTTATGCCAAGGTACTAAATGACAAGCTGCTCAAAAAGCAACAGTGATCCCATGTACATCTGAGTGGTTCAAGGAGGTCTCTGGGAGAAGATGCAAAAATCAAGTCCAATCCTGGCAAATGGACTGCTGTCTTGCATTCTCACGAGCTTCAGAGGGACACAGGGGTACCGACTCCATTCCATAGGCTCAGGGATATAAAAGCAGTAATGTCCTTTAAAACTATAATCTTAGACACTTCTAGCTTTTCTCTTAGTATTACTTCGGTCAATTCAGGCCAACCCCAAATGGATGTTGGCTTTAACACTGTCAAAGCATTGAGAAGTGATTGTCGGGAGTGAAGGTGGCCTCATTAAAATTTAGCCAATTGAACGTTCACCACTGTTTCCTCTTTGATTGCCTGAGGAAAAAATCTTGTACAGCATTTAACAAATGCATAGATTATATGCATGTAAAGATGTAAATAGGATCATAAATATCTCAGGACCCCAGTTATCTGCATCCTTCCTTCCTGGTAGGGGATGCTCATGTTTCCCCCTGCTTCCCTCTGCAAAGATTGTTCCCTTTTTACCTTGTCTTGGCCACAAGTTGTCTTTGGGTCTTTTGCTTTCTTGGGCTGCATCTGCTCTTCTCTTGGAAGAATTCAAAAAGAATTTGGTAGTTCTTGGTGACACTCTGAAACCATAGAAATGCACAGAGGCTGTCTTGGGGCCTGTCTGCCTGGACAGCCACACAACCATCTCCACTCTTCTGTTCCTAGACAAAAGGAATGTGGGAGAGGGTTATGAAGCTGGCTGCCTTCCCAGTCACCATCTCCTTCAGGAAGTGAGGCACAGGGACTATCTCAGATCTCTCAACTCACTGGGACCCAGAATCCTGCCTGTTCCCCCACACTTTGGAGGTTTTGACCAAGATTGGGGTGGTATGCAGAACCCATACTCAGAGACCCACCTCGGCATATAACGTTATTGCTCCCCTTTCCCCATCTCTTATCCATGGTCTAGAGCACTTTCATCCTCTCCTTAATGGGAACAACTGACTTTACAAACATGCCTCCAAATATTGCATACTGACTGCTGAGCCTCAGTTTGGGGACTCAAAAGCCAAGAATTTGCCCTTTTTGTTTTCTGCCTCCACAATCAAAAAGGTAGATGACCCACATTCAGCTCTCTGGATAATGGATTTCCCTAAAAGTCACCATCGGTTGATACATCCCTCTGCAAATGCAACCCGTGTCCTAAAAACAGAAGTTCCCCAGCAAATATTCTGACTTTATCAAAATTTTGCAGGTCAAACACCTTCTTGTCTGAACAGTTCTGTGTTCATCATTTTTCACAAGTCGAAAGGCAGCTAAAATGCTGCTAGAAAATAAATAATCATAATCATAGTCCACGTTTTTCTTCTTGCATGATCCACAGCAAACCTCCACTTCTATTCCATTCAGCCAAAAATCTCATCATCTTTATCAGCATCTTACCCTCTCACAGAGCTGACTGCAGACCAATTTTGCCCTAAGAACAAGATGCTGGGGTTAGGCTTGTTTACAAAAGAAACACAACATCATAGCTTCATTTTTCCTTTGCTATATTCTTATAGCTCTCCAAAGAGGAGATGATCATGATTAGCCCAAAACCCACCTTTCCTTTTAGAAAAAATATCATGCCATGGAGACACACCCATCCAGTTGATGTTGATTATATCTCTTCTACACTGTCTAATGGTCCTGAGATATTTATGATCCCACTTACATTTTTACATGCATATAATCTATGCATTTGTCAAATGCTGTGTAAGATTTTTTCCTCATGCAATCAAAGAGATATAATGGTATCTTTCAGTTATTCTATCGAGAATGAAAAGACTAACTTTAGCAAAGGAGAAGTCACTTCGCTCCTTAGCTCTTATTTTCTTTATCTGAAAAGTGGTAATAGTATTGCTTCCTCTGCACACCTCATAAGGTGGTGAACATCAATATAAAATCAATAGAAAAGGTAGACAGCATATATAAAAGCAATATATAAACCCTGAAATGATACACAAACGCCCTGATATTAATGTTATCATCATCGTTGGTAATATACCCAAAATATGTTTTCATGGATGAAACAGTAGATTTCAAAGATAAAAGTCTATGGCCCCAATTGCTTCCTTGGCCCACAAAAACAGCATAATGTTGGTATCATCAGGAAGGATGCTGGGAAAACAGAGTGCCCACTTCTAACATTTTGGAACCACAGTTCCCAAAGTAAATAATCGTTCAGTTGTGGTTGCCATCCCTTAGAAAAACTCAGCCAAGACCTGTGAAGGCAGGATAGCTTTTGTCCATCTATCCCATGGCTCCTGCAGTTTCCCTCAAGATGTGCCATAGCACCTGTGCTTCTGAGTCACTACCCCATGCCTTTTAGGACATCCTACACAGGTGCTGACGTGGCCCCATAAATCAGCAGGACACCAACAATAGTGTCATGGGAGCTGAATGACATAGCAGGAAAATGTGCCAGCACGGTTCCAATTTTGACATTAAATTGGATCTAAATTATGAGTTCCTTTCCTTAGAATCGATGGGTGATTTCTTTAAAAAATACCTTTATTTAAGTTGATGATTAAGTTTCTTTCCAGCTATTAAAGTATTCTTTGGTTTACCTGGTTTCTTCAATGCCCTGTGAACTCACTGTTAGTTTGAACCACAAGGAATTGCCAGTATTCGATGGGTTTTGACCTTCATAAAATGTAATTTCATGCAGTTCAACCTAATATAATCTAGACAAGTCCCTGGTGGACATCTGACTCAAAATAGCAGACTTAGAAAGTGGTGAACTTGTCTCTCTACCAAAATCTCTCTGAAATGACAGGAACAAAATGTAAGAAGCAATCCATAGCATTGGAAGTAGGAGAAAGTGCCAGGAGCAGATCAGAATCTTTCTGGAAGGCAGCAGTTACAGGGGACTCTAGGGGCAGGGACCAGCCACTGCAGAGAGGGCTGCTATTATCTCAGGATAATAACAGTATAATTCTCCCCCTCCCCCTCCCCCATCCCTCCTCCTGTCCATCCCCCTCCCCCTCCCCCTGTCCCTCTTCCTCTCTCTTGGACATCATTCTCTTAACCAGGTAGAGCAACACTAGTTCCACAGGGCAGCCCCAGAGGAAGTCAGGACTGGTCTCAGAATTTACCCGCGGGCTAAAACTGTGTGTAAACAATTCTCTGAAGTGTGGAATAAGCCTTACTGTGGCTCCTTGGGGGACACTGGGGCTCAAAGAGAGGCAGAGATGAGCCTGAGGGGACCTGAGGACAGACAGCTTCCCAGAGGCAGCTCTGCCTGCAGCAGGCTCTTCACCACCCCAGAGTCTCTTCCTAGTTATTCACATCAGTATTTTCATCATTTCCTAGTGCTTCTGCTAACTTTTTCAGAATTCCTAGTTGGATGTGGATATTTTTTATCAGCCTGTTCGTCTTCCACATTTTCTATGTTGGTCTTTTGACTATATCCTCAGAGTGATTGTCAACTTGTTTTTCAGATCCTCAACCTGTTCCTCAGTTGTGTTCATTCATCTCTTCTACTAAA
This sequence comes from Tamias sibiricus, assembly GCA_025594165.1. Lineage (NCBI taxonomy): Eukaryota > Metazoa > Chordata > Mammalia > Rodentia > Sciuridae > Tamias > Tamias sibiricus. The sequence continues at coordinate 45,308,067 of CM046666.1, read as the reverse complement.
TATCCCCCCAAAATGCTGTAAGCACAAGAATTCTTACTTTGTTCTAAAGATCCCTTGTTTTCATAGCAGCTTGTTCTTGTCTTACTGCTGTCAGCCTCTTACATCATTTCAAGTAAGGCTGTCTTCAAGGGTCAATTCTGGGATAAGAGAGCTCTGGTGACTCCTCCTAGCTCCGGTGTGCTAAGCCCGTGAGCACATCCCACCCATCAGCCCTCAGAGTCTTCCACCAGGTGCAGTGGAATGCTCCAGCATGTGCACGGCACACAGCCCCAGCCTGAAGTAGTAGCAGCAGCAGAGAGCTCTCAGCTGAGTCCCCCATGAGCATAGCCCTGGACCAAGGAGAATAGAGAGTCACCTCCCAGGGATGGCTAGGGATGGTGCTCGTCCAATGATAAGAAGAGAGGGGGATTTAAAAGCCTGATTTGGAGGTGCCTCTGAAGAGCCCACCCTTCTCCAACCACTGTCATGGGTCTGCTGAGGCCTTTATTGGCATTGTGTCAAGGTCAGCTCCTCCCTCTACCCAGTCATGGGTCTCTACACATTCACAGGTTTGATCTCAAGCACTCCCCAAAGAAGCTCCTTCCTCCACACCAAAGCCCTCTCAGATCCACCTGGAGGATCCAAACTACCAATGCAGAAAGGCTGGTGATGGGACTGTATCCTCAGTTGTAGGTTGACACTCCTCCACCAGCCATCTTGACCAGTCAGCCTCATTTTAATTTTGTAAATGCACAGCCAAAGATCACCAGGTACTTAAGAAAAGCCAAAAGCGAGACACATAACTACTAAGATAACCAAGAGTATAGTGATCCCAGATGATTCAGAGACCTTGTAAAAAATAGACCAGAGCCTTTAAAAATCCTGCTTTATATCCCTCCATAATTGTGCTCTTTATATGTAATATGAAATGAAATGTACTCTGTAAACATGTATAAAAAGTTAAAATTAAAAAAATATCATAAGAAATAATAAAAAAAGATGTAAGAGTCTCTGACAACTGTAAGACAAGAACAAGCTGCTTTGAAAAAGGAGCTATCTTAGAACAAAGGAAGAAGTACTGTACTTGCAGAACTGGGGTGGGGGGGGACAAGGGGGTTCAGTAGAAGAGGTGAATGGACACAACTAAGAAATAAGTTGAGGATCTGAAAAACAACTTGATGAGAACTCTGAGAATAGAGCATCTGAAAGAGATGGAAAATATGGAAGATAAACTGATAAATGCAGGAAATCCCATATCCAACTAGGAATTGGGGAAAAGCAGAAATCATAGAGGGCAAGAAATTATCAAAACATTAATCTGAATAGTTGTTAAGAAACTATGAAGAAAGACACAAGAAGAACCCTGCCATGCTCCACAGGAGGAATTAGCAACATTTTTTCTAGAAAGAACCAAGATAGTAAATATTGTAGGTTGGGGGGTGTCACACATCTTGATTCTGTGTTGTACCACAAACACCTCAACATATAACAAATGGAAGTAACTGTGTTCCAATAAAACTTGATTTACACAAACAGGCAACACACTGAATTTGGCCTGTGGTTTGCTGACATCGGACTTCAGGAATAATGAAGTCCGATAATAATAAAGCCAAACACCCAGACACATTGTGCCTCAGCTTCAGAACTCTTTAGAGTAGGGAAAATCTGTAAAGCCTCTGACAACAGAATCAGGCAAGGATCACACGTCTCGTGCATAGCACAGTTGGCTAGAAAGCAGGGAGGCCACATTCTGGGAGAAGCAAAAGTGCTTCTTGGCCTGGGTTCTATAGTCAGTCGGAAATTTAGAGTGATGGCAAAATACACACACATTTGGCAACGGAGCCACTCAGGACATTTACCACTTGTCAGCTTTGCAGGGCAGGGGTTACTCAAAGTTGACCACCTCCCCCCATACACTCAGACACACACACACACACACACACACACACACACACGCACACAGCAGAAAGTAGTGCTCTGAGAAAAGAAGAAGATATGAGATTCCGGAAGCATTTGAAGTGATCCAAGGTGGAGATGAAAGACTGTCCTCCAATAGAACTAAAAGCCCATCAGTTGAAAGTGGGACAGGAATTCCCAAGACTCGCAGGGAATGGCTCACAGAGGACATTTGATACAGTAACTCAAATGATGCCCTTCGCAACCCTGAAATGCAATGTTGTAGTGTCACCAATGAGATAAGGCTATGTCTTTTGTCCTCAACAAAAATAGAAAGGCATTTAGAAATGCTAGGGAGAATAAATGAGACAGATGTGATTCTTTCATCATAGGAGTGGCAATGTGTGGCCTGGATGGAGAGAATAAAACTCTACCATGGGTGCGTGTTTTTTTTTTTTTTTTTTAAATAGAAAATCCAGATTCTCACAGGTCAAGCTATTTAAGAGTAAGGAGAACTAGGGGTGTCCCTAATAGTTCTGGTAATTTTTGTTTGTTTATTGCATGTAATATTGTAGTTGCTCCCTTGTGCTTCTGGTTTTGCCCTGACACTACTTCTGCCAATTTTTTCCAAAGAGTAGAGAAAATGTGTAAAGCCTCTGAAGACAGAATCAGGCAAGGATCACACTTCTCGTGCCCAGCACAGTTGGTCAGAAAACAGTGAGGCCATATTCTGGGAGAAATGAAAGTGATTCTTGGCCTGGGTTCTGTTGTCTGTCAGAAGTCTAGAGTGATAGCAAAATACATACAAAATATTTTACAACTTTGTATTTTTCTATAATTTAATTCCTAAGTAGTCTCAGAGTTTTGGTTTTGTTTTTTTTACATTAGATAATAGAGGTCTTAAAATTTTACTTAAATGTCAGTATTACCTTTGGATTTTCATGAAACACGTGACATGTTTTATACCTAGAAACATAAAACTCTTTCTTAGTACTTTTTATTAAAACTTTCAAAGGTTCCTAAAGGAACCTCATATATCTTGCCTTGAAGTCTTTTTTCTAAAATTCAGCAGTTTTATTCTTTCTTTCCAATATACTTAGGTAAAGTGGTAATGCTTATTATTTAATAAAAACTTTGACAGCAATTACCTTTGACGGATGGGGTCATTTTGTTCTTATATTTATATTATATATTATATATATTATATATTGTATAATATATAATATATATATATTATATTATATATTTGTATATACTTTTCCAAGTGGTCTACTATGATCATGTTATCTTCTAAAGAGAACACTGATCCTTTCAAGTTACAACATGGTTCATAGCTACAATTTGGTAGCATGTGAATTAGAGACTTGGTATTGTCCTCACTGGCCCATAACCTTTAACTAATCACTCTCTTTTGGCCTTGCTTTTATGAAATGAAAAATTGGGATGAAATGTATATTTGAGGCTTTCTTTAAAAATTATCATCTCAGACCTGTGTGTGTGTGTGTGTGTGTGTGTGTGTGTGTGTGTGTGTGTTGTTTTTTAGATGATTATTTAAAGTTTTGTCAAAAGTTTTCAAAATGTTGAAATCTGCCAGAGAAATTTCTTAACTTTAAATGTTGCTGTGAGGTCTATAGGTTTTGTTACGTCCGTACCTGAGTCACAAGTTCTGGTGCAGTTTTGCCTGCAACCTGTGACAAGGCCTTGGGTAGGTTGCCTTCCTGCTCAAATTTTACATAAACGATTGGAATAGGTCGTCGCCAATGTCCTCTCTAAGAATAGAGGTCAAAGTGATACGGAGAGAAAACATGATTGCTAGGAACCTTCAGAAAAAGTAATTTAATTTGAGTGAGATAAGGCAGTCTGATGTTCATATTCATGCTGCAGAGTCTGAGGATGATGTCACTCTTATGAATATACTGCTTGGTCTCCAATGTAAATGATTAAGAGATATGAAGCAAAAATAAATTATCTTGGGGGTACTCGTGGGCAGGTCGGGGTTCACCTTACTGACATTTCTGGATAAAGCTTGCACCCTTTGAATATCTCTTCACATTCACTTGGTTTGCAGGACCCTCCAACACAATGTCCCAACTACCCAGTGGGTTCCCTCTTCCTAGAGGAAAGGAACCAGTGAACACAAAGACTTTGTAAGGAACAAGATAATATAGTGATTGCAAGAACAAAGGTATCAACAGGAATAATTACCAAACATATTCCACAAATTTGTTAATTAGCACAAAGAACTGAAAACCACTAACACCTAAGGATGATATAGGTCATTCCCAATTGCACAATTATATAAATTAGTTTGTTTAGGGAGTGCTTAAATCTCAAATGGTCCAAACCATGTCTTCTAACCTACTACTTCTCAAACTTAAGTGGAATACTGATTATCTGAGGACTTTGTTGAATCGTAGACTCTGAATCAGTAGGACTACGGGTGTGGGACTTGAGATAATGCTTCTTTGGCAAGCTTCCAGGTGGTGCTGCTTACTGGTGGGGGTCTATGGTTGGACTATAAGGATGTATAGCAGTTGAGCAGTGTCTGTATTCAGGAGGATCTGATAAGTCTTAGTGATTATTATTTCTGAGAGGTACAAGAATTCCAACTCTCTGTGCTCATGTGCAATAGCACCAAGAGTTGACCAGCAGCAGCCAAATATCTTTAGTTGAATATTTAATAGAAACCTTCTTATAAACTCACTTTGGAATTTTAGGCACCCTTACAAAAAGTTTTTTAACTCTCATTAGAATACAAATGCATACCCTTTGTAGTGAGAACATCAATGGAATGTGCAGGACTTGTTCCTGAGAACCGCAGAGAAGGCCTGAATGTGTGAACAGATTCCTTCCACATATAGAGCTGTCTTGTCTCTCCAGAGGGCTGAGGGCCACAGTCTAGGAATCACTGATTCTGGGGAGCCAATTGTGACACATAACCTGTATGACAAGATAGTCCCAAGGTTGTAGCATAATGAATAGTAGCTTCCCTACTTCAAAAAGTGTTCAGGGTTGGATAATGCATCACATGGTCATCCTACTGATAGTGAACTCTGACATAGTTACTAGCTTCACCCAGCTTTCCTGACTCTCCCCAAACTTTCATTTCTACCACATGAAGAAAAATAATTCTACATGGAATTCCCAGTCAAATCACCTTGCAGCACTGGGAATGATTTGGCCCCTAAATCAGGCTTATATTAAAAAAAAAAAAAAAAAAAAAAAAAAAAAAAAACTTGAGCTTCTATATAGAAGCCCTCACCCCATACACACAAAATGTGTATATTGTGAGGAAATACAGTTCCAATTCTGTGATATGATCTCCAGGTGCTTCTAGTCTGAACTACCTATATGAAGCTCTCATCCTGTTGACAGATGCAGCTTCTTCTGGATTTCCGACCACTTTTCCTAGGATTATGCAAGAGTTTTTCACACTGCTGCTAGTCTTTGAAATATGCCTGAGCAAACTAACTCAAGGCAAAAAAATGTGTCCATCCCACTGGACGAGATGCATCAAAAGAGAGAGTCACGTTGACCAGCTTCCCCCTACCAGAGAAGGGCTGGCCTGGAAGTTCAGATCATAACTCCAGGTGCCAGAATCTTCATTCCATCACTGACTAGCTGGCCACCTTGGGCAGTGTTTATTTTCTTTCAACCCATTTCTTCATTTGCCTTGTAAGTTCATTGTGAGAATAAAATGAAATTAGCATCTATGGAAGGCTTCAGGGAGGACTTGAAACACAGAAAACATTTGAACCTTAGCCATTATTAGCTCTACCTGCAACCTTTATTTGTGAATAAATACCCAACTGGAAATTTAACCACTGTGCAAAACTACAGTCCAAATTATACTCAGTATAGCCATAGAATACATTTTGTTTTTAGTAAACCCACTTCAGCCTTGCTAGATGTTGACCATCATGTTCCAACCTGGAAAGGCTTCCTTTTAGGTATCTTGTATCCTGACTTTGTGATGGGTTGATATAGTCATTTTATGGGTTGAGATAGTCAAGGAATTTTAAATGAGAAATTTAATTTTATGTAAGATTGTATCACCAACGTGCATTCTTTTCTTATGTCATTAAACCAGAACACAGAGAGAAAAACCTAAATGAAATAGAAAAGGGCCAGTAGAAAGATCATTAGGAGCATAAAAATTTCACTTTCTTTTTAGATTCAGTGACTGAGTCATAAAAAAAAAAAAAATTGTTCATTTCTTAAAAGAATGCAAATGCCATTTCAATTTCATAGGGAAAATAAGTTAGAGTAATACCATGCTGCCTTTGAAAGGCTTACTTTGATCATATGCCAAATGGGAAAATGAATGGATTAAATTTTAAATTGCCTGTCTTCAGAAGGACGTGACGTGAAACATATTTAGGATTTAGCCTTTTAATTTAACATTAAACTTCCTAAAAATGTCCTCATCAATAATTGACAGCCTGTTATTAAAACAGGCTTCACCTCAGCCTTGAGAAGCTAAAACACCCTTGTTGTCAGAAGTTTGCTTTCTACCTCTTTCAGCTGCAAGGCTGCGTGGCATTCTGGAAAAGAGCAATTTCCCAAACTAGTCTCTGAGCTGCTGAGCAGTGTGTCATGTCCAAATCAGCAAGCCCCTGACCCACAGTTTAGAATTCACCGGAGTTGTATTCAATGAGGCATCTCATTATGAAAATGAACGCAAGCACCACATAATTGCTGTCTATAGCAAAATCTCAGATTTCTTTTGCATTTTCTATAATGCAGTAAGTATTTAATAACGGTGGTTCTTGTGCTTCAAAACCATTCCTAGAGAAATATGGCCTTGGACCAACTATTATTTTTTATCCTCTACTTCAACCACCCAGAAGAGACATCAGATTAATGTGACTATATAAATTCTATGATTACGCTGCCTGCCTGGGGTGACAGTCTTCCTCTGAAGTCACCTACCACCAAGCATTTCCATGTATCTAAATTCTATCTTTGCCCACCATTTCTTCTCTGAGGACTTTAACAATCCCTCAAAACATGCACACACTCACCATTTAAGTCTGAAAAGAAAGTATTTGGAAGACCTAAAAAAAAGCCGAGATTAAGCTTGGATGGAGGAAGAGAATGTGGTAGCAGAGTGGTCACCAAAGACTTCAGGGGAGAACTATGTAGAATTTGGTTTTGACTTCCATATAATAGTACAGAGGATCTTAAGGTATGTGTTCAGACCATGTTTGTTGATATGATTGATGGATAGCTTTGACAAGAATACAGTCATTAAAAGGTAGCGTGTAGGGGCTGGGGCTCAGCGGTAGCACACTTGCCTGACATATGTCAGACACTGGATTTGATTCTCAGCCCCGTGTATAAATAAATAAAATAAAGGTCTATCAACAACTAAAAAAATAAAAAGGTAGTATGTTGAGGAGGGCTGTTCTCTCAACACTGTGTGGTTCATTACATCCCCAAGAGGACCCTTTCTATAGTTGGCACTCAGTAAATGTATGAGCAAAGCACAAAAATGACATCATTCTTGCCCTTGAAGTCCAGATAATGGAGTAATTATTCTTACTAACTGGACAACTGTATTATGGGAACACAGCCAAAGGATGTCTGACCCTCAGAGGGATTCAGGAAGGATTTCTCATATGTGAGGTCTAAGCTGAGAAAATGTGAAGCTACCTGGAGGGAAAGGGTATTGCTGGTTTTAAAAAAAAGCAAGTGCCTGCCTTTGGGAATCAGTAATGGAAGTTCAGCTAGAAACGTGGGGGACCAGGTCACAGGTAGGATATGAGTTTAGTGTGGTGAGGGATGGCCATTTTTGGAAGGACCTTTAATGCTAAGCTGAGCCTAATTCTGAAAGCTATGAAGAACCCCTGAAGAATTTTTCAGGGGAGTGATATGATCAGAATATTCTCTTTTTGAAGGACATCACTAGGAGCAAGGATTCAAGGTTGATTCTAGGCTAGCTAGACAGAAGACAGGGAGACCTAGTACAAGAATAGAGTGAGCTGCAGTGGCCCCAGAAATTGGTGGCAGAATGAAGAACAGGGAACTGATAGAGATAATAATGGGTCCAGACAACACGGCGTTTGTTAACTGGTGGAATGCCGGCTGAGGAAGTAGGTAGAGACGAGAACATTTAACTGCCTGGTTTGATGGATAAGGGCCATTCATTGAGATAAATGAGTGGCAGATTTAGAGACCCCAACAAAGAAAATTGTCCTTAGGGTCATTAACTTTAAGGTACCTGGGGTGTATCTCACAGTCAGTATTCAGGAAACAATGGAACATGGAGTATGGAGTTCTGTGGATGGGTTTGTCTAAAAGATCCTTGAAGTGTGCTGAGGGGAGAGGAAGGGCTGGGCAGGTAGGAGGGGCAAAGCTAATCTGTGCATAAGCTTCTTTTCAAACTGGCAGCTTTTCCTTTGCTGGTTCTTTCTCCGATCCCAACCCCTGCTTATAGTGCAGGGTTCACAAAGAGAAGGAGTAAAGGCAATTGCCTAGTTGATTTCCTCCTTAAAATTATTTGATTTACCACATTGTTTTGTGATGGGTACTTTTAAAGCTTCACTGAAGCCAGAGAAGAAACCATATACCTGCAATCCTAGCTACTCAGTGGGCTGAAGCGGGGGATTACTTGGATCCAGGTGTTCAAGGCCAGCCTGGGTTAAATACTGAGTCTCCATCTCAAAAAAAAAAAAAAAAAAAAAAGTGTTCTTTAAAGCTTCACAGAAGTTGATGGTTAATTTGGGTTCTATATTTTAAGTGGATAATAACATCAATAAAATCAGGTTAGTATAATTGGAGTTAATTTTATGAGATATTATGCTAGCATTCCTATAATTGCTCTTCGCAATCTTTAAGTATGATATACAGGTGCAAGTATAGCTATAAACAGAGACATAGATGTAATATACTTGGATCTAGATATAGAGAGATTTGTACAGCTGGAGCTAATGGATCAAATACACATATAGAAGCAAAATATTGTTAACTTTCCAATCTGGGGTTAGCAACAGCTCACACAAAACACGATGCTCAGCACCTTTTAAAGTGATTTCACTGCACTCACTCACTTTATAAGACACTTCTATAAAGAGATACTTTTGTCCCCATTTTATAAAGAAACCAAGATGTCAGAGGGTCAATGCACAGCTGGGTCCAAAATTTGGTAGTGTAGTTCCAGAGTTTGTGCTAGTAACAATTTTATCTCCATCTAATAGATAAATCAACATTTAAATGAACATAAAATGCAATTCACATCTTCTTAGGAGAGCAGGTAAGCTGTGAAGGAGACTCTGCATTTCATCAATTACACATGCACAATTAGAGCCTACATCTAATCAGGCTGATGACAGCCACAGACATTCTTGCAGATTAATGATCAGAGAAGAGGAACTGACGGCCCAGAGAAGCTATCGTTGGCCCGCAGAACTGCCCTGAGCCAAGGCAGCCACTGATATTGTAAATTGAAATATGGCAGCTATAAAAAGAATGTCAGATCCTTCCTCTGCATAAAAAATATTTATTACCATGCAGAGAAGTCCAATTTTGTGGCATATAGCACAGATCAGTGTTCATAACGATTCTCTCGGAGGTCTGATCTGGTCCACCCTTCTTCCCACTCTGGGTTCCTGTGGGAAAGCTGCTCCTCCTTCTCTTTTTTTAAGAGACCCCGTGGGCTGACTAATATCCTAGGATAGGCAGGAAGCTTTCAAGCAGCCATAAATTATATCTTACTTGACAAAATCAGGCTCCATTCCCCTGGGCAGTCAGAAGGGGGCAGGGTACCCTGCCAGAACAAGTCTGGGTCCAGGTGCTGGGAGAGTCTCACTCACCCAAAGTGTGAGCAGCCACCACATGGAGTTGGCCTGATAAGGGTCCTAGGCACATAAACAGAACCACCAGTATGTTCCTCTGGTGCTTCACTCACCTGACACTTAATGCCCCTTATTGGACCGCTGCAAGACAGGTGCCAAGCAATTCCCTTACTTGTTCTCGCTTCTCCACCATCCATCACGTTTGTCTTGTGTGCTTTCTGGCACACAGCTCCTGGATCACTTGTAATATCAGGAAGGGATAAGGTCTTTTTGTATGCTAATGAGATAGGTAGAGGCCCTGGGTAGCCTTAGGAGGCGCTTGATACCAAGGGAGCTTTGGATTAGAAGGTGGAAACTTTCAGCCCCCCATGCCCTGGTCTCTGAGAGAGTGAGGAGAGGAGCCAATGGTATGAGCAGTTCTGCCTGTGTAATGAGGCCTCCCACAAAATCCCACAGGGACAGGCAGGGGTCAGGGAATTCCACATGAAGGTGCTGGGAGGATAGAGGATCCAGAGGCGCATGGAAGCTCAGTGCCCCTTTTCATATACTTGGCCCTATGTCCCTCCTCCACCTCTTACCGAATTGTATCATTTAGAATCAATGGATACACCCAAGCAAAGTGTTACCCTGAGTTCCATCAGCCATTCTAGCAAATGCTCAAACCCAAGGGGAAGGTGGTGAGAACCTACGGTTTATAGCTAGTGGGTCAGGAGCAAAGCTGATACTTGGCATCTGAATTGGGGACAGCCTTATAGAATTGAGCCCTTAACCTGTAGGGTCTGACGTTATGTCCAGGTAGGTAGTATCATAGTGAAACTGTAGGACACCCATTTGGTGCCCACAGAACTGGGGAATTGCTTAGTGCTGGAGGAAACTCTCATTCTGATGACAGTCGGTGAAGTGGTGTAAGTACACAAAGAAAAACAGTGGGTTTTCCTGTACATGGTGGTGATATAAACATGGCACTTTTTTAGCTGTCCTGAAAACCTGGTCTCCAGGCCACTTTGGGTACAAAGTACACTTTCCCAGGGAAGGAAGTTTGGAGGCCTCTCATTTGCATTGGCCTCTACTAAGCCCTTATAAAAACCCTGACAATGTGGTCACATGGTTATACATTTTTGTAAAATTTACAAAGGTTATTTCTTGGGATTTTTGTTGTTGTTGTTGTTGTTCTCATTCTTTAAAAACGATAACTTTTATAGCTAACTTTGGCTTCAAGAGGGATCCCCATGTTGTAAAGGCTTCAGACCTCCCTATACTTAGATTTACCTCCATTCAAAGATCATTTGAGCCCTTGTATGTTTTGTTACTGTTGTTGTTTGGGGAGTTTGTTTGTTTGCTTGGATTTTTTTTTTTTTTTTTCCTGGTTCTAAATGCTTCAGGCGATGCTCAGTGGAACAGGGGAAATGAAGACTTCCTTAAGTAAAGAGAACTAAAAATGTACCCATGCAGGTTAACATCACCCAACTATAGTGAACTTTGGGCCACTGTGAATGAAAGGAGAGAACACACACTATGGAAAGTGCTCTGCTAGGAGAACTGTGTGGTGAAACTAAGAGTTTTTAGGACCAAGTGGCTCCTTTTCGAGTTTGGGGCTGGGTTTTGGATCATTGTCTCTCTGAAAGACTCCAGAGAGAAAGGATAGAAACTTCCATACCTTGACCAGCAAGTTACGTGACAGGAGGTAGGTTCATTTCCTTCATAAAGGAAGGAGGTTTGTGAGCATCCTCTCCGTAATGATGTTTTATTTAATAGCATCAAGATCACTGGTAGAACAAAGCACGATTTCATATAAACCTGGCTGGCCTAAGAGATCCTGATAGGTTCAATTCCAGAAGTGACAGTTGCCACTGGTCAGTCCCTTCACAGAAGAAGCTTGCATTATGAAAGGTTTGAAATAGTGGTCATTCGAGAGGGGCACCTTCTGAGAGGCCCATCAAAGCCAGCATGATCCATAAAAATGGATTATGCACAGGATTGGTCCATGGTATCCATTGAGAGATGATAAACATAAATTGTTTCACTATTCAGTTTCTAGGAGGTGCTAAATGGCAGATGAGAGCCTTATGATTTTGAGCAAAGCTGAATTCCTTTGTAAGATATTTACATCCACAGGGATCATAAGTATAAAAATTGAAAAATACGTAAGTCATAGCACATGGTTTGGAATGCAGATAAAGGCACCATTGGACTTCTCTAGCAGCATTGCCCTTTAGGATAGACACAGGGAGGCTGGTTTCCTTGTTCCTGCTTTGGGGACTTCTCACTCCTCTGCATGTTATCAATGACATTTAGTAGTATAACTCACTGTGGTTTTGCTAACTGGCTAAGTTTGTGACTTTGGTAGGTGATTGAATTCTCTGGCTTTCAGTGGCTTTCCATGTTGCTCAAGGATAATAACAATCAACATTTTCTCTTGGATGTCCCAGAAGCATTCAGTACCACTGTCTTCACACTCTTCAGCCATGTTCTCTGGTAATTTTCTTGTATCTTAAGGTCCTCACTTGACCTCCTGTCTTTGCCTCAACCCAACTGAATCCTTTTTCAGAGATCCTATAGTACAGCAGTTTTCAAAGCTTAGAGACTCATCTAGGTTCCCAAGACCACCTCCCATGAAGTCACATTATTTTCATAATAATACTAAGACAACTATGTTGACATTTACAACAGTGGTACAAAAGCAGTGATGATTAAACCTGCTGGTACTTTAGCATGATTCAGTGCAGAGGCACCAAATATTCTTCACAATCAAACACCCACAAGACAAAATCAACAAAGAAAAACCCACAAGGAAAAAAATCAAGAAATGTCAGTTTTTAAAATGTCCTACATGACACAGAAAAGTTATTAATTTTACTACCTCTTCCTTGAATATGTTCCTTTTTAATATTCTAAATGACAAAATGGGAAGTGCTTAGCTGCTAGGCACTTAATTTTCTCATGGAACAACATATTTACTTGAAAGAAGAAATTAAAAGCTACAGTTGCTGGGCGCGGTGGCGCACGCCTGTAATCCCAGCACTTTGGGAGGCTGAGGCAGGAGGATCGCGAGTTCAAAGCCAGCCTCAGCAACGGCGAGGCACTTAGCAACTCAGTGAGACCCTGTCTCTAAATAAAATACAAAAAAGGGCTGGGGATGTGGCCCAGTGGTCGAGTGCCCCTGAGTTCAATCCCCGGTACCACAAAAAAAAAAAAAAAAAAAAAAAAGCTATAGTTGTGCAGAAAGGTATCTGGTAGACATTTTCCCAAAAATGAAATGAGGTGAATCTGTTGATTCAAGGAAAATCACTGACAGTGTTTGTTACCAGTGATAAATAATGATTTAAGAATTGGAAAGTGTGAATCCACTCGTGTGAATCTGTCAGCTTTCTAATATCTAAGCATGTTTTGACAAAATAGGGGGTAATATTAATGAATATCATTTTTATATTGTGTAAGGAAGCTGATCATATTGGGAAAACTGCATGATTGTCATTTTCCAAAAGACCAATGTGTACTATTACAAAAGCATGCGGTGGTTAAAAAAAAAAAAAAGTCCAAAGTGCAAAATTAGATAAACATATCCTAATATAACTAAATGAAAACTGTCATCTGATTATGGCTTCAAATTCAACATTGCAGTCCACTTTAAGAAACTACCACTTGTCAAGTTTTAATGAAGTATCCAGGAAGAATATTCAATTACTTGAAAAGTTATTAACATATTCATCACTTTTTCAACTACATGTCAAGTTAAAAATTAAAAGATTTGCAAAAATGTAAAACAATGCCATCTTCACACATTTTTTTTTCTTCTTTTGGAAAACTGACTAATAAAAAGGGTTAGGCTGACACAATGGGTTTATTATTGCTTTTAAACAAATTTATAAGAAATATTTCAAAATGTCTGCTTTAATTTCTAGTTCAACAAACACTGATAGATAAAACCCACATTACAAGAGCTCTTTAGGGTCTTCAATAATTTTTAAGAGCTTGAGAGGGCCAATATAGAACATCATCCAATCCGAGGCTACAAAGAGAACTGATGATCAGGAAATGAGGAATTTATTGGGTTTCTGGGGTTCCCATCTGGAGAACACTGCCAGAGGACAACAATTGACTATATGCATGGTGGAAACAGTATCCAAATAATACATTTGCCATAATAGCAGGTGGAGGGCCCTGGCCACTGTTTTGCCTCAGGGCATATCTGGTATCCTGTTGCCTCTACAAATGAAATGTTTGCAATGTCACTAGCAGAAACGAAAATAGAGATGGCTAGCAAGTCCCCAGTTCTTGGCCAGCTGTCACCCACTGCAACTATAAGTTCCCAAAAAACTTGTACAGAGAGGACCTGCCAAGTAAATGTCAGCTGTTGATTATTATCATTAGAGACATGAAACCTCATATGGTATGGTGAGAACCCTGGCCCCCAAGTTCTAGGTTGTACCCCAGACTGGGTACAAGAGCTTTTTTTTTTTTTTTTTTTTAATATCCCAAGCCCAAACCAAGGGATGAACGAGGTTTATGTCAATGGCCAATTCCATCTTGATGGTGGCAGCTGCCCCAAATCCTCTGTGGAGGGTCAGTGGAGAAAACAGTGTTTCAGCTCCTGGTGTCTGCCATGACCTCAAGGCATAGTGAGCCCACTGCCACTTACCCGAAGCCTAACCCTGGGCTACTTGGTCCTTTTCTCCCAATCTAAGTTCCTAAGGTCAACAACTCTAATAATCTGAGATGGGAGTTATTTTTTTTAAAAGATTATGAACTGAAAAGGAAAGGAAAAGAAGAACCCCCTTCCAAATGCCAGCCTTAACAACACATCCTAGGCCTCGGAGAGGTGATAGGCAGGTAGAACCCCCAATCTGGGAACAGAGAAACCAACCAGCCACAAAGAAGACCCAAGGGTCTTGTCCTAAAACGTATTAGAAGGGACAGAAATAAGAGTTTTTAATCTCTTAATTCTCCCCATTCCTAAAATTCCCCATATTAATCAAACCATTGGCTATGATTTGACCATCTCAAAGCACTTTAATTGCTGAAAAACAAAGTATTTTAATCACTGGAAAACTTAGGACTATGGGAAAGAATTCCTTAATGAGCCCCCTTGGTATGGAAGCTGAAGCCCAGGTGTGGAGTTGAGAGATCCCAGGGCTAAACTGCTGTGTCTTGCTCTTAATAGGAAAAGGAATAAGAACAGAACCTGAAAGTGGGTGGGGGTAGGAAGAGGAAGAAGCTCTCAAATCTTTATAAGTGTTAAGAAACAAAAGGTTAAAGAATATTATCTGGGGTTCTTGGACTGGATGGATCAGATGGTGTAAAAGAGAAGTGTGTGTGTGCAGACATGGGAGGGACTCTGGAGGGTCATAGGCTGTAGGATCACAGGCACAGACCTGAGGGACTAAGACACATTCACATGAACACCGGAGAGGTGGACGCTCTTCTGTCATATCCAAGGCACCTTCCTACGCAGCCTCAGGACAGAGATACCTCACAACCCTGTGCTGATTCTTAGACGTGGTCACACTTTAGCCTTGGGTCAGTTTATGGCTATCCACCTCTTGCTCTCATTGACATGACCATCTCTGCTGTCAGTCCAGCAGTATAATTCTTAATGGAGTTGAAAGCATCTCTGTAGTCATGACACTGAAAGCTCAGTCCTTGTCCCCAATGCCAATCCAGTAACCAGTAATGAGTAATGAGGGCAAGGCTTTGAGATAAAGGAAAAAGAAGTTTTATTACTTTGCTAGCAAAGGAGAAACACAAGGGAGTCCTGTCCCTCAAGCTGTCAGGGGGAACAGGGGGAATTTAAAGTGGCGATTCACCTGCCGTGCCCCGTCGGGGGTCATAATTCACTTGTAGCCTTGAGAGAGAGCCATCTCTTAGATACGCAGGTGCCAACTCCAAAGTCTGGACTCCGTCATTCCCGTGGTCTGTGAGCCCAAGGACAGATAATGCTGCCTAGGATTGGAAGGTTAATCTTGCTTCCCCCATGATTTGGGGTGGGGGGAAAGGGAGAAGAAAAGGGGAAAAAATTATGTCAGTTTTAAAATAAGTTGCAATAGCAGAGTAGCAAGGGTTACGTTAAAGCAGGAGGTGGAACCCTGTCACAGTCAGGGTCACAGAATTTGACTTGATCATGGCTCTGCCACTAACTGGCCATGTGCCCTTGGGTGCCTCCTTATTTCTTCAGACTTCCGATTTGTAAAATGCTGAGGTGAGGAAGAAAAGGTCACATTCGTTCATCATCTCTTAGGCCAATTTCAAGTTAAAAATTCTGTGAATCTTGTAGCGTTAATAGTTCATGCATCTCCTTCCTGCTTGTACTCACTCTTATGGCAAAATACCCTTACTGTTTAGCATGCGAAATCAGCCAATCCCACAAAACCAAAGGCCGAATGTTTTCTCTACCATGTGGATGCTAATTCACAATAAGGTGGGGGGCACTAGGGAAAAGTAGCATTACCTTAGAGCAGGTAGAGGGAAGCGATGGGAGGGGAAGGAGGGGATGTGGGGATGGGAACAGCCATTATTACTGTATGTATGTATGTGACTACATGACCAATATGATTCTGCAACATGTACACTTAGAAAAATGAGAAATTATATCCCATCTGTGTATGATATATCACAGTGCACAAATGCATTCTACTGTCATGTATAACTAATTAAAACAAATTTAAAAATTAAAAAAATACCTTTACTGTTGAAACAAAATAATCAGTATTTTTTTATAAAATACATTTATTTCCATAGTATTAATTTCTCCATTTAAAACACACTTACTTAATATGCACCTGGTAGTCTTACATATAATAAGGATTTTCTTTTAAGGCTTAAAAGAACCAGACAGAGAGCATTAATATACATACACATGGTTTTTCTTCTGATTTTCCTTTTCTGCCTTTCCCCAGTCTCTGGGTGTTCTCGAATGTGTGTCTGTGTCTGCCTCTCATGTTAAATTGTTGGGTCACTGAAGGTTAGAACAACATGATCCTCACCTCTGCAAGACTGTACCTTGTACCAAGTGAGCATGTAATAGATATTTTTTCAGTTGAAATTGTGTATTGAATCAAAATTTTGATATTATTATTTTGTATTGAGATAGACTTGGCTATGCTGCAGGAATAAAATTATTGCCAGATCTCAGTGGTTTAATGCAAAAGAGGGTTTTCTCCTTGCCAAAGCAAAGTTGGCTACAGGTTGGAGTGGGCATAAGAAGAAAGCTATTTCTGCTCCACACAGACATTCAGGGACCCAAGATGAGGAGAATCCTATTTCTGACAACTGTTCCTTGGACAAATCTCACTTTCCTCATCTGGAATGCATGACCTTTTCTGAGAAAGACACTGAAAAATTACTCAAGGACTTTTTCCTGCCTTCTGCACACATTTTACTAGGATTAATCACAGCACTACCTGGCTAGAAAGTTTTGGGTAGGTGTGGGATTTAAACATCTTTAAGCAAAAAAAGTGCTCCAAAGATTGATAAGAATGAATAACGTTCACCACATAGTCAGTACCTCTAATATCCCAGAGAGAATGGACTTCTTAGAGTATCATAGATGACATCTATGATACTGCTCCTCAGAAGAAAGCACACAACATTTAGCCCAATATTCAACATGTTTCATGTGCTTTGAACCCTATTCATTAGCCCCCCACAGAGCCCTGGATCCAGGTTATGAATCCTTGAACTGAATCCACAGGCATGAATAGCATCTGGCAACAGACCCAAAACATGCATTGTTAGTGTTCTAACTTCAGTTATAATAGCCCGTTTCCTCAGTCACTTACTCTTGTCAGATCTGGCATCTCACAAGACACATGAACCAACAGATCTCCTCTGTGTTTGTTTTTCATCAGGAAAAATTTGAGGGGCTGTTCCGGACTTACGATGACTGCGTGACATTCCAGCTGTTCAAGAGTTTCAGACGTGTCCGAATAAACTTCAGCAATCCTAAATCTGCAGCCCGTGCCAGGATAGAGCTTCATGAAACCCAGTTCAGAGGGAAAAAATTAAAACTCTACTTTGCACAGGTAAGGTTATTCTTGATCAAAATTAATCCTTTTTGCCTTACCTTTTTTTTTTTTTTTTTTTTTTGGCCTTTTAAAAATGTAAATAGAGCTCTTTCTACTTTAAGATTGGTTTGTAGTCTATAATTAGTTCACTGAGAAATAGATTCAGATCATGATTCCCAGACAGGCACAGCTTAGCGGATGAGAAGCAGGTTCCAGGAGCTGCCAGCTGGGGCTCTAACCTGGGCAGCTCATATAACCTCTCTGGGGCTCTGTTTCCTCATCTGTAAACTGGGAATGTT
Source organism: Tamias sibiricus (assembly GCA_025594165.1). Classification (NCBI taxonomy): domain Eukaryota; kingdom Metazoa; phylum Chordata; class Mammalia; order Rodentia; family Sciuridae; genus Tamias; species Tamias sibiricus. The sequence goes on along the minus strand of CM046666.1, from coordinate 45,290,097 downwards.
GATATACACTCACACTGTTGCCAGGAAAATTAAATGAATTTTTGTGTTTTCAAGAGTTTGCTGCTATTGAAACTTGTAGATACACAGCTGGGGCTTGAATCTAGATAGTTTGGCTCTAGAAACCAGGCTTTTAACCAAAAGGCCCAAAGTCCACTTGTCATTGGTTTATTATAATTATTGGTCAATGCACAATTAACACCAGTTAGTAGTTATAATAAGAATGATTTAATTACAACTCCTAACCTTTCTGTCAGGGTTATAATTGAAACTTAAATTATGTGATAGGTTTAGTAGACTATGAAACTTTTGCCTGGAATACAAATCATTAGAAAATTTTACAAATATATGGAAATTAATTTTGTGCTTTAATTCATGCAAAAATAAACTCTAGCTATTTCAAAATCTTGGCAATGCTCATGAAGTCCACAGCAGCAGAAAATAAGTCCCCACCGTGTTCCATCAATGTTCCCACTTCCTCTCTAGATAACCTTGATCCACCTCTCAAGTGACCTGCAAGCGTTTTTCTTCCTTTGGACTCTGCAGAGATGGCACAGTAAAAAGCACATGGACCTTGGCTTCAGACCCATGTTTAAATCCCACCTCTGCTACTAATTTATGTTGCTTGAACAACCCGTTTTGTCATCTACTAAAATCTCACTTGGGCCTGTAATCCCAGTGCCTCGGGAGGCCAAGGCAGGAGGATTGCAAGTTCAAAGCCAATCTCAGCAATTTAGTGAGGCACTAAGCAACTCAGTGAGACCCTGTCTCTAAATCAAATACAAAACAGGGCTGGAGATGTGGTTCAGTGGTTAAGCACCCCTGGGCTTAATCCCCAGTACAGAAAAAAAAAGAAAAAAAAAAAAGGCTGATAGGCTTGGCAGGTTTGTGGTAAGAGTGCACCAGCAGCATTAGCAACATCTGAGAACTTGAAAACTTAGGAGAAATGCAAATTCTCTGGCCCCATTCCAGACCTCCTGCATTAATGCCTGGGGTGAGGCCCAGCAGTCTGTTTTAGTAAGCCCTCCAGGTGACCCGGATGCACATTAAAGGTGAGCTCCTCTGTTTTAAGGATTACATCAGATAATAGGGCCCATGGCCTGTGGTAAGTAGTAATTATTATTCCAGTCTGCTTCATTCATCACAGGCTGAAAATGAAGCTCCCGTCTTAGTTTACCAACATGGCCCATCTGAAGCCACAATGAGTAAAGTGTCTCCTTCCTACTCTGTTTGAAAGGTCCAGACTCCAGAGACAGATGGAGACAAACTGCACTTGGCTCCGCCACAACCTGCCAAGCAGTTTCTCATCTCACCCCCGTCATCTCCTCCTGTGGGCTGGCAGCCCATCAGCGATGCCACACCGGTCCTCAACTACGACCTTCTCTATGCTGTGGCCAAACTAGGACCAGGTAAGCTCTGCGGCCCTTTTTAAAAATGAACATTCGTCAGCAACCTAGAAGCGCCAAACAAGATGAACAGCCTTGAAATCCTGGGTTCACGGTAGCATCTGCACTTCTAATGGATTCATTGCTCTGGGTGGACAGCAGGAGGGATGATGAATGAGGACGCAGCCTCCAACTCTGCACCTCTTTAAAAGCAATTCCAGAACTTGCACAAAAATGACTGCAGTCCTCCCAACTTCTGGGTTATAGTGCAGATATCTGAAGAGCTGGCGGTGCTACCTTATTCTTCAGGGATTTCTACCGTGAGGAAGCTTTCTCAAAACAGGCGAAATGGCTTCTGTCAGCTGGCAGACGGCAACCCAGCTTTATTGCTCCCACAGGTCTTATTACATACTCAGGAACTCTGTTACAAGACAACCTGCCTGCCAAAGGGAAGCCTGCAACTCCCCAATAACTGAGTCACAGAGTAGCCTCTAACTTTAGAATAACCCAAGGGTCACTTTGTTCCAGTGTTGGCACATGTAGCTCTGAGTCAGTAATTTTCATTGCAGCATACTATTCTTGTATGAATATACCACCACACTTAAATCATCTGCAGGATTTTTATTACCATCAAAGCTACCATTAACATTTTTATATCTAAGAATGATACCATCTTCAACTTCAATAGACAATAACCACCTTGTACTCCATGTTATGTTCCCCATATTACCCCAAAAGGGGAAATGGTAGAAATTGGAGGGACTGAAACCACTGTCAGCCCAGTTTTCAGTGCAGTGGCACGTATGGGGAAGAACAGCCAGTATGTCTGCCTCATCTACTGGTGGTTCTCCAGGAGCGAGAGGGAGTTTTAAAAATATATCCCCAATGCCCTGTCCCCACCCCAAGAGTTTTCACTTTAATTGATCCAGAGTAAAGTTCAACCATCAGTATTTTTAAAAGGCTCCCCAGCTGATTCTAACATCCAGATGAGTTCAAGAACCATTGGTAGCCAAATGCCAAATTCCAGGAATAATAGACTTAAAATAAATTCTCACCAGTATTTATGGGTATGATTGGCAAAATATTTAGCCCAAGGATCACCCATCCCAGAATTCTGGATTTTTTAATAATCACTCATAATAATTCTTGTATACCTAAGATGTTTCCAACGCTGGAAATTGGAGTGGCCAAGTGTCCTGGTGTGCTGATGATGGGAAGGACGCTGGGGTGTGGGATTTCAGTGCCCAAACCAGGAAATTCCCAGGAAAACCATGTGGAGCTGGTTGCCCTGCTGGCTACTCAGATGGAGATGAGGCCATTTGCTTCATGGTAGCTGCCACAAGCGAGCTCCTGGGGCCTGTGGAATGGCCATCAGGTTTACGCCTGAAGAGCCACTGTGAGAAGCAGTAGGTGTCCAAGATGGGCTGGGGAGAGAAGTAATAAGGGAGATGTTGTGGAATGTGATTTCCTTGAATGTCTAGTTCACAGACAGGAAGTGCCTGCTTCCTCAGCCCTCCTCCTCAGGGGGCCATGTGTGTGATGTGCTTTATTTGTGGAGCATAACAAAGTCAACTCTGGTTGAGTTAGACCCGGTGAAAGCCATTTCCCACAGCAATTCAGGACATTTCAGAAGCACATAAGCTTGTCCCATCCCAAGGGACCAGTTAGCACCCCAGTCATTGAAGCTGCCACTCTGACACCTGTGCACAGGTGTTAACAGGAAAACAACGTTGGAACACCCGGTAGAGTTGTTTTGAATGTCAACAAATACCATTCCTCATCGAATCACTAATATCTTGGCCAGAGGACCCAGGAGTCACTGACTGATTTAGCATCTTACAGGACAGGAAACTGAGGCCCAGGGGCAGAGAGAGAACTTGTCCCCAACAGAGCTGATTCCAAGGCTGCGTCCTTCCTCCTTCACTCTTACAAAGGAGGCCCAGGCTGAGTCACTTACTGGCCTTCAGAGTCCTGGGGCCTCTGGTCCACTCACTTAGAGGCAGTAAAAATCAAGTCGTCATCACCATTTTTTTTTTTTTTTTTTGTAATCAAGAATATGAAAGAATACTCATTTGTAGTCTGCGTTCTCAGAGCGTGGTGCAGAGAGGAGATCAGGGCAAGCGCCAGACACCCTCACTGGCTGATGGAGCTCAGCGCAGGGTCTGGAAGGCACCACCAGGAACAAGTGCAACCTGGGACAGATGGAGGGGGAAGTGGCACCCGCAAGAGATGCTCCCAGAGCCTGGCACAGAGGGGCAGGAAGGAGGAAAGGAATGGTCTTAAAGAGACAGACTAAAAAGGGAGGAGTTCTTTTAGACTTGTGAATAAGTGACCAACAATGCTAAAATGCTTGTCTGTTAGCTTAACTGTGCCAGTAACCTATGACCTTCACCTTCCTTTATCACAATCAGTGAAGCATCTACAATTTTGGAAGTGCCCTGCACGTGGTAAGCACAGAGCTAGGGACTATTATTACCCCCGTTACAGATGAGGACATAGCTATAGAGAGATGAGTGAGCTTTTCCAAGGTGACAGGACTGGCCAATTTCCAATCCTGGCTCTTCTGATTCCCGAGGGTGATCTCCACCACTGGCCAGTTGGCTTTCTTTGAAGGACACTGCCTGCCTTGGCTGACTGTAGGCCTGTTCTGCTTTTACACTGGCAAAACATTTATCCTAACCCTGAGGCGACAGCTCTCTCTCCCACCACTCCAAACATCCAGAAAGCCTAGCCTAGTATCTGCTAAGTGCCAAAATCAAAGGTCTCTTTCTATTTTCAAGGATGACTTATATTGTGTCCATGAAACAGCCACCACTTGGATATATTTTCCTGATAGCTTCAAATTGCTGGCAAGGAATGGAGAGAAAGCTGTTTCTCTCCGCTTCCTCACCCTGCAGAAATAAATGACAAATCCAGTCCTCAGAGTGCGAAGGGCGTACCTCCATCACGAGGCTCCTCTCCGTGGCCTCAGCACCTCCCACTTCGTCCCACCTCCCAACACTGCCTCACTGAGAAATTAGTGTTCCAGCATATGAACTTTTGGGGGGACAACCACAAACTGCAGCAGGCCCTGCTTCAACTGCACCAAGGAAGAAACAAGCTATACCCTGGGTCCACCCTACCCACATCTCTGCCCTCTCCCCGCAACAAGGTGCCAAGGAAGGCAAGGAGCCTTTGTGCGCCTGTCTTTGCACAAAGTCTCTCTTCTCCTTGTGCTAGTTTTCTATTGTTCAACTTACTCTCTTTCCTACATTTTGAGGGGAGAATTCTTTTTTTTTTTTTTTTTTTTTTTTTTTTTGGGTCTTCCTAGCACCTGAGAGCACCTGGTACATAGGAGGTGCTCAATAAGTACTGTATGAATGAACCAATGAACACGTGACTAGATGAGCCACTGGCCTGCCTGGGGATAGTGTCTGCACTAGCAAGGTGTTGCTCTCTTAAGGCTCTAGCCAGACTGAGTCAGGCAGCAGGACGCTGATGTTTTGAATAATGAAATGGCTTCCATCATTTCCATTTAAAAAATGATTCAGTAAAATTCATTTTTAACCCTTTGGCAGAATCATTTCAGTGACGAATGATAACTCGTTTCATCTTAAGGGATGGCTATCTCAGTTCCAGAAGCTCAGAAACAAATTAGAATCAGAGCAAGAGGAAAGCAACTCAGATGATCAAAGGAATGGAGCTGTGCCTGGGAGGAATGGCTAGCAGCGCTCTCCCATAGAGCCCAGTGACTGGGAAGGGACACGGAAATCTAAAAAGGCCGGGAAAGTCAGTCTAAGGTTTCACAGTGACAATTTGTTTAAAAAGAAAAAAAAAAATCTTAAGACTTCCAAATCCACACTTCAGATTATTTTGTTTGGATTACTTTCTAAAATGTAAAGCATATACTTGTTGCTGAGATATTTTGTTAATTATCATTCCTTGCTTGGGTTCTGTGCAATATTAATTGACATTGACGAAGAAAACTCATGAGTGGATACTTAATTTGGAAGTGTTACCATTAATGCTCAATAAATTCCCTGGGGGCCGGGGCAGAAGGAACATCGTGGAGCCGGGATCCAGGGCTCGACGGGATCAGGCTCAGGTCACCTCAGTCCACCCACTGGCTGGTAGAGGCTTTCTAGGGAGGCGAGGACACATCCTAACAGGATTCTTTCATAGAGGACGGATGGGGGCATGGATACAGGCTCTGGTTCAGATTAGCCACAGGCAAATCAGCGTCCCTGTCCTTTTAAAAAGGGATACTAGTGATCCTCTTTCAAAGAGGGACAAGTCAGGTCAAAAATTTCTAGAAAGATCCAGAACAAAAGTGATTCAGAGAACAAAAGAGCCCTGGCAGAACCTGACCCTGTGGTTCACAAGGAAATCCTTTGAACTCATTAACAAGATGTTACAACGGGAGACAAGGGCCACATTCCAGAAGTTTCAGTCCTGTGTCTTACAGCAAAAGCAAGTTTGTAGTCTAAGGAATTATGAGAGGCACAGTATCAAACACCCCATGACTGTATATTCTGTCTTTGACCCAGGAAGTAAAATAAATAAAATAAAAACAATGATTTAACATGTAGTGCTTACTATGTGTCAGGCACTGTTTTAAATACCTTACTATATTATCTCAATAGTCGTACACAGTCACAGGTATCGTCAATATCATATAGTTGGAAAATGTAAGGCACAGAGTGATTAAATAAATTGTCAAGGCTGCACAGCTGGTAAGTTAAAATATGTTCCTCTGCCACTGGCAAGAAGCAAACAAAGCACTCGGCCCAGAGAGGTTGAAAGTTTGAAAAAGCAGAGAGTTCTCTTGAATAGTAGAATTAATTGCTCCAGAAGAAATTCAAAATTGTTGGGAAAGGAGATTTTACAAAAACAATTTAAAACATTTTTTTCTTCTATATCTTGCATCTAGATTTTTGTCCTCCCACCAAACCAACCCAGTGCCTCAGAATTTCAGGGCACTGCCCTTGCTTTCCTCTAATGTCCAAGGGGACATGTAGATCAGAATTTGCTACCTCCCATTCTGTTTGAGGGGAAGTTTATCCTCCCTATCAAAATAGGGGCTTTATGTTTCTATTCATCCTGGTGAATTTGTAGAAGCCCATCATCTAACAGTAAATTAAACAAACCAAGATGGTCTCTGACCTTGAGGTGGATAATGAATTGAAAATTCTTATTTGTTTGATAATATCTATTGTCATAGTACCCTAATTCCAGAAGCAGTACAATGCTATGTTCTTTTTTCTTTAAATGTAAAACAAAATAGGAAAAAATAAAAACCCATCCCATCAAAACAGCTTATCCATACCAATCAGCAAAAAATGGCAAAATGGAGATGCATGCCCCACTAAACAGGTGGCAAATCTGTGAAATGCCAACCTTGTTCTGCTGTCTGGATGGCTCGGGAAGGTCATGTTCATTGTCACTGAAGATGCCTGCAGGCAGCGATATTAAAAGTCATTGTCTACTCTCTTTTTTTCCTCCTGCTATTTTTAGCTCTTGTTAGGGAGATCAATTTTAGTTAACTGCAGAGGAAGGTTTAAAATGGCGCTTGAGTTTCAAGTTGCCTACATCTGCTATATTTAGGTTTTTTCCCCCCTAAATTCGAAACATGCCATAGTAAAGCAATTTTGGTGTTTCTGCTTGGTACACGTTGTTTCCCAAAATGGAAAATATATTTCCTTAATTAACGTAACTTACAAGGAAGAACCTTTTCTATTCTAGGCTCTGACTCAGAAGTAGAGAAAATTCAGTTTTTAAAATATAGATGAGCACCTATATTTGGGGTATGTGTAGGATGAATATTATTATATAAGGACTTAGTCCGTTCAACAATTTTGCTATATTCTGATCACAGACATGAAAGAGCTAGCACCCACCTCAGCAATTAGTACCCCCTCCCCACGTCATTCCCCACACAGGGACTCAGGTTTGTGATCCTGGAACACATTCACAAGTTTCCATTTCCTTTCCAAGAATTTTCTCTGGGAAAAAAATTTTAAATTTTTCTTTTTAATTTTTAAGGGGCTTTTCTTCTGTGCACATAATTCCACAATTTATCTTCAATCACTAGCAACTAGCAACATGAAGCACTTCCTTTTCTTATTTCACAGGTAAAATGTACAGATTATAGATAATCTGAAAAGATACATAGGCAAAAAAATAAATAAAACGGGGGAAAAGGTGAATAATAAATTTTACCATCCCCAAATAAGTACTTTAAAATAGAATTCTTTTGGTGTTTCTCCTTCACTCTATATGTATGTGTGTTCTCAGAGCTACTGCCTTGGCCATACCTCTGATCCTAAGAAAGAAACAGGCATGGTGGTGCATGCCTATAATCCCAGCAGCTTGGGAGGCTGAGGCAGGAGGATCAGGAGTTCAAAGCTAGCCTGAGCAATTTAGCGAGGTCCTAAGCAATTCAGTGAGACCCCATCTCTAAATAAAATATGAAAAAAGGGCTGGGGATGTGGCTCAGTGGTTAAGTGTCCCCGAGTTCAATCCCCAGCACCAAAAAGAAAAACAGGGTCCATTCCCAGAGAGGTAAACCTCCAGACTCCAGGGGTGTGCCCAACCAGCTCCTGTGGCCTCTATCTCTGCTGCTCTCTTCTTGCCTGGGTGGAAAAGCCAGGATTCAGAGAGGTTCTTTGCTCAGCTCTTTCTCTCTGCCTCCCCACTCCTCCTCCTTCTGTGGCTCCCTTGGTCTCTCGGGCCTTTTAGGATCTTCCTTGTAGGTTCTACTTTTCATCTTGGGTCCTCAATCATAGCGCCCCATGAAGTACTTGGGTCCTAAATATCTCAGGAAGAAATAAAGATAAATGGTCACCCTAGACCTGTATGAAAAAGAAACCTCCAGAAGCAAATTCCTTTTGTGAAATAGAGCTCTCCATATGACAGATCTAAAAAGTGTTCTGTTCTCTCGCCCTCCATCTTAAAACATCTTGCCAAATCTTTCTCGCCTCCCACTTTGATACAGATCAGGACTGGGGAGGAGCAAGGAAGGAGAATCCCTGAATCCATACGACCCTTACTGAGGTGGGGAAGTCATGCCACTTCATGGCCACCTCACACCTGACCCCAGGAGACCTGATTGGAGCCTGCTGCCCAGCTCCAGGGCTTACCACAATGAAACAGGAAATATGCACTCACAGAAATACAAAGGAATCAGAGAGCCCAAATTTACAGAGGACCAAACTCTGAAATATTGGTTTTAATCCTGAATCCTTTTTACTCTAAGAAAAGAAGTTCTTTCTCCACTCTCACATTAATCTTGTAATTAATGTAGTAGGCAGCTACCAAAAACCTGTGATTTTTAGTTTCCAATAAGCCCTTTTGCTCTAGAATATCATCTCTTCTATTTCATAGCTATAGATGACGATCCAGCATGAAGAGAAGCTTTTTTCTCTTTAGGATGATGATTAATCACTCAGGATGTGCGTTTGATTCTAGGCTCCATTTTTATGGGCTGTGTGAACTTCAGCAAGTTCCTTAACCTCTCTGTCCTCAGTTTCCCAAGCAGAAAATCAGGTTGTATATCAAAAGAGACAAGCCATATAAATCTCTGTGTCCAGCACTGGGTATAATAAATGCTCAACCTGTGTCACCTATTTATTATTAGTTGATTGTCAAACCACGTCTTAGTCTCCTATTAAAAACCTAAGCACCTAGCCGGGCGCAGTGGCGCACGCCTGTAATCCCAGCACTTTGGGAGGCTGAGGCAGGAGGATCGCGAGTTCAAAGCCAGCCTCAGCAATGGCGAGGCACTTAGCAACTCAGTGAGACCCTGTCTCTAAATAAAATACAAAAAAGGGCTGGGGATGTGGCCCAGAGGACGAGTGCCCCTGAGTTCAATCCCCGGTACACACAAAAAAACAAACAAACAAACAAACAAAAACCTAAGCACCTGTGTTAAGCTCTGAGCTCAGTGTACAGCAATATGAATGCCGTGATGTTTGGCGCCCACTGTCCTACAATGCAGTACATTTAGCATTCCTGGGCCTCACCTACTAAATGCGAGTTTCCAACCCAACCCAGTAGCTAAGTCATGGTGGCGGCAACAATATCCACTGGATGACCACAAGGGGGCGCAACACTTGTTTAAGAAAGACACTATAATCATACCAGTTGAAAAGTGACAAAGAGGCAAGGAGCGTCCAGTGTGTGCACACAAAGAGTGGAGAGGGCGGGACATACAAGACTAGCACCTGCTTACAAGCTTTCCCTTGCTCCCCATACAAGCGCGCGCACGCACACGTGCATGTACACACACACACACCCCATTTTTCCTTCCCATGGGAAAACTAGGAGAAATCAAGATTGCCAAGAGGTGGCTTTAAAATACCATTAAAATATTTGGTCTTTGTCCTTCATTCCTAACACAAAGCTCCTAAAAATTCACAATTTCCCGAGAGACAGGAATATCTTTTGTTCTAATAACGTGACTCTTGGCAGGATGGGGGCTGGTCACTGGAAAGACAGCACCTTGAATCCAAACCTAGTACTTTCAGGGCCATTCCCCCCACCCCTGAGGAAATGAAAGACAGGAGAGAAGCTGGAGATCAAGCCAATCAATAACTGATGATACCTGAATGGTGGTGCTTAGAGAGCTTCTGGGTCCGTGAATGCATCCACCTGCCGGGAGGGTGGCACACCCCAACTCCACAGGACAGAAGCGATCCTTCCAGACTACCCTATGTACCTCTTCATCTGGCTTTTCATTTGTATCCTCTATAAACTCCTTTATAATAAACTGGTAATCATTTTTTTTTAAATACCATTAAATAGCAAATCTATCTGGGGGAATGGGGGGAGTGCAGCTTGGGAAACATCCTTTTTTTTTTTTTTTTTTTAGTTGAACTCAGTCCTTCTGTTGAAGAACACATTCCCCCAGCAGGAGTGAGCAAGGGATGACAGTTCAAATGCTGGCGGGTACCCCAGATAGAGGGAGGCAGGGCGCATCACCTAGTCTTGTCCCACTTTCCGGCGTCCCTACCCAGCGCCTGACAGTGCAGGCCCCTCCACCTGCCCAGTTGACAGGGAGCAGCGAACCAGGGCTTGCAGCCTCATGGGGCTTCTTCTCCTGCCGAATTTAAGTCGTGAGCCGAACTCTTGAAAGAAAATCTAAATATGAACACCTTTCAAGCACATCTGAACCATCCTGCACTCCTCACAGAGCTGTTTTCACCAACAGTTGGGCATGTGCAGCGAAGCCAGCACGCACCATTCCACCCGCAGGGACTCCCTAGTGCCTCTTGTAGGGTAGGCAGGTGCCATGCCCTTTAAGCCTAGCCATTCTGTTTTCCTGTAGTGATGTTGATATTGGAATTTGTATTCTCAACCAAATACATAGGACTCAATTCAAATTATAGCTTAGCACTCAGCACACAACCCAACAGAGTTCTGTATTAGAGTTCTATTGGAAATGTTCTTAGCACGCTGCTTTGATAAGCCACCATCTGTTTTTAAAATTCAGTATAGACTGATTACCGACACTGGTGTTAGAACCCTATTTGGTTCAGAACCAACTGAGAAATAAGCAGACAGATGAGTTGCTGCTGCTGCTGCTGCTAATTGCCAGCTTGGTTTTGGATGACAAGTTAAGCTTAAGAAATGGACGTCCTGAACCAGACAGGTGCACTCACACCATCATGCAACTAGAAAGCATCAGGCTGCCCTGCGCTGGGCAGGGACTCTTCCTACCAGGGCCCGGAGTAGAACACGGGCTTCTCATAGGAAGACAGAGCTCAAAGTGAAAGGTGGGAGAGGGTGAGCCAAGCATTTCCAGTTCTTTCCCCCAAATCACCCTAGTATTGTTCCTCTTCCACCGGGGAGGAATAGAAGAGGGGCCATAGAGAGAGAGAGCAAGAGGTCCAAGATGTCCTCCACATGAAGGCACCACTGGACCTAGTGAATTATCCTCTAGGACATAGTTGCCTGAGCAGGAGAAAAGGGAAAACACTACAAGAGACTAACTTCAAATCAACTTTAGACGCTCCCCTAGCTTTTGAACAGAATTTATGCGACCCAGGCCCACTTTTACATAACAAACTACCCCAAAACTGTAGGGCCTAAGGCAGCAACCATCATTTACTATGCTCACAAATCTACTTGGTCAAGGCTCAGGGGAATGTCTCATCTCTGTCCCGTGTGGTATTGTTGGGACAGCACACCTGGAGACTGGCAGATCAGCTTCAGGAGGGTTCATTCCAATGGCCGGCTATGGTTTGGGGCCCCGCTTCCTCTCCACAGGCTGATTTGGCTTCCTTACAACGTGGAGGTGGGGTTTTTAGAGGGCATCCTGAAAGATTTTTATAACCCAGAAGTCATACTGGTTTCTTTTGCCATATTCTATCAAGGCAGTCAAAAAAGCCTGCCCATGTTTTCAAGGAGGGAACAGATGAGCACTCCTGAATGGAGAAGTGGCAAGATCCCAGAGGAGTATAGGGGAGGGCAGATATTATATCATCTTTGGAAAGCATGATATGCTACAACATGTAACATTCCTGTTGAGAATCCAACTTTCATATGAGAGATGAATTTAAACAGGTGGGAAATATAGAGGATATTTTCCCAAGTCCATAGCTTCCATAGGAGATTAACTTAGTTTATAATTTATAGAACACAAGGTCTTGCTAAGTTGCTTAGGGCCTCACTAATGTGCTGAGGCTGGCCTCGAACTTACAATCCTTCTGCCTCAGCCTCCTGAGTCCCTGGGATTACAGGCATGCATTACTGCACCCAGCTATAATTTATAGAAGATTCATTGTCAAAGAGACCTTGCCTAGAATAACTAGCAAAATCCAAAGCAAAATGAGGCAAAGTTCAGGAGAAATAGTCTATCTTTAGTTAGAGAACAAGTATACACTGAAAATATGTTGCCATGAAAATATATTAGAAGTAAAGCTAAGCTCCCTTCCAGCGGAGTTTCCTGTAGAATGTGAAACAGAACGATGAGAGGCAGAACCAGAGGGAATGGTGAATGTGGTTGTGAAATCAAGTCTGAATCTTGGCTCTGCAGTGAGCTCAGTTTCCTTAGCATAACTGGACATGCTGAAGCCCACACTACAGAGCTCTTGTCATCATTAAACACCTATTTATGTGAAGCACTTAGAGACCTAGACCTGTGCCTGGCACTGAGGAAGGATTCCCTAAACAGCTATGTTTAAGGAATATGTCAAGTTTCTACAACACCTGCTATGGCCCAGCACCAACAGAGTACTAATAAATAGGGTAGATACCTGCATAAAATAGCTTTCAGCTTAGTTGAAAGGCTAAAATTTATACAGGTAAACCACAGGAAGAAAATTCCTGCGTGGGTACATACTGGACATTACACAAGCAATGATCAACAGCTGTGTCTGATGTCTTAGTGTATACCCTGAGCTGCAGCAATCCCAAAAGCAGCCTTGATGATTTGGAATATAAAACATCACTAGATGAAGTAACTAATGAGTAATACAAAAGGTGATATCATTAAGCATTATAAATAAGCAGCTTGGACCAACTCAGGAAAAGAAAATCAGAAGTTTCCTCAGAACAGGAATTTATGGTTTTCCATTTCAAGAGAACAGAGGTATGGAAATGGGTAGGAGAAGAGGAAAAGGGGAGAGAAACTTCCAAAGGTCAAAGGTCAAGTCAGAGAAGGGGACGCAGTGATGGGGTGCGGGGGGGGGATCCGATTGGGGGATACCTAGCTATTCACTTGAACCATGGGACTCAGCGTATCATTCACCTCCTCCTGCTCTTCACAACAGATTCCAGTGAGTGAAAGCTCTTTACAACCAATTTGGCTGCTTGATTCTTGGACCCTTGTGTGATTAATTCATCATATTGGAAATGAAATTCTTTGGGGGGAGGGGCAGCATTATTCAAACAAATATGACCCTGAATAATCACACCGGGCATCATGGGAGGACTTGGTAAACCAGTTGATACATATTTCTTTATTTCCTAGTGATGTGGGCATTGTCATTGCCTTGATGAGGGACACTGGGGTGCAAGAAACATAGCTTTCTCAGGATCACACTACTACTATGTGGAAGAGGGAGTCTCCAAATTTAGTTTTAGGATGCTGATTCTAGGGGAAAATTAGTTCCTGTGGGGAGGAAAACAACAGGGAGCCCCCTGGTGAGTGGCAGGAGGCAAGTCGTGGGCGGGGTCAACACAAGGTGGGTGGGTGGGGGAGCACACGCAGCAAAAATGCTTCAAAGCAGCCCTCAGATACTTGGTGACTGAGTAACTGTAGTGGATGAGGAGAAAGAATATTCAACAATAACTGGCTGCAAGGATCTGAACCTAAAAGGCTGGGGAAACAAAAGACAGCCTCCATGAGAAATGTGAGAGCCAGGGAGGAAATGTGGATCCATGAGGCAAATGAATAATTCTACTTCAGCTAGGTGAATTTGGAAAGGAAAAGACGACTTACATGGAGATGTCAGAAAATTAGGGTGCAGATATGAAGGCAGCCTGGAATAAGCTCCTCCTAGAGGGAGGACTGGTGTTCCGTGGAAGAGTCTTCCCAGACCAGCAGCAAATGCTAGGGAATAAAGCTCCTTGTACCTGTTAGACTGTGCTGTGTTTTGGAAGCCTCCAGTGCAGGAATCCTATCTGTTCCTCAGTGGACCATGTGATCTTCCTTCCATCACAAAAGTTTTCTAAGAATCTGAATAATCTGTCTCAACCCTGCTTTAATACACACACACACACACGGTATCATCTCCCTGCCCTAACACACCTGAATTATGTTGATTTGCACAAACTGCATAAGCACACTGATGATGATAGACTCCAAGAAGGAGCCCACCCATGGCCCGTGAGCCAAAGGTCACAGTGTGACGGAGGCTTTCTGTGGCACTTAGACTGGCAGCCCCATCACACTTCCCTGTGACTATGACAGGACTACAGAGACTTCACCTCCTTCTCCAGAAAACAGGAAGCAGGCTATGGGCACCCATGTTCCCTCCTCCAGATGTGGAGGAATTGAGATGTCACCAACCTGCCTCACCCACTCAAGAAAAAAGGAAACAGAATTTGGGCATCTGTTTTGAACCATGGCCAAGCCTCAGGCAGTTCCAAAAGCCTGCATGAGAGTTTAACTTTTGGCCAGGTGCTAAAGGATTTTGTTTGGGCATTTATTTCATGGGAGAAGATAGAAAACCCTGATCGATGCATTTCTTGTCGGGTTCCTGTCCTCCTTTCTGTGCACAGGGGAAAGGACAGTATGACTACAGACGGAGGAGTCAGCACAGGATAGATGAATCCTCTCATCCTTTAAAAAAAGAAATACTAGTCCAGGGCCCCAGTCTCCCTGTACTGGGACAGGACCTATCCCCAGAGCCTGGGTGGATAAGACCTGAGCACTCCTTGTCCCCAACTAAGCTTAGTTGGTCCTTTGCATGGTGACAGCATTGACGTCAGCTCTCATGGTAGAGGAATTAGTTGAAGCCCAAAGGGAAAAAGAAGCCAAAAAAAGAAAAATTCAATCCATCAAGGCTAAAGCCATTTCTTTTTAGTTTGCAGGCTCTCAGCATCTGTTAAGCTTTGCTGGATTTTGATAGTAAGAAAGTTTCTAAAAATAGAATAATGAAATGTTGGAGTTAATGGGATCGCAGTAGTGGAATACCTCCACTAGTGGCCAATCTGACTATATCCACCTGATGTGAAAGTTGCCTTGCACCTCCCCACAAAAAGAAGCTACCCCCTTGCTGGCCTCTTCCATCCCTAACAGCTACTCAGAGAGGAAAGCAACCTCCTCCGATGTGATAAACACCCTGCAAAGGGGGGGGTCATTAAGGAACGTTCTTCATCTAAGCCAGGGCCCACAAAAGGTATAATCAAAAGTTAACTTTGTTGTGTGTATTTTACTGCAATTGGGGGACCAGGAGTGGGAAGGCTAATATTTGCCAATAGATGAAGAAAGGGACAGGGTGTCCGGTCAGTCCTCTGGCCTGGGTCCCTGCCATCACCACCACCTCAACCCCAGGACCTGAAACCTCCACACCCACTCTGCTATGGCAGAGTCCTTTCTGTGATCTCCCCATCTGAGGATGGCCAATGCCATCCCCCTGCGCCTCTGCAAGCCATGAGCAGGACTCCCACAGCTGCTGTTTCCTCTAAAGGGGCTTCTTCAAATGTTAGAAAGAAATCCTACCTGCTAAAACAAGAACTGTCACCTCATTCCAGGACTTAGAAATTATGTCTTCCTCTTTTATCGGAGAGTGTCTTTCATTCAGAATTGCAAAGAGTTTCTGGAAAGAAAGGGAGGGAGGGAGGGAGGGAGGGAGAGAGAGAGGGAGGGAGAGAGGGAGAGAGAGAGAGAGAAAAAAAGAAAAAAAGAAAGGGAGGGAGGGAGGGAGAGAGGGAGGGAACCCTCTTAGCAGGGTATGGCTATATTAGTTTGCTAGGGCTTCCATAACAAAGTACCACAAACCGAGTGGCTTTCATAACAAAAAGTTGCCTGACTCACATTTTTGGAGGTTCAGAGTCCAAGGTCAAGGTGCACATGAGGCCATGCTGTCTGTGACGGTGCTGGAGGACATCTGTTCCAGCACCCTCTCCTTGCTTCTGGGGTTCCTTGGCTATGGCAGCATAACTCCATTCTTCAAATGGCATTCTCCCTGGGCATGGAGTATACCACTTCCCCTTCCTATAACGTACCAGTCCTGTTGTAGCAGGGCCCATCCTAATAACCTCTTAATAATCAACTGCAAAGTCCCTATCTCCAAATAAGGTGGCACTCATAGGACATGGAGGTCAGGACTTCAATATCTTTTAGGGGGGCACAATTCAACCAATAAGGAGGACAACTCTAGTGTGTCCATCCTTCCCAGTATCACTTAGAAGAGCTCTGATACCAACTGCAATATCAGGGCTCCTCAATCTCTGTCATCACCAGAATTTTCAATGGTACCTTGTAAGAGTTTGCCATTTTCACCACTGTTGCTTACCCAGCAGCATGTAAATAGTGTCCTGCTGCCAGAACTGACAATACTTGTTCAAGCTGAGCAGCAGCAGCACTTTCCACTAAAGACAGGAAAGTGAGCAAGACTCCTGGACTGGATGATGTTTGGTCTTGATCTGGGAAGGAGGGCAGGATATGGGGAAATCTCAGAAAGAGGTGAGACTATGCCAAGCATAAGTAGCTAGTTTTAGTGGTTATAATAATGTAGCTATTGTGATTAGGGGACAACAGGTAAACTGGTTTGACCAAGCAAAAAGGGAATGGATGGAGGTAATGTTGATGAGAGATTATGCAGAGTCTTCTGTGCCGGGCTAAGAAATTTGGACATGTCCTAGTAAGTCCTGGAGAGCCACCAGCCAGGAGGATATCTGGAAAATATCATTTTTAGATGATTTTTTTTCTATTGATTTGTGAAGACTGGAAGTGAAGGATAGATATGGGGAAAAGATAAAGATGTCAATGGGTAAGTTGAGAAGTTATAGGCACGCAGACTGAGAATGGTCCTCTTCTCTTGCCCCTCCACCTGGAGGTTTTCTACTTGTCATGTAGACTCAGGTCAACTGTCACCTCTACTGAGAAGCACTTCAGAATTACATGCTGCTTAAATTGGGAACCATAGACTTAGCATATATTACCACCCTAACACTCACCATGTTACATTCTGATTCCTTCTGTTTCCCCTAGACTGTGCTTTCATTGTGGCCTTTATGACAGCAATGGCAAGACCATGGTGGTGCTCAATAAACACCTACTGAAATGAAACAGACAGAAAGCCAGTGGTGTCACAGTGATTTTATTATAAAATGAGCCAGTCAAAAAAGAGACTTTTAAACTGGAAAGGGCCTTGATGGTCACCTAACCTAGTGATCCAATAAACACTACAAATTCTAGACAAATGATGATCTCATCTCATTCTACCTGGGGACAGAATTGTAGAGCTGGAGAGAAACTTAGAGACCACCCTATCCAAAAGATGAAGAAGTAAAGCAATTAGCTTTTGGTTACTAAGCAATTAGTAGCAAGACTAGAAATAGAAATTAATGATGGGCTGGGGTTGTGGCTCAGCGGCAGAGCGCTTGCCTTGCACATGCGCGGCCCGGGTTCGATCCTCAGCACCACGTAAACATAAATGCATTGCATTGTGTACAACTAAAAGTAAATAAATAAATATTAAAAAAAAAAAAAGAAATTAATGATTATCTAGGTTCATCAGCTTTCTGTCACTACGACAAAGTACCTGAGATAATTAACTTCATAGGAGGAAAGATTTATTTTGACTCATGATTTCAGAGATTTCAGGCCACAGTCATTTGTCCCTGTTGCTCTGGGCCTGTGGTAGCCCAGTATATCATGGTGGGAGCATGTGGTGGAAGCCCGATCACCTCATGGTGGACTGGAAACAGCAAGGGACTAGGGTCCCCTTCAAGGGTCCAACCCTAATGAGTTAATTTCCTCCCACTAAGACTCACCTCTTAAAGGTTTCACCAGCTCCCAATAGCATGTAGGAAGGGGGCCATCCCTTCCACACTTGGGCTTTTGGGGAATATTTAGGATCCAAATAATGACATGGCTGGAAGGGGTTAAATGGCTTGTTCAGGGTTGTACAGTGGATAGGTGACGGAGCTGGGGTACAGTTCAGATTGATTGCATTCTGTTTCCTATACGCCGTGCTATCCCCACGTATGACCCCAGATTTTGTGAAACACTGTAACGTGCTCTTCTTACTTCCTGTGCAAACCTTGCCAGAGGATCTGCTTTGAAACCCTCCCTCCTTCTCACCTGTGTTCCTTGCTTTCCAGGAGAGAAATACGAGCTCCACGCGGGAACAGAGTCCACCCCAAGTGTGGTTGTGCACGTGTGCGACAGCGACATAGAGGGAGAGGAGGATCCAAAGACTTCCCCAAAGCCAAAAATCATCCAAACCCGGCGTCCCGGCCTGCCACCCTCTGTGTCCAACTGAGCTTATTGCTCCACCTTGAGGATAAAATCCGTCTCTTCTTTATCATGCTTTTTTCCCCTCCCTGTTGTTTGTCGGAGAAAAAAAAATTAATTGCCTTTAAATCCCTGGGTGTTTGGTTGTTTGAGATTCCTTCCTTGTAATCAAGCCTCTCGGACAAAAGGGCTAGGAAAAGGTGATATGTCTCCTGATCATATCATACCCGTTAAGTATAATCCATTATTTAGAAGGTTGTAGAAAAGGTAGTATTTTCTTATTAAACAATCAGCACAGCCTATATCTTCGTTCTCTCATGTTGATCCAAGCCAAACACATCGATAACAAGCAGTACCTGTGTTGTTTGTGAGCCTTTTCAGTCCCAGTCCTGATGTGCGTGTTGTTTTTTCCTGGCCACTCAAATAGGACCATAAGTAAACTTGACTTTGACTGCATGAGATATCCCTATCTGGTCTCTCTCAGTCCTCTGCATCCCGACATTCCCAGGACATGCATGATCACCAGCATTTGTTTTCATGATTTGAGGATATACTCTAACTCACAGTTTATCAGCATCCAGACATGTCCTACCTAGAATAGGAAAAAATAATCCGTATCATCCAGCTTGACAAGTCTGGGTATAGTCACTATTTTGAGTCAATACTTCATAGCTCTGTTAAAATTCCTGGAGGCAAAATTGAGCTTGGCCCCAAAGATATTCCTCAATAGAGTTTGAACATCATTTCCATGTAGAACTTCCCAGTCTCATTGGGGAGGCTTGTCCAGGGCGATAGAGACCGATTTCAGATGAACTATTTATTATCAAAGTCTCATGGTGTCTGAACGATTGTTTTTTCTCTTTGTATATTTGTACAAATGTTTCAGCTGTGCTTTTAAAATCTGGATGTTTTTTATTTAGTGATTGTTCAGCCATTAGCTGCTTTAAAACATGATATGTGCATTGCTTATGAATGCATTCATATGCTATTGCAGATAATCTGATAATATCACACTATTATGGATAATACTGAATTTTAAGAGGGCACGACAACATCATATGCCAATATACGAATGATTAACATCTTTGCTATTCAGCCCACTTGTTTTTAAATAATGATGCAAGTGTCAGTTGTAGACGATTTGGAGGAAGCTAAATCTCCAGAATATAGCAACAGCTGAGCATATTAAAACAGGGAAAGGGTGAGAGAGAAATGTATGCCAATCCTGCTCACGCAATGCCCGGATGCTCAAAAAAGTTTTTGTTTTCGTTACATGTGATTTTTCTATTTCTCCAGCCCAAAGTGCATTACAGAAGATACACCTAGAGAACCATTACCTTCTGCTGTATGTGCCAGGCCTCATTGACTCCTGTACATTCATGAATTACTTTAGATGCAATTACAAATTATGATGAAGTGAGGAAGTACTTTCATGACCTAAGCCTCAGAAAAACACACAAGAACAATAATGCAGCCAACTGATTGAAGGGTTGTTGTGGTTTTTGCCTAGAGTGTATATTAGTGTCCTCAGAAACTTAAAACATAGACTGATCACTCAGAAATTAAAAGTCCGTTCTACTGTGAATATAGCAATATAGTACTGGACACAGTACAGGTGAAACTGAGGAGAGCATTGCTTGTAAAATCCTAAGTTTCCATAGGAAAAATGAAGACTCCTTGTAAAAATAAAATCTGAGGAGTATGTAATCAGCAAATGTTTTGACTTTCCTTTGCTGTGGAGGTTTCTGGATTTTCATTGGCAAGATTCTGTACTTCATGGTGGAAGGATGGCGCCCTCTAATGGAGGAATGTTGCATTCAGCTATTTAGATGACAGAACTACAGCCACCTACCTTCGGGGGCTGAATCTCAGCTGACTGCTTACAGGTCATTGACTTTTTAAGATACCCTGAATTTTTTTCCAGAATGCAGGTTCTGAAAATAATCTGGAGGAGAGAAAGGTTTTGGAAATGATTTTTTAAATGTTTTAAAATAGTCATATCGGACATTACCGACAATTTAGTAAAAGTTGAAATGACATTCTGCATAGTGGCATGTGTGATCTAGGTGGGGAGTCTGGGTATTGTTGCATGTCCATGTTAACCTGTCTCAGATCAAGCAACTCCTTCATTAGGTTGGACTTTGTGGGGAAGACAGAGGGGCTTTTCTCAGGGGAGCAGTAAGGAATGGGAAGCGCCTGCCATGTTGGTGTGGAACCTCCTCACATTGTGAAAGTCTCAGTTGCCTCGGCATTTCCATGACGCACATTATGCAAACCTCTTTAGCACTACTTTAAGTTTGAAAAGTTTTTAAATGAAGGGGAAGGGGAAGATTTCCACCAACTGAATCATTTGTGCACGTGTATAGCTCCAAGAGCTTAGACTTCAAATATATCTGGTGAATGACTCTTGGTCCCTGTGGCGTCATTTCTTTGTTGTCTACCTGAGTTGAATATTCCTGATGGGTAACTATGGAGGAGTGTGACTCAGCTATGGTCTTTCCAAGAAGTTACCAATGTATGGGATTAACCCATCTAGGTTCTTCCTGAAACGCACTATGGCGGGGGGTGGAGGGCACCGTTGGAAGGAAGAATTGAGCAAGGCCTCGTGGGATAAGGCAGGCTCCCATAAAGGGACCAAACAGCTCTCAGCTTTAGCACCATGTTTCAAGCATCTTGATTTCAAAAGCCATGTTAAAAGTGCTAGAAACCTCTTTCAATATCTCCCTACTCTGTTCTTTAATTAAAAACGATACCTCTACATGAGAAAGATTACACAGAACACAAAATGCAATAGGCATCATCTTAAAGATTGATACATTTGCTTTTATTAAAATTAAGAACCTCTGTTCATCAAATGACACCATTAGGAAAAGGAAAACTTCAGACTGGGAGAAGACAGTTGAGATACATGAAGCGGTTAAATAATTCCTATCCAAAATGTACAAAGAACTACAATCAAAAGAAAATGATCTTTTTTTTTTCTTCTAATAGTCAACATCCTAAAAAAAAAGGATACTTGGCACATAAAGGCAATTCACATACACACACATAGCAGAAATACCCTAGTGACCCATGAAATATCCAAGTGACCCATAAACATTTTAGAAGATGCTCAATATCATTTCTCATCAAAAGCAAATTAAACCTCCAAATGCATCTATCAGAATGGCTAAAATTAACCATGAGGAAATATTAAATGCTAGTAAGGATATGGAGGAAAGGGGTGTTCCAGGGCACTGCTAGTGGGAATAGAATTGGTACTGCCACTTTGGAACACTTTAGTGGTGACTATTAAGGCAAAATGCATGCCTGTCTGGGAGCTAGTCCACTCTGGAGCCTGCACCCAGCAGGTCTGAGCCAGTACTCATAAAATACTTGTACAATAATGTCCCTAGCAGAGCTACCAGTAGCCATTAACTGGATAAATCCACAGCCATTCCACTGTATAATACTTACATAAACTGTGGAATATTTACACAAAGGAATTTATAGGGCAACAGAAAACACAAATTACTGATTCATACAACAACACACAGCTCAAAATCAAGTATTTAAGAAAAAAAGCTAGACATGATAGAATACATAATGTATAACTCCATTCAAGGAGGTAAGAAATGGCCAAAACTGACCTATACTAATAGGCATTACAATAGTGGCTATCTTTGGTAGGGAATTGACCCAGAGGGGACAAATGGAACCTTCCACGGTGCCATACATATTCCACATATTGATCTGGACCTCCATGGACACAGACGTGAAATGTCTTTAAAATTTATGCAATGTGCTGTAGAAAGTTACCCCTCAACTCAAATAAAACCACAATGAGAATGGGAAGGGAGGACCCGCTCATCATCAAGGGGGTTTGGAATGTTCTCGTCTATCTTATGTCTGTTCTGTACGAGATTTCCATATTCACAAAGTCTTCATTTAAAATCTGTAAATATTTTAAATAGAAGTCACAAGATTTAAGCACAGGATGAGACACTGTTCATCCAAAGAACATATACGCTATCTGCTTGGCGGTGGTTTTCAGTGGTGAACGAGAGAGCTATTTGTCCCTGCCACCCCAGGGAGTACAGTCTAGTATGGGAAAGAGACAAGCACATAATTAGGCAAATAGTCCCAAATTCTGATGGTTGCATACAGTGAAGAAAACCAAGAGCTCAGTGTTAAGAGAATCAAATTGGAGGAGTGTGATCAGCAAGGTCTCCCTGAAAAGCCAGCCATGGACAGGAAAAGAGCATCCCAGATGAAGGCTCTGGATGGGAAACCTTGTCATGTTGGCAGAGCCTCCAGGACGTCCTCAGGGGTGAAGGGTGAGCATGGCCTCACCTGAGGTTAGGAGAGCAGGTAGCCCCAGGCTCTGGAGCTGGGGAACCACACTAGGAGATTGGGAAGATGTTTGCAGTATAATGAGAAGGGTTTTCAGCAGGGGGATTATATGATCCCATGTGAATCCTAAAGCAAGGAGGTTTTTCCCCCCACAAAGCCAGAGTCCTAAATGCTCTAGACAGTCCCTAGCACAGGGGCCTGACCTGCCAGCCAGCTTGCAGTTTTTATCACCGTACCCTCATCTACCAATAAGCTGTCAGCATTGACATCCATAGGCAGTGTCTTTCCATGGTTCTAGGGGAAAACAAAAACAAAAACAAAAAATCCTTCCCCTCCCCAGTCATTTAGAAAGCCTTGGTGCAGGAAAGGGGGAGAGGGCAGGTGATAATGGATAATAAGTCCATGATTCAGGAAAACATTCATTTAGCAGCTGGTACAGGGTGTCCCTGCCAGAAGCCACCATGCAGAGCATCACTGAACACTTGGCAGACTCGCACCTGAAATTTATGCAATCTGAGAAAGGGAAAATTTTATGCAAAAAGTTTTCTGTCAAACTTGTTCATCTCCTTTCAAAGATATTCTGGGGAAGGTTATTGGAGTTGATTCAGGAGCTTGTGTGTCTCTAGAAGGAATTCCTATGCAGGGTTAATTATGAGTACACATGTGTGCACACACATGCATATTTCCTACAGACTGGAAATAGGAAACCAGAAATAGGCTGAAATGGTTGAAAAACTTTGTTAAAAAATTCAGACATAATACCAACCCCCTCGTCCATTTTGCATTATTTTCCATTCTCACCCAATAATTGAGTTTGACCATTTTTAGAATTGGACAGTACAATGGGGCCTCCTTGACTAGTTGCAATCATGAGTCAAATCATTACTGTTTCCAAACAGTCTCATTTTGCCTAAGAAGCATTTTACTTTCAAGGTAGGATTCATATCCATCTCTCCAAAGTTGCCAAGTTCTACATTCCCACAGTCCACGTATAGCTCACAACACCCCACTGCATGGCCAGACACTGCAGTTGGAAAGATGTCCCCCCCCCCACCCCCTGCCAAGGAAGAGCCTGCATGGTATGTCAAAGAGGGATGGCCATGCCTGGCCCCTCAATTCCGGAACTACCTGTGGGATTGGCTGAAGCTTGTGCATCTCAGTTCAATTCTTCCCTCTGCCAAAACCCGATCCCTTTGCTCCATCAAGGCTCCCACTATACTTCCTGTATGTACATGACCCTTTCAGAGTCTGTGTCCTGCAGAACCTAGTCTGATGCTCCCCAGTGCCTTCTCTCCATCACTTTGAGCCCTCTGGAATTGTCCAACTCTTTTCCCTGGATCATCGCCTTTGCATGCTGACTTTGGATTGATTATACTAAGGCTTAGCAACTTTACCAAGAGCAATACAGGGTGTTCTAGAACCATCTGGTAGTGGCATCTGCACTTCCTTTGGGAATGCACTTCCCTCCTACTCTAAGGCCTGGCTATTCAGCTAGAAACACACAGAACTGGATTCCAGCACTTTCCCATGCCTGCCCAATCTCCAGGACCCAAGGAATGATTTAGGGATGGTTGTATGATCTAAACCAAGTGAATCAGAACTAATATCAGGATTGTTGCTAGTACTAAAGGGAAGGAAAACATATTTCTACTTAGATTACTAAATTGAACAATATAAACCTGAAGGGCCAAAAGCTACCATGTGGATAATAAGCTTCCTCTTAGAATGAAGACAATACAGGAAAAAAAAAAAAAAAAAAGAGTTACAAGAACTAATGCCAAATATTCCAAAGAATTGAAATACTTTCAAATTCATTCTACAAGGCCAGAATTACCCTTTTACCAAATCAGACAAGGATGCAATTAAAAAAAAGAAAAAGAAAAACTACAGATCGACATCCCTGATGAACACAGATCCAAAAATTGTTAAGAAAATACTAACAAATCAAATTCAACAACACAGCACAAAGATCATTCACCATAATCTAGTTGCTTTTATCCCAGGGATGTGTGGATGGCTTAATATATGTATTATGCCTTGGACCTTAACTATCTCATAAAAGGCCCATAAGCTAAAGGCTTGGTCACCAGCCTGTGGCACTATTGGAAGGTGGTAGAACCCTGAAGAGGGGCCTAGTGGAAGGGAGGGATTTGGGGACTGAGCCCCACCCTGCACGCTGTTTGCTCCCTAGCCACCATGAAGTGACAGCTTTGTTCTACCATGTACTCCCCTGTGTTCTGCCTCAACACAATCCCAAAAGCAATGGAACCAACCGATTGTGGACTGAAACCTCTGAAACCATGAGCCAAAATGAACTTTTCCCCTTCAAGTTGATTCTTTTAGGTATTTTGTCATCCAGGGAATGCTGATCTATATAATGTGCAAATCAATAGACATAATATATTTCATCAATAGAATGAAGGATAAAAATCATATGATTGCCTTATAATGTACAGAAAACAATATTGGATAAAATTCAAAATCCCTTCATGATAAAAACCTTGAATAAATTAAATATAGAAGTATGGTACTTCAACATAATAAAGGCTATATATGACAAACCCACAGTCAACATCATATTCAGTGAGGAAAAGCAGAAAACATTTCCTCTAAGATCAGGAACAAAACAAGGATATCAATTCTCATCACTCTTACTTAATATAGTTCGAGAAGTTTTAGCCAAAGTGATTAGGTGAGAGAAAGAAACAAAAGGCATGCAAATAGCAATGGAGGAAGTCAGACTATTCCTGAGATGATTCTATCTGTGAACAGGAAAACCTAAAGAATTCTCCAAAAGACTATTAGAACCGATAAATTCAGTAAAGCAGCAGGATACAAAATCAACATACAAAAATTGGTAGCTTTTCTACACACCATTGACAAATTTACTGAGAAAGAAATCATGAAAGCAATCCAATTCACAATAGCTACCAAAACAGTCACCACTGCCTAGGAATAAATTTAACCAGGGAAGTTAAAGAACTCTACGATGAAAATTGCAAAACACTGATGAAAAAGGTACAAAAGGATGGAAAGACCTCCCAACTTTATGAATTAGAATAATTAATATCATTAAAATGTCCCTACTTCTCAAAGCAATATACAGATTCAATGCAATCCCTATCAAAATCTCTATGACATTTTTTTTGTCGAATTAGAGAAGAGTCCTAAAATTTATATGGAAGCACAAAAGAACCTGAATCAAAGCTGGAGGCATCACAATACCTTATTCCAAGACATACAAAAGGAGCTATGGTAGCCAAAACAGCATGGTATTAGCATAAAAACAGACACACAGAGCAATGGAACACAATAGAGAAACCAGAAATAAACCCACACATCTACATCCAACCGATTCTCAACAAAAGTGCCAAAATTACACCTTGGAAAAAGGACCTGCATCTTCAATAAACAGTGGTGAGAAAACTGGATGTCCACATATGGAAGACTGAAACTTGACCCCTGTCTCTCAACCAGTACAAAAATCAACTCAAGATGGATCAAAGACCTACATATAAGATCTGAAACTACTAGAAGAAAACATGAGGGAAACACTTCAAGACATTGAAAAAAAAATGATTTCTTGGCTAGGACCCCAAAAATGAAAGCAAAAACTGAAAAATGAGATTATATCAAACTAAAAAGCTTCTGCACAGCAAAGGAAATAATCAACACAATTAAAAGATAATCTACAGAATGGGAGAAATATCTGCCAACTATTTATCTGACAGAGGTTTAATATCCAAATATGTAAGGAGCTCAAATATATTAACAACAACACCAAAAAAAAAAAAAAAAAAAAAACAGGCACGGTGACACATACCTGTAATCCCAGTATCACCAGCTGTTGAAGGAGGAGGATTACAAGTTTGAGGCTAACCTGGGTAATTTAGTGAGACCCTGTCTCAAAAATAAATTTTTTAAAAAGACTGGTAGAGCATTTGCCTAGCTTGCAAGAGGCACTGGGTTTGATCCCCAATACCCTCACAACCACCACCACCACTCACATACAAAATTAACAAAACAATAAGTAATCCAATTTTTTAAATGGACAAATGACCTGAACAGATGCTTCTCAAAAGAAGAAATACAAATGGCCAACAAATATATGGGGGGAAAAAATCAATATCAGCAGCCACCAGGGAAATGCAAATCAAAACTACAATGAGATATCTCTTGACTAAAGTTAGAATTGCTATTAGCAAAAACCAAACAAACAAAAAAGTAATAAGTAATAGAGAGGATGTGGTGAAAGCGCAAAACCACACCAAGACCGCCTTGTAGAAAAGGGGGAGGGGTTATTAAGGGAAGGGGAGGAGGGGAGAAAGGGGGGAAGGGGAAAAAGAAGAAGGGAGAGGGGAACGGGAAAGGGGAGAAAGGACAACGGGGAGAGAGGAGAGCTGGTGAGAAGATGGTGGCGAAAAAGAGAGAGCTTGTTCTAGACTGGCAGGGGCTTAAGTAAAGAGGGGCAGGAGGGTGACTTGTATGGTCTGGATTGGCTCAGAAAGGGAAAGCCCGCCCTAGGGCAAATTCCCGGGAGAGGTGAGTATTCCCAGGATCAGGAAGGGTGGGGACTCGAAGCCCACCAAAGGTGGATGGGAGAGATGGGCACTTCCGGGAAGGCACCTGGGGGTATGGCCTGACTGCCCGATTTTATCTAACATGTGGAAAAAAAGGAACTCTTATATACTGTTGGTAGGAATATAAATTAGTACAATCATTGTGGAGAACAGTATGGAGGTTCCTCAAAACACTAAAAATAGATCTACCATATGACCCAGTAATCCCACTGCTGAGCATATATCCAAAGGAAATGAGTCAGCACACCAAAGGGACTACTGCACCCCCATGTTTATTGTGGTACAGTTCACAATAGCTAAGGTATGGAATCAGCCTAGATGCTCATCAATACCTGAATGCCTAAAGAGTGCTATATGCACACACACACACACACACACACACACACACACAGAGTCGTGCTACATATATCACGATATGGATTGTATCACGACTAACATAAAATACTGCCATTTGGTCATTTGCAGCAAAATGGACAAAACTAGAGGAATTTATGTTAAATGAAATAAACCAACAAAGAAAGATATCTACCACATATTCTTTCATATACAGAAATAAGAAAAGGTTACTAAGACGTAGAACAGGGATTGTGTTACCGAAAGCTTGGTCCTTGTCCCCAGTGCCAACTAATGCCAATTTAATAATGAGGACATGATTTTGGAAAAAAAGGAAAGAGTTGCTTTATTGTTTTGCTAGCAAAGGAGAAACACAGGGGACTCATGTCCCTGAGGCTGTGATTATGTCCATCAGGAAGAACAGGGGTATTTTAAAGGAGCTCTTCAAATGCTACATTCCAGGTGTGCCATGACAGGGGGTCCCAGGGTGCCCTGCTGGTGTGTTAGGATTCCCTTGTTAATTTGGGAGATATCTCCTTCCTGGGGAGCACAGATTACTGTGCTGTTCCCGCCCCCAGGTTAGGGAGGGGGAGAGGGAGAAAAGGAAAAGGAAAACCTATCCCTTTTAAAAATAAGCCTCAGAACCATATTCCAAAGGTGAAGTGGACCACTGTTACTAGAGATTGGAAAGGGTGTGAGTGGAAGAGCATTTGATCAGTACAGGCTATATGCATAAGTGGAAATATCACACTGAACTCCATTAATACAACATATTAATATTATTTTTAAATCCAGATTCTTTTGTATAACCTGTCTTTCCTCCCTGGAAACTTTCAGGACAGCTTTGTCCCAACTATTCTGAAATTCATGTATAGGATTCCATATAGGTCATTTCAATTTAGAAATTCCTCTCTTTCAATTATGACATTTTTTTAAAAAAAACCTATTTTTGAAACTAACTTTCCCTCTATCGCCTCTCTTCTCCCTTTTGGAATATTATTTGAATTTTAGATCTTCCAAAAGTATGTTCTTCCCCACCCACCACACTCACCCCACTCTGCAATTTTCTATCTCTGACTATTTGCTCTATTTTTCTGGGAAATGTATTCAACTTTATCTTCCACCCCTTCTATTTAATTTTCACCATTGATATGTATTTTATTTCTGATAAGATTTTTCACTCCTGGAATGTTTTTCTATTGCCTTCTCTCCTGTTTTGTGAATACGAAGTCATCTCCTATCACCAGAGATGTTATTTTGTTCTCTCTCTTTTTTTTTTTTTTTCTATTTCCTACATATTCTTTTTTTTATTTCCTTGTTTTTTTTTTTTTTTTTTTTTTTTTTTTTGGTGGGGCCTATAGGGGTTGAACCCATGTACCACTGAGCTACACTCCCAGACTTTTTTTATTTTTATTGTGAGGTAGGGTTTAAGTTGTTGAGGCTGGCTTCAAACTTGTGATCTTCTCCCACCTCACTCAGCCTCCCAAGTCACTGGGATAATAGGTGTGCACCACCATGCCTGGATTCTCCTATTTCCTTTATTTAAAATGTGTGTGTGTGTGTGTGTGTGTGTGTGTGTGTGTGTGTGTGTGTGAAGAGTGGTCCTTAGAGAGTTTGTCCCCGGGGTCCTCGGGTTTGAGACTCAAATTGTCACAACAGGGTTTTATACTATTGGGGGGTAGAGGCCTGGGGTCCCGCTAACCACCTTGAAATGAATAACAAATCTTCCAAACAAAGGTTATTTAGCCTTAAATATCATTAGTATTAAGGTTGAAAACATTCTGTTTAGAGACTTTTCTCAAAAATCTTGACTCATATTTTAAATGGAAAAAAATGTGATTGGATTGATTATGTGGTTATGGGTGAAGCTTACTGACTATGAACTGCGTGCTATCTGGAAATACAGTTTCACTGTGGAATTTCTAACTCTGTACCTTTACAGCATTTCTCTTTGGCTAATGATTTACCCAGAAAAGAGTCATCTAATCTCTGATGACTATTCTCTTCACCCAAAGAGACTGCCTGAGGACTCAGAGCCCAGTGGAAGGAACATTCCTCCTCACAGTCATTCATATCTTCTCATCTCAGCAGAGTAACAAAATTCCTGAAAATGGACCTTGACAATCTGCTCTCACTTGGAATATGTTGAAGTGAGAAATGTGTCACCAAGTTACCTGGGTATTATGGTTTAGATCTCATTATGTCCCCCAAGAGCTTATGTGCTAGTCAATGTAGCAATGTTCAGAGGTGAAAAGATTAGATTATAAGGGGTGTAACCTCATCAGTGGGGATTCATCCATTGGCTGGATTCATATTGAATGGACTACTAGGGGATAACTAGAGGCATGGTGGGAGGAAGTATGTCACTTGGGGTATGTCACTTTGTACTACATCTATCCCTGGCCCCTTCCCCTCTTTCTCTCTGCTTCCTGGCTTCCATGAACTGAGCAGATTTCCTCTGCCACTGTCTTCTACCATGATGTTCTGTCTCGCGTCAGGCCCACAGTAATGGAGCCAGCCAACTACCCATCAACTGAGACCTCTCAAACCACGAGCCCAAAATAAATTTTTCTTCCTCTAAGTTGTTCTTGCAGGTATTTTGGTCACAGCAATTGCAAGCTGACTAACATGCTAGGTGAAGTAAAAGATGAGATAATAAATGCAGACTTCAAATCTCTCTCAGTCTCCCACAAATGATAACAGAACTGGGGGGGGGGGACGTATTTTGTACTGGGAGAGTTTTCTAACAGCCTGTATGAACCCTGTTGAAGTCCTTACATATTGTATCTTTTTGGGGTGATGATATCCCCAAGTCTACATAAGTACATTGTCTATTTTGTTGTTTTGTTACAATTCCTAATCATTAGATGTGCCTCATTCAGGCCGTTAGCTAGATCATTGCAACCCACTGATGGTGCTAAAAAGAATAATCTAGAAAGATATCATAATGGAAAAGAAACAAGAAAATCTAGCATTTAGCCCTGTTTGCCGATGAATAACATTTATTGAATACTTTGTGTCCAATGCTATCCCTTAGGTGGATTTTTCTTATTGAAACCTCATGACCATTTAATAAAGCTGATTCTTATTATTCCTCTATTTTTCAGATGAGAAAGCCTAAATTAACAAAAGTTAAATAAATAGCCTAGAGTTTTGTATCTTAAGCTCAGGCAGTCTGAGTCTGGAGCCTACAGTTTGAAAGATACCCCAACCCACCCCAACCCACTGAGAGGATGAGTAGAGACAGCACAGGGGTCACAGCAGTGCCTAGCCCAGACCTGGCCATTGTGCCTCAGGGTTTATAGAGTACTGTCACACGTGTGATATTGTTTGAACTCGATGCCCACAGGAAAGGAGCTGATGCCAAGGCAGAAGGCCCTACACCAAATGGCTTGGTGGCCACAAAACAGTATAAGATCTCCAGGGAGAGGGACCAGAATGCTCAGGCACTATCATTCATAGATGTTCTTGCCTCACGCTGTGTCTGTAAACAGACATTGACTTTCAACTTAGCACACAACCTTGGTTTATGTTCGCCATATTTCTTCTATCCCTGCAAACTTTCCAGGAGTGATATGCTCAGGTGAGGAGAGCTCAGATCCTGTCAGCTCTCCTTGCCATGCTTCGTTTCTAGAACTGGATAGTGAAATTTGGCAATGATCCATGGATCAGTAGGCAGAAAGAAACATGAAAAGGCCAGGTCTTAGTCTCCTGTGCTCAGATAGGATCTGATCTGTTCAGGGCCAGTGGTTATCAGTCCTTAGGTACAAAATAGGTGGGGTCCAAAAATGCAACTGTGGAAAATGGGGGGGGGGGGAATTATGTTGAGATTAATGAGTAACCAGGGTAGCTCCAGCAACTGGCCAGCCTCGGGTTGCAGAGGTCTGGCTGTGATTTGATACTACTTGGTGGTGGTATTTGCCCTCTCCAGCTTAAATACCAAGAAGGACAATTCCAAGTCCTGTGGCTATCTGGGACTCCCAGGACAGCAGTGACAATTCTAGGAATCCCCTTGTAGTAGTCAGTTCAATTTGAAAGATCAGAAGAATTCTAAGGACACAGGAACTTTCCCCCTCCTTGATTCTGGAGACAGGTTGCCTGTCATGCCCACTGGGTTGTTCCTTCCTTTTCTCCCTATCCTGTCGTCTTGATGATAAAATTTTAGCCTGCTCTTGTGAGTGCAGGGAAACATGGCAGAGGTAGGATCCAGTCACCAAATGTTCACTTCATATTCTCTCAGGAGCCCCACAGTGGAATTTAAAGTGCTTGGTAAGCTGGTACTTCCATCAACACATACAGAAATCTCTGCCTTTAACGGATCAGGTATCCCTTCTATTTTATGTAGGACTGCATTTTCTTATTAGTCCCCAGGGAAGGGAAGTATGATGTTCTCAATGATTCCTTTATATATCTTAAAATTGTGTGGTTCCATAACTGCTTCCTGTGTTGACCACATCCCTCAACAAACACATGGCAGATGCTTTGAGAACAAGGATTCCATCTCATCCTTCTCAGCTTGACCAAAAGCACCTGGCCCTGTGCTGTGCATCTAGTAGGGCCTCAATAAATCTTTGATGGATGAAATGGGTAAATAAAGCAGATGATTTATAGTCCCAGTGGCATTTACAAATCTTATAATAAAACTGCAAGTAAGATTGAATGAAAACTACTCATCTTTTATTTAAAAAAAAAAAAAAAAAGTTAAGACCTGACCTAGTCTCACAACTTCTTCAATATCAGAGTATCAGGGAGGAGGCCATCTTCCATTCATTCAGCAAACATTTACTGAGGACTTACTACATATCCAAAACTATAATAGTCTGAAAAAGACTTATTTTCTTGACAAAAAAAGACTTATTTTCTTGACAAAAAAAGACAATCCAAGATCCTGTTGCAACAGAGCTTACTTTTAGTAGGCACTTAGTAGCTGGAAAGTATTATAAACTCATGTTCACCTTCCCCCCACCCTAAATGCATCTTTTGACGCCATAACCCCCAGTGTGAAGGCATTTGGAGATAAAATCCCTGAGGAGATAATTAGTGATAAATGAGATAAGTGTGGGGGCCCTAACCCTATAGGAATGGTATCCTCATAAGAGGAGGAAGAAACTCCAGAGACTTCCCCACACCTGCACACAGAAGGATGCAGCTTCCTGCCAGACAGGAAGAGAGGTCTCACCAGACGGTGACCCTGATGGCAGCTTGATCTCAGACTTTCAACCTGCAGAACTGTGAGAAAATAAATCTCTGTTGTTTAAGCCACCCAGGGTATGGCCCTTAGTTAGGGAAGCCCAGGGTAAGGAATACAGAAAGCATCAATGGCTATGATAAGAACATGGTGGGTAGAGAGGAAAGGAAATTGCTTATAGAACAAGTGTATTGAGTCAACAATTGGATTTTTTTTTTTTTTCCTCTCTCTCTCTCTATGCATTTGCAGTAGGAAAATCTCCAACTTTCCTTGATGCTCTGCTTGGTGACTTGGCTTCCTCAGTGCTGTCCCAAGCCCTTTGAGGTGGTTTTGTTCAGGGTTTATCCACCTCCTGAGGCTCTCAAATGCTCCTCCTGCAGCAAGGCTCGGCCTACTTCCCACACCAGCAGCTGCTGCTTAGAGTCTGGTCTAAATATAGCTGTATCCCCTTGGGGTTTTCTCATTTCTCCAGTGAGTCAAATGATTTGATTCTCAGTTCTAGTTTTAATTGGTCAAGCAGGTAATTTATTTCTATATCTAAGCAATCTCTCTTCACCAGAGACAGTCTGCTGTCCCTTGGCTCTGGCAATCAAATAGGCATATATCCTCTTACTGCCACAGGGCCTGGCCCTGCTCCCTCGATAAACTCTGAGTATATTTGTCATCTCTTTCCATTTGATAAGTGATCATAAACTTCATGGTTTAAACAACACACATTTATTATTTCCATATCTATGGGTGGGAAATCCAGCTTGGCTGGGCCCTCTACTTCAGGGCCTCTAACATGGCTACAATCAAGTCCTTGGCCAAGGCTAAGGTCTCATTTGAAAGTTTAAATGGGGAAGGATCCACTTCTAAAGCTCACTTGGTCCTTAGTGGAATTCTGTTCCTCCAGGACTATTGGACAGAGGACCTCTGTACCTGGCTGGCTGTTGGCCAGCAGGTGCCCTAAATTCATGGCCACATGGACTTCTCCAACATGGTCATTTCCTTCACTGAGGCATGAAAACCAAAAAGATTGAGTCTGCTAAGAAGACAGACTTGTAGCCACTTGTAACTTCATAATGGAAACAACATCCCACCATGTTTGCTGCTATCCTAGTAATCAGAAGCAAGTCACAAGGTACAAACCCCTCAGGGGGCAAGGGCTAATAATCACACAAGGACATAGTATCAGGAAGCAGCATCATCAGGGCCCATCTTAGAAGCTGTCTCTGACAATAGTAGTGACCGTAAAATAAGCCACTCAGATCCATCAGTCACCTCTGGATTTCTGCTGCATTTCCAGAAAACTGTGTATATTGCTGAATCTTAGGATACTGATTTGGTTTGATCTTCAGTCTCTTAAAAGTCAGGTCAATTCTATGAAATTTCTCCTGCACTCTAGACACGTACTACCATCAGCTACTTAGATGACTGACAGATGCCACCTACTAAACCCACGCAAGGTGAAACTTACAAAAACTGACAAAATTATTCTTCCTCTCTTAGGGAAAAAGATGATGCTATCCTAATTTCTCAAGCCAGAAAAGAAGTTACCCCTGAATCCTTTCTTTCACTCTGTCTTCATGGGGTAAAAAACGTCAAACAAATATTCAAAAAAAAAAAAAAGCACACTAACTTATGTGGAAAGAGAGGTGCATGGCAGTAGGGGTAGCTATTTGGTGATGGTGGAGGTGGGGCAGAGAGATCCTGTGTGACTCAGGTAGATTATTTGATCTAAGGTCCAGTTTTTCGCAACTGAAAAAGAGGGTACAGGCGGGCCCAGGGCAGTCCTGGGATCCTGCATTGGAGTGACGCCAGCCCCAAGCCAGTCCCCCACTGACCCTCGCTGGCATGCAACCAGGCTCCAGTCAGTCCCGCCGACCTCCACCCCACAGCAGGAGCCAGCAAGGACAGACCCACAAACTCTTCTTGATTCCAGGTGGGGTCAGGGCAGTACCAGGACCCTGCATTAGAGTGACACCAGGCCCAGGTCAGTCCCGCTGATGTCTACCCCAGCACGGTCAGCCCCAGATCAGTTCCGCTAGCCCCCACTGGTGTGCGACCAGACTCTAGGGAGTCCCACCGACCTCAGCCCCAGAACACGAGCCAGTAAGGACAGATCCAGCAACTCTGCTTGAGTCCAGGCGGGCCCAGGGCAGTCCCAGGATCCTCCATTGGAGTGATGCCAAGCCCAGCAGACCACCACAGGAGCTCAGACTCAACCAGTTCGACACACACCAACCTGTGTGGACCCAGGCCCAGGTAGCATGCTTTGAGGGACAACAGCAGGTTCTAATAGCCCAACACTAAGGGGAGGCACAAACAACCTGCAAGGATATTATAAGACTATAGGGAAGAAACTGTAATATCTCAGATCTACACTTCAAGAAAGTAAGGCAAATAGACAACATGAAAAAACAAGGGTGGAAAGTACCCCAAACAAACCAGGATTCTACAATAACAGAACCCATGCTCAGCGAAGTTGATGAAATGTCAGAGAAGGAGTTCAGAAGGTTCATAATTAAAATCATCTTGAATCAAAGAATGACCTAAATGAACAAATACAGGCAAAAATCGACCACTACAACAAAGATATAAGAGAGCAAATACATGTAGCAGAAGATTACTTTAAAAAGGAGATAGAAACTCTAAAACAAAAAACCAGTCAGAAATCCTTGAAATGAAGGAAACAATTAACCATATAAAAAACACAATTGAAGGCATCACTAACAGACTAGAACAATTGGAAGAAAGAACTTCAGACAATAAAGACAAAGTATATAATCTTGAAAATAAAGTTGACCACACAATGAAGATAGTAAGAAACCATGAACAGAACATCCAAGAAGTATGGGACAGCATCAAAAGACCAAATCTAAGAGTAATTGGGATAGAGGAAGGCACAGAGTTTCAAACCAAAGGAATGCACAACCCCTTCAATAATATCAGAAAATTTCCCAAGCATGAGGAATGAATTGGAAAACCAAATACAAGAGGTTTATAGGACACCAAATGTACAAAATTACAACAGATCTACACCAAGACACATTATAATGAAAATGCCTAGCATACAGAACAAGGATAGAATTTTTAAGGCCGCAAAAGAGAAGAACCAGATCAGATATAGGGGGAAACTAATTCGTATCACAGCAGATTTTTCAACTCAGAAACTCAAAGCTAGGAGATCATGGAACAACATGTTTCAAGCTCTGAAAGAAAAGGGATGCCAACCAAGAATCTTATACCCAGCCAAATTAAGCTTTAGATTTGAGGATGAAATAAAAACCTTCCATGATAAACAAGAGTTAAAAGAATTTACAAGTAGAAAGCCAACACTATAGAACATCCTTGGCAAAATATTCCACGAAGAGGAAAAGAATAACAATGATGAAAATCAATAGAGAGAGGTATTACACTAAAGGAAAAAACAATCAGAAAAGAAATCATGTCATGTTAAATACCAAAAATAAACAAAAATGTCTGGGAATACAAAACACATCTCAATAATAACTCTGAATGTTAATGGCCTAAACTCACCAATCAAAAGACATAGAATAGCAGATTGGATAAAAAAAAAAACAGACCCAACAATATGCTGCCTTCAAGAGACTCATCTCATAGGAAAAGACATCCATAGGCTGAGGGTGAAAGGTTGGGAGAAATCCTAGCACTCACATGGACTGAGGAAACAAGCAGGGGTTTTCATCCTCATATCAAATAAAGTTGGATTTAAGCTTAAGTCAATCAAAAGGGATAAAGAAGGACACTATATACTGCTCAAGGGAACCATACACCAACAAGACTTAACAATTATGAATATATATGCCCCAAACAATGGAGCATCCATGTTCATCAAACAAACTCTCCTCAAGTTTAAGAGTCAAATTGACCAAA
Organism: Tamias sibiricus; assembly: GCA_025594165.1. Taxonomy (NCBI): domain Eukaryota; kingdom Metazoa; phylum Chordata; class Mammalia; order Rodentia; family Sciuridae; genus Tamias; species Tamias sibiricus. Next base: position 45,253,515 of record CM046666.1, on the reverse strand, counting down.
ACACAATAATTCTGGGTGACTTTAACACACCCCTTTCACCACTGGATAGATCTTCCAAACAAAAGCTGAACAAAGAAACTCTAGAACTCAAAAATACAATAAACAACTTAGACTTAACTGACTTACATAGAATATTTCATCCTTCAATAAGCGAATACACTTTCTTCTCAGCAGCACATGGATCCTTCTCTAGAATAGACCATACACTATGCCACAAAACAACACTTAGCAAATATAAAAAAGTAGGGATACTACGCTGCATTCTGTCAGACCATAATGGAATGAAATTAGAAATCAATGATAAAAATAAGAAATAAAAGCTACTCCAACACATGGAGACTAAATAATATGCTACTGAATGAACAATGGGTTGCAGATGAGATCAAAGAGGAGATTAAAAAATTCTTAGAGGTGAATGAGAACACAGACACAACATATCGAAATCTCTGGGACACTATGAAGGCAGTTCTAAGAGGAAAGTTCATTGCATTGAGTTCATTTCTCAAAAGAAGAAAAAGTCAACAAATAAATGACTTAAAATTACATCTCAAAGCTCTAGAAAAAGAAGAACAACCCAACACCAAAAGTGGTAGAAGACAGGAAATAATTAAAATCAGAGCTGATATTAATGAAATTGAAACAATTGAAAAAATTGACAAAACAAAAAGTTGGTTCTTTGAAAAAATAAATAAAATTGACAGATCCTTAGCCAGGCTAACAAAAAGGAAGATAGAGAAAACTCAAATTACTAACATGTGCGATGAAAAAGGAAATATGACAACAAATACTACAGAAATACAGGAAATAATTCAAAATTATTTTGAAAACTTGTACTCCAACAAGATACAAAACACCAAAGGCATCAAAAAATTCCTGGAGTCGTATGATTTGCCCAAATTAAAGCAAGATGATATACACAATTTGAACAGACCAATTTCAAGCGACGAAATAAAAGATGCCATCTGAAGCCTACCAACCAAGAAAAGCCCAGGACCAGATGGATACACAGCCAAGTTCTACAAGACCTTTAAAGAAGAACTGATACCAATACTCTTCAATTTATTTCAGGAAATAGAAAAAGAGGGAGCACTTCCAAACTCATTCTATGAGGCCAATATCACCCTGATCCCCAAATCAGGCAAAGACACATCAAAAAAAAAAAACTTCAGACCCATATCTTTAATGAACATAGATGCAAAAAATCTCAATAAAATTCTGGCAAAATGGATACAAAAACATATCAAAAATATAATACACCACAATCAAGTGGGGTTCATTCCAGGGATGCAAGGATGGTTCAACATACGGAAATCAATAAATGTAATTCATCACATCAATAGACTTAAAGATAAGAACCACATGATTATCTCAATAGATGCAGAAAAAGCATTTGACAAAACATAGCACCGCTTCATGTACAAAACACTAGAAAAACTAGGGATAACAGGAACATATCTCAACATCGTAAAAGCTATATAATGAAATATATGCTAATCCCCAGGCCAACATTATTCTAAATGGAGAAAAATTGAAAGCATTCCCTCTAAAAACTGGAACAAGACAGGGATACCCTCTTTCACCACTTCTATTTAACATAGTAATTGAAATGCTGGCCAGAGCAATAAGACAGATGAAAGAAATTAAAGGGATACAGATAGGTAAAGTTGAACTCAAATTATCATTATTTGCTGACGATATGAGTTTATACCTAGAAGATCCAAAAAATTCCACCAGAAAACTTCTAGAACTCATAAATGAATTCAGCAAAGTAGCAGGATACAAAATCAACACCCATAAATCTAAGGTATTTCTATATATCAGTGACAAATCCTCTGAAAGGGTAATGAGGGAAACTACCCCATTTACAATAGCATCCCAAAAATAAAATACTTGGGAATCGACTTAACCAAAGACGTGAAAGACCTCTATAATGAAAACTACAGAACATTAAACAAAGAAATTATGGAATACCTTAGAAGATGGAAAATTCTACCCTATTCTTTGATAGGCAGAACTAATATTGTCAAAATGACCATACCACCAAAAGCACTATACAGATTTAATGCAATGCCAATCACAATCCGAATGACATTCCTCATAGAAATAGAAAAAGCAGTCATGAAATTCATCTGGAAAAATAAAAGACCCAGAATAGCTAATGCAATCCTTAGCAAGAGGAGTGAAGCAGGTGGCATCACTATACCAGACCTTAAATTATACTACAGAGCAATAGTAACAAAAACAGCATGGTATTGGCACCAAAATAGGCTGGTAGACCAATGGTACAGAATAGAGGACACAGAGACTAACACATATTATTTCAGTTATCTTATATTAGACAAAGGCACAAAAAACATACATTGGAGAAAAGATAGCCTCTTCAACAAATGGTGCTGGGAAAACTGGAAATCCATATGCAAGAAAATGAAATTAAACCTCTCTCTCTCACCATGCACAAAATTCAACTGAAAGTAGATCAAGGATCTAGGAATTAGACCAGAAACACTACACCTAATAGAAGAAAAAGTAAGCTCTAATCTCCAACATGTTGGATTAGGCCCCAAGTTCCTTAATAAGAATCCTGTAGCACAAGAATTAATATCAAGAATCAATAAATGGGATAGATTAAATTACAAAGCTTCTTCTCAGCAAACGAAACAATCAGTGAGGTGAATAGAGAGCCTACTAATTGGGAACAAATCTTTACCACATGCATGTCAGATAGAGCACTAATCTCTAGAATATATAAAGAACTCAAAAATCTTAACACCAAAAAAAAAAAAAAAAAAAAAAAAAATAACCCAATCAATAAATGGGCCAAGGAATTGAACACACACTTCTCAGAAGAAGACATACAATCAATCAGCAAACACTTGAAAAAATGTTCAACATCTCTGGCAATTAGAGAAATGCAAACCAAAACCACTCTAAGATTTCATCTCACACCAGTCAGAATGGCAACTATTAAGAACACAAACAACAATAAATGTTGGTGAGGATGTGAAGAAAAAGGCACGCTCATACATTGTTGGTGGGACTGCAAAATGGTGCAGCCAATATGGAAAGCAGTATGGAGATACCTTGGAAAACTTGGAATGGAACCACCTATGACCCAGGTATCCCAATCCTCGGTCTATACCCAAAGAACTTAAAAACAGCATACTACATGGACACAGCCACATCAATATTTATAGCAGCACAATTTACAATAGCTAAACTGTAGAACCAAACTAGATGCCCTTCAGTAGATGAATGGATAAGGAAAATGTGGTATATATACACAATGGAGTATTACTGAGCTATAAGAGAGAATAAAATCATGACATTCTCAGGTAAATGGATGAAATTGGAGAATATAATGCTAAGTGAAGCTAGCCAATCCCAAAATCCAAATACCAAATGTTTTTTCTGATATAAGGAAGACGATTCACAGTGGGGTTCGGATGGGGAGCATAGGAGGATTAGAGGGATACTAGAATGGCCAATGGGGAGGAGGGGATGGGAGGGGGCAAAAGGGTGAAGAAAAAAAAAGATAATAGAATGAGATAGATATCATTACCCTAAGTGCATGTATGAAGTCACAAATGGTGTGAATATACTTTGCATACAACCAGAGATATGTAAAAATGTGCTCTACAAGTATAATATGAAATGTAATACATTCTGCTGTCATTTCTAACAACTTAGAATAAAAAGTAAATTTGGAGAAAAAAAAAAAAGAGGGTACAATAATAGGATTCATACACCAGAGAGTTGTTGTGAGGCTCCAATGAAATGATCCGGTAAAGTGCTTAGTATGTCGTACATCCCACAAGTCCTCGATCTGTTAGCTACTACACCAGCTGTTAGATAACATGTGGCTATTATCTTTGCCCACACGCTGAACAGTCTCTTCTCTCTTACAGTCTCCACTTTAGAGTCTAGGAAGCTAACTTCACATTTGCCTAGCCTGTCCTGTAGCTGTGGATGCATAGAATACAGTTCTTGGAAAACTTTGTTTTTTTCTGGCAAGAACTTCTTCCTTCCTTGAACAAAGATTCAGTGTCTGCAATGTTAGCAGCCACTTTTGTCCATGAGGCAGCATTTAGTTGAGCACCAACACACTTAAAGAAAGCACTCCTAAATAGATACAGGTTTTGAAAGCCTGGAGGTCATTTTGGCCAAGGTCATCAACTCAAGATTTGAAATTCTTTTTCCACATTAGATAACTTCTTATAGATAGTAAAAATGCAGAAAATTCTGTGACCTTTATAATAAGCCCTACTTGTTCTTTGTATCAATTACATCTACCTAAAGATTATACTCCTGATGGTGAGATAAACTCTATATATTTAAGACTAACAAAATGTCAAAGAATTACTGAAGTGCAGGTGATACAGCACAAAGTCACTTCAGAACTGCAGTGGCCCCTAGTACCTCTGGGTACTAAGCACTTACAATGTAACCAGTGCCACATGTTGAAATTATCATATGCTATAAATGTTGGGATATATATTTTTTTTAAAAAATTATTTCACTGGTTTCTTTTCATTTAAATATGGCTACTAGGAATTTTTCAACTATTTACATAGTTTCATTTTTTTTTTTAAATTAGGTAGAACATCCTGGTAGTCAACAGCCCAGTAGCCCAACTTCTACCAAAATGAAAGAACTGATCTCCAAACAGACCGCATGGACTGTGGACTTTTCTATATGGAGGACAGGAATGTTGAAAAGGCTAGGTCTAAGCAAGAGTAGGTGTAGTAGGTGTCATTCTGACCAGTGGAGAGTGTACTTAATTGTGTATATCAAGGGTTGAGGGAAATGTAAGAATAAAGAAAATCCTTAAAGAAGGCAGTTGGCTCCAAATATCCCATTTAGACTCTGGAACAATCCCATTCACCTTGTCAGGTCATTCTCTGCCTCTTGCCTATTTGTCCACATCTCAGAGACCTTGTCAGGGATATTTGCTTCCCAGGAGCTACTATTTCTCTTGGCTGCTTCTTCCAGTCCCTCCTATGACTCCCAGTGTGACAATGGATTTTAATGCCCTGGGTCCACTGCTATGGAATTCTGGTTTCAAGGAGAATAAATGCAACGAAAGTGATAAATGTTTTTCCAGATAGCAGAGAATTAGACAGTTAACTCAGCCCCAAGACCACTGAACTACTCTGGAAATAAGCTGCTTGCAGACAGAAATTCCTATCTAACCTCTTCTTAAAATCCTTAAGGTTTCCAACCCTGTGATAAATACTGTCAATTTCCATTAAGAGCCTGGAATTCCATAGCATTTGCTCTCTGGAAAGCATTGGCTGCACTGAGGAAACCCATTAAATGAACAAGTCAGCAGAGTTTTAATAAACAATCTGATTAATAGGCCAGCAGGAGAGTTACGATCCCATAAGTAATAGATTTTAAACACCACTAGTCCCTACTTGCAGGGTAGCAGAAACAAATATTTTTGGGGCAAAGAGCCATTATATTACCTGGTGGTCTCTGTGTGGGTTCCTTTTAAATTTAGTCCTATTTGAGAGCAGCAAAAAAGGCATTTTCCAGATGACAAGATTTTGTGTTTTATAGTGCTCTGTGAGCCAAACCCAAAACCTTCCACATTTTTAAAATTAATGAAGCACAAAGGAGATACATTTACTTGGGTATGGTCAGAGTTGAAGGGATGTTTAACTTCAACAGATGGGGGTCTCTTGGCTAGAACCTCTTCCAATCTTTGCAGCAGAAGCTGAGTTATTCCAGTGCCTTCAGGCCTTCAGCCAGCTCAGTTGGTATGAAAGACAGACAAACAGTCACAAAAGGACTAAGCTCTGAATGCAGGAAGAAAATTTCCCTCCTCCTGCAAATCAGTTCATGAATAGTCACCACAAAAGTCATAGGGATGATGATCCATGAATTAGCAATCTGGATTTTTTTTTTTTCTTTTTGAGGGGATAAAGGCAACACGGTTCTGCTATGTTGCCCAAGCTGACCTTAAACTCTGGGTTTCAAGTGTTCCTCCTGCCTCAGCCTCCTGAGTAGTTGGGAGTTGTTTTAGTCAGCTTTTTCGCTGCTGTGATGAAGTGACCTGAACAGCACAACTGTAGAGGAGGAAAAGTTTATTTGGAGGCTTATGGTTTCTGAGGTCTCAATCCATAAATAGCAGGCTCCATTCCTCAAGGCTTGAGGTGAGACAGAACATGGAAAAAGAGTGTGGCAGAGGGAGGCAGCTCACACGACGATCAGATAGCAGAGAGACTCCACTTTCCAGAGTGTGTGTATATATATATATATATATATACACACACTCTGGAAGCCACGCCCACAATGAACCACTTCCTCCAGCCATACCCCATCTGCCTCCCGCTACCACTCAATCCCATGATTAATTCACTGATTACGTTAAGGCGATAAGCCAAATCATTTCTCATCTGAACCTTCTCTAATTGTCTCACGTGTAAGCTTTTGGGGGTCACCACATCTAGACCATAACAGGACTATGGCTGTGTGCCCAGCTTCAGCAATTTGGAATCACAGGGAAGCCATCCACAGATTAAGAGCTGAGAGCACGCCTCCCTTGCCTGTGGAAGACAGAACCAAGAACTAGAAGACGGAATGCTGCAGCTGAACATTGCTAAGGAAGCTCACCTACCTCAGAAGAAAAGAGCTCCCTTAGGAAGGTCAAGCAAGCCCTGGTGAGGTAAGAACTTATCCCTGGGGAAGGGCCCTGTTCCTTGGCAGTGTTTCTATCTATTTTCTTACAGAAGAACATGGAATCTGTTGGCCCACGAGATAAGAAAGACAGTGTGATACTCTGATGCAGGTGAAACTGTTGGCCTGAGGAGTGCAGGCAACCCTCAATTCTTCAATGCCTGACTCTTCCATTGGCCAGTGCATTAAGCTTCTATTCTATTTTCTACCATCTATAAATGGATCACTTTCCTACTACCACAGAATCTGTTGGTTGTTTTTCCCAAAACTCACACTTACTTTTTCCTTGCTGGCTAAAACCGCCAGACACTTATTTTCTAAGCATACTTGAAATTATAACTTAGTTAATAAGACCTGAGAGGAAGCTATAATGGTTCTTCTGGGAAAGATTTTCTCTTTAAAAGGAAATATGTAAAAGAAATGCCCCTCTATTCCCTGTATTAGTTTCCAGTGGCTGCTGTAACAGATTATCATATGCTTGATTGTCGGGAGCCGCTCTGGACAGTAGCTATGCACAGACCTTTAAGTCCTGAGTAAAGGGGTACTGAACAGTTATTGCACCCCACAATGCATTGGACTTTACCCCCACTCAGAGCGGGTGTAGCCTTCCAAGATGTCAGTTAACCTGCTGACCTGCAAGACATGGAAGCTAGACTCAACTCCCTGAAACCTGACCCCTTGCCTCATTTGAATGGCTCTCCCCAATAAAACCGGGTTCCAGGCATGCTCTTTCCCTTTTTGCCTGCCTTACCTCTTTTGTGAGAGCTGGGTCAGAGGGGCCATCACAGAACCCAAAGAAAAAGGTATTTCTCTGTGTGTCATTATTTCACATCAGCCCAGTTTTCCTGGAGTGACCCTGATGGGTTTAGTTGTGTGTCATGAAACTTGATGGCTTAAAACAACAGAAATTTATTCTTACACAGTTCTAGAGGACAGAGGTCCAAAGTCACCATCACGGGGCCAAAAGTGAGATATTGTCAGGGCCACACTTCCTCCAGGGTTTTTTAGTGGAGAATTTGTTCCTTGTTTTTTCCATCTTCTGGCGACCATTCCTTAGTTTTGTGTCTAGGATCACCTCCAATTTCTATCCCTGTAGTCAAATCTCCCTTTGCCTCTTACTATAGGGGCACTTGTGATTCCATTTAGAGCCCACCGGGACAATTCCGGGTAGCCTCCCCATCTCAGAATCATTAATCACAGCTGCAAGTCCTTTCTTGCCATATAAAGTAATACACACAGGTTTCAGGAATGAGGATGCAGACCTTTTGGGGGGCATCATCCAGCCCACCACACTTCCTATGGAAGTAGAGGAAGGACGAGATGTATGGAGCCATGGCAACCAACCAAAAATCAGAAGAGTGCAAATCTAAGGATACCGGAAGAGAAAGAAGGCAGGCAGCTGGGCTCTGGATGGCATGTTGTGTTCCTGGCGTAATTAAATCTGGAATCATCCACCTGGGCTTACTTTTAAGCAAGATAACAAATCCCATTTTTTAAGCTACCTTGAGTATGGTATTACTTACTTCTCAATGCTTCCTAAAGGATACAACTACTGATTTTTCAACCTGATAAGGTGACAAGAAAAGTGATGTACAACTAAAGGCAATGAGGTCACTCTTGCTACTGTTCTTATAAAATGTTTTGATTCAAAAAATTCACCTTTTCATTATAGTCTCCTTTGTAATGCTCCATATTTTTTTCTGAATATGTTTAGTTATTCTAACAAAATAGGGAGTTCTATGAGAACAGGGATGCTGAATCAGAGAAATCTTACCTATGGGACACTGCTAGAACAAAGAAAATACTCATTAAATTACCAGCTCCTTGATCAGTTTGATTATTAGGTTATTATAATCCTTAATTAAAATGGATTACATTTGCTTTATCTGTGAATTTCAAATGCAAATAAAAATGTAATTTCCTCTAAAAAAATAACCTCACTGTGTTTACATTTCTCATACAGAATGTAATTACCATTTTCTTGCATGCTTATACTGCTCCAAATACTATGCCAAGCAAATATCATTTTTTCATTCATTCTCTCCCCCCCTCCAACATGCGCGTGCACATACACAGACACACATTTCTAATTCTTACAGAACTATTCTAAAATATCATCACCACCTTACAAAACTGAAGCACATATTGGCTAAATAACTTACCCAGAATCACAAATCTAAGACCCAGGGCCTAGATTCACACCCACATCCATCTGCTTCCAAATTCTACAAGCTAATTCTCCTCCATGCTGCCTCCCACAGTGCTGTACAGTTTCTAGAAGGTGACTCAAGATTGGTCTCAGAAAGATGTGGGGAAATTTAATTTAGTAAAAGTAAAATAAAAACAAAATGTCAATTGATTGCCTTATCCCTCTGTCTGGATTCAAAAGAGAGGTAAAAAAGACAACTCTGGGAAGAACAGAGGAAATCAGAAGTCAGGAAAAGAAATAGCAAGGAAGTCTCAGACTCTTGGAGAACTGTTCATTTCAAATGAGAACTATGGAAACCATGACCCACCACTTTGGTGAAAATGATCAATGTCCCTCAGCAGTAATTTATTTGTAACTGAATATCCCTTGGTCACCAACATTTCAGAAGACCTGACTTGCCATTTTAAAGCCACCACAGAAATGTCAATTTCCTAAGAGCACCAAATTTTCATCCAGAACAGAAGAGGATTATCCCGTAAGAGCAGGTTTAAAGGTGATAAGGATAAAGTCATATGTTGATTTCACCACAGTCCTGCCTGTTCAAAATACTGACTGCATATATGAATATGTATATAGTTATATATTATACTTAATATGTATATGCAATGTACATATACCTATGTACATATATAATACATATATACACTCATATTATCCCAAAACATATTAGCTGATAAAAAGCAATCTTCAGAATACTATAAATGATGTAACACTTTTTTTTTGGGGGGGGGGGGTGCCAGGGATTGAACCCAGGGCCTTGTGCATGCAAGGCAAGCACTCTACCAGCTGAGCTATATCCCCAGTCTCCGTACCACTATTCTTTAAAAAACTAGAATTTCTTTTAAATGTTTTATCTTGACTTTCCTTATTCTATTTTGAAAATTTTCAAATTACAATAAAATCTGAACCTAATCCCAACTGCATGTGTTCTTTTTCTTTTGCATTTTTCTTTCACTCCAGTTTTTAAATACTAGCAGTATCTGATAGCACATAACTAGCAACTTTAACAAAAACATTCCACAGGATAGAGATAAACTTTAAAACAAATCTGAAGAATTTATGTATAGAAATCCTGACTGTTTCAACAACTTCTCAATGACCAAGATAAGTAACCCTTCAATTTATGAGTCCATATGCTCAGGTAATTATTCCAGAAAGTTATTGCCAGGAAAAACAAAGCTGTAGCCAATGACCACCTTGATTGCTTACGTCAGTTACTACACACTTATTTGTCTACACAAAGTTTGCTTAAATGGACATGCAATTCTATGAGACAATGGATTGCTCACCTGGGAACCAGCTCATCAACCAAACCACAGTTTACCTACCAAAACACACTTCAAGACCCATGCTTTTATACAAATATACCATAATGGATCCCATCTTTATATATAATCATGTTGCACGAAATAAAATCACTAATAATGGAAGAGAAACCAGGAGAGCAAAGGGATCAGGAGATTAGGAGGGAAGGAGAAGGGGAGCTCCTGGGGAATGAGGTTGATTGAATTATATTATGTACATGTATGTATATGGCACAATGAATTCCACTACTATATATGATGATAATGCACCCTTTTCTAAAAAAGACCCATGCCTGTCGGGAATTTATAAAGAGGTTGAGGTTTTTAACCCTTCGTGACCCTGGGTGAGCCTTCTTTGTCCAGCAAAGTAGGCTAGAAGGGCATACTTCAATGAATGAGACGAGACTGGGAAGGCAAAGGTGGCTGGTATTCCCTCCCACGCCTTCATAAGACTCAGGAACATACCAGGGAGCCCGGTCAGTGCTGGAACTCAAGTTTATTGAGGAAGGTGGACAACCTTTATATGGGACATGAGCCAATCAGCAAAGAGATTATAGACAGGTAAAGAACATGGGCAAGTCCTATTGGCGGAGTAACCACCCTACCTTTAGGGTAGATTCGGTTCCCACGACATGGCAGGGGAACACCCCCTGATTAGGTCAGGTCCGTAACAGGGCATGGAAAGCAGCCAGACAGTTAGAGTTCTTTACCCTTTTGGCTGACGTGTTCTAAAGACCCCAACACATGCCAATCCAAAATATGTGATGCCATTAACTGTGTCCAATTCTCAATCAGTTCTCTGTCTTGAAAGATATTAAGCCACTTGGCCCAAGTATCAAAACCTTGCAAATAACCTCTCTTGACCTCCCTCTGGGCCACTCCAAGATGGTCAGAGTTGTTTTCTCCTTCACCACACTGGTCTAATAAATCTAGCTTTTCTTTGAATAATAGGTTTTCTGAAGAGCCAACACCTCTGCCAGTTTGTGAGTTAAGTTTATTTCCTTAAATAAGATTCATGTTCTGGCTCCATGTTCTGGCCTGGATGATGAGGAAGGCGACTGCAGGACAGAGTTCACAAATGGTCACTTGCTTTTGTCTGACACTTTCCTTCTAACCTTCCCCAAAGCCACTCTGGGGGTTCCTGCTTCCACTTGTCCTCCAGGAGGGGGCCTTCCCACTGTGCAGAAAGCAGTTACTAGGAAGTTAGATCTGCCCTACCCACTCACTGTCTGTCCCAAGTCTTTCTTTTGTACTTACCTCCTGGTGCCTGTCACAGGTCTCTTTTTCCATTATCTCAAAAATGCATCTAAGGCTCTGATTCTGAAAGTCACTGGAGAGAAGCACCCCTATGGTCTAGAGCAAGGTACCAAGCATATTCCTCATGGGATTTAGCTACAATACATCAGAACTAGGTCTGTAACCTCTACTCCACCACCCAAGGCCAGACTATAAAAGAAACTACAAACTTGAAAGTGAGCTTAGACAGTACCATCTGGTAGAGGGTTATAGCCTAATGAGGACATCTTTTACATTTTCTTCCCTTTCCCTCTCTGATTTTTTATAATATATTTGAGACCCATAACTGGAAGTACATTTTACATTGCAATACAATGCACAAATATGTGCACAGGCAATGCCTGCAGGCACTGACTGAAACAAAGATCTCACAAAATAATACTCCTCCTTGCTAAATTTGATGTACTCTGATACTTTCTGTTCTGACCCATTGTATTATGTTTCATTATTTTAAAAACATAGTTGCCAACCTCTAAATGAATTAAACAACCAGTGAAACACAGGCCCCAGGTTGAAAAATACTGAGAGATAGGCCTGTGGGAATTGGGACATCTAACAAAATGGCAGCAGTATCTTAGTCTGAGCTAAGTGTTTGGAATCTTAGCTTCAACCTTGGAAACCCAGTTCAAAAACGTTATGAGTCCAAAATAGATAAAATGAAATTGATTTGGGGACTCATTAGTGAATTGCAACCCATAGAATGAAGAACACTAACAAAACCCAGATTCATTCAAAGCCTTCCTTTGGATTGCTAATTCCCAGGTGGGCTGGGAAAAACAAGAGCCACTGAAGCTCTCCCCAGCAGAGCCACTTAATCTTTGTGACACAAATTTTCACAGTGTGCACTTCCTTTCCTTCTCCTCTAAATGGTGACTCTAAAATCCAGGATGTGCAAATAAAAAGAAATTTGTTCAGATCTTCTGATAATGGGAGAAGAAATGGCTCTCTCAACTCCCATGTGAGGACGATGGCAATGAATGGTCTTTTGGGAAGAAAGACTCTTTGTTTGGAGAGAAGTGCCTCCATTATATACTATATATCCAGCTGACTAGACATGGTGTGACAGACAGGCCTGGTATGTGCATGTGGTGTGTGAATGCAAACACTTTTTTTGTCATTATCACCCAGGAAAGAAAGACCTTTCCTCATATCTTCTAAGAAACCACCATGGAGAGAAAAAAGAAAAAAATTTTAAATTCTGAAAGTCTTAATAATGATAGTTGAGCCATAGTTGCAAGTACATCCTTTGACTTCTGTTGAGAAAACAGCGGTACATGTGAAATCAGAAAAATAACTTACATAATTTTAGCATTAGTTTGTTTTCCATCTGTTCACAAACAGATCTCTTAGCAGATCATTTCAAACAGTGTCATAGAGTCAGACACAAACAGAAGTGGTAAAACCTCCTCTTAAACAACTAAATTGACCCCTAGTTCGTGCTGAATGATTTAAGCCAGACAGAAGAGACAGGATAAAGGCAATGGGGTAACTGTTCCGAGGTATGGCAGAACTAACCCTTGCCTGAGCCAAAGTGATGGCTCAGGAATCAAGTTCACGGAGGAGTTCCCCAGAGAAGAGGGGCTAAAACACTGAATGCACTTGTGCACACAAGAGGCACACACACCACCATGCCACCAAGCCACCATAGCCAGCTAGATGGGCCTGCTCCACCTTCTTCCCATAAAGCTCTCTGCTCACATGCTTCATGGTCCCTTTATTCCCTCAAATCCAACAGCCACATTTCTTTTCATCTCAGTATGGGAGGGTGCTGGAGACAGAAGAGAACACAGTGTAACTTTCCCTAGATAAATGTCCCCAGTGCTGGTTCTGTGCCTTCCCTAGCAATACCTTTTTTCTGGATGATGGTATCTGGGAGGGAGAGTGACAAGTACAAACACAGAACTGCCCCCCAAAAGAACAATGAGCTCACAATGGCCCCAGCTGGAAAACGCTTCGTCCAGTAGCCACAGCCAATAACCCAGCAGCTAAATTCTCTGATGATGTAGGGGAAAATATATTTTTAATTAAACACAACTATACATTTATTATAAATTTTCATGACAACCCTGGGAGAAAAGCAAGAAAAAGTAGAAATTTTCCCATTTTACAGATGAAGACACCAACTCACTGAGATTGAGTTTTGACTAGTATCCAAGCCTCATGCCAGGTATAACTCCAAGGTCAAGGTTCTTTCTTCAGATTTACCAGGTGGAGAGGAGGTAGATAGGGTCTTGGAAAGGAGTGACAGGTGGCGTGTGACAAGGCATTTGGCAGGAAGCTTCCCTGGAGGCCTGGAAACTTCCTTAGCATCCTTTCTGATGATATAGATAACATTTTATTTCTGAGCAATAGGAAATTATATTGCCTCCCTCTTGCATTTTATTAAACAACATTTGCCTGGAAAGTTTCATTTGGGATAAAGTAATTTTTTAAATAATTTGGGGATGAAGTGATTTAATCCTAAAGACCTACATGTTTTTTCATTTTGAGGAAGATTGTACAGTCTGTTCATGTCCTCTCTTGGGTCATTTCAATTAATTTTAAAGAGACACTTTTAAGCAGAGAAACATTCAGACACACATTCCAAATCATTTGTAATGTTTTCCTAATGCAGAATATTCCAACATGGGAGTCCAGGGAGATCCTGTGGAGAAATTGTGTGTGGTTTATACAATCTTCCCTTTGGGGATTACTAGGTTTCATTCTATTTACTTGCTCAGGAAATACTCTGCTGAGAGTAGGTCATGTACTGGGCTGTAAGGTGGATATTAAGGACATAGTGATCTCTACTCTCAAAGAGCTCGTAGGCAAGTGCAGAGGGCCAAGACATAACCAGGGACTGACATTATTAAACAGCAGATAGTTCAGAGCATGCACCTGGGAAAGCAACAGACAGACCCAGGTGTGTCCTAGCTTCAGGGCTCCTGGCTCTGTGACTTTGGACAAGATCTGGACCTTGCCGAGTTCATTTTCTCATTTGTAGAAGCAGCTAATAATAGGATCTACCACATAGGTTTCTTGTAAGGTTTGAACTAGCAAGAGTGTTGTGTTTTCCATGGCTACAATGGAATATAGAGGTTGATTTAGTTCACAGTTCTGGAAGCTGAAGGTCCAAAGAGCATAGCCCCAGCTCTGGCAGGGGCCCTGTTGGCTGTGTCAGATGGCATCACAGTGAGCACACGTGAGAGAAAGAGAGAGATCACATGGCAAAACAGGAAGCCGGAGCATAACTGAAGTCCCATGAGAACTACATCAGTCCTTTCCAAGGTCAGTGCATGCCCTAAGGACCTAGAAACCTCACATTAGGCCCCACTACCTCTTAACATTGCCACCAGGGACCAAGTTTCCAACACATGACCTTTGGGGAAACGTGCTCAGATCACATCTAAACCAGGAAAAAAGCTAGCCATGACTCACAACCTAAGAAGAACTCAAGACATGTCAGTCATCATCAGCGTGAAGTGCTACAGAAGTCCACAGGAGGGGCATTTGACCCATCTTCAACAGGATGACAAGGTAAGAAAAGAGGGCATCACAGTGAGGACAGGCTGCCTAATGAGCAGTGGGTCTCCATCAGGGGCCAGATTTTGCTCCCCAGGGGACATTTAGCAATGTCATTTTAGCAGACACTTTTGGTTGTTTGCTTTCAGATTTTTGCAACTGGAGGGTAGGCACGACTGGCATCTAATGGATAGAGACCACTGACATTGCCAACATCTCACAATGCCCATGACATGTGGGCATTGATACCTAGTAGTTCCCAAAGGGAAGATTGTATAAACCACACACAATTTCCCCACAGGATCTCCCTGAATTCCCATGTTGGAATATTCTGCATTAGGAAAACACTACAAATGATTTTTCATACCGCTAAGAATTGTCCTGCCCAAAAGGTGAACAGTACCCAGGCTGAGAAACCCTTGATTAGATCATAGATTCTGATGTCAGAATTCCTGGATTTTAATCCTAGATCTGTTATTTACTAGTTGTGTGACCTCAGGCAAGTTACTGATTTTTTCTGTGCCTAAGTTAGTGCATTTGTAAATGAGGAAGAAAATGTATTAAATGAGTTAATACTGATAAATGCCTAGAACACCGTAAGCATCACATTATACTTACACAAATTCCAAAGTCCTAAGGGACATTTTCCCCCAAAATCAGGAGTAATAGCCTACTTAACACCACTCCTTCTATGTCCTACAGAGCTTTCAGGATGCTCACGCTTGATTCCACGGAATTCTAAAGGTTCCTTTGGACTACACAATTTCAGCCAAGTCTTAGCTAGTTTCTTTAGCTCATTTAGTCCAGTGTAATTTAACATTCATATGTAAGAAATGCAAAATTAAAGAATGGCCCATTCTGGGGTACTGCTGGGGACAGGGAAGATGGGACAGAGGGGAGTCAGAGCTAAAAGGAAGCGGCCCTGGCATTCTCTTCTGCAACTTCTGCTTTTATAGCTTCGTGTTTTCTCTTGATTTCTCCTTATTCCAGGCTTCTATCTCCAACACCCTCCATGACAATCCCCTGCTAGTTTCTCAAGAGCTATATGATAAGACTATAAAGCTTGTTACTGCTCATGGACTTATAAAGTAATAGTCAGTGTTTGACCAGTTCAAGGATAGATGTTCTCATCTCATCAGATATTTCTGGAAACCCATACCTCTTCTCTAATTAGAAATGATATTCCTAACTGCTAAATCTTGCTATCGCCTCTTTAAAGTTCCCAGCACGGAACTTGGATTTCTTTATGATTGTCTCGGCACTGAAAGGAAAGACTATAATTGCCAACGCCTATGACAAGTCAGTCTAGAATGTTCTAAGCAGGGTAATGTTTTTCTTTGAATGTCTGTCCTCCACTCTCTTATTCCACATCTCTTATGATAATCACAATCTGTTTGCTTTCAGAATCTTATCTGCACTCCCCTCAAGATGTTTTGAACTTAAGAATGCAGTGAGGGCCTGAGGCTACATTCACTCATGGGTTCATATTTACTGTTCCCTGTCCCCTTAAAAAGAAGGATGATTTTCTTGCTTCTTCCAAATCATCCTGCCATCCTGGGCCCCATTTGTCCCAGTGTTTGTCATAAGAAACTCAAAAGATCAACACCATCCAAAGGGGGCCAAATTCAGAAATTGCAAACTATTCAAAAATGGGATGAGAAAAAGAAACCAATTCCACAATGCATTTGAGATACACACAACATCAAGTTATTATTTTCCCTCAATAGCCAGTCCAAGCCAGGACAACAATGTCACCAGCAAAAATATATCTTATCTCTTGTCCACGGCATCCTCCAAAAAGTTGAGGTCAGTGAATCTACTATATTTAAATAAAGGAATATAAGAGATAGCCTGCTTTTTTCTACCTACTATTCTTATGAAGTCAAGTTGTGGAACTAGAATTGGTTATTGGGACAGAGTTACATAATTTTGTAATTCACCTCCACTCTGAGCTGATCTTATGAAATAAACTGAAAATATCACCAGGATTCCCTGTGCAAATATACTCCATGATTGGATGAAATGGGACTATTTGGGCAGTATCCAATAATAAGTCAAAAGTAAACCCCCAGGGCTGGGGTTGTGGCTCAGTGGCAGAGTGTTTGCCTAGCATGTGTGAGGTACTGGGTTTGATTCTCAGCACCACATATAAATAAATTAAATAAAAGGCCCATTGACAACTAAAACATTAAAAAAAAAAAAAAGCAAACCCCCAACAACAATTCCTCATTTTCTTTAAGTGAACACTCAGGATCCCCTAATAGGCAGCACTGGCTTGGGGTGGTTTATATTTCTGCTTCCGTCTTTTCTTTTTCCTTGACTTCTTTTTTTCCTCCTCCTCCTCCTCCTCCTTCTCTTTACAAAGAAAAAACCCAACATTTCTCTTGCTTCCTTGTCTCCTATTTGGGATTCTGTCCCTGAGGTTAACTAATGTATTATATTTGAGTTTTAATAAAATTAAATAGTTACTATCAAAATTTGAAATCTACCATAATCCATAAGAAAGATAACTATGTAAAAATAAATAAATAGATAATACATAATAGAAGATAATAATAATAATAGATTATTTAAATAAAGTGGCACAAAGCCAGATAATGGGCCAATTTCAGCATGTAGCCTGCCTTTATAGAGTTGTTGGGAAAGAATGTTTTTACATTTTCAAGAACTGTGAAGAAAAAAAGTGGAGAATTTGTAACAAAGTTTAAGATATTTACTACTTAGTGCTTTACAAAAAAGATTTGCCAATCCCTACTCCATAGTGACCTTTTATCCCCTGGCTTGGTAATATCATTAATATGTTCATCCTCTGATTAGCAAATCTAGCTTACATTTTCTATTTATCATTTTTGTCTTAAAAAGAAGCATTATTCCTTGGGTTAATTGTTTTGTGGGAACTCATTTTTTTTATGTCATACATGCGTTCATATTTATTGAATTTCTACATTAGGCCAAGTGAAGGAGCCCTAATCAAGGAGATAGCTATTGTGGTTAGCTGAGAGCCATAAAAGATGTTCTAGTTTCCACCTGATATTAATACATTATTCAAAGAATCTTTGTATGCCCGTGAACACTGTGTGATGCACCTGTAAGCTCGAGCAGTAAGCACTTGTCCTTGTTAAAGCTAAATGTATATAACCGGGTGAGGCTGGTTAGAGGAATTTAGAAGGAGAAGAAGAAAGTTGCTGGTTGAAAGGAGTCAGGCCGGTTAGAGTTTGAGAGGTTGCTGAAGCCAGAGAGAGAAGAAGAAGAAAAAACCTTTTTCATTTTCATACTGCCTCCGAGTTTTCTCCCGCGGCGTTGTAGCTGCAAGCAACAGCATCAGGCAGCTACAGCCAAGCACTGAGATGCTGCTTAGGGCAAACTCAGCTGTGGTTACCAAAACAGCCCCCAAAGCTAGTGGTTTAAAGATATGTTTGAACAGATAATTGACTCATTTATGCTTCTTTTTTAAAAATCTATTTTATAGTAAATATGTATTCTTGTTATTTTACAACTCAACAACTTCCTATGATTCTCTTTTGCCTACAGGACAAATTACAAATGAGTCAGCCTGATTAGCTATTAAAGCCATCCACAATTGTCTTTTTAATTTCTTCTCTCACTACTTCCCCACATAGGACTCAATATAGGATCAACTGGCCTATTTATCTTAATCCAAACATAAGTTGTTCTTTCCTAAATTTGTCTGTTAAACACGTCAATCTCATATCCTGGAAACACTCCAGATAGTTCCACTAAAAATAAAATGAGTTGGTAGAAAGCTTTTATGAATACTGGCTGCCAGATATGGCCAACCATTTATACAGAAGCCTTATTTAACTCGATGACATCATCATCTTCAATGTTAAAAAGCAGTGAGTTCAGAACATTGAACAAGTCTCAAGTATCAGGCCTGGTACTATGCAGAAAGCCTAGTCCTTGTCCTCAAAAGACCCCTAAATTTTGAATCCAACAAGGTAACTTAACTTGGCTCTTTCAACATTCCTCTCTTCCACATTCTTTATCCATTCATCCAATTAAATTTATTAATCAGGTATTGGGCATGCTTGATTTATCATGTTCACCTTGGCTACCTGGCACATTTACCAACAGTTATGGTGTAAGAGCAATGACTGAAGTACACAGGGCACGCCGGAGAGCCTGATGTCCAAGTAAGTTTGAGGGAAGAGGCAGATTGCTGGAGGAAGGCAAGTTTGTTCCTTAAAATTTTGAAAAAGGGAGGCTAGGGTTGTAGCTCAGTGGTAGAGTGTTTGCCTCGCATGAGTGAGGCACTGGATTCGATCCTCAGCACCACATAAAAATAAATAAAATAAGATAAAGATATTGTATCCATCTACAACTAAAAAAATGTATTTAAAAAAAAAATTTGAAAAAGGAAGCCAGGCAAAGAGTCAACTGGAAAATGTCTAGACTAGAATTCTCACCTAGTTTATTTCATCTATAGCTGTGAAGATTATTGCTTTCTGGAAACACTATATTTGCCCAAGAATGAGGGAAAGTGTTAAAGGAAGGACTGGAGTTATATTTCTTGATTTTCTTCTCACTAGACTGCATAGCTTGACAAGACAGAATGTATCATATGAATCTTGCTTTTTTGTAGTCTTTTATCATAAGTGATAAATCCAAGTAAAATATGTATCAATGGGACTATAAGATTCCTAAATCATCCCAGGTGGTGGGATTAAATTGAGAACTAGTCATTTCAAAAAAACAAATTCATCTGTAAACAGATATAAGGGAAATATCATAATGGTGGCTTGAAAATGCAAGCCAATGAACTGCTTTACAATGTCCCTTTGTGGGTAGGGGATATTTCTCAGTGGCAGAGCCCTTGTCCACCAAGCACAAATCCCAAGTTCAATCCCCAGTAGAGAGGGTGGATTTCCTTTGTGCTGTTAATGCCATAGGATATAGAAAAGATTAGTTATAGTTTTAAAATGTGTACTTTAGAGCTAAACTTTCCAGGTCCAAATTCTAGTTCTTACATCTCTCAGTTATGTGACATGGGCAAGCTGTTCAACATCCCTCAGCCAGGTTCTTCATGCATAAAATGAGCAATAATGATAGTGACCACCTCACTGGGCCATTGAGAAAACTCTATAAATGAAAGCTGCTTTCGTGTTTGATAGACTTCCTATCATTATTAAATCAATGAACAGCTCCTTCCAGTGAGATTTTGCCAAGTACCATAGCATGTTATTTCTTCCATGTCCCGAAGTGCTGTCAGCGTGGGGGGTTAGGAATGGAATGCAGTCAGCAGATCCCATCCACACCATTCTGCAGAGTTGACAGGGCCCATTTGTGAGTTTATACTGCAGTGCTATTTTTCATTAGAACAGATACTTTCACAACCTTTCCAACCAAGAGCTGAAGCAGTAGGGAAGGTACAGCAGCAATTCACTCCTCCCACAGCATGTCCAATTCAAATACCCACAATCACTAGGCCAGCTCCCATACTCAGTCCTTGTCACATAATACCCATCGGTGTCCCATATTCTATTGAGCCAGTGACTGCCCTGGATAATACCCCTCTTTTTTATGCATGGCTATTATATCCCCCAATTTCATTTCTGCCTTCCTCCAGGTATAGCTTCCTTCACTTGCTCACTCTAGTGTGTGAGGTATTGAGAGTGGGAGTAATATACAGCACCTCAAATTTCTCAGGAAAATTATGAACAGATGAATAGATGAGATTCCTGAGATAAGGTTAGTCCTGCTTATTTTGTTTTTCTCCCTGTTTTTATATAGAGGAAGATAATTCATCATTTGAGTGTAAACAGTGCTTCCAACGGGGTCACCTAGCCATTATCTAGAATGCCAGAGGATTTATCTAGCATCATTTATACAGCATAAAAATCTCTATGGCCAGCTCTAGGCTACAAAACACATCATTAGATGTTCTACCCAATAATGCTAAGATCCCATAGAGGAAATTAAATGTCACAAAATGCCCTCAATCATAGGAGCTGGAAAAATTTTTCTTCACAGAATGCACAGCAGCCTAAAGAATATCAGGTGAAAGAAGAGCAAACAAAGGCATAGTGCAAGGTCAGAGATCTGGGAAGACTCTATAGAAGGGATGGTTAGTTTTATGTGTCAATTGATTAGACTAAGGGATGTCCAGAGGGCTGGTAAAATGTCCTTTCTGAGTGTGTCTGTGAGAGTGTTTCTGGAAGAGGTTAGCATTTGAATCAGCAGATGGAGTAAAGATTGCCTCACTAGGCAACAGGCATCGTCCAATCTGTTGAGAACCCAAGGAAAATAAAAAGGTTGAGGAAGGGCTATTTCTCCCACTCTGTCTTCTTGAGCTAGGACATCCACCTTCTCTTGCCCTTGAACATTGGTTCTCTGGGTTCTCAAGCCTTTGGACTCTGGAACTTACACAAGAACACTGCATCCACCCCTGGTTCTCAGGCCTTGGAAATTGGACAGGGAGTTGCACTATTGACTCCCATTGTTCTCAGGCCTTTGGTCTTGAACTGAATTACACAACTGGCTCTCCTGGTTATCTGGCTTGAAAATAATGTATTGTGGGACTGTCCATCCTCCATAATCTATAATCACTTAAGCCAATTCCCATAATAAAATCTGGAGGGGTGCGCATGTGCGTGTTATGGTTGGGATAGGAGGTGAGCCTCCAAAAGCTCCTGTGTGAATGCAGACATGTTCAGAGGTGAAATGATTGGATTGTAAGAGTTATAACCTAATCAGTCCACCCTAGGTTAAATGGACTAGCTGGGTAATAACTATAAGTAGGTAGTATATGGCTAGGGGAGGTGGGTCACTTGGGGCATGCCCTGGAAGGGTACATGTTCCCTGCGCCTCCTCCCCTTTCTCTCTCTACTCCCCAGCATCCCTGATCTGAGCAGATTTCCTCCACCATGCCCTTCTGCCATGATGTTCTGCTTCATCTTAGGCCCAGAACAATGGAACCAGTTGACCATGAACTAAACCTCTGAAACAATAAGCCAAAATAACTTTTCCTCCTTTAAGTTGTTCTCATTAGGTATTTTTGTCACAGTAATAAAAAGTTTACTAATACACACACACACACACACACACACACACACACACACACACTTTCCTATTAGTTCTATTTCTCTGGAGAGCCCGGACTAATACAATAAGGTGACCTGAGTCTGAAGTAATAAACTGTCCTGGGAGATGAAGAGGAAGAGATTTTATTTTGCCTGTCCATTTCAAATTAAGAAAACTCTCAAGAGAATATTATTTGCTTCAGAGTTTGTCACAGTCTGTCCTGTTTCACCTCACCTGCCTTCCTGTGAGTTCATATCAGTGTTGAACACCATCTTGGGTGGTGCAGAACATAAAGAGATGTGTCCACTGTGAGGAGGACAGTGGTGCAACAGAACTGCCAGGAGACAAAGCCACTAGAGATGAAGGAATATAAAGTTGCCATTTGTGTTTGAACCATCTTCGCCACATGGACACTTAAAGAGAAGACTGGAGTGATTATGGGACTATGCCCCTGAAAAACAAGAAAGATTACAGAAAACTAAACATGGCATAGCTGGAAGTCCAGGAATGTAAATACCAGGATTGATCTATCTAATATAATATCTCTCCCCCCCTCTCTCTCTATATATATAGATAGATAGATAGATATACATATACACACACACAAATAAGTGTTCTTATACACACACACAAGCTATATTCAGTTTTTCCCTTAATATTTTGTTATTAAAAGTTTCAATTATTAAACATTCTTTAAAAATGTGCTTTCTAATGGCTAAGTGATAGCCATCAAATAAAAATACCAAATGTTCATAATGATTTCTTTTTACAAGACACTTGGGTTGGTTCCCATTGGGGAGTAGTAGTAAAACTACCACAAATACCATCATAGTAAAATTTTGTCCCCATCTCTGACAGGATTAATTCCATAAATGTAATTTTTAGGTATGAATTTATATTATTCACTTAAATTATTTAATCATAAGAATGAGCACTACAAGAAAAAAACATACTGGAAAAACACAACTGGGTCTAAAGAAGCCTATAATTTACCTGAAAGAAGCAAAAATGGCAGCTGGAAATAGAGTAGCCAACAAAAGTTTACAATACCATGAGATGGCAGTTAACAGGATTTGCAGAGGGAAAGAGAATGGGGGCCACCCTGGTTAGTCAAGGAAGTGTCAATAGAGTAGGAGCTTCTGCTGCTTCCGGTTTATGACCCTGGGAAGGGCCTGTGTCTCTCAACCTCCATCACGCATCCTAAGTATTGGGGGTACTTGAAATGCCCATGCTAAGGAATACTGAACCCTGTAAGGCTGACTATTCATGAATGGGAAAGTCAGACATACAGAAAGTCTCTCACAAGGATAGACAGAAAATAGAAAAGCTAAGTATATGCCTCCATGTCCCTATTATGAAGTGTGGGCCCTCTCCCCTTAACATGATCAGGATTTCTCCAACATTACCACCCCTCCCTTTGGAGCCACTGACATGAAGAGTCCGAACTGAATTGCTTTGAATTCAGTAGAACACTTCTTTTGTCTGCTGGTGGACATAGACCCCTTATTGGGACTGGAGTCACCATCTAATCTAATCCAGCACCTAAGGAAGAATACATTTTCTACAAATAATTTACCCTGGGGAGTGACAGTATAGGGACCACTCCTCTGTCCTTGGTTCCCAGACCTGTGTCCTCTAACTGCTGGGGAAAAAGGACCATAAATAAGTCCTTGTTTTAGTGCATATGTTCCAAAATGGAGGGTTATGCTCTGACTTTCAAGGTCTGTTCTCTAAGAAGGCCACTTAGCTGAGCCCTCAAGGCTACTGTACCACTCAACTAGACCAGCTTCTTCTAGGTGAAGGGATACACAATAAAACTGGTGAATTCTGTGATTATTGCAAAGTCTCCTTTGTAGCAAAATTGGCTCCTTGTCTGAAGAAATGTGGGTTGTTATGTTGATAGCTCAGCCATTCTAAAGCCTTCTGATGGCAGTGACAATTCACACAACCAGGACAGATGTAATTTCTGGTAAGGACAAATTCCTGCTGTTTTCCTCAGTTGAGGGCTTAGCATTGGCCTCTGATGGTAGCATTCAGCAGGGGCTAAATAAGCCTTGGTGAACTGAATCTTATTCTGTGAGGTGCCTGCATACCTCTATTCTTGCCACCAGAACTGCTTGTGGACCCATTTCACTAGTACTGCAATGACAAAGAAGAAAGCTTGCTGACACCCACAGGTTTAGTCATCTTGTCCACCTGATGGTTGAGGTCCTTTTCTACAGAAGAGGCTTGCCAGGCGTCACCCTAGTAAAGATCTGCATGCTTGGTGTCCACATATCTCACATATCTCTCGCCCCTGATTTATCATTCTCACTCTTCTTATTTTGGTCCTTTAAGGGCCCTAGCAAATTACCTAAGTCATACCCCACTGCCCTTTTTCCACTGATGGCCACTTCTCCATCCATACAAAATAGACAATGTGGTGCTCAAAGCTCTGTCCTTGTTATACAGAGATTTAACATCAGTGATGAAGACTGTGGGAGGTGGCCTAGAACCCCTCCCAAGACTGTTCTTGTAACCACCACTAATCCACATTAAGGCTATTTTTCCAAAGCATTCATTTTAATGGTGAAATCCCTTAAAAGAAAGAGCCCTTGGCAGCTAAAGGGACAAAGAAGTTTGTGGGGTATCACCCTAAGAAAATCACATGCAGTTTCTATGTGCAGGCTGTTGAAGGAAAATAGTGAGAGTGCTCCCCATTCCCATGGTACCTGCTAAGGGAAAGGAATTATTTTTCAAGCTACAAATATTCCAAATCTTCCTTTCATGGATCCAGGACTGGGCTGAGGCACTTCTTTCTCTATGTGCTCTCTACCCCTCAGACTCACACTAAGGACCTCCAGGCCTAGGAGGAAATCCAGAATCCCCAACTCTGACCATGAAGTCCTTGGAATACTAATCAGTCCATTGGTTCCTATGGAGTTAGGGTCATGTCAATCTTAAGATCCAGTCTTCTCAGAATGTCTCTTGTATCCATTCGGGGTCTTACTGAAATGAATTAACACTCTGGTTCTGTCACTCACTAATTGATTGATCTTCAGTGAGTTACTCAATCTCTCTGAGATTTTCTCTTATGAGCTGGCATAGGAAAAGATCCATTGGTATTCCACAGGGCTGTGGTAGGGACTAAGTGATACAAGGCATGGGTATTGGTAGGCACAGTGCCTGGTATCTAGTGCCACTGAATAATAACCATTGTAATGGCAACTCTAGTAATACTGTTATTTACCCTATCTCACCCATACTTCACTTCCCATGCAGAACATTCTAGCTTTAGAATTGTTCCTGTGCCACATCTTTCTTCTATATTCCTCCTCCTACTACTACATCTGCCTGGTGGAGTTGACTTGCTTTTCGTTTGTTTTTCTTCAATGAGGTTATAGTACCCATTCTGGCAAGTTTTAAAATGCCCCTTCAGCTTTTCTCTTTGTCTTGCATACCTTGCATACCTTTTTCTATTGACTTTGTGATTAATTTTAAAAATGCAAACAAACTTCTGGCATACAACAATTAGGTCACCTCCCCAGATGATCAGAAAATCTGCACCCATTCCTACTGACATCCTAAACTTGACATGGCACTGAAAATGAATAATCTGACAACATGTGCCACATGTATGGCCAAGGAAGGTATCAGCTTTCTTATTAACAAGAAAAGAAATGTGTATTGCTTCTCAAAGTTCACTAAACAAAAGGTCAAAGTACTTTTACATTTTTTAGTCAAGGGGGTCATCAGAATGGGTTAACCTGGGCTATGGCATGAGAACTGGTGGTCCCTACCAAATGAGTTATTCAAAGATGCAATGTGACTTTCAATGTCAATTAAATATTCATAGTCATCAATGTCAAGGGGCTATAATGCTGTGCCACCTAGCACCCCTGGTCATTCAAAAATTATCTTCATGTCTCCAGTCATGACACACATCCCCCCAAAAGTTTTCCACTGATCCTCACTGCCCACAGGACCAAATCCAAGTTCCCATCCCAGTTTTCAAGACCGTCCAGAAGAAAAGAAACCTGAAAAATGGTAACGCTCTCGAGGATTTTATATTTCTTATGAATTTCTAGACCAAAAGCTATTCAAAATTTTATAAAGGACAAACCTTATTGTCTCCATAAGCCAAGTATCCTGTGTTGCTGTGACTCCAAATCTCCCTGAAGTGGTCTGTGCTTAATGATGGTCACAGAACAGAACTTGCCTGGAGCACACTAGGAGGAATTCCAGCTCTGGGTTTGCTCCCCTTGCTTCCTTTTGCTGTTTCATCTTCCTCTGAAGGTGCTTTCTCTATGCACCTTCAAAGAACAATGGCCATGTGCATTCCTCCGGGAGGGAGGGGGTATTCTCTCCCCAGTAAATTATGCCAGTGGGAATGAATCAGATCAACTTAGTCACACACATGTATGTAAATGGCTAACAGAGGTGGATATGGAATCACCCTTGGGGAAAAAGTCTCCAAGCAAAGAGATTAATTTCCAGTTATGAAGTCAAAGCCATCCAGGAACAGAATGGGAAGAAACATCCCATGACTTCCCCTGCCCTTTCCATGCCAACAAAGGCATGAAAACAGAGTCAATACTTTATACTTTGCCTATTCCAGATTTTAACACTTATCAAAGAAATCAGTGTGCCCTTAAGCTACAAAATAGTTGCCAAGGGTGTTTATATTTACATTTTAAATGCAAATGGTTAGAATGGGAAAATGATTTTTTTTTTAATCCGAGAGGAAAATAGTTTTAGGTCCTCCACTCTGAGAGTCAATTTGCAGAAATAACAATACCCATGATGAACCAAATACTTTCAAAATCAAAGTGAAGTTAAATGATATCTAGGCATCTAAGGGAGAAGACGCGCTTTACAAAGAACTGAGAATGTGGTCTGGAGTTAATGGTTTTACCCCCTGTACCACAAATACATGTGCAGTTTTGGATTTGGTTCCTTCTAAGAATATGTCTTATAGAACAGGCCTCAAACCACATGTCAAAAGGCAATTGTCCCTTCTGCTTGTATAAAGCACATTCCAGACCGATTCAGTTGTTCAACAAATGGCATTCAGTTCTAGCCTAGAAAACAACTGGGGTTTTTTGTGTAGTTTCCAGACTTTACTTCACAAGGTGAAAAAAAAAAACCCTGAAAAACCAGCAGAACAGGGGGCGAAAGGAATCCTGAACAGGCATGTCCCTGTGTCCTGCTGACTGGACTAAAAGGCTCTCACATCCACGGAAAAATGACGTTGCAAGTCAAACACCACCAGGCCTAATTCACGAACTCTGGAGGACTGTGGGGGCGATCACAAAGTAGAAATGTTGCTGTTATTTATTGAAGCATAATCTCCATACAAAAAAAACATTGGAATATATAGCTTAATGAATAAAAAACTTAATTATATAACTACCACTGCAAAGAAAATTCAATCCATAAAGTTCCCTGTGTCCCTTTGTAGCCAGTCCTCTCCCCCACACCTAGCTCCTGGCAATCACTAATCTGATTTCTCTTTCCATCATTTTGCCTTTTCTAGAATGTCAGATAAATGGAATCATGGAGGATTTAATCATTTTCTTCTTTCATCCAGCAAAATGCTTTTGAGATTCATCTATGTTGCTTGTATCAGCTTCATCCCTTCTCTTTGCTGAACAGTATTCTGTTCATGACTATTCCATGATTTGTTTATCAGACATTTGGGTTGTTTCTAGCATTTAGTGATCACGAATAAAGCAGCTATAACAATTGTTTAGCAGTTTTTCAGTGGACATCCATCTTCCTTTCTCTTGGATAAGCATCTAGGAGTGTGATTCCTGGGTTGCATGCTAAATGCACATTTAAAATTATAAGTCACTTCCAAACTCTTTTTCCACGGTGGCTGTTATCATTCCCAATAAGATAGTTCCTACTGCTTTGAATCCTAATGAGCACTAGATGTTGGTGTGCTGGTGTTGATGTTGATTTGAGCCACTTTAATAATTCATGAACTTGTGATCTAGACTGGGCCATAAAATTAAACTGGCTGCTAGCCATGGGTACTGGGTTGAATAAAATTTTTTTTTTAAGCCACATTCACCTAGAACCTCAGAATGTGATCTTACTTGGAACTATGCTCTATGCATATGGAATTAAGTTTCAATGAAGTCATACTGGATTCAAGTGGGCCTTACTTCTAATGGCTGGTATCTTATAAAAAGTCTGTATAACAGAGACACACAGAGGAGAACACTGTGTGATGAGGGAAAGACTGGCGCTATGCTGCAGCAAGCCAAGCAGGACCAAAAATGCACAGAAACTGAAGAGGCAAGGAAGGAATTGTCTTTAGAGCCTCTGCAGGGAGCATGTCCTGCCAACATTTTGATTTCAGATTTTTAGCCTTCAAAACTGTGAAAGAACCCATTTCTGTTCACAAGCCACCCAGTTGTGGTAAGTATTATGATAGTCCCAGAAACTAATAAACTATGCATACAATTTATAGAATACAACAGTACAAAGAAATCTGTAGTTATTTTTGACTTACATGAAGCTTTCTGAGGATAAAAGCACAATAACTACATGAAATTAGTTCTAGTAAGGACAAATATATCATTAGAAGCCTAAATTGCTACTATGAATAAGAATTCTTGGGCCAAGTCTTTGAATATTCTATAATTCAACTTTTCACTCACTGGGTTGAACTTTTGCTGAGTCCAAACCAATGGAGACCCACTGTTTACCATAAATTAAGATCAGTTCAGATCCCGAGTCCCAATGGATCCTACCAATGGTTGTTGAATATGTGAGACCCACATTTTTCAGAATATCCTATAAAGGATTAAGAGACAGATTTTCTTTCAGTTATTTACTCCAACTTTAAATATTTTTTAAATTATAATTTGTTTGTTTTCCCTATAACGGAGCCTAGTTCTAAAAATGAAATATCCGTGGTAGAGCCAGCCTTGACTATTTCACGAAGAACAGATTTTGTTATGTTTTTAGCACAAAGCTCTTCCAGCCCCTGAAGAAGAAATTCAGCTTTCAAACCCCTATTGGACTTGTTTAGGGTCTCCAAAAGGCAAAAGGTCCTCCCCACCCTGACCCTGACCCCAAACCTGGGGGAGGGGTTGATTCTGCTGTTACTCCTTTATTTAGAAACATATCAGTAGCTCAGTTAGGAATCTACTAATTCGGGGGTATAGAATAAAGAAATAGTCATAATGACAGGCTATGGTTTATTTTACCATAACTTGCCAAGCAATAATTGCAACTGGACAGAAATGGAGACAAGAGGCAAGATACAGATGGGTAAGCAGGAATTCCATCATCAATGGATACTTAATATTGTTCCTCTGTACAATTTAATTTAAACCATATTTTCCCCCATTAGCAAAATAAATTATATTTCAAGACTACTAGTTGATCATCAGATGTTGTTACATGGAGACCTAGGAGGGAACTCTGACATTTGCTGAGCCCCCATGAGTACTTTTCTGTGTTGTGAATTGTGGTTAACAGCTGTGCCATGCCTGTTTCACAGGGGTAGCTGGTAAACACAATCATGACTCCCATAAAAGTTTGCCGAGCAAGGCAGATTGTCAGCTGAACAGAGTCCTACAATATTCAATGACCCACATAAAAGGCCTGTCTTCACCATCCTGCTCTCTGAAAAGCTGTTCTTTCAATGTTTTGAGAGAACACAGAATTGGTCTCTTTGAGGGAGACAATGCTTATAAGATTGGACTACTTTGTTCCAAGTATGAGCAATTTCAAAGCACAGGGCTTTGGGGACTTGGAACAACCTGTACAGCTTCATTGTCTTTGGGTCTGGCTAAACACAAAACCAGCCTGCCTTTAATCTCCATCCCACAGTTGAAAACCATAAACTCAAAAACAAATAAAAGGTCATGGCAGAGTGCCCAAATGCCCTTCAGGATGGTATGACCCAATTTGCAGGTAGCTCTGGCTGGAGTTGGGAATGCCCCTTTATTAGAAGCTAAGAAAGAAAAGGCTATGACTAAAATGTTCATGTAATTAAATATCAGCAGCAATGTTTGTGCCCTTTACAGCTCCAGCACACCCGACAGGGCATGTGAGTTCTAGACAAGAGCTAAAGCCACTGTTTCTAGTATGCTCCCGCCTTTATCAGCTAATTAGATTAGATGGCGACAATCAAACAGATACTACTGCCCATTACAGATGAATTAGAATTCTATCTAATTAGGACTGGGATTTGGATAGATGGACAGATCCTTTCAGAGTAACTTGATGTCACTGCTATAATTCATGGTAAATACAGCTGGGGTCAAATTAGCGAATTATGCACCTCCCCATTCCCTCTCAGGCCTAAAAATATCATTGATTACTGAAATTTTGAAAAACTAATTCACTGCAATCCAGGAAAAGAAGGAACAGGGCCACTGTATTATTATTTTGTTGTTTCTCCCTTTTGGCACTGGGGATTGAATCCAGAGGCACTGTAACACTGAGCTACATCCCTAGCCTCTCTTATTTTTTTTTATTTATTTATTTATTTTTTTGAGACAGGGTCTTGCTAAGTTGCCCAGGCTGGCCTCTAATTTGCAATCCTCCTGGCTCAATCTCCCAAATTGCTGGGAACCACCATGCCTGGCTACTCCAAAAGCTGAGACAGAAGGGTCACAAGATCGAGGCCAGTCTAAGCAACTTAGCAAGACCCTGTCTCAAAAAATAAAAAGGACTGGGGATATAGCTCAGTGGTAGAGGGACCCTGAGTTCAATCCCCAGAAATACAACAAAAAATAAACAAAAGGAAGGAAGGAAAGAAAAGGGGGAAAAAAAAAGGAAGAAGGCCACTAACAAACCAAAAACATTTAAGACTTGTGGGAAAAGAAATCAGGCCTGAAATTTGTTGTTTTAATGCATATTTGGAAACAAAGCTAGAAGTAGAGTCTGGAGCCTAGATGCAACCATCAGAGCAGTTGTTCTGCCTCTCTCCTGGTGCCTGGCCCGGTTTAATTTGAGCGTTTTCAGGTGTTACTGCTAGGTCTATCTCCACAGAACCCCAGAAATCTAAAATGCAAAATCCTGGACATCAAACAATGGGCTGCAGCAACGGATAGTAAATCCTTTGAGGTAAGACACCATAACAACAACTGATGACTAAAATAAATTAAAGAAAAATGCCATGTCGGAGATGTGATATAGGGGAGGGGTCGGGGCTTGGGATAAGAGCTTATAACAAAAAACAGCGTTTGAGTACACCAACTGTAGCGGTAGCGCTCTCAGCACCACTGACATAACTGGTTGTCTAGAACAGACACGGTGCGGAACGGTTTTTGTGTGTGATAAGGGACAGGCCCTGAGGGAGCGCCAAGTGACGTCCGTTTTAGCCTCCTCACCCGGTTGGGCCTACCAGTCGGGTCCATGCAGGCTTTATGGCCCCCCGGGTTCCCCCCCTCTCCATCCTCCAAACCCAACCAGCACCCGCCCCTGCTCCCACTGATTGACAGGCGGCGCAGCTACTCCTACGAGCCTGGCTTTCGTTCTGCAACCCCGCAGAGGTGACAATCCCGCAGCAGCCAATGGGAGCCAAGAAGCTGGGCGGGCTGCGGCGCGGGTCAGGTGCTCTGCGCGGAGGTTGCGTGCAGGTGAGCCGCTGCGGGTTCAGGGGGCTCCCCCTCTTTCCTCCCGCCACCTCCCGGCTGTGACTCGGTCTACCAGAGGGAGCCTCCTCCAGGGCCTCGCTCCTATTGCCCCAAACCGATGCGGACAGACCGGATCGCTGCGAGGGTAAGAGTCCGGGGGTGGACGACCTGCCTCCCGGGAGCCCGCACGGCTATCACACCGCCTTGTTACCGCACACCCAGAGAGCCCACCAGGGAGCGTTCGCCCGCCTCGGTGCGAGGGGGGTCTGGCAACAGGGAACGTACCTTACAATGCGACCCTTCTCGGCAGCTAGGACAGAACCCAGGTGGAGAAGATGAGGCGGTGCATCCCCCTCCCCCTTGACGTCTACCTGCTCTATATATACCCACTCCTCCTTCACCTTCCTCTTCTGCCCTTTGATTGGTGCCCCTTCCCTCCAGATTTCCAAGGTTGTTTGCGGGGGAAGGATTGAAGGGGAGGAGGAACCGGAAAACAGCCTGGGGAAAACTGGACCCACATCTAGAGATTCCAGGGCTTCATGCAGCTTTTATGCCATAGTAAAGAAATCTGTGGTTTCTTTCATCCCCCCACCCCCATCTCCGTGTTTTGCTTCATGTCATTGATGTGATACTGTTGGTTCTTCTTACCACACCTCCCCAATCTCTAGATCACACTTAGTGTTTACTTACGGTTTGCCCCAGGAAAGCAGTTGTCTCTTATTTACCGCAATTACTGAATGTGTTAAAATAAATTAAAGCCAGGTGTTCTCCGTAGTCGACTCTTTGTTTAGCCTTTATTTAGTTGTTAGGATCCTTCTTTGTGTCCGGAAGGTGGAGAAAATTGGTGAAGAGAGAGAGGGAGGAACCATCATCCTCAGCCAGATATGTTAGTCAATAAATTTGCATTTTTTCAATGTGCACTTTCCTGTTGCAACTATTTTTAGATTTCTTCCAGAAATGGAAAAATTAAGTTTTTAATTTTTGAGCCATTGTCTTGAGACCAATACCTAAAACAATTTTAGTTTAAGTAACGTCTAATTACAGTAAAACCAGTTTTAAAAATGAAGCAGAATTATCGCCCTCAGCTAATACACATCATTTACAGTTTGTACTTCTGAAGGCAAACCAAATATGCCAAGCAGGTTTTATTTGCCTCTTTCTATAATATGTTAAGGCAAGACAGAATCTGTTTTTGAGATTTCAGAATGTCTTCACCATGCTCAAATTAGGAAGATGTCAAAAGCTAATTTTAAGAGATTTATTAGCCAACCTATGGTTAAATGAGGTTTTGGTGGGCTTATAAATACCTTCCTACAAGATGGACAGGAGAGGAGGAGAAAAAGATCCTTGCTTGACTTAATGAGAACCAACAAAATATACACATGAAATTGTTTATCCAAACTGCCTCTTATTAGCTTTCCTAAATAGAATTTTAAAAAGTTATTGGTTTTTTAGTAATATATGCAAATTATAAACAGCAGTCTTATTCTAAAGAAATCTAATCCTGGGAAATGCTTTTTGTGTATGTATCACTGATAACAGTAACTGTTGATTACGTGTAACATTAGGAAGGTCAATATCAAATTTCAAAATTATGTTTCCATTTATAGTTAGTTTAGAATCTAATTGTTTAGTACAGAAGGCTAAACGAATTATTATTAAATGAATACAGAATGCATTTGACAAATATATTTGAAAGTCGTAAATTTTATTTCACTTCAAGAAACCAAGCTCAAGTACTTTCCTCTCTAGTGATACCTCTATGATGAACCAAACAGTTTGTGCTTCTGAAAGCAAAGCAAGCATGTCAAACAGGTTTTATTTACCTCTCTATATATTAAGTCAAGACAGGATCTATTTTTGAGGTTTCAGAATGTCTTCCATGTTCAAATTAGGAAGATGTCAAAAGCTGAATTCAAGAGATTTCTTAGCTAACCTAAGTGTTGGCTTTGAAAAGTATGTGTGTCGAGGGGTGCGCACTCGTGCATGTGTTTAAATGGCACCATTATTGGATTTACTAATATATGTCCTTGTTGCTAAGTTCCACAGTTGTACTAGCCATGATGAATATATTCTTAGGTATTAGACTATGTAAAAATTCCTGGTCAGAAGTCTGGAGAAACCTGAAAATGTTTCTGAAAAGTTAATGTAAATGATATCATATTGAAAAATGTTATTGGGGGCTGGGGCTGGGGCTCAGTGGCAGAGCACTTAGCCAGCATGTGTGAGGCACTGGGTTCAATCTTTAGCACTGCATACAAAAATAAATAAAAGGCATGCTATCCATCTACAACTACAAAAAAAAATTTTTTTTAATGCTACTGGGAGTTAATTTAAATAATTCCTTTGAGAAAATTCTTGGAAAGTAAAAATGTTGTAAAATGCAATTAAACTTCTTAGCTTTTTTAAACATGAAGACTCAGGTCTCTTGTTTAAGATGGAGTTCTATAACGTAATTCTTCCAGGCTCTGAGCTATGATGTAATTGGAATGACTAAGCACTATCACTCTTGGGTTGGAGTAAAGCATACAAAACAAAATTGCTGTCATTAACTTCTTTGTGTTTGTTTTACAGATTACCTTACACTGAACTGATCCAGTACTATGAAAATGACTTCAAAGCTTCTCTCGGCGTCCTTTGCACTCGCTGCACTAACTCTTTCAACTACATTTTCTCTCCAACCAGATCAGCAAAAGGTCTTGCTAGTTTCATTTGATGGATTCCGTTGGGATTACTTATTTAAAGTTCCAACGCCCCATTTTCATTATATTATGAAGCATGGTGTTCATGTGAAGCAAGTTACTAATATTTTTATTACAAAGACCTACCCTAACCATTATACTTTGGTCACTGGCCTCTTTGCTGAGAATCATGGGATTGTTGCAAATGACATGTTTGATCCTATTCTGAACAAATCTTTCTCCTTGGATCACATGAATATCTATGATTCCAAGTTCTGGGAAGAAGCAACGCCAATATGGATCACAAATCAGAGGGCAGGACATGCTAGTGGTGCAGCCATGTGGCCTGGAACAGATGTAAAGATCCATAAGAGCTTTCCAACTCACTACATGCCTTACAATGAGTCCGTTTCATTTGAAGAGAGAGTTGCCAAAATTATTGAATGGTTTACATCAAAAGAGCCCATAAATCTTGGTCTTCTCTATTGGGAAGACCCAGACGACATGGGCCACCATTTGGGACCTGACAATCCACTCATGGGGCCTGTCATTTCAGATATTGACCACAAGTTAGGATATCT
This sequence comes from Tamias sibiricus, assembly GCA_025594165.1. NCBI lineage: Eukaryota > Metazoa > Chordata > Mammalia > Rodentia > Sciuridae > Tamias > Tamias sibiricus. The sequence goes on along the minus strand of CM046666.1, from coordinate 45,218,643 downwards.
CATAGAGATGCTTAAAAAGGCAAAGTTGTGGAATGTTGTGAACCTAATCATCACAAGTGATCATGGAATGAGCCAGTGTTCTGAGGAAAGGGTAATAGAACTTGACAAGTATCTGGATAAAGATCAGTATACCCTGGTTGACCAATCTCCAGTAGCTGCCATCTTGCCAAAAGAAGGTAAGTCTGACCTGAAAGCTGACCAAAGGCTAGATCTGCATTTGCCCAGTGTGTAAGTGAGCAAGTGTTTTCCATTTCTGTGTCTTATACTTGCCTGTGTCATGGTAGGGTTCTGGGATTTAATCCTTAAAGCTGAAAAGATGAAATTTAGAGATTTTTTTTTTTCCTTTTTCATAAAATATTGAAATGTATGTTCTCTGTATATTTATAACGGTAGGTTTCTTAACTATTTCGGAATCACAGAAAGTGATAAAAGCTATAACCTCCCTTCTCGAACTGAGAAAGACAGGTACACAACTTGAATACAATTATATTGATTTCATGGAGGCTCTAAAGCCTCCTATGGACCTTTAAATAGGACCTGCTTAACAGGGAAGTAGTGCAATAAAGAGAAAGAGCTCTTGTTACTCTTAAGTTTTATTTTCCTTGCACATAAGTAGGGTAAGTAATAACAATACCTGGAACTTTTTATAAACCTCTGTTGGAATCCTTGTACCAAAATTGTCACCTCAGCATTGGATTCATTTTAAGATAGCTGAAGAATTAATATCCTGAGGTCACAAAATGATTGACAGAACATGACTTGGCCCACTCTTCTGATATATTTTATCACCTTATAGGGTTGGTGTTAGGTATCAAAACTGAGAACAGATTGTGAAAATCTGCAATATCTCACAAATGTGGATTCTGCCCTTCACAGAGGAATTAAAAGAATCATGGAGCACTGAATGCTGAAGTATGCACAGATGCCTACGCACAAAGTTTCCAACAAATAACAAGTATTATCTTGATGTTTAATTGGTGTTTAACCCAATTTTCTTTCTACAACTGGATTGATGTTTTCTTGTTGGGGTGTAGGAGACAGGGACAAAGCTCCAAGAAATGAATTTGAAAAACAAGGATTGAAATCAGTGCCCAGGTGTAGTTCACGTGCATTTCTGGGAGGACTTCTATAATACCCGAGTGTACTGAGGACCTTTCTGGGTCACACGCTGCTTTCTGCCTTCCATCATTTTTTTCCCAGCTCCCACCCTCTAAGTAACATGTTTTCTTGTCTGAAGATTCTGTCTCTACACTCCTAAATACCAGAACCTAGCTTTTTGTTCTCATTTGGGGACTGCTGTACCCTGGACATTTTCCCTTAATGTCACTAATAAATACATACATGTGCATGCGTGTGCATACACATATTTAAGTATTTACTCTGGTTCTTTGAAAAGTCCTCACAGTTCTGTCAGGTGACTTTACTTACAACACAAGAGTAATTATTTCTGTTTCCCCCTCAGTATTCTTTTCTCCAAGGCAGTGTGGTTCTATGGCCATATTACATGATGTTCATCAAGGAGTCTGCTGCCTGTGTTTGGCTGTTCATGGTGATGAGAGCCTTGTTCTGAGTGCCTTTCCTCCTTTCTCTTTAGGTAAATTTAATGAAGTCTATGAAACTCTGGCTCATGCTCATCCGAATCTTACTGTTTACAAAAAAGAGGAGATTCCAGAAAGATGGCACTACAAGTACAACAACCGAATTCAACCAATCATAGCAGTGGCTGACGAAGGGTGGTATATTTTACAGAATAAGTCAGATGACTTTCTGTGTGAGTATGTTATAGTATTTCTTCCCATTCTGCATCGTTTCTTGCTAACGTGGAGGCTGTGGATAATACAGCAGTTTACTTGCTGATATTTTTACTCTGTTACCTTAAATGTTGAAGGAACCATGTTGTATCAGTATTTAACTATCTAGCTTTAATTTTTAGACATTGGTCCTTGATATACACATAAGAAATGTACAGAACTTTGGGTGTAGCTCAGTGGTAGATTGTTTGCCTAGCATGCGTGAGGCCCTGGGTTTTGTCCCCTGCACCCAAAAACCAAAAACACAAAAAACAAAAAACCTGTACAAAACTTGAGGTAGACTTAGATTCTTATACTATCATGTTAATTGACTGAAAGAAAAGCAGTTGCATGACAATGTCATTTGTAGTGTATTTGTGACTTATAATAGCAGATGTATACAGGTACCTGGATTCTGGTTCCTAAAAGTCTATACATACAGATAACAAACTATACCCCGATATTTAATGATATCAGGGAAACTGTTTCAAGAAGAGGTTTATAAATAATTTCCTTGCCATGAGAATAATTTCCACCTTGATATGTTCTTTTTATATACTGTGTGGGTAGTGTTTATGTTAAAGAGGACTGGTATCTTTGAGATATGTATTTTACAGTTAACATCAATTTAAGAGCATTCTAAAAATTTTGGTGTTGTGAACTACATACACAATAGATTGGTCAACTTTGTTTTTGACAGAACACCTCAGTACTATTTCTATTATATTATGTTAATATATTCAACAAATAGTTAAATATTGGCTACTGTAGTCCTTGTCAACCAGAGTACCACAAGATAATTAAGACCTAAAATCCAAAAGCAGTGGTTCTTAAATTGTGTTTCCTGGACCTGTAGTATCAAAAGTACCAGAGAATGTCAGAAATGCACATTCCTGGGCCCAATTCAGATCTACTAAATTAGAAACCATGAGGGTAGAGCCCAACAATGTGTGTGTTTATGTCTCATCTACAAAGTTTGAGAATCACTGCCCTTAGTCATCTGTAATTAAATATTGTCTACTACCTGGGTACAGTGGTGCACACCTGTAATCCCAGATACTCAGGAGGCTGAAACAGGAGGATTGCAAATTCAAGGCCAGCCTGGGCAACATAGCAAGACCCCCATCTCAAAAAAAAAGACATTAAATATTGTGTCTTGAGTCAAGCATTTATGATAGGTGCTACCACTCACTAAAAAACAAACTCTAATAAAGATAAAGGTCATATATAAGTCATAATGGCTAAATTTTAAATCTGGTTTTCTAATAATAAGTGTGATATGGGAGAATTATCTTTATCTTCATGACAGAGAGTCTAGATCCCAACTTCTCATAGAAACGAACATAGCAACCATTTGGTCAATTGCAGATTATATAATTTGTCTTGTATCCTGATATTATGCTAGGCCTACATGCCTTTAAAATGCAGCTTTTATCATGCAGTTCTCATCCTTCAGTTTTCTATCACTTGATACAAATGTCAGAAGATCCTAAAGGTTTACTTTATTTGTAACCACACTAAAGCACTCAATGTTAAGTTGGATCCTGATCCAAGCCACCAGTCAAGATTTTTTCCACTCTGCTGACAAGTCCTGACCTATTTTTTAGTAGTGAATTGTAGCTTTAACTAAAGATCAGATTTTTGTGACACCTTTTGTTTTTCTGTGTGTATTGTTTTTCCCTTTTATTGGTAATTTTGAGTTTATTTTTTTCATAATCATGTCTAAGAACACCCTTATCTTTAGAACAATAATTGGACATAGTAGGCACCCAATAACTATTTGCTGAATATTAGTTTTCCAGCCACAAATAAAAAAAAAAGAAAGAAAAAAGGAATTCATGTCACCCTGACTTGGTTTGGCTTTGCCTATGTCTTTCCTCCTCTGCTGCTTAAGGTAGTACTGGCCTGTAAAAAACATTTGTGATCATTTGACCTTTCATTTCCTGAAGTGAATTGTGGGGTTGACAGCAGCAGAGATTGTAAAAGATTATTTTATTTTTAAAGTCAAATTAGATAAAATTTGCATTGAAGTTCAGAACTTGACCATACAACAGTTATTTCCCTTTTAATGCCATCTGGTTGGCTAACTTATTCATGCATTTTCTCTTCACAGTAGGCAACCATGGTTATGATAATGCATTAGCAGAAATGCATCCAATATTTTTAGCCCACGGTCCTGCCTTCAGAAAGAATTTCACAAAAGAAGCCATGAACTCCACAGATCTGTACCCACTGCTGTGCCATCTCCTCAGTATCACCGCTATGCCACACAATGGATCATTCAGGAATGTCCAGGATCTGCTCAATTCAGCATCTCCAAAAGCAATTCCTTATACACAGAGTACCACACTCCTCTTTGGTAATGACCAACTAGGAGAATATGAGCAAGAGGAGAAATACCCTTATTTCATAGGGGTCTCTCTTGGCAGCATGGTAGTGATTGTATTTTTTGTAATTTTCATTAAACATTTAATTCATAGTCAAGTACCTGCCTTACAAGATATGCAGGCTGAAATTGCTCAACCATTATTACAAGCTTAATGCTTCTTTGAAATGGAATTGCATATCGAAGTGGAGATTGCATAATTATGTCAATGTTTAAGAGTTTCAAATTCTAGGAAACCAGTTTCAGACATCTGCAGAGGCCATCAAGCAGTTAATACATACTTAGGCACAGTCACATAGACATACGTACACATACAAACCAAAATACTTACACCTGCAAAGGAGTAAAGATGTGAGAGTATTTCTCCATTGTTCTCTCTAGCTTAGGGGTGAATGAAATCTGGCTTTATTTGGACTTGGCACATATAATGTATATATTTAGCTACTTTGCACTATTTAAAGTACCTTGTACGTTGCACTTTAAATTCCTCTCCTAGTGGGTACTTTTCTTTGAAATGCACTTTACAGACAATTATGTCTATAACTTGATTGAAAATGACAACTTTTTCACCCATATCACAGAATACATGCATTTCATGTTCAAACTGAGAGAAATTTCTAGTAATTCCTGAATAACATAGAAACCTATAAAGCTATCTCCTTAAATTGGGAGAAAAAAGTTGAAAATTTGAAAATTAACTGTGACAAACTTTGTACCTTCAATTTTGAAGAGATACATTCCCAACAGCAGGTTGCATCTGTGGGCATTCCTTGTTATGTTTCTTTCCAAAGAACATAGGTTTTCATTCTTTTTTTTTTTTTCTTCCAAACAGATTCAAATACTGACATGCATTCTAAACATAACTGTTTCTGTCATAAATTATTGCTAGCTCCTGATTAGTCATAGCACCATGACTTTATAATAATGAAGACACCACGAACATAGGCTTCTTTTCTATATAATCCAGCAGTGGCCTGAAGAGCAGAGATCAGGTACCATCTCTGCAGTGTTTTCTCTTGTCTGTAATTATTTGCTTCTTTGAAAACTAAATCACTACTAATCACATTAAAAATCAAATAAAACAAAGCAGTGTGTGTGTTTGTGTGTGTGTTCTGGTAGCACATAGTAACAGTACAAATGTCTTTTAGATTTGATCCTTTGAAGATCCAGAGTTGCAAAAGAATACAAACCATATTAGAGAAAATATAGGCCACTGGATCTTTGAAAAGAGCCGTGTGGAGCCTGACAAAAGAATAAGGACCACATATGAACTGTTCACACTGTATCTAGCACTGTGGCAAGGGGTACCTGATGGCACAAACGAGTGAAATAACTCTCAGTGGTAACATACTGAAACAGAGGGGCTGAGATTTATGTAGCCCAGTTTCAAGAAATATTTGAATACTTCTCACATGCCTGAAATAAAAGATGAATCCACAAATAGACTTTACTTCTCAGTATTTCTCAATGCCTGGTCATCTCAGCCCTTCTCATTCCAACAACCTGAAGCTGTGTTTTAGATCACTAGTCAGGTTAGGGATGGGCACAATATTACATATAGCTTCTTAAAGGAATGAAGAAACGCAGAAAACAAAAGCTTTCCTGAAGAAAAAAAAAAAAAAGCAAAACAGACATATGGCCTATAGATATTACTGTGGCTTGATTATATACCAGTTAGCTAATGAGTAGATAACATAACTATTTCAAAAAGAAAGGACAAACTGAATATGAAGTGAAGAAAAAAGTGACATAGTTAAAAAGTATAACTGAATTTCAGTGCTTTCTAAAATTAGATGAATGATTTTTAAGTGAAAATGCCAATAAAGAATGTTGGCACCTAGCCGGGCGCGGTGGCGCACGCCTGTAATCCCAGCACTTTGGGAGGCTGAGGCAGGAAGATCGCAAGTTCAAAGCCAGCCTCAGCAATGGCGAGGCACTTAGTAACTCAGTGAGACCCTGTCTCTAATAAAATACAAAAAAGGGCTGGGGATGTGGCCCAGTGGTCAAGTGCCCCTGAGTTCAATCCCCAGTACCAAAAAAAAAAAAAAAAAAAAAAAAAGAATGTTGGCACCTAGTTGTTTTGTTTTTATCATTAAAAGCTACTTAGTATGATAGAATGGAATAACTGGACATAGACAATGGTGGGGGGGGTGGGGGGGAGTTACATAACAAACTCTCCAGAAGTCTGGACTCTGATTGGGCTTCCCAGAATGTGTGAGCACTCATTTCGCTTGCAGCTATGAACTTACCTGCATTATTGAGGGGTCAGTATAGTGACTTGAAGATGAAATTGGACCATTTAAAATCATTACTATTCAAATGCTGTCTGTGCGTGTAAACTGGTAAGTTTATTTTAGAATATGCTATCACCTTAGGAGAAAGTACATTTCTATAACATTGATGAGAGCATTAAAATTGTGGAGTGAAGATTATTGAATGGTTTATTTCTAGACACCTGTTTTCCTGGCAAACATCTGCAGGAGAGTTTACCTGAAGAAAAATTAATTTTAAACTGTTCCGGGAATGTCTTGTCACTCCTTACCCTTGGGTAGCTTTTTGTTATTATTTTATCTGCAGGTCTGCATGATCAATCTTTATATGCAGTGAACACAAATTAGCACATGGCAATAAAATTTAGACTTAGCTAAACCTTCTAATTGTAAATAGAAAATTTTTAAAAGACTGGAGCTTGCCCTCACCCACATTTCTGCTCATCCCCTGTTAGCCATTTTGTACAATTTATTAATAAGATATTTTCCTATTCAGTTTATTTCTTCTCCCTCTGCCACCCATCATCTAAGTTTAAATTGCTTCTCAAAATGCTTTCTGATGCTTTAGAGTAAAGCCAGTATCCTATTGTGAGTCAGTTTCTTACAAGAGCCTATTCTTTCTAGGAGAGCCTAATGAAAGACCTAGCTCTTCTAACGGTCAAATTTTTCCAGTTACTCATTAGTTAAGAGGGATGAGCTTAGTAGAGCTGGGAAGGATCTGGGGGATCAGTCAACCATTTGAATTAACAAAGGGCCCTGCAAAGCCATGAAGTGATTAGCATGACACTAGTGCCAGAGCTAGAAGCAGGACCAGGTTCCCAGATTTCCTTTAGACTCAGTACAGGTTGGTTTACTTCTGGTTCATCCTAGGAGGCCTCTTGGGGATCCCACCCCAAGCAGGAGATATTTACCAAGGCTTCTGCCCTTGGCAGGCTCTGTACTACCAGTTTTGACCCTCAACTATGTGAGATGTGTAGCTTCCTTCCAGATAGGCCAATGCCACAAGATAAAAATAGTCCTGAGTGCTGGACTCACTTTTCAGGATTTCAGTCTTCACTGAACCTCACCTATAATTTCTCATTGCCTTGCAGGCAATTTGATGCTTTAAGACATTTAAAAAATGTTTTAACTTCTGGTCAAAGCAAGATAGAATAGGCCCACTTTTCCTTGTTCCTTCCTTCTAAACAGCCATAAAACGTGGAAATGGTGCAAGAGGCTCTGTAAGGTGGTGACAAGATGACAAGCTGGTTAGGGATTCTAGAATTGAAGGAACAGCACAGTGGCAGGGCTCCAACATATTCTCCCAAGAGAAGAAGGTCACAGATGGCCTATAATCCAAATCCCCCACCAAGCAAGATGATGGCCCAAGTAGGCTTATTCCTTGCCTGGATTGAGGCGTGTATCTGGCAACATCAGATAAGCCAATCTTAGCAGCCAGAGGAATCAATGTCACCAATAATGAGTATTGATTAGGGCCCTGTCAAAAATAAGTCCTTCCCCACCACCAGGACTTCAACTCTCTTCCATGAGGAGATCTATAGATGGCACACGGAACCCACAAGAGAGGCCCAGCCACAGCAGACAGTTCTGAGGAACTGCTTTGTCTCCATGGGATTTGCCCTACCCAGAGATATTGGACTAAATAACTGACACCTAAAGATGGGACTCAGTTACAACAAGCATCTGGGCTTGGGAGGCCGTTTCTCTTCACTGCCTGAGACTCCTCCTTTGCCCAAAAATATCATGGGCATGGGGCAAGGATTTGCATAAGAGAATCCCACCACACTACTTCCCCACCAAGAGATACTTGGCAGCTGGCCTAGGGGAAACCTTTCTGTTCCCTCAGGCAAGCCCAGCAAAAGCTAGCAGGAATCTCAGCAGCAACAAATAATCCAATCATACCAACATGACTCCACAAAGGCTGTGAAAATTAAGCTACTATCAGAACCACAGCTTACAAAAGTAGGCCAAGACCTGCATGCTAACCCTAAATAAAATAAAGAAGTTAAAGAAAACCACTGTCTTCTATCATACAAGGATATATAATCGAAAATTCACCTGTTACACCAGGAACCAAAAAAATCACAACTAGAATGAGAAAAGACAACTGATGCCAACACCAAGATTAACCAGATATTGAGATTATACAAGAAGTTTTATATAGCTGTCACAAAAAAAAACTTCAATAGTCAACAGCAAATTCTCTTTAAAATAAAAAAAAGCAAGCCGAGTATGGTGGTGCACACCTGTAATCCCACAGGCTCAGGAGACTGAGTTAGGAGGATCACAAGTTCAAAGCCAGCCTCAGCAACTTGGTGAGGCCCTAAGCAACTTTGTAAGACCCTTTCTCTAAGTAAAATATAAAATGGGGTGGGGATGTGGCTCAGTAGTTAAGCACCCCTGGGTTTAATCCCCAGTACAAAAAGTAAAACAACAATAATAATAATAAAATTAAAAAGCAGCTGGGCACAGTGGCACATGCCTGTAATCTCATCAACTCAGGAAGCTAAGGCAGGAGGACTGCAAGTTTGAAGCAAGCCTTGGCAACATAGTGAGACCTTGCCTCTAAATAAAAAATAAAAGGGCTGGAGTGTAGCTGAGTAGTAGAGCACCCTTGGGTTCAAACCCTAGAACCACCCCCCAAAGAAATAAAAATGATAAAATGAAAAAGTAGCAGTAAAGAGAAGTTATTTTTAATAATGGAAATTATACCACTGAAAAATATGACAAAACACCTCACTGGATGGGCTCAATAGTAGTTTGTGGAGGATAGTTAGTGAACTTGAGTTTAGAATAATAGAACTGAAATACTTTTAAGAACCCTCAAGGACCTGGAGAACAATAAAAAAAACATTCAACATTTATATCATTAGAGTTCCAGAAGGAGACGGGAAAGGATGGGGCTGAATGACTACTTGACAAAACAGCAGTTAACAACATCACACACTTAACAAAGACACAAATCTACAGATCCAAGAAGCTGAGTGAAGGTAAACTTGTGAAAAGATAAGTAAAAAATCCTGAAAACAGCCAGAGAGAAACAATGCATCTCCTATAGTGAAACACCAAGTCTACTGACAGGAAATTTCTTATCCAAAACCATGGATGCTAGAAGGCAGTGACACAATGTATCTCAAAAAAAATGATTTTTAAACTGGCTAATAACAGTGATACCCTCAAAATACCACAAAAAAATCAATCATGAAACTGAAAAATGTTAACATAACCCACAGGAAGGCAAGGAAACAGAGAGAAATGAGAACCAGGGGAACACCTAGACATCATAAAATAAAATGTCAGAGATTAGAAGAATGGAGAAAAAAGATGCAACAATGTTACTTACAAGAAACTCACTTCATATTTAAGACACAGGTATTAATTCCAAAGCCCAAGGATGGAATTAGATATAATGTACAAACATTACTATTTAAACAGCAAGAATGGGTATGTTAGTATCTGATAATGTAGAATTTGGATCCAAGAAAATTACTAAAATGAAAGATATGGCATAATGTTAAAAAAATGATAATTTCCTTTTATCATTATAAAATTATAAAACATTTATAGAATGTAATATATAACCATTTGTAATGATATTCATCCTGGTGGAAGACACAGAAATCCTAAATATCATAAACTTTAAGCAGCAGAACCTCAAAATAAATGAAGAAAATTCTAATAGAATTAAAAGGAAAAATAGGCAAATCATAATTGGAAGCTAATACAGCTCATTGAATTAGACACAAAAATCCTCAAAATATTAGCAAACTGGATCCAACAATAAAAACCATATATTTATGCAACATGGCTGAGTGGGATATTTGTCAGGTGGCAAGACTGATTCAACATTAAAAGTCAATGTCAACCCAGCCATCCCACTCCTGGGTCTATTCCCAAAAGACTTAAAAACAGCATATTACAGTGACACAGCCACTTCAATGTTTATAGCAGCACAATTCACAATAGGTAGGTTGTGGAACCAACCTAGATGTCCCTCAGTAGATCAGTGGATAAAGAAAATGTGGTATATATACAAAATGGAATTTTACTCAGCAATAAGAGAGAATAAAATAATGGCATTTTCAGGTAAATGGATGAAGTTGGAGAATATAATGCTAAGTGAAATTAATCAATCTCAAAAATCCAAATACCGAATGTTTTCTCTGATATAAGGAGGCTAGTTCACAGTGTTGTTGGAAGGGGCTACATAGGATCAGAGGAACACTAGAATGGTCAACGGAAAGGGAGGGGAAGGGAGGGATCAAGGGGGGAGGGGAGGAAGGAAAAAAAATGGTGGTTGAATGAGATGGATATCATTATCCTAAATGCATGATTGAAGATCTGAATGGTACTTATATACTTTGTATACAAGCAGTTGTATGTAAAAAGATACTATACTTGTGCATTATGAATAAGTAAATAAATAATTTAAAAAAGTGCTACAATAAAAAAAGTCAATGTCAGATTTATTCTGCTGTAACTTTCCAATGTACATATATGAATATACTACAGCAACTCTCATCATTATGTAAATCTATAAGACACTAATTTTATTTAAAAATGTAAAGAAATAGAAAGATTAGTAGAATAAGAAAAAAACTTGGCAAGTTAGGAAGAGAAGGATACTACCACTACTGGATAAAAAACAACTTTTTAAAAGCCCTACAATTAGTATCTTAACTGAACAGTGAAAGACTGAATGCTTTCCCTCTAAGACTGGGAACAGAGAAGAATATTTGCTCTCATCACTGTCATTGAACACAGCTTGAAGCTTTAGCTACTGCAATAAGAAAAAGAAATGGAAGGCTTACATATTTGAAAGGAAGAAACAAAATTGTCCCTTTTTTTAGGTAACATAATCATGTTTGTAGAAAATCCCAAAGAACATAAAAAAAAAACTCTTAGAATTAATAATTTCAGCAAACTTATGAGATATAAGATAAACACATCCAAGATCAGTCACATTTCTATATACTCTCAATGAATGTGGGGATAGTGAAATTTAAAATGTAATACCATGTACATTCACTCCAAAGAAAATGAAACAGTTAGGTATAAAAATAACAAAACATACAGAACCTGCACCTTGAAAATTGACAAATATTGATGACAGAAATCAAAGAAGACTGTGAAAAGTAAAGAAACATACTACACTCTTGGATTGGAAGTCTCAAATGGTAAATATATCAAGTCTCCCCAAATTGATCTATATAGATTTACTTGAATTCCTATTTCTCAAACTTTCAGTAAGGATTTTTATAGACATAAACAAGGTTATTCTGAGATTTGAGAGAACCATAAATAAACCCACATTAATATTCTCAACTGATTTTTGACAAAAATTCAAAGGCAATGTAGTAGAAAAAGGACAGCCTTTTCAACAAAGGGGGTTGGAGCAATTGAACATGCATAGGTAAACAAAGAAACCCTCATGCCTTACATAAAATGTATCTCAAAATAGATCATAGACTTAAATTAAAAATAACAACTTTTAGGAAAAGAACAGGACAAAATCTTCAGAACCCAGAGTGAGGCAAAAACAAAAAGTACCATCCGTAAAATAAAAAATTGACAACTTGGCCCTTATTGAAATGAATTCTCAAAACTCAAGAGTAAAGTATAAACAATCCAATTCAGAAAGAGAAAAAGACATGAATAGGCTTTCCACCAAAGAAGAAGTACAGATGGCAAACAAATTCATGAAAATATTTGCAACATCATTAGCAATTGGGAAATGTAATTGAAACCACAATGAAATATCACTACATATCTAGCCAAATAGCTAAAATCAAAAAGTGATAACATTAAATGCTGAAGAGGATACACAGAAACTAGATCACTCATACATTGTTCCTGAGAATATAAAATGGTCCAGTCATGTACCATGACAGTTTCTTATAAAACTAAATGTGCATTCCAGCATTTGCATTCTTGGGATAATTTGAGAAAAAATAAATACTTATGTTCATAAAAAACCCGCACACAAATGTTCATAATGGTTTAATGTGTAACTACCAAACACTGGAATCAGATACCCTTCATTTAGTTGAATGAACTATGCTACAAACATTCCATGGAAAATTAGTCAGCAATTAAAAAAGAACAGATTATTGCTATGTACAACAACTTGGATGAATCTTCAGGGAATTATGCTGAGTGAAAAAACCAATGCCAAAAAGTTACATAATGCAAATTTTCATTTGTTAATAAGAACATTTTAGAAATGATGAGTGGTTATACTAGAGCAGCACAAAGGATTCTTATGGTATGGGAAATATTTAATATTAGCTCCAGCTGCCATAAAAAAGTACCACACACTTGGTTGTTTAGACATTCACTTCTCACAATTCTGGCAGGTGGGAAGTCCAACAAAGAAGATTTGGTTCCTGGTGAGTGCTCTCTTTTTGGCCTGCTGATAGTCACCTTCCCCCTATATTCTATGGCAAAGAAAGAGAGGCAGAGAGAGATACAGAGAGACCAACAACTCAAATGCTCTGGCCTCTCTTTTCTTATAGGGACAATAATCCAATTTGGGGGACCCACCTCACAGCCTCACCTAAATCTCTCAAAGGTCTGAGGGGTGGGGGTAGGTTTTCAAGATAAGAATTTTAAGGGCACACCTATTGATTTTTGATGATAAAACTAATGTTAGTCCATAACAAGACTCTCGACTGTGATGGATACACATTATTTGTGGATAATCCACACACAATCATATGGATACCTATGCAGGTAATAAAAATACATTCAATTTAATAGAAATATAGGCAAACAAGTAAGTACAAGCTGAGGAAATAGTAATAATATTGGTGAATTATATCAATGCCAATATCTGGTTGTGATACTAAACTATAATTTTCAAAATGTGAAAACGATTACAGTGTACCAGGGATATTTTTTCTTATTTCTTACAGCCTCACATATATCCACAATCATCTCAAATATTTTTTTTTAATTTAAAAAGAGGACAGAAAACATTTGACTCAGTTTTCTTAGTTATTTTTAATGGAAGCATTGGTCTGAAAAACCCTTATTTTGCCATTATTAGAAGCAAAAGTTCCCTAATTTATTGCTCTGTATTAAAAGCATAATGAAAAGTGCTAACATTTATTGGGAACTTCTATTTCTCAACCACACTTCTAAGTGGTTTAAATGTAATAACTGTTTGATACAATAACCACATGAGTTACTACTGATTTTACTCCATTAAAAGTAATGCACAGAAAACTTAAGTAACTTGCCTAAGGTTAGGCAGCAACTAAGCTAAATGGGATTCAGTCTCAGATAATCTCACTCTTGCTTTATTGCACTTACTAGGATCTTCAGTGCAAGTGTTAAATATAAGATATATAAGACATCTTTGCCATGTTCCTGCTTTTAGGAAGAAATTTAGTATTTCACCAGTTGGTATGACACTAGTTGTAGGGTTTTTTTTTTTTTTTTTTTTTTGTTTTTGTTTTTTTTTTTGTACCTGGGATTGAACTCAGGGACACTCCACCACTGGCCACATCCCCAGCCATTTTTTGTATTTTATTAGAGACAGGATCTCACTGAGTTGCTAAGTGCCTCCCCATTGCTGAGGCTGGCTTTGAACTTGTCATCCTCCTGCTTCAGCCTCCCAAGTGCTGGAATTACAGGCATGCATCACCGCGCCCAGCTGTAGTTTTGTTTTTATGCTTGCCATTTACAAACTTGAGGAAGTTCCTTTTTATTCCAAGTTTGGTCATTTTCCTTGTTTAAATAAAAAAGTTGTTGAGTTTTGCCAAATGATTTTCTACATTTTTTTTTCCTTTTTTCTATTAATACAGAGGACTGCATTGATTTTTCAATAATCAAACTAATGTTATATTCCTATGACAAACTCTATTTATGTGCATGATCCTTTTAAAATATTACTGATGTCAAATAGATAATTTTTTGTTAGGAATTTTTGTTCATAAGAATAGCAGTTGGTTATTATCTTCTAATATCTTTGTCAAATTTTTGATACCAGTGTTATACTGGCCTTATTTAAAAAAAAAAAAACAGAATTTATTCCTTCCTCCATTTTTGGTAAGTTTGTATAAAATTGATCATTTTTTACCTCAAATATGTGATAGAACTAATCAATAAAACCACCTGGCCATGGGATTTCCTTTGTGGAAATGTTTTTTTATAAATTAATTTCTGTGATAATTACTAGGTTATTAAGGTTCCTATTTAGATCAAGCTGGTTTTATTATTCCAGGGATGCAAGGTTGGTTCAACATATGCAAACCAATCAACATAATTAATCACTTAACAAGAGTTAAGGACAAAAACTCATCTAAATAGATGCATAAAATGCCTTCAACAAAATTCAGCACCCATTTATATTAAAAACACTGAAAAACAAAAGGATAGAAGGAACTTACCTCAACATCATAATGGTTATATACAACAAACCCAAAACCAAAATCATACTTAATGGAGAAAAAATAATGAAAGCATTTTTTCTAAAATCAAGACAAGACTAGGATTCCACTCTCAACACTCCCATTCAATATCTTACTTGAAATATTAGCCAAAGCAATTAGGCAAGAAAATAAATAAAGATAAAAATAAGAAGTCAAATTATCTCTGCTTGCTGATGACATGATCTAGATCTTATATCTAGAAGAAGCAAAAAACTCCACCAGATGATTTCTAGGGATGATAAATAAATTCAGCAAATTAGTAGGAAAACAAAACTCAACTTACAAAAATCAATAGCTTTTATATATACCAATAGTGAACCAGCTGAAAAAGAAATCAGGAAAACAATTTCATTTACAGCAGTCTTTTTTTAAAAAAGGAATAAATCTAACCAAGAAATATCACTACAATGAAAATTATAGAGCACTGAAGAAAGAAAGTGAAGAAAACATTAGAAAATGGGAAGATCTCCCATGTTCTTATAGGCAGAATTTAAATTGTTAAATGGAACTATTACCAAAAGCAATCTACAGATTCATATAATCTTCATCAAAATTATCAATGACAGAACTAGAAAAAACAGTCCTAAAATGCATATGAAAGAATAAGTTTCAGAATAGCCAAAGCAATTATAAGCAATAAGGACAATGTGGAAATCATCACAATCTCAAATTATCCAAGCTCAAATACCCAATCTCAAATTATACTACAGATGTATAATAACAAAAATAGCATGGTGTTGGTATGTAAACAAACATGAATACCAATATAATAAAACAGAAGATACAGACAATTCCACACCAAATCAGTTATCTGATCCTTCACAAAAGTGCCAAAAATATATTCTGGAGAAAAGACAAACTTTTTAACAAATGGTGCTGGGAAAACTTCTACTAGCCATATGTAGAAGAATTAAACTAGATCCCTATCTCTCACCCTACACAAAAATCAACTTAAGAGTGTATCAAAGACCTAGGAATTATATCACAAACTCTGCAACTGCTAGAAGAAAACAATAACTAACACTCCAGCATATAGCACAGGCATCAGTTTGTTTAAAAGAATCCTAAAGCTCAAGACATAAAGCCAAGAATCAATAAGTGTGATAATATAGAATTAAAAAGCTTCTGCACATAAAAGGAAACAAACACGATGAGGGAATCTACAGAATGGGAGAAAATCTGCCACCTACTCCTCCAGCAAAGGATTTATATACAGAATAATGAAGAACTCAAAAAACACCACCAGAAAAATAACCCAATCAACAAATGGGCAAATGATCTAAAGAAACTTTTCTCCAAAGAATACAAGTGGCCAACAAATATATTTTAAAAAATGTTTGACAAACTTAGCAATCAATGCTAATCAAATGCAAATCAAAACTACCCAGAAATTTCATCTTATTCTAGTTGGAATGGCAACCATCAAGAAGACAATGATTATAAATGTTGGAGGAGATGTGAAGGAAAAGAAACACTTTTACACTGTTCATGGAATTGTAAACTAGTATAAATATTATGTAAAGCAGTATGGAGTTTCCTCAAGAGACTAGGCATGGAAACACCATAAGACCCACCTATGCCACTCCTTGGTATTTTTCCTAAAAAATTAAAATCATAGTATAGTGACATGTTTATAGCAGCACAATTCACAATAGCCAAAGTATGAAATCAGCTTAGCTATCTATCAACAGATGAATGGGTAAAGACAATGTCATATATATGCACAATGGAGTTATATTCAGCCACAAAGTAAACTTAAATTATGTCATTTGCAGAAAAAAAATGGATGGAACTTGAGACTATTATGTTAACTGAAATAAGCCAAATTCAGAAAGTCAAAGGTTGTACATCTTCCCTCATATGTGGAAGCTAGAGAAGAAAATTGAAAAGAAAGGCATTGTGGGGGGGGGGGGGCAGGGATCTAATGAAAATCAAAGGGACATCAGTAGAATAGAGGAAAGGGATCAGGGGGTAGAAAAATGGGAGGGAGGGGGTAAATGTTGAGAAGTAATGTTGGCTAAATTATATTGTTATATTGTGTACATGTGTGAATACAAACAACAAATCCCATCATTACGTACAACTAGAGTGTACCAAAAAATGTGGAAACAAAAAAATACAACAATAATTGCTGATGAGGATGGGGGAGGTGGTGGTAAAGATATACATATACATTAATGGTGGGACTGCCAAATTTGTAAAAATCACTTTGGAAAGCAATATGGAGATCCCTCAAAAGACTAGGAATGGAACCACCACAGCTGTCCTACTCCTTCAGATAGAAAATAATTATTTATTTATTTGTTTATTTTTGGTGGTGCTGGGGATAGAAATCAGCTATTTATTTAAAAGAACTAAAACCAGCCATGCTACAGTGATACATATATACCCACGTAGCAGCACAATTCACAATAGTCTAATTATGGAACCAGCTTAGGTATCCATCAACAGATGAATGAATTGAGCAAATGTGTATGAATATATACATATTGGAGTTTTACTCATCCAGAAGAAGAATGAAATTATGTCATTTGCCGGTGAGTAAATGGAACTGGAGAATATGCTGACTGAAATAAGCCAGACTCAGAAAATCAAGGGCTCATACATGGAATCTAGAGAGAAAGAGAGAGAGAGAAAAAGAATAAAAATGGAAACTCACAAAAATAGAAGGGTCACCAGCAGAGTAAAGGAAGGTGACATGGGGAAGACAGGAGGAGTGAGAAAAGAAGGCAATGGGGAATGAGATCAACCAAATTAAGCCTTGTGTATTCATTAATATGTCACAATTAATTCATTTTCATGTATAATTATGCACCAATAAAACATTTAAATATTTTCTATTTAATTTTGTGTCATCTTTGGTAAGTTGTATTTTTCAAGGAATTTGTCCCTTTTACTTAAATTATCAAATCCACTGGCATAATATTCCCTTATATTTTTATATGTATAGGATCTGCAGCGATTACCTCCTTTTATTAATTACTAATATTACTAATTTATGCTATGTCCAATTTTTTCTTAGTAAATCTTCCTAAGGGCATATAATTTTACTAATATTTGGTCTTATTGATGTTCCATTGATTTGTCTTTTCTATTTCATTGATTCCAATTTCATCTTTGCTATTTCTTTTCTTCCACTTGTTTTGCATTATTTCTTTATTGATGAGTTTCTTAAAATGGTAGCTGAAATTGTTGATTTTGAACTTTTCTTCCATTTATTTATTTATTATAATTTGTTATACATGACAGCACAATGCATTTCAATTCATAGTAGACAAATAGAGCACAATTTTTTCATTTCTCTGGTTATACACAAGTAGAGTCACACCATTCGTGTCTTCATACATGTACATAGGGTAATGATGTCCATCTCATTCCACCATCTTTTCTACTCCCATGCATCCTCTCTTATCCTCCCTGACCCTTTGCCCTATCCAAAATTCCTCCATTCCTCCCATGCTTCCCCTCCATTATGGATCAGCATCCACTCATCAAAGAAAACATTTGGCATTTGGTTTTTGTGGGGATTGGTTTACTTCACTTGATATTCTCCAACTCCATCCATTTACCTGAAAATGCCATTTTATTCTCTTTTAATGCTGAGTAATATTCCATTGTGTAAATATACCACAGTTTCTTTATCCATTCATCTATTGAAGGGCATCTAGGTTGGTTCCACAATTTAGCTATTGTGAATTGTGCTGCTATAAACATTGATGTGGCTGCATCCCTGTAGTATACTGTTTTTAAGTTCTTTGGGTATGGAGTGGCTTTTCAAATTCTCTCCTCATTCTGTATGCTAGGCATTTTCATTATAATGTGCCTTGGTGTAGATCTGTTGTGATTTTGTACATTTGGTATACTGTAAGCCTCTTGTACTTGATTTTCCAATTCATTCTTCAGGTTTGCAAATTTTTCTGGTATTATTTCATTGAATAGATTGTTCATTCCTTTGGTTTGTAACTCTATGCCTTCCTCTATCCCAATAATTCTTAAGTTTTGTCTTTTCATGTTATCCCATAATTCTTGAATGTTCTGCTCATGGTTTCTTACCATCTTCACTGTGTGATCAACTTTATTTTCAAGATCAGAGGAACACTAGAATGGTCAACGGAAAGGGAGGGGAGGGAGGGAGTAAGGGGGGGGGGGTTGGAAAAAAATTGGTGGTTGAATGAGATGGATATCATTATCCTAAATGCATGATTGAAGATCTGAATGGTACTTATATATTTTGTATACAAGCAGTTGTATGTAAAAAGATACTATACTTGTGCATGATGAATAAGTAAATAAATAATTAAAAAATTAAAAAAAAACATACAAATAGAAAAAAAAAAAAGATTATATATTTTGTCTTCATTGTCTGTGGTTCTGTCTTCCAAGTGATCTAATCTGTTGGTGATGCTTTCTATTGAGTTTTTAATTTGGTTTATTGTTTCCTTCACTTCAACTTCAAGGATTTTTTTCTGAACCTCTATCTCCTTATTGAAGTAATCTTTTGCTTCCTGTATTTGCTAATGTAGCTCTTCATCAAAATGGTCTTTTGCTGCCTGTATTTGCTCTCTTATAGCCTCCTTTAACATAACATTTTTATTATGTACATTCTGAACTCCTTCTCTGTCATTTCTTCTGCTGTGCTAGCCATGGATTCTAATAATGTAGTATCTTAGTTTGTTTGGGGCACTTTCTTCCCTTGTGTTTTTCTGTTGTTCCTGTGTCTTCCCTTCAGCACTGCCGATCCAAGGTGTTAGAGTTTTTACCCTATAGGCTTATAGTGTCCTGGGGGCTTTAAGGGGGAGATCAATATTAACAGATCCCAATACAAACAATATATAGCCTTAAACCAAATGGTTCCAATTAAGGCATTTACAGTTTTGTCACAATATACAGAAATGGTGAGCTCATTTATTATCTGCAATATGCACAGTAGGTTTGCAAATAGGTCTACAGTTTCTGATGGCGGACAAAGAGAGAACCTGGGGTAGGGTATGGGATGAGATGTTAAGGAGGTAGGAGGTGAGGATATGGAGTTATTAGATCTTAGGTAGCATAAAAGAGGAATCTAAAGAAATTGGCTAGGAGCAGGAGAAAAGAGAGAAAGTGATTTGGGGGAAACAAGGAATTGGGAAGATAATAGAAAGACTACAAAAAAAACATAAAAATTAATCAAAATTAAAAATGTAAAAATAGGCCAGGTGCCGTGGCACACACCTGTAATCCCAGCACTTGGGAGGCTGAGGCAGGAGGATCTCTAGTTCAAAGCCAGCCTCAGCAATGGCGAGGCACTTAGCAACTCAGTAAGACCCTGTCTCTAATAAAATACAAAAAAGGGCTGGGGATGTGGCCCAGTGGTCCAGTGCCCTGAGTTCAATCCCCAGTACCAAAAAAAAAAAAAAAAAAAAAAGAAGAAGTGACGTGGGTGGCACATGCCTGTAATTCCAGTGACACAGGAAGTTGAGGCAGGAGGATTGCAAGTTACCTGCGGCCAGGCTCAGCAACTTAGCGAGACCCTGTCTCAAAAGAAAATAAAAAGGGCTGGGGGTGTTGTCCAGTGGTCGAGTGCCCATGAGTTCAATTCCCGGTGCAAATATACATATATATGAGACAAAAGAATATACAACACAACTGTAATATACCATTCAAACATCCCAGTTCTCACCAGCCTAATCCATAAAAAGTACTTTGTTTCACAAATGTTGGGGATGTGAGGGCAGGAGAAAAGAAAAAAAATCTTGAAGGAAAATTCAAAGATTATTTCTGTTGGAGATCAGTATCTTTCCTGCTTCCCTTCTCATCCAATAGGTGGGATGTTGTTTGCTGGTATTTCCACCCTCAGCATGGTGAAAGTTATTAGGTTGGGAGGGTTGGTCTTGGGGGTGGAGCTCCTGGAGGTGGGGTATAGGACTTGCAGGGTCCCATTGGGAGACTGCACCCCAAGGATCTCCTTTGGGGCCTGCTTGTGTGATGTGTGTGCCTGGTCTTATCTCCTTATATCGCCTGTAGACCTCACAATTCCTGGTCTCTAATTTAGTCTCTCAACTGTATCTCACTTACCCCCTCCCTTTCTACTTTCCAGTCAGGTACTTTTCTCTCCAGAGGTCTTGTGGGCTGTGCTCTGGGGTCACGTACCTGTCACGGAGAGCTGTTTTGTATTGGGCAGTTCAGGGCCAGGCTTTGCGAGCTACAGACCGGCTGCGCAGCCGCAAGCACTGTGCAGGATTAGGGGCTACCAGGGAGAGGGGGGGAGTTGGGGACTATACCTTGATATTACTTCTAGGCCCCAGCTGGTGTTCCCAAGCTGGGAGTTGTGCCACCTAAAGATGGCGACAAAGGTGTCCCAAGATGAAGGCAGCTGCTTTCAGAGATGGGGTGTCAGGTCGGGCCAGGCATTGGGCGGCATGTTCAGAAATGCAGCTCCGTGGCGTGCAGTGTGTGGCTGGCGGCTGTCTCCAGATGCTGTCCCGAGTCCCCAAGTGCAGGCCACCTGGGTAGTATGGCAGTGGTTGCAGCGTTCAAGATGGTGGTGACCAGGAAAGCCCCACATTGGTAGGGTATCCACATGGAGCAGGGGCAAGGGTCCTGCGTGGACACTAACGCTGGGGGACCTGTGCGGGCACAGTGGCCGGGATTCCTGTGTGGGATCAGCTGTCAGGGATCCTCTAATAATGCGCAGAGAAATAGTATTCCCAGGTCATGGACAGACAGGAATGCAGCCTCTCTCTAGCCTGCCATCTTGGATCTCTCCTTTGAACTTTTCTTCTTAAGATAGGGATTCAGTGCTATAAATTTGCCTCCTAGTCTTTACCTGCATATTATAGAATATGATGATAGATATTATTCATTGAAAAATATTGAATTTGCCTTATTTCTATTTGTCAATTTATTTAGAATTGAGTTTAGTTTCCCAATATATTTTCAGATCATATTGCCATTTAATTCCATTGTAGTTCAAAACATGCTTTGGTTGTTGTTTTGTTTTTGTGGTGCTGGGGATTGAACCCAAGGCCTTGTGTATGGAAAGCAAGCACTCTACCCACTGAGCTATATCCCCAGCCCTCAAAATATGCTTTATAAGATTGTGATTCTTTGAGATTGTTTAATAAGACTTGTTTTATGATATTACAAATGATCTATTTTGGTCATTCTTCCTTATGCCTTTAAAAAGAATTTCTTTTGCAGATTGGGGCTGTGATCTTCCTTAAATGTCATGTAAATCAAGGTGGTGATGTCAACACTAAGATCTTCTATTATTCATTTTTTCCTTGGTCTAGATGTTTTATCAATTAGAGGTGCTAAATTTTTCATTTGTTTATTTATCCTTTTTGTTAATTCCATCAATTTTTGATGCATGTATTTTTAAAGTGTTTTTAGATGTGAACACTTTTTAAGTTGTTCCATCTTCCTAACATATTGATCCTTTGCCATAATAAAATATTTCTCTCAATCTCTGGAAATGCTTGTCTTAAAGATTACTTTGATATTAATATATGGCTACTCCAGCTTTCTCCTGGTTATTTACTATGGTATATCATTTTGTATCCTTTTACTTTCAATTTGTTTCTTTGTATTTAAAGTGTATATCTTGTAGACTATATATAGTTGGATCTTTTTCCATCCAATTTGATTAGTTAACCTTTTCATTAAATGTTCGGTCTGTTTACAGACTAATCACTAATGTGGTTGGATTAATTTTCCATTTTGCTACTTGAGATTGGTCTATAGGTTGTTGCTGTTATTTATTTTTTAGATTTGGTGTCGTATTGTTACTGCCATGACGAGTCCTTGCTTCCCCAAATGTTGAAGTATAATACCAGAGAAGCACATGGAGGCAAGTGTAGAGTGGAAAATGAAAGTCTTCATTAAAGGACAGCAGAAAAGACTTGCCCCAAGGGAGAAGGGGACTGGAAAGGCGGAATCCATGGGAAGGGGAGGTCTTCTCCCTTTTATATCTAAGGTCTTCTTTTGTCTTCTCACATTCCTGTCCTGTATTTGCTTCTCTCCTTCTAACCTGCATGTGATGGGGGATGCAGGTGGGAAGGTCAAAAAAATGGAAGACTGGTGGGCCCATAGAGTGGGGGAGGAGTGATCTGAGCAAGAAGGACCTAGGGTGATTTGATTAGCATATCCCTGTTTTGATAGGAGTTGCTTCATTAACAGTGCTTTAGGATGGGCCAGGACCTTGGGGACATTAACATTTCAATCTCCCAGGTGTTGTTCTGGTTTCCCACGCTCAGATCAACTCCACTTTCTTTATTAGACTTGATATTATACCCTATTTCGTTAACTACACGAACTACCTATCTTTAAATCTGGCTTCAATATTCACTTCAAAAATTCATATTTCTACTTCTAAAACTTTAGCTGTATGAGGGTAAATAACACCATAACAAAGAGGCACCGAAAAATAATTATGGTCTTTGGGGTCTGGTATTTTTTTTTGCATGATAGTTTATAGCTTTCACAATCTTTTTTGAATACAGAAATTTGTATGGGTGACTGTGTGAGATGATGGATAAGTTAATTTTCTACACTATGGTAACCACTTTAATATCTACATTTATAACATGTTATATAACTTATACAATAAATTTTAAGAATAAAAATGATCAGCAGGTAAAAGAAGAAATTGGTCTGTTTTAATTTAATTTCTCTATGGGATTGATTTCATTATTTTCCTAGGAAATTATCTTTCATTTATATTTGCAAGTTTATTTGTGTTAAAGAGTATAAAGGAGGCTTCTACGGTTGTTAAAATATATTCTTTTTTAAAAACATCTACACCTTCTCTCCTATTAACACACCCTCTTTGATTGGTTTAGCTTCTCAGACTCTCAACTGCCTCTTCCAATATTCACAGATGCCCTTAGGGACTCAAATAGTTTTCTTTCTTTTGAATCTTGGCCTCTTGATTCACTTCCTTTGAAGTTCCTCAGTGCTCAACCTTTTATATTTGTAATATAAATAGTAAGAGGACTCTTTCAATCACATAGTTTGCCATTAGTGGAAACACAATTACTACATGTCCTTTTAAGAGTTTAAAAAAACAAAAACAAAAACAAACAAACAAAAACACAGTAGGGTAAGTCCTCACAGAAATTCTGAATGTAAATCAACATTTGTTCTCCTCAGTGGATAATTCAAATACTGTTATGGTTCAGATATGAAGTGTCCCCAAAAAGTTCATGTATAAGACAAAGCAAGAAAGTTTAGAGGTGAAATGATTGGGTTATGAGAATCTTATCCTAATCAGTGTGCTAATCCACTGATATGGATTAATTAGGTGCCAACTGTAGGCAGATATGATATGGCTGGAGGAGGCAGGCCACTGGGGGTGTGCATTTGGAGTATATATTCTGTCCCTGGTGAATGGAGCTCTCTCTGCTTCCTGATTGCCATGTCCTGGACTGCTTTCCTCCTCCATGACCTTCAACCATAATGTTCTGCCTCACCTAGTGTAAGCTGCCTGTCGTGGCCAGCCACAACGCCGCGGGAGGAAAACTCTCGGAGGCAGAGTAAAGATACTACTACTTTTACTTCTACTTTCTTAGAGCTTAGAGAGAGAAAGAAAGATTTTTCTTCTTCTTAGAAAGAGCTTAGAGAGAAAGATTAGAGATAGCTTTTTCTTCTTCTTAGATTAGAGAGAAAGATAGAGCTTTTTCTTCTTCATCTTCTTAGAGCTTAGAGAGAAAGATTAGAGAGAGATTAGAGAGAGCTTTCTTTCTTCTTTCTTTTCTTCTTTGCTTAGAGAGAGAGAAAGAAAGATAGAGAGAGCTTAGCTTAGAGAAAGATTATTTTTTAGAGCTTCTTTCTTCTTTCTTCCTCGGGAGCCTCGGCCTAACTCTGACCAGCAATTACTTCTTCTATCTGGTTTCTCTTCTGTAACCGCTCTGCCTACATTCTGGCCGCTCTGATTCTTTTCTTCTTCTCCGACCCGAACTCTTCTTCCGACCGAGCAACTGCATGACTGACTGAATGAATTCATTCTTCTCCTGTCTCCGACCGCTTTCACCCGGTTATATACCTTTAGCTTTGCGGGTGCCTCACGTGCATTTACAGGTGCGTCACATACATACTTATTATCACGTGGAACTTATGGCTTCCAGCTGACCGCAATAGCCATCTCCCTAATTGGGGCTCCTTCAACCTAGGACCAAGAGCAATGGAGCTGGCCTTCTATGAACTGAGACCTTTGAAATTGTGATCACCAAATAAACTTTTCCTCCTTGAAAATTGTTCTCGCCAGGTCTTTTGGTCATCAAGGCCAAAAAGCTAGCTAAAACACTAAGTGAATCAGCTATGCTGTGCCTAAGAGTAAGGACCCTTTTACAAAATGTGTATGTGCATAGTGGGGTTATCCAGATTTGTTTGGCAATTAATTTTGATTGATACTTTCCATCACCCCTTGTCTATGGAAGTGAGGTTAAGCATGGCAGAAATTAAATGAATGCTGATTAAGTAACTAGCAATTCAGACCTTTCATACAGAAAGGAGGTCTGGACTGGAGACATGTATGTATCTGTGTATAATCCTCATGGAGCAGTCAGTAGAAGAGTTCATTAAGTTCAATTTATTGAGGATGAAAATCAGATTTTCAGGGTCAAAAAGACAGAAGATGTGTGGAAATGCAGAAGGCATGAATGGCAGTTTGGCTTACTTTGTGGGTACAGACTTCCTTTGCCTCCCAGGAAATTTTGACTTTGGGATATGAGTTATAAGACAAGTAGATTTAACACTAACAATCATCTATGCATGCATACGTTGGGTGCAAATTAGAATGTTTGTGTGACCACATCCCAGGACTCAGATGGATTGTTTGGATTCTCACATACCCTCACAAGCAATAGCTGTGTGTGTTGGTGGGGGTGGGGTAAAGCTATAATGTACCCAAGCACAGGCACCAAGGATGCTAGGGAAGGGGAAGAGGTAAAGCTCGTACCCAAACTTCAAGAAGCACAGGGCCTAGAAAAATTACTCTTAATCCAAGGATTTCAGCAGCAAGAGTTAAGCCATAAGTAGGTATAACTAATTTTTTTGGTATAAAGTTTTCACACTTTTCAAAGAACTCTCTTTCAGAGTAAAGAAAGTATCTTTTATGGTTTTCCCACAGTTCTTAGCAGTGTTCACTGAACATAAAAACATAAAATAAATTAATCTCTGTTCTACTAGAGGAAACTGTGTTGAATCTACATTCATCTGGAGACATTATTAGGTACTTGTAGCTACAAATAAAACAAAGTCTAAACACTATAACCACTCCTCTACTGTTTTGCAATCAGCTTTTAAAACTTCTTCCCTTCTACTGTAAGTCAATAAATTACAGTTCTGGAGACTCTGCAACTTCTTTCGAATGATGTTCTTGTGCTGGACTGTACATTTTATATGCTGTTTTAAATTTTTGGTTAAATGTTATATTCTTGGTCCAGGTTTTTAAAAAAATAAAACCTGTAATGAATGACTATAAAGGTTTTTGCAGAATCACTGAAGTCTTGACAACATATCTATCATAGTAGGTATATTTTGCAATTGGACAACAGATTTAAAACATCAATGACATTATACCTTATAATTAATAATTACAGGAAAAATGTTTTGGTAGATTTTATTCACATAAATTTTTTAAGTGTATGCAAAGTCATTATCTACAAATTCAAACAATACAGTAAAAATATGTTTAAGGTAGTACATACAAATTTCTTTAAAGCATACTCATTTTATTTACACATTATTTTAAGAATTGATAATAAATACTTTACATCTAATCTTTGTCCTTCATTTCTAACTTTGCATTAACAATGATGTAAAACCCTTCAAATAAGAGGAATTAAATGTAATAATCCGTACAGCTTACAAGACTTGGCAAGAGGGGGAGAAATCCTAAGAACAATGTAAAGGCATTTTATTCCTTTAATGTATTAAGAATTTATCTGTTAATTTTTAAAGGAATCCTAGTACAATAATATTTTTATTCTATTGCTGTTTAGCAGACAAACTCATATATTATCAACAGCAGCACAACTCTCCCTATGCTATAAATAAATGTACTTATGCTGAACTCACACACTGAATTAGCAAAAAATACTTAATCCAAAGTTTTCCATTGAGAGTTGACATGAACAGTTCTATATTTATATGTTGAAATGCTTTCTACTACCCAGAAAACAAAACAGCACATTAATCATTTAACAAGATACATATCAAAACCTTAATGTAAAAGGCTAATTTTACTAGACTTTCTCAGACTATTACAGGAATCTGGTTTTAGTAGTAATAATTTTTGAAATAAACAAATGAATTACCACAAAGTTCAATTTATTTATTTAATGACATTAAATAAATACTATTCTTCTTGTCTCATCAATATACATTAAAAATTTACCTAATATAGTATTTTGAGAATGGAATGAAAAACAAAATAAGTACATACCTCTTGGTGAAAGGGTTAAAACACTGAGAGGACATACCTTTCTATTTCATCCTATGTAAAATTCACACAGGGGTTGGATACCCTGTATAGAGTTCTGAAACTCATAACCACCAATCAAGTTAATGCAATCACTAAAACTCATAACATTGCAAGGACCAAGCTCCACTCAACTAGTATCAAATATTCTGAAAATGTTAGACTTTTAAAAAATGTCCACTACTTAAGGAAAAAAAGGTTTAAATGTGTCAATTTTAGCCACTGTTATTTTTAAAATGAGAATTAAAGTAGAAAGGAGCTTTTTATTATTTTATTGAGATTAACTAAAATCAGAAAATTTATCAAAAAGCAAAATCAGTTCTATACTGTTCTTAATTCAATTTATAACCAATAGCATGGATTATCTATACAGGGTAGAGAAATGCCTCTCAAAAATCCCCATATAATGGGCACCAAATATTAGGATCTGAAAATTAGCAGGGACTCCACAGATATATTATATATGTTTTAAGATTGACACCAGTGTTGTTCTTTATCATCACAGATATCAACATTTAACTGAGTTGTATATTAACTACAGATTAGCTCTGTATCTGAAAACAGTTACCAAGTTTGTTTTATATTGCCAAAACGTTAAAGACTACACTATTAATTGTTAGCCTCAGGTCCTGATGAATGATTTTTAAATCCAATTTTTCCAATGGATACAATCTATATTGCCACAACTCAGTTTCTTCAAATTAATTTTAATTATTTGAAGGTTCTACTTAACAAAGGTAGGCTGACAGTTATTCACATAAATTCTTAGCTCTGAACAGGTATATTAAAAGATATGAGATTGCTGGGTGCAGTGGCACACACCTGTAATCCCAGCACTTGGGAGGCTGAGGCAGGAGGATCGCGAATTCAAAGCCAGCCTCAGCAATGGGGAGGCACTTAGTAACTCAGTGAGACCCTGTCTCTAATAAAATACAAAAAAGGGCTGGGGATGTGGCCCAGTAGTCGAGTGCCCCTGAGTTTAATCCTCGAAACCTCCCCCGCAAAAAGAAAGATATGCGATTGATTATTTCTGTGATTCTAAATACTAGAGGGAAAAACAGAGGCAGCACTAAAGCTATTCTGTCACTTCATTCAGGAATGGTACAAAAATTAGAAGATACTAAATTCTATCTTCTTAAAAAAAAATTTTTTTTTTTGTAGTACCGAGGACTGAACCCAGGGACTCCCACATGCCAGGCTAGCACTCTAAACACTGAGCTACGTCCATGGCCCTTTAAAAAAATTTATTTTGAGAATGGGTCTTGCTAAGTTACCCAGGTTGGCCTTCAACTTATGATCCTCCTACTTCAGCCTCCCAAGTAGCTGGGATTACAGGTGTGTGCCACTGCACCTGTCTCTAAATTCCATTTTATAATTTTTTTTACCTACACTACTGTCTAAAAAGTAAGATACAGAGTCACAAAGTAAACATAAAAATCTCCCTTCGTCATTATGACCCAATCAAATTCAGGTTTGTATTCAGGTCACAAATTTCTCTAAAGCACTTGAATATTTCAGATAAAAAAATAAAAATGGAAACAAAAATCAACAAGTTTTTCTAAAGTTACGGTTTTAAGTTGTGAGGTGAAAGTAAACCAAAATGAAGTGCAAAAATAACATTCCCTTGAGAGCTGTGCTCTATGGGAGTGTGGAAGCTTGACCAGAGTCCAGTCCCTTCTAACCTCCTCCTATAATATAACACCTGTACACCTACACAAGCAAACACATTTGTGCACACACACACATCAATAACTTATACAAAGCCATTAAACACAAATAGAGAAAAGCACTTTCCTCTATTTTCTTCTGAATTTCTCATTAGCAGTAATCTTCTTCAAAAGATATAACTTTTGAGATTTCAACAGCTTAAGGGACTTAAACATACACCAGTGACAACTCAGGCTTTGTATCACATGGTCTTAGTTTTTATGTGTTTTTTAATAGCTTTTCTTAAGATGATTTCTTTGTATGCTAGAACTTTTTTTTCTGCCTGGATGACCAATTTTATTAACCATTACAGAATTTCCTACCTCAAGGACTTACTTGGGATACAAATTGAATAATGGGAAATATAAAAATATAGGAAAATTTCCCTTCCTGATACATAAAATTCATGAATTGCAAAAAGATTTCTGTTGTTTCATTTACAAATATATAAATTTATTAGAAATACACACCTACTAAATTTGGTATATTTTCATTGCAAAGAGAAAAAGAAAGCAGAGTATTTTTCTCAAAAGCTATTCTAATTAGAGACATAGATGGTATTAACTGATTTACTAGCATTTTTACTATGGGTAGGGTTATTTGTATTAGTTAATGCACCAAAACAAAACAAAAGGGAAAAAAATAATTTTAGCATGCTTGGTCTAAGTTGTCTTTCAAAGTATACTTTTTCACAGTTAAAAAATTAAAACACCATTCCTAAAATGTATCCTTAGTTTTGAGATTATGCAAAGACACTTTGTATAAATCCCAGCACATGTTACCCAATTAAAGGATCATCATCATCTTCTTGTAGTTGAAGTCGGGAAAATGGATGGGGTACAGACAGTCTGTTCTGCATGATTATTATGAGGCACGTTAGAGTGGTTAACGCCAGGAGTGCACCAATAACAATTCCAGTGGCTTCTGGGAGATTAATACACCACTGGTCAACCAACAAGCACTTGGTATGACTAAAGGTTCCATTATTGGGATGTGGTTTTAATCCCAGGATGTGACACATCATTGGATAAATATCCACAATATTAATGGTACTCTGCTTGTAGCCTTTGTGAAATGCAGGGCCATGGGCAGCTAGGAACGGATGCATACTGGGCAAAGAATTATCATAACCATGGTCACCTACTGAAAAAGAACAAAATGATGTTAGTAAATATGATCAGCCATTTTATTATTAAAAACTGACTTCTAGTGTAAATATACTTCTTGATAGCCTAATTCTCATCTATTAAGATTCTGGTTAGTTGAACCAGACAGGAGCCAGAAATAAAAATTTGTATTTTCAACTCAGCCGTGTCTCCTACTTCACATACACACATACCCCTTAGCCTATTGCATCATGGCCTAAGACTTTAACACTACGTCTCAACCTAGTGTATTTACCTTTTAGTGCCAGCCCCACTTACTTCACCTCTCAATCTCCAGCACTATTTGTAAAAAACTCACATAAAAATAGCACCATTGATAAAAAGTGTGGTCAGGCTGAAGGTTTTGTCTAACTGAACAAGGCAGAAAACCAATGAATGGAGAAGTTAATTTGTAGCGTTACCCACCTCAATTGCTCCTGTGATGAGGAAATACGATAGCACAATGTACTGGCTTACTAAGAGTTAATAAATGCTTTGAAATCAGGATGGTAAGATAGGTGAGAATTTTACAAAAGGGATTCTTGTATCAAACATAAAGTACAAGATTACTCCAACTTGTAAGTCCAGAAAATGTCTGACTCAAAGAAAAACAGGGAATGGTCCCTGATGTAACTCCTATACCAGATTCACAAGTGTTAACTTTATTTTAACCAATATTGTCTTTTAATGTACTTAAGTTGCATTTAATAAATTCCTACTCTCAAATTAAGTACACATGACTAAATGTTAAGTATCGATGTATGTTACATTATTAATTGTATGTTTAGAATATTTCAAAATAATAATAATTTGATCAATATGACAAAAAGCAAAATATAGACAGATGTTATGATTTTAATAATATTAAAATCTGCCTACATATGTAATAGAAAAAAGAGTAGGAGAGGAAAACTCCTATAATTAATATTTGTCTGTATGTCTCTATTGAGGGATTATGGAATAGTTTTGTTCTCTTTCCTACATTTTCCAAGTTTAAAATAATGAATTTATAAAATAGCATAAATATAAATAACACAAACTCCATTGACTCTGAGTCTATGTTATCCTTGCATGATTCTCCTAGATTGCTATATATCAGAGATCTGAAAATTTCAGCCCATGGCCAAAATCCCCGTTAACCAAGTTTCACTGCAGCACACCACTTCAATTTGCTAGCATATTGTCTGTAGCTGTTCTTGCATTATAAAAGAAGAGTTGAGTGGCTCAGACAGAGACCAATCAATGGTCCACAAAGCCTAAAATATTTACTATCTGGTACTTTATAGAAAATGTTTACTGAGCCCTGCAATGGAGTATAATTTTTTTACTCTTTTTTTTTAAGTGTTAAAATTGAACATAAAATATGGACAAATGAACTTCAGTTGAGGCATGACCTAAAACTCACCCCTATATAATCTCTGTTTAAGGAGAAATTTTGATACATTTGTTTACTTGGTGAATTTTTCTGTTTGTTTACTTTCTGATTCTTGTCTAGTATTCTAAATAGCTATAATATTCAAGGAAATTATTTCACCATTGGGGAAAGACTCAGGGTTATGAAAATTTCTTCAATTCCCACAATTAAAAGGAATTTGAAATAGCTAATCTCTCTCCTCTAAATTTGTTTCTTTACTTCCCTTCTTTTTTCTGCAAATCCAGAGAAACCAATCTTGAAAATTACTGACAGTAACTGTAATTTTTTTTTAAAGTAAATTGTGGGCTGGGGATATAGTTCAGTTGGTAGAGTGCTTGTCTAGCATGCATAAGGCCCTGGGTTCAATCCCCAGAGCCACAAAAAAAAAAAAAAAAAAAAAGAAAGAAAAGCTACATCTTTCTAATTGAAAAGTGAAACAAGGGTTACTGTAAATTACTGTTGAATGAAAACCTGACAATCATCTAATTAGAAAATGAACCAATAATACTGTGTGAACATATCTAAATCAAAGTATCCTTTTAAACAGAACAGAGCCACAATGTGTGATGTATTCCTAGGATATAACAGAAATACCCTAAATAAATACTTACATTTTGATGATTTATTTAGTACAATTGACCAGCCTTCATCAGCAACCAAAATAATTGGCTGAATTCGATCATTATGTTGGTAATAAAATCTGTTAGGAATGTCTTCTTTGAGATAAACATTCATGTGAGGGCTACAGTTTTTCAGCTTGTCATAAACCTCTGTTATATCTGTAAAAAAGAAATAGCAAAGGAAAAAAGTCATGGTTGCCTGATAAGGAAAAAAATATGTCTAACTAGAATAACTGGAAGCAAATTCTGGACAATGACATCTATTACATAACTGAATTCTTAAAACAGAGCAGAATTATGTGTTGGGGATGGACACACACACACACACACACACACACACACCCTTTATCAAGCACTCACATACTCTTCTTTATTTTGTGGGTAATCCACAAAATGATTATCTACATAGTACACCTTTATAGAAAAGAACAATATCCATATGGAGATTCCCAAGTAAACATAAATTATGTATTATTACCAATTACTAATTTTATGATATGTAGAAGAAAGATATATCTCACACTAAAATCCAAGATTTCTTTAAAGGCAAAAATATCCTTCTTCCCTTAGTGTGAATAATTTTAAAATATATAAAAAGAAGGATAATTACCAATTGCTCAAAACTTGTAAATTAGGAAGGAAAAAACATCCTATTCTATTTAGTATACCGAGAATAGTACTGAACTACAAAAAGCCAGTGCTTCATTGTTTAACACAACCCTCCCTCCTCAACCAATTGCTCCATTTAAATAATAGTATCCCTCAGCTAAAAGTATTACTTACTTATTTTGGGGAGTACTGCAGCAACTGGGCTCAAATCTATAAGACTGTAGTTTGAACGATCGATACAGAGATCCAAATTTATCCATCTGTTCTCAGAACACTGAGTCATCCCATGATCGCTTGTAATGATCACATTAAGATTTTCCCACAATCCTAACATCTTGAGCTTTTGGACTAGATAACCAATAAGGTCATCTATTTCTTTCAATACCCTGCGCATGTTTTCTTTATCTTCTGGTCCATATTTGTGGCCACTTGCATCTGGTTCTTCCCAGTACAGTGTTGCAAAGGTGACTGGTGGGTTCGAATTGCTGAGCCATGTCGTAATGTTATTTACTCTCTCCTCAAATGACACTGAGATGCTATAATTCATAAAATAGGAAGGTGTGGTATTGTGAATGAGTACATCAGTACCAGGCCACATAGCAGCAGCACTTGATCTGTTTTCCTGAAGCTGATTAGTCACCCAAATAGGTACTGCCTCATTCCACCAAAATGGATCCTTGTCATTAGAATCAGAAAAATGTTTCTTTGTAACTGCATCATACATGGAATTGGCTACAATGCCATGGCTTTCCTCATATAAGCCTGTCACAATGCTATAGTGGTTTGGAAATGTTTTTGTGATAAAAACATTTTTAACATGTTCTACCAAGACACCTTCTTTGATAAAATTCTGGAGATGAGGAAATTCATAGTTCTGCAGATAGTCAGCTCTAAAGCCATCAAAAGACACCAGCAGTAATTTGGGTGGCAAACTATATGAAGAGTTACCTCTACAACCAGTCAAAAGTCCAGAAAACAAAAGTATTACTAATAACTTCATAATGAACACGTTGAAGAACAGCAGTCAGGGTTCCTAAAATATAAAAACATAAATCATAAGTAGTAATGCTATTTGATTTGGATTAAGATTCAGAAGTTCAACCAATAGGTGATGAGAATCAATATTCATAAACCTTTTATATGCCAGCTTCACCTACATCAACTTAAAAATTACAAAATGTCATTTAAGGTTAATTTATTAAAGCTAAAGTTGGAAAAAATAAAAATTGCCTTTACTTCTCCAATTTCCCATCATATTTTTTCTACTTCAGCCTTCACACCCTGAAGGGAAAATGGGCCATTCTTTTCCCCCAGTAAACAATCCTGCTTGACTGCCCTGTTCATCTGTAGCAGCAGAAATTATTCTAAAAGCTTAATAGCAAATGAAAACAATTCTTTTGTACAAAATACAAACAATATTAAGATTTCATGAGCTCCAGAGAGAAAGATTATTTTTCTAGTCTACCAAACAGTATCCTATAGTTCAATTCACAGAGATGACTAGTGGAAATTCCACTATTTTGGCTCACTTCTCATTCTTATTGAAAAATACTAGCATAAAAAAGGAGATTAAGAAATAAATGTAATTTAAGAAAAAGATCTCAATTCAGTCTATACCTGTCCCAATATTTACATGAAGTTGACTAACCAATGAACAAAGTCTACAGAGACTAACTTCTGAAGAAATTCAACAGCTGTTGAAATCAATTTCATCATCACATCCTTCTTAAACTTCCACTTTACTGTGGAAGATATAACTATTTGTTATTTTTTAAAATAATCCATTGATATCAAAAACTCGTTTCACCTAATAAATATCCTTGCCTTCATTCTCCACCTTCTTTAGTCTCTAAGAAAATACAATATACGGTTTAGGCGGAATGATTTGCTTTAGATGGACAGGATACCCCTTCCATTGTCAGGACAGAAGGAGCAAAGGCTAAGGGTGAAGGGAGTTGCCTTCTCTGTGTTGCTGGAGGTAGAGTCAACTATTGAAAGGGAGTAAGGTAGAAAAAGGTTCAGAGATTTGAGGACTATAGAAAATGTATGAAATGGTAAATGTGGAGAATGGGAGAGAAGATAAAGAAAGAGTAACATTGGTAGGTAATGCTAATAACTGATATCATGGATTTTCAGAAGTGATATTGTTTTCCCTATCAACTCAGTGGCCCTGGCATAGGCATGAGCAAAACAGGCAGCTGATCCAACCCAGGCTTGAGATTCTGCCAGAAACTGAAGGATGACTAGGCTGAAGATGTTGACTAAAGAATAGCTGAAGCCAGTGGGGTTGCACATACCTGTAATCTCAGGGACTTTAGAAGTTGAGATAGGAGGATCCCAAGTTCAACCTCAGCAACATAGCAAGGCCCTAAGCAACATGGCAAGACCCTGTCTTAAAAAAAAAAAAAAAAAGAGTGGCTGAAATTCAAACTGCAGTATCTAGGCTGAAACTGAGATATACAAGAAGTAGAGAGGTTTTTGGACTAAAGGTTCTGATGGAGTCAAAGAATGTATGTCTTAAGAATAACTTTCCATGAAAGTTGCAAAGATGCAAGGTTATGGTCAGAATGAGGTATATAGTTCATTATTTCAGAGTAAGTAGTCCTTGGGTCTGGCTAAGGAGCATACAGCTTTAATAGCAGCAAACTAACTAATAATGATTATTAAGTTCACAAGCCATTTATTATGTATTCTTCTTTTTCTAAACTAGACTGCAATTTCTTGAAGGCAGAGACTTTCTTTTTTCTTTCAAAGGTACCACCAGGATGATCTGTGTCCTGGAAGTCATTCAAATACGTAGGGATTGAAGCTGTGACTCCATGAAAACCAATGACTTAGAAGTTCTGGAAACAAAAGGTACAAAATCATATTTGTGAAGATCTTTGGTCTGGAAGATCTTCTACCATATTAATATGAGATAGGTGGAAATCTGAATGTGGTACTTGGGACATCTGTTGCTGATGCCATCCAAGAAACTAAAAACAGTGCAGAATAACAAAATCAAACTACCTTTCAAAAGGACAGTGTAACAATTCTAATGAGTAATAAATGAAGCACACTCCTACAGACACAGCCCCCATCATACTGTGTCAGCAATTTCAGCTATCAAGAATCCATACAGTGTAACTTCCATTTTCATTCAGTGTTTCATGTTGTCCTCTACCATAGAGTTTATGCATAACTTAACTCCTCTCTCAGAGGAGAATATTGTTCAATCAGACACCATTATTATGTGAGCTGGTGCTATAGGTTCCAGAAATTTTAGAACTTATGTCAAAGTTACAAGGTCTCCATGAAGTCTTGGATTTTGTAGATTCCTAGTTTCTTTGAGTACAGGTACTTCCTGATACTAAATATTTGTCCAAGAAGAGTATATTAAAACAGGAAAGAGATGACACAGTATCTTTTCAAGAGCAAGAGATACTTATAAACATACTTTAAAAAATGTATTATTTACAACCTGGCTCCTTTCCTAAGCAATCATTCTACATTCCCAACCAATCCACTGCACAAACTATTCTGCTGCTATGTACAATCAGATATATATCAGAAGGAATGCATTCTCTACACTTCTAAATTTTTCCACTTCCTTAGTTCTTTGATCCTTTAAAATAGCTTCATCATTATCTCAGGCACACATAGATCTGAGTACCATGTCAGTTGCCACCCTTCCTTCATATCATCTGGGACAACACTGTAGCAAGAATCACTGAAGAGAGCTGTTAAAAGTGCAGCTGTTCAGTCTACAGTTAGAAAATTCTGATTCAGTTAGTCTAGAGTTCAGGCCAAGAGTATGCAATCCTTCACTTAAAAAATAGTTCAAAGGATCCCAAAGTCCAAACTCCTCCAATACCCAGGTCAAACCTGTTTGTAAATTACTGTAAAACAGTACTGAAATAACTACCAACCTTAACTTTCATCCACTGTACTGCACTGTATTACAAAGACATGGAAAAGATAATTGTTATTTATCTTGGTAACTTATAAGTGACCTGAAACCACTCCTTAGTAATAGTTTGTGCTTCCAGAACATTTTAAAATTACTTTCTATACATGAAGCCTTGCTCAGATACCCTTTTAGGTAATTTTAAAACAATCATTCAACAAATATCAAATATAACTAACTCTTGAATGCAAATATATAATGCAAATATATACATACATATGTTATATATATATATGTATATATATATATATATATATACATACACACACAAATATGTTGTTTATCAGGAACAAATAATTTATACTTTTAAAATATATAATACTCAAAACAGGGATACAAATAATCAAAATAATCAGGCTGGCATCTTGGAAAGATAAGATAGGATTTATACTTAAATCAACTTTGTTTTGTAACACCAAGATTTCTTTACAACACTGTTTAAGCTTCATACACAATAAAGTTTTATTTTTTAAAAAACTAAGCCCTAGAGGAATTACTACAAATGTAATATGAGTCCAAAATTATTCTAATACAGTTACCTCCAAGAGTAGAGGGGTACCACATCAATTCAGTAAATGGCATGAGGACAACTAGATATCCATATGCAAAAGAATGAATTTGGAGAACCCATATTCTGCCATATACAAAAATCAACTCAAAATGGATCATGAACCTAAACTAAGAACTAAAGTTGTAATGCTTTTAGGGGAAAATGTACAAATAAATCTTTATAATCTTAGATTAAATAAAACCTTCTTAGATATCACACCAAAAGCACAAATAACAACAACAACAACAACAAGAAAGAACTGGATTTCATCAAAATTAAGTTTTGTGCTTCAAAGGATCCATCAAGCAAGTGAAAAGACAACCCACAGACTTGGAAGAAAATAGTTGCAAATCATATATCTGATAAGGGATTTGTTCCTAGAACTTATATAATAAAACTTATAACTCAATAACATAAAGTCAAATAATCCAATTTAAAAATGAGCAAAGGAACTAAAAAGACATTTCTCCAAAGAAGATACAGATAACAAATAAATACATAAAAAGATGCTTAACATCATTAGTCATTAAAAAATGCAAATTTAAAAACCACACTGAGATACCACATCTACTAGGATGGTTACATAGAAAAGATTAGTAACATGTGTTATAGAGTATATAGAGAAATCTGAACTTTCATAAACTGCTAGTGGTGATGTAAGATGGTATAGCCACCCTGAAAAAAAATAAAATCATTCAGGCAATTCTTCAAAGAGGTTAAAGAATTACCATAAGACTCAACAATTCTAACATCAGCTATTTGCCCAGGAGAATGAAAACACATATCCACACAAAAACTTGTAGACAAAGGTTCACGGTAGGATTATCATCAGAATCAAGAAGCGGAAACGATTCCACTAACAACTAAATAAAATGTGGTACACCCACATAATAAGATATCTGGCAATAAAAAGGAATGACGTACTAAAATGTGCTACAACTTGGATAAACCTTGAAACATTAGGGTTAAGTGAAACAGGCAGTCACAAAAGATCACCTATTATATGATTCCATTTAGCTGAAATGCCTAGAGAATAGGTAAATCTATAGAGACAGAAAGTATATCAGTAACTACCTAGGGCTAGACACTGGGAGAAAATGGAGAGTAAAGGCTAGTGGGTATGTGGCTTTTTGGGGAGGTGATGAAAATGTTTTTAAAATTGTAGAGATGGTTGCATAATTCCATAAAGTTGCACACTTTAAATGAGCAAACTGGTATGTGACTTATACCTCAATAAAAGTATTATGTTTTTAAAAGCAGAAGGAAATGAAATTAAGTTCCTAAATGCTCCACCACAGAACAGGAAACATCTTTGTTATCTTATTTTACCACAAAAATTATATGAATTGTGTATCTCATAATACATTTGAGTGTTTAAATGTGAAAGTACTGTACACCACTTCCCATAGGCAAAACACCACCACAGCAAAAGTCCTGTGTTTGTCCTTCTCCCACAAAATACAAATCAAAATCCTTCTTCCCCTAATCTTGAGTATAAAGGATGCTCAAGCAAATCTGGGCTATTAACTCTAGGATTTAGTAATCTCTCAGCCCATACTGCCTGGATCCAAATGTGCCTGTCCTTATCATTAAGCCCAGTAACATGGACAACGCAAAAAGACTGTGGACTCTGAAGTCAGAAAGATCTCAGAATATGAACTTAGTAGATGGGTGATCTTTTTCAAATCTATTTTCTTCCAGTTTCAGTTTCCTTGTGTGTAAAATGCGGACGCAGAAAGGTTACAGAACAGGCCCTCAAAATTAGTTTTCTATTATCTACTCTAGTTACAAAGCTGTTATGTTAGAAAAATATCTGTACAATGACAGGCAGAATAATATTATTATAGAACTGTAAGCTACCTGGTACCGTAAACCGGGATAAAAACTCTCGGGGGCAGAGTTAAGCTTTTACTACTTTTACTTCTACTTTCTTAGAGCTTAGAGAGGGAAAGAAAGATTTTTCTTAGAGAGGGAAAGAAAGATTTTTCTTAGTAGCTTAGAGTAGCTTAGAGTAAAGAAAGATAGAGCTTAGCTTAGAGTAAAGAAAGATAGAGCTTAGCTTAGAGAAAGATTCTTAGTAGCTTAGAGTAGCTTAGAGTAAAGAAAGATAGAGCTTAGCTTAGAGTAAAGAAAGATAGAGCTTAGCTTAGAGAAAGATTAGAGCTTCTTTCTTCTCTCTTCTTTCTTCCTTCTTCTTTCTTCTGTCTTCTGTCTTCCTCAGGAGTCTCGGCCTAACTCTGACCAGTCATTACTTCTTCTATCTGGTTTCTCTTCTGTAACCGCTCTGCCTACGTTCTGGCCGCTCTGATTCTTCTGACCGACCGAGTGACTGCCCGGCTGACTGAATTCTCCGTTCTCCTAACTCGGACCGCTTTCACCCGGTTATATACCTTCAGGTTTGCGGGTGCCTACAGGTGCGTCACATACATATCAGGTGGAACTTATGGCTTCCAGCTAGCTACAACAGCCCTTCCTAATTAGGGCTCCTTCATAGAACTATAAAATAAATTATGAATAATTTAGCCTAATCTCTCTTTAGATATGATAACATTGAAGTCCAGCAATTAGTAGCTTCATTGTACTCTAATTTCATGTCCTCAATAACTGTACACAAGTCTAGTAATAGCAAGTTAACAAGTCCAGTAATATTCTCCAAACTACTAACACAGCTTTACCTGCCTGGATTTATGTCTACCACATTCTGTTTCATTCTAACAGCAAATGTTAAGCTATAAGCAAATCACCAGTCAGAAGTTCTCAAGTAGTTTTTTTTCAGGGGGGGTAGGAGGGGAACCAAGCCTTGAACTCAGGGACACTCCATCACTGAGCCACAACCCCAGCTTTATTTTGCATTTTATTTAGAGACAGGGTCTCACTGAGTTGCTTAGCACCTTGCTTTTCCTGAGGCTAGCTTTGAACTCCACATCCTCCTGCTTCAGTCTCCTTAGCTGCTCAAAGTAGAATTTTTAAGGAATGAAACTGTTATTTTTCACGACAAAAATACATATATATTGAAGGAAAGGAAAAAAGAAGACCCATTTGCACTATATCCCAATGGCAACTGGAAGTACCTACAATGTAATATCCCAATTCAGGGGACTCCTACCACCTCTGGGATGACTTTCTTGCCTGGACAGAAGGCCTGTCAGTCAACTCTCACTGGCATTCTTAGCCCTTGTAAAGCTGGGAAAGGTATCTATCACTATGACCAGTCCACCTGCCCTACCATACAATGAAACCCCTATCAGCTTTAAAGTAGCATTACTGTCTGTGTAGATAATAGTGATGATTGCCTTTAGATTATCTCCCCCTACATTTTTCACCCCCCATACATACACACTTTTTTTTTTTTTAATTTTGAGATAGTGTCTGGCTAATTTGCTGAGGCTGGCTTTGAACTTGTGATCCTCCTGCCTCAGCCTCCCCAGCCATAGGCTTGCGCCATCATGCCCAGAGATTATCAGTTAATTCATTAACAGCCCGAGGAAAAAAAAATATAACTCCCTAAAAAACTTTCTCAGTCTTAAAAATCTAGGATTCTATATTATACTCCAATTTTCTAGCACGCAAAATTTTCTACCATATTCAAATCAGTAACACTCATCTGACTTCCGACATAGTAAAATGCCACTCTTTATGTACTCCTTGTGTTTTACATCAAAATTTCTTCCAAATTATATTTTGTAACTCGTGTAAATTAAGAGAGAAAAGATGAGGGAGAGGAATATAAAGGGGAAGGAGTGGGGAGAATGAGTGTTTGGAAGCTTGTTTCTGTAAAACAGACTGAAACAATCTCTGGGGAGTAAAGGGTGAACTAAAACCCATAATACAGAAACCAGCAGCGATTTCCTACAGTATTTGTCAAGTCTTTAGATGGCCTAAAGGTTCAGCAAAGCCTGTCT
Organism: Tamias sibiricus; assembly: GCA_025594165.1. Lineage (NCBI taxonomy): Eukaryota > Metazoa > Chordata > Mammalia > Rodentia > Sciuridae > Tamias > Tamias sibiricus. Next base: position 45,177,409 of record CM046666.1, on the reverse strand, counting down.
GGAGTCAGACCTGATATAAACCTGCTTGTCACTAGTTGTACAATCTTGGACAGGTCTTCTGAGTCTGTCATTCCTCATCTGTAAAATAGGCCGCTATTATCTCAAGAAGTTGTCAGGACAAGAAAAGGTGCATTGTTGGTGTAAAGTACTTAACATAGTACTCGGCCCATAAAAAGCACGTAAATGGTATCTTTTTACTGTCTGGCCTGCTTGTTTTCTAAAAAAAAAATTAAATTTTAAACACAATTAAATAATCATATACAGTACCTAAACCTAATAGGCAGACAGACGCACGCCCAAGGCTAGTGTTCCCTTAAAAGCAAACGCCTTCCGTCCCAAGCGCTGCACTTGACCACCCCGCCGCGTCTGCCCCCACTTTCATCCCCGGCCCAGGCTCGCCCCTCCACCAACTTCCCTTCCTTCACCCCAAACTCTACAGCTCCTCTTCCCCGATTCCGCGTCCACCTGGTGAATTTTCTTTCCTCTTCCCTCGCCGCTCCCCGCCCGCCCGCCCCTGGGCGCACTAGCTCCCTGCCTGCCGCTTCGGGTTCTGCGCGGACGCCCTGGCCAGCGTCCGGGAGTGAGTGCGTGTCTCGATCCCGAGCGAGGAGACAGTCTCGCCAGCGCTATTTTCAAAGCCCCTTGCAGACCTGGGAGAGAGTGGCATTTCCCGCTAGATGCCCGGAGAGCGAAACTCAGACTCACCCGTCGACGCCGCAGCGCGGAACCCCGCGCTAGCGGAACCCGGCACTGGCGGAATCCGGTACTCGTGGGTACTTGCTAGCGAGAGGAACCGCGAGGGAGAGGGGCGAGGCCGAGCTCTTCCTGAGGCGCCTGCGCAATAGCGCGCGCCCGCACCGCTTTTACCAGCCGGGACCTCCCGGAGATCCGCGCTACTGCGGACGCGAGTGTGCGCCGCAGTCCCATGAGCGAGCGTCTGCGAAACAAAGCTCAGAGCCTGCTGGAGCCCGGCGGCGGAGTCCGAGACATTTTCTTGGATTGGATGCCGGAGCTAGTGTTCAGTATAACTCCCTTTCTGATTGGTTAGATTCACGTACCACCTGGAGACAGGTGCTTTGATGGGGTTGAATCCGACCTAGGAGAACAGGTTTGTTCCTCTCTCCTACTTCGCGCTTTCGTTATCATCCTGGTGAGTGCCTGAAAGTCCTTCGGCAGTTGCCTAACCCACTGCTTACCATTCCCAGTTTCCCCTAGTTACTCTGACCTGACTGTTTAGGTGGCCACAGGGAATATGGCTTTGGCAGTACCACAGTTCCGCACAAGTATAGAGAAGCTTTAGCCTGTTCCAAAGTTAACAGCTAAATTCCCAAACCGAACAGTTTTATAAGAAAGGCCTTTCAGCTTTCACAGGGAAAGTAACTTTGAAACAATCAACCCCCCCTTTTGTTCTGTTTCTGCTTTCCTCCGCCCTTTTTCGATCTTCGAAACCACTCTTCTGCTCAGCTTATCCGCACGTTCATTCTGCTGAGAATAAGGTGTTGCCAGATTCGAGACGTTCAAATAAAAGCCAATTAAAATCTTCACGTTAAAGTTGTTAGGGTTTGCCTTTTCACACAGTTGGGAAATGAGCATTTCTTTTGTTAGATGTGTGTGTGGGGGGGGGGGGGTATGTGCTCCTGCCTTTAATAGGAAAGTCAAACAGTTAAATAATGTAACTTTAAATTTACAAGCAAAAAGAGTACAGAGGTAAATTTATTTGGGTTGCTTAGGCACAAAGAGAGAATAGTATCTTTTTTCCTCTTATCTGCAGTGCCAAACATAGAACCTGGCATAGAAGTACTCACTAAATCATTGTTGGATCTAATGGGACATTTTAAGGTGCTCCAGGTTTATTGCTCGCGCTCGTTAAAATGAAAGCTCCAGGATAATATTTTCATTCTGGTTCACAACTCTATCTCCAGTAGATGCACCTCCCCCAAAAAATTGAAATTCAATGAGTTAAGAATACTAATCACATGCAATATCCAAAGGTGTTAAAGACTTAATAGTTGTAAACCCAGTACCTAGATCAGTTCTTTGCAATAGTGAACCCTAGATATCAAAATCTGAGCTTGGCCCATTGGTCTGAGCTTGAGGGTATGGTCATTACCAAGAATCTGGAAGCAGCTGGGGAGACGATTGGGACTGGATGTATTCTGTTGATTATTAGTTTGTACCTTGATAAGTTATTTCCAGTTTCAAGTCTCAAGGCTAGCCAGTGCATTGGTGAACTGGGGTACCTTAGGCTGTCAGAGCCAAAGGGATGGTAGAGGCTATCAAGCTAAATCCTTGCATCTGTCTGGCTTGAATTTGAATACTTACTCTGCCACTCAGTTATGGAAAAGTCTTAGGCATTGTCTCAACCTGTTTGAGCATTAATTTCCTCATCTGCACAATAAGGTGTTACAGTACCAATCTCTTAGATAAATGAGGTAAAGCAAGTAAGGTACTCAGCACAGTCTTTGAACATTGTAAGTTTTAGAAATGATCATTATGACCTGAAAAAAAAAATGTTGCCCAATTTGAACAATAGGGTAAGCCTGACTTCCAGGAGAATTTGTATCATATCCAATTCAGCAGAACTTACATTTTCTGGGTATTTGGGGGATGTGATTATGCATATCCTATTTTTTCACTCACTAGGGGCATAATTACTTAAATAGTAGACAAAATCGACTGCCATATAGGTGATGAACATGTAGTCCATACCTTAAACAAAGCAGTGGAGAGGAACTTTGCAAACCATACATTTTTTGAAAGTTTGTTTTGTTTTGTTTTTTGTTTTTGCTTTGTGTTGTTGTTTTTGTTTGAGTCAATGACAGATAATAACTGGCCAGTCATCAAGGAAAAGGGCTGCCTTCAACCACTGGTACTACTTGAGTGGCTGGATCAGATCCCAGAGTCCCATGTAGTCTGATTACCTCCTTTGTAAGAATCAGTGGTCAAGAACAGAGGCACAAATAACAGGTAAGGACCTTCTGGCACCAGGCTTCTGTTATTCCCCCATGTATCACTATTCAACCATATACAAATCTGGTTTCAAATGGGATTAAATAATAAATACTTACCAGATTGTGGAACAAGGAATCCAGAGGAAGGGGGGACTTCAGGGCTGGTTGAATTAACAACCAGACAATGTTAATCATGTACTGGATTTTTATACAGTGACTTCTGGTTCCTGTACTGGTAAAGATAACTACCAGTACCAAAAGGAGCCATATGATTAATTTTTCACCTCTACTGGGTGATAGAAGTGACTTTTGGGATTTTTTTTCTCTCAGAAACCTCTGGCACCATCTCCTTTAGCCATTCTGACTAGAATAGTGCCACATGCTCAAATCTAAGCTGGCAGAGAATATGCAGTTACCAGTAATTCAGTCCACACCTTGAGCACAGCAATGGACAGGAATTTCCTGAACTCTGTTTTTTTCCTGAATGGTAGGGAGGTGGAATGGATACTGAGAGTCCACTATAAAGCTCACTATACATTCATTGTAGGAATTTAATGATAACATGTAGCATCAATACAAATTCTTCATTTCTAATGTGGTTTTTAGACATAAATAATGTATTAAGAACATTCGCTTGTGTTCTTTAGCTCAGCTTTTGAAAAGGGAAATTTTACACATGAAGCTTTTGCACCCATTTTGTTTTATAGACTGAAATGAATTAGAGGCAATAGTCTGAATTCATTATTTACAAATGAATGTTACATCCCCAGAGAGCACTGACTTGGCTAAATTCACACAAATTAACCCAACTAGAGTTTTTGTCTCCATGTGTAATGTCAGATTTAGAAGTAGTCAGAGGTAGTTTCTTTTTCATTCATGAAATAGTCTCAAGATTTAGTGTTTATTAGCACAAAATATTTTTTAAATTGAATATTTTCCAAAGTTAAAGATAAAGCTCTTTGTGCAATTATTACTCCTTTAAATTCCTAATTGTGACGTATCACTCATTGTTGGCAAGAGTTAGGTCAGATGTTAGAAGTTACAGGAAAAAGGTTTCAGAGCAAAAGCCACACCCTGCCCAAGAAAAACAACTCCTGTCCACTGCTTAGCTCTAATTAAATAACCACAAAAATGAAACTAAAGAATCAAAGTTCAGTCACTAGGAGAGTATTTTAAGGTTCACTTTTTAAAAAGATATTACTGTTATGGACCAGGCTATATGGGCAATGACCAAACAGACTCTTGTTTTGCCCTGAGACTCCACATCATGTAATAAATGCTTCTCCCAGGGAAAACGCCATCTCTGTACCCATCAACAGTTGCTTAGCATAATAGCATGTTTGGAAAACACAAAATGACAATTCTTATACAATGTAAAAGTGTTTTCTCTTCGGTTCCCATTTTTCTTAGACAGTGTACCTCGTCAGAGATTGATTTTCTAGATGTTAGTAACCATTCTTTAACTTTTATACAACTAGGAACATTTTGGCCCACTCTCTTTTCTGCTTATGATTTTAGATCTCATGACATTTGTTTATGGTTTTGAATCATAGCAACACAGCCACTTATGCTTTAATATGGTTTTGGACTATAGAAGGTGTACTAAAATCCCTGGAGGGGGTCAGTGTGTAGACTTGCAGCCTACCCCTTGCCTACCAGCTGGTGGATATGGAAAGCCAACTGGTGCATAAAGTTTCTGTCTCCTGCTTTAATATTGACTCAGTGATTTATTGCAATCTCGCCTTAACTTTACTATAAAGAAAATATAATGCATGTTTTTATCTTAATATAAGAGGGGGAAGAACCTTAGGAATCATCACACATTAATGACTTTGAAAGTTCATTTAAGTAAAACAATTCACTTACCCTATTTTCATCAATGTTACATTTAAATAACCTCAATCAAGTAAGATTGATACTACACTATTTTAAAATATTTTTTAAAGTTTCCTGTATAATCTTCATTGAACTATAGGTTTTTCTGATATTTAATAAAATTGTGAAAAAAAAGCAGCAAAATTTCTTTTGAGGGTTTTCTAGGTGGAGAGCAATGTGCTCAATTTTTCAAAAGACACAAAATAAGTAAAATTCAGTTCCTACTCTCAAGGAACATCTCATCTAGAAAGGCAAATGGAGAGGACATTGCTGTGCTGCTTTTGCCTGCCACCATTTATTCCTCCATCTTCTGGTGGGTCCTCTGGAAGACTACCACCTTCATGCTAAGTCTACAGGAGTCAAACTGGGCTGGCTTTAACTCCCCACATCTCCAATCTGGACTCCTAAGGAGCCAACTGTCCTGGTTTTCCCTGAACTGAGGACTTTCCTGGGGCCTGAGACTTTTAATGTAAAACCAGAAAAGTAACAAGCAAATTGGAGTGAGCTGGTCACCTAACTCTGACCAAAGTCTGAGTTGGCTTATTAGAGCCAATTCCACTCTATAGACCATAGGAATTGATTCAGTGCTGGGGACATTCTGCAGACCCAAGTAAAAGACTCAATCCTGAAACTTTTTTGAAACAATTGAGAAAAATTATTTCAGCATAATAGTTAAATAGAACATAAGCCTGGAGCTGCTGGTGATCACCATTGTCACTGTAAAGGTAAAGTTTACAGGGGAATTAAGCCAATGTAGAAGAAAGCAGAGCCAAAAGATGGGGCCCAATATCTGATAATATTAAGCGCTTAGATCCAAGTTTCCCTTAAGCTCCATCCCTGAACTTTTCAATTTACATAATGCAATAAATTCTCCTTTTGCTTAAATGAGGTTTAGTTGAGTTTCTATCACTTAAATCTAAAAAGAGAATAAGAAAAGTAGTCCTGTGCCTGTACCATCAAGTACGGTAAATGCTATAAGACAGGCCCAAAAGAGGAAGAGACAGCAGGAGTGAGGAAACTGATCTAGGATAAGCTAGCATTTAATTTTTCATATTAGATGGTGCAGTTATTTCCTATGATTGCTGTAACAAATTACCACATACTTAGCAGCTGAAGCAACAGAATTTCTTACTTGCAGTTCTAGAGGTCAAAAGTCTAGAAGGGGTCGGCAGGGCTGTGTTCCTCTGGAGAACTAAGGAGGAATCTATTTCCTTGCCTTTGCCAGCTTCTAGAGTCCAACTATACTCCTTGGCTCATGGCTGTATCTTCAAAGCTAGAAGTGAAGCATCTTCTATTCATTCTCATTTATTCCCTCACCCTTTTCCTCTCCTTCCTGCCCACCACCCACCCTCCACTCATTCATATCTTTGAGTGACCACTAACATCTGAGGGAAGAGCATCAGCAAAGACACCAAGATGTTAAAAAGTGTGTTAATCCTTGAAAATAATTCCATTCTCCTGCAAAATAATTGTATGTGGAGAGTCCTTGGGATTGAGGCTGAAAATGTTGATTAAAACCATATCAGTTTGGCTGGGCACAGTGGCGCATGCCTATAATCCCAGTGGCTCAGGACACTGAGGCAGAAAGACCTCAAGTTCAAAGCCAGCCTCAGCAAAGGCAAGGCACTAAGCAACTCAGTGAGACCCTGTCTCTAAATAAAATAGAAAAAAAGTTCTGGGGATGTGGCTCAGTGGTCTTCCCTGAGTTCAATCCCTGGTACCAAAAAAAAAAAAAAAAAAAAAGTCAAGTTTGTGAACAGGGAAGGAATTATACTTAATTTAGTGGGTAATGAGTGTTTTTTTGCATTATAGAAATAGAAATGAGCATAACATTCTCCCTATCCTCAAAAAAATTATGATCTAATAGAAAAGAACTCTATGTAGAGAGGGACCACATTTATCCAGGTTTATGCCTGCTGTCCAACATAAATATTTTTGATGCCTCTTTTCTTTCTCAAAATTGCGTTGGTTTGGATGATAATGTATACAGTTAACCTACCTAAATGTCATAATTATCGTGATTTTTTAAAAAATTATTATCAGGTAGGATCTCTGTGTTAGGCCTAAGGAAAAGCAAGAGATATGGACAAATTTTCTGTGTTCAAGATGTTTACCATCTAGTTTTAGGGTCCAGAGATGTTTAGAAACTGACAAGGTAAGCACAAAAATCAATTGGCCAACAAATCAGCATCATAAAGTGGAAATCCAGAGAAGCAGAAAATGGATACTACAGACAAGAAAAGCTCTATGAAGAAAGGAGGCACCCCTGAAGCCTGGGGCAGCAGGGAAGGCTACGGTGAATGAGATAGACTGGCTGGCGCTAGAGCTACAAATGTGGTCAGTCTTGTGGAGATGGGGAGGCCAGGTGGCACCTAGGAAAGAGGGTAGATCTGGGATCACTTGATTATTATGTGTCAGTAGAGACAGAGAAAAATGTCACTGTACTATACAGTATTATACAGTACTTATTATACAGTAATACAGTACTATATACTGTACTATTCAGTATTTCATTGAATCCAAAGCACTCTCTGTGTTAAGAAGTTCTGTGACATGTTTTATACACCAGTAAGAAAATTTGTTTCTTATCAGCTGTAACAGACATTCTAACTTCAGAGATGTTAAAATGTGGAAAAATACATTTTAGAGTCAGTGAAATAAAATAGTATCTCTTCTCAAATTTCAAGATTCTTGCTAAAGTGGCTCATCTCTGGAATTAAACAAATTCATTTTCTTTAAATTTTATTTTTTTATTATTTTGTTTCTAATCATCTAATATCCCTATAGATTTCACCAAAGATACTCATATCTCTTTTAAACTATAGAACTGGATGGATTGAAACTAAAAAGCTTCTTCTCAGCAAAAGAAACAATCAGGTGAATAGAGAGCCTACATTTTGGGAGCAAATTTTTACCATACACACATCAGATAGAGCACTAATCTCTAGGATATATAAAGAACTCAAAAATCTAAACACCAAAAAAATAAATAACCCCATCAATAAATGGGCCAAGGAACTGAACAGACACTTGTCAGAAGAAGATATACAATCATTCAACAAATATGTGAAAAAATGTTCAATATCTCTAGCAATTTGAGAAATGCAAATCAAAAACTCTAAGATTTCATCTCACTCTGGTCAGAATGGCAGCTATTAAGAATACAAACAACAGTAAGTGTTGGCGAGGATGTGGGGGAAAAGGCACACTCATACATTGCTGGTCAGACTGTAAATTGGTGCAGCCAATATGGAAAGAAGTATGGTGATTCCTTGGAAAACTGGAAATGGTATCACCATTTGACCCAGCTATCCCACTCCTTGGTCTATATCCAAAGGACTTAAGAACAGCATGCTATAGGGACACAGCCACATCAATGTTTATAGAGGCACAATTCACAATAGCTAAACTGTGGAACCAACCTTAGATGCCCTTCAGTAGATGAATGGATAAAGAAAATGTGGAATATATATGTATACATACACACACACACACACACACACACACACACACTGGATTATTGTTCAGCATTAAAAGAGAATAAAATCATGGCATTTGCAGGTAAATGAATGGAGTTGGAGAATATAATGCTAAGTGAAGTTAGCCAATCCCAAAAAACCATGGGAGGATTAGATGAACTCTAAATAGGGCAAAGGGGTGGGAAGGGAAGGGAGGGGGCATGGGGTAGAAAAGATGGTGGAATGAGATGGACATCATTACCTTAAGTACATGTATGAAGACACAATGGTGTGACTGTATACAACCAAAGATATGAAAAAATGTGCTCTATATGTGTAATATGAATTGTAATGTGTTCTGTTGTCATATATAACAAATTACAATTTTTAAAAGTTCAAAACAAACAAAAATAAATAAACTATAGAACTACCAAAAAATGTATGTAGACTTTATTTAATAAACATTCTTCCTAACAGTATGATTAAAGGAATTCTTTTTTTTTTTTTTTTTTTAGTACTAGGGATTGAACTCAGGGGAGACCACTGAGCCACATCCCCAGCACTTTTTTGTATTTTTATTAGAGACAGGATCTCACTGAATTGCTTAGCACCTTGATTTTTGCTGAGGCTGGCTTTGATCATGATCCTCCTACCTCAGCTTCCTGAGCCTCTGGGATTACAGGTGTGCACCACCGCGTCTGGCTGGAATTCTCTTTTCCCATCAATCCCCTCTAGGGTAATACCTGAAATCTCTAGAATTAGCATATCCTTTTAATATATTTAAAGAGCTGTACATTTTAATTGGGTTGAGTTCAGATAAGAGTAATATGTTACTTAACTAATATATTTACATTCTTTAGTTTTCTGTTCCCCAAACTTGCTAAATCACAAAGTTACCTGTGGTTTCTATTTAAAAATGTCCCAGTTCCCTCCCCTGAATATTTACATCCAGGAAATCTTGTGTGGTATCTGAGAACTTCTATTTTTCACTAGAAATCTCATGATCAGGCACATTCAGCAGATACAAGCCTCAGCTTAGCAAGGGAATTGCTTAAAGTAGGGAGGGAAGTCAAGGGTAGTAACTGAAATTTGAATTTATTTAGGACCATAAAGTGCTTTTACATAAGGGTCTTATTTGGTTTTCCTAACCTCTGAGGTTCTGTGGGAATTGTCAGACCTACAGTGGATGCGGTAGCAGTGGTGAAGGGAGCCCTTTCCCCTGATGACCTGCCAGCTGCTCTCTTCACTACACATACCAGCTATGTGGAAGTCAATTTTATCTACTCTTTATAGTCATGCACCTAATGCATGAACAAACAGGATATGCATAATCATATCCTCCAAATGCAAGAAAATATAAGTTCTGCTGAATTGGATATGACATAGATTCTCCTGGAACTCAGGCTTACCATATTGTTCAACTTGAGGAACATTTGTAGGGTTGTAATGACTATAATCTCTAACACCTATCATGGTTAAATACTGTGCAGAGTACCTTACTTTCTTTACGTCATTTATCTGACAATAATCTTAAGAGGTTGATACTATAACAGGGCCCATTGTGCAGATGAGGAAATGAATGCTTGAACAGGTTGAGACAATTGCCCAAGATTGCTCAGTAACTGAGTGGCAGCTTAAGTAATCAAATTCAGGCCTGGCAGATTCTAGGATTGAACTTGATAGCCTCTACCATCCCTTCAATTCTTAATAACCCATGGATCTAAGAAGCCTGTTATGGTTTGCATATGAGGTATCCCCCAAAACTCCTGTGTTAATGCAGGAATAATCTGAGGTAAATGATTGGATTGGGAGAGCCGTCACTTAATCATTCCATCCTAGTTTGAAAGGACTTTTTTTTTTAAAAAAAAAAAATTATACCAGAGATTTCCAGGTAATTTCACATTGGCTATTTCAAACTGTTTTAGCCTAACTTTCATTGTTGAATACCTGTTCCTTCTTTACCATGAGCAAAACTGAGTCCTGCCCTATTTCTCAAATACCTGTCACAAATACAATGTATATAAATATTTTTTTATTTAATATAAGTACCTAGGTCAGTTATGTAACTGGTTTTGTTAGACATATGTAAATATCTTTGCTCCAGATATAGCAGTCTTGGGTATTGTAATTCCTTCTTCTATCCAACAAAGTAAAAAGAGACTTGCTCTGTTGGCATCATTTTTCAGAGATAAGCAGAAGACTGCTTCCATTGACATCATTTCCCTAGTACAGAATTGGTTAGCAGTAATTTAATTATGTCAATGTTTCCTGAAGAGAAAAACATACAAACAAAATGAAATGTCTTAATAACTCCTTATAGTAAAATCCCAAAGTTAAAATGATTGGGCTAGAGAGGAGCACAGAGTTGGGAGCAACTCATCCTTGCATCTGTACTAGGCCTAAGCCACTTTCTTTTTTTTTTTTTTTTTTTTTTTTTTTTTGGTACCGGGGATTGAACTCAGGGGCACTCGACCACTGGGCCACATCCCCAGCCCTTTTTTGTATTTTATTTAGAGACAGGGTCTCACTGAGTTGCGAAGTGCCTCGCTATTGCTGAGACTGGCTTTTAACTCGCGATCCTCCTGTCTCAGCCTCCCAAAGTGCTGGGATTACAGGCGTGCGCCACCGCGCCCGGCATCTAAGCCACTTTCTAACAGATTCTGCAGACCCAGAAGCAGATTAGAGAACAAGAAATTTGATAGAGCAAAGTATTAGGTAATCAAAATCTATACTCAGCCCCAACTTACAGCCTCAGGAAAAAAGGAGGTGGAGTCCTGGTCCCTTTTCCAGGAGGCGATCAAGTTCTGACTTCTCACCATTGCTGCTCTGATGATAGTGGACTCATTATCAACTCCACTCATAACCCTCAGGCCCAACTCCCCAAATTACACCCAGCATCATGGTTGTCAACCACCTTCCCATGCTTTTTTTGGGGGGAGTGGTACCAGAGATTGAAATCAGGGGCACTCGACCACTGAGCCACATCTCCAGCCCTATTTCATATTTTATTTAGAGACAGGGTCTCACTGAGTTGCTTAGCACCTCACTTTTGCTGAGTCTGGTTTTGAATTCATGATTCTCCCATCTCAGCCTCCAGAGCCACTGGGATTACAGGTGTGCACCACCACCATGCCCAGCCTTCCCATGCTTTTTAGCTACAGGTTCAGAGGTTCTTTATAGTCATTTTCTACAACTCCGAGCTTCTACTGCCTGGTCTCCAGCAGCCAGACAGAACTTTTTCAATAGGAAATCACTTCCTGTAGCTAAGCTGATCAGCCCCTACAAATGATCACTCATCATCTGTTGCCGCCTGAAGCGATGGCCGCTTGGAGCAATGAAGCCGCAGGAAGAAGTTCAGAAGCAAACTGGAAACAAACAGCTTTTTATTCTGATAACTTTTCTCTCTGGCTCTAACAACGACTAACACGCACCACACACCACCAAAAAAATGGTGCCGACCTGATCAGCAATCTCGGCTCAAGTCACTAGAGATCCTGGGCCAAGTCCCGTGAGACTACGGAAGGCGGCAATGCCCAAATCTCCATGGCCCATAGTCAACCGCAATTTAAGCCATCTCTCCATACAGGGCTCCTGCAATCATCTTCAGAATTACTCTAGACTCCCTACCTTAGCTATTGATGCCCCATATCATCTGACCCCTGAGTATTCCTCAGACCTCAGTTCCCAACTCATTGCCTCATACACATTGTGCTGGACAAACTGGCCTCCTCCTTATTTTTTATTTCTCAAGATTTGAAGTTCTTTCCTGCTTCAAAACATTTGCCCTAAGCCCACTGCTGAATCACCCTCTTCACAAACCTTGCATATCTCACTCCCATATTCCTTAAACCTCTGCTTAAGTGGAATTCATCTTGGTAAATGCGTCATACAATTGTTAATGATTTTAAATGTTTTGAAAACTAAAATTTCATGACAACAAAATTATGGGGATATAATTTGTACTAATTAATGCTCTTTTCAGGAAGAAGTACATTTAAGGCACCCGAAGATAGATGCTTATTTAAATTTTTAAAGGCATACTGGAAAAATGATATATAATTTTCAAAAGCCCATTTTTTGTTTAAAGATCCTAATTATGAATTCTGCCTAAACTATGTCATTAGGGGAGAGTTAGTGAATCCTTTCAAGTTTCTATTAATCCTCTTGTAAAATGGAAAAATCTGTTTACTATCCTCAGAATGATGTGTTACACTCACAAGGGACATGCTCAAATGACAGAATACTTTGAGAAAGTGTTGAGCAAATTGAAGGAGAGAGAAACCCTATAGCTTGGCTGCATATTTCATGCTACATTTGAATCTGTGTCTTCAGGACGGGGAACTCCCTAACAATATTACTGATCCTTTACATGACATCTTTGTTGAAGTTTGTCCCAACTTTGCTTTTCTTCCTTCTTTGATTTTTACTTTCATCTTATATCACTTAAATCCCTTCTGGAATAAGGTGAAGTTTCATTTAAATACGTTTTAAAATAGGATTCCCCATTGTGTGCTTGCATCATGCTGAAAAGACTCATTTAGATGTTCAACATCACTTTAATCTCTTTTGTTAACCTTTGCTTTTCAACCTATACTTTGAAGATGGCTGGAATCAATTTGCAAATGAAGAAGCAGAAAACATTAAAATAACTCAGGGTATGAGTTTCTCCTCCTATCACCTCTCTCCACTCCTTTCTACACCTTTCATTTTTGTCTTTTTGGCTTTCAATATGTCTAGAATGCACCTGGAAGGAATGCAAAAATATTTCTTTCCTTAGAATGGTACAGTGTACACTGATTATTTCTTAGGGTCTTTAAGTTCATGAATAACTGGAGAAAGTTAAAGCCAAGAAGGAGCTCAGAGATGATTTAATTCAACACTGCATTTTACATGTAAAAAGCTTTAATTGCCTTAGTTCTGAATCTGAGGACCTTATAAAGCTATCAGGTTAGCTGGCTCCTTTGAATGGCTTTCTGAGGCATGCTGTATATGCTCCTTGGATATTCTATAAACTTTACAAGTGGTGGAACTATCTCATAACCCAAGTATCTTCCATCCAAACACATCCTTGTTCACTTAGTGGCTAGGCACAGGCTCCATGTAGACCCTGGGTCAATTAATTGAGCACAGTTATCACCATGTGAATGCCAGGATGGTGTAGAGAGAGGTCTCACCTTGAGTAGGTGTATTAACAGATAGTTTCCTGCTCATAATCACACTGCAGAGTGTCTTGGGTGAAAATGAAAGCGGTTCCTCTTGTTTCAGAGGTGGAAGTAAACAGACTCATCAAATGTTAACGTTGAAAAGTACCTTAGAAAGTATGGAAATCCATGTCACATAGGGATGTCCAGGTGAGGAGTGGCTTGGAGAGGGGCACACTCGATCACAGCTTGAGACTGTCAGACCTGGGACCCAGGTTTCCATTTCAAGTGCTGAGTTCCTTTCTCCCCGCTTCACTTGTCTCTGCCTCTGTTTAAGCAATAGTTCAGTGTTCTGTGACAACGGTGCTGAAACATCTAATGGTGAGGACCAGAAGGAAGACTTTAAGGAATCCTCACCAATATTTAGGCTTCCCAGGAGAGTGTAGGGCAGGTTTTCTATTTCTATCCCCTGTCAGGGTAGTATTAGTCATCTTAAGGCAACTTTTAGGATCGAAGCTCTCTGAAGTTGCTTCCCAGCTGGTAGCCCTCTCTGGTCCGAGGGTCCCACCCCCACTTGTTCTACAATAGCATACATGGAGCACACTATTCAGGTGGACAGATGGAGTAGAAAAATGCCACCAGCAACATGGGTGGTCAGCTGACACTTTTACTGTGGCCAGTACCCCATGGCTGTAGAGTGTGCACAGAAAGACCTGAGAGGTCACCAGAGGCCTACGCACTTTCCCCAGCTCTCAAACAAGTGTTCTGGACCATGGACCTCTGCCACTATGCCTATGATGTCAGCTGATGTGCAGAGGTAACTGATGGCACATGTCTTTGCCACACATGTCTTTCCTGCTTGTGTGACCAGCGTATCTTAGGACATAGCTAGTTAACTGGATCTGTTCACAATGGGGAGAAAGCACCAAAGAGTTTCAGATGGCAGGAGGAAGAGTCCTGTGCTAGGGAGGTCCATCACACACTCGGGTTCCAGTGCTTAGGCCAGGATGCAAGGGCAGGAGACATGATAGCATCACAGGATCTGAGGTGCTGGGCATTTTACCAAGAAAGTAACGTGATGGACCCAGTGGTCAGATTTAGGATTTAAAATCATGTTTGGCCCCTGGAGATCCACTGTGAAAACCAGGAACAAGTTTAGACCTAGACCAAAAGCACGGTTCGTTTGGCATTGAGGTATGGAGTGCTACAAAAGAGCTTATCCAACCCCCCTTCCTAACGCCAGCTTGAGTTCTAGAGAACAAGGTAGGGGGGTCTGTCTATGGTAAAAGATGGGATGAGAGGTGGAGGACAAGGCTGACTGGGATGTGATCATAGACACCTGATGCTTGATGAGGCCTCTCCTAACAAGGGGCTGTTTCCGTTGTCCCTGTCCTCAAAACACATTGCCATTCCTCTGACCTTGAGTTACCATCCTAATGAACTAGCCTAGCCCAGTCCCTGAAATTAGACCCACATATTTATGGAACATTAAACTGGAAAGAACTGGAAGAACAGGAAGCATTTAGGAGTCACTGACCCATAGCAACCATTTGACACCTGTTTTGCCAGACAATGCCAGTGATGTTGGTGGTTACCTACAGGAAGGCAAGTGAAACCAAGTGTGTCTTGGGGAGGCCCAACGAGAAGTGTATATTCTTTCATATCACTTGTATTTCTCACATTGTGAGTTCACTTATGTATTTCTTGATTAATTTATGTATGTATGTGCTGCTGGGGATTGAACCCAGGACCTTGTGCATGATAGGCAAGCATTCTGCCACAGAACTACATCTTCAGTCCTGTTCTTGTATAATTTAAAATAAAAAAGCATAAAAATCATTTTTAAAAATCAATAAAGTAATTACTCATGAGTGACACCAGTTCACTCGTGTCCCAGTAAATTGTTGTCCCTGTGGATTGGCAGGCCAGAATGGGTATAAATCTATAGTACAGGTAAGGTAGTTCTTGCAGCTTATGCCAATGCAGATGGTGTCACCAGCCACCCTCTGCCACCACCGTGGTGCAAGCAGCCTTAGGGCAAAGTCAGGGAATTGCAAAACTCAGGACAGATTCCAGAAACTTTCCATATCTCAGTTTTCTTATCTTCAAAATAGAAGTAAGGACAATGATACCAGTCCCAACTCACTCATGGTGTTCTTGTTTGGTTTTGGTTTTGCATGGTTTTTCTTTTTCCTGGTTACTTGATATTTCTATGCAGTGCAGCTCTAACCTAGTGACTGGAGACTGAAACGAGGTAAGAAGTCAAAGATAGACAATGAATGACTGGAGCCATTTGGGATGAATTAACAAACTAATACATATTGCCTGGCCTACATCTGCCTGGCATCTTTAGAGAACTAAAAACAGGACCCAAATAAGATGATTTCCAGCAAAATAAAACTAGGGGCAACTTTTCAGAGCAGCAGAAGGATGGTCTCAGCCCTGTTTTGTATGGCCTTATTAATTTTAAATAGCCACAGGAAAACAGTGGATGTTTTTCTTGAGTTATCAGTCTCACCATCTTTGTAGAAGACTCTGAGGACAAAATGTTATGAAAAGGATCCCTATTCTGCAGTCATGTTAAAGAGGAAATGTGCAGTTTAATAATTTCCCCCTTCCCCATCTCCACAGAGATAGGACACAGATTGCCAGCTCAAAGGCCAGTGGATCCACACAGCCACCCCTAATTCATAATTTCCCTGATATAAACACAAGCATGGTCCTTGTATACTTACATAAGGCAGAATTGAAATGTGTAAAAAAGGACGTAAAATTCTTCCACTACACCACCAACCAGAAATCTTGCTCATGAGAAAGCTGTGTATGTACATTTCTAAAAACCATGTTTTGTTTTACATGGATTATCTTCTTTTTTCCATATGGCTACACCGGGAAACCAACAGCTTATACAATGTTTCACCACAGCGGTGCATAGTGGTAACCAAGCAGAATACTCTTCTTTCCAGAAAGTCCTGCTTCAAGGGACGCTGCCTTCTGGAGGCTTTCTGTCCTTTGCAGCTGCGGAGGCTCAGTTGATAAGATCGTTCCATGATATTCCTGACAGTATGTCCAGGTCATTTTCCCAGCCCTCCTCCTTGCTGGAGGCGAAACAGCCTGAACTCCAAGCAGATTTTAACGTATCAGCAAGACTCCTCCCCCGGCTACCTTCTTCACAAGTTTTGTGTTTCAATTTGTTGCTGCCCTGACTTTTAGCCTTTCTCTAAATAAAATAAACTTGGTCACTTCCTCTACTGAAATAAACTCTAAAACCTAAAACATGGGGTAGAACCTGCCCAGTAAGTTCTCCCTGTTTCAAATCATCCGTTAGACACTTCCTGCGCTCCCACCTCCACCCCACCCTGGCAGCAGGTAAAGAGAACAGCCAGTGTTGATGCCCCACACTCGATCACTGGGATCTCAAAGCTTCTCAGGGCCAGTCAGCTCTGTGCTGGCACCAGGCCCCACTCAGCAAACAAAGAACAATCAGCACATTGTTCTCAATCAAATCCACAGTGCACAGTCCTCTGGGCCAGGCACAAGCCCCCTCCACCGGCGGCGTACTTTGACTTTCTAATCATCCTGGCACTGGGCAGGGACATCTGACCCGGGGAGCAGATAGAAGGGAGAGAGGGAAGTAAAGTTGATGTTCTCAGTGCAGAGACACCTCCCGGTCCCTGACCAGGCTGGTCGAGACCTTCCATGGCCCTAATACTTGCAAATGCTGTGGTACCTCCCACTTCCCACCACCAGAACAGTAGAAGGAATGCCAACATAATTCTGATTTTTTCCCTCACACCATAATGACTTCTTCAATGCTACTTTTGGAATATCAAATATGAAGCTTTTTCTAAGAAAATATTTCGGTGTCAACCCTAAGCCCATCCTTAGTCTTCCTATGAGGTAAGCTGGCCAAGCTGACTGGATATATACATGTGTCAGAATCTGGGAAACTAGTAGTGTTTTCATTTACTAGTAGCATTTTTGTTTTAATTTGAATAAGATTCAATAAGATTAAAGTAACTCATTCCAACGAGATTTATTGTTTCTGGAAATCTGAAACTGAAATTCATTTTAATTTTTCATGAATGTATTCACCCGTCACACTTTGATAAGAACCTCTAAGAACTAGAATAAAAAGTTTCACACAAACCTGAAGAAACATTGCCTTAATATCATTTTTTAAGCAAAACGAAATTTTCTTCAGTTTCTTTGAAGATTTTTTTTAACTTTAGAAGTTAAAGTTCTGTTATGTGACATATATTCAAATCACCAAGGGAGAATTTTAAAAATAGTTGCCCAGGCCCCCCTCTCTACTCGCTCTCCAATGTTGACCAATTATCTGAGGGTAGGCCATATCACTGGCACTTTGAAAGCTCCCAGAGGATTCTAAACAGCTAGCTTTGAGGTCCCAGTAAGATGATCTGTTATGAAATCATGCAATAACTTAGTTGTCTGTGGTTTTCACTTGAATTCAACTAACAGTAAAGTTTACATTTCAGATTAACCTAGCAGAAAAAAAATAGAAAAATCATGGGTTAAATTATTGTGGTTTGGATATAAGGAGTCCCCTGAAAGCTCACATGTGAAACAACGCAAGAATATTCAGAAGGGGAATGATTACATTATGAGAGTTAATATGGATTAGTCATCTTGAATGGATTGATTGGGTGGTAATTTAGGTAGATAGGGTTTGGCTGGAGGAAGTAGGTCACTGGGGGTGTGCGTTTGGGGTTTAGGTTTTGTCCTAGTGAATGGAGCTCTCTCTGCTTCCTGAATGTCATGAACTGAGCAACGTTCCTCCACCACACTCTTCCGCCACGATGTTCTGCCTCATCTCAGGCCCAGGGCAATGGACTTGGCTGACCATGGGCTGAGCCTCTAAAATGGTGAGCCAAAATAAACTTTTCCTCCTCCAAGTTGTTCTTGTCGGGTTTTCGGTCACAGTGACACAGAACCACTAAAATGCTATCAGAGAGTTAGAATTTCAGGCATTTCTAGGTAAAAGATGTCAACATGTGTTGAATCTTACCATGAGGAGGTTTCATTTAGGGGCCTTGGGAATCATGGGAATGGAATGGAGAAATTCAGGTTTTAGAGTGTTTCTCCTGTACTTTTAACCACTCCAGATGCCACTGACAGCCTCAGTCCATGTCCATATGTGTTTTCAGCCAGCAAAAGCCATTATCCCCTGGACTGTGCCATGATTGCTTTCAGTACTTTTCAACCACTCCAGTAAGCCCCCTCGACCCCTCAGTCCCTGTCCATGCTGTGTTTTCAGCCACCAAAAGCCATTATCGCCCTGGAACTGTGCCAATGATAGCTTTCAGTCTGCCTAGAGCACTTGTTTTTTTTCTTTCTCAGCACAGGTGGAAGACAGCATAGTGCTGCTGTTACCTCTCCAATTGTCTATCAAAAGTACCCCTCCCCCCCAGGCCAAGGTCAGTGCTCTAGATATAGGGAGAAATGTCCCCTCATTGTTATTTTTTTTAAGCATTTTCTTATGAAATTTTTCAAGTCTACAGAAAAGCCAATGAATACATATATGCCCACCATTTAAATTCCACAATTAACATTTACTGTGTTTGTTTTATCTACCTAGCTAGCTCTCCATCCATCAGTTTACATTATTTTTTTAACGTATTTTGATGCCCATTATAGAAATGAGTACACTTCATCTCTAAACATTTTAGCAGCATGTCATTAATGACAGTTCAGGATTTGTTTAGAGTTCTTTTTCTTGTTAACTAAAATTTGTAAAGAATGAAATATATACATCTTAAATGTTATATTTGTTGAGTTTTGACAAATGGTAACCCATGGGTCTGTCAAGATAAAGAATATTCCATTATGCCACAAGTTTCCCCCATGACCCTTCTAAGCAATCTTGTCTACCTGTGTCCCCATACAGCTCTGTTAGGACTTTTCTGAAATTACAGATTTCTTTTGCCTTCTATAGCTTCACATAAAAATATAATCACATATATTTTGTCTCTGCTTGTTTCCTTCCACATAAAACATTTGAGGTTTATCCATGTTGCTGTGTATCAGTAGTTAATACTTTTTATAAGGAGCCTTTAGTCTTCAAGGTAGGACAACTTGCAGTCATCCTAGGCCATAGTACTTCTCTCTCTCAGATCACTCATGTAATAGAAGTCAGCAGCCATGATATAAGAACACTCAAGCAGCACTGTGGAGATGATTACCTGGCAAGAATCTGAGATCTTCTGCAAACAGCAATATGATAACGTCATCCTGGAAGCAGATTCTGCAGCCCCAGGGGAACCTAGATGTAGCCCTACCCTACATAACTGCAAACTCATGAGAGAACCTGAGCCAACCTTACAAAGCACAGAAGCAGGAGCCAGTATTGTGTGCTATAGATAGACCACAGCTCATTTATGCACTTACCAGTAATAGATATCTGTCCTATTTTAATTTGGGGGCTAGTATAAAGAAAGATGTCATGAACATTCTCATACAGGTCTTTTTGTGGACTAGTGATTTTATTTTTGTTTGGTAAATACCTAGGAGAGTGGGGCTGGTGTCATGGCCCAGTGGTAAAGCGCTTGCCTAGCATGTGTGAAGCACTGGGTTCAATTCTCAGCACCACATACAAATAAATGAATAAAATAAAAGGTCCATCAACATCGAAAAAAAAAAAAAAAAAAAACAACCTAGGAGAGAAACTGCTAGACCTAGGGCAGGTATTTGTTAATTAAAAAAAAAAAAAAAAAAAAAAAGGAAGACCAAAACCCTACCAGATCTTTTCACAAGGTAGTTCCACCATTTTACATCCCCATCAACAGTTTATGAGAATCTAGGCACTCAAACGTCCTTACCAAGACTTGCTGCTATCAGTCTTAAATATTAGCCCTATTGGTGGGTGTGTGGCAGGATCTTACTGTCATTTTCATTTTCATTTTCCTTCAAAATTTCTATTACATGAGAGCACCTGTGGTATGGAAACTATTGTACGAAGTATATAAAGGTCTTATTACTCAGAGTGTGGTTTATGTATTAGTAGTATTAGCATTTTCTGGGCACAGATGATAAATGCAGATTCCCAGGCCCCACCCCAGATTTGCTGGTGATAAAGTTTCATGGGAACTTTTTACCTTAGGAAATAAGATGAAGCAGGGCATATATATTTGAAGCTAGTTTGTAGATTGACTTTAGGGGGAAATATCATTAAGAAGAGAAAAATAAACAAAGAAACCATAGAAGGGTTGTAAAGGATTTTTGAAATTGACATTATTAAAAAATACTTATCCTGTTTTTTTTAAACAAGCCTAAGATGACATCACTAGAAATTGATAATAGTTTGCCCTAGGAAATTGAGGTAAAAAGTGAAGAATGAAACACTGTGGGTCTCCAAACTTGGGTTCAGTCCTGGCTTCTTTGTTTACTGTCTGTCTGAACTTGGGTGACTTCCTTTATGTGAAACAACATTTCATTTCCTTAGGTATAAAATTGAAAAATTGATTCCTTTAGACAGATCCTGTGATGATTGAATGTTCCTCATGAGCTACTTTTCCTTTTTTTTAAATTCCTTTGGTACCAGGAACTGAACTCAGGGGTGCTTAACCATTGAGCCACATCCCCAGCCCTTTATATATTTTCTTTATAGACATGGTCTCACTAAGTTTCTTAGGGTCTCGCTAAGTTGCTGAGGCTGGCTTTGAACTTGCGATCTTCCTCCTTTATCCTCCCAAGTCGCTGGGATTACAAGTGTGTACCTCCGGGTCCAGCTCATTTTCCCTTTTATTTTAAAACGTAAGAGGCATAACCTCAGATCTGTTAGAATGCCTGTCTTCAAAAATACAAAATAAAAAGTGATGACAAGGATGTGGAGAAAAGAGAACCCTTGCACATCATTGGTAGAAATGTGAATTAGTGTAGCCATCATGGAAAGCAATATGGAGTTTCCTCAAAAAAAATTTAAAAACTACTATGTGATCTAGCAATCCCATTACTGGATGTATATTCAAAGGTTATGAAATAAGTATGCCAAAGAAATATCTGCACTCACACTATCATTGCAGCATTATTCACAGTAGCCAAGATATAAAATCTACCCGTTCCTCAAGACAGGGATGCCCCCTCTCACCACTGCTATTTAACATAGTACTGGAAACTCTGGCAAGAGCAATTAGACAGACGAAAGAAATTAAAGGGATCCAGATAGGAAAAGAAGAGCTCAAATTAGCACTATTTGCTGATGACATGATAATCTACCTAGAAGACCCAAAAAACTCTACCAGAAAACTTTTACAACTAGTAAATGAATTTGGCAAAGTAGCAGGATACAAAATCAATACCCATAAGTCAAAGGCATTTTTGTACATCAGTGACAAAGCCTCTGAAAGGGAAATGATGAAAACTACGCCATTTACAATAGCATCAAAAAAAATAAAATACCTGGGAATCAACTTAACGAAAGAGGTGAAAGAGCTCTATAAGGAAAATTATAGAACACTAAAGAAAGAAATCATAGAAGAACTCAGAAGATGGAAAGACCTACCTTGCTCTTGGATAGGTAGAATCAATATTGTCAAAATGTCCATACTACCAAAAACATTATACGGATTTAATGCAATTCCAATCAAAATCCCAATGTCATTCTTCAAAGAAATAGAAAAAGCAGTCATGAAATTCATCTGGAGAAATAAGAGACCCAGAATAGCCAAAGCAATCCTGAGCAAGAAAAGTGAAGCAGGGGGCATCACCATACTGGACTTTAAATTATACTATAGAGCAATAGTAACAAAAACAGCATGGTATTGGCACCAAAACAGACTGGTGGACCAATGGTACAGAATTGAGGACACAGACACTAATACATATAATTTCAGCTATCTTATATTAGACAAAGGTGCCAAAAATGTACAGTGGAGAAAGGATAGCCTCTTCAACAAATGGTGCTGGGAAAACTGGAAATCCATACGCAACAAAATGAAATTAAACCCTTGTCTCTCACCATGCACAAAATTCAATTCAAAGTGGATCAAGGACCTAGGAATTAGACCAGAGACAATACGCCTAATAGAAGAAAAAGTAAGCTCCAATTTCCAACATGTCGGATTAGGCCCCAAGTTCCTTAATAAGAATCCTGTAGCACAAGAACTATTACCAAGAATTAATGAATGGGATAGATTTAAACTGAAAAGCTTCTTCTCAGCAAAAGAAACAATCAGTGAGGTGAATAGAGAGCCAACTAATTGGGAACAAATATTTAATACATGCACATCAGATAGAGCACTAATTTCTAGAATGTATATAGAACTAAAAAAACTTAACACCAAAAAAGCAAATAACCCAATCAATAAATGGGCTAAGGAATTGAAAAGACACTTCTCAGAAGAAGATACACAATTAATCAACAAATACATGAAAAAATGCTCAACATCACTGGCAATTAGAGAAATGCAAATCAAAACTACTCTAAGATTTCATTTCACTCCAGTCAGAATGGCAGCTATCAAGAACACAAACAACAATAAATGTTGGAGAGGATGTGGGGAAAAAGGCACACTCATACATTGCTGGTGGGACTGCAAAATGGTGCAACCGCTATGGAAAGCAGTATGGAGATTTCTTGGGAAAATGGGAATGGAACCACCCTATGACCCAGCCATCCCACTCCTGGGTCTGTTCCCAAAAGACTTAAAAACAGCATATTACAGTGACACAGCCACTTCAATGTTTATAGCAGCACAATTCACAATAGCTAGGTTATGGAACCAACCTAGATGCCCCTCAGTAGATGAGTGGATAAAGAAAATATGGTATATATACAAAATGGAATTTTACTCAGCAATAAGAGAGAATAAAAATAATGGCATTTGCAGGTAAATGGATGAAGTTGGAGAATATAATGCTAAGTGAAATTAGTCAATCTCAAAAATCCAAGTACCGAATGTTTTCTCTGATATAAGGAGGCTGGTTCACAGAGTTGTTGGAAGGGGGTACATAGGATCAGAGGAACACTAGAATGGTCAACGGAAAGGGAGGGGAGGGAGGGAGTAAGGGGGGGGTTGGAAAAAAAAATTGGTGGTTGAATGAGATGGATATCATTATCCTAAATGCATGATTGAAGATCTGAATGGTACTTATATACTTTGTATACAAGCAGTTGTATGTAAAAAGATACTATACTTGTGCATGATGAATAAGTAAATAAATAATAAAAAAATTAAAAAATTTAAAAAAATAAATAAATAAAAAAATAAAATCTACCCGTTCCATCAAGAGATGAATGGATTAAGACACTTTGCATGTATACACAACGGAATACTATTCAGCTTTTAAAAAGGAAATCCTGCCTTTTGCAACAACTTGGATGAACCTGAAGAGCATTATGCTAAGTGAAATAAGATGGGCACAGAAAGACAAATATCACCTGATCTCACTTTTGTATTGTTAAAAAGTTGAACAGAGAGCAGCGGTTTGAAGAGATGCTGGTCAAAGGATACAGAATTTCAGTTAGAAAGGAGATATAAGTTCAGGAAATTCATTGTACACCATGGTGACCATAGTTAATAATAATGATATGTTATGTATACAAAATTATCTAGAGAATAGATAGGATAGACATATGAGGTAATGCATGTGCTAAGTGGCTTGATTTGGCCATTCCACAATAGATACACGTATCAAAGTTCCATGTCAGGCACCATAAGTACATGCAACTTTGCTTGTTAATCTTAAAAAAATGAAAATTAAATGTAAGAGATGTTATATGAACTCCAAGGGATAAGAAAAAGGGAAAAATAAGCCTTTCCCCTTTAAGAAATTAAAGTGACACAGATAAAATATTTTTAACATAGTTTTAGAATTCTAGGCACCTATCCTCAAAGCAGAATAATTGAGAAATGAAAAACAAACAAACAAACAAAACCACAAAACAAAACAAAAAGACCATCAGTACAGCACGAATCTGTGAATTTCAACATTTAACTAGCTCTAGCTGACGCCTAAGGAAAACAGCGCTGAGAATGGGCAACAGTGCCCCCTGGTGGACCACGAATGCAGAAACATTCAGGTTTACAGTCCTGAAGGTAATATTGAATTTGATGGTATCTTGCATGCTATAAGGGTTTGCCTTTGATTTTAACAAAAGGTCATTATGATTCTTGCCTAATTATAAGCATTTTGTATTTTCCTGATTCTACAGAACTACTTCTATGAAACAAATGTTAACTTTTTTGTTTTTGTTTTTGTACTGGGGATTGAACTCAGGGGCACTTGACCACTGGGCCACATCCCCAGCCCTTTTTTATATTTTATTAGAGACAGGGTCTCACTGAGTTGCTAAGTGCCTCGCCATTGCTGAGGCTGGCTTTGAACTTGTGATCCTTCCTCAGCCTCCCAAGTGCTGGGATTACAGGCTTGCACCACCGTGCCCAGCTGATGGCAGCAAACTTTTAACAGTCTAAGTCCATTTTCAGCTGTGAGAGGACCTAGGACTTAATTTTAGTGCTACAAGTACCATGAAAGCATCTTGAGCCCAGGCTTTCATATTATTAAGACGGATTCATTAATACCCAACTTACTGTGAGCACACTGTGAAAATCATTTTTTAAAAATACTGTCAAGTAAATGTTTTTCTTGTTTGTTTGTTTTGTTTGTTTGTTTGTTGTGGTACCGGGGATTGAACTCAGGGGCACTTGACCACTGGGTCACATCCCCAGCCCTTTTTTGTATTTTATTTAGAGACAGGGTCTCACTGAGTTGCTAAGTGCCTCGCCATTGCTGAGGCTGGCTTTGAACTCGCGATCCTCCTGCCTCAGCCTCCCAAAGTGCTGGGATTACAGGCGTGTGCCACCGTGCCCGGCCAAGTAAATGTTTTTTGAAGATTGAAATTACTGCAAAATGGAAATGCTATTATGATTTAGAATAGGTATTGGGGTTTTGAAAGAAAATAACTCCCCAAATGCATAATTGCAATATGAAGTAGGACAAAGTTTCATTAATATACTAATATGTTGTGATTACTTACGTTACTTCTATATTGTGTTTTGTTCCTCCAGAATCTCTTCATTCTAAACTCCCAAATGAATATAACTTACCCATGAGAAACTAAAACTGAACATGCCCATATAATCTGCCAGGTCTCAAGGCTTTACACAGTTTTTCAATTACTCTTTTCACCAAAGCTTTGAGGAAGGTACCTCCTTTTTACAAATAAGGAAACTAAGACTTGGGAAGTTGAGAGGACCTTGCCCAAGATCCCCCCAGGAGGGATGTGGCACAGTCTACATGTAAGCCCAAGTTCATTGGCACCAAAGTTTCCCCTCCCCCACTTCTCATGTCACTAAAACAACATGCAGTTCATTCTCCTTCCATCCTCATGGTTTTTATTAAACAAGGAACACCTCAATAATCCCTGAAGCCTTTTTAAGGTTTCTATCCCATGATTCCATAATTTGTCCTCTCTCTTCCCCCTTAGTTTGCCCACTTCACTCCCAAAAGTAAAGCAGAATCGAATAGGAAGTTAAGTATGTGCACATCAATTGAGTATACTATCTGCTAAAAGGGAAATTTAGAGGAAAATCTTTCATCACCTTAACACACCATGCAAAACATTAAGCAAGCCCCTTACTGCTGTATTAATTGCCTCTATTCTCTTCAGAGCCACAGGTCACAACCTGGGCAATGCACAGAGGTAAGGACAATGAAAGAGTTTCCCATTTATTGCCAGATTTGTTGAACCAATCTCTGATTTAGCTTTAAATTTGAGTTTTTAAAAATTTATTTTGCTAAATAATAAAGATATCTTTATGACTTCTAAATCTGCAATTGTATCAGCTAATATTTAAGTATTTACTATTTGAAAAATATTTTCTGGCCTTGTAAAATATACTTAAATTTCACATATATCATGTTAAGTTTTCTTTTTAAAATATAAGGATATATATGATTCCAATTTAGCAATACGTAAACTATATATGTGCATATACATGTACATACAAATATATAAAAAGGATAAGGAAATGTTAACATAATTACCTTTGGGTAGTAGAATTGCAGGTGGTTTTTCTTTTTACATTGAGCATGAACTATCTGTGTAATCAGAAAAAACATCTTAATATAAGATTTGAGCTTAGACTGTTAAATATAAAAATACATACATCTTAGATATACAACAGGAACCCAAGAAACCCAAAATGACATAAAATCACGTATCAATAATGGGGACATGTTCCAAGAAATGCATCTATGCTTGACAGAAGAGGGTCCTATTTGTCTCCTCCTCACTGTAATGTTCTCCTCTTTCTTATTTCCTTTCTTCATCTTCTCTGAGTAATAAAATATCATTGATGACTTTCACTCCCTCCTCTAGGACCTTCCATATATATATATGTATTCATTCTACAACAGCGCTGAGGTGGGCCCATCGATGTAGGTATGTGTGACTGTTTGAAATTTGGGAAGAAAGAAAGTGTAGTAAAATTTGGGGGTCTTAGGCAAGAAAATATGTGTGGAGCGATATCTACAGTAGCTGATGTTGGAGAGTCAGAATCATGAAGAATGACATTCAGAAGGTGGGAACAGCTAATCAAGGTTGTGTAAGTGAAGGACACATAGCAAAAGCGGCTGGGAGTGGAATGTTGATTGCACTGGAGGAGAGAATGTCAGGGGAAGTAGATGGAGAGGGACATGTATAGGGACCACAGTGACCCAGCAGACCCACGGTACTCGGGGGCTCATACAAGTATCCTCCCTGTGCCCAAACTGAAATGTGGGCTTCAGTGTTATAATGGGCCAGTAGACAAACACCAGCCACTGGAAATGGTTTTCTCTGAGCATGTATCTCTGTCTTCAATTCAGCTGGAATTTAAATGCTTGTGGAATTGAACTGTTTCCTTCATTTTTTGTCTACTCATCCTCAATGTTATCCTATGAGCATAAAATTCAGCACCGTGGTCCTGGCATTCAAGGCCATCCATAGCCTAACCATGTACGGTCATCTTGTCTAGTTTCCCCCAACAATCTGCATTCTCCCTTGAAGTTAGGTGTCAGCCCGTATCACAGTGAATTCTCAGTTCTGCTTTTATCTACTCCACTTATCCAGGTCTAACCTACCACCTACGACACTTCTGACGCTACTCCTCATCCTCAGCCTCGGGTGTCCTTTCCCTCTTACAAAAATTATGATCCCAAGATCAGTCAACTTATATGTCAATGAACTAATACTTCATTTTGTCAATTAACTTCTCTTGCTTGAGCATTGTATTTTATATTCAATCAGATTTTAAACTGTTGAGGTTTTAGGGTGGATTTACAGCTTTTTATAATCTTTATATTCTCAGATATAACATATTTAGATGCATCCAGAATGTTTGCATATTCCTCAAAAAAAAAAAAAAAAAAACAGAAGGATTTATATTGCTATCTGAGGGATAAATTCTAATAACAGTTTGGCAGTACCAATCGAGAGCATCCAGCCATAGCAACAAGCTTGTTACCGGCATTGTTTAAGTAAATCCTTCAACATCATAAACTGTTACTATTGTTTTACATATAGGACAACTGAGGATTAGTAGAGAAAACAAGAGTTGAGAAATAGATCTTCCTTGGAGAGTGGGAAATAAATTTTGACCATTAGCCACTCATTTCTTTGGTTAGATTTTGCTTTCTTTAAAATGAAAATATTGCTAAGTGTCCATTTAAGCTACTTCCCTCATGAAATTTTTGGATGTAAGTAAATTTTTTTAAATTAGAAACTGAAAAAAAAAATGAAATTTTTGTGTTTGGGTGACATATGGATAGACCCAGCTTCAGAGAAACAGGTGAGAAAGAAAGCCATGACACTGACATTTAAGGCATATTTATACAAGTATGTGAGGAATGGAGAGGGCAGATGGTGCCTGAGCTGCATTGCTGCTGTGTGATGCCCTGAACACTGTTGAAGGTGGGTACCTACTGGCACTGGAGGTCAGGATATTGCTGGCACTGTGAGCTCAGTGCAGGATCCTGGCTGCCTGGCTGGTCCAGCCTGCCAGTGCTCCAGGCAATATTGGGTTGGTTTCAATTCCCCTAACTTAGTGACAGTAACTGTTCTAGAGGAAGAGGTCTTGGGCAGCTGTTAAATGGGCCTTTCCTTGCCCATGGGCTATAGAAGTGATCCTTTTGCCCAACTATTAGAAAGAATTGTTAGAAACCATATACCTCTTGGTATAGTTTTGAGTTGACATAATTATATGAAATATATTGGTATGTACCCTTTATGTCTATATGTCTGTCATCTTTCACAGCATCATGTCTAAGATTCATCCATTTCATTACAGATGTCAGGATTCCATTCCTTTGTTATTGTCAAATAATGCTCATTATATGAATATATCACAGTTTGTTTATCCATTCTTCTCTTGCTGGAAGTTCCAACTTTTTTGAGATTACGAATCAAGTAAACATAAGCATTCTTTTTTTAATATTTATTTATTTACTTTAGTTGTACACAATGCAATGCATTTATGTTTACGTGGTGCTGAGGATTGAACCCGGGCCGCGCACGTGCAAGGCGAGCGCTCTGGCGCTGAGCCACAACCCCAGCCCAAGCATTCTTATATAATCCTTTTTTGCTGACATTTTTCGCTTGGATAAATCCTTAAGGCTTGTGGAAATGATTGAGTCATGGGGTAAGTATATGTTTACTTTTATAAGAAACTAGCAAAATAATTTTACAAAGTGATTGTACCATTTTATACTCATATGACTAATGTGAGAGAGTTCTGGTTGTGCTACCTCTTCACCAATACTTGGTATTGTCAATCTTAATTTTAGCTGTACTAGTGGTTTGAAGTGATCTCATTTAATTGTATTTCCATGATGGCTAATAATTTTGAGCTCTCTTTCATGATATTGTGCATTGTTTTATGATAAAATATCTATTTAAGTTTTTGCTGATTTTTTAAAATAGAAAATATAACAGTATATTTAGCTCAATCTTATAATTATATGTTAATAGAGTACTAAAATTAAAAGACAAAGATTGGCAATTTGTATAGAAAACATGACTGTTAATGTTTATTTACAAGGACATAAAAAGTTGAAAATAAAAACATGGAAAATATGTACATAACACTAATCAAAAGAAAGCTGACAGCAGGGAAAGGCAAAGGTACTAAAAGAGGTAAAACAAAATATTCTCTGTTGAAAAATCAGTCCCTCTCCCAAAATAATATAAAAGTTCTAGATTTATGTGAACCTAATAATATAGCTTCAAAAATATACAAAAGAATAATTTAAAGAACTGAAATATGAATTAGACAAATTCATGACTGTGAGGAAGATTTTAACTTTCCTTTTCAGTAACTAATAGAATAAGCAGATGAAAATCAATGTTAATATAAAAGAATTGAATAATAAAAATGAATAAGCACAACCTAGTTATAATCTATAGACCTCTATACCCAATACTTTTCAAGTGCATATGGGAGTATTTCCAAAGTTGGTCATATGCTGAACCATAAAGCAAGTCTATTTCAATAAAGTCAATAAAGACTATGTTTTCTGGCCACAGTGTAAATGAGCTAAAAAATAAACAAAAAAGAGGATAACCAGAAAACTTTCAACTGTTTAGAAATTAATCAGTATGTTTCTAAATAATCTACGAGTAAGGGTAGAGAAACATCTCCACAGAAAGTAGGAAGTATTTCAAATTGAATGATAATCAAAACATATCAAAATGGGTGGCAGGTGGACAAATCTGTACTTGAGGAAAATTCATAGTCTTTTCAAATTTACAAATTATTGTATAGATTCAGTATCACACAATGAATTAATATCTGCTTCTCCAGGTATGAGAGCTTAAAAGACAAGACAATATAGCATACATTTATGTTGCTTTCACAGCTAATTATTTTAGACCATCAAAGTACAGGGTAATCAAAGTAACGCCTCTGAATGTGGCCAGTACACAGTGCATTCCACCTCTGAGAGTATAAGTGTTGACATTTTTTTTTTCAATACTTACAAGCTAGAATTGGGCTTCAGTTTTTGGACTTGCTGTGATTTAAATCTTGCCAAAGCCACAGATTCTGCAGCCAATGTCTTTCGATGTACAAAGTTGCCTCCTCGTACTCATCAGTAAAAGCCCAAAATTCATAGTCTTAAATGCATATATTTAAAAGAAGAAAAACCCAAAACTAATGACTGAGGTATCCATCACAATGTCTTAAGATTTTAAAAAACCATCAAAATAAAAACAAAGAAAGGATAAGAAAATAAAGAGCAGAAATTAATAAAATTGCAAAGAAATGTACAATAGATATTATTAATAAAGCAAAAAATTCTCTTTTAAAAAGAGAAATAAATTTGATAAATCCCTAATATGGGACTGATTGAAATAGAAGGAAAAGGCAAAAATCATTAAAAAATAGAAGTCTTGGAAAAAAGATACTGCCTCAGATACTAAAAGCAGCACATATACTATCTTAATTTGGTTCCATATAGAGACAGTGCTATTGTGAAGAAAGTGGGATTATTATCTCAAACCAGCATAGTCAGTTATGTTTTTGGTGGCAAATTTAGCAAATCGGCATTTCAGTTTCCAAACATGTATTTTTTAAAATACATAATTATTTAATGTGGTCCAGCTGTATAATATTAGCCAAACCCTAAGTGAACTAAGCAAATTAAATCTTTGTACATGCAAAACAAAAAACCAGACATTGGCTCCAAAGCCATCCCTACAGGAGTTTATAATGAAGCATAATGTAGTAAGGAAGTAACACTTATACAGAAAATGGAGAACAGGAACTGGACCAGGAGTGAAAGGGCATGAATTGTAGATACATCTCCTCCATTTTCTTTATCTTTTCAGCATATGTTTAGTAAGCATCTATTATGTGTCAGATATCTGTTTGACTTTAGATACATAGTGATAGGCAAATAAATAATGTGCCTGTTCCCATGGAACTTAAGTGTCCAGTGGAGGATACAGATATCAAACAATCACCAAAATTCATTCAACAGATATGACATGAGCCAGGCATCGTTTTAAGTGCTTGAAATAATGATGAGAATGCAGATCAAAGACTGTGCCCATGTGGGTTTTATGTTCTAAATGGAGGAGATAGAGAATAAACTTTAGATATTAAATAAATAAAGTATATATCTTTTTTTCTTTTTTTGGTACCGGAAATTGAACTCAGGGGGACTCAACCGCTAAGCCACATCCCCAACCCTATTTTGTATTTTATTTTTAGAGACAGGGTCTCAGTTGCTTAGCTCATCGCCATTGCTGAGGCTGGCTTTGAACTCGTGATCCTCCTGTCTCAGCCTCTCAAGCCGCTGGGATTACAGGGTGTGTGCCACCTCGTCTGGCCTAAAGTAAATGTCTTACTAGAAGGTGGTAGGTGGAAGAAAAGGCAGGGTAAGGGTTTTCAGTAACGGGGAGGGGTGGGGACGAGAGCTGGGATGGGTGGATTGTCATTGTTAACGGGATGGTCTCACTGAGAAGTGGATTTATAAGCAAAAACTTACGAAAGTTGGAGGAACTGAGTCTACAGATATCCAGGCTAAATGTATTCCAAGTAAAGAACAGCCAATGTAAAAGCTCCTCAAATGGGAGCGTTCTAGAGTGTTCCAGACATAGCAACAAGGCCAGATTGTCTAAAGTAGGCTAAGCAAGGGGCAGAAAAGCAGGTGTGGGGGAACCACTATAAATGACGTAGGACCCTGTGGGCCTTTGTAAGGACTTTGGCTTTTACTGAGAGAAATGAGGAACCACAGCAGATATTAAGCAGAAAGTGATATGGCTTGTTTCATATTATGACCTGTGATTGTCAATCATAATAAGTGTGTTCAGAGATGGCGTGACAGGCAAACCTGATTTATACACTATGTGATCTTGGGCCTAAATTTAACCCGCCTCATACTGCCTCACTGGGTCATCGTGAGACTCCTATAACATGCTATACACATATGCACACATTACTGAATGTGACCCTTTGGTCAAAATATTGAATGACACATGCAAAATGACAAAACATAGTTTGACATGTGCTAAGTGTTTTAGCATCAGGCCTGCATGTTCAAAAGGAAAAAAAATCAACCCCTCCCCCCCCCAAAAGAAGTGAAACTTTGTTCTTGGGAGGCCAAAAAAAAAAAAAAATCTTACTTTCCAGGGGCAGGGGGAGACAGGGTGTGATCATGAGAATGATGGGGAAACATTAAATTAAAGGAGTGCATAACAGAAAGCTCACCAAGCCAGTTTGAGTTTTAAAAACCACAGTTGAATTCAGTTCCGCTGTCAACTCTCTGTGAACTTGGACCAGGTACTTCCCCTTCCTGAGTTCTGGGCTTTTCACATGGGCAATACAATGTTCAACTGAATGAGCTGTTAGGTTATTTTCAGATCTAAAATCATGAGGAAAATTTGTGCTGTGGCCATTCAGTTATAAATGTCTGATTATGAAACCAAAGGTTATTTATCAGATATTTTTACCTATTAAAAATCCCTTTTCAGTAGCATAAAGGGCTAGTGTTGATAGCCATTAAAATATGTTTCTGGCCTCTTTCCCCTTGCACATTCTTTAATCTGTCTCAAAAGCTGCTCAAGTTCCCTTCAGAACATTGCTTGATTCAATACTGGTACCCGAGAGTAAATATAACGTAGTGTTGCCAATAAGACACCATCAACTGTTTTGAAGCCTGTCAACCAGAATAGCAATGCATCTCCATTTTACATGATTTCTAGGCATTAGAGTCCCTTTGCAACCATCTGAGCTGTCACTGCAAAAAAAAAGAGATGTAGATGGCATGGTGAAGGGAAGCAGGCATTGACAGAACAGAGAGCACCACATTAAAACCAAAGAGCACATGGCCACAGCGCCTGCAGAGGAGAGCTGCTGGCTGGTCTTGCACATACCGGTCTTTACTGCTTATTTCAAACCGGGGACAATTGCACTTGCACTAAAAAAACCTTAAATAGTGCCGGGCACGGTGGCGCACACCTGTAATCCCAGCACTTTGGGAGGCTGAGGCAGGAGGATCGTGAGTTCAAAGCCAGCCTCAGCAATGGTGAGGCACTTAGCAACTCAGTGAGACCCTGTCTCTAAATAAAATACAAAAAAGGGCTGGGGATGTGACCCAGTGGTCAAGTGCCCCTGAGTTCAATCCCCGGTACCACACACACACACACACAAAAAAAAACCTTAAATAGTTTGTTTGTTTGTTTCTTTGTTTCCTGTGGCTGTTAAAGTTTTAGTTTCTCTTCGTGGTCCCCCAACTACATCTAAAATCTCCTAAGAACAAAGACTGCATCTTCGACTTCTTTTCTCTAGTTCTCAATTCAGTATCCTGTGCTGCAGAAGAGGATCTTAGTGGATGTTATGTTGACTATGATGCCCACAAAGATTGAAGAGGGAAAAATAAAAATCAAAGCCATAAAACTTTTGAGTCTCATTTGAGTGGTCTGTACTGATATGCCCATAGACCAGAACATTTATCTTCTTTTCCTTCTGCCATTAAAGCGCCTAGTGGTGTTTCCAGATAAGAAATGTGAATGGAATTCATTATCTAACAGGGACATGTATAACCCAGTCATTGTAGTTTCCCAATTCACAAAAATTGATTTGTGTAATGGATTTGGCTGTGGATAGATGGGTTACTATTGGGGAGGACTATGGATCTCCACTGAATTTCAGGGACTTCTTCAATGTTGTCAGTGCTGGGAGGAAATTGGAGGAGGGAACTCCATTAGTGACAAAAGGCTAAATATTCAGAATTTTAGGTTACGCTGGGATAATAATGCAATTTGACCTCTGGTGTATCCAGAGAATCTTGGAGTTACTGGCAGTAAGGAAAATCCCAGAGTCTTGATGACAATATCTTTAGGAGTGAAGGAGTTAACCGAGTGTGTAAACTTTTATCTCCTATCCAGTGGACTTGCGGTTTGGTTATTAAAGCCTCAGGTAAATGATTGTTAGAGGCCTGTCATTGAGAGCTGTGGCTGGTTGCTGCGTTTCAAAAGCCCACTGATTCCTCTGCAAGACAGTGCAGCATCTTCTAGCCCTTTACTCATTTCAGATCTCTTCAGGTTGCCTGCAGAAGGAACTAGCAGATCCACAAACATGAATGATGAAGACTACAGCAACATCTATGACACAATCCAGAAAGACAGGCTATATGAGGTTCCAGAAGGTGATGAAGGTCCTTTTTATGATGCTGTCCGGGAAAATGTCAGACCAGAAAACACCTTGTATGCCAATGGGCTACAAAACCACGAATATGATTCTGTGTCAGTCTATGCTGTTAGGGACGAAGAGAACTGCTTGGCCTCTTCCCAAGCAGATGCAGAAGGCTACCTCCTGCCAGATGAGGTGTGTCCTGAGGTCCAGGATCCTCTACCAGCAGACTCCCAGGAGGACAGAGACATCTCAGTGGAAGAATTCCATTCACCATCCCAGGACCAACGGTGCTGCCCAGAGGAGCCACAGGAAAATGGAAGCAAGACAAAGGAAGACCTGCCCTCTCCTGCAAGCTTCACCGTCCGGCGCTGCCTGTCCTTCTCCACCAGCAAGGACTCCCCCACCTCCTATTCTGAAACTGATGATTTGGAACAAAATCAAACAGTTTCCATGAACCCCGAGATTTTCCTGTTCGTGAAGGTAAGAGCTGCCTCTGCAGGCACTTGCACACATAGGTGACATCGTTGGTGTTTTAGTTTGCTTTGAGTGACCAGGGAGCTGTGCATGGTGCCACGGTCCTGGTCTCCCATATATATATGGGGAGACCAGAATAAAGACCACAAGAATAAATCTGATTAAATCAGTCACTTCAGGATATACCCATGACTCCTCCAAACCACAAGAATTGGAAAGTACATTTTATATGTATGTTTTCTTATTGACTTCTTTAAACAATGGGCAAAGTACTTTTTAAGAATTTGTATGAGTGAGCATAAATTCCTGCTCAAGTCCTTATCTTTGTGACAGATATTAAGTGCATTTTGCTGTCAAACGTTAAATTTCCTTCATCAAGATGATCCTTATAAAAGAAACCAAGGCTTGTGGGAGAAAGTCAGATCTACAGTCAGGTACTGAAGTTTCCTCCTTGCGTTTCTAAGGTCACAGATACTTCAGATTACATGGTCAATAAATGCTACCTCTGTAACAGAACTTGCCCTTTTGGCTCCAATATAATTGAAATTCTGATGAAGTAAAATGATTTCAGTGGTATTAAAATGCTAACTGCATGTTAATATTTAATGCTCATGATACTGAAACAAAAAGTTTGGTGATCTTTGAATTAGACCAGTCATGATCATGAATATTATTATTAAAGTGTACAATGAAATTTAGAGTTAAAAGAATTATCCTTATTAATCAAGATGGCAACATTTTTTCCAACACGCCCGTACATAGAATATTCATCTTTACATGAATTTTTGAATAAGAAGACAAAATTAGTAAATACTGCTCTATCTTGCTAATAAAAATGATTACCATATGAATCTACAAAAATGATTACTACTATGAACCTACAGTGCATAGTCATTTCTTCCCTTCCAGGTTTCAATAATCTAATGAAATACACTTTTTTTTTTTTTTTTTACTAGTTGAATAAATTGAATATGTTAACATATTCTACTTTGTGCTTTAACTGTGTTTTTGTTCTTTATTCTACTGTAAGTTTCTTTTATAAAGTGACTTCCTCGGACTCCTTTCTCCTCTCATCTCTGTGGAAGGTGCTAGATGCCCACCCACATCAGAGGGGACTCTATATTCCTAGCAGGATTAATGGCTTTGCAGACCTGGGTTTTCTCCTTTTGGGTTGCATCTACACCTGTATCCATTTGTGTCTGTTCTCATCTGTTCCAGACATGTCAGTGAAAATAGCAGGCAGAAGCTGGGCACAGTGGCACACTCCTGTAATCCCAGCAGCTGGAAAGGCTGAGGCAGGAGGAACCCAAGTTCGAAGCCAGCCTCAGCAATTTAGTGAGGCCCTAAGCAACTCAGAGAGACCCTGCCTCAAAATAAAAAATAAAAAAAAAAGGGGCTGGGGATGTGGCTCAGTGGTAAAGCACCCCTGGGTTCAATCCCAGGTATCACACACACACACACACACACACAAAAAAAAAAAAAAAAAAAAAAAAAAAAAAAGAAAGAAAGAAAGAAAAAAGAAAAAAAAGAAAGAAAAAAAGAAAGGACAATATCAGGCAAGGCAGGTTTGTAACTATATGTTCAACCAACTTTGTGTGTGTGTGTGTGTGTGTGTGTGTGTGTGTGTGCGGTACTAGGGTTTGAACTCAGGCCCTATGTATGCCAGGCAAGCACTCTACTACTGAGCTACATCCCCTGCCCTTTTTAAAATTTTTATTTTGAACCAAGGTCTCATGAAACTGCCCCTGTTGGCCTTGAACTTGTGATTCTCCTGTCTTAGCTCCCATCAACCAACATGTTTTTGAGGCTCAATCATTTCAGAGTGTTGACCAACTATTAAATTAGTTAAATACATCATTCATTTATTCCCGAAACAGATATTGTGCCAGGCACTGGGTTTACAACAATGCAGCAAAACAAAGTCCCATCTTCCCTGCACTTTGCATTGTAGTGAGAGAAGAAACTGAGAGACAAATAAATAAGCAAACAGAGAATGTGGCCAGTGGCAGTCATGTTAGAAAGAAATAGAAAACAGGATATGAGAGCATTCACTTGTTACGGCTGCTGTAACAAATCAGCAAAAGCTTAGTGACTTAAAAAAAACACAAATGAGAAGCTGGGCATGGTGGCGCGTGCCTGTAATCCCAGCACTTGGGAGGCTGTGGCAGGAGGATCGCAGGTTCAAAGCCAGCCTCAGCAATGGCAAGGCACTTAGCAACTCATTGAGACCCTGTCTCTAATAAACTACAAAAAAAAAAAAAAAAAAAAAAAAAAAAAGGGTTGGGGATGTGGCCCAGTGGTCAAGTGCCCCTGAGTTCAATCCCCAGTACCAAATAAATAAATAAATAAATAAATAACACAAATGTTCTCTTCTATCTCTGGAGGCCACAAACCTGGATCAAGTGGTGGGGCTAAAATCAGGCTCTGGCAGGCTGTGTTCCTGCTGGTGGTACAAGGGGAGCATTGTTTTCCTTCTCTTTGCCATTTCTGGAAGCTGACTCCATGGCCCATGTCACATCATCACCTTGCCTTCCTCTGATGTGACTCCTCCTGTATCTGTTTTATGGACTAATCTGATTAGATTATGCCAGTTGGGTAATCCAGGGGAATCTCCCCATTTTAAGACCTTTGGTGCATTCGCATCTGCAAGTCCTTTCTGCCTTGTTAAGTAACATTCACAGCTCCTGAGGATGAGGGCATGGACATGTTAGGAGCCATTTTTCAACCTAGCAGGGAAGACTAAGCAGGCAGTGTTTTCCCAGACACTGTTGAATGAGATGAGCCCAGAACCTTCTCTTTATACCCTGGTTATTTGCATGGTTCACAATTCAAAAGGCACAAAAGGATCACTCTGGAACCATACTCCCTCAGACACCCCATTTCTACCTCCTGAGCAAGCCATTCTAAACATTTCCACTGAACATGCTTCTTGAGGTTTTCTGTGCACTTTCTGGCAAATGTGGGTACAAGTTCATATATTTGAAATTCTCTTTTTAGTTTTCCTTTTAATTAATACAGAAGGTATTACACCATATACCCTCTCATGCACCTTGCTTTTGGGGGGCCTCATTTATTACAGTGTAATTCATATACTTTGAAATTCACAATGTAAGTGTACACTTCTATGAACTTTGACAGATGTGTTAGTCTTGTAACCATGACATAGAACTTTTCCATCATGACAGAAATAAACTCCCTCCTGCCTCTTCTTTCTATCTTCTTTTGTCTTTTCAAAACTATCATATAAATGGAATTTGACTATATGTAGTCTTTGGATGTGGTTTCTTTCATAGTTTTTTGCATGAATCATCCATGTTGATACATATATATACCAGCTGTTGGTTCCTTTCTATTACCAAATAGAACTCTACCACATGAACATACTATGATTGGTTTATGCATTTGGTAGTTGATGTACACTTGGATTCTTCCCAGCTTTTGATTATTAATAATGAGGCTTCAATAAACTTATGAGTTTTGTATTGATTATGCTTCTCTTGGGTAAATGCTTAGGAGTAGAATTATTATTTTTTTTAAATTTTTTCAGATTGTTTCCAAGTAGCTGCCAAAATTTGCATGAGACTTATAGTTGCATTCTTTTCAGTCCTTGGCCTTATCAGTCTCTTAATTTGTGGGCATACTAGTATATGTATAATAGTATTTCACTGCAATTTTAGTGTTCATTTTTCTAGTTATTAATGGTGCTGAGCATCTCTTTGTACATTTATTACCCATTCTTATGTCTTCTTTGGTGAAGTATCTATTCAAATATTTTGCTTATTATTATCATTTAAGTTATTTCTTCTCCTTACTACTAAATTATAAAAGTTCTTTATATATTCAATATATAATTTCTTTCTCAGATAAATGTTTTGAAAGAATTTTAAAAGTTTGTGGCTTGATTTTTATATTCATAGCAGTATCTTTTGAAGAGCAGAGTTTTTATCATTTTTATTTTGAGAAGGTCCATTGTCTTAGTTTGCTTTGTGTTGCTATAACAAAGTACCTGATGCTGGGTAATTTATGAAGAAAAAAGTTTTATTGGCTCATGATTCTGCTGGCTGGAAGGTTCAAAGAGCATGGTGTGCCATCTAGTTGCCAGAACATGGTAGAGAAGTAGAGAGGGAACAAACTATGTCTAGAAAGGGCACCTGTGGGAGCAAGGAAGCAACTCAGTCCTGTGAGAACTACATTAATCCCTCCTAAGTATGATTCCTTTGTGATCTAATCATGTCTTCAAGGGACTACCACCTCAGTGCCAGTGCACTGGGGACCAAGTCTCCAGCACATAAGTCTTTTGGGGGACACACCCAAACCATAGCATCTATTTATCAGTTTTTTCCATAGTTTGTGATTTTTGTGTCTAAGAAAGGTTTGTCTAACGCAGAGTCACAATGTGTGTGTGTGTGTTTCCAGTGCTGGGATCAAACCGAGGGTCTCATGCATGCTAGGTAGGCACTCCACACTGAACCCCACCCCACTGCAAAGATTTTTTACTGTTTTAATCTAAAAGTTTTATAACTTCAGTTCTCTGATCTACTTCACGTTCATTTTGCATATTGTTCAAATTATGGATTTGTTTTCTTTCCTTTTTTTTCTTCCTTCTTCCCTTCATTCCCGTTTTCCTCCTATCCTTTCTTCCTTTGAATGCTAAATACATTGATTGGTTTTCAAATGTTAAGCCACCCTTTCATTTCTGGAATAAACCTCACTTAGTCATGATTTTTTGTTATTTTATATATTTCTAGACTTGATTTGATATACATAATTTTGTTAGCAGATTTTTGCATAGGTGTTCATGATGAATATTATTCTGTGCATTTATTTTAATTTATTTGCTTTTGGTTCTAGGATAATGTTCACCTCACAGAATGAGCTGGGCATGTCTTTCCTCTTCTAGTTTCTGGAAGAGTGTTCTGTGGAATTTGTATTCTGTCTTTCTTATTTATTTGCTTGTTCTAATTAGTTATACAGGACAGCAGAATGCATTTCAGTTCATAGTACCCAAATGGAGTGCAATTTTTCATTTCTCTGGTTGTACACAAAGTAGAGTCACACCATTCATTTGTGCCTTCCTACATGTACCTAGGGTAATGATGTGGTTTATATTCTGTCTTTCCTAATAGCTTGGTAGAATTCACCAGCAAAACCATCTTCACTAGAGATTTCTTGGTGCAAATTCACTATAATGTGATAGAGACAGGGTTATTCTGTTTACCCCTTTTTTATTTTTTGTCAGTGAGTTTGTTAATTTGTTCTCTAAGTTATTTGTTGTTAGCCAGGTGTGGTGCTGCAATCCTGTAATCCCAGTGAAATCTGGGTGCTGAGGCAGGAAGATCACGAGTTCAAGGCCAGTCCTACTTAACTTAGCAAGATGCTATAACAAATATAAAAAAATAAATAAATAAAAAGAGCTAGAGGTGTAGATCAGTGGTAGAGCATTTGCCCAGCATGCATGAAGCTCCAGGTTTGATCCAAAAAGTCACTTGTTGTTTAATATAAGTTGTTCGATCTATCATCAAATTTCACCTCATTATGTATTCTTCTACCTTATTATGCATATGGTGTGTGTTTATACAGCAATTTTAATATCCTTATATAATAATTTTACTATTTTAGCCATTTACATACACTGGTTGATTTTTCCTGTTGATTTTAAGGTTGGATTTTTTTGTTATTTGCATACTCTGGTAATATATTTTGGTTTCCAGACAAAGTTGTTGGATACTAGATTTTGCTGTATTCCTTTAAAAATATGTTAGGCCTCATTCTAGGATTCGGGGAAGTTACTTTGAATGAATTGGTTCCTTTAGAAGCTTCTTTTCAGCTTTGTAAGGGGGGGGTCCAGAAGAGCCCTTCTAGAGCAAATTTGACTCCACTACTGAAGCAATATTCTTCTGAGGATTCTACCCAACACAGTCGGCACCAAGAGATTGTTTTAGTCAGCTTTGTCATAACTGTGACCCAAAGACCTGACAATAACAGTAGAGTAGGAAAAGTTTATTTTGGCTCCTAGTTTCAGAGCTCTCAGTCCATAGACAGCTGACTCCATAGCTCTGGGCCTGAGATGAGGCAGAAAACATGGTGGCAGAAGGGTGTGGTGGAGGAAAGCAGCTCAGGACATGGCGACAAGGAACAAGAGAGAGAGCCATACTTACCAGGGACAAAATATAAGCCCCAAAGGCACGTCCCCAGTGCCTACCTCCTCCAGCCATACCCTACGTGCCACAGTTGCCACTGGGTTGATCCCTATCAGTGGACTAAGCCACTGATTAGTTTACAGGCCTCATAATCTAATCATTTCACCTCTGAACGTTCTTGCACTGTCCCACACATGAACTTTTGGAGAAAACCTCATATCTAGACCATAACAGAGGTATGTGGGAACACAAACTATTAGCAGATTTAATGTGAGACCCTGGGATTATTTCTGCTACTGATTTCCAGTTCTTTTCCCACACTTGGTAGATTCTTTACGTGCATGTGCAGATCAGGACTTAGCCAAAGGTTCAAGGGGACTCATCTGCAGATCCAGAGTATAGACATGCTCTCTTTCTCTCTCCTTTATCTTCTTTGATATTTTTATCTTCAAATTCTAGCTGCCCCAATCTACTCAAACTCCAAACTCCATTTTCTGCTCAACTTAGAGAGACTGCCAACCTTTATTTGGTCCTGTGCTACCCATTCCCAATTTTTGAAAACTGTCATTTCCTATAGTTTTTCTGCTAGTAATATTCTAGTTGTCAAGGGAAATTTGGATTTCTTTTACCCTGTTCTGACCAAAAGTGCAGGTTGCTGTGACTGACTGTAAGACCTCAGTTTCTGTTGGGTTGTTTCTCCTTTTCTTTTTTC
The DNA here is from genome assembly GCA_025594165.1 of Tamias sibiricus. Classification (NCBI taxonomy): domain Eukaryota; kingdom Metazoa; phylum Chordata; class Mammalia; order Rodentia; family Sciuridae; genus Tamias; species Tamias sibiricus. The sequence continues at coordinate 45,135,521 of CM046666.1, read as the reverse complement.
CCAGAAAAATCAGCTTCTTGATTTCAAATTTGAAATAGAATTTGGAGTACAGTCACAAAGCTCAACTGGACTAAATTCCAATGATAATGACATTAAAGTGACATGGCAGGACAACGGCTACAGCAAAATATTTTGACCTTCTAGCAAAAGGTTCCTTTCTGACTCTTACTTCTGCTGTCTTTTGCAAAATCTTTATCTTATACCTTAAGTTCTCAGCAATGAGGAAATAGAAAAAAACAGATGTCCTAACTAATCATCCACTGATACAGGCCTCATTTTAAACCCTCTTACCACTTAAGCCTCTGGTGACTCGGTGAAGTGCTTTGGAAAATTGTAAGAAAAATGGATTTTATTACTGCCAAAATGGAATTCTGTTCTCGAGTTATATTCTGATACCCGGGTCCCAATGTCTAGAATGTCAGAATTATAATGTGCACATGAGAAAAATGCACTATCAAGCAGCTCTGCTTCTAGATGGATGACATTCCTCAAAATTAGAGACTGTGAGCAGAAGATGTGTTTTAGTGCAGACGCTAAGTGACTTGCATATTCTTGTGAGGACAAAGATTAGAAAGCCAGGCTTGAAACTGGGCCCGTTTTTTATACTTTATCAGCAAAGCCCTCTCACCTCCTTCCATGAGTCTTGGGGTCAACAGTAGTGCCAGGCCTGTCAAAAGCCATCAGTGTCTACTGACTGGCCGGGGTGGGCCAGAGTCAATGGCAACAGCTGAAATCAACAAGAGGGTGCATTGTTTAGGAAACAACTGATGTTCTCCGGTTTCAGTGATCACACCCTCAAGGTAAACATGCAAGGTGGCAATAAATAACTGGCAAGAGTACCTGTTGTTCACTGGACAAAAACATAGGACTGCATGCTTTTCCCTCTACAGAAATATTTTTGTTATGTTCTTCTGTGGTGACAGGGAAGGAAATAATGTGGCAGGTAGTCTTTTACTATTGACCATAGCACCTCTCTGAAAACTGGTTTGGTTCTTCTAGAACTGTAGTATTCAAAATGATAGCCACTAGCCACCCATGGCTATTTAAGTTTAAATTAGTTAAAATGGAATAAAACTAAATTTTAGTTCTTCAGTCAGACTCGCCATATGTCAAGTGCTCAGCAGCCATGTCCGGCTAATGGCTACTGCATTGGGAAGTGTAGTCATGGAACTTTTCTGTCATCTCAGGACATTTCACAGGACAGGATTATTGTAGGATGATCAGACCTGAGTTTAGATCTGAGATGAAACCTAATAAGTTACGTAGCCACAGGCCCTTCTCTGGGCCTTATTCTTGTATTGTAGGTGATTTGGTTTAGTGCGACGGGAAGAATGCTCATGTCCGTGAAAATAAAGACACAATCAGTGAAAATGATCCACTTTGCTAAATAGAGTCTATGATGTAATTTTGTATGAATCAATTTGTTTTAAATGATAACTATTTAGACAAAGCTATACAACTAGAATCAACTCTCGCAAATCTCATTAACGCTATCACTGTCCATTGGCCAAACTCAGGCCCACTGAAAGTCTATCTGAGGCAAGGAGGTCTATTAAAGCTGCAGAAACCTTGAGGACTAAAGATGCTACTCCACCAGCCATGAGGGCCATATGCAGACAGAAAGATCAGAATCCTTCATTTGACCATCCTCATCCCCAGCCTAAACAACTTGACAGATAGCCAATGATATTAAATAACTTGATAGTCACACACACACACACACACACACACACACACACACACAAACACACACACATAAATATCCTTACCAAGTTAAAGCAGGGAAGGGCATCCGGAGGGGGAGAGGGAGTTGTTACACAGAAAAGATGAAGATCAAGGTTGAACAACTATCTTCTGAGTATAGTGAGTTCTACTGCACAATAAAAACTTTATAGCTGCAAGAATGAGACTCATATTAATTTCCTATACTTCCCTATCTGTCCCTTTAATACATCTTGAATCAACAGATGGACACATCTTTATGGGACCTGTACTCTGCACTTCATGTGCAGACAGTGTGAGAGGTAGAAAAACAGTGCAAGGTGGGGCCCTTTCTGTGAGGCTCTGATCAGCTGGTTCAGGAGGAAGGATTAACACAGGAAGGATATACAAATTAATACTAGAGTAGAATCAGGTTTTAGAATATATGATGCATAGTACAAAATAAGCACAATAGAGCTGCAAGTGGGGAGCAAAAATCATTTTATTTCAATTTCAACTTTGGGTCTCTGGATTATTAAAATAATTTAGGATCTGGTAGGTGCCAGGTATCCTGCCAGGTTACTGAAATTATAAAAATTAACAGAGGACTTGCAAGGTGAAAAGAGGAACACCTTTATCTTTCCCACAAATGTGGCCATATGATGTAATACTGTGTGGAGAAGGAGTGACCGATCTTTCAGGAAGAGAGAGGAGGTACTCACCACTCAAAATGTGAGTGGGTCATAAAGGTTATAAAGAAACTCAGGTGAACGGGAGAGAAGCAAACCAGGGAGTAGCAGTCGTCTCAGGGTTATTTGGAATCAGCAAGTGGCTCAAAGGGTATGTGTTGGAGGGAGCAGAGAATAAATCGATGATGCTGAAAATCAAGTTTGGTAACTTCCAGTGAAGACTCTGTGCCAATGAAGGAGGCTACACTTTACCTGTAAGCACAAGGAAGTCACCAAAAGTTAAGCAGAATAATGACTCGATGAAGTTTGTATGCAAAGGTATCTCCAGCACAGTGAGGGGGATAGCAGCTGGCACACCAGTTAGCAGGCTGAGATAAAGAGCATGCAACAAGGTGGGCATGGTGGTGCACGCCTGTAATCCCAGCAGCTCAGGAGACTGAGGCAGGAGGATCCCAAGTTCAAAGCCAGCTTCAGCAACCTAGCAAGGCCCTAAGCAACTCAACCAATAAAATAAAAAAAGGTTAGGGATGTGGCTCAGTGGTTAAGCACCCCTGTGTTTAGTCTCCAGTACCAAAAACAAACAAAAAAGCATGTGATACAGTACTACTGGTGAGAGATGTTGAGGGTCTAAACTGAAAAAAAGAGCAGTGAAATAAAAAGCAATGAGAATGACTTTGAAAACCATGTAGGAGAAAGAACTTCTGAGACATGGTGCCCAGTTGAATGTGGAAGGTTGTGGGAATTACAACACCACTAATTAGGGAAGAGCAAGAGCCTGGGGGAGGCAAGGAGTGGAAGAGAGGCTATTTAAAAAAATTTTTTTTTTTCTTTTTTGGTACCAGGGATTGAACCTAAGGGCGCTTAACCACTGAGCCACATCCCCAGCCATTTTTTGTATTTTATTTAGAGACAGCGTCTCACTGAGTTACTTAGGGCCTCTCTAAGTTGCTGAAGCTGGCTTTGAATTCATGATCTTCCTGCCTCAGCCTCCTGATCTGCTGGGGTTACAGGTGTTCGCCACCACACCCAGCAATTTTCAATATTTTAATTGCCCTTGGACTCTACAGGTTGATTTGCCTAGTAGGCAGACATTTGAGTAAGAAATTCAAAAGAAGGACAAGATTAGAGATAGAGATTTCATTGGCTTGTAGAGATAATAATAGCTGTAGTCACTGATGTAAACAGGGCCACCCCAGAAGACAGTGGAATATTGGGGAATAAGGCTTTCGAGTACATGATACACAAAGGTTTGGCAGTAAATGGTTAACAATGGGCTCTCTGGTGGAGGGAAATGCTCCTTTTTAGCATTTGCTAAAATGCTATACCTCACTGCACTGGCTGATGGCTACCAATGCAGCATCATGGAGCAGGGAGCTGGGAAGGGAGGCAGCATTGGCACTTGTGATCTGGAACCAGCTGCTCCACACACCACTGTGCAGGCTTACCACACACCAGGGCACTTGGCCAAGGGGGTGAGGAAGGAGCGGGCATCCAGCCAAGCCCACCTGGGATGTCAGGCCCCTACAAGGATGCTTCTGCAGGGAGGGGGCACCTTATTTTACTTCTTTGTCCACAGGGGGCACCTATTCCTTCCTCTGTCTAGAGGGTCAATGATTAGTCCTGAGGAACAACATTTATGCAATGGGGAAAGACGACCCACCTGAACAAAACCAAACCAAAAAAAAAAAAAAAAAAATGGACCGACAGGCTGAAATCCTCGCACTGCCCCTTTCTACTTTGATGTCTTGGTCAAGTTACTTTATATCTCTGTGCCTCCATTTCATCATTTTTAGAGCTGGAGTAAAATATACATAACATAAAATTTAACATCATAACTGAAGGGCAAAAATCACACCAGAGACAACCGTGCAGCCAAGAGATTTATTCACCAGCCTTTATGGCTGGTCAGAGGTAGAAGTAGTACGGGGAGAGAGGAGTGCTCGAGCTCTGGATAGAAGGTGGGTACCCAGAGGTTACGAGCTGTCGGCTGAGGCAGCTGCCATCATGTGGGCTGGGGCCGCTGCCGTTGGACTGGAGGAGGTGGGTAGTAGTCTAAGGCTGGTACAGTGGCTGCCTCTTCTCAGCGTGGAAGAGTTGTTGAGACTGAGCTCCAGGCAGGCAGGAGCTTACTTAGGTATTTCTGGTGGGGGGTGTACCAAAGCGACCTTTAAAGCTATTGGCTCTTTGCCTGGGGAACAGGGAAACCTTTAAGCCCATTGGCTCCTTCCCCTGGGAAAATGAAACATCCTGCTCTGAGAAAATGAAACAAGGTTGCTTTGTTCAGGGCACTGAAACTTCCATCCACCCAAGTCCAGGAAATTTCCATCAGCCCAAGCCCATCAATAACCATTAGTAAGTGTACAGTTCAGTAGAATTAGGTATATTTACATTCACATTGCTTCTCTATCATGATCACCACTGTACCCAGGGAACTCTTACCATCTTGCAAAGCTGAAACTCTGTACTCATTAAATAAAATCTCCCCTCTCCTTGCCCCTGGAAACCACCATTCTACTTTCTGTCTCTAGGAATTTCACTATGGTAGGTATCTTTTTTTTTTTTTTTTTTTTTTTTTTTGTAGCAAAATTCCTTTATAAAATTCAGCATCAATTAAGATTTTGTCTTCATTGAAAAAAAATAAAAAATAAACAGCTGGGCACAGTAGCTCAGAAAACTGACAGGAAGATTGCAAGTTCCAGGATATTCTTGGCAACTTGGCAAGACCATCTCAAAAAAATAAAAAGGGCTGGGAATTTTGTTCAGTGGTAGAACAACCTGGGTCCAATCCCAGTACCAAAATAAATAAATAAATAATATGAAACTCATTTGTTTTCCTTATGTAAGATACATACCATAGGATTGGACCCAGTGCTACTGAACAAAATTTCCAGCCCTTTTTTTTTTTTTTTTTTTTTTTTGAGATGGTCTTGCCAAGTTGCCAGAGCTATCATGGAACTTGCAATCTTCCTGTTCAGCTCTGAGTCTTCCATAACTGTCTAGCACAGCATCTTTAACATGTTAAAATGGTGGCTGTCCTTTATTGAATGAGTCCTCTGTGCTAGCTATGATTGTCCCTGCTTCAAAGACCTTCAGTTCAGTGGGAAAGATATACCTCTGGTCCCAAGCATTTCAGATAAGTGATATTCAACCAGAACCACACATTTGTAGGGAAATTTTAATACACAGTTGGGATGGAGCATAGGGGTCTGAAAGTGGAGATAGGAGACAAATAAATTTATATGTGGGGATTGACCTGGACCATGGACATCTTGGAATAGCAGTTGAAACTTTTAGAGTATGTTTGATGTGCAGCAGGGAGCTGTGGGGGGATTAACCAGGAAATTGCAAGGTAAGAAGTGTGCTAGGGGAAGGGGATTTTGGCCATGGTGGGCTTTATTACCTTGGGGCAGAGAAGGAAACACAGACCTGCTAGAATCTTCCAACCAGACCTTTAGGGTTGCTTTCCTGAATGCCAGTCAGTCCTAGTTTGACAAAGCATGCAGTTACCAGCACAGATGATGGATGACCTTGTGAAAAGTCAGCAGGTGGGACAGCATTCCTCAACCTACCCCAACCAGGACATTCCAAGCATCAATATCTACCCCCCCCCAAAAAAATGGTTACTTTATTTCAATAAAAGGTTTGAATGGGAACTATTAATCCTCTGATCAAAATCACTTCGGACAATTTCTTGCTGACCACAGAGAACATGGCAAAGCCACCTGATCTTACATTTCATGAAGTGGTTGGTATCTAGTCCTCTGGGGTTGTAAACTGTCCAATCTCAGTTGGAGAGCTCTTCAGGGCAGGGTTACAGAATGGAATGCCTCTCCCCAGGGTGAAGTTCTCATCAGCCTCCTGAGGCAATTAATCCCAGCAGCCACTGCGCACAACAACTAAAAATAGACACAGTATAAAACCACAGCTCCCAGGGAAGCTCGGAGAAAATAGTTTGCTGAGAGAAGCAGCCCAGAGCTTGATAAAACGGGGCCTGGTGTTTTCAGCACGTTATGAGACATGATGTATTCCCTGGGATGGCCGCTGCCAACCTCAGTGATTGAAGTGAATTTGCTAGGTGGGAGGAAAGGGTACTTTCTAAATTATGACAGGCCTCGGAGATTATCTAGTGGAACCCCTCAGTTTATAGAGGTGCTCAGCACCTATCTCTCTTCTACCTGCATACTTGGAGCCTTTTTGTCACTTAGCAAATGTTGAGTTAACCTGGCTCAATTCCTGGCTTCAGAGTCTCTGCTAAGTGTCACGTCCACGACAGCTAAGTAGAACCTCTATGTTGCTATTTTCTTGTCCTCTGGCTTTCTTTGTAGCCCAGGCATTGCACAATAGCTGGTGATCTGTCTGCCTCATAGAATGTTGGCGGGTTGCAGGGCAGGGACCTGGCTTGCCTGGGGTCTGGCCTGTGAATGATTGTACTGAGCATGCACTGTGCCTCAGGCCCTGCCCTCCTTTCTCTTTCTATAACTCTCATCTCTTGGATGTTGGCTTTTCTGTATTTGGCTTCTGTCTTTTCTTACGTCTCACATTTTCTCCTTGGTTGGTTGGTTGGTTTCTCTATGGTCTTAGATACTTTCTGTATTTTCCAGCTCATCTATTACATGGTTGCTTTTAACAGTCACCTTAATTTAAAAAACTCTGGTGTTGTTCTCTGGATGGTCCTTTGTCCAACTTTCCATGCCACATCATGATGGCAGTGAGATTGGATAGGCCAAACCAATCATTTCTCCTTGAGGGGAACAGGAGGGAGGATAGATCTCCAAACACCAGAGTAAGAAAGGCTTTACCCTGGCACTGCCACAGCTACATGGGAAGCATGAGCTGTCCCCAGACCATCAGAGGCTTCTTGAGGAGAAAACCTTCCAGTGAGAGCCCAGGGGTAAATGCCAGGCTTCCAGTGCTCTGCTCAGAGCTGAGAGGTGGCAGAGAGCTACTGTCCCACACAGTGCTCCTAAGATGGATTTTCAGTGAGTCCCTCCACTGAATCTACATCACATCTCTCACTCACTGTGGGATGGCCAGCTCCAAGCCTACAGCTTCTCCCAGGGCCTGGCAAGGGACACACATGGTCCCTTTCTCTTCCTTTGCAGCTTCCTTGGGATTTATTCTGGGCTACAGAGTTTTCTGTTCTGTATCACCAGTCAACATGCTCCTAGCTGCCTTCTCTATTCCAGAAGTTTGTCTAAACTCTTTGTCTATCAGCAACCCCATCTCATTTTGTTTGCTGTTTCAAGCTCATTCTTCTCCATACGTCTATACTTTGACATCAGCAGGCTCTCAGAAGAATCTGCAGGCAGTAATCTTTTAGTCATCGTGTATGAACTAAGGGTCCTACATGCAGTTTGGGAACTGGTGAATTTAAGGTATTTAAATAGGGCTCTTGACTGCAGGACATCTCAGCACCTTTAATTTGCAAATATGGACTGCAAATCTCAAAGAGAGGTTGTGGTATGGAGACTATCCCAATTATTTGACCACAAGAATTTCTTTATTTTCAGGGAAATCTCATTCTGTTAACATTCCAAAAAAAAAAAATTATGCTGGAAATACTGAATTTACTGGTATGCAAAAACTCTGGGACAGCAATGCAGAAGACATTTTTGCTGTATGTATGTACAAAAGGAAACTGAGTCAATGGTCCTAAATATCCCTCCACCCTACCCAATGAATGATTTACTTCACTGTGGAAATGCCTTATCTCACACAGTGAGTGCTTTGGAAGAATACCACAACCATCTGAGACATGAAGCAAATTAACTTCTCTGAGCCCCACTCTTCATATCTCTAAAATAGGAATCATATTTGCTCCTTCCATTTTATGAGGCAGTTGTGAGTATCAAAAAATAAAATGAGACAATATTTTTTAAATGTAAAGCACTAAAGGAATACAAGGAATTATTATTGTGAAATTCAGTTACCAGGTCACAGGAGTTAGAACATAAAGGGAAAAGACATCTGAACATTCTTTAAACACTTCACAAGGTGGTTGCCCAGTCATCCTGCAAATAGAGACGGCCTGAGCAACAATAACACAGGAAACAACACTTAGAAAAGAAGGAAAGAAACCCGAATCATTTACATGGTGTGGACCCAGGGCTGAAGACCTTGAGATAGAGATACAGAGACTGACAGGTGTCTAGATCTGCAAGAGACCATAGATGTCATTTGATCCAACTTGTTTGTTTTCGACCTGTAGAAACTGTGGCCCAGAGAGGTTCAGTCATTTTCCACCTATGACAATGGTAGGGGCAGAGCCAGCAGGCAGGTCTCCACGCTCCCAGTCATCACTCAACCAGCCTGCAGTGCGGGCTGACCTCTGCCTGGGGCTGGGCCTGCACAAGTACAGCACTCTCAACCTGAAGGAGCTGGGTGCTGGGGAGCAGGAGAAACAGCAAACACTAGAAGGCTGGTAATCCAAGACTGGGTGGTTCTGTTAAGTATTCTAAGTAGTTAGAAAAAGGGGTGTTGGTTATAGCTAGACAGAACAATTTTTTCTTTGCAGTTAGTATTTTCCACTTTCAGAAATTCTGCCCTTTTACCTCAAAGAGTCCTCAGGGAAGAGAATACACACAGAAAGACAGACAGACAGACACACATACACACACGCACACACACAAACTCACATATAATGACTTTTGGGAGCAGTTAACTGTTTTCTTTCTTATTTTTTGCCATCTTAGGATACTTTGAGATATATGCTTCATGTCTCAAATACAAATTGAAGAATCTGTTGTAAATGTGGGGAGCAGCTTCTTAACCTTAAAAACACTAAGAAAGAAAGGGGACCAGTTGAGAGGGTTCTGCTTGAAATATATCTGGTGCCATCTCTAAAGTGTCTCCAAGCCTATGCTTTTGCAGCTAAGAAGCAGAAGAGAAAATACCCATTTCCCTGGCAACAACTAATATTTAGTCTTAAAATAATATCCCTATGCTTTGGAAGACCAGGGCATCTATTAGAGTTTTAATTTCTATGGTTTATAGAGCAGCAAATTGGTCTGGCATCTGTTAGGAACTCTGCCCTAGCGCAGGGTGATTCAGTCTTGGCCATCAGTGGGCCCCATCTCCAATTAGCAAGAGTAATGAAATCATGTAGACAAACATGTCAGGAGGCCAAGTTTATTTTATCTTCGGACAAATGGTATATTGTCTTGTTTTCCAGTTAAAAGATGTTTTCAAAAGCCTCCCCTTTTTAATTTATGTTTATGTTGTAAAATTCAATTTAACCAAATAGTGAGAACCAGAACACAGGACAACTCTGTGATGGAGGCTGGCTCTGCCCACAACTGCAGGTACTGTTTCTGCTACTAAGATAAATTTCGGTGGTTCTGGATAGGAGTGTGGATCCAAAGACCCACAAGGACACCAAGAAACATGGAAAGGGATTAATGAGTAGCTAAACATCCCAGTGACACCCAGGAAACCCTAAAGTGGTTGGTTTGCCATGGAGGTTGTGCATGGCAATAGTCATGGTGGGATCTCCTAGTGATTATTTACAGAAGTACATCCTGCAGAGATTAGTCCCTTGAGATATTCCACCAAAAAAAAAAAAAAAAAAAAAAAAAAGGGTTCTATGACTTAAGAAATTTGAGAAACATTATCTACTTCCGCTTCCTCTTACAGATTCACATTAACCTATAACAGGAGCAGAGAATTCAGCCAAAAACACTTGTGTCTTGTTTAACTCAGCATTTCTCATTCTGGAAACAGTAGTTACAATATGCCATGCATTGGAATTGATGCATCCTGAGCTTTCTGCCTGAGGCTATTTACACAGCCTGTCAAAGCTGATGACAAATGAAAATTTTGGTCTATATTGAATCTACATTCCTGCCCCTAGGATCGTTTATGCAACCCAATGTTTTATCACTTGTTGAAATAAGTTCTGACTATTCTCACAGCCAGGATTCCTACGGCTGTGGCTCTTGCCTGGATCTGAAGGTTGTGTTGAAACTGGGACCCATATCTGGGTCTGGAGGTCTACCTGTGATGTGAGTGCATTTAAACTCCTTCTCTCTGAAGACAATCCAGTGGTTGGCTACTCTCATTGTCTCTTATATTACCTACTTCCCCTGTTTGCTAGGAAAGAAAATAAAAAGTAGAGAAGAAGGGAGGGGAGGGAGACAAGATGAGTAGAGGGTGGGGATTAAGTTCTTGTAGAGGCAGGGATAAGATTTGATCACAAGAATTCTTTTGGTCAGGTAATAGTTGCTTCTTTATCACTTATTCTTACTGTTATCAACTCCATGGGAGATATTATGCTTGGACATAGGCTAAAAATATTATTTAAAGGATGAAACCCATCCATTTTCCTAGGATGGGGAAAGGACAATTATGAATGAGATTCTGGGGTTTCTCCCTGAATGTTTTCCTGTGAAGCAGCCCTACTCTGCTCTTCTCAACCTTCCTTTGCAAAGCAAAATACCATTAGAGGAGTCTTGTCCAATCTATCTTATCCTAGGAACTTAGGGGAAATTCAGACAGGAAGCCTTTAGGAAGGTGCTTTTCAACAGTAGGTTCCTTTGTTTTTCCTCCCTTGCCTTGACCACTGTGGTTTTCAAATTCTCAAATTTGAATTCTCAAATTAGATTTAGTCTGAACTTTAGCATTGCTTGCCAATTAGGAAGAGTTCATTTCCTATGCTGTTGCCAGGGTCTGGACCACGCATTCTGACGCTAATCCACCATGATACGTTGGACTGACCCAACACCTCAGGCTCTGGGCCAATTCTCCCCCTGGAGACAAGTGGGACCTGATCAATTTGCCAACTTCCCACTGGTTAAACTGCTTGATACTGTCCGCACTGCCAGGGGGAAGTCCAGGGCTCTGACCAGGGCTATGGAGTCAGAAGCTGGACTAGAGGAACAGGGCAGGGGTTGAGGGGGGCCTGGGAGGGGAGGGTGAGTGCTGGGTAAAGCAAGGCAGCCAAGAGCCAAGGTGGGATATGGAACACAGAGCAAACAGGTTGGGAGAAAAGACTGTAAGTGAGGCCAAGGGGTAAGCAGAGAGAACATTTGAAATTAGGAAGATGGAGGAGACTCAGGGCCTAATCCTGTTCCCAGGTGGATGGGCAGCAGGGCCATACCCAGGTATTGTCGGGCCTGAAGCTCATTAAATCAAGATGCCCTGCTCCACAAACATGCACGATTTTATGAATATAAAATTAGAATAATAATAATATATTATTTGAATAATAATAATATATTAGAATATTAAACTAAGAAAAGTAATCAAAACAAATTGCAAACTTTTAAAAAGCTGTTAAATACCACAGATATAAAAAAATCCAGAAAAGTAGCTTAATATTTTATTAATGTTAAATCATGAAATAATAAAGAATTAATAGAAGCTGCTATTTTATTAATTCATCTACAATACTTTCTGGGGTTTTTTTTTTGATAGCATACACTTTGATTGCCCCTTTGTTTGACAATGATTTCATAATATCCCTATTTATTCCTATTTATGGGAGAAGAAAAAGCTAATATATTTCCTCTACAGGTATTACCCATCAAAATTTGGATTTTAATATTGATAGTATGGTTGCAAAAATGCAATTATTTATTTTTGCAACTTCCCATAGAGTAGGTTATAATTCTATATTTCAAACCTTGCTCTTCCTCCATGGCCTGCATACTTTTGGTGCTGGTGCCATAGAATACATTTCTATTTCTGTCTGACCTTGAACCTGTGAGCCATAACCTGGGCTGTCAGCCCAATGGGTGTCAATAGTGTTGCTGGAAGCTAGTCTCTCACCAGAAGAGTTTACAATGACATAGCCATCACCACAAATGACTTACGGCCACACAAATATATCTCACTAAACCTAAACTCTGTCCCTAATTTAACTTCCCATTCAGTGACGTCCTTAGAATGCCCATGGATACCCCAATGCCTCCTGTTGCTAGTAGAAGGATAACAGAGGGGAACTGCAATGGAAAGAGATATTGGTCTTAACCAATTGCACTTCCAATACACTCGTGCTTGCAAATTTTACAAAAAGCAATATGATGTGAATATTGTGATAGGTCCCTTTCTGTGTTTTAGAAGGGACTAGGGCAAATGAGAGGTCCTAGATCTTGAGTGGTTTTTTTTAACCATATTTTTATTGGTGCTTTATAATTGTACATAATGGTTGGGTTCATTGTTATTTATTCACACCTGCACATTATGTAACAATATAATTTAGCCAATATTATTTCCCATCAATTTTGAGTTTTATGAGTGTCACAATAAGTCCCCCTTAGGCTCAGTCAGAGGATTCTAAACTTCTTCCCATACCAAACAAATTTATAAACACATGGCTCTGTCAAGATTGGGAAACAAATAAGATTGAACCATCTTGGGGCCTCTACATTTCCTCTGGGCATGAAGTAAGGGTTAGCAACACCCTGCTGTCCTCTGCACAAATCTGTTAGGAATAAATACCCACTGCATGTTAGATTTTTCTGTCACATGCTTCTTTTTGAGGAAATGACTGCTATTAACAGAAGAATGTTAAAGCTACTCTAAATGGACTCTGTTTCAAATGACCTTTATCAAAATCAGTGTGGGGTATTCACCCAACTGGAAGTAAAAAAACAAGTGGGTTTCAGGTGAGCAATGGGGTCTCTTAAGGGACTGCTGAATGGACCATACAAACTCACACTAAGTTAAGGAAAATGTTTAATCCCAGAGCAGGCAATAGCAGGCCATCAGACTCTGAAGAGGCTTTCCACCTTCCATCTTCTTCCAGTCTCTGCACGGTCAGTCAGCAGTCACTGGTTGTATAAGAGGAATCCTGTTGATGCTCCACTGTTTCTTTTATTAACATCAAGGTGGAATTCATGAGCTTTTCTTACTGGTCTCTTTGACTAGGAAGGTCTTTTCAGCAGATAAGAAAGCCTCAAAGGCTATGGGAGGAGGAGAAGGGAAATTTGGAGATGATCTTCACTGCACAGTAACATGAACTAAAGCTGCAAGAGAAATTTTGCACATCAGAGTTGAGGGAATTGGTATCCAGGAATGGGTAAGGTAAAATTCATTTCCAGAAATCAAGTTCAGTTTGATTCTTTACTTGCAATGCTAACTGATGTTTCATCCAAGTCCTAGTAGAAGATGGTTTAGGCAAGTATGGGGTAATTCTGGCATTTTCTCTTCCACTCTTACCTCCACCTATCCCAAAGTGCTGACATCTGGCTTCACACAGTTATAGTGACTGCTGAAGCCTGTATTTGACAGATAATAATATCAAATATTCGTATTCACTGTGCATTATTTTTCCAGTGCTTCCAATGACCAGGACACATGAAAAAATTTATGAATTCTATTTCATAGGAAACAATAAGATGCAGAAGTTAGTGGGGTCATGGTAAAAAAATCAACCAGTAGTGTAGTATAAATTTGAATTTTGTAAGATATAACAAGATTTTAAAGCCTTGTGTAGAAGACATATAGGTAGGGAATATATAAAATTTTAACAGAGATTATATTTTCATAAAGAACTTATAGGTGCTTGTCAATATTTTTTTCTTCTTTATATGTCTCTATATTTTTAAAAATATTTGTCATTCATAGTTATTCACTAAATTTAAAAAGTAGATATGCATTTTTAAAAAGAAGATTCAAATTATCTTGAATTTGAATAATCATGAATTACCTTTTCATCACTTTCAATTCAGGGGTATTACATGATAAATATGGAACCATAAAACATAAACTCACAAAAGATCCCAAGACTGGGAACCTTGACAAGGAGGCTATGTTAACAGGGCCCTTGATAGGAGACCAATGGCTTCTTGGTGCCCAGAGTTGTGGATAATGGGCCAGCAACTGCCTTATGCTGAGAGAGTTTATGAAGTCACACTCTCTCTGAGTCAGTCCAGGATGTGTCATGCTCCCCTGGGCAGGAAGTTCCCACATCTGCCAGAGGAAAGACAGGAAGGAAGCAAGAAGTCATCATAACTCAGTTGTTATTGTGTTAAATAAATAAAGTAAATTCCAATATGTCAGACCAGGTGGTAAAATTCTAGAATCCATCCTTTTTTTTCTGAAAATATAAGATGCAGTACGTTGGATCAGACAATTTTTAAAAATTGTCTTCAAATCTGCTTATTCTGACCTCTTGGAACTGCCTATTTAAAAAGAAGCTAATTCCTCTGGCAAACTTTGTGGAAACTTGACACACAGTCTTGGGGGTGTATTAAAAATTCAAGAGGACATTTTACTCTCACAGGAGAGCAGGGGCCAGGGAAGGACAGCCCACTCACAGCTCTAGGTCAGCAAACTCGAATGATTTATTTATGGCAAGTCTACCCAGTGCCAGCAGGGTTCTGGGGAAGTTGAATGTACAAGAATGAAGTCTTCATCTCTGATGAATCTCCTGCAGCCCCTGATGACTTACATGTTTTGGATTTGATTTTCATTGTCAGATGACTTTTTAAAGATACATTAAACCCAAGATGTTGATTTTTCACTTTCTTTGGCATCAATAGGATAAAATTTAGATGATGACTTTTATTAATTATATGGTGGTCCTAGCAATGTCTTGGTATGCATTTTTATACCTTCAGTGACTCTATGGCCTTCAAAAGACAAACCAAGAGAAATAGATGACTTAGCATTATGTTCTCCAACTTCATCCATTTACCTGCGAATGCCATGATTGTATTCTCTTTAATTGCTGAGTAATATTCCATTGTGTATATATACCACATTTTCTTTATCTACTGAGCGGCATCTAGGTTGGTTCCACATCCTAGCTATTGTGAATTGAGCTGCTATAAACATTGATGTGGCTGTGTCCCTAAGCCACTGATTCACAGTGTGGTTGAGTTGGGGAACATAGGAGGATTAGAGGAACACTAGAAAGGTCAATGGGGAGGAAGGGGAAGGGAGGGAGCAAGGGGGTATGAAGGAAAAAGAAAAAAGAAGATGGTAGAATGAGATGGATATCAGTATCCTAAATGCATGGTTGAAGACATGAATAGTATGAATATACTTTGTATTCGAATAGTGTTATGTAAAAAGGTGCTCTCTATATATAATATGAATTGTAATGCATGCAATTGTTATATATACAACAACTTCAAATAAAAGAAAAAAGAAACAGATGACTTGTGTAATGAGAGAATTGATTATCAAAACATTCTCATCCAGGATCAGCCAAGGAAATCCATATTGCCACCACTGCCTAGTGGGTCTATTCTCCAGATGGAAAGCAAAACATCATTGTTATGGTTGGAATCTGGGATGTCCCCCAAAAGGCTTGTGTGTTGAAAGTATTGTCCCCATTGTAGCAAGATTCAGAAGTAAGACTTTTAGGCAATGATTAAATCATGAGTACTCTGACCTTATCAGTGGATTAATCTATTTGATGGACAAATCCATTGATATTTGCAAAGACTTATAGGAGGTAGGACCTAGCAGGTCACTGGGAGTGCACCCTGGGAAGGTTTGTCTTCTCCTTGGCTCCTTCCTTCTTTCTTTCCTTCTTTCTTTCTTTTTCTTTCCTTCCTTCCTTCCTTCCTTCCTTCCTTCCTTCCTTCCTTCTTTCTTTCTTTCCTTCCTTCCTTCCTTCCTTCTTTTCTTTCTTTCCTTCTTTCTTCTTCCTCCTCCTCCTCCTCCTCCTCCTCCTCTTCTCCTCTGCTGCCTTGAGCTGAGCAGCATTCCTCTGCCACTCCCGTCTTCCATGATGTTTCTACCTTGATGTTCTGCTTCACCTCAGGACCAGAGCAATGGAGGCAGCTGGCCATGGAATGATCTTCTGAAACCATGAGCCAAAATAAATCTTTCCTCTTCTAAATTGTTCTTGTCATGTATTTTGGTCACAGACACAAAATGCTGACTTAACACAGTCACCAAATCTCCATTTACCTTTTAACTGTGCCCTGAAAGATTGTAACAATACAGAAAGCAAAAGAATTCAAATGCACAGCATGAAATGTCCTAATTTATGCAAATTTCTGGACAGACTTGGTTTTAAAATAAAGTTACAAGGTAGGTAGGTAGGTAAAATCAGTCTTCCAGAAGCCACAGATTCCCTGAACCTCCTTCCTGCTTTTCCTGTCCTTGTCCTCCCTTCCCTGTGCACTCCCTTCGAGCATTGCTCTTGGAAAAGAATCTGCTAAGCACAGTCATGCCGAAGCATAAATATGGTTTGAGGCATTTATGTTCCTATTATTCAAAAAGCCTGGGACCATCACAAGGAATCTTTTTTTCTTTTAAAAACTTTTTTTCGTTTTCAAGGAAGAACACTCAAAGAGCATTCCAAAGACAACTGCTGGACTCACACTTGCTTTTGGATTCAGGCAGCACCTCACATAGATGGGAGCGCTATTTTGCACCAAGCATTGTAGTTGCAGACATCTTTTCTCCTAGCTCTAGCACAAGCGCACGGAAGCGGGCATCATGCATCATATTTAGCTTTACCTACCCATAACTCCCAGCATGGGGCATTGCACACAGTAGACCGGGCCTGCATCCAGTGCATCTATGGACTGAAGGATGATCTGCCACTCCCTTTAAACACACAGTTACAAATTTTGGTGCCCCATGTAAGTTATGTAGGGAGAGCTTCTCTGCCATCTCTGGTGGGGTGCACCACCATCTCCTCATTTTCCACACTGGAAAGTGGAGACACATGAGCTGAGTGAACTGGTCTCAAGAAGCACAGGGAAAGGATAGTTCTCTCTCCCCTTCTTCACAGCTCAGATTTTTTTCTTGTGTTACCTGACCTGTCCTCTGCAGTGAATCTAACCTCAGCCTCTTCTAAGTGCTAGTTACCCTAAAACTTTGAAGCAACTTCTTCCATCTTGCAGTTATAAATAGAACAGGATCCTAGCATATTAGGAGTTTGCATTATATAATGTGGCGGCCTAAAAGCTCCAAACTTAGTTTAATTGCTGTATATCTCTGCCACCCCAAATCTTCCTCTATTTT
This sequence comes from Tamias sibiricus, assembly GCA_025594165.1. Taxonomy (NCBI): domain Eukaryota; kingdom Metazoa; phylum Chordata; class Mammalia; order Rodentia; family Sciuridae; genus Tamias; species Tamias sibiricus. The sequence continues at coordinate 45,118,203 of CM046666.1, read as the reverse complement.
AAATCTATCCCTATCTTATTTCCTATACATTGTAGGTATTTGAGAACATGGTGGATAAGCAAATAAAGACATTAATCTGGTTTTACAATCTAGTCCCCTACTTACTGGGTGTGTGATTCAGGGCTAGCTTCTTAAAACTTCTAATTTTCTCACTTTTTTAACTGTAAAATGGGAATAAAAATAGTGCATGCCTTATTAGGCTATAGTAAGGAATAAATGAACCAATGCAAATTTCCTAGCACGGTACCTACTCATAATAATACTGTGCTAGGTACTCAATCAGTGGGTGCCATTATCATCGCTATCAGTAGTCACATCATCACCATTTCATCTAGTAACAGCAGCCAACTATGTTGGTGCTGAGACAAAATATTAACTATGGTTTACAGGTGGGTTAAGTAGAGTCACAAGGTCAAAATCCCTGTAAGTTATACAGTTCTAACATCTACTCCTACCTGTCAGTCAGCTACCTTGATCCTTGGAGACTAAAACATGTAAACAGGGAGAACAAGCTTCCAGAAGAATTTTACCCATTGGCAGAAGCAGGCGGTGGAGTAGCATGGGTCTGGGACCTGAGGTCTGGACTCTAGCTTTGTCTCTATTAATAATATATACAAAGTGACCTTCTGGGGTTCTCCATCCTCACCTGCCAATCAGGAACCTGGATTCTATACTCTCCTGCCTCCTGCAGCTAAGGGACACATAACCTATGTTTTGTTTAAATACATAGTCTGTTCCGTTTATGATGGATCTGCTTCCCTCCTATTATTATTCTTTCCATTTTTCCACGGAGAGAAGGCAGAAGCCATAACAAACAGGAAAATAGCACCCTCTAGGGTTTTTCAGGGGCACGTTTGTGCTGAGGAAGTGGGAGAGCAGGACCCCCAGCTGAGCCTCTCCAGAGGCCCACCTGACCCGCCTCTTAAGTGAACCATACAGTGCTGTTTCTATCTTGATGGGAATTTAAGTGAATTTATGTTCAAAAATGAAAATTTATAAGAAAAAAATTGCACCCAAAGGGAAAAAAGACCTACAAAATTATAGAGTTAAAGAAACCTAAGTCATGAAGGAAATGATTGGGGGAAGAAATAAGTCGTACTTGATAGAGCAGCCAAGGTTTATTTCAAAGACAAATTTAACATTTAGTGTAGAAATATATATAGCTTTCCCAATGCTTTCATTTAGATATTAATAAAATATTCAAATGGCTAATGGGGAGGGAGGGGAAGGGAGGGGGCAAAAGGGTGAAGAAAAAAAAATGGTAGAATGAGATGGATATCATTACCCTAAGTGCATGTATGAAGACACGAATGGTGTGAATATACTTTGTATACAACCAGAGATATGTAAAAATGTGCTCTATAAGTATAATATGAAATGTAATACATTATGCTGTCATTTATAACAACTTAGAATAAAAAATGAATAAATAAATAAATAACAAAATATTCAGACAATTTAAGCAAGCAACTTAAGTATTATATTTATTTAATATTTGAATTTTCTAAAAATAAGAGGCTTTTTGGAAAGCCCATCTTAGTTTATATTTGTGAGTTTATTATTTTCCTTTCTGACATGAGACAAAAACCAATGAAAGAGAAAATCCTTCTCTCCTAAGCAGTGGTCATAGCCAGTCATATTATCACCTGGTCTACTCCCTCTGCTTATGTAGATAATGAAGCCAGTAACACAGTGCTTTTATTCTGATCAAGAGCTTCTGGGACATTCTGGAAGTATAGATGTAAGAATAAAGGCAATGATAAAATTCAGTACAAATAGTAACAAACATTAACTTACTATATGCCCATCACTCTGCCACATCTTATATTGTGCACCTCATGTAATCCTTCCAGCAACCTGAGTTACTACTACTGTTATTCCCATTTTATAGCTGAAGAAATGGCGGCATGGAGAAATCAAATAACTGCTCTAAAATTCAAACTTTAATTTCTGTGGTCGGTTTTTTTGTTTTGTTTTGTTTTTTGGATACTATCACAAACCTAACTCACATTCAAATTAATAGATCACACTGAGATTGATACTATTGTTTTTATATAAACCACGTCTGAATTTTTGGTTTTATACAACAAGAAGAACAGTTTCGTTTTTGCAAGTTCTTCCTAACCATTGTGAGGACAAATTGAGGAAAAGAGAACTGGAATGGAAACTAAAAGGTCATAAATGGACTTCAAGAAAATGGGGTCCAGGGGGGGTGACCTATCTCAGTGTTGATCAGTTGGGGGCCAGTTATCTGGACTGAGGTTTAACTTGAAGTTCTACTGTTACCCTTCATGAGTTGGTGGGACCATTGAGCAAATGTTTATTAAAATAAAAAGCTTAATTCATGTGAAACTTTCATTAAACATTATGCACATGTATTTATGTTCTCTTCTGTTCTTTGGTAAAAAATACAAAAATGTGCACCATATGAACATCTAGTTTTGTGTTGCCCTACCTGGTTTTCTCATATGCATGCTTCCTCATGTGTTACTTTGAATAGCTACATGATATTCCACCATCTAGATATATTATAATTTGCTTAGTCATTTCCCTATTGTTGAGGTTTCTGGATTGTTCCCAGTTATAAATAACACTGCTATACTGTTTCCAGACCATTTTTAATTTGGGGAATATTGTTTTCCTGATTGTTTATTGCCAAGAGTTTAATTTCTGTGTCAAAGTGTATCCCTTATTTTATCTTTTGCTCTGTATTACTTACTCACTTTCTAGAAAGACTAAATAAACTGCATGAACAGTAGCATTGAATTTTTAGCATTCCATTTTCCTCATTTATCCACTATGACTAAAATTTATCATTTTAGATTTTTTTTTTAACCACAAAGCTATTACTATTAGCCTTGGCATCAAAACCAATACCATCACAACCAAAACCAACACTACTACTATCATCTGGTACCATCACCAACACCATCCTCATCATCATTATCATCTTTAAATGCAACCTCCACCACCATCACCATCTCCATCATCATCACCATCACTCATCACTATCCCCATCATCAAACCACTAGCAACAATACCAGAACCATCAATTTTTGCTGTTAGTACCATCACCAAATTATGCTCCCATCACCACACCTTTGCCATCACTGATTATCATCTACCACTACTACCATCACCACTACCACCAAGACCAGCATCTCTAATACCATCACCTTTATCAACACCACCAGTAAAAACCATTGTAACCATATGCCACCGGCATTATTATCTTCACCAATACTACCCATCATTATCATCATCATCTTCCCCAACACCAGCTCCAAAACTACCACCACTATCTTTCACTACTGCTGCTTACAATTAATGGAAACATACTGTATGTGCCAAATACTGGACTAAATATTTTACTTCCATTAGACATTTTAACCTCACAATAACCTTTCAGGATATATAGTAACCTCGTGTTATTTCTACTTAAAAAATGGCAGGATCTATGTCTGCATCTGTCTTGATTCCAAAGCCCATTCTCCGAGCTGCTCCTGCCTACATTCACTTAATTGATGTATTGTGTGTCTTAAAACTCTCTTGTTTACATTGCTTTAGTTGCTGTTGAGCTGAGTGCTTTTCCATGTGGTGATTTATTGTCTACATTTCCTTGTGTGTCCACCCTCCATTCATTTCCTATGATCTCATTTTGGATGAAAGCTGAATATTGACGTTAAATAATTAGATCAATGCTCTATTCATTTTTATATTAAAGCTTTTCCTTTAACATTTACTATATATAATTTTCTAACTTGCCTTACATTTTCTTTCTTAAAGTCTTTTTTAATATCCTCACATACCTATTTTATATCTAATAATATCTTAAAGAATCAGAAAATGTTTTCCTCCTATAATTGGAAAGAATATGCTGATGCTATGAGAGTTTTATTTTTATGTTTATCTTTTTGCTTTAGCCAAAATTAATTATATTGTGCGATATGGAGTGTGAATTTAATGTAGTCTCTCTATTATGATCTATTATGATCTAATTATCCTCACATATTCAATAATGATTACTTCTTGTTTTGTGTATTCTGGGCTTTTTTTTTTTTTTTCCAAATAGCTAGTTCTTATTATAGTTTGAATCTATTTTTGAAGTATCTATTCTGTTTCAAAAATTTTTTCCAACTTTTAACTCAACATTATGAATTTTTGATAATTAGTACAGGTTTGAAAATCTAGAAGGTAAATCCTTTCTCAATCACTTTAGGGAAAAAAAAATTAGCATTTGTTTCCCTACTTTTTCTTTTGGAGGTATCTTAAAGTCAGTGTTTCAGATTTTATGGAATATACCATGGAGAGTTTAACTGTTTGAACAAAGATATTTTTTTTATTTGCTTTATTGTACACATGTGATGTGTTTTAGTGTACGTGGTGCTGGAGACAGAACAGGTGCCCACGCGCTGGGGCGCGCGCTCTACCATGAGCCACAAGCCCGAACAAAGAATTTTTATCTTAAGAACATTTGATTTTTTTATCCATAAATGAAGGGTAATTCATCTCCTATTCACAGATTTCTTTTTCTCCTACAAGGTTTTTATCCTTTCAAAATAATTTCCTTGTCTTGAGCTAAATAATTACTTAAGCATTTTTATATTTTTATCTCAGAAGAGATTTTGTGTTATTGTAAAATTATTCATCATTTTAGTGTTGCTGTGTAAGTAATTTTAGTGAATCTTTCTTTTATCAGCTTTTACTGTTACTGCAAAATCTAAGAAAATAGTTCACCTATTGTGACAAAATTTTCTCGCCAGTTGAAAAACTATATCCAAATTAGTAAAACTCATGGCATCTTCTTTAAAGCCAAATATTCCAGTGAGCCAGACTAAGAAAGAGAATGCTGGAGAGAGATCTCCCAATACATGGGTATTCATTAATGTCAGCTAAGTTTGGCTGAGACTGATCAACTGTGATATAAAGCAGTATTTTGATGCTCATAAACTTCCCTTTCTCCAAGCTCTCTTCTTTTTCTCTCTTCTTTTCTACTGCTTACCGCTCCTTTGTGTATGCCTCAGCACAGAGGAAAAGTAAAGGCTAGGTATAAGGTGGAAAAATGATCCAGAGAAGGACCTCAGGGAAGACAATCCAATGTAGGCTTTGGCTTCCCCATTCTCCAAAAGACAGAGCACTGGCCCTATGGGATCCTGGGGCACATGGACCCACCTGGGGGCAGCATCTCTCTGAAGGGTAGTGTCCTTAAGTTTAGAGTCTAGAGTTTGCAGTTACAGCAAAAGTAGGTGAGCTCAACCTTCTTCATTTCAACAAATTTTATCAGGCCCCACGGTTCACTTACTATGGACAGGACATCTATAAATGCTTCATTTCTTCTTCACATGTGAAAGTTTGATAAAAAGCGGGGGAAATGAAGTCATACAACCAGGTAGACCCCTAGGTTTCTTCCACTCAAGAATGAATACTTCCAATATTGAAGAATGAGCACCAAGGAGCAGGGCCAATGAGCTCTGTCAGATTAAAAAAAAAAAAAAAAAAAAAAAAAAGCCAGTATGAGTCCCATAAATACAAAAAGTCCCACTGGGGACAATCTTAGGCTCTATCTGTAGGCCCAGGTCTCAACCTCTTCTCCTGAGGTTCATTGTTACTGGCTTAATTTTTCAATACAATTTCAGTATCTTCTCTCCACTCAGCAAACTGCCTCTTGGTGAATCTTTGTCTATAACCAAACACCAGTCCTTCCTGTGGTACTTCAGTCACAAACCACCTCCTACTCTCAGTTGGTCCCCCAGCAATTACCACATTTCTGGGTAAGACATGCTCAGCAAACTGAGGGAGGCCCCTGACACTGGTGCCATTCCTTAGATGGTCCATTCACTTATTTTTTTTTATTTTCCTTTGTTCTTTCAATAATTCCGTACTGAGCACATTCCATGTGTCCTTTCTCTTAGCCCAGGAACATAACAGAAGCAATTTGTTCTTTCAAGCTGACCAACCATGCCATTTGGTGGATAAACTGTAATCAAAGACTATTTTTAAAATTTTTTTGAGCCAAATTAAGGTTGTGACGCCATCTGTAAAAGAACTCCTTAACACTGTTGTAAGTAAAGGGGAAAAAATTAAGTCATTCATCAATCAGAATCACAGGGCTGTCCTTACAGTGGTGGTCCCTGGATGTTCATGAGGGAAGCAAAGAGTTAAAACTTGGCACCTGAAAAAAGCATTGAGACCTGAGGTTGAATGAGGTTGTTAAGCTGAGGATGAAAAAAATTGGGGGTGTTATTTTTTTTTCTTGTTCTTCTGGGAGAATCTTAAAATCACCTTCTGTAGGATACACTGTAGAGACTTTATCTTACTTCAGACTTTTTAATAAAGGGTTTTGGGCAGGGGGTTTGGAGGCCAGGGATTCCTAATAACAAACCTCCCTTATTATTTTCAAAACAAGCCATCACAACTCTGATATTGTGAAACACACCAAGTTTGTACACCTTGTCTCTTGTGAACCACTAATAAGACACTTGATACTCTGAAATACAACAGAATTCATACAGCATCTATCTAATTATTGCATAAATACCTATTGAGCCCTGTGTATACTCTGTGGGGAAATAAGAAAAACGGAAGGACATAAGCCTCAGTCTCAAAGTCTTCTTGGGAAGAGATTTATGAATGAAAAGAAAACTAATAAAAGAATACAAAAAGGGAAAAATAAATACATTTGCCAAATGATAAACACTTTCCAAGTAAAACCACAGGAGTATCCTTGAGTTTCAAAATCATCATAGGAGCCAGAGCCTTCCTAGAAAAGTAAGACTTGAGCATTTGATCACAAAGAAAACATGGGAGTCACAATTTGGGTGGGGAAGGCTTATTCAAAACTGACCTTGGATATGACATGTCTCTCCCTGGTGCCCCAGTCAAAAAGTTAGCCATTTGATAATTGTGTAAATGATCAGTGACTTCAGCCCCTGGCTACCAACGTGACAGCCCAGGGGAGATACAAATGGTGCTCAGACTTGATGGAAATCTCTACTAGTTTTCCAGCCACAATCTGAGAGATTCAATATCCAAAGGCAAACAAAGCAGTGATGGAGACATTGATAGGAAAATTCAGGCAATCACATCATCTAATAGGAATTGAGGCAATTGCTAGTTAGTCAATTAAACAATAATCAATTAAACAATACATTTGTTTAAAACAATACATCCTGAAACAAAGGACTGTTATTTGTCACTTAGTCAAAATGCATTTTACTTAAAGGAAAGTATTTTCTGCACCAATGGCTTCTTTTTCCTTCTTCTCATATTCCTCAATGGCTTAAACATTTCTGTGACCTTTTAAGAATGACAACATAACTTAAGGAAAAGGGAGTAGCTATTAGGAGCCAAGAGACCCGAGTCCTGGCCTGGTTTTGCCACAGATACTTTGAAACTTGAAGCACGTCTCCTTGAGACTAGATCTGCCTTTCCCCTGCCGTGATGGCCAGACCCTCTACCCTAATTATCTTATGGGATTGTTTGGTTATGAAGAAAGGTAACATTTAATGTGTTTCAATGCACTGGGCACCTGTGTTGAATCAGATACTTTCAAATTCTTCATTATTTAATGCTGAAGACAAGAAATCCAAATAAGTATTAGTAGTCATATTTATTGATAAGGAAACTATGATTTAGGGAAGTAAGTTCCCACAGCTATTGTAACCGTGGTTCTTTTGACTTTGCATTGTCCCCTTTAGTGCCCAAATGATGCCACTTGAGCCCATGTCCTATGTGCCTTTCCTGTCCTCCATCAGTTGAGGGCTCCTTTTCCTTTTGAGAAAAGACAGAAAGTTGAAAAAGCTCAGAGCCTGAGTCGAGACGTTGTCAGTCTGTGTCAAGCTCACGCGGAGCCGTCCAGTGCAGGTGAGGCAGAAAACAGGTGAATTGAGGAAATGGGACACAGAGTGCCCAAGGGTTGGACTGCAAATGCTTTGTCAATTTTATACAATATGTTAAACTTCTCAGCCTGAACGACTTGTCTTGAAATTATTCCCCAGCTCAGGGATACCCGGAGGACTGGTCTTGCCTTCCAGTTAGCCATTTGAGTTAGATAATTGTGTAAATGACTAGTGATTGCAGGATTTAAAAGGCTGCCTCAACTTTGACTGCCAATTATAATCAGCTGGGGAGCTTTCCAAACAGTCCCGGTCCCCACCAGTACCCCAAACCAGTGAAATCAGAATCTATGGTGATAGGAATAAATATTTTCATAGCTTCCAAATGCAGCCACATCAGAGAACTGTTGTTCCCACAAAACTAAGGTAGTCTCCCCAAGGCAAATTTGAGTGTGGGGATCCAGATTCCAGTAACAGGGAGAAGCTAGTCTGGCATCATTTCAAATAGTACCTTTTTGTTTGGTTTGTTTCTGTTACACTTACACATGGTAAGTTCCTACAGTTTCACCCTAGGTCTTCTTATTCTAAGCCATCTTAGTAGCCTTTTTTAAAAAAATCTTTTGCATTAACAGAGCATTTAACTCTTAAAACTGGCATTCCAGGTGTCATTAAAGAATCAAATGTTGACTTGAAAATATTTCTTGTTATTAAATAGAGAGATGTTACTAAACCAGGCCAGATTTGCCGGTCACACAGCATGCCAGTCACTGAAATGATGAGCTTTGCAAGAGAGATAGTTTATCCAGGAAGTAGCTGCAAGAGAACAGGTCTCAAAACTGACTTCCTGAGGATAGGGCTTAGTGGATTCATAGGATAAAAAAATCGGGGTGGTCTAAGGCATGAGGAAAGATAATTGGAGGTAAGGAAGCATGACACAATCAGTGGTCTGTGCATGTGTAATCAAATTTCATGGCTCTTCTTTTGGGGGATGGGGGTTGGGTATCAGGGACTGAACCCAGGGGCATTTAACCACTGAGACACATCACCAACACTTTTCTTTATTTTTGAGACAGGGTCTCACTAAGTTGCATAGGGTCTTGCTAAGTTGTAAGGCTGGCTTTGAACTTTTGATCCTACTGCCTCAGCCTCCTGAGCTGCTGGGATTGCAGAAATGAGCCACCATGACCAGCTATGGCTTTTTATAGCATTCTCATTCAGAGAATGGTTACATTAGCATACTCTGAGGCTAGAGTTTCGAGTCTCTGACATCAAAAGGTCACCCACTGAACACTTGCATGGGCCCAAGAGAAGAGTCAGTGGTTTTAACCAGTCTAAGATACCTCAAGCTCCTGAAAAACAACTTAGGCAACCATTACCATTGTGACCTGTGTGTCACAGGTGTTATCTATAGCAAAGCTAATGGGAGGGTGCTGCTTAGCTATGTGACCTCCAAATTTGGTGATAAAGCAAGTGAAGCTAGAGGGTTTATTCAGCCACTGCCCTCACCCCCCCCCCCCAGATTTAGAGCTACATTAGAGGTGATCTGTTAAGTCATCATGGGAAAAACAATGCAGCACCGACTCTACCAGACAGATAACTCTACAGATAAATGCATTTTCACAAAGTGACATTAGTCTCCGGCCCTTTGGCATTTCTTCTGTCTTCTTCTTTCCTCAAGGGGCCCATTAGGAAGGAAGACTATGGAGCGCTGCAGGACAGGGTCTAAGCTGAGCTCTCCTCACTCTCCTCACTTCTGCTGCAGGAGCTTCAGCGGGCATGAGTATCACCAGGGAGCTTATTAAAATTGTGGATTTCCAGGCCCCAGGCTCAGATTCAGTATTTGAGGGAGCAGCACAGAAAAAATCCGTCTAAGAAGCTCTCTAAGTGATTAGGTACAGATGACCCCAGGAAATCTCCTTCCCTCGTACCCCTCTTAGAATTGTGTTTGTGTCTATTGTCCTCTCCCTGGCGTTCCCTTTTAAGATGCAGTCGTGACCTGGCTGGGTAGCTCACTAAGCTTCTCTGATATGGGCAGATGTGAGAATAAGGACAGTAAGAGGCTCTCAATGTATGTTCATTGAGTGAATGAAGGAGAGGAGCGTTCTGAAGCCAGGGATAAGTCTGAAGAAGAGGGAAACGGCTTCCTACTGGTGAAGGCACTTGACTTGACACAAGACACATGGCCCTAGGGAGTTCTGAGAGGGCTGGGCAGGGTTCTAGCTGGGATGCCAAGTCCTTTCTCCACAATTGAATTAGAAAAGTTAACACTTGACTCTTTGCAAACAATCACAGAGGTTATAAAATATGTAAATGAAAAACTGAAAAGTTCTCCCTCCCCAAGTCCACTCTTCTGAAATAATTACTACTTATAGTTTAGTGTGTAGCCTTCCAGACCATGTGTGTGTATGGGGCAGGGGTGTTATATTATTTTTTTTAAATACTTTTTCTACTAGATGGATACAATGCATTTATTTTATTTTTATGTGGTGCCGAGGATCTAACCCAGTGCCTCACATGTGCCAGGTAAGAGCTTTGCCAACTGAGTCAAAACCCCAGCCCAGGGTGGGGGGGGTGTTATATTATAAAGATGGAATGAGTGTATGTGCTCTTCTACAGTTTGATTTTTTTAAATTTAACAATATATTGCAGCCATCTTTCTATATCACTGAATATATGTCCTTCTTATTCTTCATTGTGTAAATGCACCAGAATGGACCCAATACATGACCTAGTAATGGCCATATAATTTGCCTCTGGTTTTTTCCTATTTCAAGCAATAATATCTTTGAACATACATCCTTCACCAACTTGAGTTTCCTCTTAGTGGATCTGTTGGGACATTGTAAGACCCAAACTTGGCCCACTAAAAATGCTGTACTAATATATTCTTTTGATCCACATTGCAAACTTACCTACAATTTTTATTATAAACATTTATCAATTTTTACCAATTAAATAAGTGAGAAAAATCTCTCAACTGAGTTTCTTAGTTAAGAAACTAACTGGTACAACTTGAGTTTCTTAGTTAAGCAGTATGCCTTTTCATCTATTTATTTCATGGGAGCATGAATTTTAAGGTTTATGGTTCCCTTTGCAAACCTCTGTTCTTGTTCCAATATGTTGAAATTATGTGTTTTATGTATCTGTTACCTCTAGAGCTAAGATCTTCAAGTATAGGAGACATCTACTCTTCCCTTTATTAGTCATTTCCTGAATTATAATTCTCACTTTACACATTCAAAGCCCCAAGAAATCTTTCAAATGTTAGAAAGCAGGGAATATGTCGCTTGTCTTTGTTTCTGCCTCAACAGAGTCAGGCATATGGTCCAGGTCTATATCAATCTATGTGTTTATATTCACTCATTTGTTCAACAAATTCTTATTAAGATCCTATTTTAGCTGGGCAGGAGAAGTCCAGCAGTTCAGTGTTTTAGTGTTGAATGAGAATGAGCTGCTTGTTGATCTGTTGCTAAAGTTTCCTTCCTTAGTTGGAGAACAATTCCCAAGCCTAGCAGTAGTTTGCTTGTGGTGAAAGAAAAATTGGGCTTTTCTGGTATGGGCTGCATGGTCAAAACCAAGAGCACCGCTAGAGATGATGGTCTCCTCATCAACAGGGAGATGGGAGGGAGGGTCTCTTTTAGCCTTCCCCTGTCCTGTGTCACACAAATTTGTGTTTTGTTAAGATACTTTATTTGTCCACTCATTGGCCAAGAGTCTGGTTTTGGGGAAACAACACACAGGATAAGTGCAGCAGTACATCAGAGAGTCCTACTGTCCCATCCTGGATCTACCACTTTCTAGTACGGGAAACTTGGACGCGTTATTTTGCTTTATTGAATCTTGATCTCCTGATCTTGTTAAAATGGGAATAATGAGAAAAGTATCTATTCTCCTACCTCTCAGGACTGTCATTTTATAACATTTTGGAAGTCCTATATAAACATCACTGTTTGTAGGTGCCTGAGAGAGAACCTATGCTTAGAAAGCCTCAGTAAACAGTTGTTAAATGAACTGGGCCATGAACCACCTTTGCTCATGTATTCAATAAGTGCTCACAGAGCTCCTCCTCTGTGCAAGGTACTGTGCACCTTGCTAGGGCTATCAAGAGAAAGGACTTGGAAGAACCAGAAGAGAAAAGAATGTAAAAGATGCTCAAATAAGACAAGAAGGACATGGAAGAAGCTTAGGGGCATATTACTAAGTGAAAGAGGCCAGTCTGAAAAGGCTGCAGGGTCTATGATTCTGACTACAGGGCACTCCAGAAAAAAAGAAAAGGAAAAAAAAAAAAAAAAAAAAAGAAGAAGCGAGGCAGGAGGGAGAGATGAATAGGTAGAGCCCAGAGGATTTTTAGAGCAGTGCAAATGCTCTCTATGATAACAGTCCAAAATTAGAATATACAGCACCAAGAGAGAACCCTAAGGTAAACTATGGGCTTCAGGTGACCATGATGTATCACTATAGGTTCATCAACTGTAATAAATGTACCACTGTGATGCCAGGTGATAATAGAGGAGGCTGGGCCTGCTGAGGGGGTGGGGGGTGGGGCAAGGGTACAGAGAGCACATGAGAACTCTGTATTTTCTGCTAAACTTTTCTGTGAACCTAAAACTGTTCGAAGAAGAAGGAGGAGGAGGAGGAGAAGAAGAAGAAGAAGAAGAAGAAGAAGAAGAAGAGGAAGAAGAAGAAAAAGAAGTCTCCTTATTACAGATAAAGGGAGAGAGAGTAGACCGTGTATGCCTTTGAGGCACCCATAGCTTACCGGAAGAGAAAGGAATGTAAAAGATGCTCAAATAGTGACCAATGGGAGGCATAATCATGTGCACACAGTGTGGGCAAGCTCCTTCTCCTTTTATCGTTCTCATATTTTATCTTTCTTTGTGACAGGTGCATGCACAGGGTGAGTACTGTTTGTCGTTTGACAGGACTCCTTATTTTTTATGTATTGGAGCTTTGTTCATCTTGGGATTCTATGGGATAGGAAAACCTCTCCTCAACAATGGCTGAATTATGACATAGTAAAAGATCAAGGTTAAAAAAAATTGAGTTTGGGGGCTGGGGTTGTGGCTCAGCGGTAGAGCACTCGCCTAGCATGTGCGCGGCCCAGGTTCGATCCTCAGCACCAGGTACAAATAAAAGCATTGTGTACAACTAAATAAATAAATAAATAAATATTTTTTAAAAAAAAATTAAATTCAGTGTATTTGAATTAACTTCAGTGTAATTATTTTTAAATAACAAAGTCACTTGAGAGAGATTTCTGCCACTTAGCATGGTGTGGATGTAGCCAATGAGCAAAACCAAGTGTGAGGGACCTTGAGATGAAAACATATATATATTGCAAAGGTGTCGTAGAATAATGTTTACCTTTCATACACAGGGTTGCATTACAAACTTTTGCAAAGTGAATTTAACTGGAGATACCAAAAAAATTACAGGGCAAAACAGAAATTCTCTTCTAAATGATTTGCTACAATCTCAACCTATATTCTGTGGAGCCATCATCATTGGTTTATGCTGGAACTTTTTCATTAAATGAAAACTTTCAGGCTGATTTTCTCCAAAAGTTTATTGAGATTACAAAGGTTTCATAAAATAGTTACACAGGGAAGGGTGAAGATGTGATCCCACAATGTAGACTTCATGGGGATAAAATAGGGCCATTAAAGTCAGGCCTTCAATTCAAAATTCATCAGCATAAGGTGGCTTATCTGACCCAGGTCCCTCACAAGATGTCCCATCTCTTTTCCCTTCAGTTTTCAAATAACAGGCTCCTGTTTATCTTTCCAATCTGATTTTAAATGTCCTTTCCTCAGAGAGCATTCCCCATGGACCTACCTGCCAAGGATCCTCCCTCCCTGTGATTTTTGCCCATAGATTCCTTTAATAGCTTTGATCACAATTATACTCATACATCGATTCGTTTGCTTTTGTGTTTGTCCTATCTCCCACAATGGATCTTAAGACTGTCCCTTCCCAAGCATGGGCTGTCCACAGCTGTTTTATTCCCCAAGGTGTAAGTGTTTCCAAGAGTATCTGATATATGATAGTTGGTCAGTAAATCAATGAATGTGAAAATGGTAATTTGGGCTATCACCTTCTCAATGGAAGAGGACACATTTGTGAGGCAGCTGGTGAACATCCAAGTGCAGGCTCACTTTCTGGTTATGAAAACTTAGTCAATGAGTATCTCTTTTCTCAGTACTGTGAGCTTTATTTCTGTATTTCCCCAAAAGTGCATTGCATGTGTTTGGCTAGAAATGGGGTGAGAGCTGGGAGTACCCCACATGCACCACTGAGTCAGTTGAGCTCCTTGCTGGCCAGCCTGTGTCTTATTCATTAATTTATCTCCAGTGTGAAGCCCAGCACCCGGCACGAAACAGTCACCCAAGAAATGTTTCTTGAATTTAACCAAATTGAGATATTTCTGCCTTCTGCCTAGAAGAATAAAATTGAAAGAATTCTAAGTAATGATCTTTCATTTTCTACATGCCAAGTTTTGTAGGGTAGAAGTAATCTCTCTGGCACATGATAAAAAAATTTGCACAGTTGGTCAAAGTATACAACAAAATAGAATCAAGGCTACTTCCCTGGGTATGGATTAAAGAAAACCATGCATTTCAGCATCTGCCTCCCTGTGACGCAGTAATAACACATAGAAATGTTTTATTCTATTTCTCTGAGATCCTAAATTGGAGAGAGATGTATTTTTAAGGAAATATATGGGGGGAAAAAGAAATAGATTTAAATACACAGACACTCCTAGAATTCTAGGGGAGGACTTTCATGTTGTTTCCTGCTCTCTTGGGATAGATTATACTAAAAATAATAGCACAATTGCAGTTAGATCAATTATTTCTTTTTCCAAGAATGCATTTGCAGTTTTCTCAATAATAGTTTATACCTTGCAGGAAGTAATTCTGTGTGTAGCTCAAAGAGCTCATGCCATGTAGGGAGATAGCTAAATAAGATGAAAGGCATCCAGCCTTTCATTTTTTACTGGGGGGAGAATTTATTTTTTGAACAATCTGGTAGCTATTCTTCACCTTCATTTTCAGACTGGGCACTTGTATTTATATTTATTTACTTTACTTTTATTCACACATTGCTAATAATATTAATTAGTGCTCACTTATTGAGGTTATTAAATGCAAAGACTTGGGAGACCAACAGATTTAGGTTCAAATCCTAGTTTTAGGAACTTTTAGCTAACTGGCTAATCTGTCTTGAGCAGCTGGTTCATCTCCAAAATGGGATAAGAATAGTAGCTGCCTCATTTTTAGGGTTACAGTGGGGGGTTAAGTGAGATGCTCCCTATGAAATACTCTGCCCAGTGCCTGTCTTATATACATTTGGGGGAAAATAGCTCTTTTGTTCTTTGTTTGTGGGTTGGTCTCTGTGTTTGGTGTACTATGTGTATTGATAAATAATATTACTTAAACTTTGCAGGGAAGGTAACTTTTATTTTCATTTTACAGATAAAGATACTGAGAAGTTGAATGACCAGATTATAGGATTAAAGAGTCTTGAATTCAGAATTTCTGCATGTTGGTCTAAGTGTTCCTTGCATTGTACTAAAAGATATTATCTCTGTTGAAAAAAAAATATCAGTTAATGGAAACATCATTTTATGATTCTTATTATTTTATTTTTTAGCTATCTATAATCACCTTAACTCTAATCTTACAGGCTTTCTCTGGAATTTTGTCAATTTCTTAATACACTAAAGAACCTACAAAGACAATACAGCATTTTTATGAAAATCTGAACCTTTAAAAATAGTACCTTTGGTTCACCAGGGTGTGGCTTCCTTTTGAAAGTGCATGATTGTGTTGTTGGCTCATGTCCACCTGACAATAGCGGTGAGGTCCTTTTTGTCACACAGAATCACATACCCAGAGCCCTCTTGAGTCTGTGTAGGTTCCAACCTATGTGGATATAAGTCTCCAGCTGTGAACATCAGAAAACCCAATTCAAGACGGTCTGAGCCAAAAAAGATTTCACTGACCATTAGAACAGAAAATTCTAGGGGTGTCAAGTTCCAGGCACCAAGAGATCTGTCACTTAGAGGACACGTGAGAACCTGGCTTCCTCTCTCCACACTTTGGCCTGTTTTCTCTCTGTTGGCTTTGCTCTTGCTCAGGCTCTGTCTTATGGTGGCAGGATGCAGGGACAGCTCACAGTCCTGTTCTGGTTTCTCCTGAGTCCAGCAAAAGGGAAAATGACCTCAAACACATTTCTGACGCACGTCCCAGAATTGGCCAACATGAGCCACCAGAGAGTGGAGAAGGTACAGATTCCCCAAGGAAATTTTTTAGACCTTTTTTTTTTTTCACTTGTATTGCAGAACTTTGGTCATGGGCATCTGCCTACTTCCCACAAAACGTTATGCATTCTACTCCTACAGGCATTCCTCATCCCATCCCGGTGTTCCTTGTTTTGCTTCTCCCCCAACCTTTGCCCTCTTTCCCACAATGCCCTGTTTTCAGTTATTAAGGACCATCTATGGTTAATTGGCATGCTGGACCTGTTGACCAAAAGAAAATCACATGTTAGATCTGAGTAATACTAGTCCACAGTCGTGTGGGTTTGAAAGAAATGTTATATATATTTATCTTGGGCCTCTTCCAAGACTTTTCATATGTGTTTGTGTAATAGTTATATTATTATGTCATCTTGCCAGAGCTCCAAAGTAGGAGCTTGGCCATTAAGTGAGGACAATCACCAGAGTGATAAATCCTGCCAAACGGCACAGTGATGCAACAGAACATGACCTCAGATCACTTTCCTCCTGCCTTCTGGCTCCCGTGGTTTCCTTTTTCCTTGGGCTGCGTGTGTTTAATTTTTGTGTCTCATCACTTGATCCCACTGTTCCTGTTTTCATTTCTTCACTGAGCATCTCTGTGTTTAAGCAGAATTCCAGAACCCTCAAGCCTATCCATTCCGTGTAAAGGCTAGTCATTCACTGATTCCATCAAATTAATAAGCAGTTTCTAGATTTCTAGCAGTGTCCTAACCTCTTCCAGCTGCATCTTACTCCACATACACAGTAAAACATCATGGTTGGGAGCATGGGCTTTAATGATGGAAAAAGCTGGGTCAGAGCTCCAGGCCTGTTGTTGGTAATTATCCTTGGACAAGTTAAGTCTCCTTAAGTTTCTGCTTCCTTATTTGTGAAAAAGGACTAATAGCACTGCCTCATCCAGTTATTATGGACATAAAGTGAGCTAATAAGGGATTCAGAGCTCCCAGCACATGGAGGATTCTTAGTAAATGTTAACTATTATTATTATTACATAACCCTTTCCTATGCTTTAGTTCAAATTAGAATCTATAAAAAAAAAATCCGCACTGTAATGTTCATTTCACTGATGTAAGGGCAGAACCCCTCAAAGAGGAGGAAGCTGTGGATAAGAGTTCTGCCAGTTTTTCATTGATTGATTGTTTCCATTAACAATGTGTTGACTGTGCACAGTGTACTAGCACAGTATCAGTGTGTTTACAAGGACATAGCGAGGGAACATTACTTCCTATAGGTCATGCAAGAGAAACACAAAATTGGATTCCTATCCTCAAGGGGCTTCTGTTCTAGTGGGGAAGAAAAATGCAGAAGCTAAGACTGCTCATTTTCATAGGGTGACAGGCACACTGTGTTTCTTAGAGGGTTCTAGAAAAAGCACGATCAGTGTCTGGCACACAATAAACACCCTGAAAACGCTGGTTGAAGGAGTGAACAGCCGAGTGAATCAGTGGGATGAGTGACGGTTGTTGACAAGAACTCTTGGTTTCAATCCAGCCCACTTCCAGCCTCTCCCTTTGCTAAGCAGCAGTAGGCAGATTGTTGTGGAGACAAAGATCACTGGCAATGTCTGGAACACCCAAAGCCGTGTTAATTTGTAAAAGAATATCAAGAACTAGCAACCAACCCTGGCTTCCTCACAGCCCAACTTATGACCTCATGCAAAGGGGAGCACCCCAGCACTCAGCTCCCTCAGCTGCACCCACTTCATCCTCTCATAGAGATACACTGTGACCTCTGCTTTTGCAGCTGTCATCAAAATCCACCAGTTCCCTCAACTTAAACCTCAAGTCCTTGGGTTTGTCTGAGAGATCCTCTGTAAAGAATGCTAAGATGAAACAACATAGCTAAATTCCCATAAAAAATAGCTGCTACCCTAGGCAGAGTGAATGGGCACAACTAGATGCCATTAGGTAAACAAAAATTAGGGACTGGGTAGGGTGAGCATTTCTAGAACAATCTCCCTATAAGGATCATTATTTTGTAGTACATGTCCTTTTGCACACACACACACTTGTGCAGTAAAATGCACTTATTTTATTTTGTTTTATTCTTTATTTTATCAGCTAGAATTAGGAGCACTAGGCCTCATGGGCTAGAGATCTGTTTCACAGTTCTGAAGTTAATAGTAAGATGAGAACTGATATTGGAGATTTGAAGCAAAAAATATATGGAAAGGGGGATATGAAAATAGAATCTGGCGACTCTACATTTTTAAAATATTATTTAAGGATTTCGATCATTTTCTAAATTTACATACAGACAATTCACTTTTTGGTACGCAGTTCTATATGTTTTCACACATACAGAGATGTACATAACTACCACTGCAAACAGGATACACACAGTTCTAGCACTTGAAAAATCTCCTTCCTGATGCCCCTTTGCAATCAGATCCCCACTATCCCACCCCTGGCAGCCACTGATCTTCACTCTCTACAATTTTTTCTTGCCCAGAACATCAGGTAAGTGAAGCCATACAAAATGCAGCCTTGTAAGACTGGCTTCCTTCACTTAGTATTGTGCATTTGAGATTCGGCTGTTTTACACTTCATTCCTTTTTATTGCTAAGTTGTATACCGTTGTTGGGTATACAATCTGTTCATTAATTTACCCATTGAGAGACATTTGGGTTATTTCCAGTTTGGGACAATTATGAACAATACTGCTGTAAACATTTACATACAGGTTTTTGTATGAACAAAAAAAAATTCATTTCTAGGATAATACTCAAGAAACCATAAATGGGTCATATGGTTATTATATGCTTGGCTTCGTATAACATTTCCAAACTGTTGTCCAGAATGACTGTATGATTTTGCACTCCTGTCAACAATGTAGGAGAGTTAGAATTGTTCTGTGTTCTTGTGAACACATCAGGTTGTCAGGGGTACATATTTTAGCCATTCTAAAAAGATATATCACAGTATCTCTCCTTTGGCTTGCATCTCTCTACAGGATGATGTTGAGCATATTGTCATGTGCTTCTTTGTCATTGGTATGTCTTCTTTGGTAAAGTGTCTATTTGGACCTTTTTCTTTATTCTTTTTTTTTTTTTTAAGTTAGGTTGTTTTCTTAAAGATTATCTTTAAGTTGTGAAAATTCTTTACAGATCCTGAATACAAGTCCCTCTGTTTCCTCCTCTTTTCTTCTCTGGAAGAGATTGCATGTAATTGGTGTTATTCTTTCTTAAATGTTTGGTAGAATTCATTAGTGAAGACATCTGAGGGCTGGAGGATTTTTTGTGACCATTATTTGAGGGTTTTTATTATGACTTTAATATCTTTAACTGATATAAGACTATTTGGGTCATCTACTTCTTCTTGAGTCAGTTCTGTTAATTTATGTCTTCCAAGATTTTGCCCATTTCATCTAAGTGGTCTGATTTATGTACAGAGAGTTGTTTCTGGTATTATTATCTTTTTATGTCTGTGGAGTTTGTATCCCATTTTTTTAAATACCTTTTTTGTTGTTTTTGTTTTGTTGTTGTTTTTGTTTTTTTATTGGTAACATGTATCTTCTCTCTCTCCTGGTAAAATCTAGCTGGATATTTATCAATTATTGATCTTTTACAAAAACCAGCTTCTGGTTTCATTGCTTTCCTCCATTGTTTTATCCTTTTTTCCAATTTAATTTTTTGTTGTTGTTGTTGTTGTTGTTGTACCAGGGATTGAACTCAGGGGCATTCAACCACTGTGTCACATCCCCAGCCTTTTTTTTTTTTTTTTTTTTTGTATTTTATTTAGAGACAGGTTCTCACTGAGTTGCTAAGTGCCTCACCTTTGAACTTGCAATCCTCCTGCCTCAGCCTCCCAAGTGCTGGGATTACAGGCGTGTGCCACTGTGCCCGGCCCAATTTAATTAATTTCTGTTCTTACACTTATTATTTTATTCCTTTTGTTGCCTTTGTACACATTTGGATATGTTTTTTCTAGATTCTCAAGGTGGAGTCTTAGATTATTGCTTTGAGAACTTTTCTATTACCAAGTGTTTCATGTATGAATTTCCCTCCAGGCACTACTGTGGCTATATCTTACAAAATTTGATATGTTGTGTGTTCATTTACATTTAGTTCAAAATAGTACCCAATTATCCTTGAGGCTTCCTTTTTGATCAATGAATTTCTTAGTGTGTTGCTTATTTCTGAACATTTAGAAATTTTCTTTCTGTTATTGATCTACTTGATTCCATTATGGTCAGAGGACATAGTTTGTATGATTTCATTTTAAATTTTAAAAAAAATGTGTTTTGTGACCCAGAATATGGTCTATTTTGGTAAATATTCCATGTATACTTGAAAATAGTGTAAATACTATTGCTGATTGGGTAAGGTATTCCATGATTGTTAATTATGTAAAGTTGATTGATAGTGTTGTTTGGGTTCTCTATGATGATCTTGATGATTTTTTGTCTGCTTGTGCTATCAATTACTAAGAGGAGAGACTTACAATCTCTACTTGTAGTTGTGTGTTTGTCTCTTCTTTTAGTTCCATCAGCTTTTGCCTCATCTATATCAAAGCTTTGTTATTAGGTACATACATGTTTAATGTTCTCATATCTTCTTGGTGAGTTGACTTTTTTATTATTATGTAATATTTCTCTTTATCCCTGATAATTTCCTTGTTCTGAAGTTTATTTTGGTTGATATTAACATATCCAAGAGTTTTCTTTTAAGTAGTGTTTGCATGGCAAGTTTAGCTTTTCTATCCTTTTAATTAAATCTCCAGTTTTTATATGATGCAATTAGATTATTTATATTTAGTATAAGTTTTGATATTGGATTGAGGAAGAACATTTTACTATTAATTTTCAGGTTCTTCTCTTGTTTCCCTTTCCTGCCTTTTAGATTATTTAAATATTTCTTGCCATTCCACTTTAATTTCTCTATTGGCATTTTTCCTGTACCTCTTTGTATAGTTAAAGAGTTGTTTTTTTAAGGGGGTTACAATAGGTAACACTTATATTTAGTAGTTATTCTATTTCAAGTTAAGCACATAAAGCTTACAACTATATAAATCACTTTATGCTTGATTATTTATGTTGCAATGGTCATATTATTGAATCTAAATATATAAAAAAACTCAGGCTGGGGATATAGCACAGTTGGTAGAGTGCTGGGTTCAATCCCTAGTACAAAAAAAAAAAAAAGATAAATATATCAAAAACTTACCAGATATGTTACAAAATTTTCTTTCAACAGTCATACAAAAATATTGATATTACCTCATTTGCATATTACCCTTTAATTTAGGCCTTGCTAATCTCTGTATGGTTCCAATTTTAGTATATGTGCTGCCAAAGTGAGCACTAAAAATGTTTTTTTCAATGTTTTCCTAATAAAGACATATCTAAATTTTGTATCAAGTTTGTGAAATAATCAGTTAAAATGAGAAATACAATGTTTTTATCTGTACAATGTTTTTATTGACTCTAACCAATTATGTTTTGACAGTAAAAAGTACAAAAAAGTCTTTTCTCATCTTGGACTAAAGCATAACTTATAATTAAAACTAGAAGTAGGCACAGAAATAGTTGATAGCAAATGCAAGCTTTTTTTCTTTTTTCCTGCAACAAGAGGTTTATAATATCAGTGCTCTCAGTTATCTGCAGATATTAAATCGGAGGTATTTTCTAGAAACTATGATTAAAAGGGAACAGTAGATAGTTGGAGAAGATAAAGTGAAAGTTAACTCTGCCAGGTTTAAGATTAAGGAAAGGAAGGTCATACCATACATTGCTTAGATCATAGCCAAGAATATGATCTATAAAATTCCTATGAAGCATTTTTCATTTTAAAAAACTCTCAAAGGCATTTTATTCTTGTAATTTTATTTTCTTCTGCTGCATTGCTATTACAAAGGTTGTCCACATGCCAGTGCAGGGGAATGATGAGTTTGCATGACACAGTGAATGCACAGCCTCCCTCTGCAGCCCTGGTCCTTCCCTAGAGTATGTAGTCATTGGCTTGGAATGCACAGCTGTGAAGGTGACTGTTTATCTAAAGGCTTTGGTGATGTAAGCTTGAAACCAAGGAGAAGGGGAGCAATTAAATCTCACCTTGATTAAACTGTAGTGTGCCCAAGGGTTGCATGTTGGGCTTGGTGACACTTTCTTCAGTAATTTGCACATGGATTCCACAGGGAAACCACCTGCCATAAATGGTGGTCTGGACACTTTGTCCACTACTCTCCCTGTCAGATGTCTGACCATTCAGGAAATTTCAGCCCAAATGCCTTTTGTTCCATGATGCCTTTCCTCCTTAACCCAACCACAATAAATAGTCTATCCACATGCCAACCCATATAGCCCCTCTGTGTTAGCCAGCTCCCCATCATTATAGCAAAATATCTAAGATAAATCAACTGAAAAAGAGGAGAAATTTATTTGGGCTCATAGTTTTGGACGTCTCAGCCCATGGTCTCTGTTTCTTTGGGCCTGGGGCAACACAGTACATCCTGATGGAAGGCTCAGGAAAAAAGAGAGAAAAAAGGCAGGGCCCCATAATCCCTTCTGAGGGCAGCCCTCAGTGACCTAACTTCTTTCTCCCATTAGGCCCCACCTCTTAAAGGTTCTACCACTTCCTAATAGTGTCAGGATCTAGGGACCAAACCTTTGACACTTAGGCCTTTGGGGAACATTTCAGATCCAAACAATAGCAACCCCCGTCTGCCCTATCACGTGGCAGCCTTGGTTTTCCTTTCATGTGACTATTATCCTGAAATGGATTTTAATCTCCATTAAGATTAGGCATAGCCAGGCAAGGTGGTGCAAGCCTGTAATCCCAGTGGTTCCAGAGGCTGAGGCAGGAGGAGGGTGAGTTCAAAGCCAACCTCAGCAAAAGCAAGGTCTTAAGCAACTCATTGAGACTCTACCTCTAAATAAAATACAAAATAGGGCTGGGGATGTGGCTCAGTGGCCAAGTATCCCTGAGTTCAATCCCCAGTACCAAAAAATAAAAAAAATAAAAAATCAGGCCTATGTCATTGTTTCCCTCAAGTTACCTACACATATAATACTATGTGTGAGAGAAGCAGTTGATAGAGTATTTGAGAGCACAGGCTCAGCTTTGTCTGCCTTTAGATTCTGACTTTGCCATTTCCTAGCTGGATGGCTAGGAGCAAGTTACTTAAACACTCTATGCTTCAGTTTCCTCACTTATCAAATCAGGCTAATAACACTGTAAAGATTAAATAAGTAAAGGCATGTAAAGTGCTCAGCTTATTTCTCTGACACATAGTAAATATTATTACTTGTTTTTCTTATTAAGCAATTAATGTTTTTCTCATAAAGAGAGAAACTGTGAAACAATATATATTTGTAAGTAAGGTAAGACAGAACACAAATGAAATTAACTAAAGAGAAGGCAAAGAAAATAAAGAGAAGTTGACCAGACTCTGGGTGCAAAGACTTACCAACCATTTTTTAAAATATTTATTTATTTACTTTAGTTGTACACAATGCAATGCATTTATGTTTACGTGGTGCTGAGGATAGAACCCCAGGCCGGGCACGTGCGAGGCCAGCGCTCTGCCGCTGAGCCACAACCCCAGCCCTTATCAACTATTTTTAAAAGAAACAAAGGGTAGGAATGTATATTGGTACAATTGACTTGAAAACAGCATACTACAGGGACACAGCCACATCAATGTTTATAGCAGCACAATTCACAATAGCTAAACTGTGGAACCAACCTAGATGCCCTTCAGTAGATGAATGGATAAAGAAAATGTCGTATATACACACAATGGAGTATTACTCAGCAATAAGAGAGAATAAAATCATGGCATTTGCAGGTAAATGGATGGAGTTAGAGATTATAATGCTAAGTGAAGTTAGCCAATCCAAAAAAGCCAAATGCAAATGTTTTCTCTGATATAAAGAGGCAAATTCACAGTCGGGTTGGGATGGGGAGCATAGGAGGATTAGAGGAACACTAGAATGGCCAATGGGGAGGGAGGGGAAGGGAGGGGGCAAAAGGGTGAAGAAAAAAAAAAAAAGAAAGATGGTAGAATGAGATGGATATCATTACCCTAAGTGCATGTATGAAGTCATGAATGGTGTGAATATACTTTGCATACAACCAGAGATATGTAAAAATGTGCTCTATGTGTGTAACATGAAATGTAATGCATTCTGCTGTCATTTATAACAACTTAGAATAAAAAATAAATGTAAAAAAACTTGTACTCTAATAAAATAGAAAAAAAAAGAAAACCATACCCACATGTTTATCAAGAATATTTTCGCACTCTATGATTCAGCAATCTCACTTCCAAGTATATTTCCAAGAGAAAAGCATTCACAGATCCAATGAAAGGGTACTTGATAGGCAGAATGTTCACAGCACAAATATCCACGGTATACATTAACTGGAAACTATGTAAATATTCATTAACAGAAGAATGGATAAATAAGTTGGCAGCAGTAAAAATGAATGATCTACAACTACACACAGCACATTGGATGAATCTCACCAATGCAACAAGGAACAGAAGAAGCCTGCACCAAGATTCCAGGCAAAAGTTCCCTGTGCCGGTCTTCTGATAGGGAAAAAGGTGAAGGATGAGAAGTAGAGAGGAGAGAGGAATTTCTGGGCTGTAAATAAACCTTTTATTTCTTTATCTGGTGCTGGTTACATGGGTATGTTCAGATAGTGAAAATTCATGAAAAGGTACACCTATAATATGTGCATTTTTCCAGGATGTGTAATACTTCACAAACAAAACAAAACAATAGAAATGTAATCAGGATAGAAAAGACAGGGAGGAAAAGAAAAGAAGAGAAGAGAAAAGAAAAGGGAAGAAAAGAAAAGGGCGGTGGGGGGTGGGATAGGAACGTGCAGGAGAAGGGATTAAAAAAAAATCCAGAAGGTTGAAAGACAACGGATCCTTGGCTCCAGCCGCTGCTGTGGCTGCACCTGACCCGGTTGGCTCACCCCTCTGCCTTACAAGCCACCCCTGCCCTGTAGGCTGTTTGCTCAGCACGAGGATGAGGATGGCAAATGACCTGTGTTAGGGGTCTTCTCTTCTCTTCTTCCTTCCCCCATTTCTCCTCCCTGCTCTAAGCATCGCTAGTAAGACAGGAAGAGCTTTCCAAGTGGGTAATGCAGGTGGAGGAGTAACTTGAAGGAGCTAAGCTAATTGAAAAACATAAAATGAGAGCCCCCTCCCGTCCCCTCCTTTCCCCTTCTGCTAACCTCTTCTTTCTTCCTCTTCTCCCCCATTCCCTTTCCTTCCCTTCTTTATCCTCCCCGGGACGTCCTCCCGTGGCGGAGCCTCCCCCGCCCCGGTCCGTGGCTCCCCTCGCTCGGGCTTGTGGGGTGGTGCTGGGGCCGAGCGAGGCCGGAGCTCCCAGGGTGTCCCCCCCACCCAGTCCCCGCCCGTGCTGACCCCGCCCCCCGGCCGCTGGCTATTTTGGGCGCGTTGGCTGCAGCTGCGGGATCGCTGACGGTCGCGGATCCTGTGACACCTCCGGCAGCCCCGCACTTGTTGCTCCCAGGACCTGTTGTCACCCCTTAACCTGCCTTTCCCCTTAGCCCCCTGTCCCCTCCTGGATTCGGCCTTTTCATGTGATCACCTGGGACACAGATCTCTAGACACCGACTGCCTCGCTAGGGAAATAGATGGTTTAAAAAAAAAAATTATAAACACCGCCCCGAAAAGAGGCCCCGCTGGGCAGGAGCAGGAGCGCGGAGCTTTGGCCCCAGAGCTGCAGAGGTGGCGCCTCTCCGGCTCGGGACGGTGGCCCCGGGCGCCGACGGCATGACAGACTCGGCCACAGCTAACGGGGACGACAGGGACCCCGAGATCGAGCTCTTTGTGAAGGTAGGTCGCCGTCCGCGCGCCGCGGCACCTGCAGCGCCTCCAGCGGGGCTCACGCGGGCGCAGCCTCACGTGCCAGGGCGCGGATCGCGCTAGGACTCTGTCCCTCCCTAGGGAAGGCAGTCCGGGGCCCTTGGGGTCCCCTGGGCGGCCTATGTGCAGGTCAGCGCCTCGCTTCGGGGATCCGGGGCGGAACGGAGCGAGGGCCAATGTGGCAGGTGGTTGTCTTCTTGGAGAGTTGTCCCGCAGTTTGTCGAACCTGCCGCAGGACCCGCGGGTCGTCACTGCCGGTTCCGAGCCCTCCCTGGCCAGATTTTGACTGGTCTTGAAGGACGTCTCCACGTGTAGGGACATGGCAAAAACCTGGCTGAACCCACCCACGGCCCTTTCTTCTACAAGAGGGAGGAGGAGAGAAGAGAGAGAGAAGGAAATATTATTGATAGAATGTTTGATATGATATTGGTAATATTTTGGCAGAGCAAAAATAGCATTTCTTCAAATCCTCTTCCTCGCTTTACTTAGAGCCACTAAAATAAAAACGAAGGAAATGAAGGTGTTTTCCTGCTTTGTGACTTATGGAGCAGAAAATGAACAGCCCATTCCCTGAAGTTATTATTACTGTCATAATCGAGATTATGCAGGGGAGTCTCAGGAAACGCTAAGTGTTTGGTGATGGGGAAACCTCGCGGTCATTCTGACAGACTGGGATAAAGGAGCGCAGTGCAAAATTAAATTAAGCCGCCTTGCTCCTTGGACGGTAGCAGTTAATGCCAAAGCTGCTTTACTTCATTTGCAACCTGTAGGAGGAAGAAGGCTGAGGCAGCGTTTCCCAGTGCCCGGGTGTAATGAGAAAGAAACATTTGATCAGTCCTCAGTGCCGACACTGCAGAAGCCAGGAGACCTGAGGCTGAAGGAGAGTGGCCTCCAGGGCCAGCAGAAAGAGTCCTCAGGACCTGGGGGAGGGGAGTCTCCAAGTTGCCAGAGCGCAGAGATCTTTCACAAAGGGAGATAAACCTTTTTGAATGCAAAGTTTCTCCAGAAATATTCCGGATAGCTGAGAAGAGGAGACCTTGGTGTTGGGGGAGGGCATGGGGCTGTTAGTTCCCCCAAATACTTTTCCTTTACAAGCCAGTTAAATAGGTTTTTGTTTGTTTGTTTGTTTGTCTTGCAGAAAGTTTAACGTGTACATAAACCTGATAACAATCTTTTGGTCTTTGCTACCTTTGTAATCCAAAAATGTATTGATATGACCAGTTGTGATTTATTGTATTCTTGCAAAGTGATCTGTCTCAGTTGTCCCAGCCTATCACAAAAGTTTTCCCTGCTGGGTTTTACACTCTTTATGTTCTTTTTCAAAATCACACCTCTCATTTAGTGACACTTGCTTTCCTCAGCCTAGTCTCTTCCCAGGATGCCCTTCTTTGATTTCTAGATCCTCTCTAGGCAGAAGTTAAGTCTGGTAGAGCCAGGTAATGAAAGAGGTCACATCCCCTCCCAGGCTGGGTAGTGTTGAGTGATGGGGGGTGGCAAGGGGGCACCCTGAACCCCAAAGTTCAGGCTTGCAGCCCAGAGGATGAATAGGCAGAGCCTTCACAAAGCATGAGTCTTGCTGCACTCCTTAAGAAAGCTATTCTAGGACTTACTCAGATTCCCTGGGAGGAGGTAGCTTCAAGGTGTCAAGTTCCTGAGAGATATTTGAAACACAAATTGGTTCTTTAGAGGCAAAGGAGCCCTTTGCCCCACTGCTAGGTGTGGAGACCAATCCTACCTGCACCTTTGGAATTTCATGCTGGCAGCTTTGGAGATTTATATGAAAACTCACCTCTCAGATCCCAGTTCCCCCCTCAAAGAATTCTAAAATGCTTGTGTTGTCATTATTTTTCCCCCTAAAGAAAAGTAATCCACAAGAGTCAAGAAGACCCTTCAAGGCCAGCTCCAAGACCAGAATGATGGGGGGGGGGGGAATAGATAGAAAAGCTGTTTTGATTCTGTCCTCCCTGCCTTTTTATTTTTTACTTTTTCTATTCTTTCTTTCTTTCTTTTTCTTTTTCTTTTTCTCTTTTCTTCCTTTTTTTTTTTTTTTTTTTTGACTTCTGTTTAGTGTTACCATTTACAGGGACAAGTAGAGGCTGGAAATATTGTGAGCTAAAGATGCTGTGAGGCCTTGGACTATGTCATTTTAGGGAAGCAATATCCTGATTTGCAGAATTGAACTTTTCCCAAGTTTGAAGTCTCTGTAAGCTGTACTGTGCCCATTAAAAGAAAGCCTTTCTTGCAGATGGTGTCAGGTAACCTAGGTACTTTCTGCAGGTCAGAGCCTGTGGGTTTCTATGAAGTCTCCAAGGCACAGCAGGCTCCACCCACAGGTGTGGTGTTGGTCATTTTCTACACTCCCTTAAAGGAGCCCAACTCAGCTGGCCCATTGGGGCCACAATTCTAAATCAAGGTCACCCAGTGAGCTTCAGGGACATGTGATCCTCTCCCTTATCAGTCGATAGTCACTATCTGTTACTATTACTGATGATAATAAGAATGATAATAATAACAGTGAGCTGCAGCATTTTAGGACTTGTGCAGCAAATTCATATATCTTATCTCATTTGATCTTTGATATCCTCATTTATGAAGATTGATTCGCTGATGTGAAAAAATGAAGCAAGCTTATTAACCTGACTCACAAGGAGCTTGTGAGACTTGATGTTGTTAGAGCATTTGGTGAGCTGCAGTTTGCTCTCCTTGTAACAGTCCAGGGAAATGTGATGATTAGTCTTATTTTATACTTGAACAACACACTAGCTCAGAGAGGGTGTGTGAAATGCCCAGAGATAGACAGAAAATGGCATTAAGATTCAGTCCTCAAATGTAGCAATTCAGACTCTAAATTTCCTGTTCTTTTCCAAATGCCAGTCCTTGCACCTTATTTTGACAAGTTCAGCTTTCAAGTGTCATCCATAATGATGATGATTTATAATTTGCCAATCTGTCCTAATGTGTTCATAAAATTCTGTCAAGGAGACTGCCATGCTCTCCAAATTTCAATGAACATTCCAACAGGGATTTAAAGAGTATTTTCCTTACATCTTTAGTTTCTTGATTTATATTGAGGAAGGTTAGATCAGATAAGCTCTGATTCTGATGTGCTATAATGCCTTTGGGTAGAGAAAAGATTTGGAGACACAGGATCTGAGTCTAAGTTTTATCTCTGCCTCTAATTAGCTAAATTACTCTAAACAAATTATTTAACTTTTATGAGCCTTTATAGCACTACCCCACCTTAAAACAAGAGATGGTTATAAATAAGGTGAGCAGATAACTCACTGTCCAAACCAAGACAGTTTGGAAGTAAAAGAAATGCTGCCAATAATTGGTCTGGGACAACAGATATAACCCAGGATTATTTGGGGCAAATCAGAATGTATGGTCACTCTGGTTAGGAAAATACTGTTACCAAGGATTTGCTGTGAGAATTCTATAAGAACACATAAGTACACAAGTTGAATATTGCTATAAACACCTTGACTGCAGTCGTGATGTGAGTAAGGTGGCAGGTGGAACCATCCTGGGTCTGCAGATCCCTGATTTGCCTTGGGGAACAAAGGCCTGGCTCTTTCCTTACTCACAGGGATCGGAAATCAATGAGATCATATGAAGCTTGGACTTTGATCAGAAAAGGAAGGCAACAGATTAGAGACTGCATAATGGCAGCAAGGGTGGTTTATTGCAAGATAAAACGAGCAAGGAAGTAAAAGCAAAACAGAAAGCAATTTGGGAAGACAAACACAGGATGTGCTGAGTATGTTAGATCAAGGTATTGCCTCCACCACTTTCAGCCGAATCCCTAGACCCCAGACACAGAAAGCCACCGAAACAATGTGACCATGGTGGACAAATTCCCTACAAACCTCTCCTGGGACCAGGAACCTGGGTTTCAACAGAAGCCAGTGGCTCTCAACCTTGACTACCTATTCAAATTATTTAGGGAATTTTAAAACTCTTGATGCCAGGCTGTTCCCCAGGCCAATAACATGGGAGTTTCTGTAGGTGGGGCCCAGAAGTGGATTTTCACCTCCACCCCTGGGTGACTCCGGTGTGCAGCCCGGAACCTCTGAGGCATGATCAGAGTTGGAGCCGATGGCAGGCAGCTTCTGCCACAGCTGAAATGGGTGGTCTTGCTGGTGCAGATTATGTCCAAAACTTCTAATGGCTTCAGGGCATCATGGTCAGGACTGTTGATAGCTCAACCCAGTTGACAAATGCTGACGGACCAGTAAGCCCTGTCCACAGAACTCCAGAACAATCAGTGCATGGGGTTGGTCTAGTCAAATAATCATCCGTTCAGTATGGGGGAAATAAAAACAAGTCCTTCTGATTGTCTGATGGAAATGACTAGTTGTTTCCTTTACCAAGTGACTCAAAAAGCCCTGACAGTGGTATAGGGTGCAAGTCAAACATGGGTCCCCATGATGTGGTCATCTGATTTCCAGAACAGACAGGATCAAATTTTGTGATGTTCCCTCTGTGTCCCCAAGCTGCTGTGTCTGCCTGGTCACCTTGGGCAGCTCACCTAAGCATGAGCTCATCCAGTTTTTAGCATTCCCTCCATCCCACTAAGCCATTGTGGGTTTTCTTTCCCACCATCTCCAGGTTTTGACCTGCAGTTAATGACCCAATACACAAATCCACCTGCCCTGGTATGTCAGTGAGTGCTTCCTTCTCAGTAATACATCCACAGAGTGCTAGTGTCCAAGGTCAAAGATGCTCACTCAGGCAGGGTGTGGGAGTGGCTGTAGGTCTGCAGTGGTGCCAGCTCCTGCCTCTCTGCTGAGCTGAGTGTCTGCCTGGGTATTCTTTAGCTCTCTCCAGTCAGGGCAAAGAGTCTCTCAGTTTAGATAATCAGGTCAAAACTCTTCATTCTTGGTTTCCTTTGACTTACCAGGTGCTGGTCCCATGCTAGTGGCAGAAGAATGTGACACTGGGTGTTAGGCTGTGGCTTCTCAGTTGTGTGAACTGCAACAGACTGACATCTCCGGCCAGTTTCCTAGCTGTGCAATGCTAACAACAGTAGTACATATCTCTTGGGGTTGATTTGAGCATAGAATGAGCTACATATGAATCTAGGGTATATGAAGGGCCTCCTCTATGTCCCAATCAGTGAAAGCAAAGTCCTTGGACTTCCCTCCCTGTGTAGAAGCAGTCAGAGCTCAGGCCCACCTGATCCTGTCTCACTGCTGGAATCAGGATGCAGACCAAGGGCAGCGAGGGCACAGTTTAGCCATCACTGGCTCTGATTGCCTCAGACTGAGCTGGAGGCCAGCAGAGGCCACTGTCAGAACTAATGCAGTTGGTGTGACCACAGGGCCAGCGCATATCCCTGACCCATCTTTGGATTCTGGAGCTTGATTCCTTCTGTCATTTACTCCCTCATCCAAGGATGCCTTCTCATAGCTGTGTCCTCAAGGGATGTTAGTTCCCTTTTTTGTCACTGGGCGCTGGGAAAGACTTCCGAGGCTCACCTGAGAACTGCCAATAACTTGGCAGTTATTGGCAGCCGAAGACCTAGACTGGAGTCTAGGGGTTTCTTTGCAGATCCTTCCACTGCCTCTCCAACAACTTCCCAGCTGTACGTAGTCACAGTCAGAGAGAATAGACTACCATGAGCTTCCTGAAGATGTGGGTCTGTAGAAGGGCTCTCTCCACGCAGACATCCTGAGGGGTCTGCTCTAATTACAGGAGAAATTTCTTTTCTTTTCTTTTTGTTCTTTTTAGTTATACCCGACAGTAGAGTATAATTTGACTTATTTATATAAACATAGAGTAAGACTTATTCTAATTATGCTCCCAATCTTTTTTTCTTTTTTTGTACTGGAAATTGAACTCAGGGGTGCTTAACCACTGAGCCACATCCCCAGCTCTTTTTTGGATTTTATTTAGAGACAGAGTCTCTTGGAGTTGCTTAGGAGGACCTCGCTAAATTGCTGAGGCAGGCTTTGAACTCGCGATCCTTCTGCCTTAGACTCCCCAGCCAGTGGGATTATAGATGTGCGCCACCAGGCCCAGCTGGACTCCCGGTCTTGTGGTTGTACATGATGTAGAGATTCACTGTGGTGTATTCATTTATGAACATAGGAAATTTCTGTCAGAATCATTCCACTGTCTTTCAAATTCTTCTCCCACTCCCTTCGCTTCATTCCGCTTTGTCTAATCTTCTGAAATTCTATTCCCTCACCCTGTATTGTGTGTTAGCAACCACATATCAGAGAGAACACTTGGCGTTTGGTTTTTGGGGATTGGCTTATTTCACTTAGCATGATAGTCTCTAGTTCCATCCATTTACCAGCAAATGTCAAAATTTCTTTTTTTTCCCATTTTTTAATTATAATTTGTTATACACGTTTGCAGAGTACATTTCATTTCATATCACATACAAAGAGCACAATTTTTCAAGTTGCTGGTTTAATATAAAGTATTTTTACAACGATTGTATCTTCATACATGTATTTAGGGTAATCATGGATAACTCAGTCTACCATTATTCCTATCCCCTTTCCCCCATCCCCCCTCCCCCCTCTTTGTTCTATTTAAAGCTCTTTCATTCCTCTCATTCCCTCTCTCTTGCCTTTATAAGTTAGTATCTTCATATCAAAGAGATCATTCGACCTTTGGTTTTTTGGGATTGGCTAACTTCACTTAGCATTATTTTCTCTAACTCCATCCATTTACCTGCAAATGCCATGATTTTATTCTCTTTTAGTGCTTAGTAGTGTTCCATTGTGTATATATACGAAAGTTTCCCTATCCATTCATCTGCTTATGGGCATTGGGTTTGGTTCCACAATCTAGCTGTTGTGAATTGTGCTGCTATAAACATTGATGTGGCTGCGTCCTTGTAGTAATCTGTTTTTAAGTCCTTTGGGAATAGGCCAAAGAGTGGGATAGCTGGGTCAAATGGTGGTTCCATTCCCAGTTTTCCTAGGAATCTCCATACTACTTTCCAGACTGGCTTCACCAATTTGTAGCTCCACCAACAATGTAAGAGTGTGCCTTTTCCCCCACATCCTGCCAGCATTTATTGTTGTTTGTTTTTTTGATAGCTGCCATTCTGACTGGAGTAAGATGAAATCTTAAGAGTTGTTTTGATTTGCATTTCTCTAATCGCTAGAGATGTTGAACATTTTTTCATATATTTGTTGATTGGTTGTATATCTTCTTCTGAGAAGTGTCTGCTGAGTTCCTTGGGCCATTTATTGATTGGGTTATTTTTTTTGTTTTTTATTTATTTATTTTTTTTTTTGGTGTTAAGGCTTTTAAGAGCTTTATAAATTCTTGAGGTTAGTGTTCTATCTGATGTGCTTGTGGTAAAGATTTGCTCCCATTCTGTAGGTCCTCTATTCACCTCACTGATTGTTTCTTTTGCTGAGAAGAAGCTTTTTAGTTTGAATCTATCCCATTTATTGATTCTTGTTTTGAGTTCTTGTGCTATAGGGGTCATATTGAGGAAGTTGGAACCTAAACCAACAAAATGGAGATTTGGGTCTACTTTTTCTTCTATTAGGTGCAAGGGTCTCTGGTTTAATTCCTAGGTCCTTGATCCACTTTGAGTTAAGTTTTGTATATGGTGAGAGAAAGAGATTTAATTTCATTTTATTACATGAGGATTTCCAGTTTTCCCAACACCATTTGTTGAAGAGGCTGTCTTCTCCAGTGAACATTTTTGGCACCTTTGTCTAATATAAGATAACTGAAGGTGTGTAGATTCATTTCTGAGTCTTCTATTCTGTACCATTGGTCAACTGGTCTATTTTGATGCCAATACCATGCTGTTTTTGTTACTATTGCTTTGTAGTACAGTTTAAGGTCTGGAATAGTAATGCCACTAGCTTCATTCTTCTTGCTAAGAATTGCTTTGGCTATTCTGGGTCTCTTGTTTTTCCAGATGAATTTCATGATTGCTTTTTCTATATCTATGAGGAGTGATATTGGAATTTTGATTGGTATTGCATTGAATCTGTATAGTGCTTTTGGGAGAATGGTCATTTTGACAATATTAGTTCTACCTATCCATGAACAAGGTAGATCTTTCCATCTTCTAAGATCTTTATTAATTTCTTTCTTTAGTGTGGTGTAGTTTTCATTGTAGAGGACTTTCACTTCTTTTGTTAAGTTGATTCCCAAATATTTTTTTTTTTTGAGGCTATAGTAAATGGGGTGGATTTCCTAGTTTCTCTTTCTGAGGATTTGTCGCTGATGTACAGAAATGCCTTTGATTTATGGGTATTGATTTTATATCAGCTATGTTGCTGAATTCATTTATTAGATTTAGAAGATTTCTGGTGGAATTTTTTGGATCTTCTATGTATAGAATCATATCATCTGCAAATAGTGATAATTCGAGTTCTTCTTTTCCTGTCCGTATCCCTTTAATTTCTTTCGTCTGTCTAATTGCTCTGGCTAGGGCTTCAAGAACTATATTAAATAGGAGTGGTGAGAGAGGGCACCCCTGTCTTGTTCCAGTTTTTAGAGGGATTGCTTTCAATTTTTCTCTATTTAGGACGATGTTGGCCAGGGGCTTAGCATAGCTGGCCTTCACGATGTTGAGGTATGTTCCTGTTATCCCTATTTTTTCTAGCATTTTGAAGATGAAGGGATGTTGTATTTTGTCAAATGTTTTCTCTGCATCTATTGAGATCATCATATGATTTTTATCTTTGAGCCCGTTGATGTGATGAATTACATTTATTGATTTGCTTATATTGAACCAACTTTGCATCCCTGGAATGAAGCCTACTTGATCGTGATGCAATGCACTACCTTCTTGATGTGTTTTTGTATTCAATTTGCCAGAATTTTATTGAGAATTTTTGCATCCATATTCATTAGAGATATTGGTCTGAAGTTTTCTTTCTTTGATTTGTCTCTGTCTGCTTTTGGAATCAGGTGATATTGGCCTCATAGAATGAGTCTGAGATTGTTCCCTCTTTTTCCATTTCATGAAATAGTTTGAGAAGTATTGGTGTTAGTTCTTCTTAAAAGGTTTTGTAGAACTCAGTTGTATATCCATGAGGTCCTGGGCTTTTCTTGGTTGGTAAGTTTTCTATGGCATTCTCTATTTCTTTGCTTTAAATTGACCTATTTAAATTGTGTATATCATCTTGAATTAGTTTGGGCATATCATATGTCTCTAGAAATTTGTTGATGCCTTCATTATTTTCTATTTTATTGGAGTATAAACTTTCAAAATAATTTCTAATTATCTTCTGTATTTCTGTAGTGTCCATCGTGATATTTCCATTTTCATCATAGATATTGGTAATTTGTGTTTTCTCTTTTCTTTTCTTTGTTAGCATAGCTAAAGTTCTATCAATTTTATTTATTTTTTCAAAGAACCAACTTTTTGTTCTGTCAATTTTTTCAATTGTTTTTTTAGTTTCAATTTCATTAATTTCAGCTCTGATTTTAATTATTTCCTGTCTTCTACTTCTTTTGGGGTTGATTTGTTCTTCTTTTTCTAGGGCTTTGAGATGTAATGTTAGTTCATTTATTTGTTGACTTTTTCTTTTTTGAAGGAATGAGCTCCATGGAATGAACTTTCCTCTTAGTACTGCCTTCAGGGTGTCCCAGAGATTTCCGTATGTTGTATCATTCTCATTTACCTCTAAGAATTTCTTAATCCCCTTCTTGATGTCTTCTGCAACCCATTGATCATTCAATAGCATATTATTTAGTCTCCAGATGTTAGAGTAGCTTTTCTTTCTTTTTTTATCATTGATTTCTAATTTTATTCCATTATGATCTGATAGAATGCAAGATAGTATCCCTACTTTTTTATATTTGCTTAGAGTTGCTTTATGGCATAACATATGGTGTATTTTTGAGAAGAATCCATGTGCTGCTGAGAAGGAAGTGTATTGGCTCATTGATGGATGATATACTCTATATATGTCAGTTAAGTCTAAGTTATTAATTGTATTATTGAGTTCTATAGTTTCTTTGTTTAGCTTTTGTTTGGAAGATCTATCCAGTGGTGAAAGAGGCATGTTAAAATCACCTAGAATTATTGTGTTGTGGTCTATTTGATTCTTGAACTTGAAAAGAGTTTGATTGATGAATGCAAATGCTCCATTATTTCGGGCATATATATTTATAACAGTTACATCTTGTTGATCTATGATTCCCTTAAGCAGTATGAAATGTCCATCTTTATCTCTTTTGACTAACTTTGGCTTGAAGTCTACTTTATTTGATATGAGGATGGAGACTCCTGCTTGCTTACGTAGACCATGTGAATGATATATTTTATCCCATCCTTTCACCTTCAGTCTATGGGCATCTTTTCTTATGAGATGTGTCTCTTGAAGGCAACAAATTGTTGGGTCCTTTTTTTTTTTTTTAATCCAATCTATTAGCCTATGTCTTTTAATTGGTGAGTTTAGGCCATTAGCATTCAGGGTTATTATTGAGACATAATTTGTATTACCAGTCATTTTTATTTTTTAAATTATTTTTAGTATTTAGTTTGACTTGTTTTTTCCTTTGGTTGGTTTTTCCCTTTATTGTAGTTCTTCCCTTTGCAGATTTTCATTATTATTTTTCATTTCCTCCTCATGGAATATTTTACCAAGAATGTTCTGTAGAGCAGGTTTTCTTATTGTAAATTCTTTTAACTTTTGGTTATCATGGAAGGTTTTTACTTCATCCTCAAATCTAAAGCTTAATTTTGCTGAATATAAAATTCTTGGTTGGCATCCCTTATCCTTTAGAGCCTGGTATATGTTGTTCCAGGCTCTCCTGGCTTTGAGGGTCTGAATTGAAATATCTGCTGAGATGCAAATTGGTTTTCCCTTATAGGTAATCTGACTTTTCTCTCATACAACCTTTAAAATTCTATCTTTATTTTGTATGCTAGGCATTTTCATTACAATGTTCCTTGGTGTGGAGCTGTTGTAATTTTGTACATTTGGTGTCCTATAGGCCTCTTGTATTTGATTTTCAAATTCATTTTTCCTGCTTGGGAAATTTTCTGATATTATTTCATTGAGGAGATTGTTCATTCCTTTGGTTTGAATTTCTGCACCTTCCTCTATTCCAATAAATCTTATATTTGGTCTTTTGATGGTATCCCCTAGTTCTTGGATATTCTGTTCATGATTTCTTCACTATGAAGTCAACTTTATTTTCAGGATTATATATTTTGTCCTTATTGTCTGAGGTCCTATCTTCCAAGTGGTCCACTCTGTTGGTGATGCTTTCTATTGAATTTTTTAAGTGGCTTACTGTTTCTTTCATTTCAAGGATTTCTGTTTGGTTTTTTCTCAAACTCTCTCTTTCTTGAAGTAATCTTTTGCTATCTGGATTTGTTCTCTTATCTCTTTGTTGGTGTGATCAATGGTTGCCTGTATTTGATCTCTTATCTCTTTGTTGGAGAGATCCATTTTTGCCTGTATCTGATCACTTAGGTCATTTCTTAAATCCCTTATCATTTTAATTATATATATCCAGAACTCCTTCTCTGACATTTCCCCTACTGTGCTTTCTTTGGTTTCCATTGTTGTAGCATCTTGTTTGTTTGGGGCATTTTCCTCCCTTGTTTTCTCATGATGTCTATGTATTTTCCTCTCCTGCAAGGTAAGCCTGAGGTATTACAGCTTCTGCCCTTTTGTCTTATAAGTTCCCTCCAGGTTACCCAGAACCTCACTTTTTAGGGAAATATCAATATTAAATCTTTCAATGTACCCAATGTGTGTCCATATATCAGTTGACTTCTATTTTTATATTTACAGTTTTGTTGCTATAAACAGAAATGATGAGATCAGTTATCTTATACTGTATAGTCTCTATATTTGCATGGTGGTTTACAGTATCTAATGATAGAAGTGGGGGGGGGGGTTAGAGGTTGGCTTAAACGTTTATGAAGTAAGATGTGAGAAAATAGAGGTATTAGATTATTTGACTAGTGAGAGCATAATCATTAGAATTTGGCTGTTAGTAGAAGAAGCCAGAGATAGACAACACCATGTAAGATTCCCTGTTAGTTCACAACATCATAACTGGTTGCACCTTCTGGTGCAAATGTCATAATTTCTTTCTCCATTATGGCTGAGTAATATTCCATTGTGTATATACCACATTTTCTCTATCCATTCATCTGTTGATGGATACCTAGGTTGGTTCCATAGCTTAGCTACTGTGAATTGAGCTGCTGTAAACATTGATGTGGTCACGATGCTATAGTATGCTGATTTTAAGTCCTTTGGGTATATACCAAGGAGTGGGAGAGCTAGGTCAGATGGTGGTTCCATTCCAAGTTTTCTGAGGAATCTCCACATACTGCTTTCCAGAGTGGTTGCACCAATTTGCAGTCCCACCAGCAATGTATGAGTGTACCTTTTCCCCCACATCCTTACCAACATTTATTGTTACTTGTATTCTTGATAATTGCCATTCTGACTGGAGTGAGATGAAATCTCAGTGTAGTATCAGAAACTTACATTTTCCTATAGGGAGCATCTGAGTTCTGAAATGTGAAATTCATTAAGGATAAATGAAATAGTCTGCCATGAGAACTGAAATCAATCTTTCCTTCTAAGAAGAAATGGAGTTGTCAACCTCTGAAAACACCCTCTACCTCTGATGACATGGGAAGACTTTTTTTTTTTTTTTTTAATTTTGAGACAGAGTTTCATTATATTGCTGAGGGTCTGGCTAAATTGCCTAGGCTGGCCTTGAACTTGCGATCCTCTTGCTTCAGCTTCCTGAGTCACTGGAATTATAGGCATGTACCACTGTGCCCAGATGGCACAGGAAGAATCATATTTTTTTTGTAACAATCATAGTACAAATGGAGATATGATTTTCAATTTTCAAAGCATGAAAAAGATAGTAAATCTTTACATGTCGAGGTCTTGCCCCCAAGTGATTGAGATTTAGGAGGTTGGGGTCAGGCTAGGGCGACTGTATCCTTATAAAGCTACCAGAGGTCATTCTGAGATTTGTCAAAGACTGAAAACCAGTGGCTCAGACTCTGGGTAAAAATGATTGACCTAGGCAGTGGGGCATCAAAGGGACAAAGGGACAAGAGGAGCTCCAGGTCTCACTTGAAGCATGCATTTTGCAGGATGGAGGAGGCTAAGGCAAACAGGCTTACAGATTGACCTCAAACAAACCAGGAAAGGGAGGAAAGGAATGCTTTTGACACACACACACTCTCTCTCTCTCTCCCTCTTCCTCATTTGCTCTTCTTTCCTTGTAATTAAAAAAAAAAATGTAGGAGTGACAAGCAATTTTAAAAGCTATGCAGAAAAGAGATACTAAAAAGATAAAGAAATTAGGGAGTTAGGAGTTAGAGGACTGAAGACAATCAACTGGCCAATTAGCCAAAAAAAAAAAAAAAAATGTTTATGAAGTACACACAGTTACTGTGCCGGGCTCTGTAAACTGAAGCGGGGAGGGGGAGATCAAAGGAAGATGGGGTCTTGGCAGTCCAGGAGGGTGGAGTAGAAGAGTAAAACTGCAAAAGGATGTTAGTGCCAGTGTTGGAGTACAAAATGAAGGGTACAGATGAAGGGACAGTGTGATTCAACTGAGGTTTCCAGGCCTAATGGATGCAGAGGCAGGACCTGAGTTGTGCTTTTAAGAACGGCCAGTAGCCATTAGAGGTGGCTAAGTCTAGAAAACCACGTTGGGTCCAGCAAAGATATGGGGGTAAAGAAGTTCAGGGCCCATGGGTATACAAATTTGGCTAGAGGAAGTGGTATATCCAAGGGAGCCATTGGAAATAAGCCACAAAACAAAACCAAAAAAAAGCAACAGAGGGCCATCTTGAATGGCAGGTAGGAGGTTTCTGCTCCCTAAAGTAAAGGGAAGAGCTACTCAGGGGAGCGGACCGATGTGTTCCATGCTGGATTGCATGCTGTAGTGGGAAGATCAGTGAACATGCTAGTTTGGGGAGTTTAAGTTTCCTCTCTTATGAAATGGAATCAACAATCATAAAACCGTGGAATTTCTGATTTGGGAAAACCTGTAGAAGTCAATCGTCTGACCCCCTCTGATGTATCATTTTGGGATACATGCTGGATGGAGCGAAGGGAGAAAGCTCAGCTGCTGGTGTTGCAGCCATGCTCACCACAACCATTAGAATAAGGAGAGCCTCAAGGCAGAGGCCCATGAGGAGGATACTGCAGTGATCCTATCAGCAGTTCACTGTGCCGCCAAATAGGTTTGAAAGGCAGAATGTGCTTTGGAAGAGTGAATACAACAGTAGGTACACACCTTGGAAGAGGCCTGTGCAATTTATGAAGGACACCAAAATTTAAGATTCAGTAGTTTTGTGGTAAAATCACCTCTGGAGAGCCCAGTTTTCGCACTTGGAGTGGTGACGCCATTGATGGGCTTGACCATCATTGTCTAAGATGTAAATGGATTGCGTGCAGATCAACTAACTAATGTTAAGATTCCTTTAACCTAAAATCTGATGAATTTATCATAGAAATAGGACTGTGAGAAAGAGATTTCTTGGTCATGAAAATAACCTGTTTCAGAACTGCTTCGTTTGAAACGTGGGCAGACCGATGGGGTGCAGGTGTTCATTAGAGTACTGGAACATCAGAACTGCAAATGAGGGTGGTCAGGACAGGGGATGTGGATTTGAACTTCTATTTAGAGCTACAGTTGAAGGAATAGCTCCCTGAGGAGGGAACATGGAGAAAGGAGTAAAGACAAAGGACTGTGCTTTAGTTTCCAATAAATGTCCACCTCCTGACATCCTCAGCTCAGAGATTAGGCTTCAACATCTGAATTTGGGGGAAATACATTCAGACCATGGCAGATTGGCTCATGAGGCATTTCTGACAGCGAGCTGAGCAATTTGGACTTTTATTTATAATATAGAAGATTGCGTACGTCCCTACCTGCCTGTGGAGCAATTACATTTTAAAAGAGGAAAGTGCTTGATGGTCTAAACATGGCACTCTCGCCTGCTGCATCTGAGGAGGCGAATTTGGAAGTGGGAGGGCTTCACATTGTGTCTTGGTCCCCCCTGGTCTGTGGCATGGAAAAGTTTGGTGCTGCTGGGTGACCCTGCACCCTGTATCAACCATGGTGGACCTTAAGGTGATGTGTTTTTACTTCTGTTCATCATTCATCTATGGAAAGGGGGAAAAAAAAAAAAAAAACAAGTATCAGAGTGTGGAAAGAGCAGGAAAGATGAAGGGGGTGGGGAATGCAGTGAATGGAGTCCAGCTGAGAACCTATTACCTAGAATACAGAGCAAGTGAAAACCTTGTCCCAGTTACGTTCTCTTTAGAGAGGTTGTCATGGCAACAGATAGAAGTTTCTTGATTCAGCCCAAGGCACCTCTACTCCCCAAAGCTGACAGTGAGCAAAGGCCCAGCAAACACAGCCGGTGGAGGAAGGGGTGGGGTCTCCCTGCCTTTGATTCATTTTCATGTCTGGGTCCTGTGGCATTGTACAGTCATAGCATAAACTCTAGGACTCACAGTGTCTTTGGGATTTGCCTCAGAAACCAAGGAAGCCATATGGTTGTTGCCCCTTATCACAAATGCCTCAGAACTTTCTTGTGTGGATGAAGGGTTCTGGGTAGGGCCTGTCCTTCTGGGGGAGGGAAGTCATGTGGGATGCAGGGAGAGTCACATGACTTTTCCTCTTTCCTGAACTTCATGAGGATAAGAGGGATCTGATCTATCTGCCAAGACTATCAGGAAGGTCAAATAACAAAGAACACAAACCCCTTTTGTAAGTTTCCAGACTTACCCTTATCTCCGTGTGATTCTCAGGAGCAAGGCTTTATATTCTTTTCAGGTCTTCCCCAAAGCTCAGCATGCATCTTCCTGTTTATAATAGTGACTCTGTTAATATTCCTTACATTGAATCAAGGTAACCTGTGTCTGTTCCATTATTATTTATTGATTGTTTCATTTAACTGTTCTAATGCAAGGCAGGATATTGGTCAATATAGGCCATATAGGCCTGCTGCTGTAACAACCACCCATCAACTTGTTCACATAGTATCTCCGTGCAGCATTTGGTGAGTGGTCTTCTCCACTTGGGCTCCTTCCACCCTGGAGTTCTGTCACTCCCCAAGGCTGCCAAATCAAATCTTCTGCTGGGCTCTGCATTTAGCCAGCACAGAGGGAAAACTGAAGGTAGAGGATCCACCCAAAAGGTTTGCATGGCCTTTGCCTGGAAGTGGCCAAATCACTCCACCCACTTTCCACAGTCCAGAACTCAATCCCGTGGCTACTCTCATGCAGGTGCATGTGTTCATTAGAGTACTGGAACATCAGAACTGCAAATGAGGGTGGTCAGGACAGGGGATGTGGATTTGAACTTCTATTTAGAGCTACAGTTGAAGGAATAGCTCCCAGAGGAGGGAACATGGAGAAAGGAATAAAGAAAAAGGATTGTGCTTTAGTTTCCAATAAATGTCCACCTCCTGTTACTATCACCTCAGAGATTAGGCTTCAACATCTGAATTTGAGGGAAATACTTTCAGACCATGGCAGATTGGATCATGAGGCATTTCTGACAGCAAGCTGAGCAATTTGGATGCAAGGAGAGGCTAGGAAGTGCCATCTAGCTGTATTCCCAGAAGAGAAGGGAAATGGGTTTGGAGAATGATAAACCAGCCTCTGCCTTAGAAACCAAGTTATTTGGCTGGGCACAGTGGTGCACGCCTGTAATCCCAGTGACTTGGGAGGCTGAGGCAGGAGGATCGTGAGTTCAAAACCAGCCAGCCTCAGCAATGGTGAGGCACTTAGCAACTCAGTGAGACTCTGTCTCTAATTAAATACAAAAAAAGGCTGGGGATGTGGTCCAGTGGTCGAGTGCCCCTGAGTTCAATCCCTGGCACCAAAAAAAAAAAAAAAAAAAAAAAACACCAAGTTATTTAATTCCTTGTTTCCTACACTCCCTCCCCTCATAAGGCTTCCCCTAAGATGGCGTCCTACATGCAGCTTCTCTCACCTTATCCACCATGATTAGTACCACCTGCTTTAACTTCCTAGAATACTCTCTTTATCGTGCTTGCTCCTCTGTGTCCTAGATCAAATTCAACTGCTTCTACTGGATATTGAAGATGCTTCAAACTAGATGTGCCTTTCTTTTCCCAACCTTATTTCCCATATTCCCTTAAAATGATTGCTTATGTGTCTATACAGATGTTGAAGCATTTTTGATTCTCTTACCCTTTGAGGAAGAAATTTAACTTGTATCACATACAAGGTAACTGGCTGGGGGCTATGGATGGGCTTTGTCTATACAAGCTTAGGGGGAAAAAATATGGGAAACCTGACCAGATCTGAGTACTCACCACCAGAACAGGATTTTTCAGCTTTGGATAGTTACATAGAAATTTCGCTAAATTCCAGCCCATATGTATAAATCAGAGTCTTTGTGAAGAGACTCCCAGACATCTGCAATTTAATAGATGCCCTAGGTGATTCTGATGCAGGATCTAGTGAGGGGAGCACTACCCACACCTACCAGGATCTGTCGGGGTATCCTGCGTCCAGACAAGTGCAGTGAAGGCTGGAAATTTAAAGCACTGTGAAATCAAGTGCAGGAGAGGAATTTGGTAGGTGAGTAGTAATCTTCCAGATGCTCTCAGGTCACCCCAATGAATGGAGCACTTCGGTCATCTCAAGCAATGACCCTTGACCTTAGAATCTGCTCCATGGCCTGTGGAATTATAAAAACTGCAAGGCTACTCATCCTCATCCCCAGAGCATAAGATTCTCAAAGTGGAAAATGTTGGGAAAGAGATTTGAGGGAGGAAGGGAAAGGGCAGGAGAAGCAAAGGGAGCTGAAGTTGCTGTGGTCTGGAAATCCAGTGCCATTCCCCCAGCCTCTCTGGTCCTGCAGTCTCTCTGCACTTTCAGAAGTCCTCTAGAGAATCATTTGGAAACTGAATAATAACAGCAGTGGCTGTGTGCTGTTCTGAACACCTGCCTTACATTAATTAACTTCTTGAATTCTACGGTGTAGGTCCTGGCATTTTTTTCCTACGTTACAGATGAGGATACTGAAGCTCAGACAGAGTCTCCTGTAACTAAAACCATAGAGCTAGGACATGGCAGATCCTGGCTCTAACGTCTGTCCCCCTCCCCCACCCGGGGTCAGGATCTGTGCTCTCTACTGCCCTGTTCCGCCCAGACCCCCAGCTTTATGAAGACAGAGTACTAGGGATGGAGCAGGAGGTATTTTCCCCCATGGCTGACTGGAGTGAGAGGACCAAGTCTTTGCCTTTTCTAAATTCTCCATAGGTCACAATGAATGGTCCAAGGTCAAGGTCAGAGCTCTACACTTAGGCAAATGAGGCAATTCCCAAAGAGGGTGAGTTAGAGCCTTCTAAAGACCAGGAGTCTCCTTCCCTCTTCTATGTTGTAGAGACATTAGTTTATACTCTTTGATCAACCTCTTTTCTTTAAGACATGTTTCCCATGGGCCATTTTTAAAGTATAAATATATTCCTCTAAATATATTTACATAGACCTAAACATATTTACATGGCTACACATAGACCCTGTGGTTCCAGCTGACACGTTAGGGAGGACTACTTTATCAAATAGGTAGAGGGAAGAAGATCAGAACGAGGGGGCAGAGACCAAGAATGCTACATGATACTGGAGTACATAGATGGAAGACCATCAGGTTATGGGGGGATGTGGTCTCTGTCATGTATTGTGGGGTGACTTCCAAAGGCAGACTTTGTCTGGTGTACCCTAGAGCTGGCTCTTGATCAAAATGCCTCATCAGGATTCTGGGATAGCGTTGGAAATTCATCTATGCAAGGATGAAGCCCTTGTCTTATAAGAAATTTTATGTTTATTCCAGTAGGCCCTGCCTCCATTACCAAGAATAGAAGATTATAGTAATAAAAAAAATAGACAATTTGCCAGGACACTATAAAAATGAAGAAAGAAAAATAAATAACATTTAACAACGTTATTGGTGCAATTCAGTGGGATCCATTGAGTTTTCATGGGATTCCAGCAGCTTCATTCCTTCCC
Source organism: Tamias sibiricus (assembly GCA_025594165.1). Taxonomy (NCBI): domain Eukaryota; kingdom Metazoa; phylum Chordata; class Mammalia; order Rodentia; family Sciuridae; genus Tamias; species Tamias sibiricus. Next base: position 45,073,229 of record CM046666.1, on the reverse strand, counting down.
CAGGCCCAGACAGTTTTGTCTCTTACAGTGCTCTGTGGCAGACTTGAGTCAGGATTGAGAATAGACTGGTTGGCTACACTCACACCACGGGGTCTAGCCTTGCTGATGCCAGGCCTTTCTAAATCATTCTGACACATGGCATAGTGAAGGGTGCTGAGACAAGAGAAGTCATTATAATAAATACAACTTATTGAGCATGTACTCTGCCCTGGACATTGTGCTAGGCACTGTTTAATCTAGTATTCCTAATCCTTTACAAGCAAGGCCATCAGGTAGATCTGCAGATGAAAAATCCAGGCTTTGACAGGTAAAGTCTTTTTCTTAGGGTCTGATGGACAGTGGCAGTTAGGACTCAAAGCCAAGTCTAACTGACTCCAAAATTTTGCAATTAAAGATAATACAGGTAAAGTCAAGGCACTTGAGATACACTTTTCCATGGAGCAGCTGATGGTTGAGGCCTCCCAGATGCCAGTCTCTGGGAACAGTGTGTAAATAAAGAAGCACACGAGGTAGATACAGTTCGTCCCTGGCAGACCTTGCAATCTAGGGGTAAAGGAGACAGGGCAGCACTGGACATCCGAAGGAACTGTGACCTGAAGGCAGGTATGAGACTAAGGGAGCTCAAAGCAAGGGTTTGAGGAAGGCACTAAATTTTAGGAAGGCACCTGGTTTCAGGAAGGCACTAAGCAGAGTTTTGCAGCACAGGCAGGCAAGGAATTGAAGTTCAGTTCCAGGGTGGGATATGAGGTGAGATTCCCAGCAAAGCTCAGGCAGGGAGGAAGACATCTACCTCTTACCTCCTTCTCCCACAGACCTGTTGCCAGGGCAGATTCCAGGGAAGGTGGGAAGGGACCTACATTCTTCTTCTAGCAAGACCCAGCAAGCTTCTCTTGGTATCCACCTCCCCCAGGAGAATAGGACCTGCTGGAGAAAGGTCACAAACCAGCCCTTCTGGGCCTAATCCCTGAGGACGATAAGAAGCTTATCTAGGCCTGCTGCTCCTCAGAAAAGGTCTCTATTTGTGAGCCAAGAACTACTTTAGCAAGGGCGAGGCAACTTTCACTCCAGAGTGGGAGATAAATGGCCCTCAGCTGGCCAGCGCTTTGGAGTAAAGGAGTGAGCACACAGCTCTCAGTCGAGGAGGAGAGTGTGGTTATCAGATGCACATAGTTGTGACATAGGGGAGGGATGGTCCAAAAGGAGCTGAGGGAAAACAGACTAGGGATGGAAGGCAAAGATCACCCACATTATGTCCTTTTTGGGTTCCAGGGGATAGGACAGTAACCAACTGGAAATGGTTACCTTGAAATGTCTGCTATAAAGGAATGTGTGCACCGTCACTTCATTATTGCATATATATATATGTATATATATATATATATATATATGTATATATATGCAATATATATACACACACAAACACGTATATTTAAATATGTATGCATGTATTTCGTATTTACATATATAAATATACACACAATATATATAGAATATACATATAAATTTTATATATGTACATGTGCTTTTATCCTGGGATTTGAAGTCCAAGGCTGAAATCCACAGTTTTCACACTTACCATGTGCTTAACCACTGATATTGCTATGCAAATGGCATGCTTATCTTTGCATTTATTCCATATCCAACAATCATCGAGTAACAGAGCAATACAATGGAGTTCAGGAAATGTGAATTTTGGCTCTGCTTCCTTCCATTCTGTTATTTTGGACTCATGTCTTGGGTTTTTTCACCTCTTAAATAAAGGGATTCAATGAATTGACATTTGAGGTTCCGTTCAGCTCTAAAATCTAATCTTTGATTCTTCTGTGTAATAAGCACCTTGCAGGGCCCTGTAGGAGGTTCTAAAAGGCCTCTGCTCTCAAGTTTACACATACTTGGTGAAGAGCTCAGCTTCCACAGCCTAGGTCAGGTCAGCATATGTTCTCTGCAAAGGGTCACGTGGCAAGTATTTCAGGCCTCACGAGAAATGCCGTCCCTGTCACAGCTACCCAGCTCTTCCACTATAGTCTGAAAGTGGCCACAGACAATAGGAAATGATGGGCTCACCTGTGTTCTAATGACACTTTATATATAGGAGTGGGCTGATTCCTGGCTTAAGTAGCAAACTGGCAGGGACTGAGCAGAGAGTGGTGTGGTTCCCAGTACTATGGGTGTAGCCTTTGCTGTCAATGGTGAGGAGGAGCCATGTTCACCTGCCATGTTCACCATCCCAAAAAGCATTGAAATCAATCAGCAACCTCAGGGTCCAGTAGTAAGACGAAGCGTTCTTAGTTTCTTAGACAATGTTCCTGGCTGAATCTAAGTTATTAATAACTCTTTTCTGCCTGTGATGAACAGAGGCTGAAGCTCAGGACTTTATTGCCAGGCCATGAAAAGGTGTCTGTGGTCATGGATGCAAATCCTCACGTGGGGGACCACACGTGGACAGAACTCTTTCCCTGATTCTACCACCACACTTCTGCTCTTCCTCCTCTGCACTTGGCGATTGTTCTGTCAAATGATCCCCTTGGCATTTACTGCTTGGCCTGGCTTCTATCAAGCCTTGTGCTGATGCCATGCTGCTCACAGGGGTGGTGCCCTGGCCTCAGTGTGCTGGGACATGGCCACCTGGCAGTGGGAAGATGCACAAGTCATCCTGGGAATGTCACCGTATGAAAACGATCATGATTATCTCATGTCCAAACCAATTCTGCATGCTAGGTGAGAGAGACAAGCCATTCACGCAGGCAGGTGGTCTGGGAAGCCTTAGACAACTGCTCCAGAAGATAGATTTCCTGAGAAAGGAGAAGGTTGTCTTATGAGGTCACACGTTCCTAATGGTGAACACTTGGGCGTGCTTTCTGCCCTTGACTTCCCTGTACCCTTGACAAGACTCTTGGCCTCTCTGGGGAATATTTCAACTATGAAACTGATTGGAACTGCATTCCTTGGGCCTGCTGGGTCCTGACTTCAATTCAAATTGCATAAATTCATGGAATCCACTTATGGTCTCTGGCTTTTGTTGACTTGCTTTCATTGACTTTCACACCGACAAGTTTCACTGTGCATGTATGTGTGCATACACACCTAACTTCTTCATATTTCAGGCCCTAGTTTTCAGTCATCTCCGATGCCATGATTTGGCAGGAAATCCATTCTTTCTTATGCCATCAGGTTATAATAAAAGGTACTTTTTTCCTTTATTCATATGCTTATATTTGGGGGGCATTTTCAACTTATTTTAAAGTGGACATATATAGTAGACATTGTGCCCAGCATTATTGGTGTACACATCTTAGGCCTTTTGTCTGCAAGAGAGAAGCCAGGTACTGGCTTTATAGCCTCCATTTCTTTTCTTCTTAACTTAGGAAAAGTAGCTTCTGTGGTTTGCAACAAAAAGCCCTGATCATTGCTTCTTTAGAAAAATATTGTAAACAGAATCTTCTTTGAAGTCTATTATACTATCTTAACTATAATATCTAATTTGAGTGATTAAAAATAAATGTCCTATTAGATATACGAGACTAGAAATTATTTTATAACTCTAGTAAATTCTTTGGGATGTTTCTAATAAAGATAAACATGTAGAAACAACATCATATGTAGGATTCATTAAGAATGTGGAACCATCTGTCTCCCTGGGCCAGCCTGGAGGAGGTGGGGAAAAGCAAGTCACACTAAGAGAGTTCTTTTCACTCCCTTTACATCTCTTCTTATGCCACCAAAATAAAACGTTTTTACTGAGTGAAATCAACTTATAATAATTCCTTAGAGCCCCCTTCAAAGAAAAATAGGATAATAGCTCACATTTACTAAATACTATGTGCATTCTAACTGTGTTACATGTATTTATCATTCAATTCCTACACAACTCTGAATATTAAATATTATTATTTTTTCCCATTGTCTAGATGAGGAAACTGAGAAACCAATAGATAAGTTGCTTGTCTAAGTTCATGCAGCTTATAAGTGTTCCTGACTTACCCTCTCCCTGAAGGAGTCACTGGAGGGACTAATGCAGTCTGCCTGGGGTTTGGAAGTGAAGGAACAGTCTTCCCTGACCACTCTTGGGACTTGCTGGTATCTTTTCACATTCCCTTAGCTAAATATTATCATAGGCTAGGATGTTGATAATACACTAACAGTATCTTTTCACTATATTAAAAAAATCTTAAAAGAAAGTGGCTGCATATATATGTATATACATGTATACATATACATAATGTAAATCTGTATATATAAACATGTATGTATTACTTGTGTATATGTGTACATGTGTGTATATATATGTGCATATATATATATGTATATATATATATATATACATATACATATATACATGGAGAGAAATACAGGGGGGGGAGTGCCCTGTAATTTATCTACTGAGTAAGTGGATAGATGAGTACCAAGAGCAGACATAATTACAACCAAGGGTCAAGGGGGCTTTGGCCATGCCCACAGTGAAACTGGGGGTAGGACTAGACACTCTCTGTGAGTACTGTACACAATTGCCCTCCTTTATGTGCCCAGGTTTATCTGCTTTTTTTTGACTTTTCATGTTGGGTAATAAAGGTCCCATTTGATACCATTCTGCCACTCGCTAGCAGGGGATCAGCATGGGAGACAGTTAATCGTTAGCCACACCTTCTGCCTACCTAATTCTGCCTGTCAGCCTTCCCTGAAGATGTGGCGTTGGTGCGGAAATTTGCTGACCATGAACCCTTTGTTTAGTCAACGGTATAGAAGAAGTGTTAGACTTATTTGTGTCAATCTCACGGAGGAGAGCTAAGAGCTGGTTTTAAACTTCTAAGTGGGGGGCTGGGGTTGTGGCTTAGCGGCAGAGCTCTCGCCTCGCACGTGCGCGGCCAGGGTTCGATCCTCAGCGCCAGGTAAACATAAATGCATTGCATTGTGTACAACTAAAGTAAATAAATAAATATTTAAAAAAATAAACTTCTAAGTGGAGAGGCCAAATTTAGCTTAACATACTGAAGAACTTTCTTGCAATAAAAGTTGTCCAATGGAAGGATGGAATACCTTGAGAGTGGTGTATGCTCCCTATAAGTGAAAATATTTAAACAGAGGTTGATGCCTTCCATGGACCTTGCTGTAGATGAATCTATATATTTGGGCCCAGCAACTAGTACTTGGCACATAGTAGGTGTCTGGCAAATAGTAGCAATTGTTAGAAAATCTGTTTCTGTTCTACAGGCTCATGATTTTAATCTTCCCCTGAGTTCACACCTTTGCTGTAATATGGAAAGGATGAAAGGGATCAGTGCTCTATAATTTGAAGAATTATTCAAGGTTAGAAACATGCTCAGTGATGTGGTACTTTAGATGTACTACCAGTACTCAGAGGAACTGGGAGGGGCTTTCTGACCCACATCCTGTGGTTGATGTAATTCACACAGGGTGGAAGCCCTCAGATGCTATCTGGTTTATGTTGTAGCAAAACTGGGCAGAAAGACACATTAACCTTTACAACCACATTCTCTTGTAAGTCATTGCACAGAGCTGAACAATTCACAGGTGCTGAAGGAGTTTCTCAGAGATGGATTGATGATGTGTTTGATAAAATCTTACCTACTCTGGAGGTTAGAGCTGTAAAATATTAAATACACTGGTGATTTTCTTTTGTCCAAAGTGAATTCTACTCATTCAAATAAATGTGCAAGCTTCAGGGGTTGCAAAGGTAATATAAAAGTTAGAATTTCAGAAAATTTCATTTTATAAGCAATTAGATGTTTTCTGTTCCTATGGCCTCATAAGATCTCTTCCAACTCTCAAGATTTAGAAAACAAGTCATGTCCAATGAGCTGCAGAACTGGCTGGGGCTCTCTGGCTTTCTAATTGCTATTATCTGCTTCCTATGAAGTCTAGACTAGGGCTGATCTCCTGGCCACCTGTCATTGGTGGGACCCTCTCCTTCACAATCTCAAAATGCTTTTCAGGTGTCTATCCAGTTAGTGTCTGTGCACACATGCACAGGTAGATACACATATGCATATTCAAGGGGACAGTGTCACTCTCAAGGCGACAAAAATTTGTTCTTGTGAGATAAAAATTTCACATGTATAATGCATATGTGCCTATATAAAATATGTATCAATCACAAATGTACATGCAGCACATAAATAGATGTGTAGCGTATCAGTGGTCTTAAATTTTCATGGGAGGTGATTAGGGGGACAATGTCTAAAAAGGTTCCTTGAAGGAGATGATTTTTTAAAAGTGTTGAAAAGCACTTATAGCAACTATACTGACATATAAATGCCCATGTAGTTGGACATGCACATATGTAACACACATTCATGTCTATCTCTTGGGCATAAACACATGTTCTAGTTGGTTCATCCAGAAAATCAAATTGGTGGTAGGGCAGGACTGAATTCCATGTTTATTCTCAGATTTTCTGCAATTTAGAGTCTCCCTGTGATGGATTTGCTTTCATTTTCACGTTTCTGTTAACAGTCTGATTGTGTGTGTGTGTGTGTGTGTGTGTGTGTGTGTGTGTGTATGTGTGCATACTGCCATTCTCATTTTGACTTGCAGACACTTCAATTAACATCTTGTATGGTCTTCAAATACAGCCTGCATTTGCTATCACTCTCTGGAAGAGCTGCCTGCTCGAAATGAGCTCAGTCAACAGTTGATTTCACAAGACATCTGCCGAGCACCCTCTAGGTGCGTGGTTTCACAGTGTATCCTGTGGGTGTGCAAAGATGGAGAACATGATTTCCTGGTCAGGGACCCAAGGCAGAGACAGAGATAGAGATGTAAATTACAGATGCAAGCACCCTGGTACCTTTGGAAGATGGTGGTTGGCTTGCATCACCTGGGAGGGGAAAGGGACTTGTCTGATGTCCTCTAGAACTCTTGCTACACTTTTCTCTTTTGTTACTGCCCTTTAGCAACTTTTATACCCTTGTTAATTATATTCACTATGATCCTATCTTGTTTTGATTTTGAGTGCCCTTACAACCTTTTTGGAAGTAGCTTATAGATAGAGTCCATAATATAAAGTCTGATTTTTAAAACTCTTGTTAATAATTCACACAGTTCAACTAAGTATTTGACCAGGTTGTCAAGTGTTGGTGCTGAATTCCTTGCACTCCTTAGCCTCTTCTTCCATGATACCAACCTTCTGCTGACACATACTCCCTCTGAGTACCTTGATTCTGTATTCTCAGCCTTCTTTTGAAAGCACCTTGGGACCTTTGACTAATATCACACCTGGATCCCTGTTCTGAACCAATTAAATCAGAATCTCTGGGGATGAGGTTCAAGCTGGTATTTCTTCTAAGCTTCTCAGTTGTTCATTAATTTTGTTAGGAGAATCATTTGTTCGATTTTGAATGTCCTCAAAACTGTTTCAGAAGTGGGCGGATTATATGTAGTTCAACCTGACAGTGGCGTAGCTGGGTCCTCTGCTCAGAGCCTCACAGGCCAAGTCCTCTTCCACATTCTGGAATTCAGTTTCATGCAATTCTCTCTGTCCCCAGAGGCTACCCACAATTCCCTACCCCATGCCCCCTCCATGGTAGTTCATATCACAGCAGCTTGCTTCTCCAAGGTCAGCAAGAGTCTCTTCTTTTATGAGCCTTCTCCCAACTGTCAGACCACCAGGGATTGTCTCTCTTTTGATGACCTCAGAATCAAGTGATTTGGACCTTGATTACATCTGCAAAATATCTTAGCTTTATTATATTCTGTTGGCTACAAACAAGTCCTAGATCTCATCAAGGGAGGGGATTATCCACAAGGACATGTATGCCAGAAGGCAGTGGTCATAAGGAATCACAGAAGGGTTGAGCTAACTTTCCTCCACGCAGGTGCTTCATCTTATTTTCACGTAGACTGATCAAGGGGGGAGCTGATACAGGCCCATTTTACGTGAAAGGAAACTGAGTTTCAAAGATCTAGTCCTTTTCCCAAGGTCACACAGCTAGGAGGGACAGAATTTGGTCTTGAATTCAGGCTTCTCAGACATCAACCAACAACCTGTGTGTCTTAATCTAAGCTTGAGCAGACATATAAATAAAGTTGATGAGTATCCAGGAAAGTCAAGGTAAAACTAGTTTCCAATACAATGACATCCTCACAATATTTCAGGCTCTCAGTTCCCCTAAGATTAAGATCACATCTCTGATCTTGGACTTGACATTGAGGGAGGATGGACATCCTTGCTTTTAACAGGGGGGTTTGCACATATTCACTTACACTCCACAGTGTTGCTACCAGGAATTACGCCTGCAGTCCCTGGGAGGTTATGTGACACTCCTTGTCCATAGTCAGATATGAAAGCCACCATCTTTCTATCACTATCAGTTTGTTCCACTGGGCACTTGTTGGCTACATCAAATGGTTTTCTAAAACCCAAAGAAAAAGATATACAAGTCAAGATGGAGGGGTTTTTTTGTTTTCTTTATTTATATTTAACTTGCTGACCTGTGGCTAGAATGGAAACTAGTGACTTAAACATGAGTGGAAACCACTTTAAAAAATAATGGCGAGACACTGGTGCCACCTCCAGTGAAACTGAGGGTGAGCTTTTCAGACGAGGGCAGAGAATCTCCCTCGACGTGTCTGATCTTCATCACACCTTTCATTTTAAACACAGATGGCTTGTAAAGCATATTTGAATACTTATGTAATTTAATTGCTTAACTCTGTTTGCATAACCCTGTTTTATAGATGAGGGAGAGTTTTAGGGAGGGGATCTGTGTATTGCTCCAGATCGTGCAGTTCGTGAAGAAGAGCTGCATCTTGTACATAGCTACTCACTTCCAAGATCTCACTCTCAACTCCTCTCCCATGGGTATGTGGGTGGCAATGTCACTAGAGAAAGCTCATGGATGTAAGTTCACAGGAGAATCCCAGCCCAGACCCACAGACATTGCAGAGCTGACCCCAGAGTTCAGCATCAACATCCTGTGGGTGGAATTCCAACTGCTCACCCAGGGCTGGTGCTTTTGATTTTACCCACCACCCCATTCTGAAAGGTGGGTGTGACTTGCCCTGTGCTCTGTGCATTTGGGAATTTTGGTTGCTGGGATGAGATGTCTACCTTGCTCTAGCTGATTTCTTGTGAATTTTAATATCTCCCATTTACAAAACAGAACCCTGGCAGAGAGTGCTTGGAGAGAGCAAGATGGGCTTCTCTTCCTCCCTGACTGGCATGTGCATTGACATCACAGTGTGATTTTAGTCAAATGGTGATACTAGGCACAGAGAAGTGGTGAATGTAGAAAACGACGTCAATTGATCTACATCTTAATCTGGGGATTTTCCTTAAAGTTTTACCAAAATTTCAAAGCAGTCCTGACTTTTGTCAGCCACAATGATAACTTTTTATCAGAGATAGTATCAGGAATTGATTTTGGCCAAATATTAGTATATTTACAGAGCAATACGGCTTCTGCAGGATGCTGGGGGCTGCTTGTAAAATCTGGAAGAAGGTTTTGGTTTCCAGAGTAGGGCCATTGCCTCACTTTCAACAAGCCAGGCCTCTGACCAGAGTTCTAGGGGTGGGATCAACCTGTGGAGCACTGGGGAGAGGGTTTCCCAGAGACTTAGGGAGCATGAGCCCTGCCCAGCAGAGCCTTGGAAGAGGGACCCCTATCCACAGAGCCACAGGAGAAAAATCACCACCACAGTGGGCTCAGAAGGTGAGACAGCAACCCCAAATGATTGTTTTCAAAACTTAAGATCCAATGGGACTTGCTTCACCGAGTTTTAGACTTACTCTGGACTCACCGCCCTTCTCTTGCTTCTTCCTTTTGCAGTGTTTGTCCTATGCTGCCCACCATTGTTATTTTGGAAACAAAGAGCTTGTCTGATTTCACAGGTCCACAACTGCCTCCAAATGAAGCACACCTCAGGTCTCATTCTCAACAGGATTTGGAGGGTACTTAGATAAGACTTTGGACTTTAGACGAGCAGATGCTGGAATGAAGACTTTGGGAGCTACTGGGGTGGAATGAATATTTTGCATGTGAGAAAGACAAAAATTGGGAGACCAAAGCAGAATGCTATGGCCTTCTGCCTCCCTCTATCTCACTCACATGTTGAAGCCCTAATCCTCAATGTGACTGTGTTTGGAGACAGTGCTTTTAGGAGATAATTAAGGTTAAATGAGGTTATAAGGTAGGACCCTAATCCAATGGGATGGGTGGTCTTAAAGGAAGAGGAAGAGAGAGACATCTATCTCTGTGTGTCTGTGGGGGGTCAGGGAGGGTGCACATGTGCTATTGAGAACTCAGCCTGAAGGCAAATGTCTGCAAAACAGGAAGAAAACCTGCAACAACCAAGCTCACCAGTACCTTAATCCTGGATTTCCCAGCCTCTAGATCTATGAGAAATAAGCGCTTATTGTTTAAGCCCCCCCAGTCTATGGTATTTTGTTATGGAAGCCTGAGCAGACTAAGGTGTCCCTTTAAGACCCTGTATTATTGTGTATTATTGTGGTTATAACACTAATACACAATGCATCTTATAAGGTAGGTCCCTAATCCAATAGGATCAAATTCTCATCCTACCAATAAATCAGTAAGCCTTTTCTCAGTTTCCTCTGTGCATAAGGTACTGTGAAGGATATAGAGGTGGGTACAACATGTTCCTTTCTCCAATGGAGACTACAGTTTAGCAGAGGAGATAAAGCTTGGATATACACACCAAGAGGTTCGTAACTCCAAAGGGTGGCAGAAGATAGTGATGCATGTTGAGTTCAGAAGGAGGAGCAATGACTTCTGGCAAGGGAGGAATCAGCAAAGGTTTTGTAGTGTGAGAAGTGACATTAATAAATGTCTCCAGGAAGCAAACATTTAGCAGAGCTTCCCACACACCAGCTAAGTTAATGGGGTCAAAGGCTTGGGTGAAGTCCACATTATCACTCATGTTGCTATTCTCAGCATCTTCCACTGGCGCTGATGGGATAGTATCAGATCTACAGTTTCATTGGCAACACAAGAGCCATGGTGACTTTCAAGAGAGACATGGCTAAAACTGATACATATGAGCGGCTCATGGAAAATGAGTCAGGTCAATGCCATCCTAGAATCTAGCACAGACAGTGTGGCTCCAGGGTTGTCTGTTTCTGCACAAGCCCCTTGATATTGGGCAAGGTCTCCATCACAGCCTCTTTGCTATCTAAACAATGAAGTGATTCCACGGAGCTCCAGCTCCCGGATGCTGTACTGTGGATTGGGATTGAGACTGCATTCTCCCCAGGTTCCCTACTGGGTGAATGAGCAAAGGGGAAGTCTCAGCTCTAAAAACCGGAAAGGACTTCACAGCTTCGTTGAGTCCGGTAGTGTTCAAATACTTCTTGGTGGCAAGGAATTCTTTATTGTGTCAAATTAAATCACGTATGGCACCTCACTATCGGGGGGAGACAAAAAAAAGGACAAAAGAGGGGCTGCTTTGGCTCAGCCTTCTGCCTCAAGGTGACCTTCAGAACCTCCACAGTTTGCTGGAGCTCTGGAGTCCAGCACAAGCCTGTAATGAGAGCGCATCATCAGAATTAATGCCCAGTGAGAACTTGCTTGAGTTATACAGCAAGAGTTCCACTGGCCAAGATGGCACTAGAACCTGGGTTTCCTGACTTCCAGCCCAGTGCTCCTCACCCTGCAGGTGACCTTGTCCAGTGGCACTATGAATTCCAATAACCCTGCATTTCCTGTTACATCAACGAGTCCATGACACAGAGAAGTCCATGATGATGTGTCAGGATTTCAGAAGAAACCACTGGCAACTCCAACTGGACTCTTGGAAGAGAGTTTATCAAAGGAATGATTTACAAAGGTATGAACAGAGTTAGAGGCACCAACAGAAGACAGTTGAGAAATATACCTGGGAAAGCAACAGCAAGGACCCTTTACCACCCCTACACCTGAGCCTTTACCTAATTCCAAAGAGTCTGGATGAGAAGGATGCAGCCAGCCCAGAGTGGCCCAATAGGGATGGAGAGCCAGGGCAGGAAACAGCTGGACTTCATGCTCCTTAAGACTTCCCATCCAACTCTGGCACTGGCTTGCCTCATTCTCTGCAGTCAGAGGGCATGGAGTTCCGGATGCCATCTCCCCCATCAGCCTCCTGGGGTCCAGAGCAGAGTGGAGAGAGCAGAGAGTATAGGGAAGGACAAACAAATACCTCCAACCCAGGGGGTTAGGAAGGTGTCACTCCATGGCTGCATTGCAGAGAGTTTATTGACATTTCACAGAAATCTAAGAAATTAGTAAGAATGTCAAATATGTGTGTTTCTTGCCCTGCTGTAATGGTGATACAGCAGTATTTTGGGGATTTGTGCTTGTTTGGTTTTTGGTACTAGGGATTGAACCCAGGGGTGCACTACCTACCACTGAGCTACATCCTGAGTTCTTTTTATTTTTTTTAATTTTGACATAGGGTCTTGCTAAGCTGAGAGTCTTGCTGAGTTGCTGAGGCTGGTCTTGAATTTGGGATCCTCCTGCCTCAGCCTCTGGAGTTGCTGGGATTACAGGCCTAAGCCACTGCATCCAGCAATGATGCTGCAACTTTTAGATTCTTCCCTGAAATGTTTAGCATATAAGATTAAACACTCACAGTTATATTCTAGGTAGAATAAATTGCTTCTTGGTCAGCTCTCTCTCTCTCTCTCTCTCTCTCTCTGGGCCCATCTCTCACCTTCCCTATCTCATTGCCCAAGTGACAACCATTCTGAACAAACAGGCCAGGGTGCTTGGAGGGGCCAAGCTGTCTCTTCTCTCCCGCATGCTTCTTACCCTCTTTGGATGTTCCTCCTTATCCTCTTTGGCCTGGACTTAGCTCTTGGAAGACTGACAAGCTTTGGCCCAACAGGCTGGTCCAGGTGTCTCCCTCCAATGTCCCCAGCAACGTGTGCACAGTCTTGTTGCTGTTTCAATCCCACAGTTATAGAGGAGCATAACCAGTGTTCTGTGTCTGCCTCTTGGGGAATTAATTAAAGATGGCAATTACTAGCCTCATTTCCTTACTATTAAGATAAGATAGTGCCTGATACAGGGCTGCTAGTGGATGTTCAAAGAGGGAAGGGAATTCCTTAAAGCCCTAGTCTTCTCCTGTAATCCCAGTACTTGGGGATGCTGAGGCAGGAGGATCACAAGTTCAAAGCCAGCCTCAGCAATGGCCAGGCACTTAGCAACTCAGTGAGACCCTGTCTCTAATAAAATACAAAAAAGGGCTGGAGATGTGGCCCAGTGGTCAAGTGCCCCTGAGTTCAATCCCCAGTACCAAGAAAAAAAAAAAAAAAAAAAAAAACCTAGTCATCTTATCGTCAAAAAGAAAGGACCGTGGAATATCATGAATTCTTCAGGAGTGAGTTTTGAGGAAGTGGCTGTAAACAAAGGTGCTCATACTGGCCAATTCTTTCCTTTAAAGTCCATTCTTAGAACTCTGTGTTGTGGGTAAGCAGCCTCAGCTGAGGCAGCATGCCCACCAAGGAGAGCCATCCTGGTGACCGGTCTCTCGCAAACATCTGTATGCTGTTTCACAGTGTGGAGCAAGTGCACTGCATTACCCAACTGGGACTTCAGAACAAATCTGCGGAGTTAGTAGAGATGACATTATCCCCACTTTACTGACAGAAGAAAATGGAAGCTCCCAAAGTCATGTGTTTCTTCCCAAAGTCGCACAACCAGTCATAGGCATGTCTCGGGCCAGGCCTTCTGATCTGCTTGTGTCACTCTAGCACAGCAATTCTAGGGACAGCGTAGGAGACAAGTGGCATTGTTGACCTAAAGACAGCAGACTTGCAGACCTGGAGAGTGGAAAGTACCTAGAATTGACTCAGCTCAACTCTCACAACTTGAACACAAGGGACCAATACACCATCAGCTCCTCTGATGTTCTGCTTGTTAAATTCCAAGTACCTTTTTAAATCTGGAGGGGAACAGTTCAGTTTTTGTACTTTCCCCTTTTTCTTTACTATTCCACTTGGGGATTTCCACACTGTCTTCAGTTCTCTTCTTGAAGGACCCAGGTTCTATTCATCTCTCTGAGTTATTCCTTCAAATTATAGTTTTGTTGTTGTTGTTGTTGTTTTGAGGACTAACTGTGTGCTGGCATTGTTCTGGGTGTTGGAACTATAACAGAGAACAGGATAGACATGGTCCCTTCTTTCTCAAGGCTTGTATTCAAATGGATGAGACAGATGGAAAAGATACGAAGAAATAAATAATTTCAGATTATAAAAAGTACTATTAAGAAATAAGCAGGGGGATAATTTAGGTAGGAGAGGGGGATAAAATACTTGAGAAAAACATTATGTTTTTTGGCCTTAAAACAAACCTTAGCACTTATCAGGTGCTGAAGAACTATTTGGTGAATGAATGCATGTATGTTTAAATTAAAATGGAAGAATGAATGAAGAATGTAGTTATCTGTATTGTTTTGTTATCCAGTTGTGTTAGTCAGCCTTCCATCACTATGACAAAATACCTGAGAAGAACAAATGAAAAGAGAGAAAGGTTTATTTTGGTTCCTGGTTTCAGAGGTTTTAGTCCATGGTTGCTTGGCCTTGTTGCTTTGGGCCTGTGGTGGCACAATGCATCATAATGGAAGCATGAGACAAGGAGATCTGTTCACCCCAGAGAGAGGCCTGGGGTCCCAATGTTCCCTTCAAGGGCATGCCCCCAAAGACCTAACTTCCTTCCACCAAGTCCCACCTCTTAAAGGTTCCACCACTTCCAACAGCACCGTAGGCTGGGGATCAACCTTTCAATAGGTGGGTCTTTTGGGGCCATTCAAAATCCAAACTACAGCACTAGGTGTTCACCAACCCACCTTGATCTACCTGTTGCCTTCCCATACTATTCAACCCACATCTAACTCTTCATGTGTCTCTTCACCCTCCCTCCTCCCCCCACACACCCGTAACTCCCTAGGTCTCAGCTGAGCTCTGAGGTGCGCCACACTCGCTCTCCCAGCAGGTTGATATAAACCTACTCTCCACCACATGTGGTGTGCCAAAAATCCTCTTCCTCTCTTGACCATTGCATGTTGACATTACTTACCCAGCCCCAACCTCCACTCAGGAATGTAGGGACATTGCTCTTTCAATGGCACTTTAGTGAGTCTTGGTGTGTGACTGCACACACCCTGTCTTAGAATGTATGCATTTTTATGGCTTCCTAGTAAGAATATTAACAAAGCCCTACCCAGCCATTCCCCCAAACCTCCCCTTTCTGTGCTGCTGCATGAAGTTTAGATCTGGAGGGATCAGGCTGAGAACATCCCTGGGTAGAAATCTGAGGATTTGCCAAATTTGTTGAATATGGACTCTCATTGAACATATACTACCAGGAATCCCAGCAGCTCTATTTCATTAGTATTCCATCATCTTCCATTTCCCAGACCTTCAGGAATTTCCCCATGCAGCCCATAAAAATGGGCAATGAGTCTCAGTAATTATTCTTACTTTTGAATCATTTCTCACCTTTTACCAAGACTTAGTCCATTCTTGGAGTTTTGTTCTTTTCAGTGCTTACAAGTTCCAATCGTGTGTCATTTAGACTGTTTCCTAGACAAAAGATAAAAGTGTCCATCAGTACTAAGAGCTAATCATTGACTTCTTAAATGTCCCTATTAAAACCACTCATCTATGCAGTTATGTGATCTGAGACAAGAGTTGACTCAAGTTTTTACCCCCACGTGTGAAATGTCTTATGAGTTGGAGAATAAATATAATGTCATCAAGTCATCCATTGAGGAGACCAGAAGTGCCTTAGAGATGAGTTAGTTCAATTCATGAAGAAACTGTGTCCCAAGCAAGAGCAAGAAGGACATGACCCAAGTCACCCAAATCAATAGGATGGAACCAGGGGGAAAAACAATAGCTCCCCTGTGGCTTATTGTCCAGGGGTGTTTCACTGTTCAATCTACTGGTTCCGCACTTCATCTCATATCAAAACCTTTCCCTAAATTTGGGCTCCCTCACATTTTCTAATTCCCACATTGGCTTTACCATATCCTAGTACCCTAAGATCAAAGGCTCAGAGTTGTCCTTGATTTCCTATATCTCATCAGACTAAGGGTCTTCCTGGCCTTTCAGAGTGGTCCCCTTTGCTGACACCACCAAAGTTGAATAGCAACACGGAAATGTAGTTGCCTCCTACTAGGTCTGGTCCCCAGAGTCCAGAGTCATCAGGAGAGCCCATATTGTGCCCACTGAGTACTGATTGCTTATAGAAAAGAAACATTATACATTTTATATTATGGTCTGATAAACATTTAATCAGATTTGCCCATGGCTTATACTTCTCCCTAGTTATAAATCATGAGCCCTGAAGAAGCTACTTTTTCAAGTATTTAGGAACAATTATTCAAATTGTTTATGAAGTATGCCTCATTTGTTCTTGTTCCTTCTTTAGCTCCTCAAAATTCAGAGTGTCAGACATTTCAGAAATTATGTAGGATGAGAAAGTCTTACTTGTCTAATAAGTAAATGCATACAAAATGAGATAGTAATAAAATAGATAATGACCAAAAGGACTATGGGAACTTGGGGCAAGGGTATCCACAGATACCGAAAGTATTCTTCAGATAATAAGTTTGGCCTCTTAGAAGGCAAGGAAAAAACAAGGAACATGTAGTACTTGTAGGATTCTCTTCCTGAGAATGGAAGAAAACATCTAATTTCTTGGAGGAAATAAAGTTCCCTATCACTACATTACTTGGAAAAATAGTGGGTTTTTCGTCCTATTTATAAAAATAATTCATGCTCTTTGTGGAAAATTTGAAACATACAAGTAAGTATAAAGATGTCACCCAAAACTGGGCAGGAGGACAGGTGCAAGGCCAGCCTCACCAAATCACCAAGACCCTGTCTAACAAAAACAAAGTTAAAAAACAAAAAGTCACCCAAAGAGAACTTAGATAACTTCTGATTTTATATATATATAAAATATACACTATGTGTGTGTGATGCTGGGGAGTGAACCCAGGGCCTCAAACATGCTAAGCACATGCTCTACTACTGAGCTACAGCCCCAACACCAGTCGTAATTTTTCAGGGTGCTTTATTCACAACATTTCATCACTACCATTTTCCCTTAGCATTAAACATTCTTTTATACATGATGATGGGGTCTGGGGCTATTTTTCACATAATGTTTTATGAGGAAGGTATAGTGTATACTCAGGAATATAATGAGCAAAGTGATCATTTTGTAAAAATAGTAAATGCAGTAAAAAAAAAAAAAAAATTTGGATGGTCGTAGAGCATTTGCCTAGCATGTGCAAAGCCCTGGGTTCAATCCCCAGCACTATACAAAGAAGAAAAATTGGATGATTATTTTGTCTAGTGACAGTGGGTAAAAGCTGTGATGTTATTCAGGGATGATGATTTTCACAGGTTCTAAACTTAAGGCAGCAGGAATATTTAGCTCTTGGGAGCCCACTGTGATCCAAGACAAAGCAGAAGCCCAGAAGAGTGGAGGACCCCTAACCCTTAGCAGGCTTTCCTTAAATGTCACTTCCAGAGATGGGCTTTTGATTCAAAGCTGCTTTTAAGTTTGAGTTCCTGGGCAGTCTATTGACCTAGCTGAATCATTAAGATGCTGAATGATGCTTTAGTGAAGAGGACTTGCTTGGAGGAAATCTCTTCCCTTCAAGGGTCCCTTTGGATTGGAAGAAGAGGAGGAAATGTCCCCCTCCCCAAACTTTGAAGGCTGGTCTCCAGTCAGCACATGTAATACTTCACAGTTGTCCTGGGTCCGCATATCTCACAGTAAGATATGAAGTGAATATTCTTATTCTGACATTATGAATCATGAATGAAAGCAAGGCTCAGAGGAAATAAAGGACATGTCCAAGGTCATATTTCAATGAATAATAGAGCCACAGCTAGAGTTTGGGTTTTCTGACTTGGCCCAGGGTTCATCTCCCACTGTTATGGATTTTCCTCAAATCCTGATTGTTAGGCTCTTTGGGAGGATGATCCACAGCCCTCCTGTGATTATTTTCAACCTCTGGTACCTAGGACAGAGATCTTCAAAGTGAGGACTCTGACCAAAAGCATCAGTATCACCTGGAATCTTATTTGAAATTCCAATTCTTGGGTCCCACCTGAAGCCTATTTTTAACAAGCCTTCCAAATGGCTCACCAAAATTTGTTCCCCCTAAAGCTTGAGAACCACTGCCAACCACTGCCCTAGACGTTCTCAATGAATACTATTGAATGGACACTTTCTAGAATTCCCATAATTTCCATTCAAATGTTTAAGAACTCCATTTACATTTTTATTTAAAAACCTCCAATGACTGCTAAGGAATTGCCCCTTACTAATGAACCCCCAGGGACAAGGAGGCTCCACACTGTGTTCTTACATGTGGGAAGCACAGAGAAATAAGAAGCACCACATGCACAGACCACACTGGTGGGTGAAGCAGAGCTGCTATGGGGACCTAGCAGATGATGTTTATTGAGCACTTATTTTGTACCACAAACTATCATTAAATGCTTGACATGAACTGTCTCCCTTAATCCTGGCAACAACTTTATGGGATATGTATCACATCACATCCCTACTTTACAAATGAGCAAACCACAGCCTGAGGAACTTGCTTCAAATTGGTTAGAATGTGGCAAAGTCCAGTAAGAGTCAGTAAAATTCCAGAAGCCTACCTACTGTTGTCTTTTGTCTTCTTGTGCTGTATCTTCTAGAGGAGAGCACAGGGTGGTAGCAAGCACAGGAAATGTGTGGCGTGGAAATGAGGTGGGCATCCCTTGCATCTAGCCTGGTGCCTAGCACATTGTTGGTGCTCAATATTTGTCAAGTAAATGAATGAAACAAGCAAAACATAAATGTATTTCTGATGGAAGAGGACAGGAGAGGCCTCCCAGAGTGGTGGGGTCTGGGTTGGTGTTGAAGAACAAGAGACAGAGGGCAAATACAATCCCAAAAGAGAGAGAAAGCATGGTCAAAAGTGCCAGCAGACCCGGAGTGGTGGTGTACACCTGTAATCCCAGCAGCTCTGGAAGCTGAGGCAGAAGAATGGCGAGTTCAAAGCCAGCCTCAGCAACTTGTTGAGGCCCTAAGTAAATCAGTGAGATCCTGTCTCTAAATAAAATATGTGGCTCAGTGGTTAAGTGCCCCTGTATTCACTCTCTAGTATCCCCCCCCCCCCACCCAAAAAAAAATGCAGGCAGGCAAGGGAGGCATAGGAAGAGGTCCTTCAAGGGGGGAAATTAACATCTGGGAAGACAGGGGGAGTCCTGGGCGGCAGCTCAAGGATTTTGGATTTCATTCTATGGTAAGTGGAAGGTCATTGGAAGCCTCTAAGCATGAACTCAAAAGGCTCAAAGAAACAACTTGAAACATCCCAGCTTATCTGTTCATAACTTGTCATTTTATAAATGATTGAGGAAAGCCCGCTGGACTCTGGATCTGGGGGAGTTTGCTGAGACAGAAACAAGAATTTAATCCTTCAAAAAAACATCTCATAGCCATTTTGGTTTATTACAATTTGCATTCAGAGATAAAAATATGTTTGTCAGTAAAGCTTGCAGTAGCATTGGAGAAAACAAGAGTTATGGTTCACTGTAAAATCTATGATGAAGAATCCAAAAGTCCAGACGGTCAGCACAAAAAGTGAAGGAATTAGCTGAATCCCTGTTATTTAAGGGTAGAGATCACCCAATCTGTTCAAAATAAGTATTTGTTTATTTGTTGTAAATGCTGATTGTAAATCGTCAAATAGCTTAAACACAGCTTATTTGCAAAAGACAAACTCTGGAAAGGAAGTATCTTTTGATATGTCCATGCACTAATAAAAAGACAAATACAGGAGCTTAACACATACATTGCATATACACAACCCATGTGTAAAATCCAGCCCACGAAAGAATCAACAAGTTAACACCTTGTCTGTTGTTGTTGTTTCCTGACTGGCTTCCTTTTCTCTGTTCTAGTTGCTAGGAAAACTCATAGGTCTGAACCATTGCAATGACTATCACCCTTTTAAATATTTGAACAAAGTCTGGAGCAGTTATTAATATGAGAATTAATTAATATGAGAATGAGATTCGAGTCAATGAAGGATAAAACTATAATGTGATGAAGCCAAAGCACTAGGAAAGAATTGAGTTTTCCAAGTTGCTCTGAAGTGAAGAACTCTGTCCATGGGTAGGCCATGCATGAAGAGTTTATTAAATGTCAGCATGCTGAAGTGTCCCCTCAAATTCTTTCTTTTCTTTCTTTCTTTTTTTAAATTTTTTTTTTTTATTTTTTTGCATGGGGTACTAGGGATTGAACTCAGGAGCACTTGACCACTGAGCCACATCCCCAGCCCTATTTTGTATTTTTATTTGGAGACAGGGTCTCACTGAGTTGCTTAGTGCTTTGCTTTTGCTGAGGCTGGCTTTGAATTTATGATCCTCCTGCCTCAGCCTCCCAAACTGCTGGAATCACAGGTGTGTGCTACCATGCCTGGCTTCAAATCCTTTCTTGAGAGTGGAAATGTGCAATGACCAATTTGCCCTTGTTTGCCAAAGATTTTCTCAATTGTAAACCCCGAAAGTCCTATTCTTCCCTCAGTCCCAAGCACACTGGTGGGTCACCTATACATTTAACAAACTAATTAACCAGCAGACAAAAAAAAAAAAAAAAAAAAAAAAAAAAAAATCCAGAGAGGAAATGGTGAAAATGAAAGGATTGTTTCTCAGTATCCCTCCTGGAGGTAAACACTGTTCCCCTGGACAGGGCTTCTGTTTGCCATTTATTCCATTCTGGCTTATATGTATTATATAGCTGCTCCCCGACTTATGATAGGGTGACATCTGATAAAGCCATTATAAGGAAAGAACACATTTAATATACCTAACCTACCAAACAGCAGGGCTTAGCCTAGCCTGTCTTAGATGTACTTAGAACCTTTGGATTAACACACAGTTAGGCAAAATGATCCAGCACAAAGCCTGCTTTATGAGGACTTGTTGATTATACCATGAAATGTATTGAATACCTACAGAAACTGCATGGGTACACCACTTTCATACCTCATGAAGTTGAAATATTGTTCCACGTCTGTGTTTATTATTGTTATTACTATGTTAACCTTTGCCTTCCCCCAAAAGGTTAGAATCTGTAAACACTCCCAGCCCTCAGGGCCCTTCCCGGGCACAGGGCCTCATTTGACCCTTGCTATCACTCTGAGTGATGGGAAGAGCAGGCCTCAGAGTCCCAGAGATGAGAATACCCCACGTCTCAGGGAAGCATCTGGATCAGACCAAAGATTTTTGCTGTCCAGTCTGGGGGACAGGTGATTCCATTATTCCCTTTGTGACATTCAGGCCTTGATCTTTTACCTATGTGGTATGGAGAAATAGGCCATTTATAACTTACAACATGGATTAACCCAAAGACTTTTAAGTGCTTTATAGCTTTATTGTACAGCTTCCAAGTAAGAGTGTACTTCCAAGTAAGGGGGGTACTGACCCCCCCCCATTTCCTAGTAAGAGAAACAAGGTTCCGCTTGACTTGACACAGGTTGTACAACCCTTGCACTGCAGCTGCCCTCGATACATGAGGTCACTGGACATTCCCTAGTGACCTCATGTAATATATATTTTAACTTTAACAGAAATGCTTTTATTCCAGTTCCATGTTGAACAAGAAGAGTCCCATGGGTACTATTTTATTTACTCCTCAGCACCTCAGTTACCTTCTATTTTACTAAAAAATATTTCTTCAAATCTTCATTTTTGTTCCCCTGTAACTGCCACACAACATGTCAGTGGGCTCGATTTTCTAGCATCTCAAACCCACAGTGAAGACCCACTCCCTAGGTGAGTCTGAAACTGCCTCTTGGTCACTTTCAAGGTCTAAACCAGAGCCTTTGGGAAGCACAAAGAAAAGTATCCAAGAGCATTCAGAGGGGTTTCCCTACATTTGTTCCTTTCTCATTTGTTTCTTTTGTTTTACTTTGTTTGCCTTAAAATTACAAATATGTGATCATTATGACAAATCAAGCTGTAAAGAAATCTATAGATCTATAAACATGTATCTGTAATCCTGAAATTTAAAAACTGAAAAATTTCCCAAAGTTTCTGGCAATTGATTTGGAGGTAAATTGACCTGAACTTTTTTTTAAAGTATTTTTTTAGTTGTTGATGGACTTTTATTTTATTCATTTATTTATATGTGGTGTTGAGAATCGAACCCAGTGCCTCACACATGCTAAGCAAGTGCTCTACCACTGAGCCACAACCCCAGCCCCTTGACCTGAACTTTTAGAGGTGATTTGTAGTCTGTGCCCTACTTAGTGATGCAGAAACATCAATGGATTTGATTATGGCTTGGTGATCCAGAGCCTGCTGGCGATGGGGATGATATTATTTATATATTCTCACAGTTCATTCTTTTTAAATAGCTGTGTGCTATTCCGTAATATGGCTGTTTCATTCTGTAATCAACCATTCTGCTATTGATGGACATACTGTTTGTGGTATTTTGCTTTTGAGGATCAAATTTAGTGATCATAAAAGGAAAATGTATTGATGGGGTTTAATCCATTTTCTGTTTATCAGTATGTTGGTGATAGTGTTCTGGTTTGAATATGAGGTGTCCCCCCAAAGCTCAGGAGACAGTATAGCAACAGAGGCGAAATGATTAGATTATGAGAGCTGTAACCTCATCTGTGGATTAATCCATTTGATAGATTAATAATTTGAAAGAACTAAGATACTGGTGGTAACTGGAGGCAGGTGGGGTGTGGGTGGAGGAAGTTGGTCACTGGGGTGTGCCTTTTTAGTTTATATATTTTTTAAAATATTTATTTATTTGCTTTAGTTGTACACAATGCGTTTATTTTTATGTTGTGCTGAGAATTGAACTCAGGCCGCGCACGTGCTAGGCGAGCGCTCTACTGCTGAGCCACAACCCCAGCCCTTAGTTTATATTTTGCCCCTAGCACCCCATTGGCTCTCTCTGCTTTCTGACAGTCATGAGCTGAACAGCCTTCCTCCGCCACACCCTTCCTGATGTTCTACCTCATCTCAGGCCTGGCGAAATGGAGCAAGCCCACCATGGACTGAACCTCTGAAACCATAAGTTAAAATAAACTGTTCCTCCTCTAAGTTGTTCTTAGAAGGGTATTTTGGTCACAGTGACACAAGCTCATACAGTTGTCAAAGAAAACTTTTCTTTCCATCCTATAAGTAGAAACCCTGGCATAGAGGATGTTTAAAAAAAAATAAAAAGCTGCAACGCATTGACTTTCTTGTTTTTCCTTAAGCTGCAGGCCTCCCATGCACAGGAGCTTGCAGGCAGGGAGGTTACCAAACCTCTGCACTGCACAGGCATGGGTGCTTGGAGCGCTCAGTGGGGCCCCTTCAGAAAGCCTAGTTCAACAACAAGGACACGTCAGGGCTCCATAACTTGACCTCTTGCATCAGGGTCCAATATCCCACTGGACTCACAGGTCAAGTGGCAGGTGACTTGGCGGGGTGCAGGATGGAGCCTGCTCAGGGTGAACATGCTCAGTGACTCTAGGCTCGGCTGGCTTCTAATAGACAGGCCAAGTCATGGAATTTCAATAAATAATTTAACGACTGTTCCAGTTTCAGCTTCAGTGTTAGCTTTCAGCACTGGCTGCCATTGTTATTTGCAAACAGCCTCCTCCTTCCTCCACAGGAGGTATGGGAATTTGACTGAGTCACTGAGTCACAGTTTTAGAACCTAGTAGGGTCAGGTTATTAGGTAGAACAATGGATAATAATCTCATCACCCACCCCAACAGGAGTTCTGTGAAATCCAGATGTGCAAGATGGACTTTTTAAATTTAAAAAAAATGAAAGAAAGAAAGAAAAGAAAAGCTAGATAGCACCAACCCAGTGCATTGGTTATGAAGGCCTTCACACTGGAGTTTATTTCCAATTGCAGACCAGGGAGAGAGCTTTGAGGCCAATTCAAGCCATGTTTTTTTGTTGTTTTTTAAATATTTTGGGGGGTGAAAAGATAGAAAAGCATCTGCTCAAAGCTAATTTTATAACTAAAAATGCTATAGAACAAAGTCCTTGGTCATCATACACTCTTCTCATATGAAATTTGTTTCTGAGGTCTGCTTCTCTCCAGCCCCATGGTATGTCTCTAAGGCTTCGGTCGTTTGAACAATGAGTATGAATATACTTGATCCTGAAGTATGTCACAAACTGACAAGAGAAAAACGGGATCTGATTTATGACAGTAACAAGAAATCCTATTAAAGAAAGGTGTGGTAAAGGCTAATTGGGAGAACATTGGGGGGTGGTTGGGCTTCTCATTGTACCTTTGCCACATTTCTGCAGACCTCTTCTCTCTGTGTGGAAGCGTCTGCAGGAGTCCATCTAAGGTCTGCATTATAAATAAAACTGTAATCACCAAATGAAGCTGACATTCCTTCCCTCTGATCCTAGCTGAGACCCCAGAGTTTTCTACATCATGCTTCCAGCAGCTCCTCCAGTTGTCGGCGGACAGAGCATAAACGGAATCTTCTTTGCCATTCTTTTATCAAAAGAGCCTTTGAAGGGGCTGATCCTAAACATTAGATAGGATCTGGAGGTTATTCCTGGTCGAAGGCCATCTCTTAGCAACATCTGTTCTAAACATAGCCCAACAATAGCAGGTTTCCTTCCTTAGATGTTTCTTACAAATAAAGGGAGAACATTGTGACTTTGGCTCATCCTGGCTTATAGTCACAGAAATAGTTGGCGAGGTTGGGGTGGAGAGGAGATGGCCATAGCACAGTTTGTAACACACAGGTACAGCTGCTCCATTTGATCTCTTCAGATAATATGGAGTCACCCGTGATTGCTTTGATGGCTCTCAGCAGTGATGCAAACTTCTCCAGACTGACAGGCGAATCTCAGTTGGAGCTGGAAATGCATTTTTACTTTTTTTTTTTTTTTTCTCTTAATTATCCCACATGGCTGATTTGGGGGATCCACTCGGTGGATGTTGGAATTAGGATGTGGACATGAAAACAAAGCTTTCTGGTGCTTGTGAACATGAGTGTCCTGAGAGTACCAGACCATAGTCTCAGACCCACAGAAAGGATCCAGTGGAGGGAAAGAGCAGCTCCTGCATGGGCTTATCTGGGAGTCAACCCGGGGTGAGGGGGCCAGTCTTGGATCTTTATCATGGCAGTTTTCCATTTTTCCTCTTAGACATGCCGTAAGACCCCAATCAAGGATCACTTCTAAATTCCTTATGGCCAATTAATACTGCTGAACAAATGAGCATAGAGAGAAGCAGAGACTTTGGAGGGGGACATCGTCCAGCTGTCCCTTCCTTCTCAGGCAAGGCTGCTAAAGTCCAGATTGAGGCAACAGCTTGCTCAAGGGCACGTTTGATCTTGCAGGACAACTGGGCCCAGCATGCAGGTCTTCCAATGACTCCCCCTGGCCAGACAGAAAGCGTGTGGGCCACCAGTCTCTGGTAGCTGCAGGGGGCCTTGTGAAGGAAAGCATGGGAGGTCTTAGAGGAGAAGCACCCACTCCCTTCCGTTCAGGCTGTGCCTTCCTGGGTGATGGCCTGTGTTATTGTGTGTGCGGTATAAATACTAGGGTAGGTTTATTTTTTATTTTTTTTTTTTTATGGGAGTACAATAAATAGAACATTTCCTGCCTTAGTCTGCCATTTGGAAAAGGTTTTCATTTCCTCTTTTGGCCCAAATTCTTACAAAAGACAGACTCCTTTTCAATTACAGCTCGGCCTGAACTTGAACATACACCACTCAGCCAGGCACAAGTGCAGAGTGATTTTTTTTTTTTTTTTCAAGGCAGAAAAAAATGAAATTGAGTCTCCTTGACATAAAAGCTGGCTCAGTTTCCATGTCTGTTACTGTGAGGTTGTTTTGGAAAGCTCCTTTATAAAGTAGAAGACATGACCATGTAGGAATACGATCCTCACAGTAAGTTCTTTAGGAGGTTGGAAGAAATCAGTTGGGTGCCTCACAGGATGGGGGCACTTGGCCAGTAGGAACATTTCTCTGTTCTGTGGTGGAATAGAAAGACTTTCTGCAACTGTGGCCTTTAACATATGGATTGGGGCTTTGAGAGGAAACAGGATGGTAGGGTTCAGAGTACCCATGAAAACAGCTGATGAAGAGTACTTTCTGTCTGCCAGTACTGTGTCCTCCTTTACTTCTGTTATTTCCCTTAATCCTTCCAATCACCCTATAGGGAAGGAGGAGGACTATGTAGGGGAAGGATTTAATAGCTTCCCTTCTTTATTTCCCCTGAGGGCTCAAGAATTGCAGTATGATTCTGGCTTCTTGTCTTTACCCTGAGTGAATCTCCCACATGGATGCAGAATAAACCTTGATCAGAATTTGTACCCTAAAATTACCAGAAGTTTTCCTCCTATGTCTTTAGCATTTTATTCTTTTCAGAGAATAAAATGACAGGAAGTCTTCAAAGATGACTTTCAAAAAGATTCCATTCTTTCTTTCCTTTTCCATAATGGTCCGTTTTCTATTACTATAACAAAGTACCTAAAGCTGGGTGCCTTATAAATAAAAAGGTTTATTTAGCTCCTGGTTCTGGAGGTTCAATGACATGGCTTTGGCATTAGCTCTGGTAAGGATCTCAGCAGATGGCATCACAATGGTGGGAGCTAATGCAAGAGCAATCAGATGGTAAGACACCTTGCTCCTTTTATAATAAAAATCTCCCAACAACAACTAACTCTCTCCAGAAGCCAAATACCAATCCTTTCCTTAGTATCGATGCTTTCCTGGGGAAGAGCCCCAACAACCTCCTGTGTCTGAACTGAGCACGTGGGAAGGTGAGCCCAGAGGCGAGGATTTCTGCCCGGTCACAGTGTTCTGTGTCACCCTCAGGGAAGACGCACCTGCAGAGCTTCATGTAGAGGTACAACCATGAAAGAGATCCACCAGCCAGTGAAGGTCTTGGTGCTGTGTTTGGGTGCACAGACTTGAGGTTCCCGGGTGTCTTTATCCAAAGGTGTTCCCTTCCCAGAATGACCCAGACTGGTGTGCTTTTTCAAGACCCGTGCAGGGATGGAAGGTGAGGAAGAACAGCACAAAAGTGAAGTGGGAGGGAGAAGGGGGACAAGGACCGAAAGGAGCTTCCAGTTTAGATTGCAGAAATAGGAAACAAAGAGAGGAGAAAGAACAATGTCCAAGAGACGGTGCCTAGACCAGCCCGTCACTCGTGTCCCAGGCCTGGGGATTCTGTGTCTATGGCGGGTTCAGGGGTTCTTTGGTTTATCCATTTTTTTTTTGTTTGTTTGTTTTTTTTTTTAAAACAAGCTTCTTAGATGATTCTACTGTGTATTCACATTCAGGAGCTCCGCTAGATCGGAAGCTGTCAGTCTTGGCGGAACGTGAGAACCACCTCGGACACTCTGAGAGGAAGCAATGGTGGTGTCCGATGCCCACTCCAGACTAATTAAATCAGACTGAGAGTGGGGCCTGGGCATTGCATTTTGAAATGAATATTAAAGTAGGATTTTCAAACTATATGTATGCTTTGTTGACATATTCTACAGTACTCATGTTACACCGAATTTTCCAGAAGGCCCCACCCTTCAATAAATCTTATGACTCAGATTTGCTCTTAGCACCATCAGCTTTTAATCTGTTATGTTTCTGAGTTTGAGGTTGATGAGCACTTAATTGAGCCCAACTGAGAGGTCCGATGACAGCTTTTGTGATTTCCTCTGAAGTCTTTCCAGATCGGCTTATTCTATTAAGATCCTATATTCAAACTCAACATTAGAACAACCAGAGCAGAGGGGAGGGCTAGTAATCACTGAGGAATCTCAGCTATCCTAGGAGCCCAAACACCAAACTTTATAAGAAAATACAGAGTTCAATGTCAAGATATCCTTGTTTGGTATGAAGATTATAGGAATAACAGGCTCCTTCCATGAATGCAGGGGAAATAAATTCATGATCAAAAGCTGGAACCAATTTCTATAACATCTTGGATAACAAATAAAAAACATGTCAAGAGACAAAAGCAAAACTTTTGACAGTGGCCTAATAAGTGGAGAACGTTTCCTCGGTTGGGACAGGGATTTTCTATGTGGGGCTTAAGTGAGAAACCCTCTTCTTCAAATTAAACCCATGTGGGAACTAGTCTGTTTATTTGAGGCTGTAGATTTGTGCCATTCTTTGGTTTCCTGTGCTTTGGTATATTTCTGAGGTGGAAGACTTCCAGCTTTCAGCTTTCCTGATCCGAGCATTGAGAGCTGTTGTCAGGTCTAAAGAATAGCATGACAGTTCATTAAATATTTGTGACAAAGGTTCCCGGATGTTGAGAAAACACAAAGACTTCCACTGGGCTGCAACAGCAAACTGGTAGCAGTCTGTCCCAGCCCTGACCCCCTGCTTCATCCATTTGCTTTCCTTCCTAGAAGGCTCAAGTCCTTCTCATCTTTGACTCCTGTGCTACTTGGGGAAAAAGAAAAAAAAAAAAAAAAGTTGCCTTGGAGAATGTTGCTCTGCACAGCAACTCAATGGCCTCATGAATTGCAGACATGCACCTGCTTAAAATGGTACCCAACAGCTAACCAGATATGAGGCATCCCAGTCTCCTTCACGGCAAACGCATGACTGACCTCATTCAGGAGCACTCTTTTCTGGCCAGTGAGCATGGCGATTGCTCTCCCTGTGTGAGTTTTCTCTATTGAACGTGTTGTTCTACACACAGAACCCTGGACACCAAGGTCCTGCTGAACTTTGTGCCGTCGTAGAGATCTTGACAGACATAACATAGCATAGCATTTCATAAACAGGGATGTTTAATGAACTCTTTTAAAATATTTGTCATCTGTGGACATAATGACAATAGCAGTAACTTTCAACATACATTCTATTGTGTCATGTCATATGACAACACTTCCTTCCTCCCTTCCTTCCTTCCTTCCTTCCTTCCTTGCTTTCTTTCCTTCTCTCACTTCATGACTCTAAAGGTCTAGAAGGCAGAGTTATTGCCAACATGGGGAGGATAATCATGTACAGGAATAGATGACTTCTCCAAAGGGCAGCAGGTGTGGAGGAGGATGGGCAGTGAACTGAGAGGTTAAAGGCCAAGAGGAGGATGTCAGCAAATGAACAAGAGGACCCCACACAGGACCTGCCACAAAACTTGTGGGACCCATCACAAAATGAAAACAAGGAATCTTTTGTTCAAAACTTATTTCAAGATGACAACAGCAGAGCTTGAAGCCAAGTGCTGGCCCTTCTGAATTCAGATTCCCTGAGATCTCACAGATCACATGCCCAGGAAGCAGCCCCTGCCACACCAGAGGCACCAGGTGACAAGGGAGGCTGCAGAGGACTCACTTTCAAAAAAGAAGGAGCAGGAAGAATTTCTAATGCTGGGGGAATCATCAGGTAGGGTGAAAGACAGATGTGAAAAAAGAAAGAAGGAAGGAGAAGGAAAAAGGAAGGGAGGAAGGGAGGAAGGGACAGAGAGAGGGAAGGAGGGAGGGAGAGAGGGGGGAGAAGGAGAAGAAAAAATTACCTAGCCCAGAAGGAAACTGAAAGAGATTTATGTCAGAAGAGGTTGTTCAACAGAAGCAGGATTGGCAAGAGGTTTGAAAGAGATTCATTTGCTTACTAAAAGAGCTGGAGAAAGCCATGTTGGAGTGCAAGGAGGGGAAGGAGTTAGAAAGGACAGTTTTCGGAGAATGTGGAAAGGTGGAGGGCAGTGGATGGACATCAAGCTCAGGGCAGGCTGGAGGCCACACCACCAGGCCAAGCACAGTGTTCTCCTGCCTATGTCATAGGCTACCTTGGACCCAAAGTCAGTCAGACCCCGACATTTACTCAGACTCAAAGGCACCACTTGGCCCTGGTCTCTTAGAGACTTAAACTAGTAGCCTTCTGGGTGTGGTGCCTACAAGTTCCTTTGAAATGAATACATATACAACCAATTTCAGTTGTTTCTAAAATCATCTGATGCACTAAGGTGCTGATGACAGATACTGGACTCATGGGTCATCTGTCTCAGGTAATATTTTTAAATTTGCCCGGTGTGATGGTTAACTTTATGTGTTGACTTGGCTAGGCCATGGTACCCAAATATTTGATCAAACGTTATTCTGGATGTTTCTGTGAAGGTGTTCTTTGGCTGAGATCAACATTGAAATTGGTGAACTCTGAGAAAAGCAGATCACCCTCCATAATGTGGTGTAACAGAATAAAGACTGACCTCCTCTGAGGAAGAGGGGATTCTGCCAGCAGACTGCCTTGGACTCCAACTGCGACTCTTGCCTGGGCCCCCAGCTTGCTGCTCCACCCTGTAGCTGCTGATTCACCAACCCCCACAGCTGTGCTAGTCAGTTCCTTAATATCTCTCTCTCTCTCTCTCTATATATATATATATATATATATATATGTCTCTCTCTCTCTCTCTATATATATATATAAAATACACACACATATATCATATATATGATATATATCAGAATGTATCTGTTTCTGTGTATCTACTGATAGATGATTGATTGATAGATAAAATTGTGTGTGTGTGTGTGTGTTCTATTTCTCTGGAGAACGCTGACCAATACATCTGGAACTCTTCCTATCACATTATATGGGCAGCTGTCTGCACAGAGCTGATTCAGCCTTTGGGTTCAGCTTTAGATAACTGCTGGGGGTCTCTGGAGCCTCAAATGTGTTGTAATGCACGATTGCTTATTTAATGAGAGATGCCTCAGTGATCCTGGTGAGTTGTGGCTGCTGAGAAAAGAAATGTTGATTTCTTCCCGGGTGGACCCCCTGTCCTCATGTGGACCACAAACTTCCAGGGCACATCTCTGCTAGTGGAAGGATTGCTAACCAAATTGTTGAAAAGACAGACCACTGGGGATTTTTTAAAAAGTCACAATAAGTAATATTGTCTGACTTACACTAATAAGAAAAATATTATTACTATTAAAAAAAAACCCTTTGTCTTCCATGTACTGTGGATCTGTTTAGAACTATATAGGTAAGTCATTGTGTATCTAAAGAGTCCTCTTAATGGCTTTTACCACTTTGACACTCTTCCCTGTAATATAATGACTTGGTGCAGTCTGCATGAGGACTTTGGATAGGTTATTGCCAGACTGAGGCCACAAGGTGCCAGAGGAATGTCACTCCAAGCCAGTGGCTGGGAGGCTCCACTGCTATCCTCACACCCACACTACCAACCCCCAGGCCAAGCCACCCACAGCAAAGGAGCCATTTTCTCCCGTAATGTCACTCCAGGGCTCTTTGCAGAGAAAGCCCAACTCTGTGCTCCCCTTAGAGGAGAAAGCTTAAAAGAATTCTCCCTGTTCTCACCTAGTATAGATTCAAGAGTGCATTGGAGCTGAGAGGGAATAAATTGACCACTAACACATCTATCATGCTTAAGTTGTCACCTGTTCATCTCCTGCTATTCCTTCTTTGGTCCAGTTCTTCTCCCTTCTTGAACCTGGTTACCTTCAAGTGACTTTTGGACAATCATTAGTTTCGCTTCGTTGTCTGGAGTCCAAGCTCTGCACACCTGGTCCATTCACAGGAAGTCTTAAACCAACAGTTTTTCCATGTTGTTCTTGGACTCCTGGGGTCCCTGAGAGGCTGTCAGAGGTTCTGAGAGTTCTCAGCTATTTTTCAAAGTAACATCAAGATAGTAGGCATGGCATTTGGTGGGGAGAACTGCTGGTGTTTCAGCAGAAACCAAAGTGGTGGTACAAACAGAACTTGTAGTTTTACATGCAAAGAAAGAAAAGCCAGTTTCAATTATGAATGTCCTTGATGAAGCAGTTAAAATTATACAGAGCAATGAAATCTCTTTCCTCATGTGCATGTCTGCTGAGCATTTCTATCTGATGGGCAGAGACATGTACATTCCTCTTTGGCTGAATTCCAAATAACTATGGTTCTCAAAGGAAGAGGCACCTGTGTGACTGAGCTGTCTCCTTCACAGAACACGATTTTTACTTGAAAGAGCAATGCACACGTGCACACACACACACACACACACACACACACACACACACACACTGTGGTTACTCAGACTTGGTATTAGCCAGACAGTTTCTGGAAAAGGTGATGGAATGAGCAGGTCATTTAAGGGTAGCAACTGATGGTGTTTATTGCCAATGATAAAATGTAAGATTTCAAGAGAAAATTAGAATAAAAATAATTGTAGCTGCCTCATGAACTTAAGAGCTTAATGTTTCTGATGAGATTTGTGGCAGTGTTGATGAATGCATTTTAAAATGTTTTATAATGAAATGTAGAGGAGGATCTGCATAACTCAATGAAGCACTATTTTCCATATGACAATTTATTTGTTACAAAACCATTAATGGGTGAAGATACATTCAAAATGCAAGATCAGTGACCACTAACATCCATCGTGCTTAAATTGTCACCTGTTCATCTCCTGCTATTCCTTCTTTGGTCCAGTTATTCCCTCTTCTTGAACCTTGTTAAGGTTTTGGTGGAACAGAAAACAATGCCATTTATGTGATTTCAGATACCACTTATCTGCCAATCCTTAAGAATCTACCATGTGTTGAGTTTCATTGTGGTATTGAAGAGTACCCGTGACTAACTGAAAAGGGCCATTAAAATACTCCTCCCTCTCCCATGGATATATCTGTGTGAGGCCAGATTTTTTTCATACACCTCATCTACCTGTCAACAGATTGAATGCAAAGGCCAATTCTTAGTAAGCCAGATGTTATAGAATTGGCAAAAACGTAAAACAAAAGCACTTTTCTTTTAAAATTTCTTTTGTTTTCAGAAAATATATTAAAATGCTATTTATGTTAAGATGCTTATTATTCTATTTATTTTTTAAAAAATATTTATTTATTTCAGTTGTACACAGTGCCTTTTATTTTTACATGGTGCTAAGGGTCAAACCCAGGCCACACACGTGCTAGGCGAGCACTCTACCACTGAGCCACAACCTCAGCCCCTTATTATTATTCTATTTAAGTGAATGAATAAATATTTAAAACATTTTCACTATGAGTTAATTAATACAGTCAATATCCACAACTGTAGTCCACATAAACGAAAGGCTTTTGATGGTCCTCATTAGCTCTTAAAAGCATAAAAGGGCTCTAAGACTGAAATGTTTGAGAACCACTACTTTAAATCTCCCCTCACCACTTGCCTTCTCAAAACTGCAGGAAGATGTAGGTAAAGGCCAAGACAGGAGGGGACTTCCTTACCCCAAGGTCGCTCACGTGTGAGTGACGGACCAAGATGAGTCTAGTACTGCAACCTCCTGCTTCTGTGTGCTTCAGAACTCAGATTGGTTTCTTCCTCCCAGGACACTCTTCAGAGGACAGTGGGAGAATTTCAAAATCCTCATGCCATGAAAATGGAGGGACGTCGCCCTCCCCTCAACATGCATCCATGTAAACAAGCACTAAGCTTCAGAGTTCAGTGTCAAGCTCCTGTGTTTCTTGCTACTGAAGACAAAGTAAATAAAATATGGCCCACGCTCCAGTGGACCCATGCTCAACATATAGAGGGAGACGAGATGTCTCGTCAAAGAAAATGTAATAGCGTGAATATGAGTTAACTGGCATATACTGTACAGGTAACATACAGACTATGATTACATTGTGCTACTACTGATATTGTCCTATGTTATATTATATGCGGTAGACTATTTCATAATACATTGTATACAGCATATCTGGGGAACAGGAAGTACTTTGGGGTTATACCTGGCAATTGAGCACATGCACATTAGGCCCGTAGAGCAAAGCAAAGCCACAGACTTGGAAGGCCTCTTACCACTGCCCTTTTGACACTGACCCACTTGCATCAGCTCCCTACAGTCATTGCAAACAACTATGTGGCCTATAACAACAGAAATTTATTCTCTCACAGTTCTAGAGGCTAGAAGTTCAAGTTCAAGGTGTCAGAGGGGCCAAGCTCTCTCCAAAGGCTCTAAGGAAGAATCCTTCCTTGTCTCCTCCACTCCTTGGCATCCCTTGGCTTGTGGGTACATCACTCCAATCCCTGCCTCCATTTTCACATGACCTTCTCCCTTGTATGTCTGTGCCCAAATTTATAAATGTTATAAAGACACAAGTCATATTTAGAGTCCATCTTAATCCAGTATGACTTCATCTTTAGCTTGATTGCCTCTGAAAAGATCCTATTTCTAAATTAGGTCCCACTCACAGGTTCTGGGTGGAGATGAGTTTGGGGAATGCTATTCAGCCTAGCACACCACCTTCCCACTTTTCTCCAGACCCCACTGCTCAGAACCCCCTTGAACAAAGGCCATCTGGGTTTTCCCCTCATACTTTTTAGGGTGTGGGGCCCTGCTAGTTCTTCTCTGTGGATGTTTTGAGTCATGGCCACAAACATTAACCCTGGAGCTTAACAAATGGATTATTAGGGCCACAGAGCTGTGAGGTTTGAAGGAGAACAGAGAAAGCTGAAAGAGGGCTGCCAGGGCACAGAGGTAAACCGCAGAGTCCCCACTTAGCCTGTTCACCCTTTGGCAATTTCTGTTTACTAGGCCTAGAACCGCAGTGTAAGATGGCGTTAGTCAGAGAATGAAAAGGTGTGGGGACGAAAGACACCACTGCCTGAACTCTGGCATGGCTGAGGGAACATCCTGGAAGGCAGATGTCTTACCTCAAGACCATCACCTCCCTGCACAGGTCCTGAGACCTTGGGAGAACACGTCACCTGGTGACCCCTCAGACTGGACTTCACACGTGACAGTTAGGAGGGCCAGGTCTCTAGCCAGACCGCCTGGCTTCACCACGCTGGGACCCTCAGGCCAGTTATATCGCCTCTCTGTGCCACCATCTCCACATCTCTCAGGGACGATGCCCCACTTCACAGGCTTCTCATGAGGAATAACTGAGTTAATGGTGTATGTGAGTCACTCTAGCCAGGCTGACGACGTGGACCTTAGTTGTTGCTGTTAACATTATCACAGGAACTTGGGTTTGGGTCCACCTAAGAATTCCAGTGTTTTACAAGCTCCTTTTCAATCCCTTGTCCTTCCACTGACACCACCAGAGTAAAATCAGATAGCAGCATGTGGGTGTGGCTTCTTGTTGTTGTTTTTGCCTTTTTAAATTCTTTACTTGTCACTTAGATTATAACTCGCCCTGGGGGAAATCCCTGCTGTCAGGATGTCATAAAAGACCAAGGTCCCCGCACCAACATGACGAACACACGTGTGCTCCGGTGGCTTAGTTGGTAGTTGCAGGTTCTAACAGGCTTTTGGGCCTCTGTGAGCTCTCTGCGCTGGCGCATCGTCCACATAGGGGAGCCCCCGCTGTCGCAGCTGCTCCGGGCTGTCTGTTTCCAGCACCCTGGAAAAGTGAAACCTGTGCAGGGAGTGAGGCGCTGAGTGCAGTTACGAAGGAGGTAAAAGGCCTGTAATTTCATAGCAATTACCTACAACCAACACTGTCAAAGGCCACGGTTTTCCATTATAAACCCGAGCCTCTGCTAGGAGAGAACTGCAAAGCAGAAATAAGCACAGGATCAGGCACTAATGTATCCCAGACAGCGCCACAGCCTGCCCCCGAACACCACAGCACAAGAGAAGTCAAGGGAGAAAATAATGCATTGAGCATGAGATGGCGTTGTTTTCTCCCTCTTTAAAAAAAAAAAAAAATCATTCTTAGTGAGCCCCAAGCCCTGGATGTTGGCTGCATCATTAACAGCTTTGCAAGGAAGCCCCAGGTCTTCCCTCCCCATCCCTCTCTGCCAGTGGAGTCCCATGTTCCAGGAACCAGGTGGCACTGAGTCTTCCAGGGCGGCCAACATCAAAGGCTGGAGCTAATGGGATATTTTCTTCCTCTTAGTACCATGTCAGGGGCAAAGAAACCACTCGATGGAAACAAATTATGCAGAGACCAGTTCCCCAGCCTTCCTGTGTTTGTCCATGTGTTTGCTTGAACTAGATTCTTTATGCACGGCTCTGCATCCCCCTTAGAGGTGCAGAAGAGAGATAGACTTGTCTCCCAGATGTGAAAACACACATTATTTTGAGGAGGTAACCAGCAGAGGAAATGAATGAAAAATGTATGAAGGCATTCAGTGATGCGACCTGTGGTTGGTTCACGTGTTTCTGTAGAGAGGGCAAATTATACAGGAACATATTTTGGCTAGATACAGGCAAAGGAAAGCTTTGAGGCATATAAATTACCAGTCAATGGAGATATTCAAGCATAGACTAGATGGTTACTTGGGAATGTAGAAGTCAGTGTCCCAGTATCATTTACGTTGGCCTATGTGATGCTGGAGGTCCTCTTTTTGCCCTGAGATGTCAAGGGCCTGTGGTTTCAGAAAGTTATGATTCTACAAAATCTCCATGTTGGAAACTCAAGTTCAGTTCAGCAAGTGTTTATCCAGGCCGTACGTGGTGCCAGCCATGGTCATGCATAGGTATTAGAAAAACAAAGATGTTTAGTGTAAGACTATTGGCTGTGAAGTCAGACTGGGATGTGGGCCTCCTGGGACCCGTGTTAGTGTGTATGATGTGGTGCTGGTATTGCTAGCAGGCACTTGTCCACTCAGGACTCTGTTTCTCTTCTTTCCAGGCTGGAATTGATGGGGAAAGCATTGGCAACTGTCCTTTCTCTCAGCGTCTCTTTATGATCCTCTGGCTGAAGGGAGTCGTGTTCAATGTCACCACGGTGGATCTGAAAAGGTAAAGGACACTATATTCATGAGGAATATTCTTAGTTGCAAAGAACAGAGAACCTCAATGAGAGAAGGCAAATGCCTCCCATGGTCCCAGCAGCCTCCTGCTCACACCTCCTCACTTAGCACCTGCCTCTGGGCCCGCCCCTCCTTACAAGGGATGCTGCAAACGCTGGTGTCTCCCTTAAGGCTGAGCTCTCCACTTCCCTGATGAGCAAGGAGGAAGGAAGAAGTGGACGTTGGCTATGCAACTAAGAATGTGGGGTGCAGAGATGGGTGCAGAATTCTGAACATGCGGGAGTAGCCATTCCAGCAATGCAGGCGTCATCATCCATGGGGTGCTAGAGGACTTCAGGGCTGAGTCCAAGTCTTCACCCCTGAAGCTGGAATCCAGACCTTTTCCCACAGCACCTTCCCATCTTCTGAATTCCTTAGTGTGAGAGTTCTGGATTATGGGCTTGGGTAGAGAGATACCAGTGCTCTCTGCTTTTGAAGAGCAGTTTAACAGCTGTTGAAATACCAGGCGTCTTTCAATACCAGGAGCCAAGCTCTTCACTCTGACAGAATGTGGTGGTTCCTCTCCTCCACTTGTCCTTGAAACCTGGGAAGGGTCTGGACTTCCTCCTAAGTGTTTGTCTTCCACCCCCACCTTCTTCCCTGGTTCTTTAGGGGAGTTATTCTCTAGCCAGATCCCTGCTATCTTTTAGATATTTTCGCTTGGACATTCCATTGTCACTTTACAGTCTCTATATCCAAAATTGTTTCTATCTTTTCTTCCTTTGCAACGTGTTCTCCTCCTGGGTTCCTTGCTTTCCCATTCTCTAGGCACCAAAATGTTTCTCTTGCCACCTTCCTCAGTAGCCAAGTCAGCGCATTCTCCCATTAACTCCTTTTTTGTAGGGAGGGCATACTGGGGATTGAACCCAGGGGTGCTCTAAGCCACTGAGTCACATCCCCAGCCCTTTTTATTGTTTCTTTTGAGACAGGGTCTTTCTGGGGCTTCACTAAGTTAACCCAGGCTGCACTTGAACTTGTGATCTTCCTGCCTCAGCCTTATAAGTCACTGGGATTACAGGCCTAGGCCGTTGTTCCTGTGCCTGGTTTCTATTGTACTCTCTCTTTTCCATTCTCAAAGCCCACACCTAGTTCAGGGCTCATGACTGCCAGCCTGATTGTTTCTTTGTTCTTCAGATGGGCCTTCATCCTCTCAGGCTCTCTCCCCAAACCCTTCTCTTTCATCCCTTCCCTTCCATTCCAAGGTTATTCCTCCTGGAATAGCACTTTAATCAGGAGCCTCCCTCCCCTGCTCAGAAAGCCTTCTCTACCCTCTGCTGTCCATAGAATCAATGCCTCTGAGACCCTCTTTGTCCTCTCCTTCTTCCCAACACTGTCTCCCCACACACCTGTTGGGCTGGCCTACCCTCTGCTGCTCTTGGTCCTAGTAGCCTGCAGCCTGTGTCTAGAATTCATCCTCTGTCGAAACTGGCACCTTCCTCCCTGTCTCTGCAGACTGCACCACTCCTGGGCTGCGACTTTAGCCCCATCTCCTCTATGAGGACTCCCACCTCACCACAGCCAGGAACATACCTACCAACTGACCTCCCTTCAAACCTGTTGTCTAGGTCACATTGGGCCTTAAGTTAGCATTTTCACCCAGTTAGGACAGCTACAGTCCTCATATTTTACAACTGGTAAGCGCTTTCCCATTAAAACAAAACAAAAACATATAAATTTGTGAAGGACGACTATTTCTCCATTTTATACAAGGAAACTGGAACAGGCAGACTTAGAAGATTTACTCAAGGCGAACTAGAAATTGGAGGGACTGCTACTAAAATCTCAGTGTCCTTGGTTTAAATCTTACGATTTTCAAACACAGTTATGAAGTCCAAGTCTTTCAAAAAAGACCTTAAATTCCTCAAGGACAGGCCACAGACACTAGCATTGTACTGGTCCTCAACAAACATCTGTCAAGTAAATGAACACACATGTGCCATGCAACTAGTGTCTGTGGTGACAATAAAAGAGCCAGAGGCATTCACACAGTTTGGAAGAACAGACAATCATCATCGTTAAGAGGGGATCCTTGTGTTCGGATGGAGCTCGGAATGTGGCATCCTCCAGATCACATCTGGTCCCGCCAGCATCCCTTTCAGACAGGCCATGCAACTTTCACCACTCCAATGTTACAGATAAGGAAACTTTCTTACTGCCAACACAAGCATACACACTCTCTCTCTCTCTCTCTCTCTCTCACACACACACACACACACACACACATTATTTTCTAAGAACACTGATTTCTTATCCTGGCACCACCATTTATTGGCTGAGTGACTTCACACTTTTCTAACCTCAGTTTCCTCATCTGTACAATGGAGAAAAAATTTCCCTGCCTTCTTAATCAATAGGAGTTTGTGAGGAGCTAGTGAGGCAGGCCATGAAAATTATTTGCATTCAACATCATACCTGGCTTATTTCAGCAACTCCATATCTGTCGGCTATTCTCAGCAGTATCTGCCCTCACGAAGCTGGCAATCCAGTTAGGAAAAGAAGACTGAAACACAATAAATAACTTACACCTTGGACCCAGCAACATGTAGTTCAATGCTAATTGAATGACTTCAGCTATAAATGCCACAGGAGGTCCACAGGAAATGCAAGAGGGTCCCGTCTGACCAACACCCCCGTTGGCAGTACAGCGCTAGCACCTCCCCAGGGTGTCAGACTCCAGTGGCGGGGGTGCCTTCACGTCCCAGGGAAAACCTCCACCACCACCACCACAACAAATCCCCATATCTTTAAGCCACAGAGAGGTCACCACTGAAAACCGAAATCTGGCATGGCTGCCCGTGTGAGCAGTGGAAGTCAGGAGGAGCAAGTAAAGAATGTCCTTTCATTGTCTGAATGGAGGGACACACACAAAGTCAACAAAGGCACCAAGTAAATCAGATTTTAAAAATACTTTCCATCCCAATTGTCTGAGTTCCAAGTGCCACAGAGCACAGCTGGAGAGGGTGCATGTGGGGAGCGACCAGGGAGGAGCCCTGTAATTGAAATTCTTCTGGTCCCCTCCCCAGCTGATTTAGCCAGGAATTTATTTCATTACAGAAGCCTCTACCCCTTTGTTTACTTTTTCACAGTTCCTCCTTCTAATGTTTTCCAGTCTGACTCCCACAAGAAACGCTGCTTGCTGAGAGAGCATCTGGGGTGACTCTCCCCCTCCAGCCCTCGCCGGGGAGGGCTCTGCCATGCTTCCTCCTCTTCCTTCCTCCTCTTAGTGCAGCCCTCTCCCTCCCCACTCTCCTGATCTGCCAACCCTCTTCTCTGCCCTTTGCTCCATCCTTGCACTTGCACTTGGCCACAGAAGCACAATGTTGGCATGCACAGAGCCCACGTCACCCGCGTCCCTTCCTGCCGTGGGTGCCCCAAGTCCTTCCTCACAGCCATCAGTAAGCTGCCCAGCACAAACCAGGCCCACACTTGGCATCACAGTGGGCTGTGCAGAGAGGTCACCCGTGATCGCTTGCTCATTTGATTGGACGTGTGTTCCAGGATGTTACCCTCTTCGTCACTTATGGATGATATAGGACATTTGGGTCAGGGATGCGGAACTGGGGATTGAATTCAAGGGCACTCAACCACTGAGCTACATCCCCAGCCCTATTTTGTATTTTATTTAGAGACAGGGTCTCATTGAATTTCTTAGCACCTCGCTTTTGCTGAGGCTGACTTGAATTTGCGATCCTCCTGCCTCAGCCTCCCGAGCTGCTGGAATTACAGGTGTGGGCCACTGCACCCAGCTAATTTAGGACTTTTGCATTCCCTCTTTTCCACAGGGGAAGAGCACACAGCTGCTTTGGTTATCTTAGATGTCTTTAAGTTTCTGACCCAGAATCCTACAAGCATGCAAGAGGCTTTCTCTCTTCTCAGGGACTGCATTTGCTGCTTGTTATACGTATGTTTAAGTTGAACATCCTACTGGTCCCAGCAAAGCTTCTTATAGAAATAACTTTCATAAAGCAAGTATTATATTGAATTGAGTTCATTACCTCAAAAATGGATTATTTATAACTTAAGAACACAAAATACCCTCATAATTTAAAAATAGGAACAATTTCAGATTCATAGGAGACTTTTACTTTATGTGTGTTGAATAGAATTTTTTAAAACATTCCAAGAAAAATAAATACCTTTTAGTAAAAATGATAATCATAATAGTCACATTTTAAGCATAAAGTGTGTATGCTCAAATTAAGTTCCAAAGTAAAACCAGTGCAGAACGCTGACTGTGATGGAGTACGAATTCTCTTACATACAATTGCTTACTGGCCCTCTCCACATTCAACTGAAAGCTGAAAGCTTTCATAATGGAAGTTTTTATCAACTTCAGGCTAATCTTTGATTTCTAATTATGCAGTTAAAATACCTCCCTCTTAAATTAAAAATTTATGTTTTATTTACAGAGCCATTTAAAAATCTATCTACTGGGAGCCTCCTATATGCCAGACACAGTTCTAGGCCCTTTCCCTCCTGAATTTTGAGTTTTAAGACTTTTCCTTGGATATCTGCTAAGAGAACCCAATCACAGGAGGTTCTTGATGCAGAATCCTTAGTCTCAGCCTGTCTGGTGACCAATGATATGGAAGTGCATGTTTGTCAGACTAATTAGTGAAGGAACTTTTGAAGGCAAAGCCCAGCCTCTTCCCCTGCAGTTGAAGCAGGGAGCTGATTTAGGCAGTCCCCACTGATTCCCTCATATTTCCACCAGTGCTCATCTCCATCCCGACTGGAGTTCCTCTGGCTCTGACTTCCACTGGACAGGTCTCTGTGTCACACCACAAGGCTTCAGAACTTTCTTCAGCCTCTCCTACCCCACACTAAAGATCTGGTTCTGCTGATGGACATAGTGGATAAATCTTAGATTTCTCAGAACAGGAAGCTTCCCGGTGCATGTCAACATCTGAATCTTGCTCTCTCTACAGAAAGCCAGCCGACCTGCACAACCTCGCCCCTGGAGCCCATCCACCCTTTCTGACCTTCAACGGGGACGTGAAGACAGATGTCAATAAGATTGAGGAGTTCCTGGAGGAGACCTTGACCCCTGAAAAGTAACGAGCTGTTTCTTTCTGGAGCTAATAAAAGGGAAGGGGGCTAATTTGAGGAAGGCAGATTTCCTAAGAAGGCTACTCAATTCCAGAGCACGGGATCCTCTTTTCAAAGAGAGAGTGTAGGACCCCCAAGGGCTGCAATCTCAAAAATGGCCCCACTAGCTGGGCTTGGTGGCACACATCTGTAATCCCACCATCTTGAGAGGTTGAGGCAGGAGGATAGTAAGTTTCAAGCCAGCCTCAGCAACTTAGTAAAACCCTATGTTAAAATAAAAAAATAACAGGCTGGGGTTTCCCAGTGTCAAAGTGTCCCTGGGTTCAGTCCTCAGAACTGGAAAAAAAAAAAAAAAAAGGTTCCACTAAATGCACTCACTAATAGGAATCACAGGAAGGGGGACCCAGTCAGTCACTCTTACACAGAGAAATTTGGGGAGCCCTGGGAAGGCCAGCACCCCTCCCTTGACCCATAAGTCCCCCTCACTGCCTAGGAGACCTCAAAGTAAGGGCAGAGGCTGGCTCCTGATTCCAGAAATGCTGAAAGGCACATACAATGAAAACAAGCCAAGAAAGGGACCCCTAGTGACTCAAACCAGAGTGAAAGTCATCAGAGGTCAGATTTATTCATTATAGAACATTCAGTAAGAGATTAGAGCCATCACACTTTTTGAAAAACAATTAGAAAAATAATGTTACATATAGAGTAAGGTATGGTATGGTCATCTGGCTGTAGGATAGACCCTGTAAGGTTTTCAGCACAGGACTCAGGGCTGGGGGAGGTAGTAGTGTGGAGGGTGGTGAAACTGAAGTAGAAAAATCAATTAGGAGGTACCAGTTGGTGACAGTCCAGATGAGACAGAATAGAGGGCTGGGCCAAGGCAGTGGCAGTAAAATGTGGGAAGAGGAATAGGAAGGATCCAGGACCTACTTAGTAGGTGAAATAAGTGGCGTTTGACAACTAAAAATCATCATTTGAATTTATTTTATTTATTTGTTTATTTGCTGGTACTAAGGATTGAACCCAGGGGCCTTGCACATACTTAGGCAAGCCTCTGCCACTGAGCTACATCCCCAGCCCTTTCCTCTATTTTGAGGCAGCACTAAGTTGCAGAGACTGACCGTGAACTTGGATCCTCCTTCCTCAGCCTGATGAGTAGCTGAGGTTACAGGAGTGCACCACCGTGCCTGGCCCATCTTGTTTTAATTTGGAAGCCTCATTTATTCATCAGCACAGAGTACTCAGTGTCCAGCCCTGTTCATAGCACTTAGCTGCTACGACCCCTGTCACTGTCATAACAGTTCTGGAGGGAGGTGCCATCATTGTCCTCATTTCACAGTTGGGCATGGAGAGACTAAGTAACTTATTGCCTATATACTGAACTCCTGTTAAGAAATTAAAACTCCCAGCCAATTAAGCCTTTAAATAATCAGATGTGTTCTTGCTTAAAATGTTTCTTTGTTGACCATATTAATAGAACAGTTTATTTTCACACTGGGTGGAAAATTGCCTGAAGCCCATTGGAAGGACTGAGTGTAGATTTTAAATAAGTGCATTAATTAAATCAAATGGACAGCCCCACAGATTGCACCCAGCTGGGTCACTGACTGAAGCCACACCTGTCACTGAACAGCCCACCACTTGGTTGGAA
The DNA here is from genome assembly GCA_025594165.1 of Tamias sibiricus. Taxonomy (NCBI): domain Eukaryota; kingdom Metazoa; phylum Chordata; class Mammalia; order Rodentia; family Sciuridae; genus Tamias; species Tamias sibiricus. Next base: position 45,029,830 of record CM046666.1, on the reverse strand, counting down.
GTGCCCTGAAGAGGTGGGTTGCATCCCTCCTGAGACTCAGCCTCATAGATAGTACTAGTTTCAAAATCCTACATAAATGGTGGTGCACACTGTAATCCCAGAGGCTCGGGAGGCTGAGGCAGGAGGATCATGAGTTCAAAGCCAGCCTCAGCAAAAGCAAGGCACTAAGCAACTCAGTGAGATCCTGTCTCTAAATAAAATACAAAATAGGGATGGGATGTGGTTCAGTGGTTGAGTGACCCTGAGTTCAATCCCCAGCATGCAAAAATAATAATAATAATAATAATAATCCTACATAAAAAAACCAAATGCTGTTTAACTCAGTAGAGTTTAGACTTTGCCTGTGAGACCCAGAGAGGAAGTCCAAGGTGAAGTTAGTGTTTTCTCTTTTGGAGGTAACCTGCCCACCTGAGTGACTGCCTCCCTCCACTTCAGCAGGGACCAGGGGTGAGGCAGCAAGGAGCAGAGTGTCCCACCGGATCTTTTGCCAGAGTCAGGACGGAAGGGTGCAGCTGGGGTGTGTGCTGTAACCCCCGGAATCTGCCCCTTCTCTGCTCTGGGTCTCAGTCCTCCTCTGTGAAAGGAGCACTCCAGACCCCTCCCTGCTTTCTATTCTTCACACTACTCACTTTAAGTAGCCTCCTCACCCCCCCCCCCCAAATCTGGCTACGCCTCTCCCACACTGCTTCTCTGGCTCAGGCATCCCCAATCTGCATCCCCTGTGGGGCCCAGAGACCCTGGGAATTCTACACCCTTGGAACAGTCTTTCTGAGGAGAAGCACCGTCAGACTCATCATCCTTCTAAAACATCTCCATGATCCAGCAGGGCTAGGTGGTGTTGGATGCGGACCCTCGCCCCACTCCTCTCTCTCCCACATTACCTGTCCTGACTGCTGCTGCTTCTCCTCCAGGTCATTTTCTGGATTGGAGTTAAACATAGGAAGTCTTACAAAGTACATTCCTGCCATACTAGTGACTCAGTGATCCTGCACTCCCAGGTAACAGAACCTCACAACTGTTGAACTGCACACCTCTAGAAGGCTGCTAAGGAGAGGGCCCTAGTGGCAAGACCATCAGCCTCTCTGGACACCCCCACCAGAAGTGTCCCTCAGATGCCTTTGTAGCTATAAGACTGGGGCAGGTATGGCAGTTACCCTCTAGCAGATGTCACCAAGCCAGTGCCTCTGTCCCATGCAGAGGTACCTGCTGGCCCGATCACAGGCCACCGCTGCAGCTGGCTTCCCCACTGACTTGTGCTGAGAGATGGGGTGACCTGTATTCTGAGGCCCCTGGAGCAGTGCTGCTTGGCTTTCTGGTTCTCCAGGGGGCAGCAAAATCCCCAGAACTGGTCCCGCAGGGCTGCTCTCCATGTGTTTCTCATCACGCTGCTGTTTGTAAAACCTGCCAGAGAGCCAAGAAGTTATGGGAGCTTTCTTCCCCACTTAGTTTTTTTTTTTTTTTTTTTTTTTTTAAGGAGAAAACCATATACAAACACGCCAACAACCTTTTCTTTTTTAAATCACATTTGATCTCATAGAGCATTTAGTGTCACAATGAGGAATCCAGGAAGTCTCAAATAGTTTCTAAATGAGACGAACATCCATATCTTTCTGTCGCTTGTCCCAGTTACTGCTCACCAAGGAAGTGTTGGGATTAGAGCTGGAAGCTCTGTGGACATTCTGGCCTTTCATCTCCGTGGAATGGCCAGCGTTTCTAGAATCTAGAACTGAAAATCAGGAGACCTACTGTGGCCAACTCTCTCCTATCTATAGACCTTGTGTGACCTTGGACAAGCCTCCCCCCCTCCGAGGGCCTCCTTACTTTCTCATCTCTAAAATAAGGGGGTGACACTACCTAGTCTTCAAGATCCCTGTAAGCCCATATTCTTTGATCCCATGGGGTTTTCAGGGGGTTCTCCCAGAGCTGGCTGTGGTTTAAAATAGTCCTAGTACATGGATGCCCCATATAAATTTAGGAGCCTAAACTAAAATTGTCGATTACAAAGCATGCTATCAAGCCAGTCCACTAGCAAGCAGCCAGAATTTGAGTGTCAAAAAGACACTTTGAGGGCTGGGGTTATGGCTCAGCAGTAAAGCGCTCTGCTAACACACGTGAGGCATTGGGTTTGGTCCTCAGCATCACATATAAATAAATAAAATAAAGGTATTGTATCCACCTACAACTAAAAATTTTTTTAATAAAAAAGACACTTTGAATTCTTTATTTTTTTTTTTAAGTAGAGATATCCATCTGGTGGGTAGAGAAACAGTCTCTGCATGCCTCCTTCCGGGGTGGGGTTGAGGGCGGGCTTTGGAGTCACAGTGACTTGGGTTCCAATCCTAGCACCAGGTGGTGCTGTTCTGCAGTAACAAAGGAGCCACACAATCTCCCTGGTTTAACAGAATACCCGTTTATATCCCACTGGAGCCAAGTCTGAGTGGGTAGTGTGGCCCTCTTCCGTCTTGTAGCTTTTGGAATATATGGTCTCCAAGATTCTTTCTGCAGGAAAAAAGAGAGAAAGGGGATCACACTGAATATATTTAAGGGTCAGGGCCATTGGGGGTGGGGTGGGGTTACATCACTTCTACTCACACTGCATTGGCCAGAATCCAGTCACATGACCCCAGCATCGCAGAGAGGGAGGCTGGGAAGCACCAAGAAGCACATGGATGTTTAGTGAGCCTAAGCAGTTGCTGCTACAGGCAAGTTACTTAAAAGCTTTCTAATCTTTGTTTCTCGCATGTATAAATTGAGAGTCAATGGTGTTGATTTTACAGAGCTGTTGTAGAAGTTACTACCACTGAGCCCAATGCCTGGCACAGAGTAAGTGCTCAGGAAAGGGCAGCTTAAAGAGTCAGAAAAGAGAGTCCACACCTACTTTGTGGCTGTCTCCCCAGGCACAGTCATAAGGACAACTAGTGACCTTAGGTCTTAAAAGGAATGCCTTTTAATGAAGAAGCCAGACCTTCCAAGGATCTTATGCTTAAATAGCATGGCAAGACAAACAGGAGCAAGTCAAGGGTCAGAAATGTCAGAACCATGAACCTGCCTCTCAAGTAAGGGTTTGGTGAAGTGAGGAAGCAAGAATCATGGAGAAGGGTGAGGCAGGAAGTGCTTCCTCCCCATCCCACTCCTTGGGAGGAAGGCCAGCACTCAGGCTGCCAGGAGAGACCCCAGAATCAGCAAAGCTCACTCCATCAGGACTGTCTCTCTTTTTCTCCAGTCTGTTCCCCAAACAAAGCACAAGGCCTGGCCCTTGCAGGTGCACACTGTTCTTGCATTCAGTGGCACAGTGACCTGTGGCTGTCAGTGAGAAGGCATCTGGGACTCAACCTGTCAGAGCACTTACCAGCAGCAAAATTTTTTTTTTCCTGCTACTGTACCCTATCAAAAACATTTATTATTATCATCATTTTATTTTATTTGGTAAAAGGCTAACTCTTTTACTTAGAATGAAGTTTAAGTGCAGATATAAGATGAGTGCATTTGGAATAAGATCTTACAAACAACAGGGAGAGAGATTTTCATCAGTTAGGTCAAGGCCAACGAACTATCTGTAAAATGCAAGATTCTAAATATTTTTGGCTTTGTGGGCCACAGGGGTCTGCCTCAACTCTGCTGTTGTACCATGAAATCTGCCTTGGCTGATATGTAAATGAATGGGCGTGGTTGTGTTCTAGTAAAATTTTACTTGCTAGCAATGAAATTCAAATTTCTTATTATTTTCACACAGTACAGAGTGGTATCCTTCTTTGATTTTTTTCAACCATTTAAAAATGTAAGATCCAGCTGGGTGCAGTGGCACACACCTGTAATCCCAGCAGCTTGGGAGGCAGAGGCAGGAGGATCGAGAGTTCAAAGCCAGCCTCAGCAATTTAGTGAGGTGCTAAGCACCTCAGTGAGACCCTGTCTCTAAGAAAATACAAAATAGGGCTGGGAATGTGGCTCAGTGGTCGAATGCCCCTGAGTTCAATCATCAGTACCCAAAAGAAAAAAGAAAAAAAAAACTAAAAATGTCAGATCCATTGTTATCTCAAAGACTGTGCAAACAGAGGTCATGGGCTGTATTTTGCTAACTCCTAATTAAGAGAAATTAATCCTTTTTTAAATTGTCATCAGACCCCAACATACTGTTATTTCAAAGGTGTTTCTGTGAATGAAACACAGTTTGCTAGTCTTTTAGAGGAACAGAAGCAACTTTGTAGACCTTCCTTTGCATATTTGGAATTAGGGAGAATTATGAATACACTTATCCCACAGAGTAGCTCCTCAGGTCTTGTCACTGAAATTTGTGAGATTAATATCTTGGAGACTCCTTTCCCACAAGAACGAACTGCGAATGAAGGACGACACAATAAAGTCTCAATGAATCATAGTGCTCGGGAAATGGATGATATGCCAGGGTCCCCCTAAATATGGGTCCTTTTTTGCCAATCTTGGGTTTGCGACCACATGTCCACATTCAGTCTACCCTGGTTATGAAGACATGTCAGAGTATTGGAATTTTCACTAAATGTTGACATAGAGCAAAACAAAAGAAATCTGGACAAGCTGTCCACTGAAATGCATCTTCTCTTTAGATCATCAATGACAAAGAACACTTAATAATTTAAATCTATTAATTCTAATAACAAGCTGGATTCTGTGTAAGAATGCCAATAAAGGGAGATAGGACAATTGCCACATCTTGGCATGTTACCCAGCATCTTGCAGGAAAGTTTGCTTCATGCCTGCAGCCACAGCAGAACAATCAGATAATTTCCAGTAAGGTACTGGATACCAAGGACCACAGGCAGATGCGGACTGTGCAGAGCGCCCTCTCCTGGTGGATGGGGAGAGCTCACCATGGTGCTCAGCTCAACCTTGAGGACTGTGTGGCTTTAGAGGGTAAAGAGCAGTGTGGATAATGACCCACAGAACATGGAAGTTAAGAACTAGACTTCCACAGCAAAACTGCCTGGGTTGAAATCCTGGCTCTGCCAGCTAGCCACATGATCTCAGGCAAATTGCTAAACCTTCCAGTTTCTTCATATGGGAAGAGAGTAACAATAGTACCAATAGAATTCTTATGAGGTATAACTGGTGAATACATATAAAGGATCAGACCAGCACCCAGCAGATGGTAGGCTCTCAGTGCAAGTTAGTTTTTACTGTTGTCAGAGCAGCACGGTGATCAAGTGTGGGGACCACTGCTCCAGGGCAGGGAAACCAAGTTCTCCATGCCCCTCCATTCTGTGTTTGCTGTGGGCCCTGAAACCATCACTAACTTAAGTCTTCAATTGCCTGCACTGTCATGTGAGGAAGATAGTGCCTTCCTGACCTGCCCGGTGGCCAAGAGCTGGATCTGATGAGTTTCTGAGGACTCTTCCAATAGCAATCTCTCTGAAGTTAAATAGCCACATCCTGTGGCCCCGAGAGTGACTATCTTAGATAATAAGCCATTTGAGGAGCAAAATGGAAAAAAAAAAAAAAAAAAGAAAGAAAGAACTAATTTTTAAAGACTTGTTTTTGGTTAAAAATATTTAAACCAAACTAAAGAACATATATTTCACTCATTAGACATAAAGGGACCAAACAGCTTACAGTCAAAAATGATTCACCCAGAGATCACAAAGATTCACATCAATTAATAAGGATCACCGGGCAACTGTCCCCTATCTCCTCCCACCCATGCCTAGCCATCCACGTGAAAGTGTTTGGGAAATATCATTTTAAGTTAGAGTTACTCAGGTTGATGGTGCTACTGGGTCAAAGCTACATATTCCCACATTAGCAGTCTTACCTTGTTCTGTCTCAAGGCCAAGGTCATAGGCCCAGCCCACCTCTTGATGCTTCTGTTTTCAGAAAGAAAGTGAAAGATAGTTCAAGGAGCAGAGGGACTGGGTCATTACAAATATATCTCTGTGCCTGGAGATAAAAACAGTTGAAAACGAACGTCCTGCTGATGAGGCCTGGTAGGTTCCACATCGTATTACCATACACAAATACTAAGTGTGTGGAGGACATTTCAAGAGCAGGCTGTGGGCCTTTTTCCTTTGGAGCAAAGGCTTCAAGTGCAAGGGTGCCAGGCATCTCTGTGCTCTGCACAGGTCAGGTGATGATGGCAGGCCTGGCAGGGGCTAGGTACTTTAATGTGGGTAGGGGAACTGTAGGGACCCTACCTGGTGAGCCCAGTCATTTTAATTAGAGCGTTTTCACCAGTACATCATCATTGGTCCCAGGAAGAGGACAGGTCCTAAGACCTCTGAGTGGCATTCTGGTTCCTTGCCCAACTGTGTCCCCCCAGCAACTCTGCACCTCACCAGCCTCTGGTCTCCTTTACTGTGAACAAGGGCGGAGCACCCACCCTCCCTAAGGATGGCTGTAAGCCTCCAAAAGACGAATAGACCAGCTAGAAAGGAGAGTGCCGTTCATTGTGACATGGCTTCACCCTTAAAAGAGCTCGGAATCTCATTGGTTCACAGAACACTGCGTCTTCCATTCCAGGTACCCCAAACTGGCCCCCAAACACCGGGAGTCCAACACAGCAGGCATTGACATCTTCTCCAAGTTCTCTGCCTACATCAAAAACACCAAGCAGCAAAATAATGCGGGTGAGTGACTGCCTTCCACCAGGAGCGCTGGCGGCGTCTGTTTCCTGCCCAGGGTATCTTCAGTCTACCCACGGGCATGTCAGATACTCAGGCCAAGGAACCACTGCTGTTGGTCATCTGCACACCCAACATCCCCCTTGATGCAGGGGTGGTGGGAGGTCCTAGATCCTGCCACCTGGACAGTGCAGGGGAAAGGCCAGTGGGCCTTCTTGCTGACTTGGAGGGAGGGACACTGTTCTCCTTAAGGCACAGCATATAATGCACCACACACCAAACGGTCCTTAACACTGTTTGTCCCACAGGTGTGATCCTGCCTGTGTTTGCATTGGAACATATATCCCCATTTGTGTCTGGTCCCCACGTGTGTCTGGTCCCTGAAAATTTTCTTAGAGGTTGCTTAGAGGCCGTGGGGGTGGGGCCAGTGCCGGCCCTCTGCCCCCTCCTTCACTGCCGCTGCTGAGGCTGCTGGGAAGGCACTCCTCAAAGCCTGGCCCCTCCCCATCAGGCCCTTGGTTTCTGCCATCAGCTCCAGAACCCAGGAACTGGTTCTCTCTTGGTGCCTTCTTAGTGGGGTCTGAGCCTCACTTAAGTTCCCAGCAATTTTTGTCCCTCATTTGGCCCCGTCCTTTAAGGGTTAGCTGAAGCCATTTGAATGGTCATGTGCAGCTCTCGAAGACCAGTGTTAGGCACAGAGCAAAGGAAAGACAGGAGAGTCCCCTTACCCCCCCAAACGGGAGAATGAGCCAGACCCTAGAGTGCAGCTCAAAGGCAAGCAGAGGAAGCAACCGTGTGGACTTTTGTGAACAAGGAGCGAAGGATGCACAGTGGACCAGGACAGGTGGCCTGTGCCGGGTGCTCCAGCATTCAGGGGAGGTGGGGTCACCATGTGGCCAGGAGAGGCAGCCGAAGACCCCTCAGCAGGAGCAGGACAGCTAAGATGAGAATTAAGTACCTCAGTGACAGTGACTGACCACCTAGATTGTGCCAAGCACAGAACTAGTTTCTGGGTGTTTGAGGAAGAAAGAGACACTTTTCCAATCTACTGTGCCTGACTGGTACAGGAAGAGGCTTCAAGTCACAAAACGTCAAAGAAGAAGATAAGAGGTATATTAGGGCTTAATCGGAAGGGGTCGCAAGAGCTAATTCAGTGTCACATAAAAGAAAAACATGATTCCTGTCCAAGGTGTTTGGAGCAAGAAGACTTTACCTAAGGTTCTTTGAGAAAGCTTCTCAATGCAGTTTCAACTGGGTCATAAAGATTAGGGGAAAGCGGGGGCGTGGTGGCACATGCCTGTAATCCCAACAGCTCGGGAGGCTGAGGCAGGAGGATTGCAAGTTCAAAGCCAGTTCAGCAATTTAGTGAGGCCCTGAGTAACTCAATGAGACCCTCTCTCTAAACAAAATACCATAAGGGCTGGAGATGTGGCTCAGTGGTTAAGTGTCCCTGGGTTCAATCCCTGGTAACTGAAAAAGATAAATTAAAAAAAAAAAAAAAGATATGAAGATATATATATATATATATATATATATATATATATATATATATATATGAAGAATATGCTGAGGCTGCAGCATGGAGAAAGGGGGAGGGTGAGGAAAAGCCAGAAGAGAGACCTGAAAGAGTGGCTGGGGCCTGCAGGAGGCCATAAGAGGTGCAAGGTAGAAGCCATATAAGGAAAGTGACCCTTAGGGGACAAGAAAAAGCATGTGGCAAATATTTTCAATATACTTGGTGCTTCTTCTTCATTGCTGTTCAGATCCTGTCATGGGCCAGTGTCCCCCTCAAAATTCCTGTCCACCTGGGACCAGATTGTGACCTTATTTGGAAATAGGGTCTTTGCATATGTAACTAGTTAAAGATGTCAAGAGAGGGTCATCCAATGACTGGTATCCTCTTGAGAAGAGGAAAAAACCGAAGGAGAGATTGGAGTGCTGAGCCAGGAGCTGGAAGAGACAGGAAGGACACCTGCTGATGCTGCATTTTTTTTTTTTTTTAAACTCTGTCCTCCAGACCCATACGGGGAAAATCTCTCACTATTTTAAGTCACCCAGTTGGTGATGAACTTGTTGTGGCAGCCATAGCAAATTCTCAAAGGCTCTCAGAGCCATCATGGGAAAGAAGAGTTATTGCCACTCTGCTGGCTGAGGACCCAGAGAGCAGCAAGAGGACCAGTGGCTTGTCCTCTCCCCGGGGCCCAGAGTGGCTCTTGGATTCTGGTTTTCAGATTCCTCATCCAGCGTGCTTTCATCTCGACCACAAACATCTTCCTTCATACTTGTCAGAGTGCCCTCAGAAAGATTATCTCATTTGAGGCTCCCAGATTTTTAAAATTATAAATGGTATTTACATATTATCCATATTTACAGTTCTCTTATCCCCAAAGCCAAAGCAACTGTTGCCACAGAACACTGAGTATCAGTTTCCTATAAACTCAATACTCTCCAATTTTCATTGTTTCCCTTCTTCTGTTTCACCCTGTATTTCTCTGTCCCGGGTTTTGCCCTTGTGACTCCATCTTCTCTTAACTCGCTTGCACATTTCAAAACTCTGACATTTCTGCTCCCCAAGAGCCTGGCTCCCCGACGCCATTCCTCTCCTCTTCCTTTGAACACAATACCCCACCTGCATTCACTGCAGCTAGCTTATCCCTCCCCGACGTCTCCTCAACTTTTCCTTCCTCCCATCCTGCACCCCTGTGATCCACAGGGTCCGAAAGCTCTTCTGCCAGCAAACCAGAGGCCACGGCTCCGGTGGGCCCTGTCCTGTGGGAGAGCAGCAGTCCTACAAGGGAGCCCAGGCCGTCTCCGTGGTCCCAACCCACAGGACGCTTGCCCTGGGAGACAGTCTACAACCCTCCCTCTCCGCCACGTGGGTGCTCTGTGGCCAGAAGCCTCCCCGGATTCCTGCCAGGGCACTGGCGGGCACCTCAGCCTCCTTTGGCAGCCTCTCCTACATACACCACTTGGCCATTTCTCTTTCTGAACCTTCAGCTTTGCATCTAATTCCCTAATATCCTTTCTTTAGACTGTCCTTCTTGTGATGTCAGTTGTTTTTTTCTTCCTTTTGAGCAGAGAATTCCCCCATACAGTCCCCATGTTTACCTGGCTCTTTCCTGTCCTGTCACAAAAACAGGAAAAAAGCCAACACTGTAACGTTGTTTTCTGGGGTGGATCCTCCTTTATTCCCATGGTGGCTATAGGAACTGCCATTCAAAATTCCCTTTCCACAAGGCCTCCAGAGTCCCCACCTACCAGAACCAGACCTCACCTGTGGGAATCACAGCTACCTGTTAGTTTGCCTTTGCAGTCACTCATTTATTCATTCAACAAACACAGCTTCATGGGAGTGGCCACAGGTCTGAACTCATATTTTAAAGGCTCTGGAGCTGTGGAGATGAGTGAGACAGTCATTGTCCTCAAAGAACCAGCTGTCCATGGGGGCTGGAGAACATGCCAACATGCAGTTACCACCTCAGGTTTGAATTGCAGATCTTCTACCTGCACTCTGTGCCTGAGAGGCATATTACCTCCAAGCCTCTATTTCTGCATCTGTAAAATGGACATAATGATAACTTCAATTTCTTCATCTGCCAAAAAGACAATTAATAGCATATCCAAGGTGTGTAATGTGGGGTGGGTGAGGAAAAGCCAGAACAGAGACCTGGAAGAGTGGCTGGAGCCTGCAGGCGGCTTGGAGCATACCCTGTGGTGGGTAATGCAGATGCATCCATTTTATAAGTCAGTGCATGTAAATCCTTTAGCACAGTGCCTGGCACCTAGAAAATATTCATTAAATGCTAAATTCGATAATTTTTGTTATCATAAAAACGGGACACAAGTGCATAGTGCCATGAAAAACTATTGCTAACCTATGGAGATTCCTCAAAAATTAGGAATGGAACCACCATTTGACCCATACTACTCAAAGGACTTAAAATCAGCAGACTACAGTGATGTAGCCACATCAATGTTTATAGCGGCTCAATTCATAATAGCTAAGCTATGGAACCAACCTAGGTGTCCTTCAACAGATGAATGGATAAAGAAAATGTGGTGTATATATGAAATGGAGTATTACTCAGCCACAAAGAAGAATGAAATTATGGCATTTGCCAGTAAATGGAAGAATCTGGAGACTATCATGCTAAGTGAAATAAGCCAATCCCCCCAGTCCAAAGGTCGAATGGTCTTTCTGATGTACAAATGCTAACACACATTAAGGGGGCAGAAAGAATAGAAATTCAGTGGATTAGACAAAGGAGGATGAAGGGAAGGGATGGGGGATGGGAATAGGAAAGACAGTGGAATGAATTGGACAGAACTTTCCTGTGTTCACACATATGAATACACAACCAGTATAACTCCACATCACGGACAACCACAAGGCTGGGATCCTAATTAGAATAAGATATACGCCATGTGTGTAAATATGTCAAAATAGATTCTACTGTCATGTGTGACTAAAAAGAACAACAACAACAAAAATAAAATTCTACTGCTAAAGCCCTTCCTTCCCACTTGTAGCTGTCTGACGTACAGCCACAACACCGCGGGAGAAAAACTCGGAGGCAGAATGAAGATGAAAGAAGGTTTTCTTATTCTTTGGCTTTAACTATCTCTCAAAACTCTAACACTGGCTCTTTCACCAACCTCTCTGACTCTTTACTTACTACTTTCTTAGAGAGAGCTTAGAGAGAGAGAGAAAGAGAGAGAGAGAGAGAAAGCTTCTTTCTTCTTCATTTTCTTTTATTTTTACTTTCTTAGAGAGAGCTTAGCGAGAGAGAAAGAGAGAGAGCTTCTTCTTTCTTCTTTCTTCTTTGGCAGCCTCGGCCTGACTCTGACCAGGAACTATTACTTCTCTCTCCTATCCGCTCTGACTGTTATTTCTTCTTCTGACTACGTTCTGGCTGCTCTGACTCTCTGACCCGAACTGTTCTTCCGACCGACTGAGCGACTGAACGACTGACTGAATGAATTCCGCTTCTGACCACTTTCACCCGGTTATATACCTTTAGCTTTGCGGGTGCGTCACGTGCATACTTATTATCAGGTGGAACTTATGGCTTCCAGCTAACCGCAATAGCCATCTCCCTAATTGGGGCTCCTTCACCCACTCAACCTCCAGCCAGCACTTCCAAATCTCCCACCCATTCAGCCTCTTTTCCACTTTTCAACCCCTTTCCCCCCATTCTGACTGCCACCCTCAGCACCCTGGCATTTCTCTTGGTCCTGAGTGCTACTTCTGTGCTGTTTGGGGACCTGTCCCTGCCCTCCTCCTCCTTCCGTAATCGCCAGATCCAGGTCCCCTTGGTTCTCTGTGACCCAACGCTGCCTCCAGGACCTTCCCTCACACTTTCTCTAATTTGCTGTTCGTTTCACTTAAACATGGCCTGGACTTTGCATTGCCCGGGTCATAAGCCCCCACATTCAGTCCACGGCTGCAGGGGCAGGTTGCTTCATTTTTTTGTGACTTGAGGTCTTGCACCTTCAGATCTGGTCCAGGGGAGAGAAAGGAGAACTGTGTGTCTCTGGACGTGCTGCATTTCAAGGCGCGGAGGCAGGTGACTGTGGGAGGGTAACTTGCAGACTGAAGCCAGCTGCCTGGGGTAGCTTTAGCTTTGCCTCTTGTAGGGAAGTGACTTTGATTTCGTATGCCTCAGTTTCTCCACCTATAAAATGAGGATAATACCTGTATGTACCATAGAGGTTCAGCACTTTCAAAGGCCAGCTGTGGTTCTGAGATGTCATCTAGGGCAAACAGGTGTATAGCAGCAGAGAGGCCGAGGATGACGATGTGGCCTGAGGTGTCACACATCTTTAGACAATGAAGCCCCCGAATGAGAAGGGCACTAAAGTCAACACACAAGGATCCCCACACTTAAGGGAGGGCAGAGGGAGAAGAATCAGAGAGGAAGGTTCAGAAGAACTAGGGTGAGGAAGGAGAAAGAGGTGTCATGAAGATGGAGGAAGAAAGCGGTTTATAAAAGGCAACAGAGTTATTTATCCGTGGTATGAAACACTGTGCAGAAGGTCTCAGGAGTCGTTTGCCTTTTGTGAGTAGCTTCCTGGAACTGTCCTTGCTGTCCTTCTCTGCCTGCTTTTCTCATGTGCATCAACCCATTGCTCTGACTCTACATAGCTAGAGAGAGCCCAGGCTGAGCAGGGAAGCAGGGACCTTCTCCCTCGGAGTGGGCTGGGGACCCTGCATGGCTCTCATGGCTCCAGGATAAGAAGCAAGGGCACCTGTGAGGTGGGAGAAAGCAGTCCTGCCCCGTCCCTCCTTCCTGGCCACGTGCCAGAGTCCAGCAATGGCCTGAGCATCCGCCTTCAGCAGTGCCACGGCCCTTCATCTCGAGCGTCCTGCCACTGTCCCTGCAAGTGTCTCTCACTGTGAAGCACCCCTTGACTCCAGCCTCTGCTCCTTGCGCCCTCCTCTGAGATCCCCCCTTGGCCCAGAGACCCCAAGTGGCCCAGGATGGGCAGCACACCAGAGCTCGACATCCCCTCCTTTCCAACCACATACTTGCCCCTGCCCAGGGCGCCAGTTTGGCTCCAGGGTCTCTCTCTCCCCTGGAGAAGTTTCTTTTCCACCCTGAGGAACCTGGGAAAGCATGTCCCCCTCTACTCTCTGTCAACACCTAAGAAAATCTAGGCTTCTGCCTCTGAATACTCACCTTGCAGTCTGCATTTCTTATCCTCAAACTGCAGTCAGAACAGACTATTCAAAACCTCTGCCAAACCAGGCACAGTGGCGCACACCTGTAATCCCAGCAGTTCAGGAGGCTGAGGCAGGAGGATCATGAGTTCAAAGCCAGCCTCAACAACAGCGAGGCGCTAGGCAGCTCAGTGGGACCTCGTCTCTAAATAAAATACAAAATAGGGCTGAGGATGTGGCTCAGTGGTCCAGTGATCCTGGGTTCAATCCCCAATCCCTGGTATTACCTCCACCCCGCAAAAAAAAAAAAAAAAAGAAAAAGAAAAAAAAAAACCTTTCCAGATCTCTTAACTTTCAAGAAATTCATTTTAGCTACTTACCATCATTTAGGAAGAAAAGAATATATTTTACTTTATTTTTCATGATCTCCTTTTCCTTATTCTTCAGTCCTCATGTTCTGTTTCCTGTTTTGTGCATATCACAAGTTGCAGGCAATTAACAAATGGATGGGAGGTACAGCTTTCCTTCTCTAGTCTTCTTAGCTAATTAGCAAGTCCCTTATTTCCTTCAGCCCGATCACGTTCCCCTCAGACACAGCTGACATTCCTGCCCAGCATCACCATCTTTGGTTTTGGTAAAACGTGTCACATCTCAGGTGCTTTTGTCCTACTTCCTTTCTGGCTGCGAGGAAGTGGGCCTGTGGGTGCGTCAGCCTGAGACCGGAATTTCTCCTCCTCCTCCGTCCTGGCTTGCTATCTTCCATCCACTGCACATGTCCACTTCCAGGGGACTCTTTTTCCCTCTGCTGAGGGGTCTAAAGCTCCCAGTCACAACCCCTGTGTATCCTATGCTCTACCATCTGCTGTCTCAGGCTTGTGCTTTCCCAGGTTCCTCAGGCTGCCTGGACCACAAATCCCTGTACTGAATGTGCCCTTCCCAGTCGAATGGTTCTAGTCTTTCAAGGCTTCCTTTGAATTCCCTCTTCTCATCCCCCGTCAAATCCACTTTTCTCTCTCATTTCCACGTCTGTGTTCCTCTGTCTTGGGGCCCTCCTTTCTGTTAAATTTATACTCCACTTGTTCCAGAAGGCTTTATGGCTCCTCACGGGGATGTGGACAGCACAGCAGAGCGACCTTCACCAGAAGGAAGTGAGAAAGAAAAACAAGGCGAGACCATAAAGTGGAGCTGAGGGTGCGAACCCAGGACCCGCAGCTCCGAGAGCCGTAAGGCCTGACGCACATGGCGGGCCACCAGGGCAGCTCAGAGGAAGCAAACTGGGGCCGGGTGGGTTCCAGCTTGTTTCTCCCAGAAGATAAAAACAAACCAACCTCCCAGAAGAATAACAAATATGCCTGACTTGAGCTGCAGGCGCAGAGCAATGGTTATTTCCATTTTATTTGGCTCCTTTCTGTGACTTCCTTTCCTGGCTGTGGCAAGCCCACTGCTTCATGCTTTCTTTGACTCTTTCCCTCTCTTCCCTGCAAGCGCTGGCCTTGGCCTGCCTGGGGCTGCACCCCTCCTTATCTCTGCTCTTCCTCTTGTGTTCTCTGCACCTAAAATCCATTGGCTTCTTTTTGTCCCCATCTTCTCTTGAAGACCCACAAAACCTCGCTGCGACCTTAGCCTGTGGCACCTGTTTCCTGCTCCTCTCTGTCCACACAACTGTGCTGCCTCTTTTTTATCACGACTGATGAGCTCCTGTGTGCTTTTGCAAAGGTGTGCTCACTCCTTCCTGCTCCCGAGGCCGTACTGAGTTCTACTTTTATGGGACGCTCTGTGATATCCTGATATGCTCTTTCTAAAATACTTAGGAGAGAGCACTTCTAATTTCCTCAATGAAGTCCTCCAAACCTTCTTTGGTGCTTGTGACATGCTGGACATAGGACTGAATGTTGGGGGTGAAAGGACCTCCCCCATCCCCCTCAGCCCTGCCAGGCGGAGCTGCCTCTCTAGTGTTTTCCCTGTATTAATTATAACCACAGCGGCCATAATCTACAAAATGTAGAAAATCAGATGTCTACAGGTTGCCTTCATTGAAAATAATAAAACAGTAAGAAATAGGTACCGTACCAGAAAATCCAGGACACATGTTCCCACATGAAAAGCACCCAATTATGGTGGAACCCTCTGCTCCCCAGTCCTCTCAAATCTTAAGTCCACCCATGGCCACCACTGTGTAGGGTACCACTTCTGCTCCTGCTCTCTGGCTACAAAGCCATTCACCACCCATGTCTCTGAGCAGCCACTGTTCAGTTTCCAAACAAGGGTCCAGATTTCCCCCTTCCTGAGGCTTACATCAGCAGCTCTAGTTCCTGGGATCTAGAAGCAAGCAGTGACCCTCCTGAGCTCATGCTGAGAGAACTGATGGTCATGGCCACATAGCCCAGAAGTCCTGGGGTTATTGAAGGAAGTTGGGTGAGTGCCCGTCATAACTGGGTTGGTCATTCCCACTTGATAGGGACGTGACTGAAGGAGGGCATTGGGCCTGTTATCACCTTGGCA
The DNA here is from genome assembly GCA_025594165.1 of Tamias sibiricus. Classification (NCBI taxonomy): domain Eukaryota; kingdom Metazoa; phylum Chordata; class Mammalia; order Rodentia; family Sciuridae; genus Tamias; species Tamias sibiricus. The sequence goes on along the minus strand of CM046666.1, from coordinate 45,014,080 downwards.
GTTACTGCTGTCCTGTCTCTGTCTTTTCCCTTCCTTAGCCCCCAAAGCCCACGTGAAATTGGCAAAGGCCAACCGATCATAGCTGCATTCCTTCTACCTCCCTTGTCCCCTTCCTCCATTCAGAACATCTTCAAATCATCCTCTCTTTCTTTAAGGTCCCCCTGCAGTGGCCATGCTCCTGGCTGATGCTGGAGGAAAAGGCATCTGTCTATAGCACTAGGGGTGTTTCTTTCCCTGCTAGGTCCTCAGTGGCTTGCGGCCATACTTGCTCACCTCTGTCCTTCCCCCTCACACACTGCTGGCTGGACCTCCCCAACAGACCCACTCCTCCAACAGCCTCCACCCCTCCTCCAGCCCAAGACACACCCTTCCTGGCATGCATGCACCCCCTCTCCCTTTTAATGAAATCTCTAAGTACGTCAAATGTTAATCTCTGATGTAATCTATTAAGCAAGACAGCCTTTCTTTGATGCCTAGAGAATTGAGGCTTATGACTTCAGCTCCATATAAGGAGTTTACAATTCAGTGTTCTACCAACCATTATTCAAAGAGACAAAAAGAGGCTGAACCTATAGAGGAGGCAGGAACTGCCCGATCTAAGGTGCCATCCACTGTAAGATGCTCCTGTTTTTAAATACTGCTAAGAGGCAAAATATGCTTAAGCAACAAGTACTTTCACTTAAACACTAAAATTTTGATAGTAAGGCACAGCCCGAGTCCAAAGATGTCACAGTATGAAGAAAGACGCATCTTAGACTCCATGAAATATGGTAGCGACTCCTCTAAGGTCTTTCCAGATCTAACATTCCATTCCTTCCTTGAAACTCTTCAAAGGAAACACCAAACCCACCCTTCTGCTTCACCTTGACCTACCCTATTGGAAAGAAAGCAAACCAAGGCCTACAGTGCTCCCAGATCTCTCTGGAATAGCGGTACTGACTCCATATTCACTGAGGTATGAACCCTGCCCTCTGGTCTCTTGCCTGGAAACAAGAAGTTGTTGGCTCTCAGGTCAGGGGCTGGTGAGCTTTTCTGCAAAGGGTCCCATAATAAATATCTCGGACCTTGGGGTCTGCACAGGACCGGCTCCACTCTGCTCAGCTCTGCTGCGGAGCCCTAAAGCAGCCCCAGATAATATTTCAACAAACAAGTGAGGTGAGACTGCATGCCAGTAAAGTTCCATCTATGGACACCAAACTTCACATCATTTTCACACATCACAAAATATTATTCTTCTTTTCACATTTTTAAAATTTTATTCTAAGTTGTTATATATGACAGCAGGATGTATTACAATTCATGATACACATATAGAGCACGATTTTACCTATCTCTGGGTGTATACAAAGTACAGTCACGCCATTCGTGTCTTCATGCATGTACTTAGGGTATTTTTCAACTAACCAAACATGTAAAAATAGAAAGAAAGAAAGAAAGAAGAGAAAACATTCTTAGTTTGAGGGTAGCATAAAAAATAGGGAGTGGTCTGGATTTGGCTCCTGGATTGTAATTTGCTAACTTCTGTCTTAGTCAACACCAGGCTACAATAGCAAGTTCTCTTTATTTCTATATACCTCCGCTTCCTCATTTGAATATGGAGATTATAATAATGTCTTCTCTTGTAACATTGCCATGTTAATTAATGCGTATAAAGCATTTAGTTCCTGGTACACAGGAGGCACCAATATGTGATAACTATTGCTGTGGCTGCTGCTGCTGTTAATTTCATAAATTCTCCTCCAAATAATCTGGTGTCTACCCTTTGTGCCTGGAGGCCCAGCTTTCCCTGTAATGCAGAAGCATGTGCTGCCCTCTTCTGGCCGGTAGAGGAATCAGCTCTAGAGAAGCTGATCACGTTTAGAGTAAGGAGGGCTCTTGGAAGCTGTTCACGTTTAGGATAGTAAGAGTAGGCGCGGATTTCCAAGGGTCTTCAGGGCAGGGACTCAATTTTACCAAAGTTCCCAAAGTGGCCAGGTCTCCTTCAGCGACTCAAAGCCACCTTTCATTAACTGTTTCCTACACCAAAGAAAGGGTATGTCCACCAGGCCCAATGGACCCTCCAGATGTCCCTGGCTGCCAGTAACAAGCTGCCCCCAACCACCTCTTTTTCCTTTTCCTCTCCCACCTCCACCACCTCGTCTTTACATTTATGAACTTCCTTGACCTGAAATAGAAAAGTGTTTGAAAGGATCCCAGCGGCCTGGGGAGGCTGTTAGCCCAGAACTAACGAGCCCCTTATTATCAAGGGCCGCGTGCCTTCCCCCAGAAAAAGCCGCCTGCTGTTGGGGGTGAGGGCTGGGCGAGGTGAGGTGGAGCGCTTCTTGCCAGATCCCCAGGATGTGGTGAGCCACGTTTAAAGGAGTGTGTGTGTATTTATTATTCCAAGCCACTTCAATAACAAAGCGCTTAAAGCCTTCTCTTTCTCTCTCCCCTCCCCATGTCACCGTGGCCCTTTCTGGAGGCCTGGCCTTTCCAAGGGGATGGGCGCAGCCCCCACTCATTCAGCCTCATGATCCTGGGGGACCGGATGAGAACGCCAAGGTGATATGTGAAGAGCAGGAGTGTGAGCTGCGATCACCCTGTAGCATCCCTAGGAGCAGAAGCCACCTGGCGGCCTGGGGCTCCATGTCTGTTCTGTTGGCAACACCCACGGCTTCTTTTGAAGGACAGTTGTGTGCCAGCTCAGGACAACTGGTGCCTGCCTGGGGAAGAGGACCCAGGCTGCGGTGGGCTGCTATCTTAGAGCTCTGGGGTAGGCAGACCGACCCCAGGCTGGGGGTAACGTGGCTGTCTTGCCACTTCCTCATAAAGCAACCATGACGATCTTTTTCAAAAATGCCTCTGTCCACAAAGGAAGCTTCAGGCGCCTTCCCTCGGCAATCCCTGCGTGCCAAGAAACGACTCCGGGTATTTCATTGGTTGGTTGGTTGGGTTAGAATTTTGCTTTGATTAGCATTCTTGCAAAGAAAAACAAATAACCTAGGCAGGGTGGGACCCACCTCCCAGGTTTGGCGGGCCCTGCACGGTTGTATATCAATGTGGTCTTAGCATTCCCCCTGCACCTCCCCAGGGTCCTTGAGGCTAAGAGCCAGAGGGGAGGGGCCCAGTGCTTCCTCTGGCACCTCCCAGAGCTGCCCCCGGGATTCCTCCAGGGGGTCTCGGCTTTGGTTCATTGTGGAGGCGGATGCTTGCAAATTTATGTTTTAACAAATTTTGCTCCTGAAAGGAATCCTTGGGCAGTCGTAAGGAGTAAGAAAGGCGGTTGGTGGCGGTGTGGTGTGTTGAATGGGGCAGGCGCGGGGTGGGAGGAGGGGTAGGGGACAGTGGGTCCTGCGTGGGTGGGCGTATTCGTTAGTGGAATTTTGCTGTGTGGGCTCCTGGCTGCAGCAGAGCAGAGACCACCAACACCATTCCATGTGGTGGAATTTCCCGCTGTCTGACCAGAATGAGCGCTCCTGGCCTGGCCTGGACTCAGATCGAGGCCAAGGGAATAAAGGAGCATTAAATGAGTCATTTGCACACAAGTTAAATGCTCTTTCACCTCTGGCTACCATTACCTCATCCTGTGCAACTGACACCTCTTGTTTTTGTGCAGTACACACATGGGAGCTAAGTCGCTCTCTTTCTCTCGCTTATGCATATGTGTGTGTTTTCAGTGTTTCTATGTATTAGCGAAGGCTACCTCCTTAAAGAACAGGCTCCTAGACCAATTCATCTGCAAAAAAAAAAAAAAAAAAATGTAAATGCAAAATTCTATTACTGATGGGACAAAATGTGGGTCTCACAGCTTTACTGTCGAGCACGATGGTGTTGAGATTACCAAAGTGCTATGTGTGTGTGTGCGTTCATTTCATGGTGTGTGTGGGTTGGGAGGATAATAGCTGTTTTGTATGATGATCACACTCATGAGCTCTTGTCCATGACCAGGACATGGCCTCGAGGAAGGATTCTCCCCTTGTTTCTGCAGACTCTCCATGGAAAATGGCTCTGGGTAAATTATCCTGCAGAATGAACTCCCCCAGCTTTTAGAAGACGTGGAGCTGAACATGATAAATGTGAGATCCAAGTAGTCTGCAGGACCTTCAAGTCAAAGCTTCAAACACCCTAGTTTATAAACTCTCCCTGGCAAATTTGTCACTGTGTTGTCCAGACAGGATGAGCAACCCTGTGTCCATTTCACACATGGGCACACTGAGGCCTATGGTGTTGTTCACCAGACACCATGGAGCCAGGGATGGAGCCAGGACACAGCAGGCATTGCTTGGCTCTTAAACTCTTTGCTACAAACAACTCTTACTAAAACATCAGAGTTGAAATCGGGGTTGAATCCCATCTAGTATCCTGAATTTATCAAGGAGGATAATTTCTTGGGAGAAAAGTCACCACATAGGACCTTGACTTTGAAACCCCTGGCTTTCTTTACAGTCCTTCTCTAGAGCTGTCACTCAGGAAGGCTCCCAGGCACAAAGCCGTGTATGGGGAAGCCTGAGCAGCAGCAGCAGCGTAATGAGCTGAGGACACACACACTTCTAGGACTTTAGTATAGAACAGCTCTTCTCTTTGTCTTGCTGTCAGACCAACAAAGTGGCTTTGAATTCCAGCTTCCATGGCATCTTCAACAAAGGACTCTTTTGCACTTTTAGAAAGGTGATAAGAGAGAAGGACGTTGGGTCTCCAGGGCAGCCACTTATGAGAAGGCACATAAATGGCAGATAAAGGCTGGTTGGTAAAACTTTACTCATGTAGGTTCCTCTGGAGCCGTCTCCAGGCTGCTGGGGACCTGAAGCTGTCCTCAGTGGTTAACCTTTGTTCTTTACCTTCTGCCCTTGTGAATCTATGTCCTGCTTTTAGACAAATGGAGGAAGGCAGAGGGCTTTCCTGCATCTGCATCTTCTTAACTAACTGTCTTCAACACGATAGTCCTTTATATTTTGGGGGCAGCATATTCTGGTCTCCCACAGGGCGTGGTTAAAAAGCAGAGGGCCTGAAAGTACCGAGGTGATCCTGATGCTGCTGGCTCGGGATGATTCTTTGAGGAGCAGGTGCGGGCCGCTGTCTCCATGGGTGTGTGGCTCTCATCATTATTATCCCCAGGGCCCAGATCAGTGCCTGACCCAGAGCAGGTGTTCAGTTAATATGTGTTAGATGAATGGGCGAACCACATCCCAAATACCTCATCCCGATACCACCCTACCTGTTCCTTCACCTGAGGGATGATGAACGGTCCACCCTGACTATCAAGATCAGGAGAGTGCAGAGGGCATTTCCTCCAAGCTACTTCCTGCTCCCTGTGGAAGCCCACCTGTTAAGCCTGAACCCACATGCAGTTCACTCAAGGCAGGCCTCACTCAAAGTTCATGGTATCCGGGCGCGGTGGTGCACGCCTGTAATCCCAGCACTTGGGAGGCTGAGGCAAGAGGATCGCCAGTTTAAAGCCAGCCTCAACAATGGCGAGGCACTTAGCAACTCAGTAAGACCCTGTCTCTAAATAAAATACAAAAAAAAGGGCTGGGGATGTGGCCCAGTGGTCGAGTGCCCGTGAGTTCGATCCCTGGTACCAAAAAAAAAAAAAAAAAAAAAGCTCATGATGTTTGTGACTAGGACTATCTTTCATCTGAGAACACATAATGGTTTTATCACTTCTGTGATATGAAGTTGAGCTTCAAGTTTAAAACAAAAATGTAATTTAGAACCATCAATGAAAGGGTTTAAAGATCTGAGCCCTTCTCTTTTCCAAGACTGTCAGTGTGCTGGCTGTGGTGTTTGCTTAAGTGTATTTTTCTTTTCACCTTTATTTTTATAGCTACATTCAAGGAAAATTATATTTGGTGTTAAAGCTGAAACTTCACCAAGAGTCAAAAGGGAAAACGCAGAAGGCTAAAATCTAGTGCTCTTTCAGCTAGAAGCCAGAGGGCAAATTATTTTTCTAGGAACCCTGGTGGAAGAAGTATTTAATGATCTGGATCATGGTAAATATATTTTTCTGTTCTTTTGTCCAGAACCTCTTCCATTCTTGAATATTCCTGGGAGGAAAGGATTCCATGATGTGATTACTCAGGCCTGCAGCACCCACTCTGATAGTCACATGACCATTGATCGATGTTTGCCCTGACAGTTACCTTCATTTTGTTTCCACTGGAGGTACCCTGTACCCAAGATACATTTTACCCAAGATACATTTTACTTAATACTTTGCCCAGGACTGGCCCTGCCTGGTTCTGTGTCATTTGACAGAGAAACGCAGATTGTAGTAACCTATGCTTCTCTTTTGGCTCTGATGACAAAAAGCCCGGGACCCCCAGGAGGCCATCCCAGGCCACACAAATAGAATGCCTTCATCCATTCCCAAGAAGCCATGTGCTATCCTTATACAAAGACAGGGAACTATTGTGGATCGTCTAAAGAGCCATAATAAGTTACATGAACATATAGAGTCACATGGTTTGGGGGTCTTGCATCTTTCTTGAAACACCACTGAATAGCTCATTCTTTCAACAAATACTTGTTCTGTAGCAGACGCGGTGCAAAATGCTAAAATAAAAATTGAATAATGAAATATCAGTGATACGTATACATTTTGAGAGTTGTATTTGGCTACGTATAATAGAAACCCGATTGCAGTGGCTAAAGCAAATATTTATTTTATTTCACATAGCAAAATCCTATAAAGTATTTTACTATGTGCCATGCTCTGTCCTAAGTACTCTTGATAAATGTTTACTTCTTAATAGGAATTTGCTTTTCTCACATAACAAGAAGTCCAGAGAGGAGGGAGTTTCAGGCAAATGTAGTTGCTTAAAGAATTTATGGATCTAAGTTCTTAGCACACTAAAGATGCTTCATCTTCAGTGTGTGACTTGTATCCTCATGTGATAAGATAGTTGCTTTGCTTCCAGGCATTACATCTGGATTTCAGGCAGTGCTGGCTATCCTCTATTCCCCAAAACCCCATTGATACATTTCTACTTGCATCTTATTAGCCAGAACTTGGTCATTTAGCCTCCTGAAAAATCTGGAAGTCTGGGAAGATGAGTACTTTAGACTGGGTACATTGCTACCCTGAAAGGAAAAAAAAAAATCTGGGTTCTGTTTTCTATTAGTAAGGAAGAAGGGGAGATTGGATTCTTGCATGTAATTCACTTTCAAGTTAAGGTATTTTCCCCCTATGGTGAAAATATCTGATCTAGCCATGCCAAAAAAGGAATACTATTTCAAATTCTCCTTTGGGGTTGACAAAATCTGACCCCTCCTAGATTTTAGGAAACAGAAGTATAAAATTGCACACTTACCTTGCTATCCTCTTACTTAAAATTTTAGAAGATGTAAGCCTCCTGCAGTAAAACCTGTGCAACTAAAACACTCAGCAGATGACTTCTGCCCCCAAAATGTAGTTTGCCGGGATAGGTGAGGGCACCGGGAACTGCTCCAAGCTGGGGGATCGTAACATATCTGGGGAATTCTGCATCAGTCACCCACAACCGCCAAGGTTGTCCCATTTCATGAATGTTAGGAAAAAGACTGACAGTGGCAAAACTGCAGTCCTGACTGCACAGTCAGAAGGAAAGCACCAACAGAACGCCCCTGCTCATGTCAGTGCTTAGGAAATGCAAAGAGTGCTTTCTTTGGGGAGGTACACTTGGACCCTCATACAGCTCACACCTTACACATAATGACAGCTTACTGAGTGCCAGGCACCTTTCTAAGTCCTCTGCAGGGACTCAGGTGTTACTCCCAGCAACCCAATAAGATGTGCTATGTTGTGATCTCCATTTTGCAGATGAGGAAACCGAGGCATAGAGGCCAAGCAGCCTGTGCTAGCTAGTATGTGGCAGAGCCAGGATTGCAGCCCAGGCAGCTGGCCCTGTGGTCTTGGCCCTTGACTTGCATGTGTTACACATTTAATATTATCCGTTATTTAAAATGCATGTGGTGCTGAGTTTTTAAACACGGGTAGGTTATTTTGGAAACTGAGATCAAATCAGTTCATAAACCAATGGATATTCGCTGAATGACTACCATGTGTTTCCTAAATATATTCAGCAAGCCCCAGCTTCACCACTGAATCCTGACCTCACACTCCTTGAGGAGCAAGGGCCACCAAACCTGGTCCATGGGGGACAGTAAGTGGAGGACTATTTAACAATTAAAAGTACAGGCAACTAGAAGGATAGTCACAGAATTACCAAAGCCAGTAATTATTGGGAGTTGAGGTGGCAGGGTGGCTGTTCTTACATTTACATATGGCTCTTAAATATGAAAGATATGGCGATTTGAGGGTGAAACAAGACAAATGTGATCAAATCGCTTCAGCCTGAGTATTCCGAGGGAGGAAGACTTGGGAAACACCAGATCTGCCTGCTAGGCCGGATGGCCAATAAAGTTAGAATCTCCCCTGACCAGACCATTCCAAATGTTTGCACATCCTCAGTAAAACCTAATCTATGGCCTGATGCGCAAAACTAACCTCTTATAAAATAACCATAAAAAGCACATAGATATCAACCTGATTCCGTCCACTGCATAAACTGCAGCTAGTATTAATAGCTTCAGTCAGCACTTACGTCGTTCTTTCTATTAGCACAATGGGTTTTACAACCGTTTATGAGTTTCTGGAACACCTACTAGGAAACATACGGGTTCCTGCGAACAGTGCAGGAGAGTGTTCTTATGCTTAAGAACAGGCCAGAAGGGGTCGCCACCGCCCCACTGCTAGCGTCCAGGCCCTGCTTCCTAATCAGGAACACATTCTCTCCTGCTGGCTCCTGTGTTTCTGCTGTTCCCTCTCTGCTGGCTCCTTTCAGAGTCAGTCTCCCTCCCTCCCTCCCTCCCCCCACCTCTCTCTCCTGTTGATAAATAAACATGTGGGGAGTTTGCATGGTACAGATTGCATACACCAAAGGAAACCTAAATTTGAAGACCTAAGTGATAATTTACTGTGGCTTTTAGGAGATTTAGAAAATTATCTGGACCTGGAACTTGTCTATATTATCCATACCTCCCTTCCTACTTGAAAATATATATGAAAGGCATGCTGGGGTTGCCTGAATTCTTTATCCCGCTGATGTTTTTTAAACACAGCCATGAAATAGCCCAAGTCTCTCATGCCTTTAAAATAAAACGTGTGTGTGTTGTTATCATCGTTGGGTAAAATCCTTCCAAACGGGCCATACACAAAGGGATTTGTGGAACTAACTAAAAAGATGGTTCTTCCTGAGGAAGGGCTACACGGGGAACATGCCTCTTCCTTCAGGAAAAGCTGTTAGGTTCCTTTGAGACATATCAGAGTGTTCTATTCACTGAGTGATTCTCTGTACCCCAAAGGGGCTGCAAGACATCCCACAGTGTCCTGTGGCCCAGTCCACCCCAGACACAAGATTCAAATCCTGTCTTTGGAGTAAAGAATCATTTACTGGCCTCTTCTGGAAAGTCCTGCAGGAGTTGTCATTTAATTCCTCCTTCCCACAAGGCCAGAATCCTTCCTACAACAACTAACACCTGTGGCAACATGTGCCACGGACACTTCCAGAGCCCTGCCCGTGCCACCCGAGGCATGCTAGGGCGTCTGTTGGAGTTGTCCTTGTCTGTTGCTTTCTCACAAATTGCTGTTTGTCTTTTTAGTTTTTCTGTCTTTGCCGGGGCCTGGAAACAGAGGTCTGGGAATTGCTTTCTACTTGTGAGCCCCTGGGTCTTCGCAGCCAGGACAGATTTGACATCTCCTTGCTGGCTGTCAGACTGAGTCCAGAGTTCCTGGCCTGAGGCCAGAGGTGGATGTGAATTCTCCAGATGATCGGATTAGGAAAAGTTGCCATGCCCCTGGAGCCTGGGGAGAACAACACCCCACCCAAAGCAATGGCTCTAGGCAACTGTAGAGCCCTAGTGCTTTGGGAAATCCAAGAGTGAGCATCATCCTGAGTTCTCCAGGATCCTTCTCACCTGAAAAGTTCTAGGGTGGCGGGCTTCACTTCCAACACCAGACATCTGCCTTGAGCTGATACTTCACCAGTGTCGTCTTCTCCCCATCCTCTCATAAATTTAAGTTCTATAGCAATAATAATAATTAACGATAGTAGCTACTTTTTATCATGTTCTCCTCTGCACCAGATGCTACAGAAGCTTCATGGTAAACCGTGAACAGCCCAAAGCAGAGACAGGACTTAGCTCAAGTCTCTTGAATGCGTCATCTGCTGCTGTCTATCACACCAGTTGCAGCAGGCAAGCCTTGTGCACAGCTCTGACGCCCTGACTGAGCTCCCTCTGTCCCTCCTCTGATGACACCACTGAAATGTAAATCTGGCCAGAGGGCCCAGGCATAGCAGAGGGAACCCCACCCATCCTGAAAGAAAGCCCTCTCCCCATCTTCTGCCCTACGGACCTGGTGCAGACATGCTTTAAGAGATAAAGGGATGGTGAGGATCAGCCGCCTGCGGGCTGGGTCTTCTAGAAGGCCACTATGGATATGAGGACCCCAGTTTTGTCTTGCTTTATAATTTTGCCTTTGCATGGTCCTTCACACTCACATACGCTGGCTGTGACTGGTTCACCAAACCCCAGAAAAATGAATGTAGAACTTTACATTTTGTTTCTTATGCTGGGGGCAGGGGGTAGGGGGTCACACTGCCCATCACAAAGCCTGACATCCTAAAGATCCCCTTAGAACATCTTTGTCTTTTCAAGGGTCTCAATGTGCAACAATATGATGGTATAGACACTTTGCCCACGTGGCCTGCACCTCCCCCTTGCTCCTGCCCTCCATCTCTCTGGGTCCCGGTGCTGTTCTAGCCTCCCTCATTCCTAGATCTTTGGCCCTGGGTAACTTGGCCTCTCAGTTTCTTCTCCTCCCTCATAACTGGGTGGAAAAAAAAAAGCACCATTCCTCCAAAAGATGAGGGAGAGGTGACATTAAATTTCTCTTCCTGGATTTTTTTTGGTTATCATCATGATATCATTCAGTTTCCAACTTTCAAATATCAACAAGGCTACCATCTTTGTATTTTCTCTCCAAAAGTACATCATGGCCAGAAAAAATCACTGCTTTGGTCTCCCTCAGACCACAGCTGCACTTCTTCCTATGCCCTTTGGTTATGTCCAAATAAGCTCAAAAGAGATGAAAAGTCAAAATTTTCATTGCATTCTCGAGGTATTTCTCAGTATCTAGGTGTTTCCTGCTTCATAGCAAAATCCAAGTGGATTTCTCACTGTCCCTTTCATTGTCCCATAGACCATGTGACAGCACTGGCCCCAAGCACAGGCAGAATTGGTATTTGTTGCTGAGAAATGGTGCGAAGGCACCTGGTAGGCTCTGTACTTGGAGATAGCGCCTTCTAGACCCAATCATGGTCTCTGATAGGACCACGAATTCTGGCTAAAATCAACATTAGTAGCAGAATGCAAAAATGTTATCAAATTGGCTGAAAGGTAGGGCATGAGGGTGTAATATCCTTTTGCCAGGGAAACAATGGTGGATGAGGCAAATCCACAGCACATGTCAGGCCATGGGGATCCCCAGGAGAATGGGGCAGCGCTTGGCACCCAGAAGTGGCCTTGCAGAGCGGAAGAACTTCTGTTTTGGAATCCAGTAGCCTGTTTTAAAACCCTGGTTTTCTCCTATTGTAGGAGGACTAGGGCTACTATTTTCACAATATATTTCTTTTTACCTTTCTAAATATATGATTCTAATCCATCCTAGGCATCTATCAGCTCTGGAGACATTCGGATTTCTGTCCAAGGAATTCTAAAAGAGAAAAAGCAATTCAATATTCAGTTTTTGATATTCAAAATAGCATTTTCAACAAGATGGTAGCCTTGTAAATTAAACGATCATCTTAAAATTTCTCTACTTTTTTTATCTCTCAATTTTCACCCATCAAGGACCCTGCCTGGAGGACTCAGCTAACAGAGTCCAGACAGTCCTTCTGCTGGTGTGCCAAGGTCAGGAGTCTTGCTGCTCTGTAGCTGATGGACTGTTTGACAGGGAAAACTAAAAAAGACAACCTACCTATTCTGGCTCAGGGGACTTGGAGATAAAGGAGAAGAAAGAAGAGGAATGAGGGAATTAGAGCTGTTTCTAGGAGTCCTATGCAGTGCTTAGCTTAGGGATCTCCAGAATTTGAAGGGAGGCAGGCAGCCCACCTGGGACCCACCCCTAGGGCCCACATCCCCATGGTTACTTTGGAAGGAAGCATAACTGAGAGGCAGGACCTATATTGGCTTCCCAAAGCCTCCTGCCCTGTAGATTCCAGAACTCTCAGCCCCCAGCGGCATGAGGTCACAGTAGCAGCCTCCCCTGCCCCAGCCCCACTGATGCAGGGAGAAGAGCAAGGGAGAGGGAGGTTCTCTGAGAAACTGAGCTCTTCTATCCAAAAGAGACTGAGAAGTCTCCAAAGGGACTATTTGGATTATTACATCAGACTAGGTTATAATCCAGAATGGACTAAATTATAGCTGCTGTTTTCCTACCACCCAGGGCATGGGAACTTATAAGAAAGGCCAAGGCAGTTAGAAACCCAACAAGGCACTTGCTCTAGTGCATCCTAGGGGTGGTTTTGGGGGTAGGGTTAAGGACCCCACTGTGTGTGCTTGCACAAGTGGGTGTGCCTACATAAGTCTAAGACTTGGTTTCTTTATGTTAGATGAGGATAAATAATAATCTCCATCTCCATGGTCTCCTTGTGTATTTAAGCAATAGGCAGCATACACATCAATTCAGAATTTGGCAGACTATATATATTTCCTTGCTGGTGCTGGGGAACGGGACTGAGAAGCAATGAAAAAGAACAGCGCTGGGCAGAGGGTGCTCAGCCCAGGGCCAGTGCCCACTAGCTCCTTCACCATCTCCTTCTCCACAGGAGAGTTGAACAGATGCCCATCTAGGCTGCAGAAGATGGCCAGAGGTAGGCCTTTGGGTTTTATTTCTCTGCAAGTGCACATGTCAGATAAGAGCCATGCATGGGACACCATGCAGCTATATAGCCCACAGGCCTGCTCCCATCTTTTCAAAGACCACCTTAGACAGCTACCCTCTCTCCACATGGATAATGGGATCTCCAGAGGCTCTGCTGGTCCCATGCAACACCTAGCTACCAGCAAACCAGCGCAAGCTGTGCTTGCAAGAACTGTTTGGAGGCTGGGTTAGAATGTTGGCTCCCTGGTCCCCATTCAGCCTCTGTGCCCTGGTAAGATTATATTATTTTCTTAGCTCAAGTTGCTGTTTCCAAGACATTATTTCTCTACAACGAGAAAACAATATTAGGTCTTATGTAATATCAACCTCAATGAATCTGGAAGCGATCATGGAATGGGTGGATTTTTTTTGCTCCTCAAAAAAAAAAAAAAAAAAAAAAGAGAGAAAAATAAATTTGAGATTGTTTGCATATGGCTGAAAATATTTATGAACTATTCCCCTTGTTTCCTCATCACATATTTTACCCAGTGCATTTGTGTGTGGTACAGAATAAATCTTTATGAGGAGCAGAGGCAGAGAAGGGAGGAAAGCAGTAAAAGGACAGCGTATCCATCAAGTGCCTGGGTGTTTGTTAGTGATCCTGAGTCTCTGGGTACCTCAGCTCCAGACTCACTTGCTGAGGTCCCCCATCCAGCTACTCTGAGGAAATCCTTTGGAGCAGGGGTTTCAAATATAAACACGGAAGGAATGAACATACCCGGTCACTCTGTTTTATTTCACAGACCCTCTCCCTCTTACCAGAGCACAACATTCAAGTTGAATGGTTTCGTGACCTGGGTGCCATTAGCCAAAAGAGATCTTTCGATTCTGTGATCCCAGATTGTGCCAAGGTCAGAGCTCAGAGTTGGCAGGTAGGAGAGAAAAGAGTTGGCAGAGAATGTATGGGTGCTGCCATTTCTTATTCGGTAAGCTGGGAGTGCTTTAGCACACAGGTGTGTTGCCTCAGTTTCCTTCTAACTGTGCCTGTCAAAAGGCTCATCACCAAGGAGGATCCCCAGGAAGCCTGAGGGACAGAGCTAAGGCTCTGCATTAAATAACTAAGGGAAACCAAGCTCCAAGCTGTTGATTTTCCCCTCTAGGGACCTGACCACTCCGAATTGAGGCTTCTTAAACTATCTCATTGTCTACTGCACATTGGAATTTTTAGGAATATACTCACCAAGAGTAGGGGGCGATTGACAGAGAACAGAATGAGCACTACGTTTGGTGATGCAAAGCAATAACTCCGCTGACTCATTCCCTTAGTATGCACCAGGCACTGCCCCTGCATTTGCTGAGTTAATCCTCACAGTGGCCACAGGAAGGTGAGATATCTTTAGTTTCATTATTGCAATGAGAAAACTGAAGTTCAGGGAAATTGAGGAATTTTCCCAAGTTTTATACCTAGTTGCAGGACCAGGCACCTAGGCAGAATTTGTAGAATCTAAGGTCAAAACAATAAGTACAGATTAAAAAAAAATGTATAAATCAGACCCAAGACCTTGAAAGACACCTATGCAATGACAAGGGACCTTGAAACTTAAGCATCTGCAGCTTTTTGCCCATTGAATTTTGTTCAGAACTGGCCTTTCAAGGAGCTTCAATCCTTGCTGTAGTCCTCTTCACCAATTTTTATGCTTGTTCCCAGGCCAGTGACTTGGGTACAGACTTGAGCTGTGGCCTGCTGAGGTCTCCAAGGGGCACCTGGAATTACAACTCACCATGTCACATTTCCCTTCCTGTGTCTCTTCACCTCTTGGATGATATCAGTGGGTCAAATTTTGACAGGCACTCTGTTTAGTTTTTCTTTTCTCCATTAGAACCAAGATTTCGCCATAGTCTTTATAACTGAAAGGGGTAGGGGGATATGAGTAAGCAAACAAATCGAGTACAAATCACAAGTGCTTCGGGGAGAAACGCATAATGAGTATGGTCCAGGACCCACCCTCCCTCTGCTGTTGCCCTCGAACAGTCTGGTAATCCCATCACAGTCTAGACAGTTACGAAGGGGAGTACAAGCATTTTTCCCAGCCCTGCTCATTCTGTTCTCCCAAACTGGAAACACAAAGCAGACGATGAAGCCCAAGTTCAAATGCCACACCAGGGAGGAGGAAGTATTGAGAAACTGCATCCAACCTCCAGCCGGTCTGCACACATTCCAGTAAGCCTTCAATTGATTTTTCTTGGGCTGGTGTCATTCCATTGTCTCAAACAAAAAGCCTTCTGTGAAAAGACAAAAGCAGGCTATGGAGGAGTGGCTACAGAAGGCACATCTGGGAAAATCAGAACAAGAGGACAGTCCCTTCAGCTTCTCCTCCCACAGGCAACATCCCCCTGGTATCTGCTGGAAGGAGCATCAGGCCTGACTCCCATTATCTCAGTGGCAGGCTCTAAACCAAAGTCTGGAAAAACAGCCCTTGGGGATGGGGCTGATGTCACAGGTGCAGTGGCTAATGACCCGACCAGCCATCCCCACCAAGGCCACCCTCTGTGCTCAGGTGGAACGATTTTGTCAGTGCTCAAAAATTGGACTGTGAGATTCTGGGTGGAAGGCCTCAGGTTGAAAAGTGACTTCCCACCACTGTTCTTTGGGTCCTTTTCTCAGCTCTTGTGTCTAAATGAATCACCTGATATGTAACCATGGAAACAAGTCTATGAAATTCTTCTGCCACATCATCTTCGTTTGGGTGTTTGTTCTTTGAGCGGTATCTCTGACAGGTGTTCATGCAACTGGGGTTGCGCATTTCTGGTGGACGCTGCTGGCTGCTGAGCTGGCCCTGCCATTCAGGACAGCTCTGCATTGGACAAACTGCCCTGGATTAAACCAGTGTGCGTCCTTGGAACCCGTCGCTCCTCTGAGAGCAGCACCAATCAGAGCTGCTCTCATTCCTTACGGCATGGCTCCCGGAGGTCTCGACCCTCGGTTGGGTTAGCCATAGTTAATGCTGCCACAAAATCCGGTTGCATCTTTATCCATGGAATTCTAAAGTTTTTGCTTGCTTACTTAGTAGCCCTTTCTTTCTACAAAATTAAAGTGCGGGTTTATTGTAGAATATTGACAAAATATAGATAAGCAAAAGAAGAAAATAAAAGTCGACTAGGATTATTGTACTACCAGAGATAAGCACTGTAGAAACTTTGGCATTTATCCTAACTGCTTTATTTCTCCTTTTATATATGTTTTCAAAAAAAGGACAGGAGGGGTTTCTCATGTTAGGGTTTGCTTTGGGGGGCCATTTAATACACTTGTACGGCATCACGTTCGTGGTTACCAGGCATTCTGTAGAGTACGGGGAGCTGGCAGAATGATGAGGGAGACCAGTCAGGACGAGCCACTCTATTCTGAAGATCCTGTGACTGTATCTAGTAACAAGAGAGTTCACTAAAGACCCTTCTTTTGCTCTTCCTTGCCAGCCCTTGAGAGAGGCCTGACCAAGGCACTGAAGAAACTGGATGACTACCTGAACACCCCGCTGCCAGAGGAGATCGACACCAACACCCGTGGGGACGATGACAAGGGGTCCCAGCGCAAGTTCCTGGATGGGGATGAGCTGACCCTGGCCGACTGTAATCTGTTGCCCAAGCTCCATGTGGTCAAGGTAAGGGAGCTCTATGCCCATGTGCTGGTGAGATCAACTGCACCTGAGGCTCAGGTCACCTGTGTGGATGACATCAAGATCCTGGGCTCTGAAGTCAGGTGAATAGGGACCCAACATCAGCCTCTGCTGCTTGCTGGCTGTATAGCTTCTCTGGGCTTCAGTTTTCATTTATAAAATAGGTATGTAGTGCCTACCTAGGGTTCTTGGGGGAGTAAATCTGGTGTGAAAGTGCCTAGCATATTGTAGGGGCTCAATATATAATAAATGCAATATCCTTATTGTAAATAATTATATCACTCCAAAGCCCTCTTCCTGGAGTTTTTGCTGGCCACACCCCAGCATCTCCATTATATGAGCCCTTGTGTGTCTTCATACATTTCTCTGTGCACAGATCTTGTAGCAGATCCCTGGGATAGAAAAGCATCCTCTTCCTTGTCTATTAGCTGAAGAGATTGAGGCAGCAGGGGCAGTTCCTGGCTCTGATTGCCCTTACCATCTGCAGCACGTGTGGTGTAATCCTTTCCTAGGCAGCAGATCTTAGAACCTGAGATTCAGAGGCCACCTAAAACAATCTCCGAACTCGAACTGGTCTGTTTTCTGCTGAGCCTGTGACAGGCTTCTGGGAAGCTGCGATGGCGTATTTCTGGGTGGTAAGGAACTCTCTGCCTAGTGAGCCATGGTTACCACTTTGGACAGCTCTGATTATTAAAATATCCCTCCTTATATGGAACCCAGGCATACCCCCTGCATCTCATTTGTTCTCTGGAACAATGTAAAACCAGTCTGCTGCGCATCTCGCTTAAAGAAAGGAAATATATCTCCCAACGTTCTCTACACTAACACTTCTTCCCACATCCTTTTCTAACCCTCACTGCTTGCAAAAAAATACAATGGTGTCTTACCATCTTGCTGTTCCCTATTTTTACACAAGTCCATACCTTATCATCTCAGCCAGACAAGGAGCTCTGTGGGGATAGGGCCTTCTTCAAGCATGTTGATAGATTCATGGTAGCTCTTTAATAAATACTCATTGATTGATTGATGATTTGATCCCCACATGTGTAACCTTATGGTGGCCAGCTTCTTTCCACCCTTCACTAAGGAGATTCAGATTCCATCATCCCTTTGCAGGATACATTATGCCTATTGCTTTTCAGCTGAAGACCTGAGCTAGTAACACAGGCTGTCCTTCAATCATGGCACCCCCCAGCTTGCATGGCTGTCACCTAGCTGTGCATGCACCCGTGTTCCCTCAGGATCTTGGTCAGAGCTGGAAACCAGAAGGGATTCACGTGCTTATGGGGCAGGCAAATACAATCTGTTAATAGGAAGACACCGCTGGGCTCATGGCCAAGCCAATGGTCACTTGGAGGTTGTGTCAGTTAGCTTTGCATCACTGTGACCAAAAAAACCTAACAAGAACAACTTAGAGAAGGGAATGTTTATTTTGGCTCATGGTTTCAGAGGTTTAGTCCACGGTTGGCTGAGTCCATTGCTCTGGGCCCAATGTGAGACAGAGCATCAGGGCAGAAGTACGCGGCAGAGGAGCACTGTCTCATTTGTGACAGTCAGGAAGCAGAGAGAGGAAGGGGGGGGGGTCATTGGCAAGGTGAACCCTTCAAGGACACACCCCAGTGGGTCATACCCCGCCTGCCTATAGTTAGCACCCAGTTAGTCCTTTCAAACTAGGATGGACTGATTAAGTTACAGCTCTCATACTTAAATCACTGTACCTCTGAACATTCCTGCATGAATACAGGACCTTTTGGAGGATGCCTCACATCCAGACCATAACAACGGTTCACGAAGCTGTGTCACTCCGAAGTTATCAGCTCCTGAATGCCCCACCCACCAAAGAATACTTTATTCACCTTTTCCTGAGGAATAAGGAGCACTGTTAGGGACATTATGGTCCCTGTTCAGTCACTCGGTGGCAGAGTCATATAATGGGAAGATCGGGAAATCCAAGTTCTAGTCCTATGTCTGCCACTGACTGAAGCTCAGGCTAGGGCAGACCATTTCATCTTTTTGGAATTCATCTTTCTCATGCCTAAAAGAAAGGGCATGGACTAGACGCCTTCTTGCTTCCTTTTTCTTTTTTCTTTTCTTTTTTTTTTTTTTTTTTTTTTTTTTTTGCTTCTCTCCTCTCTTATTCCAACATGTATCCATCATTTGATGATGAATCATCTGTTGAATAAGGCCACGTGCACCACCCCCTGATTTCTTGAGCTCCTTGCAGCCCTCAGTTGACTCAGTGAATCGCCTGTCCTTGGGGGGAGCTCAGTGGGTTGTTCTCAGAGGAGCCGGAGATCAGATGGAGGATGGCCTGCGAGGGAACAAAGGCTGGGCCTCCGCTCCTGTCTCCTTGGATTTCTGCTGATCCAGCTTATCAGATCCAGGACCTGGCAAACCTCTGCAGTGCAGAAAGAGCGAAGGGAGAGCCAAGTCAGGCCTCCAGTTTGGCCTCAGATGCCAGAACTCACTCTGGGCTGTGGGAGCTAACCATTTTCATATGAAAGAGCAAATTTGAAACATGAGCATGAGGGTTGCTTAGAACGTCAGGGCTGTATGTGAGTCCTTGCCTGCTGGCTCTGCCTGGCCCACTGTGAGGTTCCTGTCCATCCGTGGACACTGGCGTGTCCTGGTCTAGGCACTCACCAACAGCCAGGTTTGGGGAGAAAGAGATAGATAATGTGGCAATTTTGAGGGGTCCTAAATGATTCTTAGGAAGATGAGTGGACCCCGAGACAGAAATTAGTTTGTGAAATAATTCTCTTTGGAATTTGAATGCGCCCATTCTCCCAGGTCATGTTCTTCTTTTCTGAGACAGATTATGAGATTTCAGGGGCAGCAGGCAGGGGCACTTGCCTTCCCTTTGGGGGATCTCATTTCATGCAGATTAAGGGAGTTCCAGAAAGAGCTTCTCTCTGTAATTGAGAGGGAGAAGCAAGACAAAATTAGAAGGACTTTGAACCTGAATCAGCTCCTTTGGGCTCTCAGCATGTCCGAGCCCCAGGGGTATTGTTCTCTGAGCTGCAGCAGCAATATTAGATTCATAACTAAGAACTCTGAGTTGGCCATTTCTTACATAGGTCTAAGTGGCAAAGTGGAAAGAACCACAGACCAGAGAGCAGGGCCTGTGAGACACAGTCATGATTACTCAACAGATACTGGTTTGTGAGTGTCCTGTGCAACAGTATAAATCGCTTCATTTCTTTTGGTTTCAGTTTGCTCTTGTAAAGGAGCTTCAGTCTTTAAAATGAAATGATTTGGAGACTGGGGATGTGGCTCAGTGGTAGAGCCCCTGCCTAGTCTGTGACACCCTGGGTTCAATCCCCTGGGCTTCAAAACAAACAAACTAGCAAAATTAAGAGATATACTTTGTCTGATGTTCGGACACCTGAAGACAGTAAAGATTAAATGCAAGTCTTTATTGAATCCCTCCTCACCTAATCTTTCTGTGCCTTACTTACTCTTCTTCTCTGTAAAATTGGAATATAATAAACTCTTTCTTATGAAGTTATTTAGGGATAAATAAAGTTCTCAAAGTGCTTAAGGAAGCATCGGAAGCAGAGCACGGGATGAACAGGTGCTTGCTGCTGTTGGTACTGGGGTTCACATCATGATTGAGATTTTGGAGGGGTCCACAAACGAAGCGGCTGTGGTTCCATCCTTACATTCCTCACAAGCTGGGGATGAGAAAAAGGACACTGAAACAGTACTTCGATTCAGGACAGAAGAGAGCTTAGGGCTTCAATGGAATTTCCAAACTGGAGCATGTAAGGGGAACGAATGCCCCCTCATGGGAATGTGGAACTCAGGATGAGGCTTTCACGCCACAGGCCCTTGTCATCCACTCCTGGGCACAGCTTCCTGGGGGGTCTGACTGGGAAGAGGAAAGATGAAAACACAGCATGGCTGCCCTGGGGGTTCTCTGAGCAGGAGGATCCCAGGGCCAGATGCCAGGTGTCCTCTCCAAAGAGAATCAGAAATCAGAGCCTCAAGAGTGATGCTACTCTCTGCGACCCCTACCCAACTCCCAGGGGCTACAGGCAGGACCAGCTCATGTGTAGGCCCCAGTGCACAGTGAAAACCCAGGGCCCTTTGTTGAAAAATTGCCATGAAGTTCACATGTTAATGGCAGAGGATTAAATCCAGAGCAAGGCCCTTCTGAGTGCAAAGACCAGTGATGAACAAGTTACATATCCAAAGCTGCCCTGGCTAAAGGAATATTCAAGAGACCACCCTGCTGCCACTCACAAAGGAAATGCATGCAAATGGGTGGAAGCTAGACCTCAATGAATTGTAGGCGGTAATGTTTATTGAGTACTTACTATGTACCTACCAGGCACTCCTCTAAGCATTTTATGTGTATTAACTAACTTGCTACTCTAACACATGTCCTATTATTACCTCCATTTTAGAGATTAAAAAGAAAAACAACAACAACATGGTGCTCAGAGACACTAAGTAACATGTCCAAGGTCACACAGCTATTGAGTGGAGTCAGGATTATAAATCCACTCCACTGAAATCCAGAGCCCAAGCTTTGAAACACTATGCTACTGTTTAGGGTCAACACAAACCTCACTTCCCAGAACTCTTCTAGTCAATGTCCCCTGAGTGTGGCAAACCAGGTAAAGAACAGACACCACTATTTTCTCATTCCCACATTATAACCTGAACCTACATATACATTACAACATCTAACTTACTTTTTCTGTTTTTTTTTTTTTTTTTTCTCTTTGATGTATAATGATAGTTATGTAAAAAAAGTGGACCAGGGAAAGATGAAAAGAAAAAGTGTCTCTAATTCTATCAATCCGACATAACCACTGTTAAGGCTTCTCCAAATGTGTTCTACTACACATTAAATGTAACAGTCTACTTGAAACGTTGTGTAGATCACTGGATTCCTCTCAGCAGCAGCATTTTTAAAGACTCTCTGGTATGCTCTTGTATTTATATACAAAAAGTATTTACCCAATTTATGTATTGTTGGACATTAGCGTTGGGCGCTGTTTTTTTGCTATTCAAAATAGTCCTATTATCATACTTATGTGGCTAAATCTCTGTCTATATCCACAATTATTTTTAAGGAAAAAGAAATCCCTAGAAGTGGAACCACTAGGTCAGAGGGAAAATTACACTTAAGAAACAGAAAATAATATAGAGGCAGCCTGCATGCCCCCTTGCCTTGCAGATGTTCTGCTGGTGGTGCCTAAGCGATGCACCAAGGTTTCCCCGCCGCGCATCTACACTCGCGGGCCACTCACACCTTCTCCTGGTTTGTTCCCTGCCCTCACTCCGTCTCCCTCCTGTCGTCTCTTTAGATTGTGGCCAAGAAATACCGCAACTACGATCTCCCGGCCGAGATGACAGGCCTGTGGCGGTACCTCAAGAACGCCTATGCCCGGGATGAGTTCACCAACACCTGTGCGGCCGACAGCGAGATCGAGCTGGCTTACGCCGACGTCGCCAAGCGCCTCAGCCGGTCCTGAGCACTGCTGATGCCTGTCCCCGACGCACAGGGCTCCACTTCTCCCCCAAGGACTCTACTTTACAGACTCCTCTTCCTCAATGCCTCCGCAAACTTTTTTTTTTTTTTTTTTTTTTTTTTTTTTTTTTAATCAGGCCACATCTTGCTGGCATCACCAGAACTCCAACTCCAGCCTGTGATCATCTTTTAAGGTCAGCACCATCCCCTGCCTATCACGCAGGAATCTGGCAAGCACAGAGGATAGGAACAGACCACCTCTCTGCCTGCCGGCCTGGTCTGGGATGGGTGTATCCAGGTCAGTTTGGAGAACCCACCTGCCTGACCACGACTGGTCCCTTCTGCCAATATCAAAACATCACTCAGATGCTTTAGAAAACACACCTCACCAGCTCCTCTTCATCCCTCTTCTTTGTCAATAATGGCAAGGCCAAGGACAAATACCATCTGAGTTGTTTAGTAGAGAGAGATCCATGCCCTGGTAGGGGGAATACAGGGAATGGGGGAGAAAGGAGCTGGAGGTGGATTTCGACATCTGGCAAACACACCTCCAGTAGCTCACTGCTTCTGACATTGCTGTCCTTGGGCACTGAAGGCAAGATTGCAAAGTCACTTCAGACACATTCTCAATTCACTGCAGTGCCGGAAATACTGCAGTGCTGCTATGCGCATGGCTGATGCTGACCATGGGTTTTCGTGATGTCCGGCTATTTTCCAGGACGGAAATTGGCATGCAATTCCAAACCAGGGTGCCTGGGATGGGAGGTGAGGCAGAGCAGTGTTGATGCCAAAAGGCCCACAGGGCCTACCAGCCATGGGGTTTGCTAGCTTAGGAGTGGGTGTTTCACGGGCAATTTCATGCCTGGGTTTGACTGTGCTTATCAGTGAATGGCTTGTGGTCTGTGAGAAAGCAGATGGGAGGGGCGCAGGGGGAGGGGTGAAGGTAAAGGAGTTTGGTATGAGGCTTGATGTTCCCTGGAAAACTTTGTCTTTTCTCCCACAATCTAAGTCTTGGACTGGGGATATCATGTAACTCCCAACCTTATGGCAAAAACCCAGGAATTGGCCAAAAATATCTTTCCAGTTTCCTCCAAGTTGCACCTGAATGAAGGTGGGCTGACTTGGTGCCCTCAGGTGGCTGCTCCTGGCCAATTCTGCTGAGGCCTCTGCTGGATGAGAGCTAGGTTCAGGAAGCGGCATGATGGTGGAACGCCTTAGGGAGAGCGTCAGTGGGCCTTTCTGCCTGGGAAAACCATGTGGTTTGAACTTGAAGAAAACAAGTGTACCCATCTGGGCTAACTTTGCTACCACCCATCAGCTCAGCTGCCAGATGAAATAAAGGCAATCATGTTCTAGCTACTCTTTCCCTCCTTACTCATTGTTTCCTCAAGTTTCACCTCCATAAGAACTTACTCTGCCTGAGCATGGGGACCTGAGCAGAGGAAACTAAGAAAAATGAACCAATCATCAACTCCCTGGCCCAGTGAATGCCCCAGGAGGAAATCCATCAGCCTCTGGCCCTCACCTTCCACAGTCCTTCCTTCCTTTTGCTTTTTGGTGGAGGGCGAGGTTCCCAAGTGCCGGAAAGCCCCTGGACTTGGCTAATTTCTCAGCGAGGGCAGGATAGCACGGTCCTTTCCATGGAAACATCAACAAATCCTAACCCAAGCAATCGCTGGACCGCCTGCCTCCAGGGAGCTCCAAAGAAAAAATAGCAGCCCATTGATGAAACCAGGGGAGGAAGCAAGAGAGCTCTCCCCATGAGCCAACTGAGGAAGACCAGTTTTCTCAGGAGGACAATTTACAAGCCTGAGAGAGCTTTGAAAAGGCAGAATGAGTCGATTCATTTCCACCCTAAAGGAACCTTTCCACAGTCTCTCTGGAAACTGCCCCTGGAGATGTTTAAAATGGAGAACTGGTGAGGAAACAGCCCCTTTTATTGTGGGGAGAGGCCCCAAACTGGCCTTCTGAGGGCTGAGAGCTTGAATGATCCAGGTCGTCTAGTTAGTGTGGAATCTAGCTGTTCTTGGGAAACTTTTCCTGATCTGACAGCATGACGAGAAGAAGGGGGTGGTTCACTCTCTTGTGCCCAGGTGAGCTCCTCTGCAAAGTCACCTGCAAAGTCACACAGAGGCACCCCAAGGGGAACAGCTGCCTGGCCCCAAGGAGTCCACAGAATGCTAAAGAGGCTGATGTGATATCAGAATGTGTTGAGTTTTTTAAAACAAATAGGCCAAACCAAGTCAATATTGTTCTTTCTAGATGTTCCTCCTATGCTTGAGTTAGTTTTACATAAATAGCAATACTTAGGCCCTGTGGGGGTATTATGTGACAAATTATAACCATTTTAAAGAGGGGTAGGAGTTAGAGAAGGAAAGCTCTTTTGAGTACTTAATTCAAAAATACCTTTTTATTTCAGCAGTAGATCATCATACAATGTAACTGACTATTGGCTTAGAGTTATGTATGTAAAATAACAACAATATTAATAGTACTACTTTCTAATTACTTTTTTTTTTTTGCCCCAAAAAGATATTTTTCTCCAGTTCCTCCAGACTCTCTGGGCTTTGACCTTAACCTTATCACACGCACAGTACACCATCTCTTAGCTACGGTGTGGTGAGGTCAGGAACCACCTTGGGGAGAATTGAAAACTTACATCTGGCCTCTGCACTCCAGAGATTTTGGGAAGGAGGTGGTCCTTGTGATGGGTCCTGAATGAATATCAGTCCTTCAGAATACATCTCATTGACACAAAAATGGGATTTACTTGTGTTGAGATCCCATTTTATTTTGTATTTATTTGTCTCTTTTGATTTTGACATCACAATTTTTTGTGGAGTAGGTTAGTGGGAGGCAGAAGCAGAAAACTAGAGTCACACTCCAGTCACCCAGTTACTCAGTTATAGAGTTGAATTGACCCACCCCTGCAGGCCCTCCTCTTAGGTTGGTTGGCCCAGAGAGAAGGGATTGGATAAGATTCTAATAACTATACAAGATTAGCTGGATAAGTAAAATCTTGATTGATCCAGAGCACAGTTCCTTCATCTCCTGACTAAGGAAGCCAAGTCGCTGACAAATTCAGAGTCACAGACGTGGATATGACTCTCCTTTTTAGACAAGAGGTCTGGAAGCCACCTGTCATCAAAGAAATGAGTTGAAGAGTGGGAAATGCAGTCCACCAGCTTTCGTGACCACAGGACCCCACAGTAGTTTCAGCTTCCCAAGCAATGGCACTGTCCTCAGTGTTCCCTCCTCCTGCTAGCAGGGTCCTAGTAGGAGCTTGATCTTCACATCAAAGAAAAGCCGGAGAGCCAGGTGGGTGGTACATGCCTTAGCTCCACCTGCCCAGGAGGCTGAGGCAGGAGGATCATGACTTCAAGGCCAGCCTGGGCAACATAATGAGATCCTGTCTCAAAGCATTTTTTGAAAATACTACATCATAAGGGGTTTCCTGGGCCATATTTCCTGGCACTTGTCAAATGAAGCAACAGAAACTCTTCACAGCCCTGTGCCTGGTGGTGCTGCTCTGTGGATGGAAAGTACCAAGGGTCTTAGGATCTTCATGAGACGGAGCGCATCTGGAACAGAGAGAGCTTGACCAGCTAAGAGGCCAGGAATCAGCAAGGCCTAGATAAATAGAATGAATAAGGAGACAGGCAGCAAGGGCAGGTGTGTCTAGTAAGAATCTACCATCACTATGAGAATCTGCATCTAAAATTATGTGGGTCTAGAGGCAGCAAGTATCCAGTAGGTGCCTCTGTGGTTCACCTTCATCCCCACTGGCCAGTAGCCAGTTCAGCTGCACAGAGGATCAAGACACAGGTGTTGCCTTCCTTGTAAAGAAGAGACGCTCATGGCTAAAACTAAGTTTGGTGATTCTCAAGGTATCACTTTCCTATTTGTTTTTCATACCACATTAAGAAGAATCTGAAGAAAGCGCTCGGAAAAAAAAGGGTGCGTGTGAAGCACCTGCTTCTGATGTCAGAGGAACATAAGTGATCTCTCATTGGCGTTGGGGCCTTCTGCACATGGCCCGGGGCCATCACTTTCTACCATTCAAATAAGATGGCTTGTGCCCTCCTCCTGCTGCACATTCTTCTCCCCTGGTCAGTCCTTTTTCAGCTTAGTTTCAGGGCACTTTCCTCTCATAATTAGGTATGGTCCAAACTGTGCATAATTATATTTAATGTTATTTAAGGAAATAGATCCAATCCCCCCATCCCACTACCAAAAGTAAATAAAATGTTGCCTAATATAAGGTTTGGACTAATCTGTATTTCTATAAAAATAATCTAGGGGTTTTCTTTGTTTTGTTTTGGCAAAACATAGTTTAAGGATCCAATCATCTAAAGTATTTTACATATAAGTTAGAGATTTCACAATATCAACTATGCATATATTTGAAATATAAAATATCCAGCTGATGTTTGAATTTGTCATATTTTTTATGGCCCCTGATAGTTCTGTTTTATAAGCTGGGGAGTTGGCTCATTTAGCAAAAGATGCCTAGCTTTTATAAAAGGATAAGCATTTCATTTTATAAAGACACTCCAAGTGATGGTTACTTGATTTTCTCCAGACCTTTAACTGTGGTGATAAAATAACAGGCCTTGCTTTCAAGCCTTAACAAATGTAAAATGCCTTTTAATAAAGACATAGCTGAGTGTTTTCCTCATGACTCTGAACCAGTTATAAATTTGTTTCCCAGTCTTGATTGGTATTGACTGATTTAAATAAAGTTGGTTTATTTTCAAATATTACAAAAGTGATCATCAGACTTCTGATTTGAGGTGGGGATTTTCTATGCTGTTTTGAATGACAAGTATGAAATATCTCTTTTCATCAAATAAAGGTGGCTTTATTTTCCCAACACAAACAAAATATATATTCATTCTTTAAAAATCAAAAACAAATAAGAAGAAATGGAGAAGAAAAGGAAAAACAAAGAACTTAGAAACCAGTCATCCAAACACCATATTTTTTCAGGCCAAGCTAAAAATTGTTTCTAAGCACATGGATTAGGTAAGACATTGTGGCAATATTCCTCTTCCTGCTTCTCCTTCCTATCTGTACTGTCGCACATGAGGTAAGCCAACAGTGACAGTCCAGGTGGGATTTAAAGAAGATCTTAAAATCTCAGTCTGCTTGTGCCAATGTTGTTTCTTGACTCTCAGAGACTGAGCCCCAGCAATCCCCCTAGCCTGAGATTCCAGCCTTAGCACCACATTTCTGACTCTGGGTTAAACTCAGGCCCTTTATGAGCATTCACACTGCTGAAAAGGGCCAAGGTCTTGGACATCTCCTATGTCCTTCATGCCATCACAACAGCTTCTCAGAAGCTTGAAAAGGATGAAACAGTTGACTCTGGAGTGAGTCTGGACAAGAGGGGCAGCCTGGAGTCAGCTTAGGTACAGCAGATGCAGATGCAGCAGATGCATCTCCACCCTGGCTACCGGCATCATCTTTGGACAGAGCTCTGGTTGGATCCAGAGACACCTCCCACTCCTTCCTACTCCTCCCACCAATCCTCCTACCACTCAGGCAAGAGTGATTCAATTCCCAGTGCTGGGATAAATCACAAATGGCCCAAACCCTCCTTCAGACTGTGGTTGGCTTCACAGTGGGCTCCTGACCAAGTTCTGTTCAGTATTTAAAGAGGAGATTTGCTCAGATGCTTCTGGAAAAGATCCCCCTGTTGTTAAGAAAGTGAGTGTTTAAATCACCAATTCTGGTGGTGATTCTGGAAGTAGGTATGAGGTCTAGATGCACTGCTACTATCTGGGGACCATGACGGACTGGCCTCCAGGCCTAGGCAATACCATATGCTGTAAAACACAGCAGAAACAGGGAGAGAGCCTGGATCCTTGAGGAGACCACTGAATTGCTGAATCAGCAAACCCTGAAACTGGTCCTAACTCTGGATTTCCTGTCCTGTAATTCATCCCAGATTGTTTGGGGGTGAGTTTTTTCTTTTTCTTTTTCTTTCCACCAGTGGCCAAAGGCATCCTAAGTGGTGTAATGGCCAGGCTTCTAGATCCTAGTAATTGGATCATCCCATGCTTCATGGTTTGAATGCGTGGATTGCTCTACAGCTTGACCCAGGCCTGGGAGCACCAGAGACTTCATCTTTCTCAGCCTTGGTGTCCTTAACTGCCATGAGAAAACCAAAGGACCAAGGATGACAGTGACTCTGTCTAGCCTTGAGGAGGTCTGGATTCTGTTCCAGATAAGCCTCCAAAATTGACCTTGGAAATGAAAGTATCTCATTATACTCAAAGGTGATGTGAACTTCATCTCTTTTATGTTTAGTAGCTAGGACCCCAGAGTCCCTAGTTTTACCTTGTGGAATGATATGGAGTATCAGACCAAGAGTGTAGGAAGCTCATGATTGAAAATAAGGAGATCAGAACTCTAATCCTAGGTCTATCACTGAATTACTGTGTGCACTTAGGCAAGACCCCTTTTGGGAGTTAGAAAGTTGTAAGCTGCCTGGTACCGTAACCCGGGAGGAAAACTCTCGGAGGCAGAGTAAAGCTTTTACTACTTTTACTTCTACTTTCTTAGAGAGAGCTTAGAGAGGGAAAGAAAGATTTTTAGAGAGAAAGATTAAAGAGAGCTTTTCTTCTTGTCTTAGAGAGAAAGAAAGATAGAGCTTAGCTTCTTGTAGAGCTTAGCTTCTTGTCTTCTTGTCTTCTTGTCTTCTTAGCTTAGAGAGAGAGAAAGAAAGATAGAGCTTAGCTTAGAGAAAGATTATTTTTTAGAGCTTCTTCTTTCTTCTTGCTTCTTTCTTCTTCCTCGGGAGCCTCGGCCTAACTCTGACCAGTCATTACTTCTTCTATCTGGTTTCTCTTCTGTAACCGCTCTGCCTACGTTCTGGCCGCTCTGATTCTTCTGACCGACAGAGTGACTGCCCGACTGACTGAATCCGTTCTCCTAACTCGGACCGCTTTTACCCGGTTATATACCTTCAGCTTTGCGGGTGCCTACAGGTGCGTCACATACATATCAGGTGGAACTTATGGCTTCCAGCTAGCTGCAATAGCCCTTCCTAATTGGGGCTCCTTCAGAAAGTTCCCCTTGTCTAGAGATTATATAATCTCTGATGAAGGGTACTTATTGGAAATAAAGGGTTATTTCAAGTGGAATGGCATTTCAGCTGATTAGAACATGCAATCTATTGGAAGCCTCCTCTGTGGTCTTCCTTAATGAAAATAAGCTGATCACCAGAAAACACATGGATATCATATATTTGTCTATGTGGGATTTTTCCTTTTGAAGTCAATTTCAGGGTATAACTTGGAATCAGTTCCCATGATATTTGTCTCCTATCTTTCTAATGCAGGCAGTGAAATCTAAGTCTATATATAACAAACACAACCCTGAAGTCCTGCAATGGGGCTCATCCAGATGTAGTTATTTATACAGAAAGTAAAGCAGACTTAAATTTTGAAAAAAAATTGCCAATAAAGAAGGTGAATGAAAAACAAGCTTTTAGTTTAACCCTTCTTTAACTAGACTATCTCAGTGTCCCAAACTTCCTTTATATTTACATAGGCTTTAGAGTCTAGACAGCTCTAGATGCGTAATAGAGATACCATAATAGAGACCAGTGTGGAATCAAGGACTTTTGCACTTATGGGGCAGTGCTTGATTTCACACCATCTTATATCTGGAATCATTTTTCTGTGTGTTAGTCACTCCTGAGAACCCTTTCCCCAATTAAAAATTAAGCTCTGAGTAGGAATAAAATGTAGGTTATCCAATTGTGTGTGTGCATGTGTGTGTGTGTGTGTGTGTGTGTGTGTGTGTTTTGCCAGGCCTCAGTTTGTCTAGCACTCAGCAATATTAGATGCTCAAAATATTTATTAGTGTTTGACTGAAGAGGTTAGCATATCAGCCTCCTGGGTCACCTTGGATCTCACTCTCTATTTCCTGAAGTCTCTGACACCCTCTATATCATAATTCTGAAGATAACCGTGGTAACCAAGAGCAGAGGAGAGAAACAGGTGCTGTGTTAGTTTAATATGCTTCCAATACACTTCCGAAGAATGGATCCTTCTAAAACAGTCAGCCCAGCATTTTTCTATTTGACTGGGAAAAAAAAAAAATGAAAAGTTGCCTAATTCTCTGAATCGCATGATTTGGATTAGGTAATAATTTCGTAGTTTTTTCACATTGGCCACAAAATTGTGCCTAGGTTAGGTATTACATTTAGAAGTAGATTAGAAGCTTTAAGACAAGAGTAATTCTGTATATTATAATTCTGAAATTATCTGGCTAAATAAGAATAAGCAAATGTACCATTAGGGAAAATTTAGAAAATGCAAGTAAACAAAAAAGAAAGGAATCACACCATAATACTTCTAAGCAGAGATAACCACCTTTAATTCATAAATAATTATCTTCCCAGATTTTTTCTAGTAAGATATAAATATGAAATTTCTTTTAACAAAAAGAGGACTGATATTGAAGACCAAAACCACTGTACTTTCCTGTCCCTATGATAAACAATTCTGGGGCAAAGTTTATTATTCTGTTTCTGTGCCAAATAATATTAGGACCAAAGAAAAATAACTTGTCACTTGCTCCAAAAAATAATTGCTTACTTATCAAGATCAGCAGCTTGCTCAACAAAAAATGACCATGCCCACCAATCCAAAGCTGTTATGTCACAAACTCTGCCCAGCCCTAACCAGTTCCCTGTCTTTCAAGACCTGCCTTATAATCACCGGATTCTGGCCTTGAACTCTGTAAATATCTGCCCCTGAATTCTTCTTCTTACCAACACTCTGTCAAGGAGGTGTTCTTACTTGAAATAAATCTAGTGAATGCAACTTTTCTAGCAGTCTTTTTAGGAATCATTAGCCAATGTCCTCTTCATACCATTTCAAAATGGGATTTTTCTTCTGTCCTGTCTCGTGAACTTCTATAAGTCTTATAATTCATTGAACCAGTTACTTTTTATTGGCTTTAGGGTCTTTCCAATTTTATATTCTTATAATTGATACTATAATGAAGTACCAATAATCTAGAGTTTTTATTATCTCCATTTTCCCCTTGGAATAGATTTCTGGAGGTAAAATTACTAAGTCAAAAGGCATGCAGATTTTAAGGCTCCTGATAAATATTGCTAAATCTGCCTCCAGATCATTCCAACTTACTTTCTTGCCAGCAAAATATAAATGCTTATGTTTTCATATCATTGTCAGTATTGGGGCTAGCTCTTTAAATTCTTTTCAATTTGACATGTGAAGAGAGACATGGTTGTCTCGTTTACCCACTTGCTGAAGACTTTTTCAAAATACACAATTCCACTTTCTTTACTGTCCTTTGATTCTCTCTCTCTCTCCCCCTCTCTCTTAATAATGCCAGTTTGCTCCCCTGGAGGTTAGGGCTACTGTAAGTCCACGGGGCTATTGAATGGAATGCATTGGATATGAACTGCTCTGCATGGCAGCTCTTGTTCCCCTTTGGACTCCCTGGTTATTTTGAAACAGAAGCCAAAACACAGAATTCCTTCTTTAACTAAAACATGAGAAAAGTAGAAAGACACACACAAAAAAAATCCCTTACTTTAGGCCACATGAAGATTGCCATCCTAGACCAAACCAATGTATCTATTCCCTCCCAGTACAGTTTCAAGAGCATTAGGAACATATGTGGGTAAGGGGTATGTGCAGTAGGGCAGGGGGTCTTCTCTGACTCATAGCTTTGGAAACATAACATAAGTATTGGACTTGTAAAGAGCTGTTTGCTATAAGAAAAGTTCTACCATTCATTGAGCTCTTGGCATTCAGAGTAGGGAAGATGAGTGTGGAAGAGTACAGAGAAAGATGGAGAGTCAGCAGGCCCTGCACTGGATTTGTGGAAGTGTGGTATAGGAAAGTGAAGCAAGAGAACTTGTAAAAATCCAAGTCTATATTTATAAGGTAATGGTCTCCAAGTACTATGGCCTCTAAAATAAGACCCAAGAGACAGGCAAATTTTCAGTCTTAAATCCTGGGTTAATTAATGGTGGGAGGAAACTTAACAATAAATTCAGCTGGAACTGGAGGACTTTGGAAGATGATGGTCTTCAAACTTTCATTTTTTCCCCCGACATGGTCATGAATCACATAACTCCATGAAGACCATCTCTTATCACACAGTCACTGATTCTCAAAATAAAAAAAAAAATTAAAAAGGCACTATTTGGCCCTAAATTTATCAAGACATCATATAACCTGAAATCAAAAAATGAGGAGAAAGGTGATGAATGTGAAAGAGTCTAACTAAACCACTATATAATAAAGATCACAATAGGGCCAAGTTCAACATCCAAAAGAGACAAGAAGCCCAAAAGCTATCATGTGGTTATTTAATTCTAGAAAATGGACGAACGATATGAGAGTGTTGAGGAGGATAATGAAAGGGGTAGTTAAAATGTAAACTGCCCACTGGAGACTATTTTAAAATGCTTTCTTGGAGTACCTTGTAAGGAACTCCAAAGTCAATAATAAAAGACCCTATAAATGCATCAAGGCAGAAAGCCAACTAGATAATCAGTGAGACCACTTGACACGGAGCTACACTGGAAGATGAAATGGAGAGAACACGGAGAGACAGCTATTTTTTTTTTTTTTTTCAACTTGGTAAAGGTGAAGAAAGACAACCTGGATATTTTCACTTCCTTTTTAAAAAGACATTGTTCATAATCGTGGACTCAAACACAAATAAACCCAATGGACAGAGGACAATAGATGGCAATGAAAGGTGCCCTGAGAATGAAGCCCCTGGATAAAATACATGACTGCAAGATGGGAATGAGTAAAATTTCCCCATACAGGAAAAAAAAAACACTCCTCAAATTGGACTAAATGAATTCTGTACTAAAATTAGCAGCTGAAACTTTGAGATACTGGCCTAAGGCTACCGTGACCAAAAAGACCAGTTAAATGCTGGGTTTGCTCTGGAATAGCAGTGGCCGTGACACACAAAACCTTGCCTCTCCTGGGACAAAACCAGAGTGTGGTCACTCCTGTCTGCAGTTCCCACTGCCAGATCATAAGGAATTAGCAGTGGCAATAGTCACCAATAGCCCTTTCACCCTCACATGCTAAATAGTACATATTTATATTATCTCAGGTTCTTTCAACATTCCTATAGTGCATTCTACATTTTGTTTACAGATGGGATCTGAGGCCCACATTAGTTGGCCAAGCTGCTCCTGTTTATAAGTTAGCAAAGAGCTCTGATTGCAACAAGAGTGATCCGGTGTCTTGTAAAGGAGGCTAAAACAAAAAATAATCTTCCTCAGTCAGAAAGGCAGAGATATAATGTGATCAAACCCAAAGTAATGAAAAGGATAGTGAGTTGATTGCCAGACAAAATGTGAACCAGGTTGCACATAGTGTACAAAACTCTGAAGCAGATAAAATTAGAATTGGAAACTGCTTAACAACACACTTTGCAGTCTGTTCTATGTGAATACATATGAGCTTCCTCAGCTCTGTTTTACAGGTCCGTGACTTTCTTTTTTACAGATGTGGCTTTTTAAAATTGATTTATTTATAAATATTTCTTAAGTGAAAAAGAAAAACATGCACAAAATTTAAAAAAAAAGCATGCAATTTGAAAAACTTTACAATAAAAAGTGGACGACTTTCCTGCCTCAAACTTATCACTCCCTTCCCAGAGGCCAGCACAGCTCACAATTTCTTGCACAGTATTTATTCTAGAAAATCTCCCTGCATACACACATATATACACATACATGGCATATGGATGTTCCTTTTTAGTAAGAAAGAGGGATATGTGAGATACACATCATATTTATTTTATTAAAAATGGGAGCACAATGTTTTGTGTTGCTTTTTTTTAAACTAAAATATATCTTAGCTTACCATATAATACATGTTTTGTGCTCATTGTAATACATCTAAATGATATGTGAATGTAACTTAATCCACACAACCAGCCCACTTTTAATAGACAGTAAGTCATTTCCAGTATTTTGCTGTTGAAATAATGCTGCAGTGAACATCCTGGAACATATTTGGGAAGATAATTGCATGATAGGTTCCTGGAGGTGTGATTATCAGATCCTAGGGATGTGCATTTAATTAATTTATTTTATTTTTGTTTTTAAAAGGAAATATGTTTGCATGGTTAAAAATTAAAATAGTATGACAAAGTAAGTATTGGAAAGTCTGGCACCTTACCTATTTCTGATCATCACACCTCATCTTTACCCTCTGTACATAAAACTTTATTAATTTCTTCTGAATCCTTCCAGATTGTTCTTTCTTCAGGTGCAAGGAAACACATGTATATATTCTTAAACCCCCCTTCTTGCACCCAAAATACATACTATATCTGATGTCTTATATCTTACTTTCTTCACTTAATGTATCCTAGAGATCTTGCTAATCCCCCCAAATTCCTATGTTAAAACCTAGTCCTCATATGATGGTTATTAGGAGATGGGGTCTTTGGGAGGTGATTGGATTATAAGGGTGGAACCCCATGAATGGAATTAGTGCCCTAATAAGAACAGACATGAGAGAGGTAATCTGTCCACCATCTGAGAACCCAGGGAGAAAATGGTTGAATGCAAACCAGGCCCTCGCCAGACACCAGATCTGCCAGATCTTGGATTTCCCAACTTCCAGAGCTATGAGAAACAAATTTCTTTTGTTTATAAGCCACTCAACTTACATAATTTTGTTATAGCAGTCCAAACAGACTAAGATAGATCTTTCCCTAAGCACATAGGGATCAACCCCGTTCCTTTTAACATCTGCATACGACTACATAGGGTAGATGTTCTAGAACTTAATTAGCCCCCTTCTGACAGGCAGCAAAGCTATTTCTTAATTTTGGATACTGTAAGATACATTACACCAGATTGTCTCTTTTTAGAGTTAGAGCAAAATATTAAATGCCATGACCTCTTTCACAGTGTAAACCCTGAGCTGACAGCAGATGCAAGTTTCTACAGCACTCCAGAGATTCATATGATAAATCAAGGAAGAGAGCATTTCTTGTCAATGTATTTATGTGTATAAGTTGAACTATATCCCCTAAAAGGGTAGGTACCCCTAGTACCAGTGTATCTGATCTTTTTTTATAAACAGGTTTTCCAGGATTAATCAGATTGAGACGAGTTTAATACAACAGGCGTCTTTATAAGAAGACAAAAATTTGGACACAGAGATGTCCAAAGACAGAGGAAGAGACTGGAGTTATTCTTCCACAAACTGAGGAACAGTTGGTGCCACCAGAAGCTGAAAGAAACAACCGTTTTCCCCAAGAAGTTTTGAAAAAGCATGGCCCAGCCAACACCTTGACTTTGGACTTCCAGCATTTGAAACTGTGACCTTCTATTTTGTTAAGTGACACAGATAGTGGCATTTTGTTACAGCTATCATGGGGAACCAACATGCCATGTTCTATTCATTTCTAAACATGTCCTGTATTTGTCCCTTCTCGACCTGTTCCCACACATTACCAGTAAAATAGATGCCACTCAAGCATCTTCAGAGATGCTGTTTACTAACATCAAAGCTGGGATTTCAGCACTCTGTGCCCTGAAGCCTGAGACCAAGTGGCTGGTTGGTGCCCCATCCCTGGCATCATCTGTAAGCATTCCAGAGCCTCTGCTCAATAGGACATAGGGAATGTTCCAGGAATGCACAGAAGACCAGAGGTGTGGCTCCTTGTTGATCCATATTATTTGCACATAATCCCCCACACCCAGAGGCCTTTCCAATCCTGTCTTGCCCTACCTACCTGTATTTGGAAAACACATCTTCCTTTCTCCCCTCTTCCTCATCACACAGGGAAACAAACCTACCAGCTTTGTCCACCCTAAATGGTTTTGAGCTCCCGAGAGACTACAGGCAGAAAAGACCCATTTTCAAAGCCATTTACCTGAAGAGCACCTGGAAGACTTACCTGGCAGGTTCTTCCTTCAGATTTCCTTTTAGGTGATCATGGATTTGGCAGTGGGGCACTTGGCTAATCCTCAAAGAACACAAATCAAAACACCCCATTCTCCTGCCCCATAATTACATTATCCATTTACTCCCCATGAGCCCGTGATAAAAGGAAATCTACCAAGTGGGTGCTCAACAGGTGGCCTTGAAAGGTTTAAATTGCCACATGCAGCAGGGCTGATGAAAGGGGTCTGTGCAGGTGTGACTTAGGCAGACCAAGAGAGGACACACTCATTGAGGGTGGGGCAGCTTGGAGCATGTACACCCCATGGTGGAGGATTAGGCAAGCGTCTCCCCTGTGGTCACCTTTGGGTACTGACCCAGATGCTGAGGCAGAGCCTGGCATGGGGTGGGGGAACAGCACCTGGAGGAGTTGTTGAGGACTTCCACTGCCTTGTGGCATGTGAGGCCTTCTATGCCCAGCCCTGGCTTTACAGACAGATCCTCTCACATCTTCCTCCGGAGAAACCCAAAGGAGCCCTGGGTGGTAACCTTGGAATGTCAGAAGCCTCAGCTCATTTGGAGTCTAATGTCAGATAACTGCTCTAGCCAACTGGTCCCATTCCTTAATATCCATTTTCAGTGTTGTTTCCCAACTCTTGTCTTGTGGAAACTATTTTAAGTCGTTCTTGTGCCATATTGTTTGCCTCACAGAGCTCATGTTTTGGGATTCTCTCATTGTAACGTTCTCCCATCCCTCTCGGGCCATCGCCACACCTGAAGCTTGTCTCTGTGGGATCACATTTATTGTTTTTCTGAACTGCTTGAATATATATTTTTCCAAATCCACTGCAAACATCCTAAGAATCTCAGGGCTTTCTTAGCTTTTAGGTATTCTAGAAGCAAAGGGCTTTTCTCCTTGGGTTGCTATGATGAATTAGATTCAGAGACTGTCCAAAGTGTTGAGTTTCCTCATCCTCTTAGCTCATCTCTGTCCAATGTGTACCCACAATGGGAAAACACTATCTACACACTTCCACTGCGAGGGCCTGATGGCTACCCCACCCTTTTAATGAGACCTATTTCTTTGGGAGAAAAAAATAATGGTATTGTTGACATCAGGGGCCTAACATGACTAAAATATTTAGGGAGGTATCTTGGTTAAGCCACTTTAACAAAGTGCCATAGATTGGGTGGTATATAAACAATAGAAATGTAGGCTCTCACACTTCTGGAGGCTGAGGTTAGAGATCTGGGGACCAGTGTGCTCAGGTGTCTTCCTAGTTGCAGATTTATGACTTCTTATTGTATCCTTATATCCCTTACAACAGGAAGAGAGAGCTTTGTGGGGTCCCTTTTATAAGGGCACTAATTCCATTCATGAAGGTACCACCCTCATGACCTAATAATCTCCAAAGGTCCCACTTCCTCATACCAGAGGTTCAACATACAAATCTGGGGGATACAAAATTCAACATCTGTGGTGGGGTGGGAATTCTCTCAGATATTTTAACTAATTTTCTTTCTCTTTCCTTGGTGAACACATTGTGATTTTAAAAAACTTATCCCATATTTTTTTTAACTTGCACAGCAGATTTCATGTACTTTTGGCAGTCCTTCACAATTTGTGCAGTTACAAATGACTATTAACCTTGAGAGAGGAAAGGGTGGGAGACATGATCCTTAATATTCCTCCTCTTCCCAAAATTCTATTTGCCGTAGTTCAGCCACGAGTCCCATTCCCCATACAGAAGGCCATATTGTCTTCTTTAGTTATTGGGCATTGGGATCCACATATATTAGAAAATGTTGTCTACCTGCTATAACCAATAATTGCCAAATCCCAGTGCTGATCACATAAAAGATTAATTTCTCACTCAGGACACAAAACAGCTGTCACAACTAACTCTTGATTCATCTCACAGTTTTTGCCTTCTCCTTTGCCAGAGACTCCATTTATCAGCCTTTCCTGTGCTAGGGCCAGGTGGCCATGTGACCAGGTTCCAACCAATGACAGAGTAAGTGGAGCTTTGGGGGCCAGATAGGCACGCCATCGTCCCCAGTGAGTGGAAAGCACTGTTCCAGGTTCCCCTCTTCTAGGTCTTGTCTCTTCCTGCTTCTACTGGCCCCACGGGTTCCTTGGTTTGTGGCAACATGACTCCAGTCTCTGCCTCTGTCTTCCTATAGCCATCTTCTTTCTGTGTCTATCTGTGTCCACGTTTCCTTCCTCTAATAGACACCAGTCATACTCACCTCATCTCAACCTGGTTACATCTGCAAAAACCCTACTTCTAAATAAGGCCAGAGGCAAAGGTACCGGACTTGAACATATCTTTGGGGGCACCCAGCTCAACTTATAACACTTTGAAAAGCAAAGCTACCTTCCCTGAGTTATCATATGTGTACCAAGGCCTGGGGATGCTGGTGTCAGCATGCTATAATTTTTGTCTAGATAATTTCAATGATTCTGGACTGTCCCCTGCCTCCAGTCTCTCCTCTCCCACTCCTTCCTTTGCATTACTGCCAATCATCTTATAAAGACATCTGTAAAAATACCTGGCTTCTCTTGCCAGTGGATGCCTCTAAATGCTTGTACTTAAAGAAAAAGCATATCATCCTTAAGAAATATTCCCTGTTCCTTAGCATCCATCTCTTGACACAGACACCAAGCAGGAAGATAAAAAGTCAATATGTTGAGGAATAGCAAGTAGAAGGATGGAAGGATCCCAGGCTCTTGGAGGCATCACTGGGCCACCGAGCCTGTGCCAGAGCCTCCCGTTACATACCTTCAGATTCCAGGTTATGGAGACATTGAATCTTTTATTGTTGTTACCTTCTATCGACCCTTCATGGTCTAGCCTCAGTTTCCTCTCTGCTTCACAATGACGCTCATCCTCCAGCCTGTGCAGGTTCCTGTCATTCTCAGAGCACTTTGTATTTATGCTCCTCTCCCTCCTGAGGATGCTGTCTCTGCTTCTGCTCCAGCTGATGTACACTCACGCCCTTCCTTCAAGATCCAGTGGAAACAGTCCCGCTCCATGAAGCCTTGGTTATCTTCCTCTGGGCACTTTGCTTCTGCCCCCCCATTGGGCCAGGCACAGGTTCACAGGCTGTGTTTACATCACAGCGTTCCCCACAATTAGGAGCCACTTGAGGTCAGGAGCAGCATTTTTACTTAGCCAGCACAGTACACAATAGGGACTTAATACGTGTTTCTTGACTGAACAATTGATGAAACCTGGCTTCTCAGGGGAGACTTGCCCTCCACCATGCTGGGAGCCCACACACTGTGGGCACAGCTTTCTCTGAGCCTTTCATCCCCCACCCCCGCCATGCTCTAGTTCCATGTTACCTCATAGATTTCTAGAACATCAGAGTTGAAAGAGATGTCCTAAGGTTTATTATGATGATGGCTGTTGAGTAAAATAAGATTCCAGACACAAATATATTTTGGAAACACTGAGTTAAATAAAATTTAAACAAATCTGCTGTGATTTGAGTAAGTGTCCCCACAGGAGCATGTGAAGAAGGCTTTGTCATCAGCCTGTGACACTGTTGGGAGGCGGGGCCCAGTGGAAGGGCATTAAGTCATTGTAGGCATGTCCTTGAAAGGACCAGCCCCTGTCTAATCCTTTTTTTTTTTTTTTTTTTTTTTTGCCTCCTAGCTGCCATAAGATGAACAGGCTTCCTCTACCATGTGCTCCTTCCATAATGTACTGGGCCAGGACAGGCCTAAAAACAATAGGATCAAATATAACCATGGACTCTGAAACCACAAGCCAAAATAAAGCTTTTCTCTCGTTAAGTTAATTATCTCAGGCATTTTGTTACAGTAATGCAAAGTGACTAACACCAAGTCCTTCACTAGAGAACTTCTCAGTTCCACCCCCACCCCCACTGTGGAACCCTTTCTCTCAAAGCATTCCCTTGGACTCAGTTCTATGGATACACCATGAAACTCACTCTTCTATAAGATCCTCATTTGACAGGTGAGAATTTCCTTCCTTGGGCTACAGAGGCAAGCCAGCCTGCCTGTATCTGTGAATCTCTCCATCCCACTCTGTGGCTCCTTCTTGATCTTCTCCACCACTTTCTGGCCACACCACTAATTTAGCACTTTGCATGGTGGGTCATGTATGCACTTATGTCTAGAACTAAATTACAACTTTCTAAAAGGAAGGAGCCATTTCAACACTCTTCTAGTCTTTTCACTGTGCATAGAGTCAGTCATGTGGACAACAACGTACTGAAGGAGGAATAGTAAATTGATGAATGAGGGAGACAAAATTTGATCACACTGTTTTGAAAAGTGATTGCATCTCTTTGGGGACTTAGAATAGATGCAGCATTATTTTTTCATTTCACTAAGAAGAAGACTGTGTTCCATGACCTCATCACAATACTTTCTTATCATCAATTCTAAGGAGCATCCTAATTTCAAAGGTGTTAAAACAAAAACAATGTGTATCTTACAATTAATGAAAGACAGTAACAAAATTTACTCAAAGCAAATTTCAGCTTTACAGATAACCTCATTCCACTGGGAACTCATTTCCAAATTTCCCAAAGCCTCAGAGTGGGAAGGGAGTGGGAAGGAGAAAGGTTTGGAATCACAGGGTTAAAGAAAAACAGCTAAGGAAGTTCTGCCAAGGGCCAAAGTTGTGAGTGCCTTGAGGTTTTCAAGGGTGGTGGCCATTGCTGTTGGGCAGCCTCCAGATGAAACCCAACAGGCAGGGCACACAAATGGCATCAATTAATCTAAGATTGGTAATGACATGTTTGTTTTGTATTGAGGGAATGCCACTGTGGCTTCAGTGCAGTGGTTGGGTTGTTGTGGATGGAGGGTGGGGAGATATGAGTCCTGGACACAGTCATGTCATGGCCCTTGGGAATGGTCCAGGAGGGTTCTGGGGTGTTTAGGGTAGTTGGGAGTTTGGGGATAAAAGCATTTTTTTCCACGAAGCTCAAAGAAAGGCAGCAACTGCACATCATGATACTGTGACCCAGAGGCTAACGCTCACCTGCTGATGACCACCAGGCATTTCCGATGGCCCCTGCCCTTTTATTGACAGGAACCACTGTGCTCTGGAGTTGATCTGCATACCCTCATGCTTATTTGTTGTTTGTTTGTTTGTTTGTTTGTTTGTTTGAAGGAAGCCTTCTTTCATTGACCCTGTGAACCCAGGGGCAGGGAAGTCATTTCCCCGTTTCCTGTCCAAGTTCACAAGCCCCACAGTTCAAACCAGACCCAAGCCATTGGTGGTTTTCCTTTGGCCAAATTCAACCTTCTGCACTGGAGAGGGTGGCCTGGGGTGGAAGGGCACTTATAGGGCTTATTAAAATGGGTACCAAAGTCTTCTGGGAGAGAAAATAGCTCTTTCCAGAGAGATTTTCATGATTAAGTGCAAATGAATCCCAAACACGTGGATCAAATTTCCCTGAAATCACACACAGTTTTAAAAATTAAGGGGGGGGGAAGGGAATGGTTTTTCTGGTAACCCCAAAACATCTGAAGAAGAAAAACACACACACACACACACACACACTCATACCAACAAAAATAAACCCACAGTGGTGTCAGAGGTTTTCTGTTGGTGCAGAGTCCAGCTGAGTTTGACCTTTCTTGGTGAATAAGGCTAAGACCTACCCCCACCCCATCACCTGGCGGGACAATTTGAGGCTGAAAGGTCTTCCCAGCTGAGAAGCACTGCAATTTTGAAGAGGGAGGCAGGGCAGACAGGGAAAAGCCCATTTTCTGTCAGTTAAGCTTCTCCATTAGTTACCTTTACCTTTATGAATGCTGTTAAGATTTGGGCTTTAACATACATAACTTTAAATCAGTAATATCCTTCATGGGTTCATGATTTGTTGGCTCCATATGTAACCTCTTGGCCCATTAAATTGGCTCCAACTCAAATCCTGTTGTTCTTTTACTTTCAGCCTTCTTTTTGTTGAAACAGAAGGGGGCATGGGTGGAAGAAGGAGCGAGCAGGAGAAACAATGAGAAACTATGGAAAGAAACAAAAATGGGATTCCTTCTACTGAAATTTCTAAATGTGGAATTCATTGTCTGTACTGGCTTCGAGGCAGAAAAAAAAAAAAAAGACTAAGAGTTTAAATATTTGTTGAAGTCTGGATTTCTCCCTGCACCCGTCTCCCCCACCAGTCGCTCTTGTGAAATTAAAGCTGAAGCTAGCAGTTCGCGTCTAACTTTTGAAATGTCACCGGCAATGCTGCTATTATTTCGATTTTCTGAGGGAATGCCCGACGGTTCCCTGCTGCAGTTCAATTAAGCTAACTCTGCTTCTTGCAGATCTGGCCTGACAGCTGCATTGAATTTGGGTTCATTGGTTGATTTATCAGGCCTGCTGATGTATAGCCGCATGATTTAGGAGCTCAAAAAACCCTGGAATGCACCGAAAAAGCAATATGTGCATTATTATTAATAATAATAATAAAGATAAATGTCAGCCCCAAGTGACTCTGGTGGCCCTTGCCACTCCATTTAACATTTTAACGGTGGCATGTGGCCCCTGCGTGGCACTTGGTTCTGTCTGGTGCCTTCAAGGAGGCTAAGAAAAGGTTATTTGTCAAATGCTAGGTCAGAGTGGAAGGGGGATATTTTCAAAGCTCTAGGTCAGACCAGCCCAGCTGCATTCCTGTCCCTGTCATTGAACGAGCTGAACTTTGTCACATTATTAAGCTGTCAGCAACGCCAGGGCGTTGTTTAGATTTCTGGTGGGAACTCCTCACACATGCTCTGGGGCTCCGTGGGGATTTTATCAACACCATTGTAAAACATGCACAAATGAGCTGTGCTGGAATTGCCCTGGGAAGACCAGGCTCCCTCAGCCTCATCAGGCAGGAATGGAAATACCAGAGCCGGGCTCTTGTGCCACCCACAGGCAACCTCCCTGGTGCCCTCTGCAAACACCACCATGCAGCAGGTCCTGTGCTCTGCCCCGACATTTCCCCCTGGGTGTCAATGACTAAAAGTTCTGCCTTGACCTTGGCCAGATCAGGTGCCAGGAAGCTCAGAGTTTGGATGCATTCGGAGCTGATATGGACCGTGACTCAGGTCAAGTGTGCCCTTCAGCTTCCCTGCTTATCTCTTTTCCCTCTGTGATTCCTCCCTTACCCCTGGGATCCAAATGCTCTCCTATTGTTAGTCCTCCAGACTGGGAGCTGGGAAAGCTCCAGATTCAAATTAGAGAGGCTGAACTGTCAAGAATTATGGGGTGCACTGTTTCCACAAGGAAGGCCTCCATTCAAAGGCAAGAGCCATGCTTCAAAGTTTCATTATCAGCAATGAGACTCTGGGCAAGGGGTTCAGGACTGGGGGCTCCCAGCAGCTCGGCCCTTGCTTCATGTCGGCATGGCACTGTCTCCAGATAGTGGCTATGGGGTAGGAGAGGAGCGCCTGCCACAGAGTCCCAGGGTGCCTCTGGTCTCTGAAAAGAAACCTAGACGGCAGCAAAGCAGCATTCTCCCCGCCAGCAGCCCCACCAACCAAAGGAAAGAGGCAGGCCCCAGGACATTCCAGGCACACTTGGACTCCTTTAAAACATCAGGATAGCTTTGAGTAGCGTGGGGAGAAGAACAAAACTTTTCCCCCTACTGGCTTTGTGGCGTCAGGCCATGACCATATGTACAATGGATATAATATTGGATTTTTTTTTTTTAGTAGTACTGGGGATTGAACCCAGGACCATGTGCCTGCTAGGCAAAACAGTCCCCAGCTTGTACAATGTATAATAAGTAACAGCAGAACATGCCTTGTAGACTGAAATGAGGATCAGATGAGATGGCACAGAAAGCAATGCTGAGTATACTTCTGAACACAGTAGGCACTCAATAAATTGTGGCTCTTGTGATGATTCCCCACCACAAAACAGCAGATCGTTTTTTTCTGTTACATCAAATACGTGAACATAGGAAGACAAGAAACCACTTCCCCAGATTGGACCACAGGCAATCACTTTACAGATAAGCACTGTTCTACTCTTAATACATCTTGGAGGAATATCAATCATCCAACCATCCTTAGAAACTATTCTTAGGGTCCCTTTGACCTATTAAAAATTATTATGGGACCAGGCGTGGTGGCGCACACCTGTAATCCTAGCACTTGGGAGGCTGAGGCAGGAGGATTGCGAGTTCAAAGCCAGCCTCAGCAGTGGCGAGGCACTTAGACCCTGTCTCTAATAAAATACAAAAAAAGGGCTGGGGATGTGACCCAGTGGTCAAGTGCCCCTGAGTTCAAAAAAAATTATTATGGGGCCTGGGGTTGTGGCTCAGCAGCGGAGCGCTCGCCTCGCACGTGCGTGGCCCGGGTTCGATCCTCAGCACCACGTAGACATGGATGCATTGCATTGTGTACAACTA
Organism: Tamias sibiricus; assembly: GCA_025594165.1. Taxonomy (NCBI): domain Eukaryota; kingdom Metazoa; phylum Chordata; class Mammalia; order Rodentia; family Sciuridae; genus Tamias; species Tamias sibiricus. The sequence continues at coordinate 44,969,740 of CM046666.1, read as the reverse complement.
AAGTAAATAAATATTTTTTTAAAAACAAAATTATTATGGGTTAGGGAAACAGATGGATGGTTGGATAAATATGTGGAATATATGGATGAATAAATATGGAGATGATTTGTGTGAGTATGAATAATGTGAATATCACATATGAATATACTTCTATACATATGGAAGGGTGCACAGAAATAGATGAATGGATGGAATATATATAACAGACATTGTGTACACTTCTGCGTGTATTTTTATCTATTTAAATAGATGGACATGTTTATATAGAAAAATCACAAATTGATGGATGATGAGTATAAAGGTAGATAGATAGATGGGTACATGATGGATTGATGGATGGATAGATAGATAGATGCATAGATGAATCTGTGACAGGTAATTCATTGTCATGTAGAATCTCACAACTCTGAAGCTTTGTTTTCTAGAGAAATCATAATGCAGGCCTGGGTGCTCCTGAACACTCCTGGCTCTTTCTGCTCAGGTCCTGGGCCTGTCTCTGCCATTAGCCGGCTGTGTGAATTTGAGAAACACACTCAACTCTCTGGCCACTAAGGAAGGTTCACTAATGATCCAGTCCTTTTCAAACTTCCATGATTCTTTTTCAACTTGCATGATCCAAACCAGGACAAAGGAGTTGGAGCCACTGTTCAGAATCCGCAGGCCGCATGGGGCTGAAGCAACGTAGGCAGGGACACTCACACACAGAGCGACCCACACCTAAATAGAAACACATGGCCTCTTCCCCTCCCTGTTCCAGTGCACACCAGCACGTAGGTGGTCCCCACAGGGAAGTGGAAAAGAACATGTACCTGCTCAGAGGATTTTTTCCACATAAGAAGAGCCTCAGACCTTTCTCCAGACCTCCCACTTGCTGACAATTTGGTCCATCATGCTGCAAAGAACTGTTCAAGAAGGGGAAATTTCTCCTAACAAAGCCTCTTGTTACCACCACTGAGATCTGGCTAACAACTTCATTAAATTGGGTCCATGTGGGCCCTTAGATAGATGCTCTGGACACAGCAGGTGGAAGCCACAGACCTGTCACAGGACACAAAGGCCTTGAAATATTTCTTCCTTCGTTATGTGGTGGTAGATATTGTTAATAACCATCCTAGATGCTGCCGCATTTGTAAACAGGCAAAGCCAGAGGAAGATAAATGGCCAACCTCAGAATCTTGAGCCCAAGATACTGAGATCCTGAGAGAGGTCATTGACATCCCATGGCTCCGATGGATTTAGATGTTTTTTTGTTGTTGTTTTGTTTTTTCTTTGTGCCATTTCCTCAGTTGCGGGATGGGAAAAATAACGACTGATACTTGCCATGGGTAATTTTCAAAGGTGCACTGATAATTAAGATTAAATGGAATTGGCGCCTTTAATAACACCTATACCTAAGAGAATTAAATAAAATAGTGCACAATGTACTTGATGCTGAGGCTGGCATATAGCAAGAACTCAATAATTATCATCATTGTCAATAGGTCTGCCTTTTAGATGTGCCGCATGCTAAGTTAGATGCCATAAAACCATATTACATTTAGTCCTCCCAATTTGAAGGGCAGAGGAAGTATTTTGCACACTTAACAGATGACAAAACTGAGACTCAAGGGGCCACTTACTCCCGAGTCCTCCAGTCAAGGCTGAAGCTCACACCCAGGCTCTGTACCTCCAAAGTGAATGCTTTTCCACGTCTAATGAAATAATGTGTGTGAAAGCACAATGCTGTTATGACTCTTATTACTATTACTTCACTACAGACCCTGACTTCTCGTACAGTCACTAGAAAAAATAAGGACATATTTGGCTACTTGCAACAGCATGTTCAGAAATCAGTGGCCCCGATGATAAAAAGCATTAAATAAATCAAGAACGGAGGAAGGTGTTTCTTGGCTTCATTCAGTAGCTCCATGAGGTCAGAACAACAGGGATTCAGGTAGGCATTTCCATGACTCTCCAGCCTTCGCCTCATGGCTGCAAGATGGTTGCCAAACACCCCAAACATCATTGTCTTCCATACCACAGCATCTCATGAAGGAAGAAAGAGAAGAACAGGAGTGCTTCTCTTCATGTGCCTCTGTCTCAATTCATTTTTGCTGTTGTAATGTAACACTGAAACTGGGTAATTTATAATGAACAGAAATTTATTTCTCACATTAATGGAGGCTGGGAAGCCCAAGACCAAGAGGCTATCATCAGCTACAGGCCTCTCACTACATCATTCCATAGTGGAAGGCAAGACAGAAATGGAAGCTAAAGTTGTCCTTTATAACAAACCCAATCCCACCCATGAGGGTGGAGTCCTCGTGCCCTCATCACCTGTTCAAGGTCCCACTTCTTCATACTGTCACAAAGGCAACTAAATTTCAATGTAAGTTTTGCAGGGGACAAATAGTTAAACCCAAGCAGTATCCTTTTTTGGAAAATTATTATTTGGAGATGGCTGCTTCCCAGAGCCAACACAAACCCAGGGACGGGACACAGGCTCTCTGGGCCAGGGAGGGAGCAGAGGTCTCCAGATATCTGGAGAAGCATTCTACTTAGATCTTATTGGCCAAAGGGAGTCACACATCTATTCCTGGACCAATCACTGGCAAGGGGGAAGAATGGCTGTAGTTGACTAGAACAGCCACATGCCTCCCCTGGGACAGGAATATTGGAGCTCTCTCCTTGGCAAGAAGGAAAGGGGACAGCTACTGGGTAACCAGCAGTTCCCCTAGACAGTGTCCAGGCCCCACTCCTATCCCACTCAGAGCCCATGCCCTTCTGCTGCCCACCTTTCCCTGCTCCCCACTGGAGCCTGCTCTGGCCAGCCAGCCAGCCTCATAACTACTTGAGCCCACGCCACAGTCAGGCTCCTTGCACTTTCTCCCTGTGTTGCTCCTTCTGTTCTCAATACCTTTCTCTTCATACCTTTTGCCAATGATAATCCTATTCAATGATAAAGCCCAGTCACAGTTCATATCTTCCCCCAAGAGGCCACTCCACCTATGCATAAACTCAGGAACACTAATGCTGGAGTTGGAAGGAGAAGTGCCTGTCATGGTGGTTAGGAGTGAGACCAGGGCGAAGGGCAGGTAGCTAGTTATCAAAAAAATGGAAATAGATAGCACTCCCTATCACCTGGTTGCTGACAGCCACCAGAGGAAGGGAAGGACCACATTTTCCAACACAAGCAATCACCCCCGGGATGGCTCTCTTCCTGACCTTTTGGTCACATTGGCAAGATAAGGAGAAGAGGGGACATGAGAAGAAAAGGAACCTAAAATCTATAAAAGGGACAAGATACCCCCCCTCAGGTACCAGCTCTTTAGCCCCTCCTCTCCAGGAGTCGGTCTCCTCACCCCCCCCCCCACCCCTTTCTGTTCTATCCTTTAAGTAAAACATCCTTCCTGCACTTACGTTGGCATTTCCTGGGTGTTCAATCTTCACCACCAGTGGAACAGGGACCCAATCCTGATTTTCAAGACCAGTCTCAAAAGCACAGATTCTAGAGCTACTCTGCTAATATATGAATCCTTCCTACACTGTCTACTAGGTATTGTGGCCTTGGGAAAGTCACTTGGTCTTTTTAAGTCTCAGTTTCCCCATATGTAAATGGGATTAGCATTGGCACCTACTTTATAGGATTATTGTATAGGCTAAAGGGGTTAATGTAAAATGACTTTAGAGCAGCATCTGACACACAGAAATGACACTTACGTATTCCCTTTGTACTTTTGAATTATCCCTTCTGCAACTTAACTTCTAGTTCATAGCACTGCAGAAGATTATCAAGGTCAGCCAATTCCCATGGCACTTATGAAGATTAAGGGACAGAGTTTAAAATGGACTTTTCCAAGTCATAAATGGCAATTACCTATCATTGGCAAGTAATTGAAATATGGGCCCTTGTGAAAGTGATAAGAGAGTTCTTGGGGAAACTTTGTGGGAAGTTTCAGAGCCTCTAAACCAGGGTTTCTCAAAGCTGAGGACTTTACAACCACCATTAAAATACCATGGGAGGGGCTGGAGTTGTAGCTCAGCAGTACTTGCCTAGCATGTGTGAGGTACCACATATTTATAAGTAAATAAAATAAAGGTCTATCGACAACTAAAAAACATTTTTAAAAACATCCCATGGGTCTCTATTCACCTCACTGATTGTTTCTTTTGCTGAGAAGAAGCTTTTTAGCTTAAATCTATCCCATTCATTAATTCTTGGTATTAATTCTTGCGCTACCGGATTCTCGTTAAGGAACTTGGAGCCTAATCCGACATGTTGGAAATTGTAGCTTACTTTTTCTTCTATTAGGTGTATTGTCTCTGGTCTAATTCCTAAGTCCTGATCCACTTTGAATTGAGTTTTATGCATGGTGAGAGATAAGGGTTTAATTTCATTTTGTTGCATATGGATTTCCAGTTTTCCCAGCACCATTTGTTGAAGAGGCTATCCTTTCTCCACTGTACATTTTTGGCGCCTTTGTCTAATATAAGATAGCTGAAATTATATGTATTAGTCTCTGTATCCTCGATTCTGTACCATTGGTCTACCAGTCTGTTTTGGTGCCAATACCATGCTGTTTTTGTTACTATTGCTCTATAGTATAATTTAAAGTCCAGTATGGTGATGCCCCCTGCTGCACTTTTCTTACTCAGGATTGCTTTGGCTATTCTGGGTTTCTTATTTTTCCACATGAATTTCATGACTGCTTTTTCTGTTTCTTTGAAAAATGACATTGGGATTTTGATTGGAATTGCATTAAATCTGTATAATGCTTTTGGTAGTATGGACATTTTGACAATATTGATTATACCTATCCAAGAGCAAGGTAGGTCTTTCCATCTTCTGAGTTCTTCTATGATTTATTTCTTTAGTGTTCTATAATTTTCCTTATAGAGGTCTTTCACCTCTTTCGTTAAGTTGATTCCCAGGTTTTTTGTTTGTTTGTTTGTTTTTTATGCTATTGTAAATGGGGTAGTTTTCATCATTTCCCTTTCAGAGGCATAAAGAACTCAAAAAACTTGACACCAAAAAAAAATAATAATCCAATCAATAAATGGGCTAAGGAATTGAAAAGACACTTCTCAGAAGAAGATACATGATTAATCAACAAATACATGAAAAAATGCTCAACATCGTTGGCAATTAGAGAAATGCAAATCAAAACTACTCTAAGATTTCATTTCACTCCAGTCAGAATGGCAGCTATCAAGAACACAAACAACAATAAATGTTGGAGAGGATGTGGGGAAAAAGGCACACTCATACATTGCTGGTGGGACTGCAATATGGTACAACCATTATGGAAAGCAGTATGGAGATTTCTTGGGAAAATGGGAATGGAACCACCCTATGACCCAGCCATCTCACTCCTGGGTCTATTCCCAAAGGACTTAAAAGCAGCATATTACAGTGACACAGCCACTTCAATGTTTATAGCAGCACAATTCACAATAGCTAGGTTGTGGAACCAATCTAGATGTCCCTTGGTAGATGAATGGATAAAGAAAATGTGGTATATATACACAATGGAATTTTACTCAGCAATAAAAGAGAATAAAATAATGACATTTGCAGGTAAATGGTTGAAGTTGGAGAATATAATGCTAAGTGAAATCAGTCAATCTCAAATATCCAAATACCGAATGTTTCCTCTGATATAAGGAAGCCAGTTCACAGTATTGTTGGGTCAGGGTACATAGGGGGATTAGAGGAACACTATAATGGTCAAAGGGAAGGGAGAGGAAGAGAAGGAGCAAGCGGGGAAGGGGGAAAAATGGTTGAATAAGATGGTTATCATTATTCTAAATGCATGATTGAAGACTTGAATGCTGCGAATATACTTTGTATACAAACTGTTTTGTGTAAAAAGATGCTCTATATGTATAGTATGAACTGTAATACATACTACTATAAATAAAAATAAAAATAAATCCCATGGGAACATGTTTAAAAAGATGATAAGGGCCCTATTTCAGATCCTCTGAATCAGTCTGTCTTGGGCTGAAGCTCAAATTTGCTATTTGTACAAACTACAGATGGTTTGAGAGTAAAGATTGGTACCGATGGCTGGAGGGGTAGCCATTCCCTCAGACAGAAGGTTAACATGGGCGATGACTAGAACAGGGAGAAAGTCATCCCTGCAGGCCAACCCAGGCTCCCATGGGGATGTGAATGTAGACTTAGAGAGGGGGCACATGGTGAAAGGATCTCTTGGGCTTTAGTTCAGTTGCCCTCTCTAAGAATCCTGTAGGACTTTAGAGACTGAAGCATTTGTTTAACATGATGAATTTTCCTGAAGTAGTCATGTTGAGTAATGAGAGAAGACAGGGTGGGGCCACTATTGCAAGACCCAGCCTGTCACTCAACTCTCAATCTTGGGAATTGTTCCCAGGGTTAATTCCATTTAAAATGTCACTGAAAAAGTCTGGAAGTCTGGACAACTTAAAGGAGAAAATGGGATAAAAGATCCTAATTTTCTGTTGTTATATAATAAATTGTCACAAACTCAGCAGTTTGAAACAACATTCATTTATGGTCGGGCAGCTGCTGGGGGCCAGGAGCCCAGGCACTGTTCAGCTGGGTTCTCTCCCTGAGGATCTCTCAGAAACTGCTCTCCAGCCAGGGCCAAAGGCTGATCTAAACGTTTGACTGGGGAAGAATCTGCTTCACGGCAGATTCACAGCAGTATTCAGTTCCTTACAAGCTGTGCGACTGAGGACCTCAGTTTCTTGTTGACCATTAGCCAAAGACTTCCATCAGGTCTTTGCCATATGGGCTTCTCCAGCATAGACTTTTACGTCATCAAACGCAGTGAAGGAGTCCACTAGCAAGAAGAAAGCAACACTCTTTTTAACCTAATCACAGCACCTAATCAATGCTGCCATTTTCCATAGATTATAAACAAGTTGCTCAAAGGAAGGGGACTGCACAAAGCATGACTATCAGGACATGGAGGTCATTGGGAACTCTCTAGTGACAGCTTACCACAACCCATATATTGAAAAATTGAAACATTCGTCTCTCAAAAGGGTTGAAGCCTTGAAGAGAACTATAGAAGATGCAAATATGTTACATGGGCAGAGTTATATTTAATCCATGTGGATCATCTCTGAAATTACTTTATTACATTAGCTAATCACCTTATAATCATTCACAAAAATATTATTGATAACTGAGTATAGTGAAATGTTTCCAGGCACACAAGCTGAAGGAAAAAGCAGACTGCCCTCAAGATGTTTTTAGTTCAAAAGGAAGGATAAATTACTCAAGTGCCTCATGTTTAATTCCTGTTGCCAAAAACCTCACTCCAAAGAGATGTCCCTAACATTTCCAGAAGCAAAAACTCAGGATCTCCTATGGTCTCCTATTAAAAGCAAATATATTGTCCCAGGAGGGAGAACCCAAGTGATACACAACAATTTAGCAAGATTTGGCTGATGATGGTCACAGAACAGGTATAAATTGAAACACAAACTCAGATTATGTGGCAGGCTGTTGGGGCAATCCTGCCCAGCAGTTGGGAGTTTCAGAAGGGAGGTGTGAGTTTCTGAAAGGAGGTGTGTGGCTCCCCCAAGCACCAGCCCATGACTGGGGAGAGAGACTGTGGCCAAGGGTGCTAGAAAGGCAGAGGAAGGAAGCACCAAAGTTACATTCTTCACCAACATTTCTGTCTGGGGTGGACTCTGGTTTCAACCAATAGAAAGTTGGCAAAGAAAGGTGCTTGGTAAAATATGGAACCCTTTAACCAATGTCCACCACCTCCAAACATTACTGATGAAAAAGGTAGTAACAAAAGTGGGGTCATTCATTGTTTTTATGCATCCAACAAGTGTTTCTTGAGTGGCTACTTGGTGTAAAGCATGCTGGCCTTCTCCCACAAGCAGGACAGTTCCATGCCCTTGTAGCACATGGAGAGAATCATTCTCCAGTTCACTTGGGAATTGCTGCCAAGAAGGATAAACATGGCTCCAATCCTCCTCTCATGGAGTTCTCTGTGGGTGAACAATGAGAGAAGCCAGCCTGACATTTACAAAGTGGGAGCCTCTGTGAAAAGTGCTTCTTGGAAAGAGAGCAAGAGGAGAGGGGCCCAGGGATTTGGGAGCAGCATCTGATAATGATGCTGAATGAGCCGCTCCTGGTAGGGGTTTTACCTTGTTCACTGAATTCTAATTGGTGTGGGAGAAACTGAGATGCAGAGATGAACAAACCATCTTTCTGAAAGGAGGTGTGAAGCTCTCCCAAGCACCAGCCCAGAGATGGGGATACCAGGCTTTCTGGGCCTGGAAGATGACAAGGAACATTCTCCAGCTGAGACTCCTGAGCAAAGTCAATTGCTTTATGCTTTTCAAATTTTACAGTTGGAAGTAGAGAGAAGAGAATGCTTTCCCTGAGTTACTTATTCTTTTTTTTTTTTTTTTTTTCTATCTCAAGCACCTGAATTACTTCATTAACATTACAGGGTGTGTGTTAGTCATTCTCGTCAAAATCATGTCCCTACAACTAAATCTGTCCCACTACCCGCTGAGGGAAACAAAAACCAGAAGTCCACTTGATGAAGTCTTCATGTGATGTGTGCTTTCTGCTTAGAAGGATCCATCACCAACAAAATGTAAGCAGCATTTATTATTATGTCTAGAAAGTTTTATGCTTTGCCATTTCAGTTAACCTTAGAAAGCATGGCTTTTACCATTGAATGATAATAGAATCACATAGCAAAAGGCAGCCACATCAATTATTCTAGGAAGTAAGGGGACAGAAGTTTGGAATTAGAAGATTCACCTCAGATGTGGGTCAGCACCAGCCCAGTCTCTAGGGGCCACAGGCAGCTAGAACTTTTCTTCCTTCCAGTGCCTTTAGGAATCACAGCTCACCTCCAAGACGCCCTGCAAGCAACCATTCCATCACCCATCCTCTGCCTTTTCTTCATGGCTGTACCTGAAAGAGTTTGGTTCAATTAGATCAAAAGTGTTGAGTTCAGTAAATAATTACCAAAATTATTAGTTCAACATACCAGCCCAGGATATGTGCCCAACAGTATAGTAGAAATAAAGATCTAGACTTTTCCTTTGTAGGGCAATTTAATCCCTGCATAGTTTTAATTTTGTTATCTTGTCTTTGAAAAAAGAGCAAAGGGCTCTTTCTCCTTTTTATTTCACAAGGTTAAAAAACAGTAACTTTGTAATAAAATTGAATCTGTGAAAAGTATACTAAATCAGCCACATATGAAATGAAACAGGAATTATCATAGTACTATTTGTTTTGTACTTATGTAAAAATCAATAACAAAGAAATGAAAATTAAGTTTATGTATGGTCCCTTGGGAGAGAAAAAAAACATTCCAAAATACTTCTCCCACATCCAGATACTTTTTTTCTCTTTGCCTGTACTGGTCCTTCAAAGTTGTGTCATTTCAGGGAAATCACTTGTGCCAATGAGGAGTGCCCAAATCATTGCCTTTGACCTAGACCAGCCTCCCAGCTTGGGCCCATTTTCCTTGGCATTCAAGGGACTCTCAAAATCCAGCTCATGCTGTGGAGCCAGCATGGAGGAAAGGCTCAGAGACAGATGGCTGCACCTCCGCATTGGAGTTCCAGGACAACTGTGTTTGGAATGGACGTCTAACCTCAAGGGCTCTGGGGGGGAAGAGTTTGAAACTTCAAAAGAGCTTAGAACCCTTGAGACTCTGATCATGATGCCTTACTCATGGCCAAATGGGATGAGATGGAGTTTCTCAATTAGTGGCCAGATGAGGAATCCTTCTTGGGACCAATCTTACCATAACTTGCAGAGATACCAAACAACGTACATCAGGGCTGAGGGGGGGAGAGACACTGCCTAACTTAGTGGTAGCTCTCTGCCTGGGTCTGTGTTCATGATGTTCCTTTACTATTTTGATTTCTATCCCTATTTTAATATTTGTGATCTTAATACAATTAGAGAGCAAAGATGTACACATAACACATTGCAATTTACTCTCCTGACTTTATGTAATACTATGATTTGTGTTATCTCACATTTCTAACATTTACCTCTCCCCCACACAAACAGTTTCTTTTCTGGAACATAGAAGACACTACATTAAGCATTGTCAGGGTGGCATTTTATGAGACATGAATACTGGGAAGTAGGGACAAGTCACACCTACTCCAAGTCCTTCCTGCTACCTTGACGCTACATGTGACTTGTTCTTCCTGCTACGCACGACCTATATCAAACCTGTCAGATTTACCAACACATTACTAGAAAATGAGTGATCTCTGAATTTTACAATAAGAAGCAACTTGGAGATCCTCTGCTGTAATTCATTCTTTTCAGAAACCAAGAAAGGGTGCAAAATTTGCCCTGGTTCCAACAAATTGGGACAAAGCTTGGGTCCAATGCCAGGTGTCCACGCTGGGCTCCATGCTGGGCTCCCTTGAGAAGTTTAGACACTGACACCATGGAAAGACCTAAGCATCCAACACATTCATTCTCCGGTTTTTTGCAATGGCCATTTTATACTTGAGCATATACAATCTCTGTCCTGTTTCCCAGAAGGTTCTATGTCCTGACCCCTGTGGTTTCTCTTCTCTGGTGTCCCTTATGTCCAATCATCTCCTGTCCCCACTGGACAGACACTTGTCCAGTGGAATTGAACTTCTCTGCCTCTGTTGTAACTTTCCCTTGAATGATCTTCTAGCAGCTCTTCACATGTGCCTGTGCATGCAGAGAGAAACAACAATAGTTAGCAACAAGAATCTGAGTTAAAGGAGACGTGAATATTCTAAAAGTGGAGAATATATTTTAGCTCACAAAGCAGAGCTGATCTGGAAATAATCTGGTTTCGATATGCCTCTCGTGTAACCCTTCAAATATAAGAACTCACTATCTCTAATTTCTTTTGTTGCAATTTTCCAATAAAATCTGGCAGAGGCCCAAGTTCTCAGAGGACTAATAGGGATAAGAATGTCCCTGATTTTCCTTCAAAATGAGAAATCATTTCAACGTGAGGAGCCCAGCCACAACTGGCACAATCCCCATGGGTCTCTGGATTTCAGGAAAGGGAGTTGGGCCTCTCTCTGGCCATCCCAGCAGCCTCCCAGACTTATAATTATTCAGTCAGCAGCCCAGAATTGTGGCCTACTTAGTTTTCTCTAAAAGCACTTAAGGACAGTTTAATGAAAGGAAAGAGCAGCAGAGAAAGGGGAAAAATGCTTTTTTTAGGAACTGAACAAAATATCATGTTTTCTTCTCTCTCTCTCTTTTTTTCCCTTTTTGCAATATTTCTCCTCAGAGAAAATTATAGTCTTTAGGGCCAGCAATGTGCTCTGTATGTTTTGCTTATTACAGTGGTTAAAATGAGAACCACGGGTGATGGAGTATCATTATAACATTCTTGATACTCCTGATATATTTGTGCAAACATAGTTGTGGGCCGCGACTGCACAATGATGAACCAATGTTGTCCAGAGAAGATTCTCCTGGTCTTTGTTTATTTGCGCAGCCTCTTGCCTTACTCTGGAGTCCACAGTTTGTATTCCTTTTTACAGTTTCTGCCTCTTCAAACCATCCTGTTCTTTAACAGATCTTCTTTTCCACCTCTCTCAAGCAGCCTTGAAATGTTTCCGTGCCAAACAATTTGCAAAGGAAATGGTTCAAGTTAGAAACAGAGTAAAATGGAGTCTGTAATCACAGCGTAGGATTTCCAGTTGTTACCACTTCATTCCCTTTGGTTTGTATCTGTGTCTTTCTCTATTTTCTGTTCCTGTCAGTTGGAGCCCAGGAAGAGGCCCTCCCCACTCCTGTTCAGGGGACCAGAGAGCCCAAAATTAAAAACATCACACCACCTCTGAACTGCACTGAGAAAAAGGAAAATAAAAGACATGAAATATTAATAAGGTCAGGCAGAAGCAGCACCACAGGAGTGCAGAAACAGAAGTGTCCTCTGAGGGCTGGAGAATTGCAGGAAGGCCCCAAGGAGAACCTGAGCCCTGAAGGAGGACTGGGGCCTTGGAAAGGGTGAGAGAAGGGAAGAGAACTTTCCAGACAGAAGGAGCAGGTAAGACTGGGAGGACCATGTAGGAGAACCACTATCCTCCCATGAGCCAGCTCACTGCAGAGATTCTCAGACTCTCCATAAGGAAACTTATAAATAATCATCACTTACATTCTGTATAGGCTGATACGCCCATTTTGTTGGCCTCTGGTGCTAATGATGCATATTTTCTGAATTTAAGCCTTTTTCTTAAAATGTAGGTTTCTCCTCAGTCGTTGGATTCTAATTGGAACAGAAACACTTTGATATTCTGACAAAAGTTATGGATGCTATCCTCAGAAAGATTAACATAAGCACAAAATTATAATTATAGGGGACTTCTGAAGCTCCCTCATGAAACCGAGGTTAAACATCTTGACCAAACTGTCCAAGGAGATGACTGATTTTATTCATCTTAGTAGCCAATGCCCAGAACACAGTGGATAGCAAATAAACCGTTGAGTGAATGAGTTCTGCATCTCCCTCACTCTTCAGTCCCAAGGGGCTTCCACCAGTCTGTCCTCCCAGGGTCATGGATTCACCTCACCTGCTGATCCCAGGTACCCACACAGAGTCTGTCACTAGGACCTTCTCATTGTGATTTCTGCTCCTATCCTGGCATCCTAGAACTTCCGCCCCCGCCCCCCATGATTCTACCTTCCCATCTTTACTTGTCCATCTTACATTTTATGTCCTAAGGGCTGGGCTCTGACTGGCATCTAAGATGGTAATCAGTTAAAGGAATCCATGTTGGCCTGTGGAAGGAAGAGAAACTGACAAGTCTCTCATCCCTCTCTCTGGTTTCTTTCCAAGGTAAAACTGCATGCATCTTCGTGGCTGCTTTCTGGAGGAGCTTCAATCTTGATTTCTGAATGGAAGTGTCTCCGTGAAGAGAACTGAAGCCTAGAGAAATGGGATGTGTGTCCTCGGAAAGCCAGAGGAGAGGATGCTTTGCTAGAAGGAAGCTCCTAGCACCCTACTGGACATACTCCATGTTAAAAATGGGTATCCCAAAATTAGGAATAACACAATGTTACTGGCTTCCCTACAGCTCAGCATCATGCCAGAGCAATATCTGACAAGCCTTCCTCTCAGTCACCTGATTCTGTTCTGGGATTTTTTTTTTTTTAAATCTTACTTAATTAATATTGATTAAGAGCCCAGACTCTGTAAAGTTAGATATTAACTTTGTAGACAATTAATAGATTGCATGTACTTTTATCTGGTACAAATGCAAGCAACTTCTGCCTAATAGAAAACTTGCAAAGCTTCTGGGTTTTTTTGTCTCGTAGGACATGAACTAGTTTTGTATTTAAAGTTTCTTAGTTCAGCAAACTTTGTTTTGTTGTCTAGCTGTACTGTCATCTCTCATATTCTCTTTCAAACTAGTGTTAGCACCTTGCGGAATTCCTCATCAATGAACTGAATCAATCTTCGATTTATGCTCACCCTCTCTTAGCATGGGAATTCTTATTTCATTATTTTGAAAACTACCAGCTACATTTCAATGAGGAGCAGGGGCCAGGGTCAGAGTATTTTAACACTCAGTGCTGTAGAGCAGCACTTCTCAGACCCTGCCGTGCACACGAATTACCTCATATGGTGTTAAAATACAGATTCTGATTTGGCAGTTCAGGTTGGGCAGTTCTCCCAATCCTCCAGGTAGTGCCAGCTCTGCTGGCCAATAGACACCACCTTAGGGGATCTGCAGAATGCAAACTGTCCTTACAAAGCCTCCATGGAGGGTGCCTCCTCCCTGTCCTCCTTGACTACCAAAGAACTGGACTTGGTGGAGAGTTGCTGGGAACTTTGGGGGAAAGGCTTAAGGGTATGTGGAGGGGGTTGGGTAGGAGAGTGGGGGAACATAAAGGAAATGAAGTGATTCATGCTCAAGTGCGATTGCGTGAGCATTAAATGCAATCAGAGGGAAACCCAATCTCCCCGCTGCAAGTGGAACGGCCTGCTTGGAGCGAGCTGGCCAAGCAACACAGCCTCCACCCACGCCGAAGGGCACCGCCCAGGCTCTTCACCAGGGATCCCTCCGCGGCTGTCAAGTGCGTGGCCAGTTCCCAGGCTCCGTGTTTTCCATGGCAGTTGAGCCGTGTGCGCCTCCTTTGGGAAGGGGCGAGGTGGGTCCCCTTTGTTTTCAGTGGGCTCTTTTCAACACTTTGGTGGCCTGGCTGCTCTGCTGCGTGCTGTCTTGTGTCTTGGTACACTAGTGTTTTTAATCCTTCCCATTTCTTAGAAACATAGAGATCTCAGTGTCTCCAAGAAACACCCAGTTGGTTTAGTTCACTGCTACCCGGGGGCCTTTCCTCCAGGAAAGAGGCACATGTTCCCAGGGAGGAGGGGAGAGCTTTGGCCCGGGTCTCAAAGCCTGTTCTCAGGCTGGGCAGAGATTGGATGAGAAAGGGAAAGAAAACTAGAGCATGACAGCCGCGGAGAGGAGGCAGAGAGACGGGGAACGCCGGAGAGACTCGTCGGTGGAGTTAGATTTATTCCATGAAAGAGCTGTCCTTTACTCTGAGAAAATATTCTGCCTCTTTGAAGGTGGTGATAATTATCTTCATTGAAACGATACCAGCAGTACATGACAGGTGGTGGCTTTGTTTTCGTTTGCGCATTTGTGTCCTCATCCAATAAAACAAAAATCTGATGATCCCAGGTTAGTCCTCCCATTTAGGAAGAGATTGTTCTTCGTAGGAAAGTCACACGCTAAGAACCACTTGCCCTGGGCTCTTGGGCAGCAGATGAGGTCTGCCTGAGTAACTTAGTCACCCTTAGTGACCCTCTTCCAGCTGTCTGGATAACCAGCCCTTCATCACTGGGCTAGCAGCACAGGAGGAGGTAACTTTCTGCCAGTCTTCCCTCCTTCCATCACCAGTCTGCTGGGAGGGAAGCAATCAATGATCAATGAAGTCAATAATGAAGTATCTTCCCCAGTCCTTTAGTGTAGAATTCGATGACCTGGGAATGAGTCTTAGTGCTGCCACTTGAAAAGTCCATGAACTTCTGCAAGTGCTATAGTCTTTTTGAAGCTGAAAATACATTCAGAGTTGCCAAGATAATAAAATCAGTAACATGTATGAAGAGCTCTGTAAAATGAAATGTAAAAGAGCTGTGAAAATTTTATCTATTGTTACACAGCGCTTCCCTCCCTCTCACCACCTTTCTATGTGCATATGAAATACCGTTGAGGGGATAGGCATGATTTCTCACTCACTGTACCTGCTTTTGGTGGGGGACAGTTAAATGACCTTAACTGACTTCCAATAATTCACTAGGTTTTATGGATCTGGAGTCTATTAGGGCATCAAGAGCCATCCAGGTTGGGCTGGGGTTGTAGCTCAGTGGTAGAATGCTTGCCTAGCACAAGTGAAGCCCTGGGTTAGATCCTCAGCACCACATAAAGATAAATAAATAAAATAAAGGTATTGTATCCATCTATAACTACCCCCAAAAAAATTTTTAAAGAGCCATCCAGGTCATTCAAATGTGTATCCAAGGTCAATAACCACCGCTTTATAGAAACTGAGGTAGAGGAAAAATGTATAGCTAACTTGGTAAGTGACAGATTATCGAAGGCTCTAACATAATCTCATTTAGCTCTAGAAAAAATCGAGTGTTATTGTTCCCAATCACACATGAAGACCAGGGATTCTAGAGATCAGATTACTGCCCTGAATCACTTACCATCAGTAAGTGGCAAGGAGGCCACCCTCATTCCAGCAGATTCCGAAGCCTGCTCTTAACCCTGCAAGCCCCATCCCCAGCCCCCGTGCTGAGAACCAACACCCAGCCCTCACTCGCTTGTCGAGGGGGAAATTCTTTGGTTGGGTACCCAGGCCTCAGATTGTCCCAGCTCTACCACTTACCCAAAGTGTAACCTTGGACATGGATCTTCTGACAGGTCCTGTACAGTTCATAGGAGAAATAAAAAAACTTCTTAATTTCCATGGAAGCAGATGCACAAGACAAACACAAATACTTTGCTTCTGAAAAATTGTAATACTTAGCTTTCTCTAATGAACTCATCATTAGCTAGCAGTTACTTATTTTGCTATAAAATAAATGTAAGTAAAATGTCATTTGTTTTTCTTAGTAGGGCTGGCAAATGAAACGGCCCATACTTTAAGGGTTAAATAAAGCATTTTTATACTACTTATGTTGAACATTATCTAACTTCTTGGACTAATATTGGACATTATGCCATCAGTATACATTAGATGTAACACACACATCTGTTACCAAAGCTAAACATCTAACTGGGGGAGTGGAAATATAATATAATAAAGAGAAAGTATACATGAGGAAAACTGAACTCCAAAATGCTTCAAATTACAACATGATGCTTTCCACTTTATTTAATCAAGTCCTTTCTTATAACTCAGCTAAAATGAGAGGGAAGAGAAGAGAGGGAAAGTAATACTAAAATTTATTCCTAATTTTAACTCTAAAGTACACAATAATCATAGTGATTTGGTGAAATAGAAGTTTCCAAAGCAAAAAAAAAAAAAAAAAAAAAAAAAGGAATAGTTCTGTGTTTTTCCTGCAAAACCTCTCTTCAAAAATATAAGTACAGAAACTTTACCTTAATCACTTTAATATTCTGACCTTGGAAAATGAAGATGTTGATAAGTGTGCACATGTTTGCTTTAGAAAGGGATGTGGACCAGAGATGGTGGGTCTGGATGACCAGAATCAGTACTAGAAGGTTCACTGAAGTTCTCAAAGCTTTTAAACAAAAACAAATCAGGCTGAAAGAGTATATCAATTGCATACAGTGAAGTGACCCATGTACAGACTAAAAATCCATATATACACTCTATGTTAGTCCACAATTGACTTAAAAATGGGAAGAAGAAACAGAAAATAAAATCTGGACACCTAAAACCTCCTTGACCTTGTCTATCTCACAAGCCATTTCTTTTTCTTCCTTCAAAATCCTCCTGCCCCAAAGTTACTCTTTTTGCTATAAATTTTACTATAAATTGCTGAAAGAGGGCAGGAGCCAGCAATGACTCTGCCTCACAGGCAGTAATGAAGCTACACGCCCCCTCCTTGAAGGTGTCCCTGTCCTCCTACAGGAACCTTCCAACACGAGGAGATCCATTAAAATAGGGGTCAGCACATTACCTTTTTTCTTCCTAAATGAAGTTATGTTGAACACAGCCACCTAATTTGTATACATTTTGTCCAGAGCTACTTTTGTGCTACAAGCATAGTTGAGTGGTTGCAATTGAGACTACACGGCCACAAAGCATAAAATATTTACCTTCACAGGAAACATTTGCTGGACCCTGTCCTAGAAAGAGCTCCAGTTTGGAGCACCACTATTTGCATTTTATAAACTCTGAGGCTCTGGTTCTCAACTTTTTTGTACACCCTGCACACCTGATGTGGGGAAAAATCAATTCCCATCAGTAATGCCATCTTAGCCCTGTAGTGGAGATGATTCCAGTGCACACATACACACATAAGCAAAGGAGTGTCCGTGCAGCTAGTGAACTTTAAAGTTCAGGATTTCTCACCTGCACATGGCCTGGGATGGCCTCTAGTGATGTGTTCATACGTTTGTGTGTTTTTGTCACCTTTGGAAAGGTAAGAGGTAGAGATCACTTTCTCTTTTCCTTCCAACTCTGCCTCTATCAGTCTTCTCCATGTGTTGAGCAGTGATAGAATGCTTGTGGGAATTTTGGGGACCCAACTAAACAGATCTTGAGACCACGAGTTGGGAATACATCTAGTTTGGGTTTAGGGGAACGTGGAAAGATACAATGACAGAGAGAGATTTCATAGTCACTTCTTTGTATGATTGAGCTATTGCTCTAGTCTTCCCATGATAGGAATGACTTGCAGGAATATCCCTATAGCTCACTGCAGTGACCCATTTGGTATTATAATGCAAAAGTATAGATTTAGTAGTCTTGGGACCATCTGAACATGTGCTAACATGCCATTCACTGAAAGCATGTGGTAGCAGGGAAGAAGACGTTTTTGAAATGCGCAACACCAGAAGATAGTCTGTGGAAAATGTTTCCAAGTCTTTCAGTATGCATATAGATTACATAAGTCATATAGATTTCCCAAGTCATAAAATGTTGAATGACCCTATTAATAACAAATTGTGATACTGAAACTTTTGTATAAACAATAAAAAAAACCTCTCAATCAACAATGCTAAAGAAAAGGTCAAATTATTTCTGCAGAAGCTATTACAACATTGTTATTGTATGAAGATATGATCAGAATATGCAGCCATCAAATATAGAAAACTATTACAGAGTGCATCAAACTATTAATTAGTAAAAATAACATCTTGTTTTCTGGATTGGGTCATGTATGTAGTCAGCTTTTATGTTTTTTTTTTTTAACCCCAGGTGTTGCTTTACCACTGAGCCACATGGCCAGCACTTTTTATTTATTTTTCACTTTATTTTAATTTGTTTTAGAAACAGGATCTCACTAAGTTGCTTAGAGCCTCGCTAAGTTGCTGAGGCTGGCCTCAAACTTTTGATCTTCCTGCCTCAGCCTCCCAAGTCGCTGGAATTATAGGCATGTGCCACTGCACCTGGCTGTGGTCAGCTTTTAAAAATTAGTGATTTCTTGTGACTTTATTTTCATTTTAGTAGAAAACTTGTATCATAATTTCATATTCTTTATAATAAACAGGAGACCTCAAATAAAGATTCAAGCCAAGGAGCCTTACTTAAATATTTGCAAACACTAACATATAATTAAAATAAATATTTCTTTTCTTTTTTTGATGCCACCTATCTTAACACACTCCATGGGCACCATGGCTTCATAATGAAGGGATTCACAGTGCCTTAAAAATTGTATACAAGTGAATTATTAATTTAAGTGAATCCATTACTCTCAGAGTTGGGGCTGGGGATACAGCTCAGTTGGTTGAGTACTTGCCTAGCATGCACAATGCCCTTGGTTCAATCCCCAGCACCACCATCAAAAAAAAAAAAAAAAAAAAAATCCCCATTACTCTCAGAGCACCTTCCACTCAAAGCGGTCACAGTTTGGGGTGGGCCAGAACGAGCACACATTTCAAAGTGAGGCTGACCCAGCTCTGGATCCTGACTTCATTCTTTGTGCCCTGTGTGTTTTTGAACAGAATATCTAACTTCCCTGTGCCTTGCTTTTTTTTACCCGTCAAACAAGGAAAACCCAAGACGCAACACAGGCTTGCTGCAAGGGTGAAACCAGGGAGCCTGTGTTCAAGGCCAAGTTCAGGACCCGATGCACAGTGGGTCTTGCACACCAGCCGTTCCCTCTGCTTCACCATCTGCATCTCTCGGGGAGCCCCCAGCAGCTCACGCACGGAGAACACAGCTGGCAAAGAGACATTGAGAGGAAAGCCTCTGTAATTAATGTCATATTCACTCAATTTCAAGTCTAGACAATATTTTTCTAAAACAATTGCTTCTGAGGGCCAGTAATAAAAACAGAACAATGTCAGTCATCAGAGCTCAGAAAGGGGAGGATAAATACTGCCTGACGGGTCCATTCTAACTTTGATCAGAAATTCTGCGATCCTCTGGGAGGCTGGGAGTAAATGATTTCCACACTTCTCCACGGCTGTTGGTCCTTGCTGTGCATGGCCCATGTCTCAGGAACCAAAGACAGGAATGCAGGGAGAAGACGCTTGAAGACCCTCCTTGAAAGGATCCGGAAGGCTTGGTAACTCGGGGAGCTGCATTAACTGCCCTCCAGAGATCGCCATCCTGGAACTAGTGTGAGATGGGGACTCCGAAAGCTGTGGGCAGCCCCAAGTCTCTCACCCAGAGTGTTTCTCCAATCAGCTCTCCAGGGGCCAGAAATTCCCACCCATCTGCTACTTGGAGTGACCCTAAGAGCAGCCAGCTGCTGCCCTGGAGCAGCAGAGAAGGTGAAACGGATCACAACTTGCCCTCGTATTGGGCCTGTTGGAGGATCACAAAAGGATCACAACTTGGAGAGGGTGACATTTGGGCACAATTCTATGTAAATGGCACCCAAAATGGACAAAATTGTATTTCAGGTGCAGGCAATTTAAATCTCCTGTCCGGAGAAGTTTCTGCACATTGTCCTCCATGGAGCAGGAGATGAGGACTAGAAACAGGAAATGCAGAGGCAACAAGAGGGGAAAGAGTGTAAGGGCGACAGCAAGGAGGAGAACGAAGCCAGCGGCCTTTTTCACAGCCCCAAGGAGAAACCCAAAGGCCCTTTAGTAGAGAGACTCAGCAGACAGGCCAGCGAGGTTCACACACACACAGGGGTGGCTCCTTCACCGGATCCTGGTCCTGACGTTTCCTCACTCAGAGGAGATTTCTCAGTCAGCAGGGACCATGTGGTCATCTATATCTACCCTACCACTCCAGACTGCCATTGTTGAATGAGGATGGGGCTTCTGAGATCCCAAAAGAACAACTACATTCTCCCCCCATCCTAGTGTTATTTGGGATAAGCTGTTCACAGCACAAAAGAGGAGCTTAACCCTGAAGGAGCCCTAATTAGGAAGGGCTGTTGTAGCTAGCTGGAAGCCATGGGTTCCACCTGATATGTATGTGACGCACCTGTAGGCACCCGCAAACCTGAAGGTATATAACCGGGTGAAAGCGGTCCGAGTTAGGAGAACGGAGAATTCAGTCAGCCGGGCAGTCACTCGGTCGGTCAGAAGAATCAGAGCGGCCAGAACGTAGGCAGAGCGGTTACAGAAGAGAAACCAGATAGAAGAAATAATGACTGGCCAGAGTTAGGCCGAGGCTCCAGAGGACTGGTCAGAGTAAGGCCGAGGCTCCCGAGGAAGACAGAAGACAGAAGAAGGAAGAAAGAAGAGAGAAGAAAGAAGCTCTAATCTTTCTCTAAGCTAAGCTCTATCTTTCTTTACTCTAATCTACTCTAAGCTAAGACTCTAAGCTATCTTTCTTTCTAAGACTCTTAACTCTAAGCTACTAAGACTAAGAAAAATCTTTCTTTCCCTCTCTAAGCTAAAATCTTTCTTTCCCTCTCTAAGAAAGTAGAAGTAAAAGTAGTAAAAGCTATACTCTGCCTCCGAGAATTTTCCTCCCGTGGCGGCGCGCCGTGGCTGGCCGTGACAGGCAGCTTACAAATGGTGGTCCGTCCGGGGCTCGGCAGGCAGAGAAGAAAAGCTAAGAAATAAGGAGAGCAACGAAAAAGCATAGCCTCAGACTCAGTTGAGACCAGCAAAAAGAGTAGAAACAAGAGAGCAGAGCCTCTGACTCAGTTGAAGCTAGTTAAGAATTAAGCCGAAGCAGAGTAGCTGGCCAAAAGCTGAAGCAGAGTAGACAGCGAAAAGCCGAAGCAGAGTAGCCAGCGAAAAAGCCGAAGCGAGCCGGCCAAAAGCCGACTTAGTTGAGGCCAGTTAAGAATTAAGCTGAAGCAGAGTAGCCGGCGAAAAGCCGAGCCGGCCAAAAGCCATAAAAAATGAAGAAGCCAGACTCAGTTGAGACCAGCAAAAAGAGTAGAAACAAGAGAGCATAGCCTCTGACTTAGTTGAGGCCAGTTAAGAATTAAGCTGAAGCAGAGTAGCCGGCGAAAAGCCATAAAAAATATAGAGAAAAAGCCTTGAGCTTTAGTATAAAGAAAAAAGCCATGAGCTTAAAAGAAAACAGAGAATTAAATAGCATGGTAAAAACCATGCAGAAAAAAAGCCATTGAGCTTTGGCAAGAAAGCCATAAAGAAAAATAAAGAAGAAAAAAAAAAAAAAAAAAAGTCAAAGCCGCTTATGCAATTGTGCTTAACTAGGTGCGTTAGCTGCTCCTCAGCATTAGGCTTCCTTAAAGCCACAGCACCTTCTCAAAAAGGGCTCAAATATCCACCCTTTCAAAAATAAAAGGTGAAAAGCTAGGTAGGGACAAGAAAATAAAAGAAAATAGAGAAAATAAAATAGAGAAAATAGAACAAAAGCACCTTTTTAAACTAAAGGGAAGGAATATGAAGGAGCCCTAATTAGGAAGGGCTGTTGTAGCTAGCTGGAAGCCATGGGTTCCACCTGATATGTATGTGACGCACCTGTAGGCACCCGCAAACCTGAAGGTATATAACCGGGTGAAAGCGGTCCGAGTTAGGAGAACGGAGAATTCAGTCAGCCGGGCAGTCACTCGGTCGGTCAGAAGAATCAGAGCGGCCAGAACGTAGGCAGAGCGGTTACAGAAGAGAAACCAGATAGAAGAAATAATGACTGGCCAGAGTTAGGCCGAGGCTCCAGAGGACTGGTCAGAGTAAGGCCGAGGCTCCCGAGGAAGACAGAAGACAGAAGAAGGAAGAAAGAAGAGAGAAGAAAGAAGCTCTAATCTTTCTCTAAGCTAAGCTCTATCTTTCTTTACTCTAATCTACTCTAAGCTAAGACTCTAAGCTATCTTTCTTTCTAAGACTCTTAACTCTAAGCTACTAAGACTAAGAAAAATCTTTCTTTCCCTCTCTAAGCTAAAATCTTTCTTTCCCTCTCTAAGAAAGTAGAAGTAAAAGTAGTAAAAGCTATACTCTGCCTCCGAGAATTTTCCTCCCGTGGCGGCGCCGTGGCTGGCCGTGACAGGCAGCTTACAAGCCAGCGTAAAGCCGAAGCGAGCCGGCCAAAAGCCGACTTAGTTGAGGCCAGTTAAGAAGTTAAGCTGAAGCAGAGTAGCCGGCGAAAAGCCGAGCCGGCCAAAAGCCATAAAAAATGAAGAAGCCAGACTCAGTTGAGACCAGCAAAAAGAGTAGAAACAAGAGAGCATAGCCTCTGACTTAGTTGAGGCCAGTTAAGAATTAAGCTGAAGCAGAGTAGGCCGGCGAAAAGCCATAAAAAATATAGAGAAAAAGCCTTGAGCTTTAGTATAAAGAAAAAAGCCATGAGCTTAAAAGAAAACAGAGAATTAAATAGCATGGTAAAAACCATGCAGAAAAAAAGCCATTGAGCTTTGGCAAGAAAGCCATAAAGAAAAATAAAGAATAAAAAAAAAAAAAAAAAAGTCAAAGCCGCTTATGCAATTGTGCTTAACTAGGTGCGTTAGCTGCTCCTCAGCATTAGGCTTCCTTAAAGCCACAGCACCTTCTCAAAAAGGGCTCAATATCCACCCTTTCAAAAATAAAAGGTGAAAAGCTAGGTAGGGACAAGAAAATAAAAGAAAATAGAGAAAATAAAATAGAGAAAATAGAACAAAAGCACCTTTTTAAACTAAAGGGAAGGAATATGAAGGAGCCCTAATTAGGAAGGGCTGTTGTAGCTAGCTGGAAGCCATGGGTTCCACCTGATATGTATGTGACGCACCTGTAGGCACCCGCAAACCCTGAAGGTATATAACCGGGTGAAAGCGGTCCGAGTTAGGAGAACGGAGAATTCAGTCAGCCGGGCAGTTCACTCGGTCGGTCAGAAGAATCAGAGCGGCCAGAACGTAGGCAGAGCGGTTACAGAAGAGAAACCAGATAGAAGAAATAATGACTGGCCAGAGTTAGGCCGAGGCTCCAGAGGACTGGTCAGAGTAAGGCCGAGGCTCCCGAGGAAGACAGAAGACAGAAGAAGGAAGAAAGAAGAGAGAAGAAAGAAGCTCTAATCTTTCTCTAAGCTAAGCTCTATCTTTCTTTACTCTAATCTACTCTAAGCTAAGACTCTAAGCTATCTTTCTTTCTAAGACTCTTAACTCTAAGCTACTAAGACTAAGAAAAATCTTTCTTTCCCTCTCTAAGCTAAAATCTTTCTTTCCCTCTCTAAGAAAGTAGAAGTAAAAGTAGTAAAAGCTATACTCTGCCTCCGAGAATTTTCCTCCCGTGGCGGCGCCGTGGCTGGCCGTAACCCAAAATGCCAGGCCATTTCCTGGGCATGCCTACTTACCAGGCACCTGGCTAGCCCTTTTAAAGTTCCCCTCCATCCTCCCTGCAAAGGATTTCCTATTGCGATTTCTCCCAAACCAATCAAAAATCCCTTTCTCCTGAGAGTATTCTCAGCTAAGTTTCACTCAAGTGTGAGTGACTGATGAACTTCTCAGTCCTCCCAGGAGCATTTACAGTAAGGTGCATTTATAAAAGGGCAATTGAAAAAGATCATTTACATTATAAAAGGGCAATTGGGGGAAAAAACTGAAAACCAAGATGCATTTGTAATAGGTAAGGTTCAGGTAGGGTGGTAAAAAGGAAGAAAGAACTTCAGAAACAAAAGGAGTATTTGGAAGCTGAGCTGGTCTCCAGTGCTCTGCAAATCACACCATGAGGACACCAGTTTAATCTGCTTGGGACTAAAGCTGCTTTAACTTCCAGGAAGTCATACCTTACCTTGTCCTGGAAGCTCATAAAGGAAGAGGCACTCACTGTAGAGCACGGGCCCCAGGACAGCAGCAGCAGCATCACCCAGGAGCTTGTTAGCAAGGCCAGAAGCTCAGGTCTCCCTAGACCTTCTGATCAGAACCTCTGGGCTGTGGGCCCTGGAAGTCTGAAATCTGTTTTAGCAAGTCCTCCAGGGAATGCACAGTGAAGATTGAGGGCCACTTATATAAGGCAGGGTGAACTGGGATCCTCCCCCTCTTCAACCTGCTTGAGCAGCTTGGCTAACATCTGTGGACCTCTAGTTTTCCCAAATATAAAATAATCTGATTGGATGTGATAATGTTCATCAAATGTTCTGTGAAAAAAAAATTATTTTGTTGCCAAATTATTCTGAAAAATCTCTTCTTATATATCTATAATGCATACTAACCCATTAAAGACTCCCAAAATTCAACCATGAATAAAGGAACTTCTTTACCTGTGTTTAACCCTATGCTTGCCAAACATTTAGGAGTATGGATTCTCTTTCTCAGTCACACCTATTAATATCTGGAACAGAAGGGTTAGGTGACCACCAGGGTCTCTCTCTCCTGACTATATCCTGCAGTTCCGTGTTGTATTATTCCTTTAATCTTTGCAACAACAAAGCAGTGAAATGGGAATTAATTTTATTCCCATTTTGCAAATTAAAAAACAGAGGCTTAGTTGGGAATTTTTTCCAAGGTCTGACAGCCCAAAACTGTGGACAATTAGGGTAGAAAGGGACTAGAATGAATCAGGCATTATTACACTATGTGCATATATGACTACATGACCTGTGTGATTCTACATCATGTACAACCAGAAGAATGAGAAGTTATACTCCATTCATATATGATGTGTCAAAATGCATTCTGTCATGTATAACTAGTTAGAATAAAAATACACACTCAAAATAAAAAGAATATGGTTTCTAGAATAGATTTCTCAGGAGACCTGCCTTAGTTGAGGTGAGGCACCAGGAATGACAGCAAGAACTGGAATGATGACAGGTCACGACACCAAGACCCCAGAGACGGGCAACAAGAACACTGGACATGAGACCGAAGCCTGGAATCGACTTCTCCATTTAATTCCAGGTGGCCTTGAGAAAACAACTAAAATGTTTGGTTTCCTCTTTTCTGTTTTGGGGACTGTAATGCCTGACTTGCGTTCTGCACAAGGTGATCAGAAGACTGGACAGGCCGGCATGACACCAGTACCAGACACTGTGGATTAGTGACGTGATAGCCCTCCCCCCAACTTCTTGAGAACCACACCTGTCTAAGTGTCTTCCTCTTCCACACGGTCCTGCACGCTCACAATAGTGGCTCCATTCAGTGATTGTGGAGGGAGAGGCACGGGAAACAATTCTGACCACTGAGATGTGGGGCGGGGCCTCTGCTTGGTGGGGGAAATGTTTCCTTGCTTTTGAAAAGAGACATGAGGGAAAATATGGTATCTTCTCCCCCTGGCCATGGCCACAGCTGGATAAAATACTGGTCCGGTTGCTGCAAACATATTACCACCATAAAGGGACATGTTGAGCCAACTCTCTCTGAGGGTGGCAGAGCAGAAAGGTGAAAAGAACATGGGTCTTTTAGAATGCATTGAGCCACTTAATACTTAATTAGCAAAGCCTGAACATGCTCTCTCTCACTCTCTGAAATTGACATATAAAATAACAAATATATATATATTTTTTTTTTACTAAAGGCAGTAGCATCAGGATATTGTGTTGCTTGCCACTGAGAGCACCTTAATATACCCAAGGTGATTGGTTTTATCACTGTAAAATACACACACACACACACACACACACACACACATTTACTTATATATGTCAGTATTTATATATAAATACAGACACATGTGTACATAGTTCTACCAATATGTGCACATATATGATTATATATGTATATAGTTATACATGTGTGTGTATATATATATATATGTATATAGTTATACATGTGTGTGTATGTATATAGTTAAATATATAACCACTATTTGTATTGAATGCTCCAAACTCTCTGCTTCAGTGGGATAATATTAACAAATTTCCAGGAAAGGCCAGAGCAGCTGGCAGCACTCAGGTAACAAGGCCTAGATCAGTGATGGGAAATGCTATAAAATGGAGCCTCGCTGAGCTCCACAGTTTCTTTTCCTTTAATGCTGTTCAGAGCTATGCCTCCCCATTGTTTGTGCTTAACAAATGATCACTTAATCCAAGACATGAAAAAAAAATATCTTTGCAGTATAGACGGAAGAAATCCCACCACCTCGCCAAATCTGGGTGCACCCACATGTGCCACTGAAATTCTGGAGCTACTCATACCTATTTGTGTGTCAGAATATGGGCAAGCCAAATGTGTGAAATAATTTGGAAGTCACAAGTGCACTGATTCTTCTTCTTCTTCTTCTTTTTTTTTTTTTTTTTTTGTGAAATGAAGAGATGCTGGCTGAATGAAGAGTTCCATTTTCTAAGTAGAATGCTTTCGTTGGAAGGCCAGATATGACCTAATGACAGAGATTGAATTGCATTTGAAAGGAAGATAAATTAAAATATAAGTAGTAAAATTGCATATTTTACTCAACTGAACAAGGACAGGGTGTTTCCCTTCTAATAGCTGTTCCCTCACACTATCCCTTCTGGTTCGACAGCAAATGGTAAATGTCTTCAAAATTATTTCAAATGTTTCAGGATTGTGTTTGTTTTATCTTTTGAATTGGGAAGGCAGACAACTGTTCCTGCTAGAAAATCAGGATAATGTCACAGGGATGCCTTGATTGGACGGGTGACTCCCAGTTATGACAGATCTTGTATTTATTCCGGCATATGGTAGGTGCCCAACACATATGTTTTAAAGAATGAAAACACAATATCTTCAGCAGAAGACCCTGAGCATCACCAAAAGGTGGTGTTTACTATTATGAAGACAGGATTGAGATATGAACTGCAACAAGTTGGTAAAATAAATATTGCATTCATTGGAAAACCCCCTGCTTTTAGGAAAACGTGTGACAGTGATAATCCATGTCCATTATTATGAGCTGTTGGAATTCATGATCTCAAAGCACCTTAAATGGAAACATTATTGTAAAGAGTATGGGATTTGTAGTCCACCAAACTGGGATCCTGTTTCTGGCTTCACTCACATGACCACAGGCAAACAACTCAACCTCTCTACCATAGCATGTTTACTGGCCAAACAGATGATGACAATAGTGCTTTCCTTATAGTGAAGCTGTAAGGATTGATGGAGATAATGAATGATAAATACTTGCCAAGGTGTCTGGTATATTAGTCCTTGTTATAATCAATGGAAGGAAGAGAGGAAGGGAGGGAGGGAGGTGGTCCATAGCTTTTAAATCCAACCAGTGATACTGTAACCTAGTTCTTTAAGACTAATTCACGGATGACATACACAGGAGTCCAACTGAGCAGATTCTTTGCTGAACCAGTATCCTCCTATTATTTTGCTTACCTTATTGTGTTATCATGGTTTGTTTGCAAACTTATCTGTAGCTCAAAATTGAAGATCACAGGAGCATGACTAATACTCATCATTTTATCTTCAATCAATTGCTCAGCTTTTGGCACATAGTGGACGCTTAATAAACATTTGTAAATTGAGTCCGTGAGTGAGTGAGTGAATAAAGAATTTTGCCTTAGGTCAGACCTGTTTTCTGTAAAATATGAAATGATTGACAGGGAGTCCGTTGGCAGTTACTAAGTCAAATCCGATCGAAGCCACTACAGAGAACCTCTCTGAGGGCTAAAACGATAGGCTCCCATTCCTGCCCCGCTGCCAGATGAAAACCACATCGTGTGGCAATTTACATTGTGTTCTTCTAACATCAAGAGATTCAAGACAGCCTGGCTCCTGCCATCTTATGAAAAATTCTGCCCCAACACACTGGCTACTGTTCTCTCTATTGAATTGCAACTTTCCCCCCACTGGATATCGATAAACAGCTGCAGAGTCAAATTAGTACTGTTTACTGTCAAATTAAGATGGAAACTGATCCTTTCTGTTCTTTGTTTACAGTGCCTGTACTGCTTGTCCCAAACCCCCAGCGTAACTAAATGCGAGTGGACGGCTTCTGACGGTGGATGCTGTCCCAGATCAAACGGAAGGCAGATTTTGTTTGTCTTCTAAAATAAACTATCTTTTCAGGTTCATGGGCTCGGAATAACAGCTATCATATTTCGCCAGCTGTTTTTTATTCCTTTGCTAATTTTACAGCCTGGTCTTTTAGAGGGAGGGCTCTGTCTTTGTTCCATGCCTATGGTGCTGGTTCAGTGCCAGGGGAACAGAGTATTCACAGAAGCTTGGGAAGCCGAGAGTGTTTGTGATTTGGATGCGTGCATAATGGTGTTCTGAAGACTCATGGCGGAGTAAACAGTATTCATTGTCAAAACCTAAATATTGTAGCAAACTCTAAATAATAGTTGTTTAAATCCTGGTCCTATTACCTAATATTTATTTTCCTCCTAAGCTCTTCACCATTTTCATATTCCATATGCAGACCTTTCAATAGATTGCTGTAAGCCCTTTTCTTAAAATATTGAACAAGACAGAGGTCTGTGGCATGTCACTCAGAACCATCTGCAGATCGGCATGATTCTACCAGTCATTACTTTGGGGACGTGGCTATGAAAACCGTTTTTAAAATCAGAGAAATGTGCTGTCCTCTGCTGACACTCTTTCTATCTTGCGTGTCAGCCTGTTATGAAGAAGAACCTTGCACGTTGCCTCATTAAAATCCAGACATTCTGCTTCTGTGGCATTTTCTGGATGAGTCAAGGCCCCCGCGACAGATGGAGTGATATTATGCTGACAGGAGGGCTTCTCAGGGAACTCATGCTGCCTCCGGGTGATTACCAGTTCTTTATTTTGTACTCCAAACCAATTTCTTCAATAGCTTGGTCTAGATTCTCTCTCAAGAGCCCTGTCATGGTTACTGTTCCTCAGTTAGAACCTCTCGTTTGACCCTTTTCAAAACTAAGACCAATAATTGGCAAAATACATCCATAATTCATTCCACAAAGGTGTTTTGCATGCATTTTATAATCTTCATGATACTTTTGTAAGGCAAGTTCCACATCCCACTTCATGAAAAAGAAAACAGTGCTCAGAGAAGTTCATCCCTACAGCAAGAGTTGAAACCTGCTTCTAGAACGGAGCCTGGAGACAGCCCTGCCTTCCCTTTTCTGCAATACAGTCTCAACCTGGCTTCTAATCATCTCTGATGTGACCCCACCCTTGCATTTCAAATTTCCACTCTTCTGTGGTTTGAATGTTGACCCCCAGAATTTGTGTGTTGGGAATTTAATCTCCACAGTCATGTGTTGATGGTATTTGCGGTTGAGGCCTTTGGGAGGTTGACTGGCTCATGAGGATTCAGCTCTCATGAATGGATTCATCCATATATGGATCAATAGATTAATGGATTATTAAATGCTTTTTTTTTTTATAGGGTACTGGGAACTGAACACAGCGGTGATTTACCACTGAGCTAGATCCCCAGCTCTTTTATTTTTAAGTTATTTTGAGACAGGCTCTCACTAAGTTCCCCAGGCTGGCCTCAAACTTGCCACTCTCCTGTCTCAGCCTCCCAGGTTGCTGAGATCACAGGAGAGCACCACGCTCTTTCTGGCTCACCATAGGATGGTCTGTGCCACTGTGGAACTTTGTGGAGAGTCTCCACTAGCAAGAAGGCCATCACCAGATGCAGCCCCTCCACCTTGGGCTTCTCAGCCTTCAGAACTGTAAGAAATAAAATGATTTTCTTTGTAATTCAGCCAGTCTTAGGAATTTTGATATAATAACAGAAAGTGGATTAAGACATCTTCCACTTAGAGCTCGAGCCAAACCAGGCTACTTTCTGAGCCTAACCGATCCTGCCTCCATGTTCCAATTCAGGTTCCACTGGCAAGCCTGCCATTCCCTGGCCCTGACCACACAGCAAGGGTCCAGTTAAAATACCATGGCTCCTTCAGATCCACTCACGAACACACACACACACACACACGCGCACACACACACACACACACACACACACACACAGAGCTAATACCAGGACTGGCCAGTCATTTGACAGTGACGAGGAAGAGCCCCTTGCTGGGAGGGTCTTGAGCTTTTTCTCTTTCCAAGATTTCAGCTGAGGAAAGTACTTAGAGGGTCCCGGGGTCCTCCAGGATACCAGGCTGTGCAGATACAGCTTCAGTGGCTTTGTCTTGTCTTCCTCCCTTCACGGATACTGCTCCTGGGGACACAGCCCCTTCCACGTTCCTCAATGCAGACACAGGAGAGAGGAGAAATGTCAGATTTGCAAGGTACCCACTAAGATCCCAGTATGTAGAAAGCTAGAGCTACTTTTCCTGTCTACCACTCATTCCCACGTTCCTTCAGAAAGAAAATGTTCACCGTCTACCATCACCATCTACCAAAACACAGAGGAGCTGGCGTGGCAGCCCACACCTCTAATCCCAGTGGCTTGGGAGGCTGAGGCAGGAGGATCACAAGTTCAAAGCCAGCCTCAGCGATTATCAAGGCCGTAAGCAATTAAGTGAGACCCTGTCTCTAATTAAAGTATTTTTAAAAGGGCTGCTGATGTGGCTCAGTGGTAAAGTGCCCCTGGGTTCAGTACCTAATAACAAAAAAAAGAGAAACAAAGAGGAGCATAAAAGATGTATAAGATGGAAAAGAAAGGGACCCTAAGCCCAAGAGTTTATAACTAATGTGAAAAATAACCTCAAAGGTCATAAACCAAGACAGTAGTTCATACGTTAATCCCAGTAGCTCAGAAGGCTGAGGCAGGAGGATCGCAAGTTCAAAGTCAGCCTTAGCAACTTAGTGAGGCCCTAAGCAACTCAATGATACCCTGTCTCTAAATAAAATATTTAAAAGGGCTGGGGATGTGAGGAAAAGATAGTTTGGGGTGGGGAACAAATGCATGAAGATAGAAATTGCAAGAGGAACTCAGGCAACAACAGTTGAGGCTGGGCACAGGGCACATGCCATGCAAATTATGGAAACAAGACCGGAAGACTGGAGACAACTTTGGGCATCAGGCTGATGAATTCATCCTCTTCTGAGTAGGTGATGGAGAGCCATGAAGGCTTTCAAGAAGGAGAGTGCTGTGATTGACAGGACATCTCAGAAGGTTAGTCAGTAGCCTATGGTTTATCGATAAGAAATGGAATAAGGGAGGGAAGAGCGGCACATGCCACATGCTCTGGCTTCATCCCAAGTCGCAAATCCTCTTGGATAGCCTGTGAGTCCTTCTCACCTCTCCTTGTTCACCTGTACTTACATAAAACAAGGAATCCTGGAGTGGATTGTTTCTCTCTCTCTCTCTCTCTCTTTCTCTCTCTCTTGTTTTAAGAATAATCTCTAGTCATACATCACTTATAGACTGGGGTATGTTCTCAGAAACTTGTTGTTAAGAAATTTCATCATTGTGTGAACTTCAGAGTGTACTTCACACAAACTAAGATGGCTCCTATGTCACTGGGGGTCAAATATGCACCCGACTGTGCCTGTGCTGGGTCTAGTTATGAAGGAAAACAGCTATGGCTGAGTGAGACCAGCTCCTAAGGATTGGAAAGAACTTCAAGCTGAGGACTTGGATCTGGTGTGACAGGGTCACACCACCACCACCACTAACAATGATTGAGCACTCACTCCCTATGAGGTATTTAATATAGACTCATTACTGACAAGATGATGAGCTAGAAGGAAGAGGCTGAGTTTCCACTGATCCACACCATATTATGATTCTAGATTCTTTTTGTTGTGTGTATCGTTCAGTCCAGAACAGAATTTCCAACCTCCATCCTGAGAAACAGCTGGGATCAATTTGGGCATACTGTATTCGGGAGTTCCAGTTTGGCTCTATCTTTGGACCTGATCGATATTGAGATCAGGATTCCTTCTTTCTTTTTTCAAAAAAATTTTTGAGCACCTACTATGTGCCACATTTTGTCCCACAAGGCAGCCATGTTTCCTGCTCCCATAAGAAATGGTGATTTTTTTTTTTTTTTTTTTTTTTTGCTTGAAATGCCTGAAGGTAGAAACATTCACTCCCCATTCATGATAATGAGGGAGCCTGGGTATAAGACTTGACCTGAATGATGATTCTGGGTCCCAGCCTTTAAACCTCCCAGAGCCTCTGTTTCCCTGAGGTTAAAAAGACAGAAGTTGCCTGGAGAATCTCAGCTCTCCATCAGAGACTATGATTTCGGAGTTTCCAAGAGTTAAGTGGTGTTACAATCAGATGGCTCCCCCTCTCCTTGCTTCAGCTGCTCTGCCCTGCTGAAAGGTTCCGGCTTCAGTGGAGCATTCTTGTCACCCTGTAGGCCCTTCCCCACTGCTACTAACTAGATTCATTCTCATGTGGGCACACTCCTGTCCTCAGAAGGCCTGAAAGGTCTAGCCAGCTGTTCATTCCATGTCTCTCTGAATCTAAGCCTGCTCCTTAACTGGACATCCTTTCTCTGTTTA
The DNA here is from genome assembly GCA_025594165.1 of Tamias sibiricus. Lineage (NCBI taxonomy): Eukaryota > Metazoa > Chordata > Mammalia > Rodentia > Sciuridae > Tamias > Tamias sibiricus. The sequence goes on along the minus strand of CM046666.1, from coordinate 44,936,960 downwards.
CCTAATAAGCAAATCACTTAATCCATTGAAAAGCTCATTTGGGACATGGGGTAGTATCTGGTGTGGAGAAAAAAATCTCTTCGCTAAATGACCCCACCTCACCTCTTTCCTTTTTCACCACAACTCAAGAAGAGTCCAAGAAATCAGACCCAGAAAAGCTATCTTCAGAAAAGACACAGATCAGGAAGAATGGACGGCTTTAGAGTGATTAGGTCCCAGTAAAAACCCAAAGGGCGTCAGTTAATTTGATTTCACAAATACATAGTCAGTGCCTCCTAGACATGCTTCTTTGCCATGCGATAGCCCAGGAAGAGCTGGGTTCTGGTCCTCTGTCTACCACCCATAGGCTCTGACCCTCCTCAACTGCCAGGCCTCTCTAGGCCTCCCCCTCACCAAAGAGGGACTGGAACAGACTAATGACACTAATGACTCTTCCAGCACCAGCATTTTGGGATGTTAATGAGTGCAGGGACAGAAACCGAAAAACAGCTCCTGCAAAAAATGGAATCGCTTTGCCATTTCTGTTCTTTATTTGACCACAATTACTGGAATTATTTAGAACATATTTCCATGTTGAGGTCTAATTACAGAATTTTCTAATTTTATTTTTTGTTGTTGTTGTTGCCATTTGAATCCAACTTGTTTTGTTAATTTCCTCGGGTGGAAACTTTGAGCGCTGAGTGCATTTTTATGAGTGTCTTTAACAGAGATTTAGATGCAGCCTCTCTGCCTTGGTATGAAGTTCCTTGAAATTTACAGGAAAATAAAACATGGAGTCACTTTGAATTTAGGTCAAACCAAATTTTAATATCCAAAGAATTTAATCAGAAGACTGGAGTCTATATTACTGCTTTAAGATACCAGATTTGGCATGTGTTCTGTTTTGTTATGAAGGACCCTGACCATCTCAAGGCTGATGCGGTACATATTAGCATTCAAGACCTCAGGAAATCTCATTTGTGTTTAAATTTAACTCTATGCAGCCTAGCATTTGTTGGATTAAAAAAAAAATCCATGGTTCATGTGTAGTCTCATAGATCAAATCAAACGTAATTCCCTAGTTAAGGGTGATTCGAGAGTTATCAAATTGCTCAACACATTCCCAAAGCAAATATACCATCTTACTAAGTCAGACCACACTAATTTAGAATATATGAACCTTAAGGAAACACAGACACACCTAAGCAAATAGTATGCACGACTTTTAAGGAGTGTTTAATGTTCTTAGGAAGACATTGTTTTAAGTGCATTAAAAATACCTGTTGCCTTTTAAAAAAAAATGTACGTAATACAAATGATCCTAAATGAGCCCTCAAAGTTGACTCAGTAGCTCTGCTTTGCATGGAATGTGTTTAGCCACTACTTGTGACACGGATTATAACTGAAATCACTTGTAAAACATCCTATAATTCTAGCTTTTTCCCTTCAGGATATACTGGTGCCACAACTTAATGGAAATTAATAATATTGCTGCTATATAATATACCACATTGGAAAATGTGATGTGTTTGATCATGGCGCAAAATTTGCTTTATATGACTCACCACAGGGTAATGGCGAAAGCATTTGTGGTGGGAAGACTATTGGAGGTGAGCTCGGGTAAACATAGAAGGAAAGCGTATCATCAAAAATTGATCCAATCATCTTGTGACCAGGCTAGTAAAGCCCAGAAAGGCAAACCGATTTGTCTAAGTTTCTCTGGTTTAGTGTATGGTGGAGCAGAAGGTAGAAGCAAATCTCTTGGCTCTAGGGTCAGACTTTTTCTTATTCTTTTGTTTTATTTTTGCAGCTGTCTTAGGTACTTTTTTTTTTTTCTTACCACCTTTTTTAATGATGCATTATAGTTTTGTACATAATGGTGGGATTTGTCATTACATATTCATACATGCACACAATATAACGATATAATTTGGCCAATATCCCTCCCTAGCACTTCCCTCCTCTCTCCTCACCTCTCTCCCTCTGGTCCTTTTCCTCCACTGATCTCCCTTTGCTTTGCATACCATTACCCATCACCTTTCTTTTCCTTTTTTTCTCCACATATAAGCCTCCACGTGTACCAGAAAATACACAACCTCTTTGTACTCTGAGTTTAGTTTATTTCACTTAACATGATGGTCTCTAGTTCCATCCATTTTCCTACAAATTACATAATTTCATTTTTCTTTATGGCTGAGTAAAACTCCATTGTGTATGTATAGCACATTTTTTTAAAGTTCATTCACCTGTTGATGGACACCTAGGCTGATTCCATAATTTGGCTGTTGTGAATTGTGCTGCTATAAACATGGATATGCATGTATCACTGTAACATGATGACTTTTATTATTTAGGATAAATACTGAGAACTGTATAGCTGGGTCATATGGTGGTTCCAAGCCTAGTCTTTTGAGGAAACTCCATATTGATTTCCAGAGTGGTTGTACTAATTTACAATCCCACCAACAGTGTAAAAGTTTTCCTTTTCCTCTATATCCACTCCAGAATTTTATTATTTTTTGTATTCTTTTTTTTTTTTAGTGTAATGAAATTTATTTCATCCTTAACTAATGGAAAACTCCTACTTTGTTAGAAGGAGACATTGCAGAAGATACAACTTGTACTCAAAATCCAGAATAATGTCAGTTCGATCCAAATAAGATGTACTTTGGAAGTACAGAGTAATGATAATGATGAAAATAATATTAAAGAGATTTCTGTAGGAGTGGTATTAGTTATTGAGTATACCCTACATTTCAGACACTGCAACAAGCAATTTGCATGCATTGGCTCACTGAATCCTTAGGACACTGTAAGCAAAGTATTAGTGCTGTACTCACTTTACAGCTGGAGGAACTGAAGCCCCAGAGAGCATAAAAAATATGCCTGCTCTAAAAGAACAATAGTCTAGAGAGTCTAGGTTTAAACTCTACCATGAACTGTGTATCCTTGACATGTCCTTTTAAGAGTCTCAATTTTTTTAAAACTATGAAGTGAAGTAGGTTGACCACATGACTTTTAAAGAGCATTCATTTATGATCCCACTTATGTTTCATTTTCTCAAGCCTTAATCTAGATTAGGCAATCTTAGTGATAATAGTGTATGACATAATATCAGCATTAGCAAAGGCTGAATAAAGGCTTAGTATGAACTAACGTCCATGTAAAACACTTAAATTTTACTTCATTTGTTTTTTGCTGTCAATGCATAGGGGATGGTGAAATGCCAATTTTGAGCCTACTTCTTTTTTTAATTTTTATTTGTTTTAATTAGTTATACATGATAGTAGGATGCATTTATGTACTTTGATATATCATACATAGATGGCTGCCGTTGTGACTGGTGTGAGAAGAAATCTCAGTGTAGTTTTGATTTGCATTTCCCTAACTGCAAATGGTGTTGAACATTTTTTTTTTTCATCTATTTGTCAAGGTCAGGCTTTTTCATCACCCTGCTGTTTCCTTTATGAAAGGAGCAGAGCTTGCTCCAAGCCTGCGTTGCTCCTCCTTAAATGGTCTTATGCTGACCCAGCACCTTAACTCCACGCAGCCACTGGTTCACTTGTTTAAGGTACTTTAAGAGCCCGCCTACAAAATTGTTCAATTTCCCCCCAAGCCATGTACTCAGCCTCCAGGACTTGTTTTGATCCTAAGCATCTAGCTTGGTGGTAGCCCCACACAAACCCAATTACTACAGGAGGTCGGAAACACAGATGTCCTGCCACATTATTTTGCCTGATCCTTCTGCTCCTTCCACCTCCTACTCACTGGTAAACCAAGAATAGGTGGGTATTTCAGGGAAAATGTGCTGGGAGATCACCAAGGCAACCTGGATTTGCTTCCAGTGCAGCTCAAGAGCCACAGGCCACAGTAACCTGACTCTTGACATGTTCACCGCGGATCTTGGAAGCTGTTTTCTTTCTGGTTTGTGATTTTCAATAAGATCCCAAACAACCAAAGGGGAGAGAAAAAAAGAACAAGCAGAGAGAGAAAAATCCCTAACCTTCCAAAACCAGACATTTATCACAGTCATTCACACAACGACCTCAAGGGAGGTCACTGCTACTTAAAAATTGGCTTTGGTGCTGCGGTGAGCACCAACAGGCATTTTTGGCCTGACAAACCAATTAGCCAATGATCATATCCACTTCCTTGCTCCTTCCTGAATTTCTTAAACATGTGTTTCTTGGAATGCACCTCTTTTGCCACATAGACCCAAGTGACAAATCATCAACACCAAAGTACCAGTGCTCCATGACAAACCACTAGCATGTGTTGCTACTGCCAGAGGGCAGGAGTGAGCGATAAGCCAGAGTACCAAATTTGGTAAAAAGAAAAGAAAAAAAAAAAAAAAAAAAACCTGTTTGTACTAGCTAAGTATTATGTTCCCAAGTACAGGGAGGGATGGCACTTACTTATTTGCAAAATATTCTGAGATCTGTTACAGTGACAAGGAAGCTTGGTGAGAGGAAGGCTTGTCATCAGGGGCAGGCTGGCTGGCTCCCAGGGAAGCAGTAACTTGATAAAGTTACCACGGTCCACACACTGGTCCTCACCCTGGCAGGCCTGACAGCGAGATTCAGTCTGCACTTACCTGAAGATGCAAATCCGTTTCTCATTTCAAACTAGTGTTTGATAACCAAGCACCAGTTAGGGGGGCTGATCCATGAACCAGAGACTAGTCTCAACAGTGTGACTGACCCTCTCCAAGAGCTGGCTTGCCCTCTCCCTGTTTGGAAATACACCTGGGAAACTGTCCTAAAAGTCTGCTGGAGAGCATTGGCTCAGAGGTTAGGAAGATGACCTTGAAAGACCTTTGCCCCAACCAAAACATCTGATTCTTTGAACAGGTCTGGATAATCCTGTCCATTCAAGAAGGACTTTTTTTTTTTTTTTCTTTCTTCAGTGGTGGTGGGATTGAACCTAGGGCATTGTGCAGGCTAGGCAAGCACTTTACCACTAAGCTACAGCCCCAGGCCACATTCTGTCTTTTAATAATTCTAAGCTGTCGGTTTCCCTTGCCTTCTCATTCTTCCCTAGAGCTCCTGAGCCCATATAAGGTACAGCTAGTATTTGAAGTCATATATCTCTCTCCAAAGGCCATGGAAGCTGCCTGTCCTTGGTGTCTTCAGATAGTCTGGATTCCCTCCCTTCCCTTGGTTATTAATTTTTTAATAGAGGAAGTGAAAGGGAGGGCTAATCATGGTAGAGAGAGGAGGAAGGAGGTTCTGCTCAAGTTCAGCCAAAACAAGACCCTGATGAATCAACTGCAATGTTGGAGAGGACAGGGAACCTCAAAAATCAGCTCCCCACCCCCGCCAGTTAAAACAATGAAAACAACAAAAATGACAATAACAAAATTCCATCTTCTCAGTTCCAATCTTTCTAAATTGCTTTGATTGATATTTCTACCTTATAAAGTCCAATAAATATGACTAAGAGTTTGATAGGTTATTAACTGCTTGCTGACCACAGAATATTATTATCAGCACTTTAGTTGGTATAAAAGATTGTTCTGAATCCTGCATCTTTTCCCCCTGTCTCCTTCCCCTAATGCAAACCTGTTTTCGGATAACTTCTCCTCAAAACTGAGGTGAGGCAAATTCTATTTATTCCAAGATTATGAGTGGTTAAGCTCTCATTAATTGGAATTTTGTAAGCATGGGGATTCAAAGAGTTAGATAATGTATATCTTGGGGCACCATAATGATCATATAAACCAACTACCTCATTTTATAAATGAGGACATGAATGCCTAGAGCCTTGCGTCAGGACACCCAATTAGTCACAGAGTCAATATGTAAAATAACACCTAACTACAAATCTGTTGTTCATTCCTCCTAGTGGGAATGAAATGAAGCGAGGCAAACTGTCATATGAATGGGGGAAACAGATGCAGGACTGTCCTCCTGCTTCTCCATGCTGATGTTGAAATTCAAAGGCTAAAATGTTCCAGATATCACCAGAGGTGCTTTCCCCTCACCCCAATAAACCATGCCTTGTACTCTTAGGCAATGGGTGACTTCTAGGCCTCTCTTTCCAGAACTGAGGGAAATGAAGTTGAACATGATCTTTGGTGATGGAGACTCATCTATCCCAAACACAGTGTGTTCAGGAGGAAAGGATTCGACATTGCCCGTGGATGAGGCCCCAGATGCAAAGCTGTCCTGGAGGGAGAACTGCAGAGTGTAAAGCAAATAGAAACTGGCAGAGCCCCAGCTGAGGGAGGGCCGGAAGCGAGGTTTGAGGCATCACAGCTAAGAGAACTGGGGAGTTCTGTTCATAGCTAAGAGTGAGGGAGAGTAGAGCTGAAGGGGAGGAGCCTAGAAGGACCCCCGGAGAAGATGAGCTGCAAGAAGTGGGAGCCTTCTAATGGCTACCTGAAATAGACCCCGTGGTGGGAGCCATGAAGAACTTCCTGTTGAATATGACAGGAAGTGGAGGAGGGGAGAAAGAAACAGAGCAATGGCCTCCCCCGCATCTCACCCAGCGCTTCAGGTGGTGCGGATAAAGAAGGTGGCAGAGTTCCAAGTACTCTTTAACTCTGTGGCCAGGATAGATCCAGGTTATGCGGAGACTGACGACAATATAATTTGATTTTAAGAGGAAAATAATATAGAATTATGTTATAAATAATGCATTTTGTTAGAAATTATAATGTGCTACAAATATGAATTTTAATTTCGAATGAGAAAATAAATCAAAATACATTGCCAAAATTGTTTTTTAAAAAAACATCAAATACCACAAACTTCACAAAAAGAAATATTTTCATCAATTAACTGTGGTACATTTTATACCATTTTTTATACATTTTTATCTTCATATTCTTGATGTATAACTTCTATAGATAATAGTGATTTTTAAGTACTATTTTCTATATAGAGAAAAAATAGGCAATTCAGTCTTAATAGCATAGATGATCAATTTTTGTTTGTTTGTTTTTGAGTATTTGGGGATAATAGTTTGGATTAGGCATAGATGATCAATTTTTGTTTGTTTTTGAGCATTTGGGGATAATAGTTTGGATTAGGCATTGATATAAACTAAATCTTCCACTTATAATTTTAGACCCCTGATGAAGGGAAGAATTCCTCACAGCATAGCTTCTGGCCCCACAAACATAATTAGCTTCCCTTATACTACTTTCATAATACCAGCACCAGGTGCCTTAGAACAAGAGAAAATCAGAGATAATTTTGGCTTCATACCTTTATACCATGGTGGGCGGATTCTACCCACGGGTGCTAGGCGTGTAATGCCATTTCCACCCATCCATGCCACAGAAACAATGGCAGACCCAGCCACCCTGAGACACCCCAAGAAACCTGAACTCCCCAACTCAATTACCCTTTATGAGATACCCCAAATACCATGGCCACTCCAAGGTCATCTGACAGGAAGGGAAGTGTGATAGAAGAAGGGTGGAAAGAAAAAGACAGCAGCCCTAACTGATGGGTCAAGAGCTTACCTTTGTAAACTGTACCAAGACATATGAGCACCGGGCCTCCCAGGCAAGGGTGAGGGTGGGAGGTTCCAACGTCACAGTAAATCCAGGCCTTAAATCTGGAGATGCCGTGGCTGCTGATAAAGCTGAACACCACCCCCCTCACCTGATGGAGCTGCTCTTAGGCTTGTGGCTAGGGAGAGTGGTGAAGGTGGTCCCACATAACCCTTAAAATGAATCCATATGTGGCTAGATTTGTCTGAGGAAGTGAGGAGGAGGGTGAGGAACCACGACCAGCAAACATCTGTCTCCAGGGGTTGATTAGCATCACGGGCGGAAGACACTGGAAAGAGCAGTCCAGTGTCAGTGTGGGAAGCAAGGTGCCGGGGAAGACAGCCTGGTGGCTGACACACTCACCAGCCAGTCCCCCAGTCAGCTCTGGGCACCATGGAAAGTGGAGCTGCAGTACCAACCTGGAGGAGAGGACTTCGAAAGCTCTTGGTCAGTCAGGGACACTCATGGCATCACCTGAACAAGCCCCAGGCGACTGAAGTAGGTGACAGACGGGCCGTGGCCTCTTTGCTTCTGAAGAGAACACAGTATGGCTGTGGCATCTTGAGGGCCGACTGCTCTCCCAGGAGGTAGCCCTGGATGTGGACCTAAGGTGCTGGAGCAGGGGCCAGGGAGATGCCACCCAGGAGGCTGGGCTGATGTCATCAGCAGGGACCAGAGTAGGACAAGAGGGAAGAAAAGGGTGCCACACAGTAACCACAGCTAGCACACTTGACACATCTTTCCATAATTCCCAAAATGATGCAGAGAAGGGTGTTCTGCAGGGGATGGAGGCCAGGTAGGAATGGGTGAAGTTTGTGTAGGTGCCATCAGGCTGGGAGATTCGGGTCCAATCCATGGACACCACGACTCAGCCTGTTTGTCAAACTCCCTCTAAGCAATATTATGCATCTGATTTTAAAGGGCGGGAGGCTGTGGTTCTCCTTTCCAGACCCAATACTTAGGGGCCAGAAGGTCAGACTGGAACAAGATTTCTACTTGCTCATTTGTCCTTCATTCATCCAACACTTATTGAACTTCCCTGATGTGCCCGGGCTGTGATGGGGTGAGACAGACATTCAGCTCTTACCTGCCTGGGGACTTAGTCGCGCTCTATCACCGGTAGCTGGTGGGTACTGCGCAGGGAGATGGCACCACTTAATGCTCAAGGCTCAGGACTCTGTAGCCACAGTGACATGGGTTTAAACTTACAGTCACCCCTCACCAGCTGTGAGGATGCAGGTGAGCCATTTGACCTCTCTGAGCCTGTGGTGCAGTGGTCCTTACCCATACAACAGAAATAGCAACATGGCTTCTGGCAGGGCAAACGTGGGAATTAATGTGTGTAATCCACACATGTTGGGCACCATTCCTAGTATGCAGGAAGAGCTTGGTAAGTGAGCTGTTCATCTCCCATTCACATTTTTATTCTCTTAGTGTCCCCATGTGGGAGTTACACTGTAGCGTGGAGTTGTGAGACACACGTGATTGGAGGGAAGAAAACTCTGCCTTCAGCAGGCATTAGCAGGGGACAGCACTGTGGCCCTGACTGCATCATATATGCTAACTGCAGAGCCTGGGGACTTGGAGGCCTGTGCATCCACACAGAGAAGGAAATGAACAAAGACCATGAAGCCCTAGATAGCTATATACATGGGCACAAAGGTAACACCTTCTGCAGGCTTTCCAGAAAACTGGGGAAGGAGCATTTGAGGGAAGTTGGGTTTCCTGTCATCACACAGAGCTGGAGAGCTGAGCCCTGCTGAGCTGGGTCTCTCCCATCAGGCTGAAAGTGGGACAACTATTATTAAGCCTGGGTAAGAAGGTGGCACTGGGTGGGTTCTGAAGGTTGAATAGGAGTTTACCAGGTAGGAGAGCTAACAGTTCAGGGAGCCACTAGAGTCTAGCATAGGAAGAAGGAAGGAAAGGAATAGGAATAATGTTGGAAAGTTAAATTGGATCCAAATTATGAAAAGCCTCCTGCACTAAACTCTATAGTCAATTCTGCAGGATTGGGAGACCTGCTGAAATTTTACAGGCAAGAATCAGAAAGCAGATAGAACAATCGGGTATGTGTTTTACTAAGCATTCCCTGTGGCTGCGTAGAAAGTGTTCTGTGTAGGTTAACGCTAACTCTCCTGTTCTGAGTTCTGCTGTGTAGGATGCAGCTTCTCTCCTCTGACCTCATTTCTCTCGCCATGGCTGGGACATGTTAAGAGGTGCTCACCAGCGAGCCTCTTTTCAGGGAGTTTCTAGTTCTTCTGATTCCTCATCCTAAGGACACAGAGACCAGATTGGAGTCTAGCTGTTTAGATGTTCAGAACAAGGCCACCCCTGAAATAACCATGCTTTAGAGCATAAAGGAGCACTCGAACTAAACGAGATAATTTAACACTTTATTTTGAAGCCATCTTTCCAATACCATAATAATCAGAGACATGAGCCCCTGGGCCCCAAGCTAAGTGTGTACATGCAGGAAGATCTAAGACACCAGGAAGTGATCTGGGAACATGAGGAACTGTGTCTTTATGCCCGAGTTGACTCTCTTTATCAAAATCATTTGTCTTAGGAAACAAGAAGAAACTATGACCTCTGACCTGGGCTCTTTGTCTCTTGCTTTTTCACCCATGTCAGAGTGACACAGGGGGTAGAGGCAGGAGATCAATGCTTTTTGTTGAGTGTGCAGCCCCCAGAGTTCCGCTCACCCACGGGCCTTCAGAGCTTGCCCAGCCTACCCAGCCAGTCTCACTCCTCGTGTCAGGGGACCATCTGGGAGCAGGGATGAGGCTGCTCACGGGACAGATGGGGGTCCCACACTTGTGGGGCTCTAGTGTGCTCCGCCCGGTCTGACGTGATGGATGCTCAGCAAGCTTAAGATTATCTCCAAGGCTGTAAATGGTCAATGGTGGAGCGACCTTTAGAGGCAGGTCAGTGTGGGGCAGGCTTTCAAACCCCGACACCCAGTCAGCCTCTCCCATGGCACTGTGGTTTTGTTGCAGCACCATGCCAGTCCCTGGGTGCCAATGCTGTTTGTTTGGTGTGTGCTGGACTTCACCTCTCACCTGAGGTCATTTAAGGCAGGGGCCCAATCTTTTGTATCATCATTTTCCATAACACCTGACACCATGCTGGGCCCAAAATACTTAGGGGGAAATGCAAGGCTGGCCTTATCTGACTCCCAAGCTCCTGTCTCCATATTTTTACCCATAAATTTAGCAGCAGAGGGAGGGGTAGTGGGGCTCCTGGAAACTGCAAAACCTCCAGGCCACCATCTGTCTCCAGTGCTGAGGAGGGCGAGCTAGTGCATTAGGTATCAGGAAGCTTCTAAGTGTGCTATTTAATCATGCCATGTGTTGCAAACATATCACGACATTCTTTTTATCTTCCTAGTAAATCATGACTAACAAATCTCATAGCCAGGCGTTGCTCTAGACGGCATCTGCACCAGCATCTGAACTTGCCAGGAGTGAAGGGGTCCCCGTAGGTGCAGCCCAGTAATCTAGGTTTTAACAAGCCCTCCAGGTGCTTCTGAGCAAGCCAACAATGGGAAGCGCTCTTCTAAAGGCTTTTCGTGTTCTCAGTGCAGTTCATTCTTCTTGGCACCTGGTGAGCCAAGTTCTATTGCGAGCCCCTCTTAAGTTGGTGGAACGGAGGTGCAGAGAAGGTAGGTGGACTGCTCAAAGTCACACAACCAGGCCTTGAACCCTGGCAGATGAATTTCCAACCCCTTAGTCACGGAGAGAGGGCTTGGCCTCAGGGCATTGGGGACCTCCAGTGATATCTGCAGTACCCTGGGAAGCATGTCCAGATACAAGAAACTGTGGGCACAAGACAGGGCCACCTGGGAGTTTGGTCTGGTGAGGACAGGTCAGTTTTCCTGGAAGTTTCCCAGGCTTGTGAATCAAAGCCCATCTCAAGACAGGGAAGAACAATTTGAGGAAGTATCTGAAGGTGGCACTGCAGAAAGACTAAAGCACTTTTAAAATCATCCCTGGCAAAGTCCAGATTGTTCCATACCGTGCTCTGCTCAGGGCTTGACACAGTAATTTCCAGCCTATGCTTAGCTAAGTCCAGTGACAAGGAGCTCAGTAGAACGTGCTTCAGCCCTTGGCCATAGAAGGATCTATGTTGTACCAGGGGCTTCATGTCTCCTGTCACTGTGGAACCATGGTACCCAGAGGGAAATGGACAAGAGGACAAAAGAGCATCCAGGAGACTCCACCTGGGATCTCAGGCCCAGGTGGAGTCCTCCAGCTGGGGTCCTGGGCAGAGCCATGGATGACAAGTACAGAATTCCTATGACCGATACTGTGCAATTTTCTTTAAAAGAATGCTTAAAGATTTTACTGGCTTCAGGGTTTGGAGTTAAAAAAAGAAAAGAAATTGAAAGAATAAAGATGTGAAGCTGCAGTAAGTTAAGCAGAGCAGGTACCGAGAGCGTTCACCTTTCTTCTGAGCTGGTCCATCTCCTGGACTCTAAGGGCAGAGAATTAACGTTCTTCAGGAGCCTACCACGCTGGGTGCTTCCCACGTGTCACCTTGACCATCACAATCACCACCTTCAACACAGGTATTGCCATTGCACCCACTTTGCAGAAGTTAGAGGAGACAAAACTACCCTCAAACTTCCTTCTGTTTATCAACCACCCAACGCCTTCTGCTACACCAGTTATCTCCGGGAGTCTTGAGCCTTTGGCTGTGGAAACAGGTCCTCAGAAACAATAACCTGTGCTTTAAAAATACATTAAACGCCTCTTTCATTCTTGCCCTCATCCCTGCTCCTCCTTGCTGTACTTTGTTCTCTATTCTCATCTTATGGATACATGGACTTGTCAAGCATATCAGTCCAGAAAGGAATATTCATCTATTTATAAGAACATGAAATGGCATTGTCTGTTTGGGTGTTGACAGGGAAGAGCACAGGTGTAGGTTCTCTGGCCCCGTGGAAAACCCACCATAACTGTTCTCCACACCTGAACCATTAAGGTCTCATAGTCACTCATTTAAGGAATATTTATCAATTTTAAATTTTTCGAAATAAATCCTAAAGTTCAAAATGATAGATTGGGCATTAGTTACTTCTCCCCCACCCCCAACCTCATTGAAATAACCATGCATAAATGCAAAAATTAAATCCATAGCAGGCATGAAAGGAAGACTCCCAGAAGTAATACAGAAAAATTCACAAATGTCTGAAACATGAAGATGGTTTGAAGCTGAGTGGATGAAGCCAAGTGAAAAAAATCTGACTCTGAAAACAGGTACAGAAAGAGAACTGGCTGGAGGTGGAGCCGCCCTTGCCAGGAAGCCTCAGTACAAAGAGCAGGGACAGACTACAGGGGACTTGGCTCAAGCCCTTTCCAAGTTTTACAGCCCCCACCCTCCTCCTCAGAGGGCATCTGGCTGCAATGGCATTTGCCTGTGTGCAAGAGGATCCACTTGGCTTTGGCTTTGGGGACATTCTCCCCTGAAGGTCTCCTGTTTAGTGACGTGGATTTGTTCAGATGACTCAGTTCTACAGCATATGATATTTTCATAATCACAAAGCTCCATCCTGTATATTACTTTTCAGTTTTCCAAATCAACCTACAGACAAGACGTAAGAGACCTAAATATTATATCTTGGAGAAGGGAGGTAGAGAGGGCAGAGAAGTTCATGTGTGCTATTGCCTCCTGTTCTAGTCATCCAGGTAAGCATTTACCTGTGTTGAGACTGTTCTTGGCCTTTTGAGAATGGAGGCACTGAAGGAAAAATATTCTCAACCCTGGAGAGCTTCTATTCCTGTGGCAAATCAATAGATACTTCCCATAAATTGATGAATCAGGAAATGAGGATCTAAATCTATATTGGCATTGGAGAATGGATGTAGTTTGAGTTGGACAAATTTAAGAAATAGATTATAAGTGAATTATCTCAGTTTGTTATTGGAAATAAAGACCAACATGGTTAAAAGAGACATCCAGGCTTTGAGCTCAGGACTGGCAGGGGAGAGAGATGGACTCTCCAATGGCCCACACTTTGTGTTCATGTGAATGCATTACTGTTATAAATGAAATGTCTATCCTGGGAGAAATGTATGGTAGATATTTTTATTTCCATTTTCCAGAAATCAGACTTTTATCAAGTACTCATGGTTAGAAACCGGATCCGACCACCCACTCCAAACTCCCCCACCCCAACCTTGGGGCTTTGGATGCAGACTGACAAGGGTTGGAACCCTTGATTGATTGCTAATTATCTATCTTTGAAAATAAGGTCAATGTGACTACCACCCCATAGCTTGAAGAAGAAATAATGCTAATCACCCCGTACAAGACACATAAAAGGCCATCAAAAATGTAAATTTCCATTCTTTATGCTTATTTTGTATCACATCCAAAATTTAGGACATTAATACTATTTGTCAATCATATTCTTTCTTGTCATGTCATGTGAGTCATCACTAATTCTAACTAAATTGATAGCAATTAATTCCAATGGGCAGAATTGGCCATATCAAAAGACTTGTCACCACTTAGCAAGGTAGAAAATGTCAAGTTTAAAACATCTGGCAGGAATGTGTGCTTCCACTGACACACCCAACCAATGGTCCCAGTGCACAAGTGCTTGTGAGTGTGGGGTGTGAAGAATGCTGGGGAAACTCTTAGTTTCTTCCCTCCAGGTACCTCTTTCTCACTCACCACAAGGAGATGTGACCCTTAGAATCATCCGTTTGGACCTTGAAGAATTTCCAATTTCCCTGGTCTCCTATGGAATTGCAAGTGTCCCCAGCCACCATCACCTGGAAGGTCCAGCTGAAGGGAACAGAGTTTCCTGGGACCACAGCATGGGGGAACGGCCTTGGAACAGATGAAGGAGAAGAGGGAGGGAAGCAGAGCAGCACAGTGGGGAAGGCACCTGAGCCATCCTGCCCAGGCTGCCCAGGGTCCTTCTGCCTGTCCCAGCCAGCAGGAAGCAGTACTCCCTCCCACAGACACTGGATGAGCAGCATGTAAGAGCGTTCATGGGCCAAGCACGAACTGTAGGCACTGTGCTAACGCCTCACAGGCACAGCTGCAGCGCATCCTCACAACAACCCCATCGGATTGTCACTGTTATTATTTTCATTTTACAGATGAAGAAACTGAAGCCCAGAGAGAATGACATACCCAACTCACACAGCTGTGTGACAGACCCTGGAAGTGAGGTGAGGCGGTGTGACTCCAGCACGGTGCTCTGCTGATCCCAATGCCATAAAACACACACACACACACACACACACACACACACACACACACACACACACCCTGGGAGGACTTTCAGGGAACTCCTGTTTACAAGGACTGCTGGGTGCCAAGTTCTTCAGTTGCATGTAGAAAGACTTAATCTGATACTAGTATAGTAGATTTATTCCTCTGTTACTCTAGGGGACAGAACTAGAGGGGCTTACAGGAGGTAGAGAGCAGCAAAACCTAAGTAGAATAATAATAAAACCAGGTCGCATGGGAAGTAATGAGCTCCTGGTCAGTGGAAGTGTTTTAGCTTTAGCAACTGCAGTCAGGGGATGGACAGGTGGTCTACACTGTGGGGATGATGTTAGAAGAGATGAGAAGCCATCTCCTCCCCACCCCAGAGATCAACTCAAACACACTTCTCCATATCTACTGTTACAAAGAGGTGGGCTGAGCCACCAGGGGATGCGTGATAAATAAGACCCGAGCAGGCCTCTAAGAGTGTATAATGTGATTCTCAGATTCTCTAAGATCATCTTCATGGTTTCTAGAAGGAATTTAATAAATATCAGTGAGGATTCTTTGCTTTCATCTCCTAAGGGTAGGTCCAACCTGACCTTCCCAGCTACCCTTTCTTTTCACTGTCTGTTTCCGGAGAGTGCTATGAGGATTCAGGCTTATTTTTTAAAAAGAAAAAAGAAGCACACATGTATGATGAGTTCTACATCTTTGCCTCTGAAGAGGAAATGCTGTGTTACTGTAAATAATGATTTGCAGGTCAGCGAAGGTTGTTAAATGTTGCTCTCTTTTTCTCACTTCCCTGCAGACTCTCGTAATTACTCTTGCTCTGCACCCAACTGGTGAGAGGCATATTTCTCTGTCCAGGAAATGACAGCAGCATGGTAACCTCTTCTCTGCAGGAAAGTCTGTGCATCTGTGCATCAATCCCCTCAGAAGCTTGTGTGAAAGGTGTCCACAAGCCTACACAGAAATAGCCCCAGGGGAAGGCAGCAAACATGCACAAAAGACCTAAGGCTTCGAGTCCTACACCTGGGATCTAAAGCTCTAGCACTAGCATGTTACCCCGTGGGAGCTTCTGGGCATGACTAACAAATACTATTGCTACATGAGAATTTATTATCTTATTTAATATTTCATTCAAATATTCACAGATAATCACTAAGGACCAGACACCGTTGCAGTCCCTGGGATACAGTAATAAACAAAGCAGGCAAACTCTCCCTCACCCTGGAGGAAGTGCATAAATAAATAAATAAGCAAAACATACAGGATTTCTAAGGTTTTTGGCAAGAAACAAAGCAGGAAATTGGGGTGTAAAATGCTGGGGAAAGAATCTCTAAGAGGATGCCAATGAGACATAGACCCAAAGGAGGTAAGGAAGTGAACTGAGAGAACATTTGGGGAAAGAGCACTCCAGGTGCTGGAAATAGCAGGTGCAAAGGCATGTTATAAGCATAAGCATGTTATAAGCATGAGCCTCGCATGTTATAAGCATAAGAAGGCCAGAGTGGCTGAACAGAGCAGTCAAGAGGAACAGCATTCAGAGAGAAGCAGGCACAGACAGTACAAGGCCATGTGGGGCTTTTGACTTTAACTCTGAGGGAGACAAGAGCCCATGGCAAGTTTTGAGAAGAGGGTTGACATGACCTGACTTAGGTTTTAAAAGAATTTCACTAGCTGCTGCATTTAGAAGAGAGAACAGAATAGTATTTCCCAAGATGTTCTGAAAAAGACAAAGTACAATTGGAAAGTGAAATGCAGTATGAACTTGGCCCTCCAGACCTCTCAGGGTACAAGCTGTTCTGGAGACCAGGTGTGGTGGATGAAAGACAGCTGCAGGTTCATCGCCACTTTCCTCATTGATAGGAGCTGGGCCTGCAGCAACTTTTATCCGGTGAGGCAGCCAGAATGGTGCTGTGCAGAGCTAGGCCCAGTCTTTGTGAAGACTGGCAGCTTCCTCTCTGCCACTTGGAATTCTCACTGATCTTCTCAAAAACCAACAGCCATGCCACATCACATGGAAAGGCCACGTGTAGGCACTCAGGGTGACAGCCCCACAGGGGCTCCCAGACACTAGCCACCATCAATTGCCAGTCCTCTGAGTGAACCACGTCAAAATGTTCCAGTCCAACTGAGCCCTAGAAGACTGCATGCAGCCCAGCCAACCTCCTCTGGGGGGAAGGACCTCCCCGCTGAGCCCATGAGATGCAATGAACTGGCTGTTGTTTTAAAACCACCACATTTTGGAGGTGTTTTGTTATGCGGCAGTAGATAAGCAAAATTTCAGGGTTTTGGTTTTTTGTTGTCTTTTTTTTTTTTTTTTTTTTTTTAATTTTTTTAGAACTGCGTGTCTACCCAATTAGGCATCAGGAACTTGAAGAAGAAAAGCATTAACCGTATTGAATGAATATGGATATTCTATTTTAGAATACACATTTTCCTTCCTTCTTAAACAGAGTGTACCCACAACAATTACCCTTTTCTTGGTGATTCAAATTTACCAATGTGAACGTTGGTCTAGGGCTGTCTTCTGATGCCCTCAGCGCCTACTGAAGTAATTGGGCCTTTTCCCCTTTTACTTAGTTAGCTCTGTGCTTGTTTTCTTTGTTAGGTGTTTTATATTAAAAACAAAAATTATCTCTCCTTGTCATGTATTTTTCTGCTGTGCCTGTCTGTCTTGACTCTTCTTCCATGCCTCTTCTAATCCATGCTTTTCATGTTGAGTGAAAGAAGTTTTTTAGAGTAATTTGAAAAGTGTGAATCAGTGAGCTCTAGGTTAGGGTCCAGCTCTTCACGATCTTCTATTCCTGGATTCCGTGGTGGTGGTTTTGCCTGAGACCTGGTTCTTTGCAGCATCCCGCATGGACAAGCCTTCTGAATCACTGAGTTTAGGGTGAAGGGGAGTTAGCGTTTTATTCATAAAAATTTATATTTGTAAACTCACACATAGGATCATAGATCTAGAAGAAAGTCGGCAGAGATTCTTAAGTGCCACTCCCTCCATTTATGGCTAAGACCCAGAACATATGTTTGATTTGCATGACATTTTAGGAAGAGTTCACGGCAGAGGCAGGATTAGAACCCAGGCCTCCACCTGGTGGGCCAGGGTTCTCCCACCAGGTTGCTCTAAGTACAATTCTATCTCATGATCTGTAAATCCCCAGTGAGCCCAGCAGGCCTGAGGACACAGTCCCACGAGACATCCTAAAGCACAGGGGACATATGCTCAGCTGTCCCCCTTCCAATCAGCTGATACAAAGAAAGTTGCCCAGGAATCTAAGTTCCACAATCCAAGATTCACATGAAAAATAAATGAGAGAGGCTGGGGATGTAGCTCAGTGGCAGAGCATTTGCCTGGCATGTGTGAGGCACTGGGTTCAATCCTCAGCACCACATAAGGAAAAATTAATAAATAAAATAAAGGTATTGTGTCCCTCTAAACTAAAAATACATTAAAAAATGAATGAAAGAATACATGCTGAGGCTCGAGGGCCATGCCTGGCACTGTTATGATTCCTTTACTTATCATCAGCCCTCGCTTGGGCCCTGTGTCAGTCAGCTCCAACAGGCAGGTGTGACTCCTGTGTGGTCTGAAGACCCGGCCTTCCTTTCTCTCTATAATCTAACCACTGGGGAGGAAAGCTCCAGCCCTAGCAGCCCCGCCCCCCACCAGTGGCATCACGAAGGGTCCAGTGAAGCCTCTGCCAGCGTGTGTGTGACTGACGGAGGTCAAGGAGGAGCTGTTGAGGGGACCCAGCCTGTACAAAATCCAGGTCTGCTGGCTCCTGTCCATGGGTCCCTTTGCCGGGCAAGACCTTCCTGGGGAGGCGGGTGAGTAGTGACTTGCCACACAACCACGAGGCCAGCAACGAGATGCAAATTCTTCCCTTCCTCCAGCCTCCTCACCCCACCATCAGTTCCCCGAAGACTGTGAGGTCCCCAATACTTGTTTTGGAGAGAATTTAGTCAGTGCTCAGAGGAAAGAGGAAAAAAAAAAAAAAGAAGGCCAGTAAATCAATAACAGATTTTTCTTCCCATCAGTTGGTTTCAAGTATTGAGCCAATGTCAACCAATCTAGAATTTCTAAGTTGTAAATAAATAAAAAAAAAAAAAATGAATGGTAAGATTTTTATCTGAGCTGCCTCAAGAAAGCCACTATTCAGAATCCTGGTTTATTATACTCCTCACGTAGCATGAGGTGTGGGCAATGTCCCGAGCCAGCCTCGGGGATTTAATGGGACAGTTTTCATTTCTACCTGATTTGGGCTGTGGTCCTTAGATGTGCCACCTCTGCTGGATCTTCTTGTTTCTACACCAACTTATTTCCTTCAACAGATTTCTTGCATCCTGAAATAATCTTACAGAAACATTCAGACCAAGGAAGGACATTACAGGGTCCTAACCAACCTCATTGTCCAGGATTAAGCAGTCAACACATTGTATGCTCAGCCCCATGCTAGCACCGCGTGAAAAACAACAACAATAATAATAACAGTTACTAATTATTGAGCACCTACTCTATGCCCAGCACAGAGCTAGCCACTTTTCCTATATTATTTCTGATTCATCCAGAAAGCAAAATGCTTATCATTACCTCTGTTTTGTATACAAATAAAGGAGAATTACAGAGCAGGGTGAGCTGTTTTAAAGCTCCACAACTAGTAAGAACAAGGAACTATATGAAAACTTCCTTGTTCTCAAAGGAGTTTTGCCCAGCATGGTGCTCATCTGTAATCCCAGCTCCTCCAGAGGCTGAGGCAGGAGGATTCCAAGTTCAAAGCCAGCTTCAGCAGCTTAGCAAGAACCTTTCTCAAAAAAAATTTTTTTTTAAAAATTAAAAGGGCTGGGGATGTGGCCCAGTGGTTAAGCACCCCTGGGTTCAATCCCTGGATCCCTGGCACCTTAAAAAAAAAAAAAAAAAAGAATTTTGAAAACATGTCTCCCATCAATTATCCAGGAATGTTTTCTTGCTTCTAACCTTACACTGACATTCATTCGGTCAATAAATTTTTATAAAGTGCTTATTATGGGTATCTGTAAAGGCACTATTGATGACAGAGCAAACAGTATATAGAACAATTATTCATACAACTCTGAAACATGGTGGAAGAATGGAGAAAGAGAGGGCTGTGCGGGACAGAGAAGCTGGGGAATGATTCTTGGAAAGAGGTCGAGTCTTGAAGGATGAAAAAAGAAATTGTTCCAAGGGCATTTCTAGTCAGGGGGACAGGTTAGGCAAAGGCACACCAAGAGGAAGCCTGTTGGGGGGAAATGGAAATAGGTCTGAAATGGAGGAATGAGACTATGCTAGACTACAGGGACTGGGCAAGAGGAGGACTCTGTAGTTGGACGATTAGAAATAATAATTCTGATGCTTCAAAATCCTTACTCTCAGAACGTTTCAGAGTAGATGTAAAAATCAAAGATGAACAAAACACATACACTATACACACTCATTAACACTAGAATTATGGATTCTACTGTGAGAGAAGCAGTTTCCTAAATCATGTTGTGATTAGAAAAGTGTTCCTGCCTCTCTTGGTGGAAGTTCACTGAGAACTAATCTTTGTACTCAGAAGATGTGGTGTGTGTGTGTGTGTGTGTGTGTGTGTGTGGTGGTGTGTGTCCCAAAAATGCTCCAGGAAAACTGGAAAAATAAGAGAGCATGACAGGCACAGTTGTGCACACCTATAATCCCAGCAGCATGGGAGGTGAAGGCAGAAGGACTACAAGTTCAAAGCCAGCCTTAGCAACCTAGCAAGGCCCTAAGCAACTCAGTGAGACCCTGTCTCTAAATAAAACACAAAAAAGGGCTGGGGATGTGGTTCAGTGGTTAAGTGTCTCTGAGTTCAATCTCTGGTACCAAACAAAAATAAAAACAAGAGAGTGTAACCACCTCTCACCCTCAACAGGAACCAGATTTATTATGCCCCCACACATTGGATGGTTCTGAAGGTCTCAGAGCATCAAAGCCTACCTTAGAATGCCCTACTGTCCTCATCCCCCCCCCCCAGGAAACTCCCAAGTTGGCAGATTATTCCACAGTGTGAAAAAAAAAAATCTGTTTTAAGAGAAAACTGCTAGAGGGTGAGGGATGGATCCTATGGTGAGAGAAACTCCTATAGATGGGTGGCCCGTCTCCAAATGTAGAAATTTACATGGAAGTGAAGATCAAGGATGCACACTTGAAAAGAAGTAGCAACCTCTGGACAGAGATAGAGGCACAAGGTAAGGAACTGAGACCTCCTTGACCTGGACTCTCTAAGGACGCTTTAACATCTTGGGTACTCTTGCGAACTTTAGGGAAAGCTTAGGTGCCATTTTCAATTATTATTTTTTGTGGCAGACTGTTAGCTGTCCACCTTGTGCTCCCCTTCCCTCCTACTAAATTATTTTTTGGAAACAGCTGGTTAATCAGGGGTCTCAGTTCTGAGCTGCACGTAACATCTAAATAGGGCCACGTGCAGTGTCATATGGATGAAGTCCTCCAGGATCCTCAGGGTATGAGAAGATCTTATTCCTTCAAATCCTCCCTTGCTGATTCGTAGGGAATCTATTGCTACTGATAATTCAATCATCAGGATAACAATAACTGAGACAAAATTAGTAACTTAGTTTGCAGTGTTAACCTGCTCTCATTTAATATCAATAAGAACTTCATGAAGTACCTGTGGCACCTAACATTGTCCTCATTTTAGAAATGAGAGAACAGAGATTCATGTCTTATCAAAATCTAGTCACTGGTAGAGCCATAGCTGGAGCTAACGCACAGCTGCTTAGATGCTTTATGAGGAAGGGTTAAAAGTTTCCCAATTAAACCTCTGCTGGGCTTCTTGTTACAGCTGCTGTCACAGGACCCAGCTTCTTCATCTGCAGGTCATTCCTGCTGAGACAGTGCTCTCATTCCCACACCCAGGCAGGCAAAAGACCCAGGAGAATCCATGAGACCTGTGGTTTAATTTTAAATCTCAAATCAAAGTGATCTTTGGAAACACAGAACAGCTCAAACTCAGGTGAAGAAGTTACAGCCCTCAGCTTCATCTTTAAAGGCTGGATCCCTGCTCCTCTTAGCCATGCAGCTGTCAAAGATGGTGTCACGAATCACCATGTCTCAGTGGTTATCTAGGAATGTCCCCTTGTCTTTCACCACACACGAATTCAGTCAGCCAATAGATTTAGAGGAGGACTTCTCAACCTTTTTTTTTTTTTCATTATGATTCCCCTGAGGAAACTTTATAGACATTTCCTCATCTCCCTATGAAAATGAATGCCACAGACACTGCACATCGTGGCCACAGACCATCATATTACCTAAGGTTTATTCACACCCTCTGCTTCAAGAATCAGTTTTTGTCCCTTGGGGGCATTGTCACCCTGTTAGAGAGCATGTTTCAAAGCACTGGCTTTGTGTGAGCTCTAAAGTGAGGAAATGACCTGATCTTAGCCCTCAAGTCCAGTATAAAGGGGGCTTGATCCTACATCATCAGCCATCCTGGGGAAGGAGATACCCAGGGATCCAGGCCCAATTTCTCACTCCAGGACTTGAGTAGATTTCTATTGGGTTTCAGCTCCAAGACATCATCAGTGGGGGCTCTACATGCAGAAAAACTGGCAAAGACCTGTAATCTGTGTGGAAATATGGTTGGGAGGTATTCACCACACATTTATGGCATGAAGAATAATTTTTGCTAAGAGAAAGAAAAAACTGTTTATAATGAAACACAAGACAGAATGGAACAAATTCCTTCAAAAAATAGAAATAAATTTTTTTTTTCAATCACTTCTATTGAAAAACCATTCAGTAGGATTTAAATAGCCAATCCTACCCAAGATAATGTTTCAGTTTCTTTAACAAGGGAAAGAATTTGAAGCTGACAAGCCAACTGCTACTTCATTACTTTAATGGAAATCCCCCTGAATACTATGATCTACTCAATCATGGGCTCATAGGTTGAGTCACAAAAAGGTAGCACATGCTAAGAAGGAGACTGAATGGGAAAGTCATTCCATTTCACGTCAACAACTTAAGACATGTTATTTTAATGCTTCTGGTGGGAGTGGGGGAAAAATTAAACACGTGCCACACTCCTTCATTCAGCAAATATTTATTAAGTGCTACTATGTGCCAGCATCACGTGAGGTGTTTAAAAAAAAAGAAGAAGAAGAAGAAGTCCATTAGGGAAAGACGTGGTACTTGTCTAGCATCTGTAGCAAGCCTGGTCTTGTACTTTATACGTGGGAGGTTCTAAGTATATTATTGGAAAATTATTACACGGGAGCCAGGAGGCCTGGGTGCTAGATCCGCCTCTGGGTCTAGCTGTGTGGGCCTTTGTCAGTTATCTAATGTCTCTGAGACTTGATTTCTCCGTCCACAAAAAATTAGAGCACCTTGTTAAAGGGTGGTTCTTTTTTTTTTTTTTTTTTTTTTTTTTTTTTTTTTTGTGGTACCAGGGATTGAACTCAGGGGCACTCGACCACTGGACCACACCCCCAGCCCTTTTTTGTATTTTTATTAGAGACAGGGTCTCACTGAGTTGCTAAGTGCCTCGCCATGGCTGAGGCTGGCTTTGAACTCGCGATCCTCCTGCCTCGGCCTCCCAAGTGCTGGGATTACAGGCGTGCGCCACCGCGCCCGGCCTATAAAGGGTGGTTCTTAACCACTGCTGTCACCTGGGGAACTTCAAGGAAATATTAATGCCTAGGTCTCACCCAAGACCTACTGACTCAGAAACTCTGGCGCTGGGCTAGGCATTTTTTCAAAGCTCCCCAGTGAATCTTCCGGCTCGTTTTCTTTGATAAAGATTGAAGACAAGACCCTAGAGAGAGACACATCTAAAAACAAGATGGCAGCTCTGACTTCCTGACCACTGGGGCAATTCTCAGCATATAGAGAAGGCAAGGTTCACCTCCAGTGCTTCCAGTTCCTGTTTTAGCATATTTATACCTTCCTTCCTCCTTTCCCCCATTACCATCTGTTTCCTGATTCCCTTTCTCTCTTGACCCACTTGCTATGGTCTGGTGCCTACTCTACTTTTCTTCTGTTTGGGGTAAAACATATGGTAGCATTCATTTGCAGCTTAAAAAGAATTCATCTCAAGAATTCCTGTTTTCAAGAAGAATGACCTTACCAGTGAAACCAAAACCTTTATAACCCTGAGATAGCAATTACAAGCCTCAGGCAAAATAGGTTAGGATACTTACATCTAAGAGGAGCAACAAAGAAAGCAAACCATGTACAATAGCACATTCTCTCCCTATTTGTAAGAGTCCTAGGCACTGACACCCAGAGGAAAATTAGACAACACTTCTCCAGGATTTAACCTAAAATGCTAAGAAATGAAGAATGAACTGAGAAGCCTTCTGGCTAAAAAAAAAAAAAAAAAATCTTCTACCCGATGTCAAGGCTCCCAGGCACACTCTTTAAAAATGGAAATTCTATTAAATTAAAATGTTAGCTTAAGATTTCCATACAGTGAAAACCCCAGGTGCTTCTGTAAAGTCCAATGGTTTTATCTGCCTGAAGACACAGACACTAAAATTTTAAATTTCTCTAAAATAGCCTGAACATAGAAGGCATTCAACTATGTTCGGTTGCCCTTCTGATAAAATAAGTATATTTTACATTGTTAAAGTAACAAGGGGGCATTATTTTTCCCAAAGCCTTTTTTCTTTTGGTCCTCAAACCAAAAACCTTTCAAGGAAAAACTCGCATTCAACTTTCATGTTCTATGGCTTAACAGAATATTTGGTACTACAAGAATGAATGGATGAATGAGTGAACACTCCCTCAATGAAGACTTTCCTGTAATTTTTCGCTTATATAAACCATTATCCTTTCCTTATTCTCTCAAAACACAATATTTCCCACCGCAAGAAGACTTGAATGATAACAAGATTAAGTAACTCCATGGCCATGCCTACGGCCACTCACACTGTGGCCAATGCCACCCTCCCTGCCCTTTCATATACCCCATGAAAGTTTATGTCCAGGTGATGGTGTGGCTCCTTATGACACCTTTATAAAGAGCTTCCTGCTTTGAATGTCCCATCTAGGCACATGAAAGTTCCCTGTGGTCTCTATTGGGAGATTAGTTGTTTGTTTGGATCATATGCACTACGGTATTTTTTAGCTTTTATTTTGAGACAATTACATAGTCACAGAAAGCTGCAGAAATGGTCAGAAAGGTCCCCTGTACTTTTCACCAAATTTTCTTCAATTCACCAAATCAGTCTGCACTTTGGCAGAATAACTTGCCAAGTATGTTTGTGTAAGGGAAATGGGCTTCAGGGTGACCAATCGATCCTGTTTTACCCAGAACTGAAGATATTTCCAGAACACTTTCAATTTGTGTGTGTGTGTGTGTGTGTGTGTGTGTGTGTGTGTGTGTATTTGGTTGTAGATGGACACAATACCTTTATTTTATTTTATGTGGTGCTGAGCATTGAACCCAGTGCCTTCCACATGCAAGGCAAGCCCTCTACCACTGAGCTACAACCCCAGCCCTAAGACTTTCAATTTTAAGATTGGGATAGACGCAGGCAAACAGGAAGGAGCTGGTCACCTTAGAAAGAGGCATATAAAATTTCTGAGCAAGCAGTTTTTGCTTGGGGACCATCTCCACAGCTGGTTTGTCGGGACCTTACACTGCTTTCTGGCTGCTTGCTACATTACCACACCCTGTTACAGGACCTAGGCTAAGCAGGGGGCGTGGCTGTGAGAACTGAAACCACCCCAAAGATAGGCCAATGGCTCCGCCAATGGCATCCGCCCATGATCCTTATGTGTCCCTATGATCTTTCTGTTGATTGGCCCATGTCCTATATAAGACCGTCCAACTTCCTCAATAAACCGAGTTTTTGGCATTGCTTTCTACCAAAACTCCCCGGGTGTGGCGTGGTGTCCGTCAATCAGGCGGGGGTAAGACACTCGGCGACTTTTGCCCGTTAAGCCTATCTTCGCCAGATAAGCTACTTTAACTCTTTCTGCTGGCAGAAGGAGCCCCCTTTTGGGGCCCAAAGAGGGGGGTAGCTTTAGACCTCGGCCCCATTAAGAAGTAACGCAGCAATCCCGACACTGGTTCTGTAGCTCTTCTTGACTGGCTCTCCATACCCTCCTACGCTCTCTAGCTCTTTGATCTCACCTTCTGTATCATGGCCCTCAGTCACACTGTCTGGATCTTTCCTTTCCCTCAGACCCCTATTTTAGATCCCCTTTGGATAGCCAAAATCCCAATGTGGCTATCAAAATTTGCATTTACCCCTGCAGTTAAGACCCCTAGGCAGGGCAGCAGGAAGCAATGTCTCTCACCTACCACCATGTAGTGAGTGATTTGGGGCAAATCATCTTCCAGCTTTAGACTCCTTACTCAGAAGATCAGGGAATTGGTCTAAAATAGACTTTACACACTCAGCACCATTTTTTAAAAATGATAATGGGATTTATTTTTTAATATTTTTTATTTGTTCTTTTTAGATATACATGAGAGTAGAGTGTATTTTTGACATATTATACACACATTCTAATTAGGATCCCATTCTTCTGGTTGTACATGATGTGGAGTTACACTGGTTGTATATTCACATATGAACATATGAAAGTAATGTTCGATTCATTCTACTGTCCTTCCTATTTCCATTCTCTTCCTTTCCCTTCATTCCCCTTTTACTAATTCAATGAATTTCCATTCTTCCCCCAACTCTCTATTGTGTGTTAGCATCCACATATCAGAGAGAACATTTGTCCTTTGGTTTTTCAGGATTGGATTATTTCACTTAGCATGATATTCTCCAGTTCCATCCATTTACTGAAAAAATGCCAAAATTTCATTCTTCTTTATGGCTGAGTAATATTCCATTGTGTATATATACCACATTTTAAAAAATCCATTCATCTGTTGAAGGGCACCTGGGTTTGTTCCATAGCTTAGCTATTGTGAATTGAGCTGCTATAAACATTGATGTGATGCTGATTTTAAGTCCTTTGGGTATATGCTGAGGAGTGGGATAAATGGGTCAAATGGTAGTTCCATTCCAAGTTTTCTGAGGAATCTCCACATACTATTTTCTAGAGTGGTTGCACCAACTTTCAGTCCCACCAGCAATGTACGACGCTCAGCACTATTCCATTTGGGACCCAATAACTTTCTGTTGTGAGAGACTGTCCTGGCCATGGTATAGTGTACAGTGGCATCCCCGGCCTTTACTCATAGGTGCCAGGAGCAGCCCTAAGTGTGACAACCAAACAAGTCTCCAGACATCACCAAATGTCCCCTGGAGGTAAACTCACCCATCGGAGGAGTAGTTTAAAATGTTTTTCAAGTCACTTCTACTTCTGAAAGCATCTGATTAAATTTATACCCTGTAAATTATGGGTGATTTTCCCCTCGGCCTCCCAAGAATATTTGCATTTTCAAAGTATGGCCTCTTTGGGAAAAAAGTCTAGAAGAATCTTCACTGAAAATTAAAAGCAATTCTTTTTATGGTAGTGGTTTAAATTTTATTTCTTTCCTCCTCTCTCCTCTTCCTCTTTTGTGTGTGTGTGTGTGTGTGTGTGTGTGTGTGTGTGTGTGTGTGTTTTAGTTTAATATCTATCTGATCATGCATTACTAGAGTTATTTTTTTTAAAAAAAGATAACTGGCAGTTATTCAATTTAAATGAAATCTGTCAGTGGAATTTCAAACTAGGCCTAGGAGTGTGGATTTTAGAGGGGTTATAGTAAAAACAGGCCCTCGGACTCACATCACTGTGCGGTATTGAGATCTTCTCATACGGTTGTATTTGCTTCTGATTTTTTATGATGTATTTATCCAAAATCAGATTGTTTTGGCAAATAAATTAGAATTTTGAAAATACTTTTCATACCAACAGCAGCTCTCCAGCTCAGGATACCTCATCTAGCATTAACCAAAGCTCATCATCTCTCTTCCCAGAAGAATGGTCAACCTCAATGATTGGCCTCTCACGGTGGGTCTGTCTGGCTAAGTCCTGGAGGATGGACTCTTATAAAAATAAAAATTAAAAAATATTTTTTAAAATCTTTAAAAAGCTTATGGATTATTTACTTTTCAAATAAAATGCTAAGTATTTGATTGAACCATATGAAATTGTCAATAGTTGACTATTTCTGTCCTACAAAAATTGTGATTTCATATGGTTTTCCCCTAGTAAGATTCATTAAGTGTCAAATAGGTTAAGAAACCCACCCTTTAACTACAGTGGTCCTACTAAGTGCCTTGACATGGAAGTGGGTAGAAAGTTAGAAAGCAGGAGGTTGCTATGGTTTGGCTCAGTGTCCCCCAAAGGCTCATGTGTTGAAAGCTTAATTCCCAGCATGTGGCACTATGGGAGGGGGTGGAATCTTCAAGAGGTAGGGTCATTAGGGGTGCTTCTTCAAAGGCAATTTTGGAATCTGTTCTCTCTCTTTTCCTCTTTTTAAATTTTTTTCCTCACTTCCCAGCCACCATGAAGTAAGCAGCTAAGCCAGAGGAATAACCAACAACAGACTGGAAAGCCCTGAAATCATGAGCTGAAATAAACCTTTCTTCTTTCTATGTTGAGTATCTCAGGTATTGTGTCACAGTGATAGAAAGCTGACTAATACAGGGTTGGAGTCAGCAAACCCTGGCTAGCTTAATCCACCCTCTACTGAGTGATGAGGACCCACTGGGGATCGTGGTGACCCCACAGACTAACTTGATCCATGATGTCACCAAGAGGAAAATGTTTTGCCTGTGGCTCTGCCCTATGCAGTGAGTATATTCCTTGATGGCAGGAACCATGTACTATTATAGAAATCTATATGTCTCACTCTGTGCCTCTCACACTTGGGAAGGACACAGCAGGAACATCTAAATCATATATGCACTGAATGATTTATTCTGATACCAATCACTTGTGGATTTCTTCATCCAAAGTGTATTTAATGCATAGTGCTTGCAAAGGAAAATTCTAAATAATATGGTTGGTTCAATATTTCTGTCCCAGCTCTCAAGACATTTTTAGTCTATGCAAATGAGGCCTAACAAGTGGTTTTGACATCAGATTCCAAGTGCAACCTGGTTCCATATAAACGGCTTTATCATAGAAATAACTGAACAGGGGGAACTCCCTCAAGGTTTTGTTCACAACCCCCATCTCTCTGACAAAAGACAGAGCACAGTTAAATTGAAGGAAAAAGTCTACTTGGAAGGGGAAAAAAATGTGCCTACTTCATTAATAATTCAATGGTCTCATACTTTGCAACTCATTCTTAGATTCTCAAAACCCATGAATTGTCAAATATACACATTAGCAGTAAATTCTTCAAAAATATCTCAAGATGCCAAAGCAATGAAGGAGGTTGATTCTAATTTTATTATTATTATTTGGAGTGCATTCCTTCTTTTATAGCATTTGTAGGTTCTGAGCAGAAGTGACTTGAATCAGGCCTTCCCATTGGGCCTAATAACTGGAGCTGTGGATGGTGACTTCTCGCTAGAACCTCACGTAGGAGAAAGGGCGAGGCTCCATTCTCTGGTCTCTTTTTATAAAGGCACACATCCCATTCACAAGACTCCATTATCATGACCTAGTCACCTCCCAAAGGTCCCACTTCCTAATGCCATCAACTCAGGGGTTAGGATTTCAACATGTAAATTTGGGGGTGCAGCAAAGGGGGAGATGTTCTTTCATTTTCCATAAGAACCCAATGAAATTCTCAAAGTCTGAAAGTCTTTTCTGTTTTCATTCTTTTCCTATTTTGTGCTGACATCTACATAATTAAGGGCTTCTTCCAACATGGTTTTACCTGGCTTTCCACTACTGTTAGACTGTGGGCAGGACCCTTGGTAGAAGGTACAAGCCCATGACTGTCAGCACATGATCCTGCATCCTGGGACTTGCTGACTCATGAAGGAAAAGTCTAAAACTGATCTCAGTTCCAATCCCTCTTCCTAAGAGAACCTGGCCTGGCCTACTACAACTTGCGTTTCATTCCTCTTTAGACAGTCAAGATCCCCAGAGAAAAAGAAGAAATGTCAATCAGAGCAAAGACCCACAGTGTCCCGAGTGCACACTCCACCCTCTGCCTCCTGCGTCACCTGGTGCCAGTCATGTACCCACTGGCCTCACCTACAAATTGCAGAGGCTAACTCAGGTAACCTTGAAGTTGTTTCAAATTCGAATTCTCTGAAATTCTATAGCCAGTTATGAAAAAATTATGCTTCTTTTCTGCCCTCCCTCCTTCCATTCCTTCCAATCTGAGTGTCCCTCTCCCCCTCCCTCTTTCCCTCCTTTTTCCATAGGGCTTGCTAAAGGCTGGCGATTGCTTCCCAGCAGCCAAGTAGAAGTCATTACCAGAAGCACCGCAGCTAAACAGAGGGAAATGTTTAGGTAAGCATTATAATGGGCATGGAAATAAAGAGACCACAATTCAAAGCATAAGTCATCATAGATGAGAATGCACATGTTTGGGGCTAGGTTTATGAGAAATGAGCGGGATGATGCTGCGCTGGCGGATCTCAGGGCCTGTGTTTTCTTAATGCCAGGAGTGATTTATTTTCTGGTAAACAGTTTTGCTCAAGTAGGGCATCCAATTACTACAAACCTTGTTTAGTATAAAAACTAACTGCATAGAAAAATATTGCCTTAGCAAGGTTTAACTGGTTGTTAATCCAAACATGTGGCAAAGCCCGAATTCCAGGGCTCAAAATATCCTCCAATTCTCAGCAGCATCTGAACACCAGAGATGACAGTCATCACTCTCGATGAGTCATGACTCAGAGGTAGTGTATGGAAAGAGGTCATTTCCAGAAAAATCATGTATGGAAACCAAATCTGCAGGGGGAGGGGAGGTCTCCCTCAGGTACGCTGGGCTCCTTTGAAGGATGGGGTTGGGCTGTTTGGTGGGAACATTAAGAAAGATGAAAAAAAAAAATCTTTAAAATCCTCCTTTCCTCGCAAAGCTCTTCACATACAGCTCCATTCCCTGGGATGTTTCATCACCTTAAGAAATATATTTAAAACAGACACTAGTGAGAGTGGCCTTTTATAAGTAAAACAAAGCCCTAGACTTTTATTTTTTAACAGAAAAGAAATTTAATTGCCTCCTTCAAATTCTCTGGGTTTGCCTCTCAGCATCCAAAGACCTAATTGTCATACTTTAAATATTTTTGTTTCAAGCTTAAAAGAAGCTTGGAAGAATTCAAGAGAGAAAGGAAAAGAAAAAATGCAAGAGAGAGAGAAGGAGGGGGGAGATCTGGTCATCGGGAAAATTTAGCTTCTGTGTCCAAACTATGTCTTAAAAGAAGAAAGAGAGATGATACTTGAATGTCCGAATCTTTCCGTGGCGCCTCCTGCTGTGCTAAAACTTTCCAGCGGTCTGCAGGAGGTGTCTGGTGACCACGTAGTCTGAGTACTGCGCATGCGTACTCTGCCTGCCTGTCCTGGAGGATTTGTTTAAAATACTTTCCCTATTTCAAGGTGGCAGTTGGCAGAAAGATCCTAAACGACTCTGGAGCCATCTGAGTGGAAAGGAACTCGAAGCATCAGCTTTCCCGGCACGAGGCTCGTGGGCTCCACCGCAGGCAGCGGGCTGCTGGCTCTGGGCTAGGGTTCCCTGTCACAGGCAATGCGCACCACTCGGGGAATCATGGCGCATCTGGGGGACTTGGCCTCCAGGATCACCAGCGAGGCCTTCCCTCTGCTGGCTCGCAGACCGATAAGAAAACCGTTCCACCACGTTGATTCACGCAGATCACATTAATTTAAGAATTCCAAAGAGGAGGATTTCATAATTCTCCTTGGTTGTTCATTCCAGTCTCGCAACCCTATCAACCAAGACCTGCTTCATCTCTCACCCTAATCTCCCCTGATGCAATTCTAGCCTCTCAGCCCGCCCCCCCCCCCCCCCCCCGCGTCTTCACTAGAAATGAAAAACAGCTGGACACCATCTTCTGCATAATAACCCTCCATAAACTGGGAGGCCATGATTAAATCACCCGGGTCCTTGTCTTCTCCAGGTTAAATGACGCCAATGCCTTCAGCTTTCCCTCATGGCTGCTGGTTTCTAACTCATTATTTTCATGACTCTCTGTGTCACTCAAATTGTCGAGGCCTGAGCTAGAAATTTTATGAGGATTTGACTAATACTAAGTAGGAGTGGTAGGAGTGTGTGTGTGTGTGTGTGTGTGCACGCGTGTGTGCACCTACCCACATATGTAGGAAGGAAGTTAGCTCAGTTCCAACATGTTAATTTTTTAAACCTTTTTTTTTTCACTGTGGAAGATATCAAAAAGTTTATACAATATACATCACAGTTTTTAAAAAAATAAAACGAGAACTTAAGCACCCACCACAAGTTATTTTTTCTATTAACATTGACTTTGTGTTTGATTTTGCTTTATTTGAGAGGAGGACGAGGGTGATTACATTTTAAATCACATTTACATTTAGAGTACAGTGATTACATTTTAAACCAATGATACTCTTTTAACTCTGACACACATGTTTATTATAGCCTCTTTCAAGTCTGACAATATTTAGCTGACGCATCAGAAGTTTTATAAGATGTCTCATTCTAAAAAAGCTGAACCCAAGTCAGAAAACCCTTCAACTGGGGAATGTTTCCAATGAGCCACGTTACTGAGTCTATTTCTCTATTACTGAAATATGCGTGTCATGAGCTAATGCACAACGTTTTCATCAGGAGATGTCAGGGAACTGGCCATTTAATCATGCTTCTATCAGACGATATTTGATGGTATCAGTCTCATCATTCAAACAATGCCAAGAATCAGATGTGCTTGGGATTCGAGTGAGTTAGAGATTTAAGTCCCTATGAGTTTACATGGTGAATTTTCAATTCTTATCAGTCAGGTGGATACCACATCATGGAAACATTTGAAATGGAGCAGCATTAACAAATCACCATAGTTTTGTATATTTTAATGGGGGAATATGCTAATGAGATAGCATTTTCTTACTGATTTTCCGCTTTTCATTTATAGTCAACCTGCACCTCTGCTTGAGTCAAAAGCCAAAGAGAGTCCCAGACATTAGTCACAACTTCCAGTTCTCTTATCAGGAGAGAATTTTCGAGCATTTGTTTTCAATGTGGTTATGACCTCTCTGATCCACAGAGGGCCTGTCCTAGGGCCTAATTAGAGAAGAGGACTCAGTTTACCTTCCTGCCTCTACCTTCAGAGCTCCATCAGAAGTGAAAACTTTGCATCTTTTTCCTCAAGCAAACTGGGGTATTTCTTGCTTTGTTTGGTGGGTTTGGATTTTCCACTTACCTCTCTCACCTAGTGACATGCTCCTGGAGCTAGGACTACATCTTACCTCTTGTTGTGTTTACAGGTGCTTCTTCCATGACTAATTAAGCTTTGTAACTTGGTATCAAACTTATTTTTGTTTCTTCCAACATTCCAGATCCCAAAACTGAAGCAATTTTTAGACACAGCCTCAATTGGCTTCTCTGCATGTTCCCAGGAAGCTGCACTATTTGCTTCCTACATCCTGTCCCTTTATCCAAAACCCACCCCTTCCCTTGGCTTCTGGTAAAATATTTTTAAACCAACTGCATGCTTCCTGAGAGTTTATAAAGACTATTCATTTCCATTTTTTTTTTCTAGCTAATGCCAACATTTTAGTTCCCCAAGCTAAAATTAAGAAATATGCAGGATTTTTTTTCTTCGTTGGTAGCCACTTTCTGTGGACATTTCCTGCAAGGTTTCCTCTCTGCCTGACAAAAGCAAGGGCGGATTATTTCTCATCCTTGTAGCTATCCAGGGCTCCAGGTAGGGCCACCCCAGCAGTCAGTTCTGTGCAGGATCCAAGGCAGGGATGAACTGGGCTATCTACTCTAGGAAAGAGAAACTCGGCCTTGAGGGCCACCCACCTGACACCATCCTGGGGCTTTGGACTGGCCTTTTAAGAGGGAAAAGGGGGGAAAGAGAAAAAAAAAAATAATACAGCAAAACTGATCTCAGCACTACCCATGGAGGCATTAATGTGGTTTCTAGCAAACTGCTCATAAAATTCATGGCTGCAGCTAATTGCTACCATGTTCTTCCTCATATACTCCCATATTAAATTTGAAAGAAAGAAAGAAAAGCCCTTTCAAAGCCATATTAATCCATGCACAGCAGTGGAATGCATGATCTAAAGTAAGCCTTTCGCATCACCACAGCTATGTGGGCTAGCTGTCAAACGGTGGATTTCATGTCACTCACAATACAATGAACAATGCCTTTGCCAGCCACTAGCTCTGCCCAGCCCGGCTCCCCTCACCCTCAGCAGCCCTAACCAGTGTGGAGTGCCCAGGGGGAGCGCGCGCACACGTGTGTGTCAGCATGTCAGCCTCCCTGCCCTCTCCAGGGAATTTGGTGTCTGTCTGTCTCCCTCTGGCCCACATAAGCATTGCTTAGAAATCCACAGCGGAGGAGCGGTAGCCAGGGGGCAAACTCTGGCTGCCTTCCTACCCCCCATGAAGATGTCTCACTGTGTGCGCCATGCAATGTTCTAAGGTCAACCTTGCCTTGAGGAAGTGCTTGTAAGGACTTAACCATAAACTCAACAAACCTATCACACTTTCTAAAATTCTTACTAGTAGAAAGTCCCTCCTGGAATTAATTATCCCAAGTATTCATCTGAACTGGGCGGCTGCTCAGCTGGTGGGCACTGGCATGGCTGTGTTCGTTGCTAAGGTCAACTCCCATTCTGATTGGTCTGACATCCATTCTGATAGGGTGTGGGGTCTATTCCAATTGGTCCTGGCATCCCTTTTGATGGTTCAAACCAGTGTGTAGCTGATTGTGACATATTATTCATGTGTTAAATATGATAAGTCTAGCCAAGAAAACAGTAAGTTCAAACAATATCAGGATAACTGGGTAGCAACTAGCCAAAGGCATGGCCAGGTCTGCAATGGACAGTTTACCTCAAAATTTCCTGTTTCTAGGAGCCGGCAGTGGTGCATGCCTATAATCCCAGCAGCTCAGGAGGCTGGGGCAGGAGGATCAGGAGTTCAAAGCCAACCTCAGCAATGGTGAGGCACTAAGCAACTCAGTGAGACCCTGTCTCTAAATAAAGTACAAAACAGGGCTGGGGATGGGATGTGGTTCAGTGGTCAAGTGCCCCTGAGTTCAATCCCAGTACCAAAAAAAAAAAAAGAAAAAAAAGATTTCCTATTTCTGCATAAACATATGACACTCTCTTGAGTATAGCAGGGATGTTGTTGCAGAATTGCTACAGATTACTACTTTGTTTTTCAAGCCTACCTGAGTTCTGAGCAGGTAAACTAAAGAGGACAATGTAGCCTCCTCGATAGAGAAAGACTGAGCCTGTAACATCTTATCTATCTTTTCTTATCTATCTTATCTTTCTCTCCAACCTCAGCCTCAGGACCTATAGTGCCTAACCACTTTCCTTTGATGCCCTGGATCCATTCTGGCCCTAAGCCAGCCCCAACCAAGCCAGGTAGTAAGTTAGAAATGCCATCCCAATCAAAGGACATGTTTGAAGTTGATTTGGAATTACAGGTTGATGGCTCACAGGAAAGAGATGACCATTTTGTGTCCACCAAGCTTTAGCCTCATGCTCTTGGTCCCTGTTGTTCCATGTCTGGCTATTTCCATGGAGACAGGTGCCCTTTCCTGAGCCACAACCCACAATGCAGTTCTGTACTCAATGATACCGTTCACCTTCAGATGTAGCTCAAGACTTCTCCTCTTCTCTAGATGGCTTCCTCAATCCCCTCATCCCTCTGTCTTCTTCTAGAGGAAGAATTCTGAAATCATGGAGTCTCAAGACAGTTATATTTCAGTTCTAGGTAGTGAAGAGATTAAATGGGCGGGAACATGGCCAATGCTCTCTTTTTCTTGAGTTCTTTTCTTTCTTCCTTCTTCCTTCCTTCCTTCCTTCCTTTCCTTTCTTTCTTTCTTTCTTTCTTTCTTTCTTTCTTTTTAGTACATCCTTATATCAGAGTGATAGAATTAAACCAGATATGGACTCAAAAAGGCTTGACTTTAGTCTGGGTCTTAGATTGGAGAAAAAAGTGGGGTCCTTACCGTTCACACATGGCCCAGCCTTGTGCCTCAGAGATGAGATCAGAAAACTAGTGCCAAAGTCTGGGTTAGACAAAAGTGGTTTCTCTTACTTCCGTTGCTCATGAACCTGCAGCAATGCTAAGAGTCTGGTTGATGGTTAGATATTCATCGTCTTGTAGGAATTTACTCCAACAAGCATCATGCCAGCCAGGTCTCTTCCTTAGGTTCAGGAGTATGCTCGCCATGTTCTCCCCACTGGCTGGGTTTTTTTCTTCTAACACACCAAAGTTCCTGGATGTACAAGACATCCACCCTTCAGACAAGAACTCTGCCCTGCCCAAATACTCTTGCTTCTGAGTCCTGCCTCCATACTAGAATCTTAGGACGTATTTGTCAACGTACTTTCAACCCAAGTTCAGGCATTAACATGATGAGCCTGCTCTCCTCCCTCTTTCAGGGCCTGCCCCATAGCTGGCTTCATGTGTCCTGACATACATCCCCCCTCTGCTGCCCTGTATTAAAATCCACAAACCTGCAGTAAAAAGGTTGCTGAGGACCCATGAGTGGGTGGACAAGGACTGGAGGAAGGATGTCCTGTGATCAGAGAAGGCTGTGGTCAGCTCAGGGGCGTGGATGCTGCTGCCCAGACACAGGATGGGATCCCCAGAGCATAGCATCTGGAAAAGGTGGGAACCGGAAGGCAAGGTGCCATGCCTCGAGGCTCAGGGAAGAAATGAGTCTCCCGGGGTGTGGAGATCTTGAAAAGGAGTAGAAAGGCAGTTATCTCCGTGATGGAAAAGTGTCTGATGATCCCAAGTGAAAGAAAAGAGGTTAATACCTGAATTAGGTTGAACAGTTTGAGTTTTTTATTGGTCAGTAGCCCATAGTACTGATTCCTGATATAGGAGAGAAACTGATGTAACTTGAAAGAAAACTAAAATCTGGCTTAGCCTGAAGTCATTTTTGAAAAATTGTTATCTATTTGAAGTTAAAGAATCAGGGGAGACAGACAACAGGATATCCCAAGTCTACCATTAATGTATGCATTTTGGCCAAGATGAATACAGATCTCAAGAAATCTCCCCTCTTACCTCAATATATCAGTCTCCTGATTTCATTCCCTTCCCCTCAAATAACCCAAATCAGTGGACAGGAGCAAAAGGGACAGAGAGGGGGATTTGGCAAAAGGCATGGAATAAACTAGGAGATATTTGGGTATCCTAGTGAGTGATTGGTATCTTGTAAAGTATCTCCATAGTCACTAGTTGGCTTGAGGTTTGGGTTCCATTCCCCTCTGCACAGCAATCCCTGCCATGCAGATCCTGCTTTTGACTAACGGAGTGACATAACGTATTCTAAGACACTAAGGGGCTAATCCTTCTCAAAAAATAAGGACAGCCAACCAGCTGATACACTGCTCAATGTAGAAAGGGACCAAAGCACAGCCAAATCCTGGAGCAGCTCTCACTCCAACCTCAGACACTAAAGCGGGACATCTCGAGTGTCTCTTCATTGTACAGAAATCAAGCAACATCTCCACCTGGCTTGAAAAGAAAAAAAAAAATCATTGTAGTTGAAATGAATCAGTCTTGCGCAGATGACACTCAGAGGAATATTTAAGAGATAGGCACAAAAGATGAACACTAATTGAAACACTAAAATACAAGTTTGGTTTAACTGGAAGAAGAGTGTCAAGAAGGTCAATGTCCTTCCTGATGGGGGACTGGCCATTCTGATTGGCCAGGGACTGAGAGGACTCCCAGGTATGGAATTTTTTAGGGCTAGAACTGCGAGAGTCCTAAACAAACCAGGACAGTTGGTCACCCTGATCCACAATAAGTAGACCAATGCAAGAGTCAAGGGAGGTCTTGGGGCTGGTTTCATTGCTATGCATTTGAAGGATGATAGAACCAAACAGATCTTTTCAGCTCTTGTTTGGCTTCTATTCTCTCTGGAAAGAAGAATGCTCTTCAGGCCAAGAAGAGTAAAATAAAAATCAATTAAGTGTCTATCAAAGCTCCAGATGAATGTAGAACTAGTAAGAGTGGATCCAGCTGTCCAAACTCAATCAAGAGTTCTGGCCTGGAAACTTTTCATCTGAGGGAAATAGCAGTAGGAATTAGCAAACCCCTGTGGACAGTCATTAGAGAAAAGTTCTCAAACTCAAGCGTGCTTGATGTCTTCCTGGGAAACATTTTTGGGGAGGCAGATGCTAGGGTCCCACCTTTGGACAGTCTAAAAGGTGGGGTTCTACATGCTCCATAATTACTCCAAATGATTCTCTTAAAGGTGACTCTTTAATGGACCACTCTTTAAAAAACACTTGTTTCGAGAATATTGGTGAACACTCAACAACTAGTGAACAAACAAGCAGGCAAACAAAAAGGATTAGAGATTTAAAAAGAAAATACAAATTCATGTATGTGGGTATTTTGTGTATGCACGGGTAGACACCATTTTAATTTTCAAGTAAGAAATTTCTAAGGCAGACTTCACAAAACATGACCTCATGAGCCATTGCCAGTTCCTATCAGAGGAAGGGAAAGCAATTAGAGGGTTCAGAGGCTGGTCCTTGTTGCCCCATCTCTCTAGAGATCTTTGCTTTGCTTTTAACATAAATAAGCACTATTCTGAGTCATTTGTATATCTGTCTGGATTCAATGTCTTTACACACACACACACACACACACACACACACACACACACAGTGAGCCTCAAGGTAAAAATCAAAAACACCTCAGCAAACCAAAGTGTAACATGTACAGCACTTGGGTACACTTTTGCCCCTCAGTGGGCTAGACAGATGCAGGTATGCAAATCAGAGTCCTGGAAACCACATGGCTAAAAATGCCTGGGTTTGCACCTTCCTGCCACTCAGTTGGCCCACATGCTAATAGTGGTATTTCCTTCCTATCTGGTTGCTAATTCTCTGAGATGCAAACAAAGAAGAAAGGAGGAAAAAGAAGAGAGCTGCCAACTAGCTCCGCAGAAGAATTCCTGCCAGATTGACGATATCTATCTCTTGTTAACTTTGGTTTCTGAAATAATAACTAACATGTGCATAGTACTTTACTCTCTAACGAAGTCCTCTCATGTCTATTATTATTTCATTTTATCTTCCCATCGGCCCCATGAAGTAGATAGAACAAGTGGTTTAATGACACCTGAGCCCTAAGGGCTGAGATGGGGTCAGAGCTCAGAAGATCAGAGGTGGGATTTGAACTCGGGCTCCTGATGACAAATCCGAAACCACAGTTCTCCGGAGCCAGACATTGGCTCCTTAAATCCTTTGTGGAAAATGGGGCAGTGCAAATTACTTAACGAGCTAATTCTTCCATTAAACAAAGGGCTCAGACAGTTGTGGCTGATCACCGTTATATTTGTGTTTGCTTTTCCTCAAAATCTCAGAATTAACTTCATTATGTTTCTGAGTGGGCAGATGCCAACACATATCTGCAGGGAATTACAATTCTGGGCTGAAAGGAAGCTCCCTCTTGGATATCTTGCAAGACCCATCAAGGAACGTGATGGAAATTGAGCCTGTCATTAATGAGACAGGGCAATTTGGCACAGAGAAAAAAAATTCCTAAAATGACTGTGTCAGCAACCTCATTGCACTCCCAGCTGAAACAGATCAGTCACCAGCTCCCAGAGGGCAGGGACCACGTGGC
Source organism: Tamias sibiricus (assembly GCA_025594165.1). Lineage (NCBI taxonomy): Eukaryota > Metazoa > Chordata > Mammalia > Rodentia > Sciuridae > Tamias > Tamias sibiricus. The sequence continues at coordinate 44,897,552 of CM046666.1, read as the reverse complement.
TAAACACTTACATCTGCCTCTGTGCCCAGCACAGTGTCACAGGCAGAGGGACTGCCTGGAAATGTTTGTGAAATGAACCTTTCAGGATGACTACGTGCTTTGTGAGCTAGAAAGAAGTCTAGGAAACACAACTGAGGAGCAAAAATATTAGCATCAGAAGGTAGCCCATCCCAGCTCCATCCTTGATCATCAGAGCATTTCCCTCTTCTTTCTCTTGGGTAAAGCACTCTAACGAAGAAGAGAAGGAATTTAGCATCTTATTTCTCAATAATCCATACAAAATCCACCAGCGGAAGCTAGGCAAGCAAAGCAATCAAACCAAAGTGGGTTGATAGCCGAGAGGGAAGCTGCCCAAATTCAAAACCGACAGTATGAGCTACGAGAAAAATCAGTGTCAATCACACACATTTGTAAAATGATCCTTCCCACTCACGTGAAGTTGCCTAGATGTTTAAGGGTTAAATGCATTACCAGCTGGCAAATGACCTTCCGGAGAGAGAAAGGGGAAGCAAGAGAGGCCAATGCTTCAGAAGTAACGTGTTTAATAAAAAAATAATCTCCCCCTCACATTTCTGACACCGCCAGGCAGTCACACCATCCTGTCTCGGGTCACCAGATGCAGCTCCATGAACTTGGAGGAAATTATAGAAATCCATCATGGCTGAGTTTTCTGACCTGGTTATTACTTGCTGCTTTTTATCTTCCAAACGGTCCCTAAATTTAATTGCCTCGTTGTAATGGATTAACCTCCAAGGTCCACAGTAGCATTTGTATTGTGTTCAAAGGGAAGTTTGCAGGTTCCGAGCCAGGTTTTGGAGAACACTTTTATCAGACCAAAGCCGTCCCTGCTTTGGTAACTGGGTGACTCCAGCAAGTTCTTGTGTGCAGAGGTCACACAAATGTCCAGGCAAAGAGAAGCACAAAATGTCTCTCCTGTGACACGGAGGAATCAGTAGCATCTCCAAAATTATTTCAAGATGGAAGAGGGGTGAGCAATGACCTAGGCACTAACTCTGCAAACAGACATTAGAAGCTGTGGATTTAGAGGAGGGAGAGACATGGGTCTTGGTCTCTCCTGTCACATTTATCTCTCCATTTCTTCTAGATCATTCAATCATGTCTCTGCCATTTCCTATCTGTAAAAAGCACCTTACGTGACCCATATCCCTATCTCTTTGCTATTCCTTTAAAAACCAAATTCTTAAAAGATATTCCTTACACAGGCCATGCTCCACTCCCCTCCTCCTCAGCTCAACCTTCTCTTGTCAGAATCATCAACAACCTTCCACGGAGCCTGATTCTCTGAAATCTTTTCTGGTTCCTCTCCAGTCCCTTTGTGGTAGACAGCTCCCTCCTTGAGACACTCCAGACAGGCAAAACCACCCCACTCCTGGTTCTCCTCCGACCTCTCTATTCCTTCCCACGTGCCCTCTCCAGTTCCATTTCTACCCACCTATCATGTCAGCGTCTTTCCTGGGTCCTCTTTTCACTTCTCATCCATTCCCATGACTTTAAATGTCATCCCTACCTGGTGACTTTAGAATGTATGTCACTTCTGAATTCTCTTCTGAATCTCAGACTAGCACGTTCAATCGCTTTTCTGACATCACTGATGTATCTCAGAGAGATCACAAGCCTCCCAAATCTATTTTCTTGCACATTCACCTTCTCAGTACATGGCAAATGCATCCACACAGTTGTTCAAGCTGGATCTGGCTGGGCGTCATCCTTGAGCCCCTCTCCCTCTTTCCTGGCCAATCCACAGGCCACTCCTGTCGACTGCACCTTCCCAGGATATCTCAAAAAAGTCAGCTTCTTGGTGGGACTGAAAAATGGTGCAACCAATCTGGAAAGCAGTATGGAGATTCCTTGGAAAACTGGGAATAGAACCTCCTTATGACCCAGCTATCCCACTCCTCAGTCTATACCCAAAGGACTTAAAAACAGCATCCTACAGGGACACAGCCACATCAATGTTTATAGCAGCACAATTCACAATAGCTAAACTGTGGAACCAATCTAGATGCCCTTCAGTAGATGAATGGATAAAGAAAATGTGATATATATACACAGTGGAGTATTACTCAGCAATAAGAGAGAATAAAATCATGGCATTCGCTGATAAATGGATGCAGTTAGAAAATATAAAGCTAAATGAGGTTATCCAATCCCAAAAAGCCAAATGCCAAATGTTTTCTCTGATATAAGAAGGCCAATTCACAGTGGGGTTGGGACGGGGAGCATAGGAGGATTAGAAGAACACCAGAATGGCCAATGGGGAGGGAGTGGAAGGGAGGGGGAAAAAAGGGTGAAGAAAAAAAAAAAGATGGTAAAACGAGATGGATATCATTACCCTAAGTGCATGTATAAAGGCATGAATGGTGTGAATACACTTTGTATACAACCAGAGATATGTAAAAATGTGCTTATAAGTATAATATGAAATGTAATGCATTCTGCTGTCATTTCTAACAACTTAGAATAATAAATAAACACATTTGTTAAAAAGTCAGCTTCTTTCATAGCCATGGACATCAAGCCACCAACCTCCTCTCTCCAGACAGCACAAGACCCTCTTTACACTTGTTGAGGCTCCCACCAGAGCCCCCTTTGTGTTAATCAGCTTTATGTCACTGTGACCAAAATACCTGACAAGAACACAGAGGAAGGAGAGTTTATTTTGGTTCATAGTTCCAAAGGTTTTAGTCCATGGTTGGCTGAGTCCATTGCTCAAGGCCCGAGGTTAGCAGAACATCATGACAGGCAAGGGGCAAAGGGCCACAGGGAAGATGAACGTTTCAAGGGCATGCCACTGCCCACCACACACCACCCAGTCAGTCCATTCAAACTAGGATGAACTGATGAGGTTACAGTTCTCACAATCTAATCATTTTGCCCTGAATATTCCTCCATTAACTTTGGGGGGATATCTCATACCCAAACCATAACACGCCTTCCATTTACTTCTCTCACAGCAGCCAGTGACCCTCAAAGTAAGATACCACATCCTTTCTCTATCTAATTCATCTTATTTGCTTATTTTCTGTTCCTCAAATACACCAAGCTCATTCCCACCCCAGGACCTTTGCACCTGCTATTCTCTCCACCTGGAATGCTCTCTCTTTCTGATTTTCTCAAGCCTGAATCCTTTCTGTCATTCTGATAGTAGTTTAAATGTCTTCCCTACAAAGAGACAGTCCTTGCCCACCTAAGATATAAAATGCCAGAGAAACTTAAGTACAAAATCTTGCTCAGGAAATTGAGAAAAGCTCATTATTTTATGGGAAAGGAGGACCCTTTGGATCAGGGGTACAGAGAGAATCTGATGAGTTTAAAACACATTTTGGAGATATAAGTAAAGATACATGGTGATACTTGTGTATGGAAGAAGAGGTAGGAATTAAGGATAACTCTTGGATCCCTGACATGGGAACATAAATGAATGGGAATGTCCTTCACCAAGATGGAAAAGAATAGAGTTTGTAGGAGAAGACTGAGAGTCCCTTCTTGGGCATGATAAGACTGGGGTGCCTCAGAGGTGGCCCAGTGAGGAGTCAGTTAGGCACTTAGACGTGGGCTAGGCATGCAGAAGAGAGGTCTGGGTATTTCCAGGTCTGCAGTAGGTGCCTTGAGAATAGGAGTTGTCAGCGGAAATGATATTTAAAAAATCATAAGAACAGTGGAGGCTGAATAGGGAAAGAATGTGCAGTGAAGAAAGAATGGTGCAAAAGACATAAAATCAGCAAAAGAGACTTAAGTAGAAATGGCCATGCGTGCTAGGCAAAGGTCAGAAGAGAGTCTTGGGAAGCAGGAAGTGGTTGATTATGTCAAACACTGCAGAGATGGTCAGAAAGATGTGCCCTTTGGCTTTTGCACCATAGGGGCCATTGATGACTTTAGCACTGGCAGCTTTTGGCTGGTGGTGAGGAGAATACAGACTGAGACCGGCCGATGAGGAAGTGGAGGCGTACTGCATAGGCAACACTTTTAAGAAACTTGGTGAATGATGGTAAATGGGGTAGGATGGAGGGTGGGGGTTCAAGGGGGAGTCTTAGCTTCCTTTAGTTTAGAGAGCCATTTGCACAAGTGGGAAGGTAACAGAATGACCCAGACAAGACTGATAGGTTGAGGATATACAAAAGAAACAAGATGATTAGAAGAGTAATGTCTCTGAGACCCTGGAGAATGTAGGGTTTGGAGCATAATGAAAGACACATATGCCATTATAAACTGCCTAGTAACCACACTAGAAGAAAGGAAAGAGGAAGAAGCGAACTTCATTCCAAGAACGTATTTTATTTTACTTCGCATATTCAAAATATTATCATTTCAGCATGTAATTAGTGTAAGCAATTATTTATGAGCTATCTTACATTCACTTTTCATACTAGCATTTTAGACTTGTAGTACATTTCAGTTGAGACTAGATGCATTTCAAGTGCTCAACAGCCACATGTGTAGTGGCTACCATATTGGACAGTCTTGGTCTAGAGCCCAGGTGGAAGAATTGGCTTTTTTTTTTTTTTTTTATAAACACAGGTATCTTTTGTATTTTTACAGCATTGATATTGTATAGCCTCACAGTAATTCAAATGTCAAACATACATTGAACACTTTAAATCTTTGTTATTACTTTTTGAATTTTCTTCATCTTTAATTTTGCATTCCTCGGCCTATTGTGTATTTTGAATTTATATGCAACAGCAAGAAGAATTACTCTATTTCTTTTTTTTAATTTTTATTTATTTGCTTTTAGTTGTACACAATGCGTTTTATTTAATGCATTTTATTTGTACGTGGTGCTGAGGATTGAACCAGGCCGCCCACATGCTAGGCGAGTGCTCCACCGCTGAGCCACAATCCCAGCCCAGAATTACTCTATTTCTTTAACTTATTCAGTAACTTCATGAATAATAGGGTCTAATTAAGAATTTAAACAACAAAAATATGAGAACATTTCCAAAGCAAAAAATTAAAATTGCATATTGCCATCCTTGGTTGGATAAAACATATCTCTGAATACTTTAAATGATAATGCCTTAATGGCTAAATTCAAAACTGGCTTTTTAAACATTTAGGGCTTAAGAAATTCCCAAATGCATTTGGTTAAGCATTACTATTGTTAACTATTTTTTTACTTGTTTTTCTTTTTTCTATTTATTATTTATTTTACAATTTTTTATTGTTCTAATTAGTTATACATGGCAGCATAATGCATTTTGACACATCATGCCTAAATGGAGTATAACTTCTCACCTTCTCGTTGTACCTTATGTAGAATCACACCGGTCATGTACTCATATATGCACATAGGGTAATAATGTCCATTCATTCTACTCTTCTTCCTACTCCCATGCCCCCTCCCCTTCCTTCACTCCCCTCTGCCTAATGCAAAGTACCTCTAAAGAATTGCCTTTGATGAAGGAAAGAACATTTTCTCCATGGAAAGATAAAAAGGAATAAGAGCTAAGGAAGGTTTGAATATTGGGCAGTGGATAAATGAGGGAGAAGGGGAGGAGTATTAAAGACCACTTTGTATAACTAGCCATGCATTACTTAATTTTTCCATCAACATGTCCCTCTCCCTTCAAATTCCCTTTTCCATACCTCTTTGGGAAGCTGCTGGGCTTCTTAAGTCATAGAAGGTAGGCAGTCTTTATGTTGGAAAGCCTCCCATAATATCCAAAATAAATTCCCTTTTAAACAATGCAGGGTCACTCTTACTCATTCTCTTCCCATATATTCGTGGAGACCAAGTGTCATTCTGTGGTAAAGCGAGTGTACCTTCCATGTCCCGAGTCCAGTCTTGTCCCTAACACTTCACTCTCCTGGGCTGTTCACTTCCTAAGGATGGTCTGAGCAACCCAGAGGAGAAAGAAAAAAGAATGGTACTACATATCTAGATGCCTGTGTCCACAATCCATAATAAGAATCACAATGACAATACTACACACAGACCAACCACATCCTCCTGGTGTTGGCAGCTGATGATCCCTCAGACCTATTTTTCACTCATATATGATCAGCAGAAGCCCAGATGTGACTCTGTCTAAGCCTTTTCCTCCTCTCCCTTCACAGTTCCCACATGGACTTTGAGGTCAATCTGATCCACATGTTTCCGATTCATTTACACTTAACTCATCAAAATGTTGTTTTGTAACAGCTATTTGATGGCCAAGAAGTCTTTCTTAAATATCTTTTCTTACGAATAGGGTGTTGTGGTTTGCCAAGAGGAAGAAAAAAAAAAAAAAAAAAAAAAAACGGAGCCCCCCAAAGCTCTGCATTTGACTTGAAACTATAAAATCATGACATTTGGACCAAATGCTTTCCCATCATTCCTAAGAATGTTTCTCCCCCAGGTGATTTTTTCAGTTTAGTTCAGTGGTGGACAGAGTGAAATGCTTAGGTTGGGCGGGGTCACGGGTTCAGGATCACTGAGATTGCACTGGATGCCAAGTTGAACCAGGCAACAAGATGCCTTCAGAAAGGATGTTTTCAGCCAGTTCTTTCCCCTCCCTTGAAATTTCCTTTACCTCCACAGTTTACGGGGAACCCCCTGTCATCTGAATAGCTGCTTCTTTCCTCACCCTGGGGAGCTGTCTGTGCTCACAAACTTCTCCCCTAGGGCGTGGCTCTTTCTGCTACTTGGAACCTCCCTTCTTTCTTCATTTCTTCTCCTCAATGAGAGCTCTGTGTCAAAGGCTTCAGGAAAACAAAAATCTCAGAGCATGAAGAATTTCATGGCCCTGCAAAGAAACTGAAGATACCTTAGGCCAGACGTTAGGCTGATAAACCCACTGACGCCCTTTAGCTTAAGACTTTAATTAAAATGACCCTTGTAAGGGGGATTAAAAATAAACACCGGTTTATGGTTTCTTTCTGGAATCCTGTAGAATCTGTATGAATACACTCCTTCTGGTTTATTATAGCTTCCTATGATACCCTGCCCAGATGGATTTTATTCCTGCCATTTGGAATCAAGACAAATCTCAAGCAGCCCTCACAGGCATAGACACTCTGATCTTCCTCCATGTTTGTTTCTCTTTGGGAAGCTTCCAGATATGGGCCACTGGACGCATGTTACACTAGCAGGGTGAATTTATGAGGTCTCTCTGGTGAAGGAGCAAACTGGGTAGTCTGGCACCAGTAACTAAGACACAATAAATGTCCAAAAAATATATGTGTTGAATTGATCTTTATCAACAGAACTCAGTGGGTCTATGGACCTGGTAGAGTAGAGGAGAGGAATCATAGTCATGGGTTACAAAGAATGGGGGAAAGTTGAAGGGTACAAAGGGGAGTGAAATGAGGAGAAATGTAGAAAGAAGGCAGAGTGAGGTCATTTTGTAGACAACTCCAGACACTGGCTCTGTTCCCAGTAGGCAATGAACAATCATTTCTAGAAAGTTTCACCAAGGTAAGCAGTATGGAGATTCCTCAGAAAACTTGGAATGGAACCACCATTTGACCCAGTTATCCCATTCTGGGGTATATATACAAAAAACTTAAAATCAGCATACTAGTGATGTAGCCACATCAATGTTTGTAGCAGCTCAATTCACAATAGCTAAGCTGTGGGACCAACCTAGTTTCCCTTCAACAGATGAATGGATAAAGAAAATGTGGTATATATACACAATGGAATATTACTTAGCCTTAATGAAGAACAAAACTATGACATTAGCTGGCACATGAATGGAGCTGGAGAATATCATGCTAAGTGAAATAAGCCAATCCCAAAGAACCCAAAGGTCAAATGTTTGCTCTGATATGCCGATACTAAATCACAGTAAGAAGGGGTGGCAGAATGGAGGTACTTTGGATTACACAGAGGGGAGTGAAGGGAGGAGTGTAGGGGTAGGAATGATAGTAGAATGAATCAGACATTATTGCCCTGTGCACATGTATGATTACACAACTGATGTGATTCTACATCATGTACAACCAAAAGAATGAGAAGTTATACCCCATTTATGTATGATGTGTCAGAATACATTCTACTGTCATGTATAACTAATTAAAACAAAAAAAAATCCTATAACCTTATCTATAGAGTAGCCAGATAGTGGCCCATTTTATAGAGAGGGAGAATGAGCCTCAGAAAGCTTAGTTAAATCTAAGCCTATTTGGTTGGTAAATTTTATACTTGCCCTACGAGGTCAGTACCTGAAACACAAGTGCTCAATATATTTTTGCAAAAAAAAAAAAAAAAAAAAAAAGGAAGAAGAAGAAGAAAAGAAAGAAAAGAAAGAAGGAAATTTTAACCAGGTGACAATGGATAAGGCAGGATAACCAGGACTTTGCACAATATTCCCATCTAGGGCTATTTCACTGCTATCTTTCTGGAACAACAAGAGAAGAGCACTATTTGGTGTGTATAAGTGGAAATTATGGATAATGGAGGAAATGAGGCACAGTCTTTGAACCAGGAAGGATAATTTTCCTGTTGCTCTTAGAGACCAGGAGTTCCCTGGGCCCAGGCTCTAAGACGTGGATGCCCAGGATCTATGCTCACAGTATGAGCTATCTCTGGGGAAGTGGAGGGATCCAGTAGCAACAGCAATAAGGAGAGTGGCCTATTTATGGCCAGCAACTGCGATGGCCCAGAGACTCCAGCCCAGTACACTTGTATCAGCTGTGAAGGTCAAGAACAAGCAGCCTGCCTCTATATGTCCATGCCCTGCCCTGTGAACTTGAGCTGACAGGTACCCCATCCTGAGGCTAGAGTCAGGTTACCACCTGCAGATACCAGATGAGAAAGCAGAAAGGCAATATCAGACTATTCCACACCGATCCAGAAACTAAAAGGAGAAGATGGGACCCAAGGGTTTTCTCCAAGCACAGCTTCCTACAAAACTCTCAGAAACATCCAAGGGACATTTTGCAGGTGGTGTCATTAGGAAAGCAGAACTCGGTTCTTTGGTAATGCCATCCTTAGGGGCCCAGCCAAACCCTTGACTACCTGATCCAATAGTGGCATTTCGGGTGGAAACTACATCTCTGCCATCTGTTGCCGTCACATAGCATCTTTTGCTGGAGTACAAAGGTCAGAACTGAAAGTTGGTTTGTATTTTCAAAATGTAAAGAAGACAAGGCTTGCGTAACCCAAGTGACACTCCTAGATCTCAGCAGATTTCTCACCCTGGTGGGTTGGTCCTTTCTTGAACCACCTAAGCTACTGCCCCGAGTTCAAGAGGATTCCAGCTGCCTCCTGTGGCCTCCCTCTGAGATGCTCCTCATGTGCCCCCTTCTCTAATCAGCCCCTGGCCCCAGTTTCCTGTTCACTCCCACTAGGGAGGGTGGTTTAACCCTCCTACCTCATCCCTTAGTCTTTGGGGATAGGGAATGTCCCCAAAGCCCCTTCAACCATATGCTAAAAAAAAAAAAAAAAAAAAAAAAAAAATCTCTTGCTGCTCACTGGCCTATGGACGTGTTACATGTGTGACAGGAAAATATTTAGTTGTTCATTTGTGCCCCTGCATATCTTCTAGATGGAGTGGACTCTGGAAACGATAAGATTTTTAATAAACTGAGCCCACTTTATCATCCTCAAGATAAATTTTTTTCACATATCAATGGCAATAAAACAAAAAGGGTCTCCAGACGTTCTTCACTGAGATTCATAGTATGGAAATCACGTTACACTGCAATTCTTGTACACACACACACACACACACACACACACACACACACACACACGGTCTATAAATGCGTTGGTTATCCAGGTTGAAGGACTGGGAATATTCTGGTTACCTGATTTGAAGGACTGTGAATGTCCTGCTTGTCTGGTTTATCCCTCCATGTCCAAGTCCACCTGGCCTCTGTCCCAGGAGGCTCATTTGTGTATGGCTCCTCTCCTGGGCCTCCTGGGTCCTCTACATCCTCTGGGTCAGGTACTGGAGAAAAGGAGAATGAATTCTGGGTATTTATTCTACTCACTTCTCCCAGGCATCCTGAGGATGTTTTCTTCACTTCCCTCCCTGTGGGGATGCCCTGGGCTGCTGAGTTCTGACTGTTGTCCTTGATGACAATGCCTCTCTGGCCCCTTCAAGGGCCTAGGTGGCAAAGGCTGTGCCTCTAGCTACTGACCCTGCACCTTGGGTCTCCTCTACATGCTGACAGCACCTGCGTGATTAGACCTTGCAAATAAACTGTTAGAATTAACCTAACTGGAAGGCACAATCTGCCTCTAGAAAGACCATGCCCAGTGAAAGAATCATGAAAGTTTTCAAACTTCATCCTCAATAGTTAGCGACAGAAAGAACAGACAGTTAACGAAGTTTAGTTGCCTTGTAAACCAGTGGTTTTACATTTTAAAAAATATGCATGTTTCATGCAAGATAAGCATTTTTGTTATTCAATAATAGTAATGTAAATTACGAAAAATGAACAGAACTAAAATTTGTGATAAAAATATTGGGGGAAATATCCATTCTTGAAATGGGACAAAAACTTAAATCATGAAATTTATTAATAAATTCTCATGAATCTTTACAAATTTATGTAATTCTTTATGGTCATGTGGTTCACATAAGCAGGACACTATGTTGAATCTCCGTCAAAAAAATATTACACACACACACAAGCGCCCACCCACAATGAAGAAACACAGTGATTGTTGCTGCATATCTATTTACATGATATATTAAGTTTTATTTGGGCTAATGGTGTTAAAGAAGGAACAAGTATCAAGAATCTCATTAATTAGAGACATAGGTACATTTCCACTGAAAATTAAAATCGTATATCTGGGATAGTGATGATTTCGTAGTTTATCAAGGATGTGTGAATATCTTGAATTTTGCTGAAAGACAAAGGATCTTACTCAAGCTAGAAGTTCATAAAAGAAATACTAAGAGAACTCTGAATAATGAATGGGCAACCAGATTATAAAAAGCACATGGCCAGGGTCCTCTGCTCACCTCTTCTATTTTGGAGAATTGTTCACAGCACTTAGCTCAGAACTGAGCACCTAATGGTAACTGAAGTATGGGTTTGGCTGTTGACCTAGTTGTATTACACCAGCTCATCTGTCACTCTCTCATAAACATGAGCACACACACACACACACACACACACACACGCACACATCTGCAGTCAGATTAATGCCTCATTTACTTGACATTATTGTTAGTACATTTCCCAAATAAATAAAGTTCATCCATTGAAAGTTTTATTTTTTAATTGGAATCACAAAACTTTCTAAAAGAAAATATACACCAACTTCTTATACAGAAAAGTCTCAACATAATATAAACTGCAAACAATGACTCATGATGGTTCTAATTATGAGAATCACTCACTCACGGGGCCCTCACATTCTGTTGAGGCTCTTGTAGCAATCATCAGGCTATTTATTATTTTAAAACTCCTTTCTAAACAGCCGAGGCAGTGAGGTTGCTCTCCTTCCTATAGCACCTCACATCTGCTGGCAGCAGAATATAACCTGAGAGCTGGGCTGGGATAGATCCAGGTGTGGGACTGAGTCTGAGTTTGTATGAAAATGTTTTTGATGACTCTAATCATCACTCCAATTAGACTTTTAGGAAAACAAAAAGCCACCTCTTTCAGGAATGAAATTCACTGGAGGGCAATGCCCTCACACTGAAGCCCTCATTTTGCTGCTCCCTGGGCTCTTTAGGATGCACCATATCCAAGCACCTTATATGGAACTCAATGGCCTGTCCATTTAGTCAGAGAAGGCAACCTTCCTGCTATTCATGGGAGAAAACTGTTGGGCAAATGACTCTGTTCAAAAGCCAAAGAGCCCTATGACCAAGTTTCATCGAGTTCCATTAAAAGAGCAGGATCTGGCAAAAAAAAAAAAAAAAAAAAAAAAAAAAATCAATTGTAATTCAGAAAATAGAAATGATATTTTTTTCAAAATACCATGAGTGTTTTGTTTTGTACTGGGAATTGAACCCTAGGACACTTTATCACTGAGTTATATCCCCAACCCCTTTTTGTTTTTTGAGACAGGGTCTCACTAAGTTGCTGAGGTTGGCCTCCAACTTGTGATCCTCTGCCTCAGCCTCACAAGTACTGGGAATTACAGGAATATGTCACCACGTCCAGGTCACAGAGTGTTTTAAGAAGGCAATGCATTCAGAAACCAAGAACAGGCTGCTAGGCAAAAGGAAAGCACACAAAGAACAATAAAGAGTTCCAGAAATACAATAATAATAATAATAATAATAATAATTTTTCAAGCAATCATGGTAAAATAATAATGAAAATAAACAATATTAGAGCAAAGTAGCCTAAAGACCAAGATGGTGGTCTGGAATCCATAACTGAGCAAACATCTCAAAACGTGGAGCAACAAAACAGAGATGGAAATTGTGGTAAGAAAGTTGAGAGACCAGTGAAACTCCACATCAAGAACAACCACAAGAATGGGATCCTAATTAAGATATTATACTCCATGTATGTATAAATTTGAAATATACTCTACTGTCATGTATATATAAAAGAACAAATAAAAAATTTTAAAATGGAAAGTTTAGAGACAAGGGAGGGAAAATCAATTAAATCCAGCATACATCCAGTAAGAGTTTCAGAAGGACAGAGCACAAATGAGAAGAGAAAACAATCAAAGAAAAGAAGTTCCTGAGTTCCTGAGTTGAGGAACAATCAAGATTCCTCAGATTGGAAGGGGACTGTAAATTCTCAGAATGCCTAAAAAGAGAACCTACCTAGGGGTAGGATACATTTCAGATTTTTTTTTTAAATAAAGGAAAAAGTGGAAAAACTTCTAAGAAAAATGTAGTTACTATAAGGTAACTTGAATCAAACTAACCTCAACTGTCCATTACTAATAGAAGATGCTAGAAGTCAGGTAAACAATGGAAACACACACACGTTTAAAGACAGACCAAGGATCTATAAAATGCATTACACCTATAAAATGTAATGCATCCTGCAAGAAGCCTAGGGACAGACACTGCCAGTTTCTTGCCCAATATTATTAACATTTTATTTTTTAGATAACACCCTTTCTTATGGGTGGAGGCAGTTATCAAAGTACCTGGATAAAATTGTTCACATCACCAGACTCCCTTGAAAAGTGAGCTAAAAGTGACCATGTGACTCAGTTCTGGCCAATGAACAAAGTTGATCCTTGGAGCTTCCTGGATAGCTTTTACAAAAGATGAAACACAATAACCTGTCTACTTGCTGAAGGCCAGCTTCAGCAAAGATGTCAAGGTGAGCCCGACCGATGCTGGAGGGGAAACGTCCGCGAAAGGAAATGATACACACACGAGACAGGTTGCAGAAATACTTCTACTCTGATTTTACTTTTCTCAGCATGTTTTTTTATACATCCCAACAAACACAGCAATTTACATTTCAACTATAGATTACAATAAAGAATTCCAGTAAGAGAGGTTACATTAGAGAATTCCAGTAATTAACTATAGAAGGTTACTTTAAAGAATTTCAGGACACTCCAGGGTCAATCAGGGAAAAACAAAATAGTTGTCCTAAGTACACACTACTGATTAATCTTATCTATCCTAAATTTGCTGAAGGATAAGGGAGAGTCTTCTACAGACACACAAAAAGACCATTAGCTTTTCAATGGGTAATATTACACCCTGTAGGGAGGGGCTATTAGCAAAAGCTAATCTTTAGCTGAAAAAACCTATCTTGCTGGTTTAGCTAGCTTCTGGCTAGATTCCAAAGGCCATAGAACTGGTTTTATTTTTGATAATTAAATGTATTAACACCTGGTGGCCATGCAGCAGAAATACATCAAGAGCAGCAGAAATACATCAAGAGCATATACAGACAAAGTTAATTCCTATATAGTCGCATAAAAGTGGCATCTCATCAGCAAAGAGGAGCCAAGTTCAAACTTCCAGGCATTTAACTGGAAGGAGCTTGGGCTCAAACTCATTTGCGTAACCGAGGAAGAACTCAGATTCACTGCCCTGAATTAACAGGTGGAAATCCAGCTCAATTCCTGGTTTAGGAAGAACTCAGATTCACAGTCCCGAACTAATGGAGTGGAAATCCAGCTCAATTCCTGGTTGAGAAATGCCACAGCTACTTAGACCCTTTGCATTTCCTTGGTGTGCTTTTCAGAATGTGACTTAATACCTAGAGAAAACACCTTGTGACCAAAAGGAACAAATACTAAGTAATAAGAATGTAAATAGAAAAGGATAGAAATAACCTGGATTCCTGATGATAAAGATAACCACAAAAAATATTAAAAGAAATATGAGAAAATTAAAAAAAAAAATAACTTTAGAGGAGAAAGGGCCATTCTAAATGTGACACATAAAAAGATCAGAAAATTTGATGAATTAACAAAATTAAATTTCTTTGTGAGAAAAAAATAACCCTACCAAAAGCCAAAAGTCAAAGAATTAAACACAAACTGGAAAAAAAGAAAAAAAAAAACATAATTGCAACTCATATCATAAAGAAATGAATTTCTTCAGTATATAGTGGCATACCTGTAAATTGCTACAGAAAAAAAGAAGACTCAAATAGAAAAAGAAGTGAAAGATAAGAACAGTTCACAGGAAAAATAATATGATCACCTGTGTAGGAAGAGATGTTTTACATTCGACCAAATACTCTTTTTTTTTTTTTTAAGTGTAACATCTTACTGGAGGTAATTATAGACTCTCAGGTAGTTTATTTTTCTTTTTTTATACATATGTATATATTTTTAGTTGTCGATAGACCTTTATTTTTATACGTGGTGCTGAGAATTGAACCCAGTGCCTCACACATACTAGGCAAGCACACTACCACTGAGCCACAACCCCAGCCCTCTCAGGTAGTTTTTTTTTTTTTTTTTCCTGGAACCCGGGATTGAATTTAGGGGCACTTGACCACTGGATCACATCCCCCGTGCCCCCCTCCCTTTTTGTATTTTATTTAGAGACAGGGTCTCACTGAGTTGCTAAGTGCCTCGCCATTGCTGAGGCTGGCTTTGAACTCGCAATCCTCCTGCCTCAGCCTCTCAAGTGCTGGGATTACAGGCATGCACCACCATGCACGGCTTCCTTTCAGGTAGTTTTAACAAATAATACAGAGAGATTTCTTGTACACTTTACCCACTTTCCCTAAGTGGTTACAATGTGCAAAAGTATGTATTACAATTTCACACCTAGGATAATGATATTGCTATATTCAACATGCAGGGCAGTTTCATTACCAAAGATTCCTCATGTTGACATTGTGTGGCCATGCCCATTTTCTTCTCACCCCTGACCCCTTTAGCCCCAGGCAACCACTAATTTGTTCTCTATTTCTATTATTGTGTCATTTTGAGAACATTATGCAAATGGGATCAAATAGTATATAACCTTTTAAAACTGGAATTTTTCACTAAGTTCTCGGGCAATTCATTCAAATTATCCAGTGTATCAATCAATAGTCTGTTCCTTATTATTGCTGGAATATTCCATGGTATGGGTATATGGCCCAAGTTTTGTCTTTGTTTTCAACTCTTCACCTATTGAACAATATTCAGGTTGTTTTCACTTCGGAGTTATTTTGGATAAAGCTGCTATAAGCACTTGTGTACAGATTTTTGTGTGGACACAAGTTTCCCTTCTCGGGGATCAATGCCCCAAAGTGTAATTGATGAGTGGCATGGTAGCTGCACAGCTAGTTTTTAAGAAACTGCCAACCTCTTGTGGCTGCATCATTTTACAGTCCCCTCCTCCATGTATGAGGGATCTAGTTTCCTCACATCCTCTCCAGAATTTATGTCACTAATTTTTCTTTTAGCCATTTGATTGGTGTTTAGTAGCATCTCTTTATGGTTTTAATGTCCATTTTCCTAAGCTTAATGGTTGTTAAGCAAATTTCCATGAGTTTATTTGCCCTTTGTATATCCTCATGAGTGAAATGTCTCATCTTGTCTTTGGCCCATGTTTTAATTAGATTGTTTATTTACTGTTAAGTTTTGAGAATTCTTTATATATCCCAAAAACTATGCTTTTGTTATGTGTGTAGTTTGCCAGTATTTTCTGTCTATAGCTTCTCTTTGTGTCCTTTGAACAGGGTCTTTTGATGAGCCAAAGTTTTGAATTTGAATGAAACCCAATTTAGCATTTTTCTTTTTATGAATTATGTTTTTGGTATCAAGTCTAGAAATTCTTTGCTTAGCCCTAGATCCAGAGGATTTACTCCTTCTACTTTAAGTTATATAATTTTGTTTTTGAGTCTATTATCCATTTTCAGTTAGTTGTTGGGTGAGGTGTGAAATGGAGGCCAAGGTTGTTTTGTGTGAGCCTGTGGAGGGAAGAGGGGGAAATGTCCAGCTGCTCCAGCACCGTTTATTTCAAAGGCTACCTTCCCTCCATTGGACAGTTGCACCTCTATAAAAATTTAAGCCTATAATCCCAGGGACTCAGAAGGCTGAGTCAGGAGAATCACAAGTTCAAAACCAGCCTAGACAACTTAGTGACGCCCTGTCTCAAAATAAAGGGGAAAGGGGCTGGGAATGTGGCTCAGTGGTTAAGCACCTCTGGGTTTAATCACCAGTACAAAAGAAAAAAAAATTAGTTGTGCATGTTTGTGCAGTTGTATTCCCAGGTTCTCTGTTAGGTTTCATGGATGTATGTGAACTTCATGCCACTAATATCACATGCTTTGAATTACTGTATCTATAAACCTTTAAGTCAGGTAGACAGATTCCTCCCCTATTTATTCTTATTTTTCAAAATGATTGTGATTATTCTAGTATATTTGATTTCCATATAAATTTTAGAATAAGCTCATCCTATATCTATAAAAAATTATTTTGCTGGGATTTTGAAAGGGACTGAATTAAACCTGCAAATCAATTTGAGGAGAATTGACAACTGTACTGTGTTATATTCAATTCACAAACGCAGTATGTTTCTCCATTATTTAGATTGTGCTTTATTTCCTCCATTAGCATTTTGTGGCTTTCAGTATGCAAGTGAGGAACATGTTTTGTTTGATTTTTATCTATATATTCCATCTAGTTTGAGTGATTAAAATAATATTGTATTTTTAATTTGGTATTCAAGTGTTCATTGCTAGTTTAGGAATATAATTGAAATTTTTTTTTTTACATTTATCTTGCATTTCCTTAACCTTACTGAAATCACTTATTAGTTCTGAGAGGTTTCATTTGTAGGTTTCTTAGGACTTTAATACAGACAATAATTTCATCTGCATATAGGGACAGTTTTATTACTTCCTTTCTAACCTGCATGCCTTTCATTTTGTTTACTTGTATTATTGCATTGGCTTGTAACCCTAAGCACTATGTTGAACAAATGGTAAGAGTGGCCATTACTTCCCAGTCTTTAGGGGAGAAGCCTTCAATCTTTCACATTAAGTATAATGTCAGCTTTAGGTGTTTCCAAATAATCTTTATTAAGTTGAAGAAGTTCCCTTTATTCTTTTTTGGAGAGGTTTTATTATGAATGGATGCTGAATTTTATTGAATGCTTTTTTTCCCACATTTTAAAATTTAATTTAATTTGTTATACATGCTTGCAGAGTGCAATTCCTTTCATATTACATGCAAAGAGCACAGTTTATTGAATGATTTTTATGAAACTGTAATATGATTTGTGGGTTTTGTTCTTTAACCTATTAATATAATAAATTACATTGACTGATTTTCAAATATTAAAACAGATTTGCATACCTAGGAGGTATAAAAATCAACCTATTAATGCAAACTGGTTGTGCTGTCTTTGAGCCTCACCTGAGCCATCCCTTCCCTGACCGCCCTGCCTTTTCCCACAAGCTTGAGGGGCTGCTAGTACTGCCTGTATTGGACACTGATCCAGGGAAAGACCGCTCAGCCACGATACTGGCATGTGTCACTGGAAAACCACTATTTCAAAGAAGATAGTACTGTGGATACAACAGGCTGTGGGGAGGAGAAGCCAGATGTACCCACTGGGCCAACCTTGCTGCCTGCAGAGCCCAATGAGAAACAAGCTTCGGTTCCTACTTGAGAACAATATGGCTGGTTAATGCTGACCAACCATACCCATAAACCCATAACCACATAAAGGAAGAAGAGAGAATGTATCAATCTATTGTTGAAATGTAGTGTTCATATGTAGAATCTCATACTTGCTTATTTTGCCTTGCTAGATTCTGAAAACTCATTATGCTTTTTTATTTATGTGGAATAAATTCTCATCAAATCCCAGACATTGCCACATTTATTCAGTGCTAAGTCGTAAAAATGCCCATAGACCTGAACATTGCTAGCAGGCTTGGATAATGCGTTTGCAAGAGATGGAACTCGGAAACTATTCCTTCTAATCCAAAGTCTATATAACATTTAAGCATCCTGGAAATAAAACAGGCAAGAGTGGTGTGTGTAGGGTCCTTCTCTGGGTCCAAGACCTCCAGGAAAGCCAGAAGAAATGGGCAAATCTTCATCAGAAGCAGAGGCCATCTATAAATCTGATTCTCTCATATGAGTCATCAAGAGAGGAATTTATATATGTCTAGGAAAGTGGAAAAACATTGTCCAGCATTTTAAATTTAAAGGCCTACATTTTCTATTTTTCTTCCCTAAATTAGTGACTTTTCTTCATTATAGTTCCCTTTAAAGAGAGACACTTTAGACATTTCTTTCTTAATTTTCTCCCCATGTCCCTGCCCTGTGAAATTTGGATACCACAAATAGACTGTATGTCTGCTTATGTTGCTGGATAAAGTTGAGCTTTGGAGGGTCACAAACCATTGTATGTTGACTTCCTTTTCCAGTGTTCCCTCCACCACCATGAACAATACTGCCCCTACTAAGAATGTAATCTTGGATGAAGGAATCTGCACTCTGCACAAGGAGTCGATGCTGTCAATTGTAAATTCCATCTTCCAACTCGATATTCATGGTGTAGTTCTTTTCTTTCTACCTTCCCAATCTGAGGGTAGGCTGCACCTGGAGTTTGAGTGGCCTTGTCAAGGAAGACAGTGTGACACCATCTTCTCTCCAGTACCTCTTCTCTTGTGTTGGGGAGGAGGGACAAGTGATGGAAGGTATACATCTTCTTAGGTGAGTACTCATATGAGCATTTACTTTCCCAGACTTCTTGGTGGGTTATAACTGCTGACTCAGTTTATTATTGATGAACTTGGCATCATCAGACCTTGCTGACAAGGGGTTCAATTTAAAGACACTGCCCTAAACATAGATGGCCTCCTGTGAGATAAGGCCATATCTTTCATTTGTCCTCCAGATCATGGAATCACCTGCTTGCTTGTTCTGATATCCCAAACTGCTTTGGTTTAGCAAAAAAAAAAAAAAAAAATTGGTTCTAGCAAGAATATGTTTCCAAGTTCAAATTACCTTTTCAAAACCCTAAACCTGGAGCCCATAACATATGCAAGATTTGTTTTCTATACCCTGGAACAAGGAACTACAGAGAGGAATATGCAGGATTTGTTTTCTATACCCTCTGGAATAAGGAACTACAATATTGCTCATGGTGTAGGGAGAACACTGGAAAAGGATGTCAATACTACAGTATTTATCTCTGCCTGGAGGCATGGTATGCCATCTGTCTTCAGGGGTCTTTCTGCTTGGTAGTCTGGGTATGGGCCCTCAAACGTGGTGATCAAAGAATAAAATGTCCAACTTTTTCTACATGTTGGACTCACTTTTAAGTGTCTGCTACTAAGTGTCTACACAAAAACCTATGTGTGTTTTTCTTGATGTCTCCATCTTTTGACCTCAGAGGGAAAGGCTCTCTGGGAAGGTAAAGGGAGAATGGTGTAGGGGATCGTGGTATTCCTCAAATGGGCAGTTTCACCCCACTCCCTGGTGCACCTTGGTATCTACTAGAAGCAGGGATGGGGACTAGTAGGAGCCATGCTTCTTGATAATGTCTCACTCATCAATGACAAAAAAATAGGATCTCCTTCTCATTGATGGCTTCCTTTCAGGGCTTTTGGTTCCTTTACCCTCATAATGATGATTTGCAAATATGCCTTCAGGTTGTTGGTAACAGGTCCGGCCACGTCTACACTCCATTGTGCAATTCCAGTTGGCTCCACCTGTGGGTTGCAGTCCAAATCATCAAGAGAGGGAAACTGTTGGACCCTGCTTCAGACAGGGGTTCAACTAGATGTGGACAAAAGAGTACATCAACAGGTAATAAATGTCTTCCTATGAATAATAGATTCATCTGGTCTGTGGTTAGGATGACTGTATCATCATATCAAACTGCGGCATTCTGGACAGTGAATGATGGAGTTACTAATAATTTCTCCAGGATCACTAAGCATAAACTAGGGTTTTCTCAAGTAGACCAGGATACATAGGATATATGTTGACCGTACTAGAGGGACTTCCAGAAAAGGAAGAGCAGTTCCCTTCATCATATCATGGAATAAATTAGTCAAGAAGCTTCTTGAAGACAGGAATCTGCCTTGCATGTCTTTCTATCTTGGAATATACACAGTGTCAGAGAGAGAGTACTCCATAAATCCTTGCTGAGTGAATGAACATATTTCTTATTTCTAACAAGAGTCTTCCATTTGCAAAGTTGGTCTTTCTTGAGTTTTCACCCAGAACTTCAGCCGTTCTCCACACACAGGGTGATGTTGGCAATTCCTTGCCAGGAATTTATGCAGAAACTGTAGTCACCCTTTCTCCTGGTTGACTCTATGGGGCAAACAGAGCAGGGAGATAGAGGATGGTTGGGGGCAGTGGGAGGAAGGGACTCAGAAGAGGGAATGTGAGGGTTCAGAAAGCAGGACAATCTCTAAATACAGGAGCAAGTCTGCAGCCTGGAAGGAACTGAGACCTGCCTCTGAATTTCACCTCTTTGTGGTGCCAGTGGAGGTCCTCAGCTCCCAGCTGTTCTTCCTTTCAGACTCTCCAAGATCCAATATCTAGGCTATTCCCAGGTGTCTGCTGCCATTCCCACACACCTGTTTGAGGCCATCTCCCAGAAATACACCTTTGGAACCAGCAGAATCACCCCATGATACTGGACTGACCACCTTGCCCATTCCTGCTGCAATAGTTGCTCTTCTTACACCTCTGTTAATAGAGCCCCAGGCTTCTAGCCCTGTTCCGCAGGGCATCTTTGACTGCAGAGATAATAATAAAATAACAACCGTCAGCTCCACGAAATGAAATTTTTCTTCTTTATTTTAGAGAGTGAGACCACTGGTTATATTTTTATACTTACTATTACATTAAGTTTAATATTTAATGATTTTCTACAAAAATCAGATATGTGTATAACAAGGGAAACAGAACTGTGCATGTGTGCATGCACACACACACACACACACACACACAGAGCACTTTCTCCCCCAGCTCTTCTTCACATTTTGAAACTACATTTTTTTTTTTTAATTTAAACTGTCACAGATACTGTGTTTTATTGTTGAGTCTTGGACTCGTGAATGTTTCAGTTGCTTTGTCTTGTTTCTCTTTATAAGTCATTAACACCCTACCTGGGCTTTGCAGTTTCCCTAGGAGGAATTCCTGCCCCCACCCCGCCCCATCAGCACACCCCAGGTCTCGCTCGGTGGCAGAAGCTCTAATGCCAAGCATTTCCCCTCCCTGGGTGGCAGCTGCCTGAACCTCATGCATAAAGCCTCAGCATATTTAACTTGGCTCTAAAGCATCTCCTCGCAAACTCAAACTTAATGAGGACAGGAAAATGATTACAGAGGTGTTCTTGAAGACGTACAGGGTGAGGGCACCTTTGCCATTGGTCAGTGAAGACAGGAAACACCCCACTATGTGTCTCTGCCAACCTCAGGCTCCTGGAATTCCCCTGAGGCCTAGTTGCCTCAAAAACCCAATAAACAGTCCAGGTTGTTTATTGGAGAGGGGCTTTGCCTCTCACCCACCATTCACCATTACCCTGGGTGGCCTGACCACCCCTGCTTTTAGGCTCAGGAAAAAATGCAAATTCAGGTTTATTCGACACACTGAATTGTCACCTGTGAGAAGAGAACACAGAGAGAAGGGTCCTCAAGAAGTAAGCCTGAGCACGAAAACATAAGAGCATTTAGATTTTTAAGAAAAATAAGGTTATAGATTCTGTTTTGTTCTGAAGAGTTCAGACAATTTTGTGATGGTTTAAAGCCGATAAAAATACCATATTTTAAACCACAGGTTGACAGCAATGGCCTGTGGGTCAGATCTGGCCAGCCTCCTGTTTGTAAATAAAGATTTATTGGAACTCAGCCACACCCACTTGTTTACAAACTGTCCATAGCGGTTTTTGTGCCGGAGGCAGAGTTGAGAAGTTGCAACAGAGACCATATGTGGCCCACAAAGCCTAAAGTATTTAGTATCTAGCTCTTTGCTGAAAAGTTCGCCAACCTCTGTTTTAGACCAATATTGACACATAGTCTCATTTTCCTAATTTATGAGGAGGAAGTGTATATATCAATGCAGAAGTAGAACACATGACCTCCCTCAAAATGTACCCACTCTTATAGTTCATGAGCATAGTAGTTTTTCTGTACTGGAAGTATTTCCTAGACTGGCAGCAAAGAACAGAGCGTGTGGGTCCTGATACCATGCACACGGGTTACAGGGCTTTGAGCCACACTCACGTTGAGCCATGCCCTCTCATGCCTCAGTTTTCTCGTCTGTATATGGGGATAGTGATCATACTTAGCTCCTCAGGTTGTGATGAGGATTAAATGAATTAATACAGATAGTCATATTAGTATATTGCGCCATAGTGCAGCCTCAATGTACATTGGCTCCTATATGTTTTGCTATGGTTTGGATAAGAGGTGTCCCCCAAAAGCTCATGTGTGAGATAATGCAAGAATTTTCAGAGGTTGAAATGACTAGACTATGAGAGGTATAGATTATGAGTGGATTAATTCACTGATGTGCATTAATTTGATGGTAATGGTAATTGTAGGTAGATAGGGTATGCCCAGAGGAGGCAGTCACTGGGGGTGTGCTTTGGGTTCATATCTTGTCCCTGGTAAGTGGAGCTCTCAATCTCTGCTTTCCGACTGCTGTCCTGAGCTGCTTTCCTCCCCCATGCCCTTCCACCATGCTGGTCTGCCTCACCTTGGACCCCCCAGCTATGAAATCAGCCAACCATGGACTGAAACTCTGAAAACGTAAGCCAAAATCAACTTTTCCTCCCATAAATTGTTCTTGTCAGGTATTTTGGTAACAGCCACAGAAAAGCTGACTATGACAGTTTTTTCCATGTGTGGCCATTCCTGTACACGAAACACACCGGAATGGGAAAAGGGGAACAGGGAAAAGAGGGTAGCAATTCACGTTACCACTTAGTAAAGTCTAAGTATAGGTTGAATATCCCTTATCTGAAATTCTTGACATTAGAAATGTTTTGGATTTCAGGTTTGTTTGTTTGATTGATTCTGAAATATTTGCAAATACAATGAGATATCTTGGAAATGTGGCTTAAGTCTAAACATGAAATTCACTTATGTCTCATATACACCTTATACATACAAACCAAAGGTAATTTTATATGTAATTTTTAATAATTTTGTGCATGTAACAAAGTTTCATGGTGTGGAATTTTCCACTTCTGGCGTCATGTCAGCACTCAAAATGGTTCAGATTTTGGATTTCAGCTTTTTAGATTAGAGATGCTCAGCCTTCCTGAACACCTTCCATAATAATCCACAAACATGCAGTAGAACATGATCTACTAGATCCCTCCTGTTAGATCCAAACTAACAGTTGAACAGAATGACAATCCTTAGCCCTGGAATCTGCTCGATTCACCCTCTCCAGGGATCCAGTTATTTCCATTCACACTCATACTTCAGTAGGCTAATTGTCCCTTGGATAGAATCTCCGGCCTGGGCTTAGCACTCAGCTCTTTGCAAAGTGCTTAATAAATTAGTGGCTCTCCCTATGTCCTTACCCAAGTGCTGCAAAGTCAGACACAGGGGTTAAAAGAGGCTAATCTGGATTTGAAAACAGGAAAACTAATCAGGTTATTGCTCAAAGCAAGTCTAAAGAGAATGGGAGTGATTTGCCCCAAGCACCCAGTTGGGCACTGCCCCTTGATAGGGCTGCTGAATCAATTAGGCTAATTAAATGAGGTGGAAAATTACTCTTGCAAATAAGTTGCCATGAAAGGCGAGTCTTAATTTGGCCTAAGGGAAAGCAAACAGCTCTTCCCCTGTGTCTTGCCAGAGTCTATGAATGGGGAATAATTGGCAATTTATGTGTGTGTGTGTTTTAAGGCCATGGTACAAATATGTTTTTGTTGACAAGCAGCTGAGTCTTTCCCTGGTATAAAGAGAGGGTTTCTAATTAAGGGATAGTGTAATTGTGTGTGTTGGCAGAAATGTCACATGTTTACCGTGGCTGCAAACATAGCAGCCTGGGACTTAGGCCAAGAAAGACCTCTGGGAGCAGCACCTCTCATCGGTCCTGACAGGCTCTGCTTCCTTCCTTCCTGGGAGGTGTTCCCCAACTCAGAAACCTGAAGAAGACTCCATCACGACCTGGAAAGACTCTGTGAATAAAAAAAAATAATAATAAAAAAAACGCTCCTCATTTCAGGGAATCCACTGGAGGCCTTTAGAATGATGTTGTAGAAATATAGGAAGGTGATCAAAATTATTTGAGAAAAAGAAAAGTGATCTGGCGGTCTCTGTCAGCAAGGAGAGGGGAGCAGAGCCTCCCTCTTCTGAACCCCAGGACCTTGCTAGCCCCACCCCTGCCCCACAAACCCTGCTTCATCCTCCAGGCTCCTCAGCACTAGGGAGGCCTCAGGTTCCTGGGACCAGGCTCACCCACAACCCTGCACCGCTCTCCATGCTGACCTCCTCATGTTGTATAGCTCTAACAAATGTTTTGTTTAAAAAAATCTGACTGGTATGTCATCTCCAAAGATCTCTTCCCCTAAAGGTATGTGAGCTTAAAAGAAAGTGGGCTGTGGGGAAGAGGAAAATCCCTGCTAATTAAGATATTAAAATAATCACAGGGTGTGAACCTCTCCCCACACCCTGCTCTCAGGTGCCCGGTCAGACCTAGACAGTGTGGCCCCACTGAGCCCACGGGGTCCTTCAGGTGAGCAAGGCCAACACAGGGTTCTCAGCCAGCTCCAATTTCTCCTCCTGTTTTCCTGGCCCCTCCCATGGGAAGCTCCTAATGTTCACCAACTTTTCCCAGTTGGCTCAGCTCAGCTCTACTCTGGGCTCCTGGAATCTGGGATAGTCCATCTACCAGGGGACAAGCGGATGACTGCTAACCACCCAGAATGGGGCTGGGTCGCTGGACCTGAATGATCCTTGAGAAGCAGATCCTCAAGGTGATGGAGGGAGAGTCCACAGACGCAATCCTTGAATTGCCAGAGGACTGTGCACCCTGCTGACACCAATTAAATTAGTATCTGTTCCTCTGTGTTGTGACAGGGCCAAGGGCTCCATGTTTGAGATGAGTTTGAAAGGCACTGTATAGCTTAGGGTTAAGAGCAGGGTCTATGAAACTAGCTGGAAGGAGGGAGGGAGGAGGGAGGAGCACTGAGTCCTTAATCAACGTGGGCTGTGTTCTACAGTCCTCTCATTTCTCCTCCCCCAATACCCATGGAATTTACCATCCAAAAATCCCCTGAGTTCAATCCCTGGTACCAAAAAAAAAAAAAAAAAAAAAAAAAAGCCTTTGAAAGAGCCCTCTTGATAAAGCTCAGAAATTGTATCATTAAATGTTCCATTTGATCTGTAACCCTCAGTCCATCCCTGGCCCCATCTCTGACCCTATCCTCATCCCCCTATCCTCATCTCCATTCCCATCCCTGAAGACCCTCTGTCCTCCCTAAAATGAAGCTCACGGGCAGGGTCAAAGTCAGGAATGTGTGTCAGGGTCTTCCTCAGAAGTGATTTGATAATTTTTAAAGCTGACATTTTTCAAAAAAATGGATTTTTAATTTTTATTTAGTAGATCTCTTTGAAAATAAAAAAGTAATAGATGTTTCTTGTGACAAATTCCACGGTACAACTATAAATGAAGATAGTAATTCCTCCCCCAAATCCCACTGTTTGATAATTAATGTTGATAGCCTGGTTATTCTTCCCTGTTCATTCAAATATGTATGAACATCACATAATGGACATATGTATTTAAAGCTCACACTTGGATGATTTTCTTTTATTATCACAAAATTTAGTGCAAAATCTCCATTTCAACTACCAAAATACCAACTCAAATTGTCACATTTCCCACTGTGATCACTGTTTTGCAGATGCAGGAACAGAGCTCTGGAGAGAAGAGCTAACTGGCCCATAGTCAGGGAGCCAGGCAGTTGGGGAGCCGGGGCTCCAAAGCTTGCTGGCCGTGTGCCTCTTTGCTGTCCCACACTGCTTCATGTTTCAGAGGGGACTTGGGGTTGAGCTGCACAGCCCAGAGGTGATCCCACACACGGTCTCCCTACCCCACTCCCAGGCCAACACTGCCTCTTCCTGAGTGACCAGCGTCATGAAGCAGCCGGGACAAGTCCCTCTAGACCTCATGTCTGAATTTCCCTGGAAGCTCACTGTGTGGGATGGGTCTGAAGAATGGCTGGGGGAACAAAATGGTTCTTGTTAAATGAAAAGATGAAGTCAGAACACAGGCTTCAAGAAAATGCTTTGTTTTCTGACAGGTGCCATTTTTTGTCCAAAGCACATGGATTTAAAGTGGGCCAGATGTAGCCTTTTTAAGTACTACACACAGATCACATAAATGAATCCGTGGGACTAGTTCCTAGTTTCCATTTCCTCTTTAGTTATTTGAACAACAGGCTGTGATGAGTTCTTTAGGGAGTGGGAGAAGCCCTTGAGATCCCGCAGTGAGCTCTACAGTGAAGTCTCAGAGAAAGGCCTGAGCGGGGCCTTAGGGGTATCCTCACACTGGGAGCCTTCCCTCAGGCTGGTTGTAATCCACAATTCCTGCCCCAAAGCCTTGTTTTCTTTTGTTTGTTGCTTTTTATGATGAAGTTTCCATTTGAAACCTGAACACACAAAGCAAGAGATTCTTTCACCTGAACTCAAGAAGAAGACCACAGTGGGCTGGAATTTACCTCTTTCTGTTCAACTGTTTAGACATGGCAGAGAGGAGGCTTGGCTTTGAGATTTTCAAGAGACAAGCTTCCATACCTCGGAGTCACCTGGCCACAGTCATCCCCCAGGGAGGAACACACAGGAATGAGACCAGGACCTGCAGGTGTCTCCTTATCCCAGTCCCAGAGTTTCCCCTGGTTCAAAGAATGCCAGTGTTTTCTCTGCCCCTTCAAGTCTGACAAGTATTGGTTGTCCCTCATTTCTTAGTGTCCATTACGATTTTTAAAAAATCTGAAACACATACTCTAATTTCAAAATGAACGAGTTTTGTTAAAAACAAATAAAATTTGGCACATTTTAAAGAGTTTTGTTGCAACCCAAGCTAAGAAACAAGTAGCAGAGTTGAAGGTTTAGATAGAGATGGGTGGAAATGGGCTGACCGGACGTCCCTTCTCCGGACTTAGAGCATCTCTGGGTCCACTGTGACCTGACTGTGTCACAGCGTGTGGGTCTTGCTCTCCCCAAATACAGAGACATGTCTGAAAAAGAATCTGGAGGAATCAAAAGTGCCTGTCCAGCCTGGTGATCAGTAACAGAGATAGGTTTTTTAAAAATTATCCACAAAGCTGCCCATTCCTAAGAAAAGACAGTAAAGCTTCAAAGGCCCCGTCTGTGTCTTCACCACACCGAAAGGTAAGCCAAGACCCCCCAGAATTTGTGATCCAAAAGGACCCTGCTGTTCTGGGTAACAACATGCCAGTGGCTCCTCCACAAGGCTGCAGGGACTGTCGCTCTCTCATTAAACAATCCCAACAGGAGCCCTTAGAAGCGAGGGACTTTTTTCAAAATAGCATTCTGGGGTCCTTTTGTAATCTTTGCATCTCTGCAAAGTCTACAAGGCTCTGTGGGGTTGGGTTGGAGCCAAGGTGGGATTACGTGGAATTGTAGTTTCCAGAATAAGCTGCTTCCTACTATTAGCAGCCTCACACCTACAGGTAAGGTTCCACCCTCCCCTCCCTGCTTCTTAGCCAAAAAGGATATCTGATCATTCTGTCACATGAGGGGTGTGTGTGTGTGTGTGTGTGTGTGTGTGTGTGTGTGTGTAGCAGGCCCTGTGTGTATGTGCATACCTATTCACAAGGTCTGCACTACCACATCCTCACCTTCACAAGAAGATGACTTTGCCAAACCCCAAAGAAAATCCTTATTGTGGATACCTATAAAACATTTTAACATCTGTGTGTATAAATATATGTGTGTGTGTGTGTGTGTGTGTGTGTGTGTATACATATATATCCTTTCTCTTCTTACGGATTCTCCTCCAAATCTTGCACAAAATCTGATAATAATTATTTTCCATTTCAATCCCATCTAGGTTTAATTTTGCCTCTACTTCAAAGTCACAAAATGGGTTAATTATTGTTATTTTTAACAGCTTCAGTCCCAGGACCCAGAGCCACCATTTCCAACTTTCCTTGCCGGCTTTGACCTCTCTACAATATCTCCTACCAGAATTCCCCAGAAACACTCCATCCACCGGGATACATGGGCAGGCATCTCAAGTGTTCCTTCTGGGTTATGTTATAAATTTTGGCTGAGACATCAACACATGTCAGCATGTTACTTTCAGTGACATGTTTGTCTTTTCTTTGTTAGCTTTGGTCCAAGGCTGTAAATCCATTTGGGGAAGCAAAGTTTCCAAGTCTAAGCAAAAAGTCACCCAACACGCTTCAAGGACTTCGGGATTTTTCTTTCCCCGTCCCTCCTTCCACCACTCCCCTCCCTTGTTTTCCTTAGAAATTCAAGTGAAAAGGATATTTGATGATCAAAGTGAATCCAACTGGCAGGGCATGAATGAACACAAACCAAGGAGCTCCCAGCGACCTGCTGCCTTTGCTCAGACCTTGATGAGATCCATCCCCCAGGCCCACATTTGCTGCCTCTGTGGGGGGAGGGGGAATCATAGCCACCTCTCCTCTTTTTCATCTGAACTTCGCAATTTTCTTTTTGTCTTTTCACTGACAATAGTGGTCTATGCCCAGGTTTTAACCCTGCTTTATCAGATCTCCTGTCTCCTTTTTCATTATTCAAAGTATCTCTGATCTGTCAGCAGTTGGTCCGTAGGGTGCCTGCAATAGTTCCTCCCAGGAGTTCTGAGAGCTGCCAGCCCCGCTTTGCTCCAGGTGGGGCTGCTTCTCCACTCACTTCCTTTTGGTCTTGAGAGAAAAATTCCCCTTGACTGACTTTCATCACCTGAAGTCGAAAATGAGATGCCACCACAACCTGGCTCAGAGACTAGCATATGGAAAGTGATGGAAAAGAGCAGGTGGGGTTGTGCATTCCTCGGGGGCCTGCTGAACGTGGTCAGCAGAAAGCTAGTTTACAAGTAGCAAAAGAAACATGGTTATACTGCTTTTTCCTTAAAACAAAACAAAAAGGCTGCTGTATATTAATATACAGCCTGAACACACAGCTTAATCATAGACCTTAAATCTAAATCCATTTAGATGATTCCAGAAACTCCTTGACAAAGGATGAAGATTTATCACCATTAGGGTATCCTAAAGAATTTGTCACAGACTCTGAAGAAATCTATAGCAGGAGACGGTGAACAGGGCAATAAACCAGAAGTCAGGTTACCAGGATTCTAACCCCAGAACTGCTTCCGTGTAACTACGAGCAAGTTATTTAATTATTTTAGGCTTCAGTTTCTTCACCTGTAAAATAAGAGCTGTAGGCTAATCCTCTAAGCTTCTATGTGTTCCCAAAATGTTTTCAACAAGCAAGTAATATTGAGACAAACAAGTATCAATATTCTCTCAAGGAAACTACTTTGAAGGAAAAAACATATTTATTTGAATATATAAGTTCTGGTGTTTGTTTAAAAAAAAAAAGATTTTCATTGCTTTATAGTCACACCTCGTATATTCCAGCTTCTGTTAGAAGCCTTTTATGGCTCTGTCATTCATAAATTTGTCCAAACTCTTTTTTAATCCATTTACATTTCCCGTCTGTACAGCCTCTCAGGGTAATGAGTTCCATAACTTTATTACGTGCTAGGAGAAGTATTATTTCCCTGTTTTCCCTAAACTTACTTCAAGCTTCCAAACTGCCTGCTTGACCTTGTATTGCAGGATGTGATGAACGAGTTCATCCACAGTCTCTGCCTTGTAAGCTGAAGTTAAAACCATCTTAGTTTGCTTCATAAAACAGCAGCCCACACACACCTTCCCCTAATTATTGTTACATGATAAATAATTCATACAATAAGTGGCAGTGCCGTGGTGTGGGAACGTCCTGCTTGCAAATGACCGTGAGTCAGAAGAGCCTAGAAGTCTAAAGTGCAGGTTTTGGAGCAGAAAGACCCAGACTCCGAGGAGTCCAGCTCTGCTGCTTGCTGTGCGGTCCCTCAGCCTCATTTCCTCATCTGGAAAATGGAAAACAGTACCTACCTCAGAACTTGTTGTGAGAGTTGACTAATATAATTTTTATAATGTGCCTAACACAGTGCCAGGTCCATTGTAAATATCTCCCCGACTCTCGCAGTTGTTAATGACAGCTAATGAATTCCAGGACACTAGGTAGACTCCAGTGTTCGGTGGTTCTAGCATCATTGCTCCCATTGTGAGCAGGGCCCATGTAAGTGGTTGAGAAAGAATAATCTGAGCTTCTGTGCTTGAGATGGTGGTAAGGTAGGGGTGGGACTGATGTTTTAGTCTCTAGCAAAAGTGGGTAGAGTTTAAGAAGAGATCGTTGGCAATAGGTCTATAAGAAATCTGCTCTCAGCTTGAACTAAGTGGCACCAGACATGGACAATAAATATTTACAAGGTGCTAGAGGAGATTTGGAATGAAAAGGAGGAAGGAGAAGCCAAAATGCTCTTTCCAGAGCAATGGTCTATGGATCTCGGGGAGTAGGAATTCAGTGTCTAGTTCTTACTAACTAGTGTATGACCTTGAGCAAGTCAATGCCTATCTCTAAGTCTAGGTTTTCTTACAGATGGAATAGAATTAGTCTAGTTCACTGACCTAAAACAACCCATGCCCCTTTGAAACCTATGTCAGGAAGGAGGAGGAAAGTGGTAAAAGTGGTAAAAAAAAAAAAAAAAAAAAAAAAAAAAAAAGGAATAGGATGTGTGTCCTCGTCCCTAATTCAATCCAAGTCTCCATAGTTGTAAGGTACTAGAATTGGTTCTTAAAGGAACATTGTATAGAGGCAACATTACTTCTAAAATAACCTAGATCACCCAAATGTACACCGTTGAAAAGTAAAAGGAACCAAAAATAAGTGAGGAAAAGCAGATTTACCTCTCCCATCTCACACTGTCTGGGTTATGCTGTCACTGAGCCAAGTGGCAGTCTGGGTTCTAATCTCCCCCCCACCCCCAGCCCCCCCCCCCCCCACACACATATATAGATATGATTAAATCCTTTCAGATGCACAGATTAATGCTACTGCAATAAGTTTCCATTTAAGATTTCAAATTTGTTTAGTAAAAGGCTTTCCCAGCTATAAAGAAAAATAATTGACACCAGTAAACTAGATGCTGAGATGCCGTCCACTCTAACAGACCGGATTCCAACAAGAAGAATGTAAGCTTTGGATTCAGGAGTCTTATTAGAGGAATTTGGAAAGAGTCCATCCGCATAAGGGGAAATTGGGGCAATTTATTCATGCACCTAATCAGACAACCAACAGGTGTGGGAAGTGGAGGGAAAATAAGCCATAATATGTAAGTATTGCTGCATGACCACTGGAAGCCTAACAACAACCACAAGAAGAAGAAGAAGAAGAAAAAAAACACTTGGCATCTGGCAGATCCATAACCAGCTGGCATCCCAAGTAACTGGTTATAAGACAGGAATACAGGAGACTCTATAGGCTGTTTCCTGAAGACATCATCCCAAGGCATTGTCAGGGCCAAAAAGGCCAATAAAATCCCAGGCACATCATCAGTATGATTGCTCTTTTGGCAATACAGACACTTTGTCCAACTCCCAAATGAAGGCATGGCGTAATCCAACCAGGGTCATTTGCATTGTTCTCATTCTCCCACCCCCAAAAGGTATAATGAGCTGGACAAGGCAACCCAGGAGACAAAGAGAGTAAAGAGAGCAAAGAAACCAGAGGATGAGAGTGACAGGGTAAAGTGAAAAACCAAAGAAAAGCATATCAAAGAAGGGGACTGAAGTTATTAAAGTGATAGAAGGTTTTTTAATGAGGAACACTTGAGAGGGATGTTCCCATGAGCTATAAACTATTTACAAGATCACAAAAGAGAAAACAAGATGGCGGTGGGCTTTCCCTGGTGGCTTCCTTCCTTCCTCCCATTCACAGGAGCTTGGAGAAAGTAGTTTGGGGCTAACAAAAAATCATACTCTCTTGATTCAATAAAACAATATATATTTAAAGAATACTTCACGAGCATTGTGTTTATCTACAGGAAATGCATGGAACTTGCTATTCTATCAAAAGAATCTTAATGGTTGTTATACATTCAAGAACTTATAAAAAATCACAGAAAAATTTGAGGACTTGAACTAAGAAGATTGTAACTCTTCATTTATCTTTGACTACAGACTAGCCAGTTTCTTATGGAGGACAGCTGTTTTCTTAAAACAGGAGTATGTTCTGGAGAACATGGCTCAAGTGTCTTTAGGATTCCCCAATTAGTCTGCTAGTGCCTGGAGGCATGGGCCAGTCCTTGGACTTCCTCACATCTTGCTAGCACACTATTGTGTACATATTCAACAGTCTTTAACAAACCTCATTGCATTGATTCATTGAAAGAGTTGGTAAATATGGTCTCTCTAAAAGCCTCTAGGTGCTTCCAATGTTCCAGTCGGCTGCTTGAGATCCACTCCTAATAATCATTACATGTCTTGTCATCTGAAAACTGTGCTCTCTTTAAAATAAAAAAGTAAAATAAAATAAAAACTTTGGAAGATTTAACCTGTTTGGTTTTCCAAGATTTGTATCTAATAACCCTTTAAGAAAAGCACTCAATTTGAATAACGATAGAATAATTCAGCCTATTTGTGATACTAGGAAACAGTCAGGGCCAATCAATTTCAAAACCAATCCCAGGGTTAGGGCATCCAAATAAAACAGCAGTTAACCAACAATTTTCATCAGAGCATGACTGTTCGTGCTGAGCCTAAGCAGGAAAAGGGCTATTCATGAGCTATCAGATTTGTCATCATCCCTTTTGAGGATTAACCAACCAAGACACAGGAGATGGAGAATTAGAGTCTAGTTCTATGGTGAATTAATTGGGCAGCCTCAGGTGAATGATTTGGTCACTCTAGGCCTCAGTTTCCTCATCCATAAAAATGCAGAAATTATCAACTAAGGCCACACCCCAATCCCAGAATTCTATCCTT
Source organism: Tamias sibiricus (assembly GCA_025594165.1). NCBI lineage: Eukaryota > Metazoa > Chordata > Mammalia > Rodentia > Sciuridae > Tamias > Tamias sibiricus. Next base: position 44,864,181 of record CM046666.1, on the reverse strand, counting down.
TTAAAATCTATGGGTTAAAAAAAATATTGTGTTTTCTGAAACTGAGGTTTTGACTTCTACTCCTAAAAAGATAAACTCTCTATCTTACTCTAACTTAATGTACAGTTCCTAGAGAAGACTCTATTTGTGCGTGTTCACGTGTACGTGCATGTTTGTGTGTGTGTGTGTGTGTGTGTGTGTGTGTGTGTGTAGGGTAGGGTAGTATGGTATGAGGTGGGGAAGATGAGGAAGGTTAGATAATGTAAGAATTTAAATAATAAACTCCCTTTAAACTTCCTTGATTCTAGGAGCTTCTCTCTGTGATGTGGCCACAAGTCATACCACATTTCCATGGGTGGGACAGCCCTCCAAAAAGAAAGATTCCTTCTGAGAATTTTCTTAAGGCCCACCCTCTACTCTACCTCTAAAGGAAGATCTCCTTCATTTTGGAAACTTGAGGACACAACCCTTAAATGATCAAGAAAGAAAAAAGCAGAGTCTAAGGCAAAAGAATGAGCTGAGGTAGGTGTAAGTAGTGGGCTGTGGCCGGGTGCAGTGGCGCACGCCTGTAATCCCAGCACTTGGGAGGCTGAGGCAGGAGGATTGTGAGTTCAAAGCCAGCCTAAGCAATGGTGAGGCACTTAGCAACTGAGTGAGACCCTGTCTCTAATAAAATACAAAAAAAGGGCTGGGGATGTGGCCCAGTGGTTGAGTGCCCCTGAGTTCAATCCCTGGTACCAAAAAAAAAAAAAAAAAAAAGAAGAAGAAGAAGAAGAAGAAGAAGTGGGCTGTGAAGAATGACTCAAAGTCTTTCCAAAGAAGTCAGAGAGGTGTGGCTCATTCCAGACAAGATCTTTTCCATCCACACAGAACCCAAATCAGTAGATGCCATGCTATGCAGTGACCTACCAATGGGCTATGACAAAGAAAATGAACCAGGAAAGGGCATGATGTTTAAAAGGTGAATGGACCCAAATAGCCAGTGCTTCACACATGGTAAATGCTATGTAAGTGTCTGCAAATAAATAAAAATAAAAGCACTTGTGGTTCAAATCCTAGGTGAACTATTAAGCCTGCCCCAAGCATCTTATAATGTTTTCAGCAATGTTATCTGCAAGGGTTTCTCCATTCGTATGAATAATGGCCTTGAGCTGTGTGTGTCATAACAAGACTGCATGGAGAAAGGTCTTATTCACTTACAGCCAACATCAGATGAATTGAAGGCATATTTTGCCCTGTGGCAAAAGAGGATATAACAAAGTAGAATGTGCAGTCTCTAGCCACAAGAAGATCACAATTGTTGGTGAGGTAAATATAAACATGTGCCCAAAATTAAACATCTACCCAAGAGGTGCCACCAGACTGTAAGAAATCCCAGATGACAAAGGCCACAGGACAGAATGTGAGCTAGGCAGGTCTCTCTGCAGAGAAGGGCTTGAATGGTAGGTATGAGGAGCACAGTGGAGAGAGAAAGAGAGACTTCCAGAAAGTTGGAACAGTGAGTACAGGAACCAGCATCGGAAGGGAAGGGCAGTTTGGGCAGGCTAGCATGGAGAATCACCAGGGGGGCAGCAGTAAGATATAATGTTGCAAATGCTGGAGCTGAGTCATTTGGACTTCATCTTATGAATAATAGGGATCCTTAAAGAGAGGCTCTTGGCCACCCAGACCCCTCAGAGTCTAAGCTAGCATTCATTTCTGTCAGTGGTAGTCCTTGCCTCCTAGAAGCCATGAAGACACTATTCGGAGGTGCCCCTTTCACACAGGGTCTTGTTAAATCTTCTTCCCAAGTTGTGGGCACCCCACGAATCTTAAACAAGATCTTAGACATGTGAGAAATTCCCAGATCCTAGGTCTTAATCAGTGCAGATTATTTTTATTACTCAGTTAGTTAGTTTACAAGATCCTCAGCAGCAGTGTGCTCCCTGGGCTGGTGCAGTGCTCTGTACAGAGGACAAACTAAAAAAAAAAAAAAAAAAAAAAAAAAAAAAGCTGGTAAGAAGCAAATGCATCCAACCATTTCCTAACTATTCTGGTAATTTGGACCTCGCTTACAGGCTTGGGCAGAATTTACTGTTCAGAAAGTTCTTCCTTACTTTGAGCTAATGTCTGTGGATTCCTGACCTCCATTGGTTCTAGTTCTGCTGTCTGAAGAATCATGCGACAAATCCATTCATTCATCCATGTGACTGCTTTTCGGAGTATTTGAAGACGCTTGTTGGGTCTTTCTAGACTTTTCCTCTCCAAATTAATGTCTCCACTTCCGTCATAGAGATCTCAAAGGAACCAACCTGCTAGTGTAAATAATGCTGTATTCCTTTTTCTCTTTTTTAATTTTCTGGGAAAGACGGTTTGCATAAAGGGTTGGATTCTGAATTCTGGATTCTGGAAGGGAAAAGGTCCCTCCAGAGGCTAGATCCATGAGTCCTTGAACTTTTGGATACACATCATGTTCCTCTAGGATGTGGTCTTAGCCTCAAGACAGCCAAGTGGGCCACTTTCCAATGAGCCTGCTCCCTTCTCCCCACAAGTCCCCAAGACCCCCTGCTGTAGAAGATCTGGGCATCTATCATTCTCCCCCACTTTCATTTCCTACAGATGGCATTTTCCCAGGCAGGAGCACTGTCAACATCTGCTGGCAGCCTTTACCTCCAGCCTCTCTGTCTACTCTAAATCTCAGCCATTACCATTTAAGCCCACTTCCTCCAGTTCAGTCCCCAGTGCCTCAAGCAAGCGGGAGCAGCTGGTTCCTCATCCTCCACACCATAATCCTTCAAATCCTTGAAAACCTTCATTAAATCACAATTCCACCAATGTCACCACACCCCTAAGCTTCAGGGAATGCTCAACTATAAACCAACACTTCACCTTCAAAAATAGAGGGTCATAGTCATAAAAGAGAGAAAAAACACTAGTGGGGAAGGGAGCTCTTCTGTGACTCTGTGCATAGATTTTTTTTCATGCATTGACATAAAATGTTAGTATCTTTGTTATTGTGGATTATAGTCAAAAGAGTTTGCTAATTTTCCCCCAGCCCAAAGTTATAGCTGTCACTAGCTAAAGTCTGAGCTCACAGGGCTACAGGGTAAGAAGTACACTAGGTCAAGGCCATTAGACTCTGGGTCTCAAGGTAGATACCACATCTCTCTTGTTCAATATGGCAGCACCATGTCTAGCTCATAATTTGCATAAGGTAAGTGTCTAATAAGTATTTGCTAAATGAATGAACACCAGTGACTTGGCCAGATGAGCTCTGAGACTCAGTCCCTTATTTAACTCAGTTCAGCATTTCCTGTTGAATTTTGAGTCCCCTCAAGCCCTAGCCTAAGAACCCAAGACCATCCATGAGCCTTGGAAAACACTCTTGCAATGGCAAAGGTTGGCTCTGGTAAACTCTCTGTTCCCCCAAACTCACACTGCACAAATAACCACCCCTGGGTGGGAGGTATGGGGATAGGCTGGTGTTGAAAATGAGCTAAGAAAAAAAATGTATAGTTAATTCTGCCCAGTGTATGTCAGGTTGTGGCTTATACTAGATTAATGAAAGCCCCACATGGCATAATTGTGTTTACAGTGAGCTTATAGGAGTTTTCCCTCAAGGTAGGGAAAGGGGATGAGGTTAAACAAATTATTTAGCTTTTCCTGACCTGAGCTGACAACAGAGATGGAGAACAGTGGCTGAGAAATGACCTTCCCAGTTTCAGCCAAGGTCATGCACATCTTGAGCTGCTTTGCAACTGGGCACTGGTCTTCCATCAGGAGGTGGGAGACATTTTTGAGATGTGACCTGAGAAGGTCTAAAGCGCCAGATTGCTTCCTGTGGGCAAATTGTGCCTTGTCTAATCATGTGGAAGTGACTTCCAGCTACAAGTTAGTAAGCAGCTGGTATGGCAGGAATTAAAGTCCCTGCCTTTTTGGATGGGAAAACTGAAGCAAAAAGCCAGTGTGATTGCCTAGAACTAGAATGCCATTACCTTTTTTATTTTTTCATTTTTCTTTTTCTGTAAGAATTTCATTATCTTGCTGTCATCCAGCTTCTTCCTGAAACAGAAACACTTCCTGGAGTTGTGCACAGCCCACCCCTAAAGAATATAAAATCCTGAGCTGCTATTAAAAAGAACACACCAATCCTATCTGGATGCTGAGTCTACACAACACCAAAGAATGTAGCTTGAATTAACATTTTACCAAATGAATTCAATGAATTACATGTTGTACTGGCATGTTTGACTTTGGTCTAAAAACAAATTAATTTTAACTGCAGCTTGGGGAGTGTGGATATAATTTTGCTTAGTTTTTATGGTTGATTTTTTTTTCTGTCAATCTATAGCCATTGCCAGCTTCTCTTTAGTCTGTAAAGATATTTTTAGGTATGAGACTGTACTAACAGGATGTATGTAATTTATTGGCAGAACTTTTCTGTCAACCCGTCAGTCATTTTTTATTCCAAATTACATGGGCCCAACCCAGGTCTGGGATACATTCACATTAAATGATTGTGGATCATTTATTTCAGAAATGATAGGTTGAAGAAAATGTGCTTTGCACATGAGAAATGAAATCCCACAGCACATCAAGTTTCCTGTTTCCTTGAGATCCTCATTTTTCCATTTAGCCTCTATTTTAACTTTTCCTCCCTTTTACTTAAAGGACTTGAGAGGATCCAAAAACAGACCAGAAAAGTCCTCACCACCCACTCCCTGGCCCTGGGTTGTGTAAGACCACACTCCCAGAGGGCACAAAGGAAATAATCACAATCACATCTGACACTTTGTAGCATCTTTGGGATCCTGGAAGAGCTGCAGGCCAAGAGACCTCCTCTCACCTGTATTAGGTGATGTGACCAAGGTGACACAGTAAGGAAATGGGGGAGCCAGAACACAAACCCTACTCATCTGTCACCCATTGTGTGCTTTTGCCACACTCAGTCTTTACCCAGAAATGGTTTCTGCCATTTGTGAGTCTCCATTGCCCAGCACAGTACCTGTACCCACATACCAAACTCAGTGTTGGTCAGGGTTGGGTCAGAGAAGCAAAACCCCTGTGAGAAGATGGCACAAGTTCTGCAATGGGTCCTCCGGTCTTGGAAGTAGGCTAGAGTGGGCAGCTGGGAAGGGAAGAAGGAGGTGACATCGGGGAGGCCAACGGCCAGTAAAACGGGGCACCTTTCACCACTTCCAGTCCTGGTGACCTGGGGGTGTTGGGAGCACCTGGTCCCTCACTTGGGAGCTGCACCTGCACTGGGCCCAGAGCTGCAGAAGCTGAAGGAGGAGGTCTGTTGAAGCTGGAGGCCACCAGGGCCCACGAAGGGAGCCAGCAGGTCAGCAGCACAGTGCACAAGCACCAATAGCACGTTTCCAGAACTTTGTGAACAAAGTTAGCATGACAATTATAGAGGTTCTACCCTGTGACATAATGTTCTTACATAATGTTATTACTATTTACATTTTATCTATTTAAGCTTTTCAGGTATATAATTGTACACACTGTGAATCTTATGTGTAACTGTGATTGACTCTGACAAACGCATACATCTATGTAAAACACACCCCTCTCAAGATACAACTTATTTCTGCCATCATTCCAGAAAGTTCCCTCCCAGTCCACACCCCACTCGAAGCAAACACTATTGTGATTTCTTTCCCAATAGATTAACTTTAGCACTAGGTTGGTATCAATACTACATTAGTACTAGAACTTTGTATAAATGTATTTTTGTGTTTTGTGTTTTGGAATCTTTCGCTTGCAATAATGTTTGATAGATCGTCCATGTGGTTGCATGTATTAGTAGACCATTCATTTTTGCTGATGAGTACTATTTTATTATATGAACATACAACAGTTTATCCCTTCATGTTGATGGCATTTGAATTGTTTTCGTTTGGAAGCTTTAATGAACATAGTGACTATGAACATTCTTGTACAAAACATTTTGAGGGGAACATGTGACTTTGCTTAGATTCTTGAGCATGGAATTACTGAGTCATAATGTAGAGATGTGTTTAATGTAATTAGAAACTACTTTTCAAAGTAGTCAGTTATGGGCTGAATGGTGTCTCTCTAAAATTCATATGTTGGTGTCCTAGTGCCCAGTACCTCCGTATGTGACTATATTTGGAGATAGGGTCTTAAAAGAGATGATTAAATGATAATGAAGTTACTAGACAGGGCCCTAATCCAACATGACTAATGTCCATATGAACAGAGGAGATGAGGACATAGACACCCAGAGAGAAGACCAGGTGAAGACACAGGAGGAGTGGCCATCTGCAAGCCAAGGAAACAAACCCCAGAAGAAACGAACCTGCTGACACCTTGATCTTGGGCTTCTGGCCTCCAGAACTGTGGGAAAATAAGCCACACGGTCTGTGGTGCTTTGTCATATGAGCTCCAGGGACTAATACGTGGTAGCACCATTTTTAAACCCCCAACAGAAATGTGTGTGATTTCTGAATGCTCCACATCCTCACCAACACTTGATGTTGATGGCATTTTTATTTTTAACCTTTCTAGGGGGTGGATAGTACAAATATTTATGATTTTCATCTGCTAGCACAATTTCGGACGCTACTTGCCCAGGAGTCCACCATATCCTCACTGGCCTCTTTCCAAACCATTTTGTACACAAACATCTGATCCTAGCTACTATTAAAAAATCTTTAAATGACTTCCCATTTTTCATAAGATTGACAATTTTGTGAAGAGGGAAAAATAATGAATAATAAAAGAATCTAACCTGGGAATACTTGCCTTGAATATCTTCTAACATATATTTTATTTAGCCAGTAGAATTTGTAGCATTTCATTATACAGATGGTGCTGGACTTAGTTTGACTTATAATTTCTCAACTTTATGATGGTGTGAAGGTAATACACACACACTAGAAACCATGTTTTTGAGTTTTAATCTGTTCCTGGGATAGTCACATGTGGTACAAAACTCTCCAACGATGTTGGGCAGTGGCAGTAAGCCATGGCTCCCAGTCAGCCCTTCAATCACAAGGGTAAAAAATCGATACTATACAATGCATGGCATTCAACAAATCACAAGAGGCATTCAACAGTTTATAGTGAAATAGGCTTTGTATTAGATGATTTTTCCCAACTGTAGGTTAATGAAAGTATTCTGAGCCTGCAAGGTAGGCCAGGCTAAGCTATGATGAAATATGTTGGGTATATTAAATGCATTTTTCAACTTAGCAATATTTCAGACTTATGATAGATGATCGAGGTGTAACCTCATCATAAGTTAAGAAGCCTAGTGCTTATTTTATGTTATTTATACACATTTCAATAAAGTTTTAATATGGATAATACCCTCTATGATTCTAGTACTTTTTTCTTAGTGGCAAATTTTCTTTGCTCAGGTATAGCAAACACTAGAACTTGAAGCATAATATTGTAATGCAGTAAAAGGACTCTTAGAAAATTAAGAAGAGGGATATAAAAGAATTAATGATAGGGGATATCATTTTGTTAATTGCCTATCTGGAACATTACACAAGTCCCCTTAAATACAACAGATGTCTTCAGCTTGAGTTGCATAGAAATCACAAAAACTGGCTTCGATAAGAATATAAAATCAAATCTGAAGGCACATTATGCATCAAGAAATATATTTCCAGGGCTGGGTTTGTGGCTCAGTGGTAGAGCACTTGCCTAGCATGGGTGAGGCACTGGGTTCAATTCTCAGTACCACATATAAAATAAAATAAATAAAATAAAGGTCCATCAACAACTATATATACATATATATATTTTTTTTTTTTCTTCAGGACCCTTGAGCACTATCTTTGTTCTGATAGTGCGGGCTTATGATAAGTGAGATCCTGTCATGATGCTGAACAAAACCCAGCTCTTCTCACAGTAGTTGCCAGGACAACAGCCGTGGCACCAGAAGTGAAGGTAAGATTTCTCCAGGGAAAGATGAAAGTCCCAAATACAAATGATAAGTAGCTGTAGGAAGATACTCTCTGCCCTGGCACAGTGATGGAACCTGAGCCCAGTGAGGCTTAGGTGTTCAGGGATCTGGGCTGCCTTCTGCCTCCAAGATTCAATTTTGCAAGTCTCAGGGTATTTGTGCCTAATGGTAGGTGGAAGAGGGAAGTGCAACCACCCAACCCAGATGGTGATCACTTGACAAAATAACTGAACTTGGCTAAAAAGCTCTGTGACTGTGAGTCATTATTTTCAACCCAGGAGAAACAAGCCTTGACAATGCAGGTTGTACCACAAAATTAAACCCACCATTTCTGAATGAACCCCCTCCTTTTTTTTTCCTATTTGTGACACACACCTCTAGACCATTATTCCCCAAACTCCTGAATAGTCACTAAATATGGATTGCCACTGAGATATCATTTACTTCTTCTAATGCAATTATTAACATTGTTGGATTTAGACCTACCATTTTATTATCTTTGTTTGTCCTTCTGATTTCCCCCTCCCCCCTCATTCCTGCCTTGTTTTAAGATTATTAAAATAATTTTATTCACTTTTTGGGTTATATCTCATCAAACTTTCTTGGTGTCTGTTCTATGCATAATCCTTCACAGTCTAAACAGAGCTAATATTTTATTTTATGTAAAATGAAGAAGTCTTCATGTAAAATGTAGATACCTTACCACCACATACCACCACATACCCCGTTTTTGTTATAGTTGACTTATGTATTATATTTGCATACATTGAAAATTCCACCAACATTATAATGTTTGCTATATGTCTTTTAAGGAACATAAGAGAAAAATAGTTTTATAGTATATTTACTCAGTTATTAGCCATTTCTTTCATTTCCAAACTGTAAAGCTTTCCTCTGATATTCTCTTTCCTGAAGGACTTCCTTTAGCACATTTTTTTTTTAAACAGCAGATCTGCTGGCAGAATTCTCTTAGTTTTCCATCACCTAGGAATATATTTAGAATTCTATATTGTTAAAAAAAAATCCCTCGAGAATAAAGATGAAATCATTTGGCAATTCTTTGCTGTCAGCACTTTGAAGATACTATTCCACCACCTTTTGTCTTCCTTTGTTTCTAATGATACATTCACTCATTCAAATTTTTGCTTCCCTATATAGTTTATCTCTCTGGATGTCTTAGAATTTTTTTTTATCCTTGGTTCTGAGAAATTTGAAGTTTGATTATGATGTATGTGGGCTTGGCTTTCATTGGTTTTATGTTGCAAAATCTCACTGAGATTCTTGAATCTGTACATTGGTATTTTCACTAACTTTTGGATGAGTTCAAACACTATTTCTTTAAATTTTTCATGCCAGTGTATTTACCCAATTCTTCTGAGACCCATTTTGGACCACAGGATTCCATTTTTTTTTTTTTTTAAATTTCTCTTAGTGGGAAAAAAAAATGGGTTTCTCTTAGAGTCTTAGTTGTCCCATCTATCACCACAGTGATTGTAAAGCAGCTCCACAAGGTGCCGACTTTTATGCAGGTCCCCCCCCCCAAAAAAAAAAATCCGTATATGGATGTCCCCATGCTCTTAGGCTTGCAAGAGCCCCTTTTCCCTCTGGCCGGGAAAAAAAAGGATTGGTCTCAGATAATTTGCTGGTTTTGTCCACTGAATATTTTCCATTGCTCAGGCCACCCTTACCCTCAAGTCAGGGCTGTGAGATTGAGGGAGTGGATGGGGCCATTCTTCAAGTTTGTTTCCCTAACCAACATATCTGCTTACTTTCTTTTCAGAGTCCTCGAGTAGTTCGATTTTTATTTCATACAATTTTTAGTTGTCTTTAATGAGAGAGTTGAGCTCTGCCACTTTTACTCAATCTTGGTCACCAGAAGAAGTCCTATGGAAACTTAGCAAATATGAAAGATGTGGAATATTCATATTTTCTAGTTCTTCCTATGTTCATTTGGGTAATTTGTATCTTGCATTTGTCTATTTAATCTTAGTTATAAAATTCATTGGCATACTTTTTCATATTTGTTATCTTTTTAATATCATATGTAGAGATAAATTCTCTTTTATTTCTCCTATCAGCAATTTACTATTTTCCTCCTTTAGTCTTGGATCAATCTAAATCTAAGGGCTTAACAAATTTTGTGATATATCCACATAACTAGTGGTTAGTTTTGTTGGTATTCTATATAGTTAATTGTCCATTGTTTATTTCATTGATTTCTGCTCCTAATTGCATAACTTCTTTAATTTTACTTATTTTGGATTAAATATGCTCTTTTTTTTTAAAGAAAGTTTAGATCATTGATTTCACCTTTCTTCTTTTCTCAGTTAAGTATTTAAAGCTACAAATTCCCTCTCAGTACTACGTTAACTACATCCCACAATATCTGATTTTGTGTTTTCATTATAACTCAATTCAAAATATTTTCTTTTTTCCTGCAATTTCTTCTTCCATTCCTAGATTATCTTTATTGATTAGTTTCTAAATATTTGGGGATTTGTCAGTCATCTTTTAATAATATATTTCTAATTTAATTTCATAATGGTCAGAATTCAGGTTATGTATAATTTCAGTCCTTTGATGTTTACTCAAACTTGTATCATAGCCCAGAATAAGATCTAACAATTAAGATTTCAAGCACTTGAAATAAATTTGTACTCTGCAGTTGTTTGGTGGGGTATTCTGTAAATGTCAATTGGATCAAGTTAATTGCTAATGTTATTAGAGTCTTCTATGCCTTAACTAATTTTCTACTTGTTCTATCAATTGCTGAGAGTGTCAGACCTCACCAATGATATTTTTGGATTATTCCTTAGGTATATAGATTCTTGTATCATGTATTCTGAAGTCTTATTGTTAGGTGCACATATATATAAAATTATTATGTATTCTTTATGAGTTGACCTTATTATCATTTTGAAATGTCCCTCTTTATCTCTGGAAAGATCACTTATTCATAAATCTACTTCATTTGATATTTATATAGCCAAACCATACCAACTTTTTTTATTAGTAGTGTACCCATGGTGTATATTTTTACATTTTTTCTCTTTAATATGTATGTGTTTTACATCCAATGGATTTCTGATAGTATATTAGAATCTTGTTTTTTATCAGTCTGAGAAATTTTACCTTTCAAAGCAAATGTTTAGTCCATTTATATTTAATGTAATATTTGATTTGGTTGAATGTAAGTCTGTCATCTTTTATATTCACTTTATCTGCTCTTTTACTTTTCTTTTTCCCTGCTTATTTTGGATTTAGTTCATTTTATAAATGAGATAAAATGAAGGTTAATTTTTTCATCGATAGTCATTGTGCTTCATTTTTCCCTGTTGTTTTGTTTTGTGAAAATTTATTATTGAACTTTAACTTATGAGTCCTCCAAAAAATAAGACTTTGTTATTTCATGCATGAGAACAAGTCTCAAAAATTATACTTCCATTTACCCACCCCTTGTACTTTATTATCATACATTTCAATTCTCTATATATTATAAACCCCAAAACATATTGTTAATATTTTTTCTTTAAACACTCTACTAGTCTTTAAGAAAATTATGAACAAAATTGAAAAGTCTTTGCATTTACTCCATATTTAGCATTCCTAGATCTTTTTATTCCTTCTTATGCCTCTGAGATTCTGTCTGGTATCATTTTCCCTGTGGTTAACTTTTCTCCAAATACTGACTTAGTAATGACAAAATCTCTTGAGCTTTGGTTTATTTAAAATGTCTTTTTTTACCTTAATCTTTGAACATGTTTATTTTTCATTTTGTGGAAATAAAAAGGAAATATTTTAGTTGATGTTTTTTATTTCAGCACTTTAAAGATGCTTCTCTTGCCTTCTAAGTTATGTTGTTTCTAATGAGAACTCTTTGATCATTTTACCAATGTTCCCCTGTTTGTTTGGAGGATGTCTTTTTTCTTTTATGACTTTTCTCTTTCATTTGGTTTACAGTATTTTAATTATATGACTAGGTTTGTAATCTTTTTTTCTGTTTAGGGTTTACTGAGCTTTTTGAATCTGTAGAATTATATGTTTCATCATTATTTTTAAAAAATCTCAGGCTTTATTTCTTCAAATATTTTTCTGTCCCATCTTTTTTATCTTTTCCTTCTGAGATTACTTGTTAGAAAATTAATATTATCTCACAGATAACTGATATTTTGGTCTTTTTCTTTTCTTTTATTTCCCCATTTTTTTCCTGTTTCTTCTTTCTGCATCTTTCATTTGGACAGTTTACCTTCTTTTCTTCAGTCTCATCAGTCTTTTATTTGGTAAATGCTGAAGCTGTGGTTGAGCCTATCTGTTGAATTTTCTACTCTGACACTATATTTTTTAACTCCAGAGTTTCTATTTATTTTTTCTTTTACATATAAAAATTTTGCTTGTCCATTGATATTTCCCAGCTGTCTTCTTGTTATTGTAATATTTTCCTTTAAATCTTTTACCATATTTAAAATAGGAGTTTTTAAATCTTTGTCTACCAATTTCAGCATCTCTGTCATCTAGGTTTAATTATACTGACTAATTTTTCTCCTAGCTATGGATCACATTTCCCACATTTTGAGTTTATATCAGTTTTTTAATTGTTTAGAGAACAATGTGGCTGCTAATATTGTTTTAAGGCTTTTACTGCATAAAACCCTATAGAAATACTTTACCATATTTCATTGATTCTAAGAACTAACATTTCCATTTTAAGTTTTATGAAATGAAAATGCATTCTGTAATTAATGACACATAATTTGTCTTACTTTTACATAAAATATGGGTACTTTTTTTAGTTGTTGGTTCTTAAATTTTATGAAATATGGTACTAATGTCCATTCCATCAATAGTACAGGAAAGTTACTCTAAACTACTTCAACACAAATTATCTTTTCCAATACAATGGATGAATAAACAACTGATTTTTATTCCAATTTGTGTTCCTTAGATATTAGAGGGGACATTTGACAAATAAAATATCTGGGGCTCAGGAAAGCAATTTCCTTCCCCTCCCCTCTACTCCACACATGTCTTTGGATAAATTTTACTAGTTGGAGAAATCCAAGAGTCTTTTTTTTTTTGTACCAGGGATTGAACTCAGGGGCACTCAACCACTGAGCCACATCCCCAGTCCTTTTTTGTATTTTATTAGAGACAGGGTCTCACTGAGTTGCCAAGTGGCTCTCCATTGCTGAGGCTGGCTTTGAACTCGCGATCCTCCTGCCTTAGCCTCCCAAGTGCTGGGATTACAGGCTTGCGGCCACCGCACCCGGCCCAAGAGTCTAATAATTGCTGCCCTTCACTATTATTCTCTAGATAAAGCAAAACAAAAATAATAGTCATTTACTATAAGGGCTGCTATTCAAACCAGCAAGCATTATGACAGCTACACAAGATATTAAAACATTGCCAAGCACAATCACACATGCCTGTAATTCCAGCAACTCAGGAGAATGAAGCAAGAGGATGGAAAGTTCGAAGCCAGCCTCAGCAACTAAGGAAGACCCTCAGCAATTTAGCAAGACCTTGTCTCAAAATAAGAAAATTAAAAAGTTCTGGAGCTATAGCTCAGTGGCAAAGTGCCCCTGGATTAAATCCCCAGTATCAAAAAAAAAAAAAAAAAAATTAAAATGTTGACACGTTCCGGTGCAAGTTGGTAAATAAATACCACCTAAAGCAGCTGAAGTGTTCCCAGACATCTCTGACTATCCTAGTCATTCCTGTGATTCTCAAGGACCACATAAACCTTCCCCACCTTGTGCTATTGCCAATGGTCAGCCCTTAGGAGAAGCAGAGTGCATAATGGAATGAGGAGGACATTGACCTTCCAGTTATCCTCAGGGTTACCCCAGCACTGAGCTACTCAGCCTTAACAGTGTACCCTCAGAGAGCAATAACGGAGGGGATATCATTTTCAAAGGTGTGTCCAATAACAGGTAGCCTACAGTCCTAAATCTTATCGCTTGAAACATTAAATTTTACTCTGTGAAATTTCACTTACCTAAAAGGTAAAATCTACTCATCCTGTTGGTCAGCTGGTTAGCATTACTTATTTTCTACCACAGCAAGGGCATGATTTGGTTCCTGAAAAATCATATAGACAATGGTACAAGGACAAAATGAGATTCAGGAACAACTGAATATCTGATGTTTTTACCAGTAAGAAATCCTCATGAGCACGGTTTCTTATATAGAGCCAATCAGAGAAGGAAGAGACTTACCTCTGAGTTAACCAAGGAGAAGCCCAAGACCAAAAGCATTATGTTGGCCTCCACAGGACCACATAGCAAGAACATAAGAACCCGTTTAGACAGCCTCAGCTGTTCCAGCTCAATTGTTCCCATTGCAAGTTTCTGCCTAAGACCAGGGCTTGGTCACCTTGAGCTGCTGCTGCTCACTCCCTGGCTTGGTGTTCAAATGTTTAACATCTGACTTTGGTTCTTTCATTACTGTGCAGTACTTAGGGAAAGAGAGTCCTGGCCTCCTGGATCTCCCATCCAGACCAAACCCTTCTCTGCCTCACCCTCCACCAGGTTTCCTGCACTGAGAAGCAGCTGGCTGCAGGCTTGCCCAGAGATTGGTTGGTGGAACTATTCCCAAATCAGGGCAAGTCCTTCTCAGACACCAAGTTCCTTCCTTCCCCAAGACTGAAGCAACTTAGAACCAAAAAAGAAAAAATGTATCTCATTCACAACTTTTCCTATTGCTTGGAAGAGAAAATTCTTTCTAGTATGGCAGTGTTTTGGTATACTGAGTGTTTTCAAGATGCAAATCACTACATCCTTATTTATTTACATTCTAGAATGTACAAAAGAGAGATAAGCAGCATAAAATAATTCCAAGGAAATTTAGGGGGAAAAAAAACACAAACTCATATTTTATCTGCTGCTATCACCACCACTGACAGATTAGATATGAAAGTTTTTAAGAAATCAATATCTGCCCTCCAGGATCTTACAATCTTACTTGAAAGGATGTATAAAATCCGGAGCTAATCTAATTCCCGTAAGTTATTTTCAAGAATCATTCAAGCCTCCATTTTAAAGCTCTTGCTAAGAACATTAAAATTCTAATTCTGTTTAAATGAATTTGGAACATCTAAGATTAATGTATCCTATTATTTTGGTCAATTTAGTCTAACAGTGAAAAAGCAAAGTAGTCAAACCACTGACTTGGAATTATGTGGATACCTCCAAAAATGTAAAAGCAATTTAAACTGACAACTGAAGGTTCTGTGGGTACCCTAAGAAAAGCAACAGTGTCCACTTTTCAATGATTATACAAACATAGATTTGTTGAGAAAGTCCATCAGCAAAGAGAGAGAAAAGAGAGAGAGAGAGAGAGAGAGAGAGAGAGAGAGAGAGAGAGGAGGAGAAGCCTTGTATCTTTCTCCTCTATCATACTGGAAGGCCAGTTACTAAGAATCTCAGATGAGCAGAGAAATATCTATTAAAAAACTGAGTTCCTGTCTACACAATGCCAAAACATCTAGTAAGTCTGGTTTTAAAAAAAAAAAAATGTCAACCCAGATGTTTGGCACTACAGAGACAAAACATCCAGATGACTAGCTGAACTTGTGAATCAACGGCTGAAATGGACCAGATGTTCTGGCTGCTTAGGGCTTCAAGGCCCAGCAGTCCATGAGGACCTCAGGAGAAAGCAAATGTCCCCACTGGAACTTAGCGCTTGCACACCTTCCCTGGAAACAGGGTGTACAATACAATGAATTTGAAATTAAGACCGTCGAGGACCACTTTAGGAAAACCTAGTGAAAAGTACAAGAAGGACATAATGCGATGTTTATCTGAAATCCATGTTTTGGGAAGTTGCTGAGTCACCTCTGTCTGGAGGCCTTGTGGTTGCATTTCCAAATATTTCCCCTCTGTCTTTCAGCCTATCCTCTGGGATACCCTTTTCTAAACCAGGGTGCTATGGGGTTTCTTTTAATAGGTGACAGACAAAACTGAAATATAGAACTTTCACATGCCCCTGCTCGCTCCATTCTCTTTCCTATTAGGTGCAAAGTGGGAAAAGGAAGAGTAAGAATTATACCCTGGGTAGCCAGGTGGGGTGCACATGCCTGTAATCCCAGCTACTCAGGAGGCTGAGTTCAAAGCCAGCCTCAGCAACTTAGCAAGGCCCTAAGCAACTCAGCAAAACCCTGTCTCTAAATAAAATTTATAAAGGGCTGAGGGTGTGGCTTAGTGGTTAACCACCCCTGCGTTCAGTCCCTGGTACCACAAAAAAATCATATCCAGGTCCTTCTGCTATGCCCAGCAACAGGTAACCTGCAGAAAAGGCCCAGTGCTGGAAAGGCAGAGCCCAGTAGGAAGGGACCATGGGGACGCTGCCACTGGGAGAGGAAACCCCGTGGGGCTGGCAGCCCAGGGTAGCACTTAGGAGGCTGTTAACTGGCAGGGTGGGACAGAGCCACAGAACCTGGAGTCCCCTCCAGCAAATTTGTCTAAAATGGTACCTTGCAGGAAACTGAGGGCAGCAGGCAAGGAAATGTCTCAAAAACACCATGTGATTACTAAGCTCCCAACTGTATTTAGAAAGCAGCTTTGGCTGCTGTCAGAAAGTCCTGATATGCATTTCATCTGTTATATAACTTTTGTTTTCCAAGAGGGTTTTGTTTTGTTTCTTTTTTGAAAATTCATTAAAATAGTTCCTTCATGTCAGTATTTTCTGGGACCTTCCCTGGGACAATTTCTGCTGCATTTTAGAAGAAAAAGAAAAACTGCTTTCTTGCCTCCTTCCAAGAGAGACTTATTAAAGCAATCTTCCTACTGCCACTGGAGGAGGACTTAATGCTCATCAGGATACAATTAATAGAAGGAGTGAAGAGATGTGGGGAAGAAAATAGAAAAAGGAATAATTGCCTATTTCCCTCATGAAGTCAGCCTGAGCCTCTGCTGGTTGAAGGAGATCAGAATACCAACTCAAAAGTTAGTTCAAAGAACATCGGCTACACCCCGGTCCTGACCCTAAAGCACATGGGGCGCACCCCGATTTCACTAACTCGGAAAGATGGCAGGGGCAAACAGGAAAATTTAAAAATGAAAATAAAAAGTATTATTTTCCTCTCTTTGGATGAAAACATCCCTTCTCCCATTTCTAACCACCCCCACCCTGCCTCGCTTCCCCCTCCCCTCGCCCCCTCTTCTCTCAGGGATTGGCTTTATTTAAAAAACTATATTTCTGCCCAGGCATTCAAAAATGCTGAGTGCCTCAAGCAAAGTAGTAGAATAAGCATGTTTCTTACTGCTTCTTGGCAACTCTGCGGCCCAAGACCTGCTTCCAATTAGAGATCATGTGGCTTCAGTTTAGTATTATCATGAAAATGAAATTACCACTTTAGAAAAGTCAAGTTATTTTGGAAGTGAAAACTGCAGGTCAGAGCCCACCAAAATTCCAAAAAATTTGCTCAAGAAACATCTTGTCGAAGGGTCAAAATGGCCTGGCTGATAAACATCCTGGGGTAGTGATGTGTGCCACTCCTCCGACAGCCCCCACCCCCTACCCCGCCCCGAGGCCTGTTGGGAAAGTCAAGTTCATTGTCCTTCAAGGAAAGGCATCCTTCAGCTGGTAGATCCCAGACTGCCCTGAATACAGAGAGGCGGCGCCAGCTTCCCAGTCCCCTGACATGCTTGGCCAGTGATCTCAGCCACTCACCTGCTGGCTTTCTACCTTCTGAAGCTCTACCTTGCCTAAGGTTTTTGTCTTTCCCCTTCCATTCCCCCCCCCCCCAAAGATTGTAAATTCCTGAAAGCAAGGGCCGTGTCTTTACTTCTTTGTAGTTTCATAAATTCTTAGAATAGGAAGGGACCTAGTCCAATCACTTAATTTTAAAGATAAGGCATATATTAGCTAGTTTCTGGCGGACACGCTCTGAGGACTGAGGACTCCAACCACATGGGATCTTCCTTGAAACCCCAGAGTGCCTGACCACAGGTACCCTTGAAATGTGTAGTTGACCCGACCCTGCAAGCCTTGTATGCTAGCACTGTGGTCAAGACCCTGAAGATTCAGAAGCACTAGGTCCAACTCCACTAAAGAGCTCTGTGACTGGAGAAATTGCTGATTTGAACCTTCATTTACTCAATCTGTAAAACTGGGGAAATATAAATATGTATCTCACTGGTTTGCCGAAGATTAAATAAGACAGTGCACGTAAAGCATCTAGTCCATTTACATACAGTCAGTAAGTACTGAATAAATGATTATTGTTTTATTGTCATTATTATTATTATGTGGAATGTGTTTGATGGAACCCAAACGCAGGGTTTCTTTTATAGAAGGGTCTACGGCATATCATATGAAAACATGGGTTTGTTTAGAGGAAATGGCCTGTGTCAGCTTTCTGGAACCATCTCTGTTATTATGAAATTCCAGGAACTGGAATAAAATAGCAAGGGGGTGGGAGAGAGGGTGAGTGGGTTCCTTGCAGAGCAGCTTAAAGGGCCAGCCAGCCAGGGATCAACGATGGGCTGAACACAATGCATGGGGTGCTGTGTGGAGGGCTGTAGGAAATTTGGGAAACATTAAGCTCAGGTTCTGTCTTCCAGTCTTGCATGGGAAGAAAACTAAAATTCCAGCTCTGTATATTGTCTCACAGGGTCTACTGACAAGTGCTTCAGACATTAAAAAAAAAAAAAAAAAAAAAAAAAAAAAAGCAATGGCTTCCAGGTAGTATGGGTAGGGAGGATGTCACAGAGAAGGTGAAGGTGAAGGTAGGTTTTCAAGGAGTGGAAGGACTCAGCCAGCTAGAGATTAAGGAGCATTGTTCCTTGAGCACGGGGAAGGCTGTGTGCAAAGGCCCAGATGTAGGCATTTTTAGATGTGTTTAAGGCAGTGACAGCAGACTGGCTAAAACTAAATGTACCCTTAGATTAGGGAACTGAAGAATGGAAAAGTTGCTTGGAAATGCACTGTGAAGCCCCTGGGATGCTTTACTTATCACAGGGCCTCAGTAGGGTTGTGCAAGGGATGGTTGTACCTTAGAGTTGTGCAGGGCACAACCTTAAAGGCGGTCCCAGCAGCTTGTCTTACTTTGGAATTCACCCTGCAGGTAGCTGGGAGGAGCTGAATTTTTCTGACTAAGATTTTTATTTGTATCTATGATGTTGAGGATCACTTGGAAACTTTTTAGAAATGGGCAGGATGTTGATGAAATAATTAGCCACCATTTTGGGGGTAGAAGAGGAGAAAAGCTGTGATGCTTTAAAGCCCTGTTGTTGGTATCCATGCTCTAAGCATCTTTGGAGGCTAAGGAATCCTGATTTGAGTTAACAGGGTTTCTGAGTTGACGGGAATGAAGGGGGGGGGGGGGGTGTGTGGATGAATTCAGAATAAAATGTATCACAGTTGTCTGACCTATCTGTGAGCTGTTCTAAAATGCTTCCTACCTAATAATAAGATTTCTGGAAGGGTTTAAGGGGAGAAGGGGTAAGCTGCAGGGCTGAGGGGAGGGCAGAGGAACCATGGTCCTATCTGTAACCCATCACAGTGGCAGGAAATGAATGAGAAGTGGCTGGGGAGGAAGATTTGGTCACAATTGCCCCATTTCTTTTTTGCTGTCTTTGGGAACAATTGTTCTGTGGCTTATGTCTAAAATAGAGACAAATCCATGATTGTGCCAAGAAAAACTCAATGATATAGCACACACGAGGTGGGGGTGGGCCAAGGAGGGAATGTATTGCAAAAGAAAACAGTGGTGTGTGGTCCCCCTTACACACGTTGGCAATCAGTGGGTGACTTCAGGGATCACGGCTACCGCGAATGCCACTCAGCCCTGAGTTTTTAACAGGCCATCCCGGCAGAGAGGAGCCCGCAGCACCCTGAGGCTCCCAGATCTGGGTTCCACTGAATCCCAGAGAAGACCAGAATTCAAAGGAGACTAGAGCTTTTCTGCAAGGTGCGGAGCAGATGCTGGGGCGGGGGTGCCAATAGCATGAGAACAGATGCCTGGGAGTTTCTGCCATCAACACCTACTTGTAGATTCAAGTTTGAGCTGTCATTTGCAAATGCCTGTGTAAAATAATCCTTCTCCCATGACCTCAACGGGGCATGACTTGGCTGGGACTGAAGCATCCTGAGGAGAAAAGCAGCTTGTCCAGGACTTCACAGAAAACTTAAAAGATCCCGGGAAGGGCCCCACTGCTCCAAGGCAGGAGGATACGGTGGAGGTCAGGGATCCCACCGCCACACCAAAGAGCTTTCTCCAGACTGCTGTGAGCAGGGAGGAGGAGGTGGGGTGGGATCCCACAGGGATGGAGCGTGGCTCCGCCCCGCAAGGCCAGGTCCTGTCTTACAGTGCCCCCACCTAGCGCAGTGTTTCCCAAATAGGCCCAGGCAGAGGGCATCCCACAGCTTCCCACCCAGTCCAGGACAGACCCCTAACCCACCCGGCCTCAAGGTATTTCTTGTGAAAGAAAAGGTCTCAGAATAGCTGACAGGCGGCCCAGGTCCGTGGACTGCAGGAGCTGGGGACATGTGAAAACATAGAAACCGTGTCAGCTACAGACGGGGCTCTGGGAAATGGCTTTGTACCCGAAGGTCTCCAGGGAGAAAGAGTGATTACCTGCATTTAACCGTTCTCTTTCATTTCCAGTGTTGCTTGGATCATTTCAATCAAGGTCCCCACAAGCATGGCAGAGGAGAGAGATAGCATGAGGTGCCTCCCTGTGGGCAACACTGCC
The DNA here is from genome assembly GCA_025594165.1 of Tamias sibiricus. Lineage (NCBI taxonomy): Eukaryota > Metazoa > Chordata > Mammalia > Rodentia > Sciuridae > Tamias > Tamias sibiricus. The sequence continues at coordinate 44,843,586 of CM046666.1, read as the reverse complement.
CTTGGGAATATGCAACGCTTCCCTCTTCCCTTTGCTACCCTCTGTCTGTTGACTGCCCTTTTTTCTCCCACACAGTGTGTGTGTGTGTGTGTGTGTGTGTGTGTGCGTGCACATATAGGTATATATTATATTATATGTCACAACATGTTATGGTTTGGATGTAAAGTGTCCCCCCAAAAGCTCACATGTGAGACAATGCAAGAAGGTTCAGAGGAGAAATGATTGGGTTGTAAGAGTCTTAGCCTAATCAGTTAATTAATTCCTGATGGGATTAACTGAGTGGTAACTGGAGGCAGGTGGGGTGTGGCTGGAGGAAGTGGTTACTTGGGGGTGTGGCTATGGGGTATATATTTTTTATCTGGAGAGTGGAGTGTCTCTCTCTGCTTCTTGATCACCATGATGTGAGTGGCTCCCCTCTGCCACAAACTCCACCATGATGATCAGCCTCATCTTGAGCCCTGAGAAATGGAGCCAGCCTTCTGTGGACTAAGACCTCTGAAACCATGAGCCCTCAAATAAACTCTTCTTCCTCTACAGTTTTTCTGGTCAGATCCTTTAATCATAGCAGCAAAAAAAGCTGACTAAAACACAAGCCAACCCAACACAGTCTAACATAAGGAATCCACACTATGCCTTGCATAGCACCATAGACGTCAAGACCCTTGAGAATGGCTTTTTGACAACATCAGTTTTACCAGCCCCAGCACGATGAAATTCAGCTCAGAACAGGCTCCCTCCAAGACCCCTGTCTCTACCACCATTTTCCCATCAGGTACCACAGGCACATCCCATCAGTGTTCCAAATACTCTTTGTGGATACATATTTTGCTCAGTCCTCAAAGCCAGAAGCTCCTGGGTCACTTGTACAGCCAATCAACAGGCCCTGGAGGATGACTTCCATCCAGCTGAGATCAGCTCACACTTAAGGATGGTAGGAGCCCCTCCTGCCACAGGCTCTTGGGCCTCCTTTCCTGACTTCTTCTCACCTCCTCATCTTCTCCTGTCCCAGGAGGAATGAGTGTTCCTCCTGGGACCTAGGTAATACCAGCAGGTACATCCCTCACTTTGTGAGCTACTGATTCCTAACCCTCCTGCTCTTTTATATCCCTGGACATTTAAAGATAAAATTCTCCCAAATTTTATTCTAAATGTTTTAATATTCATGTATCTGTAGGCATTCAAGTCACCCACTCAGGTCCCCAAATCTGAATTTTGGGTCACCCCAGCCATCCCCACCACCTCTGAGTCACCCCCCCCCATCTCCTCTTACATCTCCTACTGAGCTTGGAGATGCGTCGGCCTGCCTCCCATCCCTCAACAGGCCTGTTCACCCTTTCATCAGCAGACATTTGTTGAACAGGCACATGAGGCACTGTGTTCAGGGTCCTAGGATTCAGCTAGGAAGCAACTGTCAAAGTCCCTCAGGGTCTTACAATCAGGAGGGGAGAAGATAATAAACAAGTAATAGTCAGGGAGTAACAACCATGAAAGAAAAATCGAGCGATATAAGGAGCTAGAGAGTGACTGAGTGGGGTAGCCCTTTGGGTGGTAAGGAGCTGATCAGGAAGGCCTCTCAGAAGGGCATACACTGGCCAAGGGTGGAAAACACCTCTCACCATTGAAAAAAAAAAAAACACCTCAACTCTCCTGGCAATTGAAGGTAGTAATAATAATTCCAAATCCTCATACAATTGCAGCACTTTGTCATCACCACCTCGTTTGCTCCTCACAACACCTCCACGGGCTACCAGGTGTACTTTAAAGATGCTAAAGCTGAGGCACAAAGAAGGAAAGGGACTGTCCCGAGGCCATTCAGAGATAAGCCAGTGGCAGGGCTGAATTGGAACCCAGTCCTCCTCATTCCCAGCCAAGTACTTCCTAGGAGAATAGATCATGTTGGAAAAATTCTGACCTCAGGTATTTTGCTCAAGATTTCCATCCAAAGTACATCATCCCTGCCTGGAGACTTCTTCATTCATTTTTCCTCCAGAAATGCTCTTCCCAAGGTAAAGAACTTCCTGAAGTATAGAGGATGCTCATTTCTTCTAAAACACTGTCAGTTGTTAACTGAAAAGGGTAAAGTCTTTGAGGATGAGGATGGGAATACAAGGGAGAATCAGGATGAAGCATGAAATAAGAAAAGGAGGAGAAAGAGAACAGAAGGTGCAGAGAGAAAGCAAAAAGAAGTCATGGGTGGGTGTGTGTGTGCAGAGGTAGGCACAGGAAATGACCTAGAAAAGCATTTCCAGAGCTTTGTGATCTGTTTCTTGTATAAGGCATACGGGCTTCATTAATAATTGTGTGTGTGTGTGTGTGTGTGTGTGTGTGTGTGTGTGTGTGTCCTGGAGCATGTGTTAATCATACTGGTGATGAGCAGATGAAATCGTGATTCCTGAAACTTCCTCTGAAAGCAGCTGGATGTGCCGTGTACATGATGTCTCCTCAAACTGGAACCAACATCCGCATCCTCCACGGGCTAGTGTCCAGGGTGCCTCCTTCTTGGGCTAACTTACCCTCACTCTGGGATATACCCCCAAATTCTCTTTCCTTAGCCAACCCTTTCACTGGCTGCTGCTTCTCTCCTGAAGGAGGGAGCTTTGTGTCATCTCCCCAACCAGCTTCTGCCAGGGAAAGATTTTACTTCTCAACATCCACACGTTTCCAATAAACCTCATTACTCCACTTTCCTCCTTCTGGTTCCTTTTCTCATGGGTTCTTCCATTCAAATTTCACTTTTACTCATACCTCAACCCAATCGTTCAGAGATAATCTTCAAGCTGAGTGTACCCCTGGAGAACCAGAGAGATAACATGACTTGCTAGAGAGAGAACCAGACCTGCCAGAGGGATACCACGCATGAGTGTTCAGGGAATCATATTCCATGTCCTGATCGTTCACAAATGCCCTGAAGTTTGGCACCTGGAGCCCGCCATGTTTGCCTTCCAACTTTTTCTTTCATGGCCACCATTTTCCTACCTGACAAAATATGGCACATTTCTTGTCCACTAAAATCTTGCTTTGGGATTACCTTGGTGAGTAAAAACCTCTGGGATACCAAACAAAGGGATAGTTTGATATTGCATAACTCCTGGAAGGAATCCCTTGAAAGCAAAGCTATGAGTACTTTGGCAAGAACCTTATTTTATCCAGGAATCAATTAATGGCAGCACTCTGCACCTTTCATTGTGTGTCTGTCCAGCTATCTGTGAATTAGAAATGGATGGCTGTCATAGGGATGCTTTTGAATGAAAATCTGTCAGATACTTTGCTAACAAAATATAAGGCATATCTGACTGATTTGATGACATAAACCACCTTTGCCAAGGGAGATTTATACAACTGGAAATTTTCACAAAGTGAATGAGTGAATGCTAAGGTTATGAGAGAAAATATATTTAACATGCACACACAATATGCTGGTCATTACAGCATTTGCAACTATCAAAACTGAATTTTTCTAGATGTTATAATAAATTGTATTTGTGTTTCCAATTATTCACTAGTGTTCTTACAAGTGACCATACTTGGGTCAGGCATGGTTATACGACCTGCATTGGCCCATGGAAAATGAGGCATACTTGTTTGTACAAAGACTTGAAAAATCACCACCTGATTCTGGCAGAGCTCTTTTTTTTCCCCCCCATAACTGGCATGTCCCAAACAATATGCTCCTTCAGCCTTTATCCTGGAAAACAAGTACATGTGGCACGGAGCCACAGACAATCTACTGCCAAAGCATTGGATAAACAAAAACACTTTGTTTTTACAAGTCACTAAAATTTGGGGTATGCTTACTATAGCAGCATAACCTGACTAAAAAATATCTGAGTGAGTAAAGAACTTTTCAATTTACTTAGCGAATATGAGAACAAAAATACTACAAATCTCCACTTTAGACCAGTGGCAATTTCCCATGAACTAAATCATCTTTCACTCATCCCATTCTCTATGCTTATTGATCAGATGTTGGTAGTGAGCATAGGAAATACAGAGGAAGAACACAAAGTGCCCGTTTTCAAGGAATTATGGTCTAATAAAGCAGAGGTATGTGTCACAGATGTCTCTGTGTGATTATCATGCCCGTGGACATGGGTCCAGAGAACAAGGCCTCAAGGAGAAAGGAACAGTTACATGCATGTAAGGCAGGGGACACTGAGGATTAATTACTGCAAGAAACAAAGTACGAAAAGACATTTTATATAGAAACAGAGGCATTTTAAATCCATAGAGATGTAAAAGGGCATGGTATGTTTCAGAGCTAGAAACATCTAGCATTGCTGCAGTCCACTTCAGAAGCAGTGGAAGAAGACATGCCCATGGCAGACAGACCCTAGACCCCTGCCTTCTGGTGCTCTTGCTTCTGTGAACTCCTCTCTCTTCGGTAGTGGGAAGGACCTATGGCTTACGTCTAACCAACATGAAGACATGTTGCCCCATGATTTCATTCCAGTGCCCAAGACATTAGAATACCTGTCCTGGAGTCTCTCTTCCTCTTGCTGGCTGAGAAAGCAAGCCACCAGGAAGTAAGTGCAAATCCAGGGTCAGGGAACTGCAGAGGCCTCTGGGAGCCTTAGGGTGGCCTCAGACAGATTCTGCTAACAGTCCAAGTGAACACATAGGTGGGTTGTTCCTTCACCAGGAGACCACAGTCCAGGCTGATAATTCAACTGCAGCTTGTTGAGACCCGGAAGCAGAAAACCAAGATCAGTTTGTTCCCAGACTCCTGACCCACAGAGACCGTGAGATAATAAATGTGAGTTGTGTTAAGTCACTAAGTTCATGGTCATTTGTTACACAGCATTAGAAATCTAAAAAGCAGCTGGAGATGTGGAGAGAGGTTGTGCTAAGGAGCTCAGATTTTAAGCCATAGGCCATGAGGAGCTCTCCAGGAGGATCTCTCAACAAGGATATGCTACAGAAGTAAGTTTTCAAAAGATTGCTCTGACAACAAGCAGGGAAAGACTTCAAGGACTGGGCTGGAAGCCTCTCATCTTCCCCTAAGCCAGGAATACAAATGAGCATTTGACCTCAGACCAAGAAAAATCATGAAACATGTATTTATTGAACATCTACAGGAAGCTGTGGTCAGTGAAGAGGAAGACAGTAAGAATTACAGAGCATGGTCCTGGACCTTGAAACACTCTGTCCAGTTGGGAAGTGAGGCTCAGAGGCAGACAAAGGTCAGTTGATTGGTTTTGTTTCATTTGATCTTATTCACTAACAATTTAATAAGTGGATGATACTTAAGAGAAGAAATGGATTAAAATCTCTTCCCACGGGTAAGGCAAGGAGGAATCCTGTGAGGAGAGATGCTGAGGTCCATCTAGAAGGATGGGAGGATTTGGATGAGCAAAGGTTATTATGTAGTGGCCTGCAAGCAATTTCTTGGTGAGAAAAATACACAGAGAAAGCCTAGAGCTGGGGACCTGGGGAAGGAAAGCTGGAAAAGATTGAAATGAACTAGGAAAACTCTAATTTTCCCCTCCTTTGCCTCTAGTGCTGACCACATTTTGTGACTGGCTGAGGGCCACCCAAGAAGGCTTCATGGAAGAGGTAAGAGAGATGGTTCTGAAAGAGAGCAGGACTTAGACCAGTGTCAAGGAGCAGAGAGAATCTTTCTGTTGGGAGGAAGAGGGGGCCAGCGCATGGCAATGGAGTAGGGGTTCAAGGACATGGGGAAGACCCATCTGTTAGAGGACATAAAGAAACAGGGAAGAGAAAAGTCAGGTAGGACCAACTCTTTACTTCAAAAGCCTTAAAATCAGGCCCTTTTGAGTTCCTATGTCCTGAGCACATCTATGATCATGTCACTCCATATTTATCTCTTTGTATGACTTCCTATTTGCGATAAAATCAGGGCTACTGCCCATCTCTGTGCCCTCAACTCATGCCTCCACAGTGCCCAGCACTTGGGTTCATCTCCTCAGAACACCCAGATCCTTCTGTTCTCGGGTCCTTTGCGCACACCGAGCTCAGTGAAGGGAGAAAGTAGAAGCGCATTCTAGGCAAGACTTCCCTGAACTCAGCCCAGTTCAGGTCCTCCTTTGCCACTCGCTTTCAAGTCACCTGCCTGCTTTGTGGCACATAGCACACTTGGGACCACAACCTGGGGGATGAGCGGCTGAGTGTCTGGGTGTAAGTAGAACACACAAGACCTGCTCTGGGTGGTCTACCGCCACAGTACCCAGGCCCAGCCTGGTGTCTGCCTTGGAGCTGGCACTCAATAAACCTGAGCCCAGTGAGTGGAAGGACCCCTGGCTCCACCCCCTGCTACAGCGTAACCCAGCGTAGAGGTCAAGGACAAAGGCTTGAAGCTTTTGCTTCTACTACTCACTCCGTGTTGGGCTCGGTTCCCAGAGCTTGAGATGAAGCCATGTCTCTAAGGCTTCCTACTCACCCACTTGGGACAAAGGCGCCACCAGAGATGAGTAGACACCACTAACTGGCAGTAAGTTGCATGATTTTACGGCCAACCCTCAAAAAAAGGTGAGGAGAATCACAGGATAGCGAAACTGCGGCCACTTCTAGCAATTCATTATTCTCAAAAAAGCGGTGTAAAAAAGAAAGGAATAGGATCTGGCTTGGCACCCCTCCTCTCACCATAGATGTAGATGCTTTTACTGGCAGGTTCTCAGAACAAACTTAGGGGTTTGTGTTTTTTAAATCACCATTGATAGATAAGAAACCAAGAGATTTTGATATGCCTAGGGTCACGTGGCAAATTAGCAGTAGAGCTAAGGTTCAAACTCAAAACCACGGGAGAGTCAACATATTTATTGAACAAGCATTGTTCAGATGTGAGCTCTTGGGTTTCATCTGGTGACTTCATTCCAATTGTATGTAGACTGAGAGAAACCTCAGTCTGGCAGAGAGCTTAATAATTAGAATATAAGAGGATTTAGGGCTCGCTGGGGTTGGTGCCAAACTCGGTACTGAGGACAGTGAGTTAAGAGGAAATGAGTGCCTGAGAAAGGTGACCTTCTTCAGACAGGGAAGTGGGTAAAGGACAGCACTGGAAAGACTCAGCCAGGATGCTGGGAGTCCCAGGAGGTCCCTGCTCAGGGAAAAGCAGGTCAACGCCTGGTGTTTTTAGAAACTCAGAAGAATGGTTCAAAAGTGGGTGTCAAGCTGGGCGCTGTGGCGCAAACCTGTAATCCCAGCACTTGGGAGGCTGAGGCAAGAGGATCGCAAGTTCAAAGCCAGCCTCAGTCATGGTGAGGCACTTAGCAACTCAGTGAGACCCTGTCTCTAATAAAATACAAAAAAGGGCTGGGGATGTGGCCCAGTGGTCGAGTGCCCCTGAGTTCAATCTCTGGTACCAAAAATAAAAAAAAATAAATAAATAAAAGTGGGATGTGGTGGTGCACGCCTATAATCCCGGCTACTGGGAGGCTGAGATGGGAGGATCACAAGTTCAAGGCTAACTTGGGCAAATTAGCGAGACCCTCTCAAAATAAAAAAAGGGCTGGGATGTAGCTCAGTGACAGAGTGCTTGCGTAGCATATGAGGCCCAGTGTTCCATCCCCAACACTGAAAAAAAAAAAAAAAAAATGGGGCCACTCAACTGGGTTGGAATCCTAGATCTAGTACTTACTCTCTGGGTGACCTCAGGAAAGTGACTTGATATAGTTAACTAGTACCTTCACCCATGGGATTATTACACAAATTAAAGGGGACAGTTCAAATAAGGCAGGGTGGTCAGAATTCACCCACTCCATGTCTCTGTGAATGAAGCAGAACACAGAGCACACATTCATCTATGAGTGCACTGTTTTCATGCTACCATGAGGAGGTTGCTGCAACAGAGAACTTAGGGCGGTCAAGCTGAAAATATTTACTATTTGTCCTTTTCCAGAAAATGTTTTCAGATCTTTTATGTTAAAGCATTTAGTACACACATCCATTGAGTAAAATACAATCAGTACATAGCCTCAAGTGCTCAGTAAACACAGATGATCCCCAATTTACAATCTTTCAACTATGGTGGTGCAATAATGATACACATTCAGTAGAAACCGTAGTTTGAATTTTGAATGTGACTCTTTTCCCAGGCTAGGGATATATGATGTGATGCTCTCTTGATGTGTTATGCAGCCTCCAGGACACGCAGCTCCCAGTCAGCCCTGCTATCACAAGGAGAAGCAAGCTGTATTCCATGATAGAGCATTTGTAAGCTAGGGTGTTTGGTATGGTAGGTGCACTAAATGATCTTTAGCTTATGGTATTTTCATCTTATTTCTTATCAGGACATAGTCCCATCATAAATCGAGAACACCTATATCATCTCTTATCATCTAATCCCTCTTCTCAGGCTCTAGGAGCATCAGGGCTGCTGAGTGAGGTAGTAGAAAAGAAAAAGTGTTCAATAAAGAGAGTTTGACAGGGGCTGGGGTTGTGGCTCAGCGGCAGAGCGCTCGCCTCGCACGTGCGCGGCCCGGGTTCGATCCTCAGCACCACATAAACATAAATGCATTGAATTGTGTACAACTAAAGTAAATAAATAAATAAATAAATAAATAAAGAGAGTTTGACAGGTGCCAAGCCAGGGATGTCAGGAAACCTGATCCCACAGAAGTGCATGTCCAGCTCAGTTCAAGGAAATCTGCACATCGAATCCCATGTCTTATGAGTTGAGTTGAATACAGAAGCAAAAGTGACTAATCAAGAATAAAAAGGCTACAAACAGTAACTTTCATAATATGTGTTTTATTCTCTTATTAAGAAAATTCAGAAGGAGAGGCTTGGATAAAAAGTTTTCCAGAAAGGATGCCTGTGAGCCCGGGCTGGATAGCAAGCCATCATCTGAAGTAAGTTTGGGAACTGTCTAGTCTTTGCAGTTCATGATTTACATGCCAGTGAAGTAATTTGAAAACTTTTTTGAAGAGGCTTGTAACCCAACAAATACCGTCTAAAATATAAATAATGATAACAGGCACAGTTGGGTCAATCCTACCTTTGTACAATCAAGTAACCATTTGGAGAGTGGAGAGGGAGGTAGTTGTTGAATATCAGAAGTTCTTGAGCAAGAATGAAGTTTTAGTATAAAGTAGCAAAAATAAATCTTTTTTATTGGTTGGTTTTGTTTTGCTTGCTTTTTGCTCACAGAGGACAGGGCTAGCAAATACTGACTATGTAGATACTGGTCACCTGGCTTCCACACGTCTATCCATGGCAGACATTACTAGTTGATCATGCATGGCACATTTTTCTCCCTGATTCCAAGTTGCTTCAGAAGTCACTGGACTCTGATGCTCTATGAATCTACCAGGTGGCATTCAAGATGAAATAAAATTGTCATCCCTAGATCCATGGCACATGGTGGATGTTTATTAAGTTTTAATTGAATGATGAATAAATAATTGAATTAATGAATGGTTGAATAGGGAGGTGATTCAACAGTGGACCTTTCTAGATGCAGCAGACTGACTGCTGCAGCAAAGCCTTGTTTGCTTATTCAATAAATCGTAATTGCTTCAGTCAGGATCCCAGCGGGAAATAGATAATGAAGGAAATTGATCGTTTCAAATGGAGTCATTTTGTGAGTTTAATGAAGAGATTATTACAAAGGACTGTGCAGTACACTGGGACTAGAAATAAGGGGAGCCATCACGTTCCACAAGTCTGGCAGGAGCTGTGGCTTCAGTGGAGGGACCTAGCTGACTTGAATGCTGATTTGCTCCTAGAGCCTTTGTTAGCTGTGTCCAAAGGGAAGCAGAGGGCAGGGGAGCCCATGGTCAGGGTTCACAGGAGCCAGCTAAGGGAGCAGCACAGGGTGGACAGGGGCAGGGGTGGGTCTGCAGGGGCAAACAAAGATGCCCAATAGTGATACCTGCTCTAGACACGAAGGCACAGCAGTGAGCAAGACAAGGGCATACTCAAAAGATGCTTGCAGTCAAGGGAAAGAGAAACACTAAACCATTACTGTGTTAAAATATGAGGATTTCACACATATGAGAAAATCCAAAGCTGGTGCTGTTTGTTTCTATTGCCTTTTCCTAAATTAAGAAATGAACCATCACTAACAGATAATACCCATGCCAGGAGAGAACATTCTGCCTAATCGACTATTTATTCTTTAAAAAGAAACTAGGCTCTGTTTTCCTATCATCTTTTTATCACATGCTTGTTTCCAAAGTCAGTCTCTCTTTGATAGTTGGAGAAAACAGATTTTTTTGGTTTTGGAATGGGAGACTTATTTAATCCTGGTTTCTGCAATCTTGGTAAATCAGGGAGCGAGATATGTCCAGCGGGCAACGCAAGAATGTTTTATTTGCGTAAGAAAAAGAAAATAATTTTTTTTTCTGAGTTGCAGGAAGATAGTCTTGACAATACTTTGGTGTTTAACATCCATCATCTCAAGAAACGTTTTATTTCCGATCTGTGCTGGATTCTATCCAACGAGGACCATGACCATTTCTATTCACCAAGAATCTTTCAAGACTTTCCCCTGTGGGATATACCTTAAGGGATATAAAAAGAAGGCATCCTCTGGCCAGAGGCCTTGAAGATTCTCTAAAGGGGACCTGAGGGAGTGTTGGCAAGTGGTTGGCAGGGGGTGGGGCTGGGATGGGGAGAGATTCTCTCTTTATTCTAGAGTGTTTATAACCAGGACACCAAGTTCTGATCCCAGAATCCACGAAGCTCTGTCTTAAGTTAGGAAAATAGAGAAGGTCTGGCTAGACTTCAGAAAAACATACAAGCAAATGCACAATGTGATAGGTTCACAATATTAAATTAAGTGTCCAGCAATCAAAATCTTAAAACACATTCCAGAACAATGAAAAGAGAGAAAGATCCCAAACCAGCTGAGCCAGTATTTAAAGCCTTTTTAATTTCACAGAACCCGTTTTTTATGGCATCCAGGATCTGCTGCTGGCTTTTCGAGTGGTCACATGATCTCTTGTCCAGATGTGAGGGTGTATATCTGGGACCGGACCAGCCAAAAACCGCAGCCCTTTCCTTCAGCTCGAAGCTTGTTACTGTAACTCAAGCATACTCCTCTCAGCTACAGAAGCCCCACATTAATATGTGGTACAACAACAATAACACAGGAGGGGATAAAGTTAACCAAAACATTCGCAGGAATCTGGAAAAGAGGAGAGGCCGGGGCGGGGCGGGAGGGTAGGGAGGGGAAGCCAGCTCAGATAGGTTTATTTGTCAGCTCCACACAACACTGAAAACGAAACCTCCGAGTGCGTGGTGGTCTGAAAACTTCCCTTTTTCTCACCTACTGTGAACAGCTTTTACCCGGGGACAAGACTTCCTGGAGCTTTCTTCAGGAAATTAGCAAATGCCTCTGTTTGGAACGTCAGGTTGCAGGAACCCACAGCAAGGCCAGAAAGTGCCTCAAGAACCACAGAGTGCAGGGCTTCTCCTTCAAAGAAATTTCTGGAAGCCCAGACCTTGACCACAGAGGGGGGCGGAAAAGGGGGGGACAGCTGCGAGGAGGCAACCGCCTGCCCGCCCGCCTGCCTTTGTACCTTTGCCAGTGACCTTTGGGGGACTAACCCATCAAGCTGCTCAGACAGCTTCTGGCAATCAATTAAATTCGTTAAGCCTTGGTTTCTTCATGTATGAAGTGGAGATAATAATAGAACCCGCCTGAAGGCCATGCGCCAGGATCAGACGGAAAGCACCCAGCATAGAGAGTGCTTTCATTCCTCCTGAATCCACAAATATTGACTGAGCACCTACTATGCACCATCTGTGTTAGAGGCCTGGCAGACCTCTGTGAACCAAACAAAGATCCTGACCACAGGTCCTTGGTATGAACAGAGGAAAGGAACAGTAAATAGCAAGCGAATCAGTGTGCACGAAGGAGACAGGTGCTGTGGCAGAAAGGGAAGTCTCCAGGGGTACCCGGGGCACGTGGGGAGCATGTGTCCTTCAATAAAGCGATTAAGACAGGCCCTGTTGGGAAGGTGACTTTAAAACTTATTAAATAAATGAAGGTTATTTCTAATCTTAATTCACAAAGGACATCTCTCCACCCAGCTGGTTCTTCCACCCTATTCCTAGCCCTAGCTGTTAAGAACAAGTGACTTCATATGGCAGAATGGATGTGAGTGGCCAGATAGTTGAGACTGAGACCCCCCTGCCTGCCGGGCCAACCACGGATTGGCTGGCCAAGGAGGTGGAGCAAGTCACCCCCATGGAGTGCCCGTCATGTGGGTGGCTCCCACTGGCTTATGTGTGTTTTCTCTCATTGTTAAAGCAGAGCGATCAAGAAGAGCAGAGCCCCAGGTCCCCTTCATGCCACCATGACTGTCCTCTAAAGGGGCATCCAAGGCGAGAGCCCAAGATGTATTGAGGGGCGGCCACATTTTCTTTCTGCCTCACTCACCCACTTGCGGACCCCCAGAGCAGATGCCTCTTCCAGGCCTTGCCCGACCTGGTCCACATTCAGGAGGACACTCTACCCCCTTCCTCTGAGTGTCAATCCTTCCAAATCCTCAGTGCTCTGCTCGGTTTGACTTCAGCTCCAGTGGTGAGAGGGGAGATTTATTTCCATAACTTTCTGTGGAGAGCGCCTCACAGAAGACGCATTGTTCCAAGTGAGATTCTCACCAGGACTGTGGAAAAGGCAAGAAATCTCCTGCCCTAAAATAATGTTGCATTTCTTTGAAGTCATGGACTCTGAAAAAGGAATAAAGAAGAAATGACAGTTGTTTCATTAAGTGGTACACAGGTATTTGTATTATGTGTAAATTTCGTGTGGGAATGTGAAGGGTTGTGTCCACACGGCAGGTCATATTCTCTCAGGGTCAGAAGGGCGATTGCAGCAGGATTTCTCGTCTCCCCCTAAAGCACTGTGAACTTGCCTGCAGGAAATATATCCTGGGTCACAGCCCAGGGCAAACACCTTCCAGGCTGCAGTCAATCTACTCAAATTCTGCAGATGGTACCTGACAATGCCCGGATCTTAATTCACAGTCTAAAGTATGATAATTGGGTTCATTTAAAAAGATTTCATCTAGTTTAAGATGACTTTAAAGGCCAAAGAAGTTAATAAAGGACCTTGACTGAGTTTTAGCAGTGGTTCCCATCTCCAGCTTCTCCTGGGAACCTTCTGGAACACAGTGTTTTTTAATTCAGACCTATAGAGTCTTCGCTACCAAGTATTCCAGCATTTGCTCTGCTAGGTTCATTTTTGTGGCAGCAAGAAATAGTCCGTTAAAATAATGAAAATGTGTGGCAAGAAGGCTCATGTATAATTTCTCCCTGATAATATCTGAAGTATAAATTACTTTCCTCTCCACCCTATAGGCATACTCCGATTTTTTTTAATTGAGCCTTTTGATTCTTCTTGCTTTAAGAATGTGATGTAGTTGAAAGAACGGTGGTCTGTGAAATGTGGTCCTCTCTGGCTCTGACACCAACTGCCTGGGTCCTTTTAGGTAGGTTGTTTATCTTTCTGGCCTCAGCTTACTCTTCCATGAAAGGCCAGACTGTCCCAGGAAATCCTGAAAATTTCCTCTTTTAGAAAGAGAGCATTAATGTTATGGAAGGAGTGTGGACTTCAGTTATCAGAGAGATGAGCATTTGATTCACAGCTCAGTCACTTCCTAAGCAGGTGACCTTGAGCTTGGGTCTGTTTCAGAACAGTCATTGGTTGGGCTGGGATTGTGGCTCAGCGGTAGAGCGCTCGCCTAGCACGTGCACAGCCCGGGTTCCATCCTCAGCACCACGTACAAATAAACGCATTGTGTACAACTAAATCAAATAAATAAATTTAAAAAAAAAAAGAACAGTCATTGGTGACATTTATTGGGAAAATGAATTGAAATAGCATGTGTGTCAGGGACACACATTTGCAAAATAGACACAATTAACTATTTGTTTTCATTTCATTTGGTTCCCTTTCTCCCCTCAGGCCCCTGAGTTGACAGCAGACTTGAATAAGGTACAAAATGGTTTAGAAATCCATCCACAAGGTATTTGTACCCATTTGAAAATCATTCTTTTCTACCCATGTGGCCCAAAGGAGAGAGTTGATCATGTGGTCAATGGGCCTTCTACATTCCCTTCTCTTTCTGGAATCAATGAGCCACTTTGGGCCCCCAGTGGTGGTCATTTAAGGCTCTGGTGGGACATTTTGGAAGCAACCACCTTTGGACACCTCCAAACCACATTCCATAGTCACCCACTGGTTTTTCCAGTGTCAGATGAACCTTACTTGTCACAGTCACATCAGGGTTGGGCCTTCTGCTTGTCTGTCTTTAGGTAAATCTGATGTTTCAATCTTTTCTTGGGAGGGAAGATAGTCTTGAGAAAGGTCTGGAAGGAAAGCAGACATTTTCTTTCCCCTCTCAAAAGGCTTTCCAATAGCCCAAGTATCCTGAGAATGTGTCCAGCCCTCTATGGGCGGGACTTTCTCCCGGGATAGAATAATCCTTTTGATCAGCCCAACATGTCAAACCCAGAAGTCAAGAAGCCTCCCATAATTCCTTGCTGCTCTGAGGCAGTCTGTGACTATAGAATACAAGTCTGGTGTGTTGATGGTTTTGTGAGCCTGGCCATTGGAAAAATATCTAAATCTGCCTTGTTCCCTGAATGAATATGATTAGGGGTGTGGAGGTGGAAGGGAGAAGAGAAAAATGAACAGGAGCTGTGTGAAACTCAACCGTTTCAGTTCACAGGGCTTTGAGTTAACTTATTTCAGTTTCGGTTCATACAGATTTCCCTCGTTTGGAGAGAAGCTTTGACTTTCAGGTTGAAAGAAGCCAAACAGAGCTGAAACCACATTATTTGACGTACTTTCATGTTGAGTCAAGGAGAAGAAAGAGGTGGAAGGGCTGCCCCAGCCTCATTCCAATTTCTTCTACAAAAACTCACACCTGATCCACCTCCAGAGTTTTCCTGCTCAACTTTCCTCCTAACTAGACTCAAGTTGTAGTGTGAACACAAACTGCCTATAAGTAACTTATCCCAGAGGCCCACTCCCTGAGCCCAGGCCTGTCAAGGGGGTGGGGGGCAGGGGCAGTCAGCAGGCAGGAGGAGGGCCCACCCTGAAAACCCATCAGCCCCCAAATTTTGCCCTGTTGGTTTTCTGAAATCCCCCTTGGGGCCAGGGAGGGTGATCAGCAGAGAATATGGGATCCAATCCCACCTCCACAGCTTCTGATCAGTAGGATCTTGGGTGACCAACCTCTTGATGCAGATGTCAATGTTTTGGGGGTTTGTTTGTTTGTTTGTATTTTTAATTCCTAACTTTTGTCTTACTAGCCAGAATCACATTGTTTCTGACATGGTGGTCAAGTCAACATGTTTAGTAAAGATGCATTCATCTGTTGCTAGCCCAGTCCCCATAAAAGTGCTAAGGGGTTTCTGGAGGAGTTAGCAAAGGGGTGGATAAGAAAGGTTTCGGAGCATAAGAGGCTGCTAAGCATATGAGACAGAAAAGGATCAGCAGAGCACAAAGTACCCAAACCCCTGAGCTTGAGGCGTACAAGAGAAAGGAGGTATGGAATGGAGCTGGAGAGTGTGGAAATCAACCCCACCTATTCCAGACTTTTGCAGACAGCAGACAGACACCCTCATAGGAATGTGCTTGCTCCACTGGAAATGAAGGCCCCTCACTGATGGGAGTGGCCACAGCTGGCCCTCTCAGTCCTACCCTTTCAGACAAGGTCATCTTCCAGGCCAGATCACATCCTGTCCCTGTGAGGTCACACCTGAGGAAAAAATTGACTAGTTCCCCAACCCCATGTTATATGCATTTCCAAAGAGAAGAGAGGAAAAGAAGGGGACAGAGAGGGGGGAAATACAGAGATAATCCTCCATGGAGGAAGAATAACTGCTTCCAAGGTTGCTCTGATTTCCAAAAATTAATCAGCATGCATCCTGACAAAATTCCTGCAGCAGGTGGAACTGCTTTAGATAGAGATCACTCACTGGAAGAGAAGGAGAAATCAGATTGGATCCATTAAATAAGAGGGGGATCTCCAAGGAATACAGATAGGCCCCAATTGATGATGTGGTTTGCTGGACATTTTGAATAAATGAAAGTCCACATTTCGGAGACAGAAGAGCCTTAGTGAGATGCTATCAGGATAGATGTTTGGGGAGGTCTAGTATTGTTTTTCTCTAGAAGTAGATACAGCTAAAATATCCAAGGCCTGACCTGGGCTCAGTATTGAATCAAGCCAATCTTACACAGCCTGAACCTCGTGAGCTGATTCCACAAGCCCCATGTGATACACAGCTCTTTACAGTCACGCTTCAGACTGTTGCAAAGTCAACCCAAGGACTGAGTGACGAAAGTATCCATGCCCAAGTGCTGTGGGAAATTGACCTCACTGCCAAGCCTGCTAGTCTGTGGCTCAGCAGGCAAGGGAAGAAGGGAGTAGTTCTAATGAAAATCCCTTAGGTATGAATCCAAACTCAGCCTGGACCCAAAGACCTCCTGGAGCAAAGCAAAGGTTGCAGGAACACCTTTCTCCAAAATCCACAAATGCCCTGCAGCAGCGAGTACTGACTGTCCCCTATGCCTATCCTCTCCTTCCACAAAACTAAGATCCATGTGGTTTGTGGGGCACTTGGATACAAGGCTAAGCATTGCATTTCCTGGGCTGGGGCTGGGGCTGGGGCTCAGTAGCAGAGCACTTGCCTAGCACGTGTGAAGCACTGGATTCAATCCTTAGCACCACACAAAATAAATAAATAAAATAAAGGCATTCTGTCCATATACAAGTACAAAAAATTTTTAAATAAATAAATAAAAAGAATTGCATTTCCTAATCTCCTTTGCTGTCTCGTGTGACCATGTGAGTCAGTTCTTGTGTTTGGAATTAAAGTGTCTTCACAATTGACTGGACGTGGTTTGATAGCAAGCTTTTTCCCTTTTCCCAACCTGGGTCCTTCCCACTGGCTCTAATGTAGATATAACGGCTGGAGTTCCAGCAGCCATGGGACAATGGCTGTGTGACCTGGAGAAGTTACACATAGCAAGGGATTAAGATCCAAGATGCCATGGTTTGATCACCTGCAAATTTCTTGAACACAAGGTGGAAATAAACTCCTATCTTGTTTATGCAATTGCTCATAGCCATGTAGAATTGTAACTGATGCTTTTCCCTAACAGGTTCCATATTTTCACACTTATTTCCTCTTCTAATTATTCCAATATTTTCTGTTTCAATAATTCTAATTATTCAGTTCATAAAATTTAGACACAGAGAGCATTTTAGAGCACTTATATGTCAGGCACTCATCTAAGTATTTTATGTGAATTTATTCATCACAACAACTTATGAAGTACACTTTTTTTCTGCTCAAGAATATTTATTAAAAGAATGTTTGCAGTAGTCAAAGATAGGAAACAATCTATACTGATAGGAAACTGACTACATAACTCTGTGTGTGTTGGTATGAAAAGAACTATGAAGCTCTAAATACTATGTATTTTGGAAGCAATCTCTCAAGTGTGAGGTTAAGTTTAAAAAAAATCAAAGTGTGCTTTTGAAAATCAGGAAACTGAGACATGGAGTGCTTAAAGGGCATGCTCAGTATTACATTTCTTACAAATGGTTTGTGCCTGAATCTTGCTCATCTAATTTCGACTATGGAAAATGGTAGAGAGGGATGGTTGGCCTGGGTTTTCAGCCACTGAGTGAGGGTCACGGTGACAAAGGGTGATTCCTGAGATCCATTCTAGTTCTCAAAGCTCCAACACTCCATGGACAGGAGGCGCTGAAGGCCCTCAGGTAACCAGCGAAGATTCACTTGGGCACATTAAGTGAAGAGGAGCCTTTAAATATGTTTTCATTGCCTTTCTTCTGATGATTCTAGATTCATCAGAAATCTCGGTCACAATTTGCATTTCCCCAAGTTTCTGGTCCTCTAAGCCTCCTCTCCCTCTACTCAGGATTAATTCAGTCAAGATCAAACTAAATCCTTTCCACGTTCAAGACCCTGGGCTACATGGTCAGGGATATTTAAAAATAAATTTTTTTAGAAATTCACAAAATAAAGAACACGAAATTATCAAAAAGCCCCCAAAGACCATAAGCTCTTAACATAAAAGAATCCTGTAGAAGACTCTGAGACTTGAAAGCAGAAGACGTTGGCTTAAGTCCTGGACATTAGGAAAGTCACTTTTCCTCTCTGAGTATCGGTTTCCTCATATTCGAGTTGGGATTGATAAGACTTGGCTCAAAAAGTTGGCATGAAGATTAAGTAGCATGAGTAAAACACACTGTAAATCAAAAAGCACTATAAACATGTAATTCCTAACTGCCCTTCCCGAACGTCGCACCTCCTTCACACGCATTTTCTCTATCATTTGTTCCTCGTTACAGTCCCGTGGGGTGTGTAACATGGATGTTATCCTCATTTGACAGAGGAGGAAATTGAGAATTGGAAAGGAAGAAAATTGGCCAACTTCACACTTATTACACATCAGCTTTTCTAGCAGACCCCCCAGAGCCCCAATCCAGCCTGCACCATCAGTGAAGCAACAGACAGAGAACCTGGTGGTTGAGACTTTGGATGCTGGAGTCAGACTGCCTGGGTGTGACTCCCAGATCTGCCACCATAACCTGTGCAACTTTAGGAGTTAGCTTGACCTCTCTGTGCCTTAGCTCCCTCATCTGTAAAAGGGGAATGTATTAAGCTCAGAGACTTGTGAAGGCTGAATGATTCTGTGCACTATTTTAGTCATGTTTTAGAAGTTTTATTTTCAAATCTCCCCACTTCAAGCTGGCACCTTTCCTAAACGACAGTGCTCTCTCTGCTTGGTTCAAAGAGGCAATGGAGTCTGTCCTCTTTTGCTCATTCTTCCTTCTGTGCTAGAGTGTCTGGTGTCCACACCTTTTGCCATTGTCCAAACGTCTGGAAGGAAAAGGAGGTCACAAAAAACACACTGTTTCCTCAGCTGGGAGCCAGAACCCCTGGCTGTGAGCTCACCCTGAGCAAAGAATCTCCATCTCTGAACAAGAAAGGGTAGAATCTGCTGAGCACCAGGCAAAGTGGGGGGAGGGGACCCAGTCCTGGCTGTCCAGGCTCGACTTCACCGTGCAAACACTCCCAGGCTGTACACGGACTCCCACGGCCTCGCTCGTGTATGCATTTACATTGGGACCAAGCAGATGAATTGGCTCAATTCACTAACACCCTTGTTTAATTTGGAGCCATGCACACCCGACTGCAAAGCGGAATGGCCGTCTTAGAAAGCGCTTGTGTATTTAGGGAACATTGCATGCATTTTAACCAGAGATTTCCTCTGTGTGTTTATTTCCAATAGTGCAAGAGCCAGCAGCTGGCGAGTTTGTTGCATCTCATCTGTGAGTGCTGGGGCAAGATGATGGGCACCCCTGAAGACACAGGAGGCTGGCGACAGGAGGGAATTGAAAGTCAGTGGGGTTCCTCTGTTCCCAAGGGCTGGAGAGAGGAAAGGGCCAGTTTTGTGGAGTGGGAGGAGGGTATGGAAAATCTGAAGCCCAGGGTGCTTTCTGAGGGTCTATTTTATCCAAGCCATCCTGTTTGAATACTGCTTTTCACACCAATTCTGTCAATCACCAAGCAGCAGGGAGACTCTGGTTACATCGGGGCTTCACAAGACGACCCTAGGCTCAGGGAGGCTGTCCAGCTCCACAGTGGCAGGGGCATGCCCTTGTTGAACTGACACCCCATTCCAGGCATGTGATCTTGGACAGGTGACTTAACCTCTCTGTTCTTCTCTTTCCTCATATTCCTAGTCATGGGATGGTGAGGATTATATGAGTTCCTGCATGCAAAGAACTTAGACTAGTACCCAGCACTCAATAATGTGAGCACTCCATAAACATTAATGGCTGCAATGGCAAAGCTGGTGATATCGATGGTGATAATCTGATGGTGAAGATGCTTCACTCTCTTCCTTTTTGACCAAGAACAATAATAGATTACAATCACTTTATGCGCCACTGATGGGCACTTGATGTATATCAGTCTAATCTCTACAACAATGCTTACCTGATGGTTGGAAAAGTCGAGCCCCACGGAGGTTAAATAACTGGCTTAAGGTTACAGCGCTAGTAAAAAACAGAGGATTTGGATCTGTCCCTCCTCAGTCCTCAGTGCTCTGCAGTACCCCGTGCACATAGCCACTTCAGCTCTGGGTTGGTAGAGCCACATCAAACACCTACTGGGAAAGGCGGCATGGGATACAGACGTACAAACAGGCCTCCTCCATGTTTGCCTCTTGACTGTTTGTCCTTCCTGTCCACATCGTATTTCACTTTTGTCTTTACTTTTACGCCACCACCTACCAGTTCATGTTTCCAAGTGTCCTATTCATGATTTCTCTTCTTAGGAAATTGCTTTATGAAGCTTAGAAGATTTAGAAGTTTTTCTGAGGTTCCAGAATATTTCAATACTAGGTTGGAACTCCTTGGTTAAGTGGACAAACTGGTGACCAAAAATGACAATGGCACATGATCCATTGCAGCGGGCTGTAGGAACTGAGCCCCTGACAGGCACAGTTTTACCCAGGAGGACAAAGCCCCCACTCTCACAGGCTTGCATTCTGGAGTGCAATGCCCACAGCTCCAGAAAGGTAAAGGACATAATCCTACCCCTATTTCCCTGAAGCTACATTCTATATGGGGAAACCATGTTTCAAAGCATCCACATGTTCAGTGGAGCCTGGAGTTAAGAATCTCCAAATCCAGCTCCATTTGGGAAAGACCAGGGGGAAGACCCAAGTTCAAGTCTTGGTTCTTCTTTCTTCATCTTTGACCTTCAGTGAGGATTGTCCCCTCTGATCCTCAGCTATTACTTACTTAGAATAGCAAAAAAGATAATGCTCAATACCTCCATAACAATGCTTTGTTTTTCCTAATACTTTTAACCAACAAATGTGTTTCACATTAATACCATATTTAATCATGCCAAGCCCATCACCAGAGTTATCTCAAGCATTGATTCTCTGGGATTCTCCCGAGTGAATGAAGTAGTAGCTGACGACCCATATCACTACCAAGGGACCCAATTCCTTGTGCAGATCAGGGTACAGAATTGGGGAGAGGAACCCCAATACCACCAGATGTACTGGCTGAGAACAAGCAGTCTCCAGGAAGTGAGAGGAGGCTGGCTGGCCCCAGAGAAGTGGCCTGCACCTCCCAGGCCCTCTGGCTTGCTCACAGTTGCTACTAAGCTTGCCACTAGAAATACAGTAGCCCCCCCTTATTTACCATTGTAGATACCTACAGTCAACCAACCAACCATGGTCCAAAAAATATTAGGTGGAAAATTCCAGAAACAAAAATTCCTAAGTGTTAAACTGTGCACCATTCGGAGAAGTGTGATGCCACCGTGCTCCATCCCACCCTGGATGACACTCACGCCTTTGTCCATTGCATCAGTGCTGTGTGGGGACCACCCAATCATCACTTAGGAGCTATCTTGGTTATCAGATCTACTGTCACAGTATCACAGTGCTTATGTTCAAATAACCATTGTTTTTCTTAATAATGTCTCCAAAGCACAAGAGAGGTGAGGCTGCAGATTTAGATATGTCAAAGAGAAGCCACAGAGTACTCTGTTTAAGTGAAAAAGGTTCAATTTCTCAATAAAGAGAAAAACCTGTTGAGGTTGTTAAGTTCTAGGGCAAGAAGAAGTCTTCCATCTGTGAGATCATGAAGGAAAAAGAAACTTATCCTGGTTTTGCGATTGCACCTCAACCTGCACAAGTTATGGCCACAAGGTGTGATGATCCATGCCTTGCTAAGATGGAAAAGGCATTAAAGTACAGCGTTCAATGCTATCCGAGGTGCCAGACTGTTATGGTTTAGATGTGAGGTGTCCCCCAAAAGCTCATGTGTGAGACCATGCAAGAAGGTTTAGAGGAGAAATGATTGGGTTGTGAGAGTCTTAACCCAATCAGTGATTTAATTCTCTGATAGGGATTGTCTGAGTGGCAACTGAAGTGGTGGGGTGTGGCTGGAGGAGGTGGGAATTGGGGTGTGGCTTTGGGTATATATTTGTACATGGCAAACAGAATCTCTCTCTGCTTCCTGATGTCATGTGCGCTGCTTCCCTCTGCCACACACTCCGCTGTGATCTTCTGACTCACCTCAAGCCCCAAGGAATGGAGCCAACCTTTTATGGACTAAGACCTCTGAAACCGTGAGCCCTCAAATAAACCTTTCTTCTTCTACAGTTGTTCTGGTCGGGCCTTTTAGTCGCAGCAGCAATAGCTGACTAAAACACAGACACCCACTGGGGGTCTTGGAACAAATGTACCCCCGCCCAGGGATGAGGAGGTGCTATTCTAAGTAATAGCAGTTTAAGCTTGGTGGCCTTTGTGTAGAGCTTCTCTTGCCATTATCTACTCATTAGCATCCTGAACATTGGTGCTCATTTTGACCTTGATGTATATAGTACCTCAAGATGAAGTGTTGACCTACCAAGACCACTGACAGGGTCTGTGTGTGGCCAGGCTGTTTCCTTACTCACTACTGTCCCTACATGGATGGAGAGGACAGAAGAAGTTTAACATGGTCTAAGCGTTTGCACCTTAGAGTCCTGAATTTGAATTCCACCTCTTCATTCACTAGCTGAGTGATTTGGGAAAAGTGACTTGATTGTCTATGCCTTAGTTTCCTCATGGTTAAGACAGGGGTGATAATATTGTGGATTGTTTGAAAGACTCCATCAAATAATATGTGTCAGGAACTTAGGCCAGCAACCATTTAAATTGTATATAAGAATGACTAATTTTTATCAGGTAGAGGCAGGAGCAAGAAGAGGGGGTGGTTCAGGAGAAATAATGAGTCCGACACACCTTGATCATGGGCCCCTGCAAAGAATGTAGCAAACCAGACTTGGTTCAAGTGCTGGCAAAGAGATGGACGCCTCTGGAGGTGGACGCCTCTGGAGGTGGACACACATCTCCTGATTTTACAGGTGAGCAAACAAGTTCTGGCTCAGAAATGCTAAGACCATCAGGCATCCAGGAGCCTCTTAAGGAAAGGGACCCACCTCCCTATGTCCCATGCCCCTCCTGGGCACAGGATGTGGCTAGACATACTGCTGTTTCTCTGTCTGCCTCACAGACCACATCTATCTGGTGGACAGGAAGTGATAAGATGCCCCAAAGAGTGGGTGTGGCACCTGAGGGAGAGCCAAGGGGTGAAAACCCTGCTTACAGGCCTCTGGCTGACCTAGGACGTGAACTGCCCTGGGCTTTTTAAAGGATAGTGTTATGGTTTGGAACTGGAGGGCCCCGGAAGGCTTGGTCCCCAGTGCAGGAATGTTCAAAGGTGGGGTTTGGGGGAAGTGTGGATCATGAGGACTCCAACTTCATCAATGGATCCATCCATAGAGGGATTCATAGCAGAATGAACTGTTGGGAGGTGGTGGAGACTGTAGGAGATGAGATCTAGTATGAAGGGAGAGATTCCCTTTGGGGACTGTATCTTGTCCCTGGCCTTATTTTCTCTATCTCTATCTCTATCTCTGTCTCTGTCTCTATCTCTGTCTATCTTCCGCCCTACAGCCACGAGGTGAGTGACTCTGCTCTGCCACATGCTGCCCGCCATGATGTTCTGCTGCCTCACCACAACCTTGTCACAATGGGGCAAGTGACTATGGACTGAAACCTCTGAAATCGAGAACCAGAATAAATCTTTCCTCTTGTAGGCTGATTTTCTCGGGTATTTTGTCACAGCAACAAAATTTGACTAACACAGATAGACCAACTCTTTGTGGGGGCTCTGAGTTCCAACCCCATTGGCTGTCTCTAGGAAGAAAGTGTTGCGGCCGCGCAATTGGCCAGCGAGTTTTCCTCTCGTGAATACGGCCTCCTCCTTCAACCACCAGCAGGAATGAGCCTGACGTGTGCCCGAGGAGTCCACCTCTGCCTCAGCTTTTACTGTCATCTCAACCCCCATCTAATACCCATCCACTTGTGGCTCTTTCTGAACCTGGACTTTTCGCTCCTTCTTCCTCTAGTCAGTGACAGCACTTCTTGGGTAAATCTTTGCCCACTCTGGAATGTTGCTCTCCTTCTCTCCACACACCCACCATCTCCCCCAGGTCCCACCCTGGCACCTAGAGAAAACCTCCAAGGTGGAAGTTGCACGGCCCAAACCAAGACATACATGATCACAGGCGACCTTTGACACAGCCACAGTGGCCATCAATAGGAAGCAGTGAGTTGATGGGGCACAATTGGGACAAAGCCAGCATTTGCAGCAATAGATAAAGGAGGTCTGAAGAGGCTTCCATGATGGAGGGGCCACCTGAGCTCAGTCACATAAACGCACAGGATTTTTGACAGGCCCACTAGGTGTAAAAGTAGATGTCCTAGTGAGAAAACCTAAACCTTGTGACATCTGAAAAGGGCCCTGGGAGCACCAGACTAAAAACCTGCAATGGTGAGACAGACCCAGGTGTGCCATAGGCCTTATGGTTGTGACAGCTTCCCAGGCCACCTGGAACCTTACAAACACATGGGGCTTGAAGCCAAATTGGCTTGGTTTCTAATCCTGTCTCCGCCTTCCAAGCTGTAGCACTAGAGCAAGTGGTTTAACCCTCTCAGCCTCGCTTTCCTTATCTGTAAAATGGGCCTGTCCTTATCTAGCTCAGCAGAGCTGATGAGAAGATTCCATGGCAAAACATGCACTAACCCCGGTCCTAAGCCTGGCTTGTATTCTGAGCTACATGATTCTCCACTGCCTTGGTGCAAATGCCTCACTTCCTGCCTGTAAACTTTAACTAAAACATTCAGAACTTAATTTTATATTTGGAAATTGATTTTTAAATGGTTTTCATAATATACATTGCAAAATACAAAGTCCACGGGGATGTAAATAAAAATAGGCCCAGTTGTATCCAAGGCAGGAGTCAGGATTTGGGTCAGCATAAAATTGCCATGCTTTTCAGCAGCTGCCAAAGGGACTTAAAGGACCCCTCAGGGTCCCTCTGGCAGTGAGATTCTAAGTGCCAATGGAGGAAGGCAAGGGGGGAGTACAAGAGAAGCCCGCACCTCTGAGCCTGCGCGTGAGAGATGAGTGTGGCCATGAGGCTTCGTCTCCTCACACGTCTTCCAGCTCCTGGCCCTGGTCCAGTCACACTGAAACAGGAAGAAGTGTTTCAAGGGAGTGAGGGTGTGGGGGTAGGTGGCAGTAGCAGGTTTTACAGGCCCATGTCTTCTGTCAGCCTCTTCACAGAAGAGGCTCAATGCTGGAGTTCAAATGACCGTTGGTATTCCAGAATGTTCCAGTGTCTTTGTGGAATTTTTCAAGCCATTAGTCGAGCTGAAACACTCTCCCAGATACTTAGGAAGAGGGGGTAGGATGAGAATGAGTATTGGCATCTTTGGCTTCCAGATACCTGCTACAAGTTTGGAGACCCATCTTCTCCTACCCTCCACCTGCCTCCCACTTAAGCCGAGCACACAGAGGATCCTGGGTGACCTCTGCTTCCTCCACACCAGGTTCTAACCTTCTGGGAAACCCAGTGCCAGTCACCACTGCTTCCACTGGCTGGACCGTGAGGGCACCTGCCCTTGGTTAGGATGTGATGGACACTGTAGAGACTGAGCCACACTCGGCCCTCCCTTCCCCTGCCCAGAGCAGCCATCTCCTGTCACATCTGCTAATCTGATGGACTGACAGCCCACTTTTGCAAGGTGAGCTAAGACCAGCCCTGTTCGCCGCCGGAAAGGGATTGCAGCCTGGAACGGCAGCGCTGCAGGAAGGAATCCGGAGACAGGATGGAGACGAAAAAATTCTTTAATCTTTCTGTCTCTGTCTCTTGTAATTTCTAACACTACATACACACTCTCACAAGAAACCAAGGCACCTACTCTTACAAGAAACTACAATATATCTATACAATAACGATAACCCTGTCCTTTCTCTCTCTGGTCTCATCCCATGCGCCCGAGCAGGAATCACGCTCGCTCGATCTGCTGAGTCACTGCTCAAATCTCTCGAGATCCTGGGCCAAGTCCTGTGAGACTACGGAAGGCGACAATGCCCAAAAATGTCTATGGCCCGTAGTCAACCGCAATCTTAGCTATCTCCCCAAACAGGGCTCCTGCACAGCCCTAAGACAGCTGCAGGAAGAAGCTGGACTCCTTGGGGATCACCAGCTGGACTTCCAATGCATTCTGGTCCTGCCAGAACCCGGACCCCACTCAGGCATTCGAGATGCCACCACCAGATTCAGTTGGCAGCATGGGCCTCTGACAAAATTAGGCCCTGGGGAAACCTGAGCTTCCCTCTTCTTGGGCTATGTGGCCTCAGAGTATATCGGTCCTATTCACATCTGAGCCTTCAGAGAAATTGCAGGAATGAGGAAGGGGGCCCCAGGCTAGTCTGGAGAGGAGCCCAGGAAAACTGTGCCAGGTGTGCACAAGACATCATACTCACAGGAGTGGGAACACTGGGGAGCCCAGGGAGGTCACAGCCTTGAGCCATGGACACACCCTCCCTCCATTCCCCACCTGACTTGTCTGTCTTAATAATGCCTGTACGTACACAGGAAGGAGGCTGAGTGAAAATATAGATGGCTCAGGGGCACTTATCCCCAAGACCACAGAAAGAACTCACCCAGCCCTGGCAGGTAGAAATAGACTCACGCCATCTCTAACACAGAAGGGCCACTCTTCTAAATAGCTTCTTTATTATTGACAAATCCTCCATCCGCTCCAGCAGCGTTCAGAGTGGTATATGACTGCTCAGGGCTAGAGATACTGTTTCACCAAGAGTCCTGATCCTAGACCTGAAGATGACAAAGGGACTTCCCTGAGTACAAGCCTCTGCTCCCCAGAGCACCACCCCCAAGCCTCCCTCGGGCCCTGTGGCACCCAAGATGGCAGCCCTATCACAGTCTCCTTGCCGGGACTGATTTGGCAGACGAGCCTTCCGCCACTGCACTGGCCCAGGTGCAAGTTCCCTGCACATGTCATTTCACTGACCAGCATTGGGGGAAGCAAGTGTCCTTAGAATCATTTAGCTGAAGTTTGACCCCAACATGGATGGTCTAGGTGGAGAAAGAGCCTTCCTTTTCAAACCCAGCTGAACTGTGTTATTACACAGTTTCAGTTACAACTCTTCTTGTAATGTGTGGACTAATATTTATGTTGATTGCAAGAACTGCGGTGTAGTGACTGCACCAACATGATTCCTACTTAAAAGACCCTGAAGGGTCCCTTCAGGCCCCTTGCCCAGGCAGCTTTTCACCCGCCCGTTTGCAAAATCCAAGGGATCACCATCTTTGGAGTTTCATTCCTTTGGGTTAAGTTAGTGTCCTCTGTCAAAATATTAAAATTCCTGGGAGGGATAACACATCGAGTATCAGGCTCCAGCATCTCAGAATCCATTCATCATGTTTTCATCGCCTCCTCGCTGGCTGCCACGCACTATTCTCTCCTCCCTCCCACCCGTCTTCTCCCCTGCCAGGGATGGCTTTGCAAAACAACCTGCATAGTCCCTTCTCGTTTCCATACCTCCAAACCTTTGCTAATCCTCTTCTCCTCCCAGTGCAACCCAAACTCCTGAGATTCCTTACAGTCCAAGGTCTCTGTCTGGGAGACAGTGATCCTTCACCTGCCTCACCTCCCCCTGAGCCCTTCAGGCTAGGCTCCTTGGTGTCCCCAGAACTAGCCAGGCTCTTTCACACCTACCTTGTCCCAGGCCATCCCACTGGCCTTCCTCCTCTCTCCTCCTGAAGAAGTTCACCTCCCTTCCTTTGAGATCTGCCCAGAATTCTTGTTCGTGCTGGTTTTGCACACCACCCTACTCTCTCTATGCACACGGCCCTGCCCTTCATCACCCTCAACACTCTTCCTGGAGAGCTCTGCAAAGGCATGCATCATGTGGTCCCATGGTCATATAGGAATTTACTTGATACCATATTGCTCTGCATGTATGTAGGATACTATAATCCTACCCCTTTCAACTAAGAACTCTTTATGGATGAGGACTATGTCTTGCTCATCAGTACACCCAAATCTCAGCCTTCCACAAACATGTCCTCTTTAACCCCTGACAGTCACCTGGGAGATTTTTGTATGGGAAAAGGAAGTGATGTGTGGTGGGGGCAAAGGTGAGGAGGATAAATGCAGTCAATTCATCTCACATCGACTAATGACAACAAGCAGCCACTTGAAACCTAGATGGAGATGATCCTCCAAAAGTAAGAACCCAGAGCAGATGTCACCAGCCAAGCCATGGTCTCCAGGCCAGCCAAAGCTTAGCAAAGAGTGCTAGCAACTTTGGCTTTTAACATTTCTCTGCTAGACTTTACATCATTTTCTTTCTTTGATGACCAAATTATTTAGAGATTTGTTTAAATCTCTACATGTGCGTGCTATCTTTTTGTTATTTCTAGCCTAATTGCATTGTAGTCAGAAAACAGCATCTTATGTGATCTTGATTTCTAGTGCCTGATGTTTGGCCAATTTTTATAAAGATTTATACCAGAAAGAAGACATGCTCCACATCTGGGGTGCAGGGCTCCCGTCTGTCCATCAGACAGGTCCTGTTCCCTGAGTTGTTCAAAACCTCTACAACTATGCTCTGCGGCTGTCCACTTGATGTAGAGGGCACTGTGTTTAACACACCCATATGATGGTGGGATCCACGCGCTCTCCTTGTAGTCCATTCATTCTTTATAAACTGGTCTGCTCTCAGTTGCGTCCAAAAGTTCATTGCTTCCACAGAAGAGAGGGTTTGCAAACTGGAAAGCTGCATGTGCAGATTAGTTATTACTATTGAAAAATTTTGCAAGACCTATGCTCATTGTTAGAATAAAAGCACTTTCAGGGGCTGGGGTTGTGGCTCAGCAGTAGAGCGCTCGCCTAGCACGTGCGCGGCTCTGGGTTCAATCCCCAGCACCACATAAAAAATTAATTAATTAATTAATTAAAGATATTGTGTCCAACTACAACTAAAAACATATATATATATATATATATTTATTTTTATTTTTAAATGCACTTTCAATAGCCCCGTAGGCCTTCCCCACTCACCGTCATCAGCACCCACCCGCTGCACACAGGCTCTTCTCATCGGATTCCCAGACTTCTCTTCACACCCCCTTTTGGGGGTGCCAATGGTCACAGAGGGAAGAGCCTTGCTCAGGTCCCTGGTGAATAAAACAGCAGAGCCTGGCACAGAGCCTAGGCTGGGCGCCTCCAGCACCTGTGCTTTACTATGTTCTCTTTCATCGCTTAAATTGCTTTTGCAATGATGAAATGCTTAGTATACACACATGAAAATACACATAACACTGTAGAGAAGGTACAAAGAATAACAAAACAAAACCTGTGTCCCCACTCAACCTAACACAGAGCCGTGGTGGATGCCTTTGCACCTGTGTGTCCTCCGGCTCTTGTTCCCTTCTCTCCTTCCCTGTCTTACATTTTATGGGCTATTTCTCACCTTGACTTTTTTCTCAGTAATTTCACTATGTAGGTATATGCATAGATATGTTATGAAGTTGTGCTAATTCTCTACCTTACGTGAATAGGCTTATACTACACTTGTTCTTCTGCAACTTGGGAGATGCATCTGTGTTGCTAAGCTGGGAGGAATGCATTCCTTTTTGCTGCTGTCTGGTAATCCACTATATAAATATCTCATCACTTATGTATTTCTTTACCATCGGTGGACGTTTAGTTTGTTCCTACCTTTGCTATAACAATGGCACTGTAAAGATTCTTATCTCTTAGTGCACCTTTGAGGTTTTTCAATTGTATGAATATGAGAAGTATGACTAGTCACAGATTCAGCGGCCTAAGCAACAGAAGTTTATTTTCTCACAGTCCTGGAGCCTAGAAGTCCAAGATCAAGGTTTCTGGTTCCTGGCAATGGCCCTCTTCCTAGACAGCCACCTTCTCTGTGTGTCCTCACATGGCAGGGAGAGAGAGACAGTGTCTCTTCTTATAACCAACCTCATCATGCAGCTCCACACTCATGACCTCCCCTGAATCCTCACCATCCCCTAGGGTGGACATAGGGGTGAAGGAAAGCTCTAATATGAACTTTAGGGGTGCACAGTTCCATGCATAGTAGAGTGGAATGCTGGGTCCTAGTGTATGCAGATCTTCAACTTCACTCAATAAGTTGTGTAAAGAGGTCAATTCAAAGTCCATGCGCTGAAACTACTTCCTCTGACAGACTTGCCATGAACATCCTCCAGTCACATTCAAAACATTCTCTCTCCAAGGGCTGAAGAATCTTCCATGTGGCGTGACCTGTTTCTCTTTCCTGTCCCTCCCCCAACTCCCTGTTCATTTCTCGCCTCCCACCTGGAGCTTCCCTCTGCTTGTCTTCCTGGCCATGACACTGGCCAGTACTGTCTGTGCTCGCCCATCTCCCCAGAAAGGCAGCGTGCTCCCAGGACAGAGCACCAAGTTACCCAGAGAGATGAGGCCTCAGCGACACCCGAGCCTGTCGACAGTCAACCATCAGGAGTAAGCCATGCTGCTACAGAGTCACCTTTTAGAGGAATTTATTGAGGGTCATTTTATGTCTGGAGAAAGCTAGCAATGATCAGCATCTTATACCAAGGGGTTTGTTTATGGCAAGTGACAATTCCCATTATTACCCACTTTTCCTTCCTTCATTCACTAAGTATTTATTAGGCAGCTGCTGCATGCCATGTTGTATATACTGATGATATACTAGAGGAAAAATTCGGTGAAATCCATCTTTTTTTTTTTCTTTTTCTTTTTTTTAATGCAGTGCTGGGGATGGAACTCGGGACCTCGTGCATGCTGGACAAGCACTCTACCACTGAGAAACACCCAGTTTATTTTTATTATTTTATTTCGAGACAGGGTCT
Organism: Tamias sibiricus; assembly: GCA_025594165.1. Lineage (NCBI taxonomy): Eukaryota > Metazoa > Chordata > Mammalia > Rodentia > Sciuridae > Tamias > Tamias sibiricus. The sequence goes on along the minus strand of CM046666.1, from coordinate 44,812,806 downwards.
TTCTAAGTGTCCATGGTTGGCCTTGAACTTGCAGTCTTCTTGCCTCAGCCTCCTAAGCAGCTGCGATTATGGGTGTAACCAGAGCTGACTTTCTAATGGATGACAACAGACAAAAACCAAACCAACCCACAAACACAGACCTTCATCCCATCTGCAATGTGCAGCTGACTCTGTGAGAGAACTCTCACGGGCTCTGGGGAGTAGGCCAGGGACAGCTTTGGGGGCAGCCATTAGTCTCTGACCACCAAAACCACTGGAGGGCTCTGAGTAGCAGAGGGATGTCATGTGCCCTGCTTTCTAAATGGCTTCTGGGGGTGGAAGAGACCAGGGAGATGAAGGTCCATGTGGGGGTACGGGGAAGAGGGGAAGGCACCACAGGAGAGGGGAAGGCGTGGAGAGCGGTGCAGATTGTGGGAAGGCTTATTGCAGGTGTATTTTAAAAGGATTTCCTGATGGATTGGACCTAGAGGGTGGCAGGAAGGAAAGAGTGGGGGTGATCCAAGGACTGTGCTCAGCACATTAGAGAACGAAGCTGTTGGAGGAGCAGACGCCCCACAAGAGGTGGGAGAGAGGAACCCAAGAATACTTCCACCAACAGAAGCTGAGCTGTACATTCAGGATCTTCCGTGTTAATAGAGGAAACAAAACACCCAGGAAAACACAGCTGATCACTGACTGAAACATCAGACCTCATTCTTACCAATAAACACTAGCCCCGAGCCCTCATCTCGGGAGGCCATGGGTGTTTATTCCAAGGCTGCTGCCAAAATATTTTTGGAATCCTCTTCTAGGACTTGGGTTGATTTATGGACCATACAAGAAAATCAGCCTTAGCCAGGTGCAGTGGCACATTCCTGTAATCCCAGCAGTTTGGGAGGCTGAGGCAGGAGGATCACGGGTTCAAAGCCAGCCTCAGCAAAATGGAGAAAATAAGCAACTCAGTGAGACCTTGACTCTAAATAAAATACAAAATAGGGCTGGGAATGTGCCTCAGTGGTTGAGTGCACATTTGGTTCTGGTCAATCCCCAGAACCAAATAATTTTTTAAAAAGAAAAAAAATTAGCCTTAGCATTTTTTCCCCCTCACAAGGTCATTTTAAACATTGACTTTATAAATCAGACCTGACTCGACTTCCAAATATTGAAATCATTTACCCCAGGATGACCATCTGCACTGCTGAGGGTACACAGGTCTCCAGCTATGGTCTCTCCATTGGAGAAGTTGCCTACAGGTCTCCAGCTATGGTCTCTCCATTGGAGAAGTTGCCTACAACTTCGAGGGAGGACGAATTTCCTCCTACACACCCATAGCTGCTTCGTGGGAGGGAGGACCATGTTCCTCCCGGGGCTCCAGGTCCTCCCGTGAACACTGGGCAGCAGGCTGCAGTGAGGCTCTTCTTAACAGCCCGGCCCTCCTTGTTTGGATGAAAAGGTGCTAGAATAATCTGGTTTCAAAGTTGTGTTGCTGTGTGATAGGGGGCCATCCACCCATTTTTCTTACGATCCCAACAAGCATGTACCTGATCTCATTCCCTGCTTCATTCTCGAAAATTCTTTGTATGGAGTCTGTTCATCTGCAAGATGTGAGTAGTAACTGCGTCTTCATCATAGGGTGATTGTGAAGAGGAAATCAGATATTTCATAAAAAGCACTTCACACAACATCCAAGAAACTCTGGAGAGACCTCAGCCCTGGCTGCTCCCCTCCACCCCACGTGTGAGCGCCATTACTAGATTGCAGCTCCCCTTGTGTTTTTCCCTAGAAGAAACCTATTTTCCGGTTCCAACTGATTTTTGCTTTCTTGTCACTCTTGTCTGGCTTTCCTAGGACCCCCTTTGAGCTCCTCCGCTGTCTGGCTGGTTTTGGGGGTAGGTGGCTGGGTGAGCTCTCCTCCCTGGCTTCCTCTCTGCCTGCCACGAATGTCCCCCAGGCAACAGTCCTGCCCCCAGCATCTTACAAATCCTCAGCCTCCTCCGCTTCCTTCAGGACTGACGTGTGGTTGTCAGATACCTGCCCGGGCCTCACCTCACAGAATGACACAGATTTCACAGGCGCAATGTGGGATGCCCTGTCTGGCTGATGGGGGTGATGTCCCATTCAGCACACCCTCACATTTTCCATTAGCCCAAGAAATGACCATCAGCTGTGCCAGGGGCACTTTTCATCTCTCACAGGGAATTTTAGGGGCATGTTAACAGGGGATCCTGAAATTCATCGTTCATCCTGAAAATCGGATTCCCTTGTAGTTGGTTGCTTGGAAGTTTAGCCCAATGGGGGAGATGGTTTTGACTGAAGTGCCTTCTGGAAGCACTCTCCCCATTCCACACACAAGTCACAGAGAATTGTCACCCATTTCCTCTGTTGGAACACAGGTTAGCATGGACCCTAGGAGCAGCTTGAGGCTGCATTCCACCCGCTCCTTCCCCTCTCTGCCCCACTTCTCCTCTGACCCTATTCCACCCTTACATAAGAGTCAGTACCCTGGTTGATTAGGTCATTGCCCAAATTAGATGATAAAATGGATTTAAAGTGTCTCTCTCTCTCTGTGCCTGGCACATAACAGTCACTTTGACAGACCGGCTAATTGTTCCTCCCACCCCCCATGTCTGCCCACCAAGACCGTGAAGTTGGGAACCAAGAGCCCACATGCCCACGTGCTCCTGCTATGACAGTCTCATCTGACGGAGGTTTCCCAGCCAGCTCCTTGCAGTCCAGCTGCAACAGCCCAGCCATGCCTGTCTTTCTTCCTGAGACTCTGGACTTTGTAGAAACTTCCAACCCCTTGATTTGACAAATGACTTTTTGAGTGGAGGGGGGTTTTACATTTAATACATATCATAAGAGACATCAGAGCTATGCTCAGGAGATCAAATAGTTTCTTCAGCTAAGAATGTAAGCATTATCCCTATTAATATCTTTCCAACAAAGGCCCTGAGTTCTCTACCCCCGGTTACTCTATGATCTCAGTTTATTAATGTAGCAGTCCCTCCCCCTGTTAAGCTGCCCTCACCGCAGACTCTCATTCCAGCCTGATGTATACCCTCCATGGAACACACCTCCTTGGCAAGCATTTAATGTAAGGGGGAAAAAATCCTCCATCATCATAAATCGTAAAATCAAACAACTGAACACCATCTCCTGGGAAATAAATTCTGAAGAGTTAAGAAGGGGAAAGAGAGGGCTATGATTATTTTAATCCAATTCCAGATGCTCCAGTCCCCTCCCCAAACAAAACCCAAATTAAACTTGAGCCTCATTCAAAGGGATAATGACTGAGCCAGTGTGTAAGACAATGTTTGGCAAATAGTAGATGCTCAGTTAATGTTTACTTAAAAATAAACGAATACCTACATCCAACAGTCCTGTGGACCATGCGCCAAACAAGTCCGAGCCTGAAAAGACAAGGTGTCCCCACCCTGACCCCAGGTGCTCTGCTTTTCAAAACTGCCTTCAAGCTTATTAGCTAGTTTGACATATAGAAGCTTGCACTTGAACTTGAAAGAATGTACCTCTGTGCAGGCCCTCAAAGAATGGACTAATCCAGACAGACCCACATGAACACTGAGAAAATCCTGTTCTTCCAAGATTTTGCAACTATCTAAAACATTTGAAATCTCTAAGAATACTAAAAAAAAAAAAAAAAAAAAAAAAAAAAAAAAAAAAGCTGAGATTGGCTCAAAAGGGTACAGATATTGTAGGATGGATACTTTGACCTCCAAGGTCAGAATGGCAAATGTACTAGCCAGACATTTTGTTTCCTTACGTTTAGCCAATGCAGCCACGAAATCAATGTCAAAATCACGCACTCCCTGGTTGATGCGTCTGTACAGTGGGAACAAGGAGGTTGGCTCCAGTTCCCCACCAGGATTCCTGGGGGATGAAACTAGACAGTGTAAGGTCTTTGCAGAGAGGAAATCCACACACGAGCCAGCTGCAGTAGGTGAAGGACAGGTCACGTGGGAACCGAGGGGAGATGTGCTTGGTGCTGAGCTGAAGAGGGAGTCCCATACCAAAACGACACCAGGCAATAACCAGGAGTCACTGCAAGTCCCGTTCCTTCATGACAAATGGTAGGTCACAGGCCCCGGTCATATTGCCAGTCCAGGGCCTTAGCTGTCCTGGGCGTGACTCCCAGAGCTGCCACCCACACGCTAGAGAAGCTGGAGCTTCTCTTGCCTCCCTGCTTCTCAGTTCTTATAGGTCGGATTAACTAACATCTCCCTCTCCGAGAACTGCTGTCAGAATCCCATGAATCCCGAGGCCGGGGAGCCCAGAGGTACCACACACATGTGCGTTCAACCCGAAAGTGTGGCCTTCAAAGAAACCATCCCACTCCCACAGCCCCTCAGAGGGGAGATGGGCTTCCTTACAGCGTCCTGTGTAAATCTTCTCGAGTTCTGCCTCCTTGCTCTGGGTTTCCTCCCACCACCCTCTCGGTGACACTTCCAGGAGCCTTGGAGAGTCCCATGCTGGGAAGCAAATGGCCCTTTGCCTTAGGCTCTGCTGGCTGAGGTGGTGTCCAGAGGGCAGGCAGGACAGCCCGGCCTGGTGCCTGGTGGCTCCTGGTCTGCATGCCAGCTCTGGACTGGACGGCTCTCCCAGCAGCCCCCAAGCAGCACGCAAACCAAAAGTAAAATAGGCACAGTCCTCCAGCCTGGGCACCCCAGGTGTGCTTCCCTCCCTCCCCACAGGCCCAGATCCCAAGAGTGCTGCACCTGCTCACCGGGCCCCACCAGAACCTCCCATCAGAAGAACTCTGGGAACCAGAGAGGGCTTGGAGATCATCTCTCCCAGACTCTAACCTGGGTCCCTGAGTCCGCTAGACATCCTGCCAGGCAATGATGGCCTTCCTAAAGCTATTCTCAATGTTTTTAAAAAGGAATCCATAAAGTATCTAAATTTGCCCCTAAGAAACCAGGTTGGCTAATTGTGCTTCAGATTTCTTTGCTTTCAGTGAAATTATATCAACTCAATGTGGTTGCTCTGCTTAGCCGATACTAATAAAAGTTCTGACTAGCAGTTTATAATTTAATAACCTTTTAATAAATGCTGCATTTTTTGGTCTTGTCTAAAACAAAATCCATAGGAGAAGAAGAAATGAAAGAGTTCCTGAATGGCAAAAAGGTGGAGAACCCACAACCTCCCCATTTGACAGGTAAGGACACAGAATCCCAGGAGTGAGGTCTTTGCCAAACCGCGTGGATACTCTGGCTCAGAAGCAAGAGTGCACCTCCTGGGGTCTTGCCTCCTGCTCCAGTGCTGCCTGCCACATCATGCCTCCCAGGCAGCCCTGCTAATTAAGTGGTTTTCATCAGGAAACTACTATCTCATTGGCCAAGTGATACATAGGTGTGAACAGTTCTAGAACTTTGCTGTCCAATAGGTCACCACTAGACACATGACTATTTAAATTTAAATGAATTCAAATTGCTTAAAATTCAGTTTATCTAGACACATTTCAAGTGCTAAGTAGTCACATGCAGGTAGTAGCAGCTGTGGGCTGGACCGAGCAGATAGGAATCATCTCCATCATTGCAGAAAGTTCTGCTGGGCAGACTGTTTTAGATGTGGTGACTCTAATAGGGAACGGTCCCAGCCCTATGATTGACAGACATGTAGGTGCTTCTCACATCACCCAGGCTCTGCCTAGACTTATGCCCTATGGGTTGTCAAGGACCTGGAACCAGACAACCTAACTCCATTCCCCGGTGTCAGCTGGAACCACAGACAATCCCACCCTGGCCAGGGAAAGATCCTCCTTAGAGTGGCCCCATGATTTCCATGACTAGAAACTGCTCTCAAGATTTAGCCACCCTGAATATCTATGAGTTACTCTGTCCCAGGAGGTCAGGGGAAGGAGGTTCTTCACCCACCACCATTGCCTCTTACCAGCTGTGCGCCTTCAGCAAGTAGCTCCCCCTCTCTGGCACTCAACTCCCCACTAGAGAAACAACGAAGGCTTTTGAAGTCTTAAAATTCCCTGCTGCTCCTGTCATCAGTTCATGCATCTCCCGTGGACATGTCTCATCTTTCTTGGGTGTGTGTGCATTTAAAGGATTTTTCATCTTAGTCAAGGGAGTAGTGTGGGGGGATCACCTTGGCCAACTCCAAAAGGTATTTGAACATAGAGGATAAAGCTCTGCAGACCCTAAGGCAGCTGTTCTCCATGCAAGAGTCCAGTAGGGGGCGATATTGCACAGAGGCGATTTCCTAACTGACTTTCCCTTCAGCTTGTTCGTGCACAAACTCTGGAGGGGAGGAAATGTCTTTCGTATCCTTACAGCACCCCATGTCTCCTATCCGTGTACAGGGACACTGTGAGTCACAGATGACAGCCTCCGGACAGGCTCAGGAAAGCCCCTTGTGCCCTTTCTGTGCATTTAATCCTAATGAATTTTCTCTTCCCATTTCCAAATTACAAAATTGAGGTTATTTTCTCAGGTGTCTTGTTTAGCAGCTGTGAAAAGTTGGATTCTGGCAAGATCAACCATTTTGAACTGCTTGATGTCCCAGATGGGTTTTTCCCCTCTCTGCCCTTCTTAGAGGAAACTTTTAAAGTTTGCCGCAGTTGCCTGAGATCCTAGCAGCACACCTCTTGATAAACAATGTTAGTAAGGAAACAAAAATGCATTTATCATTCACTCGCCTAATTGTGTCGTTTTCCTTCTCACTTTGACAGTGACACTCTTAAATGCTCCTCCCCAGATGAGAGTTGATGGCACCCAAGATCCCACACCATCAATCTCTCACCATCTTCTGAGAATGAGACTGGTCTGACCTTAGCACAGCTAAAAACAAAAGGTTCATTGGAATTTCCAGCTCCTGTGATTTCTCCCTTCAGTTCTTCAGAGGTAACCTGAGAGTGAAAGATATAGAGAAGGCCCCGGCTGTGAGCACCTAGGGTGGGGTGCAGGGGGTCAGCAGGACCAGCATCCTTTGCAACTTCACAGCAAGTTTCCATACAAGGGCTCTTTTCTTTGTAAATGTCCCATTGAAGGTGTAAGGACTCCAGGTTCTAGAAGGTGGGCCTGATCCAGCCTCACCAGCACCACCCCATGTCAGATGTTCTCTTTCCTGCCTTAGAAAGAGCAGGTGGAGGGGTGCTGAGGACAGAGACCTTCAGCAATCATGTCTTCAGTGGAAACCAGGGGCACCTGTCCTTGTCAGTGAAGCTGTGTACAGCAGTTCAGTTGCTGTGTCAGAGTAAAAAGAAAACACAGCTCTAGGTAGAAGAGGATTTTGTTCCCTAAGGGCGGCTCTCCAGGCTGAATAGACAAAGGTGCGATAAATGGGGAAATTTTCAAGCAAAATAAGGTATATTTGCTGAAGGTCTATCTGAGTGGGGATTTTCAAAATATTTTCTAAAGCTCTGAACTGTTTAGAGAACTCAGCCACAGCGGATACAGAAATAAATGCTTGTGTTCATTAGCAGAGCTGGGGGTGTGGCGAGAAGCTTTGGGGCCAGACATTGGTTCAAATCCCAGCACCATCACCTTCTACTCAGATAACCTCAGAAAGGTCCCCTGGGCCCACTGAACCTCTGTTTTCTCATCTCTAAAATATTATGGTACCTTCTTTTGTAACTGATTGCCAGGAACAAGTTAAATGGTCTGTGTAAAGCAGCACCGGGCCTGGCATGTCATGAACACCTACTAAATGTTAACTCCTGCCATTACCTGGCTAAAGAAGTAACCCCACAATGTTCTTCTGAGTGTGGAGATGCGGAGGTAAAGACAGTCTTGTTTCCACAAGAGTGGTCAAGATTAAAATTCTGATGCCCTGTGACTGACCCACAAGGAATTGTCATGGGGGATTGTGATAGATGCTTCCTAAAATTGGCTTCACGTTCTTCCCAGCAGCCCTTGTGTGTTTGGAGCTCTACAAATGAAGCCACATGTCAGTATAAATGGCAGAGTATTAATCTACTAAAAAACAAATATTTCTCAAATCCAAGGCAACAAAACCCTGTGGAAACACCCACTCCCACCCCATAACTTGAACTCACACAGGAGACTGCGTCTGTCCTCATTCTAGCTCTCAACATAATGATGCTACATCTTATGCAATGAAATATTTTGGGCCCTGCTCAGAGCATCCTCATGGAGGGGGATGTGTGGGGCTGGGTACAACAGCCCTGTGTACAACAGTCCCCGAGGGGTACAACAGTCCCCGAGGGCACTGCCCTGTTGGTGTTGAAGGGCTGGTACCTCCGTCCTTCCCCTTCTTCCTGGAGGTGTTCCATGCTCGCAGGAGACTTGGGGCAGCACTGTCCTAGGACTCTCGCACTGGCATGCTAGTGACAGTTACATCATGCAGTAAAGTTCCTTGGGTCCAGGCAAATAAAAAAAATTATAATAAATATTTTTAATAAAGAACATCATTTCCACAGCCTAGGACCTCAAGATTGGCTAGAAATTAACTATGATTCTTTCCACAAGTGGTCAAGATGTTGCCCGGTAATATGTTGTCACTAACAAATGAAAAGTAGACTGGTCTATTCATTTCACAAATTTTTATTAAGTACCTAATGAGGGTCAGGCCATGTGCCAGACTCAGGAAATCTAAAATGAACCAGACACAGGACCAGCCTTCAAAGACCTCACCAGGGGGCCGGGGACACTGACAAGACAGGGTGATCAGTGCCATGCAGGGTGTGCATGGGACACCTTGGAGCCTGCAGGAGGGAAACAAGCCCAGGCAGTTGACAATGAATGGTTCTACTTAGAACCATAAGGCCAAGTTCTGAGATGGGACAGTCAGCACATCCTGGGGCATGGGAGGGCTCCTGGGGACACAGAGGAGGAGAGAAGGGAAGAGAGCCTGATGCCAACAGAGATCAGGAAGGTACAAGGTCTCCCAGGTGGCAGCAGGTGACAGGTTCCGACTTTCAGTGAGTAAGGGAACCTCATTCCAAAGCCACACCCACAATTTCTCTGATTAATAGTTGCACCCAGATTCAAAATACACAAAGCCAGAGAACGATTCACACTGAATTTGAAAGAACAAAATTCAGACGGTTGTTCCAAAACTGGAGAGGACCTGCAGGTGTCCTGTGAAGTTCATCTTCCTGACCCACCAGTGCTGAAATGAGGACCACGTGGCCAGGTTGTACAGCTCCCTGAGGAAGCAGATGCCACAGCCTCCTTCCACAGCATTCAATGACCTCAGTCCTCAAAAATGGAGAAACCTGTCTTCACATGGCCGCCATCACACTGTGCGCCAACGGCCTCTTGCTGGGCACTCATGATGTGCACAGCCTAATATTATTAGTTTAATAACAACCTTAAAAAACCAAACTTGTGAAGTCCAAGAATGAATAAAATGCCCAGACATTACACTCAACTCCCTCCCCTAGGTCAGCAGCTACAGATGTAAATGCTGGTTACGAGCTGCTTCATCTAGTCTATGAGCAGACCTGAGGCCAGCTCAGCCCCACACTTAGGTAGGATTTGAGAGGCGCCAACAGGCCTGCCTGCCCTCGGTGGCAGCGCTCCAATGACTTATTCATGTTTTAAGTGAAGGTAGTGGAAATTTGGGGTTTTGTTTGTTTCTTTTGCCTATTTTTAAAGCAGTGGAAACCCTCTTTCAATGAAATCTTGCTGAGTATTCCTGTATGGATCCTAATAGCAAATTCCTAACTGGCCTTGACTCTGTGCAGGATGATCAACCTCATCGGGTCCAGCAACCACCCTGGAAGGCAGACACTGTTGTTCGTGCTTTGCAGACGGCAAGCCTCAGGTGCAGAGAAGTGAATTGCCCAAGATCCCACTGCTGGAGGTAGGGCCAGGGTTCCAACACAGCTGGTTTGTTTCCAGAGCTCCCCTCTCACTGGCCTAATGTGTGACCCCAAGGTGGAAGGCAGATAAAAGCAGACCGGCCCTGGTTGAGACCTAGGTAGAGGACAGGAGTTTTCAAGCTCTTCATGGTGACCTCAGGACACACCTATGCGAGTTTAGGGCTCCATGACGCACAACTCAGATGCCACTTAGCTACCAAAGGTCATTTGAAGGTAGCTCCTCCTTCCTGGAAGAAGTAAAAAAAAAAAAAAAAAAAAAAAAAAAAAAAAAAAAGTGCATTTGTGCGAATCTATTTTTAAAAAGCTGGCTTCTGAAGAGAATGGGACTTAGGGTGGGAGAGTGGTGACTAGGGAGAGCCCAGCTGCAGGGCGGGTTGCAGACCCAGGCAGAGGGAGGGCTGGACTCTGAGGCTGAGCAACAGGAGGAAAGAGGCCTGCGACAACAGAGCATCCTACCTCAAGGGGAGCCAGAGACCAGGCTGACACCAGGTGCTTGGAAGGACTGTTCAAAGGGGCTTCCTGGTGGCAATTGTCTGGGCACCGAGCACTAAACAGTGGGTTAACTCCCCGGCAGAGGCATAGCGTGACTGCAGCCATGGGGAGAAGGTCAAGAGAGCAGTCTGCTATGAGCGCGTCAGGGCTCCCCATGAGGTGACACTCTAGGTTTCGGTTTCTATCTTGATAAAAAAATTTTGCAATTTTCACAATTGCAGAACAAATAGAACCATGACTCATATCTCACAATTTGCCTGGCAAATCTACTGTAGGGTCATGTCTCTGACAAATGCATGTTTTTCAGGGATGAAGGGATATCAGATAGAATATTTGGCCCAAGGAGCACATGATAATGGGCACAGCAGGACACAAGTTGCCCGGCCCTCTCATCTCAGTTTCAATACCAGACACCAGTCATGGACCTGGTATACGGGTTTCAGTAGACCTAGGAGCCCATTATTACAAGTTTTTATATCTACACAACTGCATTTACTCTCTGCTTTTTAAATCATCTCTGAACCACCTCGTTATCCTCTGTAACTTCATGAGCTGAATTATTTAGGTTCATTTTTTAAAGGGTTTTAAGATTAGAATGGTAAAAGTTTGAGTAGAAACTTTCAAGATAATGTAATTTAGGAGCTGATGATGCATACAGTGAGGTCTTGACATTTTAAAGGAACAAGTTAAAACACCTCATGAAACTGAAAAAAAACAGAGTTTTGCCCTTTGGTTTCTAACTGAAGAATCAAGTCAGAAATTTCATAGTCTCCTGTGGAAGAAAAAGACACAGAGGCCAAGTCCATGTCACCAGTAGAGGACACCCGGCATCATGTCAGCGACATAACAGATGTTATTAACTGTCAGAAGAGTGGGTGAATGATAAGAATACATATACGGGGACTGGGATTGTGGCTCAGAGGTAGAGCATTTGCCTTGCAAGTGTGAGGCACTGGGTTCGATTCTCAGCACCACATATAAATAAATGAATAAAATAAAGGTCCATCAACAACTAAAAACTATTTTTTTAATTGCTAAAAAAAAACAAACAAAAAAAAAAAGAATACATATACAAACATTCAGGCTACAAAATCTGTAGGAGCTGATCTTGCCAAGCTCCCGTACCCACTAACCAGATCTCACCACATTTGGGGACCATGTTGTTAGTCAAGATTGTGATTTTTTTTCTTTCTAAATGTATGTTAATTCCTTGAAAATGAGTTAATACAAAACCAGAAACTAATCTTCTCCTGGTTATATCTCACATTCGTTCAGCACCTTTCACTCAGACCCATTGAAATCGTCCATATTTTCATTTCTCAGGGCAACAGTGGGCTGCAAAGCCCCAAGGTAAAGGTCATGGTTTCCCATATCTCACACCATCGTTGCCTTTTACGCATTCTCCTGGGTGCTCCTGTGGAATAGAAACCTGATTCAAGGGACTAGTTCTCATTAGAATCCTATTCATTTGAAGACTAGTCTGAAATGAGTCTTTGTTGTGTTGCCTCCCTATAGAGGCATGGGACAAAACTTTAAATCAGGGTTACTGAATTTAATCCTCCCAAACCACCCAGTGGGGGGGAAAGTGTAATTTTGTCCATTTTAGGAAATTAGGAATTGAGAGACTTGTCCAAGTCCCCGACAGGAAAGGGCAGAATTAGGATCCCAGGCCTGGTCAAACCCAGTGCCCATGGTCTCTACATCAAGGGCTCACAGCCGTAGTGAACATAGGACTGGACAGACACAGGCGCCTTAGCGGGGCTAACACCAAGCAAAGGATGCTATTTGAGAGGGCCTTTCAAAAGGCCCTTAGGTGGGGGTGATATTTGAGGAGACCTCACTGCAACTCAGTTCTCACTGTGTAGTGATTCCACAACTCCATTGTTGCAGCAGCTTCTCAACAGGTCCCAAGTCCACTCTTGTCCCTGCCCAGGCCACCCTCCAAATTCAGCCAGAGTGACTGAATACAAATCCTTTCAGGGCACCTCCTGTTGAAAACCCTTTCACACTGCCTGCAGCACTTAGAGTACAGGACCAAATCCCCATATGCCAAGATATCCTGCCCAGCACTGCCCGCCTCTGCAGGCCCATCCCACTCCTCTGTCCACGCTCTTGTCCTCCAGGCGTGGGTGTCCACTTCCTCCTTCCTGCCACAGGGACTATACACATGCTTTTGCCCCTCCCTGAGGGTCCTATCCCATCAGAATACCTTCCACCCTTCTCTTATCTAAAGTGTCCCTTCCTTGGCGAGGCCTCTCCTGATGACAAGGTGAGGCCCTCTGTAGTGCATTCTAGAAAGCCCCACACTCAGCCTTTATTGCACTTATCACTGTTAGATTGGGATAATCACTTGCATCGTTGTTTCATGTCAGTCTCACATACTGCTCAGAAGAGGAGATTTGAATCAAGCGATAACTGGAAGGGCAGGAACCCACATCAGTCTTGTTCATTTCCGTATTTACTACCAGTGTCTGCCTCAGCATCCCGAGTGTAGTAGAGGCTAAATCAATGCTTATTCCACTCATCAGGCAATTAGTCATAAAATCAGGACATTTGTTAATCTAGTTTCAGGCCCAAGTGTATTTACTATCTGACACCCTCAATTTTTGTCAGAACCAATATGTGAGGTGCTGATGGAGCACAGGGTGACACACATGTTCTAGCAACCCATTTGCCTCCCCAGGCTCCCCACTGCCCACCTTTGTAAGAGCCTTTGATGAGGAAGTAGCTCTGAGATGGCGGCTGGCTGAGAGCCAAGAGGTGGCGCTTACTTGTTTGTCAAAAGCAAGGCTTTGTTTACTACAACTTAACACCTGACTTTTGTAGTAGCTTGTAGGTCAGGCTTGTGAGACACGTGTATGCCTGTTAAGAGAACTAATGCACCTGTGATGGGTAAAGAGTATTTAAACAGACGGTAGAGAGGAACGGGGTGGAATCAGAGAGAAGATAGAGAAGGAAGGGAGAAGAAAAAGGAACAATAAAGGAAGCACTCATTCCCAGTCTGCCTCCGATTTCTTTCCCGCGGTATCGTTGCTGCAGGTGGCAACACACCTTATTTTAATAAGTGGAATAACAGAACCATCTCACATCTACTAAGCGTGTTAAGAGATTTTTACATAACGTAAGCCCAAACAGTGTGGTCCCATTCAGCTTTCACCTCGGAGGCCTCATCTCGCTTCCAGGAAAAGCCCAGATTCCAGGTTTGGCTCCTCTCTGACCTGCCTCTCTCTGCCCCTCTCCCAGGGCTCTGGCCACAATGGCAGCTTACAGCTCCCAGGACACACACAGCAGCTCCCTCCAGGCCTCTGCGCTCCTGATTCCCCAGCATGGAGTTTCTCTCCCCAGAAGCTGCAGTGCAGCCCCATTAGCTCCTTCCAGCCATCTTCCCCCCGACCTGTCCTGCTCTTCCTAAGCCCCATTCAGCTCCACTTCCCCCATGTAGTGTCTGCAGGTAACACAGGGTCGCTGCTGCCTGTCTGTCCACCCAGTGCCTGCCTCTCCCACCTGTGTGTGGGCACCAGGTGAGGGCAGTGACCTCTGTCCTGCTGTGTCTCCACTGCCTGGCACATGGGGAACAATCAATGCCCCACGAGTGGATTTTCTCATATCATCTTGGCCTCAGGCCGAGGGACACATACCTTTCTTGCCAGACACCTTCCTTGCCTCCTTTCCTGCCAATGCAGCAACTGCCCTGCTGGCTCTAGGAACCTCAGGCCTCAAGACACACTGGGTTCTCACCACACCCTCCAAAGCCTGCTCTGAACAGGTGGCCTGTTTCAATTTCCCACACCATTAGGCAAAGGTGAGTTTCCTTATGTCTCAGTCCATCTTTTGTCGTTTGTTGTAGATGTTTGCTGGAAATGGAGGCCCTGGGCGAGCCGGCCACCTGCCCTCACTGGCTCAGGGTTAGACGCCATGTCTGCCTCTCAAAGGCCACTTCCAGTTCTTTCTGTTGAATTGTTCTTCTGTTTACTCATTTTTCTGATCTCAAAGGAGATTCTTATTGTTGTTTTAACCTTTCCAAACACGGGGCATTTAAGAAACTTAGCATTTTAAAATAGTGTTCATGACCAGAGCTGGGAGAATGTCTTACACACACACACACACACACACACACACACACACACACACTGGGCCCATCCACCAGGAGTAAATGACTGTTGTCTGGCACCAAATAGGAAACTTCCACACCTGCACAAAGCAGCCCAGAGCTATGTTTCCACGCACAGGGCAGGACCTGGGCCCTGGGATAGCCATGAACTTGGACATTGGCATTTTGGAGGCCATTTCTCTGAACTCTTCCCCTACCCATGACTACTCAGTGCCGCCATTCGTTCCTCCAATCACTTTGCTTCTGTTGAAGGCCTGATTGTCTCCTAATAAACATCCCCAACGGGCTCCACCCTGCTCTCCACTTCCTATCCTGCAGCTACTTTGCCATCCCTTCCACATGCATTAAGCTCTGTCATTCTCAAAGCTGCCCTTTGATCCAGTACAACCAATTTCTTTAGCTCCATCATACCACCCTGCTTGAAAACTCCTCTCTCTCTGGAGCCCTCCTCACCCATCAGTACAGTTTCCTCTGTGTCTCCCGCCACTCCACCCTGAGAATCTGAAAGGGAAGCAGTAATAGTGGAACTGAAATTAAATGTCAGTTTCAGCTAACCTGAGCAAGGCACACTTTCACCGGGTGTCTCAAATCTTGCTCCTGGCAGGTGAGGATCCCGCAAGCAAGGGGAGAGGGCATTTTGTCCCTTACATTTACAGATTTGCTGGTCAGAGTCAGTACCTGCTGCTGAAGAGAAGGTGTGACCTTGCCTACACTCTCTGCTTGGACGAACCCTCAGGGCACCATGCACCCACTAATTCCTTGATGCAGTGCTTTGTGGATGCAGCAGTCCATTCAGGGCTTATTTCTTTGCTAAAGATGTCATGATCCTCAAGAATTCCCTATAAAGTGCAGATATCCTTACAAGGTATTATGTATTATTGAATAGAATTCAATGGATAAAATTCAGTTATTTTATTTCCACTCCATGGCATTTTGTGACATGCTAAAAGAGCACACAGACTGGGACCAAGAGGAATTCTGCTTATTAGACTTCCTGGCTGATTGACGACAGGCCTGACCTCCCCAAGTCTCAAACTTGCTCCTTCCCTACCTACATTACAGGGGTTGCTGTCCCTTATTAATCTCAGTGTCCTTAGCAATCAATAAGATACCTGACATATGGTACAGATGAAATTGAAAATATTCCAATTAAATTGAGTCCATGGTAAAGAAGGATCTTTCTGTTGAGTCAACCATCCCAGTGATAAAGGCCTCATTTCTACATAATAAAAGTCTCTGCATCCTTCAAGAATGCCTATGGAATGGTCCATCCTCCAACCCCAAGACAGAAAAGAGCCCAGGAGATTGGGTGGTGTCAAGGACACCAGGCCATACCTAGGAATTATAGCCCACTGGAACAGAGCTCTTGAGAGGGACCACAAGCAGAGGCCCAGTGCAGGTCCGAGTCTGGGAAGCCAGGCCCTGCCAGGAAGAAGGGACAAACAAGGACCCAGAGTTAGAAAGGGAAGGCTCTCAGCTGTGGGCAACAGGAATGGAGCAGATAAGAGAACTGAGAAACAAAGTGGGATGTTTTTGTGAAACAAGTAGAGATGGTATCAAGGGTCAGGTACACAAGGACAGACTCACACTCTGAGTGTCTAGAATGTTCTCATGCAGCTGAATCATGCTGAACAGAAACCATCCCACCCTTTTTCGAATCCCATAGCACTCTGTACTTCCCAGGGCACTGCCCAAACTGCCTATCTTTGTGGTTCTTTGAGGATGTGTATCTTCCCGCCCCTACCAGACTAGAAAGTCTGAGGGCAAGATCCAGGTCTTACTCATCTCTGGGCCCTTCTCAGCCCACACCCCATGCATAGCCCAGTGTCTCGCACATCATCCATCTAATAAATAGTTTGATGGGTTAATAAAAATATGACACTCATTCCAAATATGTCCAAATAAAATATAACCCAAAACACTATTGAATCTTATAAACTAGTTTGCTCATTTAGCTTTAAACTCCTCTGGGTTTGTGAATTTTCTCCTGTATTTTTCAGAATTTTATAGCATACTTACTTTGCTATGCAAAAAAAATCGCTATTCACTTGACTGTGTTTTTCATACCAATCATGTAAGGATGGTTATCATTTATGGAACCTTGTGGCACAATAGGTAGCTGTTGGTCGAAAACATTTGGCAGTCCTTGCAGAACAGTCAATTGTTGCTAAGAGATGGCTGCTAAGCTAAGACTACATGCCCCTGCTCCCTGGCTCCTTGCATTCGGGTGAGACAAGAGGACAAAACTAGTTCTCATCAATGAAATGTGACTGAAAACAAAAGTCTCACCTTAAAGGCCAAGGATTTTAAGAAACAAATAAAGATTCCCCATTTCTCCTTCCCTTTGCCACCTGGAAGCAGAAGAGTTCGGGTTCCAGGGGGTGGGGAAGTCACAAGATGAAAGACAAAATCATTGAACGACAGGCTAACAAGGCCTCTTGTTTCCTCCACTTAGATGGGCCAAGGGGAGTCACAGATGGAAGCCTGGATCCCTGAATCACCATGCGGAGGAGAGCCTCCTGCTTTCTCCAGTTAGTCTATCACATGGGCAGAAAATAAACTTAGATTTCATTAAACCACTGGAATTTGACATTGTACTATTAAACAACTAGTGTGAATGAATACAAGTACCTACTGCATGCTAGGCACTTTATGCAAATTACTGCACAGGACATTTGCACCAGCCCTGCATGCTAGATACTATCACTATTGCTCTTTTTATTTTCCAAATAAGAAAACAAGAGCCAGAGGGGTTAAGTTACTCAAGCTGTCACAGCTAATAAGTGTTGGAGCTGGAATTGGACTGAAATTTGTCTGGCTGCAAATGCTGTGCTTTCTCCCACGACATCATACTGCCTCCCATCCATCTGTGATCTTGGAACTGTCTTTGACATCATTTTTAAATTCTGCCCTGATCTCGACCTACACTTTTCAAAAGCAGTTTAGATATATGTCTCCTCTTCCTTTCCAAAACTCCTACCATCACCTGGAAGAATTATGTATTCCAACCCCTGGAGTGTTCTACAAAGACTTTAATTTCTTCCTCACCTGTTTTGACACAATTCTTTTACTATCAGAATTGAATTCTTTCTCTAGGCAAATAACTTAACCTAATACTGTTTGACTTTTGTTTTTTCACCAGTTTGAAGGTTAAGAAGAGAATTCATTATGGGTTTGGGGTGGGGGTCAGGAAAAAAGAGCAGGGCGGTGGTGGTGGGGGAGAAAGCATATGGATTTATCAAATCCCAACTGGTTGCTGCTTGCTGCAGAAAGCCCTCTGGGGCATTTGATTGATAAGATTTATGTCTGTGTTCACTCTGTTGCTTTTTCACCTTCTGACTGAGACATAGAATAGTTCCAGTGACTTATCCAGGGTAGTACACTTTCAAGAGGCAGACATGGAAAGAAAATTAAGTTGGCATGAAAAGGAATACGAAGAAAGGACAATAAAAACTCATGTACAAATAGGAATTTATAAAAACAAGACACTTTAAATGATAAATAATGATAGTTATTCAACTTAAAAAGAAAAAGGAGGCGTCAACCCAAATTATTTTTGAGTAATTGAAAGTAACTCAGCTACATTTTTTTTTTTTTTTTTTTTTTGTGTACCAAGGATTGAACTCAACTCGTCCTCTGGGTCACATCCCCAGCCCTTTTTTGTATTTTATTTACAGGGTCTTGAGTTGCTAAGTGCCTCACCATTGCTGAGGCTGGCTTTGAACTTGCCTCCCAAAGTGCTGGGATTACAAGCCCGGCTTAACTCAGCTACTTTGATAGTATCCTTTGTAAAAGGTTACTTGATGTATATGAACTATATTCTTGATGATTTAAGATAAATGTCAATTATATTGAATTTGATCATTAACTGATGAAGTTTTCAGAGGATATTGAAGAATACAAGGCTATTATCTCCATATCAGATATCCTCAAAGTGCTATGTACTACTGGCTCAGTAGACTCTGAGGGTAAGTGTTTCATCTCCTCTGCTCAAGCACCTAGGCCAGTGCCAATCTTATACAATGATTAAGTGAATGGGTAAACATTTTGCTTTTTAACCATTCCATCTTCTCCTTTGATTTGAGGTCATGTGTTGTCATTGTTCCACGTGTCCTTAATTTGCTGTTTGCCACAGGTTGGGAAACTAAAAGAAAAAAAAATTGTATGGATAAAAGAAATTGTAGTACATAAATCAGTAGAACTTTTAGAACTTTCCACAGTAATGGAAACTTCTGTGCACCTTGTCTACTTACTACTATTGAGCACTCCAAATATGGCTAGTTCAGCAAAGAAACTGAATTTTTAATTTTGTTTGATCTTATTAATTTAAAATTAAATAGCCCTATGTGGCCTATAATAATACTAGATAACAAAGGTTTTAAACTAGGAGTTAAAAGAAAAGTCAACAGGACTTATCTGGGGTCAAGGGACAGATATTTTGAAAATTCAGCAGCGGTTTTTTTTTTTTTTTTTTTTTTTTTTGGCTTTTGCCTGTTCTCCCAAGGCCTAGGCCCAGGTCTGGAGTTGGGCGGGTTGGTTTGGCTCAAGGGGCCAGTTGCCTCTGCGATAACACTAAGAAGTGCAGAAGTGGAAAGCAGGTACTGGGGAATGCTCCTGAGGCCACATGAAGCTGCAGAGGAAGGCTGGTCTTTTAGGGAGAAACCTGTCATGGCCTTCTATCCTGATCACTCAGGGCAGGCAGACTCTCAGAGCCACCCAGAGCAGCCCAGCTCTGAAGCCCCTTGGGCACAAAGCACACACCTGCCACCAGCCTGGTCAAGATCAGCACAATGGGGGTTTTGTTTGCTTACATTTTAAATCCCCAGACTTGGTTCACAATGCTTTTCAACAGGAAACTTCAAGCAATCACAATTAGCATAAAGGCTCCTAAGACTGTATCCTCAAGGGAAAGGATCATTCTAATTTAGCCGGAAGCTTCAGGATTTATTATCTATCCACGTATGGGACTCTTCTGGGGCTTGTATGTCCAGCAAGGATGATCTGATGGCTTTCTGAGCAGAATGTAGGTGACCATGTTTGCTGGAGGGAGGCCACCCTTGCATTCTTGCCCTGGGTTTTCCCTAGAACTAGAGCAACCTCAGCAATTTAGACCTCAAGGGTCCACAGTAAATTCAAGGTCTATTGTGTGCAGAAAATGGCATCTGCCTACCTCTATGCAGGAAAAAAGAGCTTCATACATGCACATCAATTTCCTGGTTGATGATAACATTGCTCACACACAGCCTGCAGGCATAGACCACTGACCTCACCACTTACTCCCAGGAACAGGTTTGGTCTTAGCCACTCACACTGTGCACCAGGTACTATTTCATGACCAAGTTCATGTCAGTCTTTTGCTTTTCAAATATATATCCATTTCAAATATGTATCCATAGATACTGGTATATATCATGCACACATATATCTATATCTACACATACCTGTATATATATGATATAATAGCAATGACTGATCATTAAAGGAATGTAAAAAGCAAAAGCAAATAGCTTCCCAAAGGTCCCCATCCAAAGGCAACTTCAGTTGATATTTTATTGCACTTTTTACCTGTCATTCTTCTATACACAGATGGGGAATTTCCCCCACTTGACCTGTGTAAGCATTACGTACAGTGAATCTTGTTTTTTACTATCTCACGAGCATTTCCCCTTACAATTATACAGACTTAGCAAACATCATTTATAATATCTGCACAATATTCTGTTAAGAGAAGGTACCACATTCACTTAATCCTTCCCGTTTTGAAAGACATTTGCTTTCTAGCATCACCTTGTATGAAAGCATAATAGCAAATAACCTTGTGCGCAGAGGCCACACACACACACACACACACACACACACACACACACACACACACACACCAGTTTCTGATACCCTCCCTTGCATTACAAACATAGAAGTAGAACTTCTTAGTTCATGAACCTTGGTTAAAGGGAAAATCCCATGTTTTGAAGATGAAGATCAGAGAGTCAAGGTGGACAAACGGAATCAAGTCCATAAACCAATGATCTTGACTGACTTTGTGTGGGCAGGGCAGAATCAGCAGGTCTCACAACAGCAACAAATTTATATCCTAGCTCCTTATTGAAATGTTCACTTAACCATGCCACATAAAAATGTGAAAACTGAGATCCCACTGATCCAAAACATAGTCTTCCTTTTTCTCGACATTCCCCTAGCTGAGCCTGCCTACCATTCCTTCTGCTAAGACACCAAGTCTTATTTTCTCTTTTCTGGACAATGGGGAGGGGATGTCATCTGTTCTAATTATAAATCTCAAGGACTTCACTGGAATCTTAGTGATATAATGTTACAATGCCACCTAAGGAAAAGTGTTTGGAATCATTGGCAAGACCCTCCAAGGAGGACAGGCGACCCTGGCTCCTGTCCAGGCTGTGCAAAAACACTCTGAACTCTTATCCTGTCCCTGAAGCTGAGCGTGCGCCCGCGGTGCTCCTCTGATCAGGGAACAATGGGTTCACTCCAACAAAAATTGAGAAACAAAGACAGAGACAGAAACCAAGTCAAAAGCAGGGACCAATTCTGAATTGTACAGGACTTCAGGCCAGACTGGTGTGATCACAACGGCTGCCACCCAACAGGGCGTGAGGGGAACAGCCGGCCTCCCACATCTTGGCCCTGGGTCAAAGACTCCTTCTCAAAAGAGGCGCTGAAAAGAGTCTAAGTATTAATTTGTCTTTTGTGAGACATTTTAGTGAGGCCATAAATCACTCTAGATCACAAACAGGGCCTCTGTAGAGGTGTCCCTAAGCTGATTGAACTTGATGAGACCTGAAAAGAAGCAGTTTTCATGTCTGTTGGGGTAGAGGACAGCTGTGATCTGCATTCAGCCATTTGAAGGATTGCGATGCCATGGCTCTGGGACCACAAGATCTTACAACAACAGAGAACCAGGCACCCATGGGGCCCTGGCAGTGCAAAGATGTTTAAAGAAGCATTTCTCAAAAGCAGTATGTGTTGAGACCCAGAGGCCGGGGTTCAAGGTCAAAGGGAAGGAAAGGGCAATATTCAGCTATATGTGAGAGGCTTCCTATCATTATTAACCAGCAGTCAGACAAATCCAGGGAAGTCAAGTGTAACATTGAGAAGATGGCCCAGGTCCTAGTGCCCTGACCAGGTCCTGGATGTGAACTTCAGTGTAAGACTTTGGAGCTGCTTTACCCACATCTGCAACCAGGCCGGCACATGGCCTGGTTCAGGCACCAGCCCCAGGGTCCAAGGCCTAAGTGCTCCCAGATGAAGAAAACAAAGGCATGGCCCCCGAAGCCAGGAGCAAGCTATTGTGCTGTTGTTTCTTATATAATAACTCTATGTTATTAAGAGGCCCCTTTTCTTTCGAGTGCATGAGAAAGGCCTAGAGAAATCCCTAGTCCAACATCCAAAGATTCCCAGGGTGGAGCCCACGAATGTGAGGCTAACACCCCTGCCCCGCCAAGGGATTCTGATATTAGTGTTTGAGAGAACTCACTATGGTTTGGATAGGGTTGAGTGTGTCCCTCAGGAACCAAGTGTTGGAAGCTTGGGCCTCGGTGTGACGATGTTAAGAGGTGGGCCTCGCAGGAGCTCATTAGTTTATAGGGACATTTCCCTGGGAAGAGATTGGTGTGGCTTTTGTGGCACCCTGGTAAGTTCTCATGAGAGTTTTCTTGCAAAAGTGTAAGCCCCTCCTTGTGCTCTGGTTTCTGTCTCACCATGTGATTGCTCCCTCTCAAACTGCCCCTACCATAATGCCATACACCATGCGGTACAGCCAAAGAGCCCCTCACCAGAACTAAGCTAATGCTGGTGCCATGCTTTGAACTTCCAGAACTGTTATGTTTCTTTTCTTTATAAAGTACCCAGCCTCAGGTATTGCATTATGGTCACAGAAAATGGACTAAGACAGATTTATTATGTCCAAGACCCTCCCAGAGCCACATGCTTGGTTCTATTCATGGACTCAAACATAACACTTTTAGTCACGTGTTTTGATTAGCTCTGTAATAAGTTCCACGCTCCTGAGGTGAAAAAGCCATCATTTTGTGGCCCCCTTTTTTGGAATGAATCACATTCATTGTCCTTTGTGCATAAAGCTGATGACTCAATTCTGGCATCAGCTTCTTGTAAGGTGGTCCTTGCCAGGCCCCATAAGCAAAAGATTCAGTCGAATCTGCTAATGCTGCTATAATGCTGACTATGGTTGCATCCTCAGAATGGCCCTTTGGGTTGTATTATTATTCTCAAATATTAATTCACCCCTTTTCACTCTACCAGAGCTATAGCCCTCAAATAACATAAGCAAGAAATAATGTTTGTTCTTTGAGACCATTGAGTTATTGGGGCTGTTAGTTATTGTACCAAGAGCTGACTGGCACACCCCAGTTCCCTGGCAGGTGTAGGAATATAGTACATTCTTTCACCCAACATACTTCTTTTAAACACCTACCATATGCCAGGGATTATTCAAGGATGAATGTGTGGACTTGACAGACATAGAGTCTCAGCTATCCCTGCTACTCAGTGTTATTCCCCTCTGCTCTGGAAGCAAATCTCAGAACTCTTCAAGGGCTCTCTAGCTAACTCCAGATTAAAGCCTTGGTCCTTCGTTATGGGTTGTGAGACCCCACACAGAGTCTGGCTCTTGTCCACTCTAGACCTCATTTTGTACCACTCCCTATGGCCAAATCTCCTGACCCCCTTGGCCTCCTTGCTGTTCCTTGAACATCCCGGGCAGGCTCCAAGCCTGGGACTTTGTGCTTGTACTTCCTGAGACACCACAGGGCTCACTCCCTCACCTCCTCGAATGTCACCTTGTCATTGAAGTCTTCCTTGACCACCAAGGCAGGGTGGTACCCCCCCCACTTGCTCCCCTAGACCGGCCCCCCACCCCCCCACCCCCCTCACCTCCCACCCCCTCACCACCCCCCTCAACTCCGCTTCACTGCCCTGGGCACAGAGGCAGCTGTCCATCTTGGCAGTTCTCCGAGCATGCTGTCCAAGCACTGAAGTCCCCAAGACACACCAGAACTATTCTCAACAACACGAACATGCTGCTTGCCCTTCTGCACTGTGTTGACCCTTGCACTGATGGTGCAAAAGCAGTGAGGAGTAAAAGTGCTAAATGCCTGTGCATGAAGCGTGTCAGTAGCACCAAACCACACTGGCGGTCATTGTCCCTCACTGCCACACACTCAATATTAAAATATTAAGAACGTCCCTGAAGAATCTGAAAATTAGTAACTTTATTAAATCTTGGTCCTTGAGCTCATGTCTTTTTGAAAATATTTTTTAGTTGTAGATGGACACAATACCTTTATTTATTTATCTTTATGTGGTGCTAAGGATGGAACCCAGGGCCTCACACATGCTAGGCAAGTGCTCTACCACTGAGCCACAACCCTAGCCTGAGCTCATGTCTTTTTAATATGCTTAAAACCCTTTTGCCATCTACCAAAGATCTAGTTGCACAAGGGAAAGCACTGTGTGGTTGTATGAGTTACAAACTGAACTAGCAATTTTTTTTTTTCATGGAACACATTTTTAGTTGCAAGAATAGCTAGAGATGGTTCTTCAGCCCTGGGCATTTGAAAGGCATTTTCTGGAAAATAACTGACAGTGTTTGTTGCCAAAGATAAAATACAGGCTTTCAAGCAAAGATTTTAAAGGTTGAAAATTTGTATCTGCTACTTTCCAATACTTAAGGGCTTTTCTGGTGATATTGGTGAAGATATTAATAAAGGTGGGTTTTTTTGTATTAACTAACAGTATGCTAACACTTGAAATGTGTTAATATCTGAAAGATCTACATAATGTGGTGACTCCACACTTTCCAAATGATCAAGTCATGATGTATACATAAGATGAACAAAGTGCAAAATAGACAGATGGATTTTAATAGAAAAATATCATTACAGTTTTAGATTTGATATTACAATCGACCTGTAAGAAACTACTGCTTGTTTAATTATGGTAAAGTGTCAAAAAAAAAGATACCCAAAAGTAAACAAAAAGACTATTAAAACACTCTTCCCTTTTGCAACTGTATGTCCATGTGAGGCCAGAGTTTCTTTATATCCTTCAGCCAAAACAATTTATCAGCACAGACTGAATGCAAAAGAGGTATGAGAGCCAGCTGTCTTCTATATATAAACTAAAGAGATCTGCAGAAAGGTGAAAAAAAAAGAAAAAAGAAAAAAAAAAAAGTGCCCCTTCCAAATGTTTGTTAGTTTTGACTAAACAGTAATTTATCACTATGTTATTTGCACCAAAATGTAATGGATATTTTAGTGTTATTTTAAAACATCCATATAAATATATTTTCTAAGTTTCTCAGTTGTAATGTCTGGTATTGAAAATCTTGACAGTTATAACTTACATAAAGGATAGCTCTTTGAGGTCCTGGGTAACTCGAGAGTATAAAGGGGAACCGAGACCAAAAAGCATGAGAACTGTGGCAGCATGTAACTCACTTATTACTCGTTTTCGCCTTCCTCCTTTAGAAGACAAGTTACAATAAGGCAGAGACTGTTTTCCGTCTTGTTCGGTGCTGAGGAGCACAGTGCCTGGCAACAGGGGCCACTCCGTGGGGATGGATCAGTGCATGCATGAAACGGCCTCCAGCACCCTCCTTCCCAGGGCTGAGTAACAGCCCTGAGGCTCTGCCTGCAAGGAGGAGCCGGCCCCCCCACGTTTCTCTACCCATTGTTAAGATGTTTCCCACCTCCAAGTCCTCTCCACATCCTGCGCTCTCTCCCTTCCTGAACCCCCATGCGCTGATCTTCATTTTACTCATCCTGGCCCTAAGGGCCACCAGCTTGCCTTGTTTATGTGCATTTCCTTTTCCTCCTGTCAGACTGAAAGATCATGGAGTTACCACGTTTCAGGATTCTTTAATCTCCCCCCAGCTCTGAGCGCAGTACCTAAGGCTGAACAGGTCTTCAACAAATGCTTTTTACCTGCACGGGGGCTACACCACACGAACATCCTTCCACATCACACGCACATGCACACTCAGAATGGTTTGTCTCTGGCAGCCAATTAAAACCTTTCTCCAGTGACACCTGGACTCCACATGCACTTTTCCCAGCAGCTAAGCCCTTCGCGGGTTCTTGAAGGCTCTCTCGCCAACCGTGTTCCAGGTGCGCCAGCGCAGCAGTGAGGGCGACTCAGAATCAGTGCTTCTTTGTGGGGATCCCTCACTAGGCAGTGCCCCAGATCAAGGCTTCTGCCTTGTGGCTGTGGGCCCAGTGACCAGGCCAGGCACTGTTCCCTTGCAGGAGTCCTGGCCTGAGTGACAACAGCAGCATTTCTACTCTATGCCAGTGAGCAAGATCATAACAACAAGTCATCCCAAGTCCTCTTAGCATCTCAGTAGTGAGGAACCATGGGAACTTGAGATAAGGATCGTGTCTGACTGGTTTGCTGTGTCTCCAGACCCCACAGTCCTGAGCACATAACGTGTGGCCAATCAATGTTTAGTGAATAAGTGGATGAATAAGTGAACCCACAAGATGAGTGTTCACTTCCCATATTACAGATGAGCAAACTGAGCCTCGTAGCGGCCACCCGTCCCTCCATCTTGGCACTGTCCCCTCATAAATTCAAGGCCACTAGTGACCTCTACCTCGATTTTTCCCCCACAATGCTCTCTCCACCAAGGTGGACAAACCCCTTGTTCAGGTCATAGCCCTCCTGGTCTTTTGTTCATTCAGTAATAGTCTCTCCGTTTCAGTCACCTGAGACAAGGCACTTTCGTCCTTCCAACTCCTGTCACCCTGTGGCAAAGGCTGATTAGCCCTCTTGATTTCAGCTGGTTAGTACAGATGGGCTAACACTGCCGGAGCCAGTAGCAACCCAGAGAGCGGCCCTCCCAGGCCAAAAGTCCACCTGTTATCAATGCGCATGCAGTGCAGAGCCCTTCTGCAGGATCCCTGGGTTTCTGTGGCTGGGAGAAGAAAGACAAAGAGGAGGTTGGGCCCAGTCAGGCTGATCTACCCCTCTTCGGAGTCCCAGCCTCCCCGCCCCGTAGCCACACCTTCTCCTGGCACATGGCTTGGGCCAGGCTCCCAGGGGCCATTGCTCTGCTTCCTGAGTGCCCCTAAGAACCAGCGGATGGACGCAGCTGAGGAGCAGCAAGGAAGGCCCGAGTCCACCTCCTGCCCCAAGCCCAGCCACTCAATGGCCCGCTCCCTTGCATCTTTTGCCCAGTGATTGCCACTGGCAGTACAGGGATCGAGTGGCGCCTGTGCGTGGCTGAGAAGGACAGCCAGCCTCCAGGCAGGAGTGGCCGACCCCAGCCTGGGTGTCCTCAAGCTCCCTGGAGCTCTTGCCTAAGGGACAGCACCTGCTTGGCAATGGGGGTAGAAATGATAAGGACAGTCCCTTCCCCTGAAGCTTCTGCACAGAACGCAGAGGCTATGGGGGCCTTCGCCAAAACAGTAACAGCAACGATGATAATTTATATTATTTTCTGCTTTAAAAAGTGATACATTTCAAAGGCCAAAAATTCAAATAATACATTAAAGCACTCAGAAGATTTAAATTACTGTAACCCCACCCATTACCTAGAAATAACTAGTGTGGCAATTTAGTACAACTCTTCTTTATCTACATATATCTTTTTCTTCTTTTTTTTTGGGGGGGGTACTAGGGATTGAACTCAGGGGCACTCGACCACTGAGCCACATCCCCAGCCCTATTTTGTATTTTATTTAGAGACAGGGTCTCACTGAGTTGCAAAGTGCCTCACCATTGCTGAGGCTGGCTTTGAACTTGTGATCCTCTTGCCTCAGCCTCCGGAGCCACTGGGATTACAGGCATGCACCATTGCGCCCGGTGGTACATATATCTTTATTTGGTGACATATTACTACCTTAATGTTCATCCTGTTTTGTAAATAAGCTATCCACCTACCCAACCTGGTACACAATTTCTCCACCAAGTAATTTTTTTTTTAATTTTAAAAACATACAGATTATTCCATCTAGAATTTATTTAAGCATTAATTTGTTTAACTATCCCCTCATATTAAACTTCTAGGTTATTTCCTTTGTCACTATTCTGATCATTTGAAAATAAATCATGAACTTCTTCAATTATTTTCTCACTAGAAATGGAATGACTGGGTCAAAATATGTTTTTATATTTTTTTTTAAAAATTAAAGCTTTATTAAGATATAATTGCATGTGTTTAAAGTGCATAATTTCATAGTTATGACATATGTATAAACCCAGGAAATCACTCACAGTCAAGATTAAAAAAACATATCCATCACCTCCATATGTTTCTTTTTGGCTCTAATTCCTCTCCCTGTAATAACTGCTCTGCTTTCTGTCACTATAGATTATCTAGCATTTTCTGGGGTTTTAGATAAATAGAATCATTCAGTCCATACTATTTTTACCTCTGGCTGCTTTTACTTAGCATAATTTCTTTGAGACTCATTCACATTGTGTTATCTATCAATAGTCTGCTCCTTTTCACTGCTGAGTTGTATTCCACCATATGGATAAAAATGTGCACCCATTTTTTGTACTCTTGGTGCATCCTACAAAACAGACTACAGGGCTTCTTGAGACCCTTTATCACAAAAGCATGGTTATTTAGAGGGTTGACCCCCGCCTACAAAGCTGACATTGCAATTCCACTTATTGTAAGTGCTCCATTCTGCCCCAGAAATTACATGACCTCTGACCCTCCCTGATTCTAACACTGTTTCCTAGGATCAAAGGAAAACCCAGCACAAGAATCAAGAAGAGACCAGAGGAAGACCAGCAGTGGGATACTGAGCCCTGTGGCTTATACATCCACTCTGCAAGGCCAGCAGGAGGCTGTTCCTGGTCCTGCCCTGCTGGCAAAGGAGGTGACACTGAGCCAACCTTGCTCACAAGGCCCAGAAACGATGCAGCTTCCGAGAGCACACAAATGTGTGTGTGAGGTCCCCTGTTCTCCCTGGGCCCTTCACCCTGCATGAACACTATCGATACAGACAAATGTAATTATAAAACAATAAGGGAAAAAACCCACTGTATTTGCTATTTGCTTCCCTACTAGACTGTAAAACCACTAGAGGGGACACTCTGCGGCTGACTCATCCTGCCACACAGCTTCTCACTCTGGTGAACTCTCAACACACTGTTCCTGAAGGCTGCTGACTACATTTTCTTTGAAATAGCTCAGCACCTACCCAGCACCACCGAGACAGAAATCAGGTGACCGCAGAGAAGACCGCTGGGGGCTGGGCCAGTCAAGGAAGGAGAACACGCAAGGGGCCTTGTCGCCCTCCCTTCCTGCAGGCTGCTGTCCCAGGCAGCCCTGGGCCTTCCTTTAAAGCCACCTCCAAACTCCCCAACTGGGCTGGCCACTCCCTCCAGCTCCCTTATTTCCTATCAGTGAAACTATTCGTCACTATATAGTGAAACTATATGGTGAAACTATATTGCCACTCAAATGGATTGGGGACCTACTGTGTGCCAAGTGCTCCTCACCCCATGCCCTTCATGGAGTCCAGAGCTGGTGGAGACAACTGCCACCCCACGTGTTGGGGGGAAACAGGCAAAGGTCACTCCAAGGGCAGCCTCCCCTCGTGGAGTGGATAAGGAAAGGGGATTTTCTGCAGGAACTGGCCTCCAAAATAAACCTTG
Source organism: Tamias sibiricus (assembly GCA_025594165.1). Taxonomy (NCBI): domain Eukaryota; kingdom Metazoa; phylum Chordata; class Mammalia; order Rodentia; family Sciuridae; genus Tamias; species Tamias sibiricus. The sequence goes on along the minus strand of CM046666.1, from coordinate 44,783,746 downwards.
AAAAATAAATATTATTAAGTGCAAGGGGTCAGGAAGGAGGCAGAGTCCACACTGCAGGGGGCCAAGGCAGAAAGGAGGTGGGGTATGAGGAGAGATGACAGAAGGTCTCCCAAACCCAAGCCCACTTGAAAGTTTGAGTGACTTAGGTGAACATTTGAGGCAAATCACTTGTGCTGCAATTTGGGAGTGAGTAAGGAAGCTGAGACCAGCTCAGACAGACAGCATTAGGGAATTGCACTCATCAGCCAAAGAAGTATTAAAGGATTAACTAGGAGAGTGTTGGCGGATGCAGAAGTAGGGATTTAGATGGTCAGATTGGTAATACTTAGTGTTACATGGCAATGTGGGGGTTAAGGGGAAGGGAGAAGCCAATAGTGACTCAGGTTTCCAAAGTGACATGTGTGTGGGTGCTATGTCTCCATTAACCAAGACATATAAGGCTTATTCACCTTTCCATTCCCAGAGGCCAATATAGTTTCTAAGATATAACCAGCATTTAATAAGATGTTTCTGAATGGATTAATGGATGAATCAGTATAAGAACAGCCCCAGTCTTGACTAAACGTTCCGCAGCAAGCAGACATCTGTCTACACAGAGCACAAACTGGTGCCCTGGAGTTGGGCAGCTGGGTACACTACAGTAGGAAAACCTTGATTAAGATAATGCACATAGTATATGCTTAGTAAACAGCAGATTTTATTATCAGAGGCAGAACCCTGTCATTACAACAAGTCAACCTTTCTGAGTTTCACCACAAAAACAAGCGAAAAAAACAAACAAAAATATGACCAGGTTTTTGTGAGAATTAAATGAGATAATGGAGAGTGATGTGTTTTGTACACTGTAAAGAACTGCCTGAAAACTAAAATGATTATTGTTGTGTGGGATTAGAAAGGAAATTCAGGCCCCTGACTCTCCTGGGGAGACTGAGGATTTCCACCCAAAGCATATGGCTTTTTGTCCTGGGTTCAGAGCATGTGGTTCAGGTTGGAGATCTGCACACTGGGCTGCTTAAAAGCCAGGCTTGGGACCCTCCAGGACCACCCAGGAGCCTGAACAGCCACAGGACACCAGCGTCTTGTTGACTTAAGAATATGAACCACTGGAATGTATTACACCTGTCTACTGGCCACCTAGCCTTTTAGTTCCTCAAGGGTGTTTAATTTAATCTGCAGAACTCTATACAGAGGGACCCTCATTCCCTGTGAGGTTATTGCTTGCTTTTATAACATGAAACTAGGAAATTATAAAATTGCAGAGTGTGGGGAAAATATCAACAAAAACCTTGGTTTGACCACCTACCTACCCACTGTGTGGTCCTAAGCATATCATTTCATTTCTCTAAGACTTGGTTTCCTATTCTACAAAATGTAGCTCATAATCCCTGCTTATCTCCCAAGGTTATAATGAGGGCCAAGAAAGTAGTTTGTGTAGTATAAGTCATTTAAGAGTACAAATACATGAAATTGTTTTTGTCATTTCTGATGCATTAGTTAGGTTGGGCTATACTATGCTCCAATAACACAAGAGTCATATTTTGTTCACTAGAAGAAAGAAAGATGTGGATTGGGTGGCTCTTCAGAGTAACTCTTCTCCATGCAGTGATTCAGGGATCCAGGTTCTATTCATCTTGAAATGCCAACATCTGGACATCTGGTTTCCAAAGTGGTCGTAGCACAGTGAGGGATGGTAGTTTACCCAGAATGTATTTAATGTCATGCCTGGGAGTAGTTGTACATCACTTCCATTGGAAGCACCCAGTCATATGGTCCCAATCACATTGCAAGCAGAGGTAGCAGAGGTGGAAAGTTCATGAGATAACTGGTGAATACCACAGTCTTTGCTACTCCTGCACTAATGACAAAGAATTAACATGTTGAGGAAAGTGCAGGATGAAGAACAAAAATCTTACACTCAAACAAGCTTTGCAACTTACTGCTATATGACTTTGAGAAGTTCATTTAACTTTTAGGATCCCCAGTTTCCTCATCTTTAAAACATGGATATTGGGTGGGGGTGTTGTTAAATGACAGAGCATGTGCTTAGCATGCACGAGGCCCTGAGTTCAATACCCAAGAGCAAAAAAACAAAAACCTAAAATGGGAGGTGTGTTACTAGAACCTACCTCACAGTGTTGCTATAAGGATTATATGTAGTAATGGACATAAACTGTTTTATATTTGGCACATAGTGCATGCTTAATAAATGGTAGGTGCTTACATTTTTTTTCCTATTCTATGAACTTGGAAACTGTTGCCTCATTTCTATAAGGTGAGTATTCTGTGTCAACTTCAGAAGAAAAAACTTTTAAATATCTATCCTACCTATCAAGTCTCACCCCAGACACACTTTTTTTCTAGTAGAATTTTGATCAAAATGAACTTTGGAAAGAAGCAGTCATCTGAAAGACTATTTGTTTGTGAAATAAGCAGGTTGTATGGTGCTACAGGGGCCAAGGGCTAGGGCTCCAACTGGTCCATAGAGGACCTGTTTGCAAATTAGATAAAGCACTTCCTCTTGGTGTATTGTGATCCTATGGGACCTTCTGCCTGATGAGTGTGGATTCCACCCACTCTTCAACCAGGCACCTTGGACAGTGACTAACGTGCACAACTGTAGAGGGACACACAATGAAGAACATCTAGTGGGTTTGATCCTCAGCACTACCAAAAATATGTATATAATTTAGTTGTATTCTTGAGTGCAGGAGCCCTGTTTGGGGAGATGGCTTAAAATGTGGTTGACTATGGGCCATGGAGATTTGGGCATTGCTGCCTTCCATAGTCTCACGGGACTTGGCCTTGGATCTCACGGGACTTGGCCCAGGATCTCGAGTGACTTGAGCCGAGATTGCTGATCGGGTCTGCGCCATTTTTTGGTGGTGTGTGTGGTGTGTGTTAGTCATTGTTAGAGCCAGAGAGAAAAGTTATCAGAATAAAAAGCTGTTTGTTTCCAGTCCGCCTCTGAACTTCTCCCTGCGGCTTCGTTGCTCCAAGCGGCCATCACTTCAGGTGGCAACACTTGAGGATCTCACCAGGAAAGTCAGGGAAGGCAGACCTACAACAAATGGACTCCATTCTGCTCTGGAGCAGAGAGGAGGGAGCAAATAATTTTATCGACTCAACAGGCAACAAATTGCCCTTTACCCCTCTTTCTTCCTAGAAAGGAGACTGTCCTGGACTGTGGTGGCTTTCAGTTTTGGTTGGTCTATTCAAAGCTAAAAGGATGCAATGTCTTTGGTCTCCCTGAGTGGAGGCCACTCCCAACCCAAGACTCACAAACTGTGGTCTAATTGTGACACACACCACATCCTCCTGGGATAGGAAGCCTGGGAGGCATCTTCAGGTCCCTCTCTCTCTCTGATAACAGGTTCCTTAACCTCCCCTTGCCTCAGTTTCCCCTAATATAGAATAAACACAGGGTAGGTCACAGTGTACTGTGGGATTGTGTACTGTCACCCTGGTCCTAATATCCTCCAGCAATGGGTTCTCATTCCAGGTAGGAAGAAGGTCTGGGAAAGTCCCTGCCCTCCTTCAAGGAATGCCTGCTTCTCATTGGCCAAAGGAGTATTATGTGACAACCCCTTTCTGCAAGGGAAGTTGGGGACGAAAGCTGGGCACATGGTTCCGTAGCAAGGAAGAAGGGAAGAATGGATATCGGGAAAGCCTTAGCACTTCCAGATGGTACATATGATTAGTTGATCCAAACAAGGAATAAAATAAGTGACTTAAAAAAAAAGTACATGGGGTAATTCCCAGTATCAGTCATCTCCTTCCGCTGCAATGCTGCCTTACAATCACAAAACCTCGGCGACATGCAACAGTGAGCGTCTAGGGTCAGCTGGGGATCAGTTAAGAGCTCTGATGATTTTGTCTGGGCTTATTCTCATATCTGGAGTTTGGCTGGCATTTAAATAATCTATACTGGCCTCAGATGGGACAACTGGGGGACTTGGCTCTGCTCTTTAGTGTCTCCTCCTCCAAAGGTCTACCTTGAGCATGTTGTCATGGCAATGGATGATGCACAGGAGCCAGAGGGAACATGCAAGGCCTCTTGAGGCCCAGGTTTGAAACCAACACACACCACTTTCTCTTTATCTTGTTGGCCAAAATGGGTGTGTGACTAACCCCAGAGACAACACAGAGGCCAACACCAAGTTACATGGAGAAGGGCATGGACATGGGGAGGGAAGAACTGGATCATTTCTATACTTTTCCACCGGCCCCCTCCCTGGGCCCTCAGACCTAGGAGCTAAAGGGGCAGTAAGTGGCTAAAAGGATTTTCTAGAATAAAAGGTTCGTCACATGCACACTCTTAGATCAGAAGCTAGAAGAGTTATGTCTGAGGAACATGGCTACTGTTTTGATTTTTTCATTTTTCAAATTATAAAACAATATACTATATATCTAAAACCTGATGCTGAATTTTTAAAAAATAACATCCTCAGTGATGCACTTTTCTTAGATTGAGTTCATAGCATTTTTTCCCATTTTTATTAGGATAAAATACATAAAACCTGAAATTTACCATCTTAACAATTTTCAAGTGTACAGTTCCAGTGGTATTAAATACACTCAAATGTCATGCAGCCGTCACCACCATCCACCTCTTTTCATCTTACAAAACTAAAGCTACACCCAAACACTGTGTCCCCAACCCTGGCAGCCACCTCTCCCATCTTTATGTTGGTGGCTACTCTACCTCGTTCAAGTGGACTCACGCAGTGTCACAGTGTTTGTCTGTTTGTGACTGGCTTATTTCACTTAGCATCATATCCTTAAGGTTCATCCAGGTTGTAGCATGAGTCAGAATTTCCATTCTCTCTAAGGCTGAATAATATTCATTGACTGCATATACCCCATTTTGCTTATCCATCCATCTGCTGATGGACCCTTGGGCTGCTTCCATGTTTTAGCTCTTGAGAATAATTATGCTGTGAACATACATGGGCACGTATCTCTTTGAGACTCTGCTTTCAATTGTTTTAGGGATTGACTCACAAGTGAAATTGCGTCTCCTACGGCAATTCTATCTTTAATGTTCTGAGGAGCCACCATGCTGTGGAGACAGAAGCTGTACCCTTTGACATTCCCACCAACTGTGCAGAAGGCCTGGCTCCAGTTTCTCCACACCCTCGTCAACCCTTATTGTATTCTGGTTTGTAGGGGTTTTGTTTTCATCTTTGTGGGGTGATTTTTTTATATATATTTTTAGTTGTAGATGGACATAATGTATTTATTTATTTATTTATGTTTATGTGGTGCTGAAGATCAAACCCAGTGCCTCACACATGCGAGGCAAGCACTCTGCCACTGAGACACAATCCCAGCCCATCTTTGTGGTTTTGAGAGTAGCTGCCTAATGGGTATGTGGAGGTATATCCCACTGTGGTTCTGTTCCAATTTTTCTAATGATTAGTGATGTTGAGCATCTCTCTGTGTGTTTATTGGCCTTTTGTACATTTTCCTTGGAAACATACCTATTCAAGTCCTTTGCTAATTTTGAATTGGGTTGTTTTGCTGTTGTTGAGTTTAGGGAGTTGGCTATACACTTCTGGATATGAATCCCCGTACCTGATTTGTAACCTCTTTTCTCCCTTCTGAGGGTTGTCTCTGTTCATGAGCACCTTGTTTCTGACGGCTCATTTTGGGGATGGAACATCTTCCCAGAAGAGTGGAGAGATAATGTCAGAATTTTCATTTATTTTTATATTTATTTATTTATTTATTTGGTACCAGGGGTACTCAACACTGAGCCATATCACCAGCCTTATTGTTTTGTATTTTATTTAGAGGCAGGGTTTCACTGAGTTTCTTAGCACTTCACTAAGTTGCTGAGGCTGGCTTTGAACTTGTGATCCTCCTGCCTCAGCCACCTGAGCTGCTGGGATTACAGGCACGCGCCACTGCACCTGGCCAGAATTTTGAAGAGAGGGAAAATTCAGGAGGACCACAGCTGCAGATCTATGGAGGAATACAACTCCTTCAGCCACAGAAATCCATCTCCCTAAACACACCCTGCAAAGTTTCTATGACCACCAATGGTAACAAACCAGAATGAAGCTCACTCATCAGTAGGCTTGTTCCTCCCAGAGGCACCTACTAGGAAGGAAGTTTTCCTCTGGGTCTCGTGCTTGTTGTGGTCTTGTAAGTCAGAGCAAGGAGAGAGGGACACCTGGGAGAAAAAGAAAGTGTCCACAGGAAATGGCCAACACAGAACCCAGGCTTGAGGACCATCCAGCTCTGGGAGAATCTTAAAGCAACCTTCTTTCTCTACATGGAGAAAGGACAAGAATGCAGTCAGCTAGGGCTTGTGCTTAGGGTGAAGGGTGATGGATTGCAAGAAGCTGGAGTCACACTTTAGGCAAGTTAGCACCCCTCTCTGTTTCCCCAAATGAGCAGGTGGAACTAGGTGAACTTGGGCTCTGTGTTTGGAGAGAACCCAGGTAACACTGGCACAGAGTACTTGTGGGGGACCATGTATGTGTCCACCTCAGTGGGGAGAAAATGGCAGGCATGCTCCATCTTGGGATGGTGGGAGTTATAAGAGTTCCAAGCCCAGGAGAGAAGGCTTCTAACTATAAGCCTTATGAGAAGGAGGCAGGCATGCATGTGAGTTCTTGAAGTGGGACTGTCAGAGAGAAGAGGAAGAACACCTGAGAGTGGATTTTGGATAGGGGGTGATGGAGAAAGGGTATTTGGCAAATACCCCTTTTTGCTTAAGTCCTCCCAGGAACTGGAAAAAGGAAAGCCCTCTAGACACATGTGGGCAGCATCCACAGAAGACTACCTCAGCTCCCAGACCCAAAAAGGGTGACCACGTCCAACCGAGAGGGCCAGATGGCATTTTTGAACCTGATGTGCAGTTCTAAGAGAAGAATGGATTATTGTATTTGTTATTGCAATGCAGGGGCTCAGAGCCTTTAAATTAATTGGACCTAAACACCCATTTGTCAACCAGATATGATCTGGCCACCCACCCTGTACCTGTCACCTGTGGGACATCTTGTTCCCTTCCTATCTGTGTGCCATTACCCCTCTGCCACCTGTGGAGACCCTGTCCTGGGAGACATGATAGAGCTGCCCATCAGTCCTGAACAGAAACACAGCAGGAAGTCCTCATTTCCTCAGCCTCACTTCTAGACCAAATTTCCTGCCCTGAAATGCTGTCCATGGACAGACCAAAGAGCAAAAACAAGAGAAGCCTTTTAAAATGAACGTCTGGGGTATGTAGCCGGTAGGAGGAGGGCAATGAAAAGAAGGATCTTGGAAGAGCTCCAGCTATTTTATTCTGGCTTTTTCATTCCAGTTTGGAGATCTGGGACACATTGATTCACAACTTTATAGTTCTTATTCAGCATTGATTTATGGGCTGACCAATCTGGGCCTAATCAGTTGGAGAAGGATTGGGGATTTTTTGTCTAATAATGTTATATTTATGAGCCCACGAAGTGCACCTTGGCTGCAGCCCTGCCTGGAGTCAACAGCACGGTACTTCTAAGCTCTTGGAAAGGAGAGCTCAAAGTCCATTTTCTGCCCTCATGTCATGCTTAAAGCTCCACTGTATGTTAGAGGGTCCTGGTGTCATCTCATATTTAAGCTCCAAATAGCTTTCCCGTAAATCTGTAACTACCACGAACAGCTACAGCAGTCTGTTCGCAGTTCCGTGTGCCTGTCACTTTGGTTTTTTTCCTCTTTCCTTCTCTGACCATGGCAGTCGCTAGCTGGAGGTGGGAACTCCAGCCGCTGTTGAATGCCTGCTGGATATTTCCCAGCTGCAGAGACGGGGCAGCATTTATTTGCTTGGAGAAGCCCGGCCAAGGCCGTGCAGAGTTCAGCGGGTTATCATGCACTTCCGGCTTGATTTGTGGTTATTCTGGTTCAGTGACTATAAAGAAATGAGTGTCCTGGCTAGACAGGAACTAGTTGAGAAGCTTGCCATGGTGGGAGGAAATAGAGGTACTCAGATCGCAAGCATCTTTATGTTTTTCTTTGACGGGAAAGACGTTTTCCTTATCACACTCTAGGCAGCTGTCTGTTCTCAGCCCCTACCTCGGGTCAGCTCCCACCATGTCATTTTCAGGGTGCCTTGGGCAGCAGTGCCACCTCCCAGCCCACCAGCAGACAATGTCCATTGGCAACTGTGATCCCTTAGTTCACCTTTGGAAGTCTCCTGACAAATTTAGCATCGGCAAGAAACGCAGAAGGAAGAAAGCTGACATTCTAAATTGCAGGGCCTGAGCCCTGGGAATGTGGCCAGAACTACCTGTAAAGAGGGAGACCTGAATCGTACGATTATACTTTGTATACAAACAGTTGTATGTAAAAAGATACTAAATATATGCACTATGAGTTGTACATATTAAAAATTATAAAAATAAAAAAATATATAAATAAAAAATAATAAAAACAGATTTAAAAATGAAAAAAAAAAAAAAAAAAAAAAAAAAAAAAAGAGGGAGACTTCAACACTCTAGGAAGCCTGAGAGCCATCGCTGCGTGAACAAATTGATCATCCAGGCCAGGGATGGGCACACATTTCTGCAAAAGGCAAGAGTGGGTATATTTCCAACTTTGAGCATCACAAAGATGTCTATCATGTATTATTTTTTAACAATGATTTAAAAATGTAAAAATCATTCTGAGGGCTGGGGTTGTAGCTCAGCAGTAGAGCGCTTGCCTAGCACGTGCGAGGCCCTGGGTTCAATCCACAGCACCACATAAAAATAAATAAATAAAATGTGGATGCAAGTCCCTTAAATGATTAAAAACAATCATTCTGAGTTCACAAGCTTATAAGAATAGTTCATGACCACATTTTGCTCATCCCTGGTTGAACAAACTAGAAAATTTTTTTTTTTCATTTAAAAATTGTTGATTCACTCCCACGTGTGAACACTTGCGTGCACACGAATGAGCATGCGTGTCCCTCCTTCGGGGGAAGCAGGAGAGGATGTGCGCCACAGCTCCAGGAAGTCCTAGCCCACCACATCTCCCCCTCCTGGGATGGATGTAATACTGAAAAAACTCAGTCCAGGGGAGCCAAGAAGTGGCACAGTAGAGAGAACACAGGCCAGGAGACAGGGGCGTTCCTCCCGGCCCAGCTCCGCGTTTGCTCGGTGCCCCGAGCAGGTCCCCTGGTCTTTGTCACCTTTTCAATACCCTTCATGGGGACCAAGGGGGTGAGGCCAGTTGATGTCCAAGTTCCCTCTCAAACATGATATTCCATGTAGGCATCTCTACAGAGAACAAAGTGTGTTGTCAGAGAGAGGACGGAATAAAACTGTTACATGTGTTCACTCTAGCTCAAAGCACGGCCAAGTTCAAAGTGACCACCCTGCATCAGAAACCCTCCCTTTGGGAGCAGAGTGGCTGGCACAGGCCTGATCAGGGACACCCAGGAGGAACGTTCCTTGGCCAGGAGCATCGGACATCACTGCCATGCTCACCACGGAAATAAGCTCTGCGGCCCGCTCACTGCGCCAAGAATCTGGGCGGCTGAAGGAGCCATGCCATTGTGGGCAGACGTGGAGGCTCCCAGAAAACAAGCAAAGGCGAGGCCTGGAAGCTGCAGTGGAGACAGGTCGTCATGACCTTCCCTCCTGGGCCAGCGCCAGACTGGCCCACAGACAGGTCTTCATCTCCATCCCAGCAGCCAGGCATCCCTCAGGAAGCAAGAGACGGAGTTCACCACTGTGGCGCTGTGCCTCAGGACAGCTCCCTCCATCAACATGTACTGAGCACCAGCTGCATGCTTGAATGGTGTTGGGAATCATAGGGACAGTGTGGACAAAACGCAGTGCCTGCTCTGGAAGGCATGGCTAGACCAGAAAGTTAGCACCTCCCACGAGAATGAGAGTAATGGAAACAGCACCTGGTGCATTTTGGAGGTAGAAACTGGAGCCAAGAGCCTTGGAAGATGCTCTTGCTGGTCCCTCAACGGGGACTTTGCATACTGATTTTGTGGAAATGGTCTGAGCCCACTGGGAACCTAGCTGGCCTTGTCCATGAAAGCCTGCTGGAGCAAAGAAGCAGTGAGGGTCTTGTTTTATAAGAGGCTTAGTAATAATGTGGTGGCAAATGCCCCTGGGCCTTGGGACTCTAATGTAGTCACCAAAGGGAACTGCAGAAATCCTGGCTTTTTCAGATTCTCTGGGCAGAGCTGGTTGTTGAAGTCAGATGGCCTGAGAGGGTGAGGGAGGAGGGAAATAAAATATAATAACAACAAGTAGGGCTATGTGTATTTAAGTACAGTTAATGGCATTGACCTGAAAGGACCTGGAGAGCTATCAGTACTTTGGAGCCACCAAGTTGGCACAACTCTTCTGTCCTGTAGTACTTCCCTTGCGCCCTCTCCACCTGTAGTGTGAACCATGCCACTGGTGCTGTCGCTTGAGGGCCAGGGAGGCTGAGGGGTAATGAGGTTCCTTGTTTTTCAGTTTGCTGGCATTTTCTCCTTTTTCAGAGACTTATTAACTTCCAGAAAGCAAATTTGCTGCCACCCAGAGAAACAACCAGCAGCCAAAGGCAGTTCCACAGTTTTCAGGCTGTGAGCTACTAATAAAAGGACGAGGCCACACTGGACAGTGGCATAGACAGGGCTTTGGACACAGAGGCTCTGTTAGTTACCAGCTGTGTAACCATGGGCAAGTCACATGGCCTCTTTTTGCCTTGGCAAAATAGGGGTCAGAAGCCCCAGTTCCCAACTTGATTTATAGGGTCATGAGAAATAAATGAGATCCTTTATATAGAGAATAAGCAGCACGGGACAGATGCTTGATAAGAGCGCAATAACTGTTAGTGCAGATGTCCTTCTGATAAAGGAAGTTGGACAGGACCAGTCCTAGGAAGCATGTTGGTATGGTTTGAATGTATGTCCCCTTCCAAATTTATATGTTGAAACTTAGACCAAATATAATAGCAATAAGTGATTAGGTCTACAGAACTCCACTCTCATGAATGGATTAGTGGCCTTGTAGAAAGGATGGAGGAAACTAACAAGCTTGGTTTTGCCCTTTTGTCTTCTACCATATGAGAATTCACTAAGAGAAGCAGACAGGACCCTCACCAGACATTGAACCTGCCAACACCTTGATGTTGGACTTCCCAGCCTCTAGAATTGTGAGAAAATACATTTCTACTGTTCATAAGTATCCCAGTCTTGGGCATTTCGTTATAGCAGCACAGAGTAAGATATGTCTTAAGGGCAAGCTGGCTTCCTCTCAGAGTAGCAATACACACTGCTTCACCCACTCTTATCCAGGGCCCCACAGCCACCAGGAAGGCTCAGAAACCAACCCGTCCACACTCTGCCCCAGAGCTCTCTCTCTGGGACTGTCTCTTACAGCACACTCTCCTCTCTTGAGTGGCTAAGAAAGCCAGGGGTGGGGGTGTCCACCTCAAGGCTCTACCTGTGGCTGGGTCCAGAGGGCAGCATCTTCTACTAGCATTAGCACTGCCCATGTTGATCCCTATGGACACCTGCTGTCTTTAGATATACTACTGCTGTGACTCACAGTACTCTGACAATCATTTGCCAATTTGCTGTCAGCTGCATTACCACCTTCTTTGCTCTGTTTGTCAGAGGGGCTGAGTCCCCACAAACTGCATTTCCCAGACTCCCTCCAACTAGCCCCCACTGGTTCCAGGAAGCGGCAGCACTGGCAGAGGACTGGAATGTTGGAAGAGGAGAAAAGTAACTCTCTTCTCCCTCTGGTCTTCAGTGAGGTCTCTGGCAATTGTGATAGCTCTAGTGACATCCAAGGGTGACAGCATTAGTGTTGAGGACTCTGGCCACGCAGTGCTGTCCCTGAGTTCCTGCCAAAGCACCTCAGTTTTATAGCCAGGGCCCTGTAATTACCCTGATCCTGGGTCCCATGGAGACCTGCCCCTTGCTCCTCCAGGCAGGATGACAGTATTTTCCTGCTGCTGCTGGTTTCTGGGTAAGCTTGCCTCACCACCACTGCTCTTTCAGCCCTTCTAGAACCCTTATTTCGAATTCCTGAATTAGATCCCCTCAGTGGAAAACCCTGGATGGTTTCTGTTTCTCACTAGACCATGACTACTACATCATTTCAGTGACCACCCATGAGTCATTTCTTCAAGGTAGGATAGCGCATCGCTGATCTGGCCAGCTGTGCTCTGATTTTTAAGTTTAACCTTCAGGAAACCAGTCTTGTTTTTATTTCCCCATTTCCCCCAAGATCTGGAATGAAGCCACCCAAGTCTCCCCTGATCTTCCTACTGGTCATTCACTTCCCCTTTTTGACCTTGATGAAGGCATAGCAGTAACCTAAAAAAAAGAATAGAAGTAGATGTCCTTGGGTCTGGCAATCCTACCTCTAGGATTTAAGACATAGTTACCAAAGAGCAAAAATACATAAGCTCAGGTACATTCCTTACAGCATTTGCTTATACTAATGAAAAGTTAGAAGCATAAAGAGAAATTGTTTATGCAAATTTTGCTTCATATATAGCATCTTCTTTTAAAATGAAAAGACTTCCATCTTCTATTTTCAAGATTAGACAAAATGAAAGATTACAGAAGAGAAGGAATACTGTGATCGCAGGTAAGATTTCACAAACATAGGATTTGCACACAGACACACATGTTACAAAGTGTGGTTGCTAAAATATGGACAGTGGTTACCTCTTGGGAGTAGAACTTTCAGTGGGTCTTATATTCATAAACTACCTAGGTGGGTTCTGGCCAAAGGCTCAGTCACTGCATCTGTATTTAGGATTTGTATACCAGTTCCTCTTTTTCTTGAAAAATTTCTATTTTTATTGCTTTTAATCTAATGCAAAGGAAGTCAGTTCAAATTGAAATAAGAGACTATTCAAAGAAAAAAGTAAAATCTGATACTCCCAGTGGCTGCTGTTGAATGCCAGGTTGGCTGTTCTTCAGCTAAAGGGAAGACCAAAGGGCAGTCCCTTTGGGCCATGGGCTCTCTTCCTGAAAATATGAAAATGTGAGTAAGGTTGAGTCCCTCAGACCTGGAAGGAAGATCAGACCAAGACTGCCTCCAAATGATTCAGGACCCAGGAAAGAGGAAGTACAATAACCCAATAACCATAAAAGGGCATTTGGACAGCATTTTCTGGAGTGCCTAGCCCCTTCACCTCCATGCTTGATTCAGGGAGCAGGTGTCAACCCCATTAGATACAGGTTAGGAGATCAAGGCTCAATCATCCCAAGTCAAACCACAAAAAGCCTGTCCTACCTCTGAGTGACATTGCCACCATACCCTGTGGCTTCTCCTCCATCCCCTTCAAATTGGTTACACGTTGGACCTGTTGATAATCCCTCTCTGTGAGACACTAGGCTGCGAGCCCCTGGTGGGCAGGGACCTGATCATGTTCATCCTTGTGTCCTCCCACTCCACCCTGGGGCACCAGTGTTATAGACATTCAATAAATGTTTGTTGAATTGGTTTGAACTTCACTAAAACTTCTTTAGAAGTGAGTGGCTAGAACTAACACACCCGCCTCAAAAAAAAAAAAGAAAAGAACTATATTGAAAGTTTTGGTTAGAAGTTGAAGACTTTAGGCAGCTGTGGGGTACAAAGACAAGCAGAAGTTGCTGGAAAACAAGCAGACAACCCCTTACAACTCACTCTCCACTCAAAGCTGTCTTGGACCAGCATCAGCATCTCCTTGGAGTTGATTAGAGATGCTGAGTCTCAGCCCCCCTCCACATCCCCTCCCCCCAGCTGTGGAATCACACTCTATTTTGACCAGCTCTCCACATGGTTCCTGCAGTCCAAGTCTGAGAGGCACCAGGAGGAGTGGGGGGTGGGGGGCTGCAGGGACTGGGCTGCTACCAGCGCCAGCACACAAGCTGGGAGCCCTGCAAAGGCTGGGGATGGAATTTTACTCTGTGCAATGTGGTTTCAGACCCTTGGTTTGTTTCTGGAAAAAGAGCGGCATGTTTGCTTCTGGCGAATGAGCATACCTTATTAAAATTCTCAAATAGGAAGGTGAGAAGAGCCTGCTGGGCAGTCAGATGGGGGAGTTATCCCAGATTTCTGAGATTTACCTAGGTAAGTGGATCTCAACCAGGGAACACTGGAAATGTCTGGAGACATTTTAAGTTGTCACAGTTAGGAAGGTGGTGCTAGTCATCTGATGAGTAGAAGGAGGCCAGGGATGCTGGACTCACCTATATTGCCCAGTTACTTGGATCCAGAAGAAAGGGATGGGAGAAATGGGAGTTTTTAAAAACTCATGAGAAGTATTAGAAGGCAACTCTTCACAAATATGAGAAAAAGTTGAAATAAGACACCAGAGGTAAAGGAGGGCTGGGCCAGGCAAGTAAGTGAGACCTGAAAAAGAAGGGCAGATGGAAGGAGGAAATGGGCACCCAGAGGCTGACACCCAGAAAGTGAATATATAAAAAAAAAAATTATTTATTACACAAAATACTTTCTTATTCATAAAAAAGACTTAAATACCCACCCCCATTTTCCCAAATACATCAGTCTCTTTTCACTTCTCTATTTTCCAAACTGCTTGAAACATGGTTATAATGACGAAAAAAAAAATAAAAATAAATTCCTTTCTTGGAAAAGATTTTTAAGAAGTAATGTGTGAAAGTCGCCAAAGGGGAATACACCATCAGCATCTCAAGAAGGGAACTCTGGAGCTTGAACTACTTACTGCTTTGGTGACAGCTTTTCTCCCCGCTCCCTCCCCACATCACACACAAGTCACAGGAGGTGGGTGGGGAGCAAGGTTCTCCAAGTGTCTTGCCCAGGCACATTTTCTGCCTGGAGCTCAAAACAAAAGAAGGGCATCTGAAAGGCCAGGAGGGCCCACAAGATGGGGCCGCCCAGCCAGAGAGCTTGAGAGGCAGATTCCAGACTGACATGCCAGGGACATGCATTCTGCTAAGCAGGCTGAACAGAGCAGCCGGTTCTTTTACTGGGTTTGCTTGACTCCCAGGGATCCACCGGCAGGGAGGCCTGCTGCTTTACTCCATTAGTTGGCATCTGGGGCATCCGGCAGGGGCTGGGACTGGGATCCCAGGGATGAGGCCAGTTTAGTGAGGGCCCTCGCTATGACGTCCAGGTGGCCGTTCATCGTCCGCAGTTCCACCAGTATGTCCCCGACATTGGCCTCCAGGCTGGCAATGGCGGTGGGCAGAGCGCAGGGCGGCGGGGAGGTGCGCGGGTCCTCCGTGCCCTCCTCCTTGCCCGCTGCGCCAGGGCGCTGGGCGCGGCCCGTGTCCTGACCCTGGCAGGACGTCCTTTCCCGCTCATCCCCGCGTACGCAGGAAGAGGTGGCCGCGGGGCAGCCTGGCAGCCAGTCCACGAGACGTGGGGGCAGCCTCCGGGGAGGAGGCGACGACCGTGTAGAGGCCCGCGCGGCGAGGAGCGCCAGAGCCAGGGGGCCTGCCGGCGGGGAGTGACGGCTGCAGCAGCGGGGTCAGCACCGTGGGGTCCGGGGAAAAGGCCTGTGGCTCGCAGGAGGAGGAGGGGGAAGGCAGGGCGGTCGTGGAGGGACCTGGCTCCTCCGAGGAGAGGAACAGGGTGGTCGAAGACTGCGAGTCCAAGGTACTGGGCTCTGAATCTGTCAAGGAAGAAAGGAGAGAGGGTCACTCAGCCATTCGTGCCCATTGGCATTTATCAAGTGCCAATTCTATGGCCAACTCCATGCTAGATATTTGAGGAAACGAGTGAAAAGGTGGAAATTGACTTCCCACCCCTCAGAGCTTGCAGTCCAGTAAGGCAGAGTAGGTAGATACTGCCTCAAGAAGGAAATGGGCAGGGGTGGTACAGAACCCAGGCAGGGAAGATCATGGAAGCCCAGAAGGCGTCCTGGTGAGAGGAGCTCCACTGTGCCTAGAAAGGTGGTACTGGCAGGAAGACAGAAGGAATCTCAAGCAGGGGGATGACTTTGCATTTCATTTGGGGGCAGTCTGGCTGAGGGCAGTAGGTGAACACTTGACAAGAGGGCCCTCGCCTAGCATTCTCAGAAATAGAAGTGGGTTAAACAGATGACCCATCCCCCCCCCCCCCAACACAGTCCCAGTTACACCAGAGTCTCTGGATGAAGTTCAAGAAGTTCAGGGCCAGATGACCTTAGTGCTGAGTTTGCCAAACGATGCCAAACCCTGTTCCTCCTTTGGGACTTGTTTTCATTTCTCCAGCCATTCAAGAAAGTTGGGCCCAGTTACCTCCAGGACCCTTCCGCACTGATCAATCAAACTGCCTTCAGAAGTCCTCAGTTTGAATCACTGATCTAAGTCCACATCACTCTACAAACATGCCTGTGTCAGTTTTCCCCTAATCCTTTGAGCCTCCAGGTAGAAAGTGAGTGGCAGCTTCTTGTGACTGGGTAGGGTAACAAGGTCTACAACCTCAGATCAAAGGTTCTACATCAGTGAAAACGACCTTAACTCAGCTGTCTTACATGTTTGCCATCTTCGGGTGCGTGGCCCATGCTCATCCTGGAAGCAATTCTGAGTTTTACTGGAGCCAAGTCTCCAAGGCTCCTCTCCCAGTTCCAGCAAGAGTATCTGCACTTGGCTTCCTGCCTTGTCTGTCCCTTCTGCCCCACCCTTTGGGGATTCCAAGCTTTTCAAGGCAGAATTTGCAGGAGTACCTCAGCTCATTATCTGAGGAGAGTGGCAGGATGAGTCATGAGTGAGCACAGCCACTGCACGCGAAGATGTGTGCTCTCCCCCTTGTCACGGATGAGCTGCTCCTTCGTCTGGTGTCTGGTTGACACTCAGAGCAGCCCTAGTCATCTGGTGAATGCTTGGTCCCACATCTGTCCTGACTTCAACGTCCAGCAACATTCTCACAGAGCTCTTGGGCCCCAGATCTTTGGATATTTGGTTTGGGTGGTTGAGGATCATGTCTTACTGGACCAGGGAGGCAATTATTCCTCAGGGAACAATGTGCCACAACATTTTGAGAAAAAGCCACCAATGTGCCTGAGAACTTCTCTGATAGAAATTTCATGGCGCCTTCTGCTATTGACTTTCCCAGAACTGCCTCACCTCCACCAAAAATAAATTTTCCCCATGATTATCTTCTTTTACAAATCAAGAATCACAAATGCTCCTAAGCACATTACTATTGCTGGTTGAAAATGACACAAGAGAAACTCCACAAACAGTTTAGTCTGATTTCACTTGAGAAAGCTGTTAATGAGCTTCATATATTCACCCCTCGGAGCAGACGAGAGACTTGTACAATAAATCAAATACAAGCCTACTGTGTAAAAATGAAATAGAAACAAGCACACAGAATGTTCCAGAGCAGTGTTTCCCAAACCTGAAGGTCCATGGCATTTCCCTGGGACATTGTTAAAGGGAAGATTATGATTCAGCATGTCAAGGGTGGGATCTGAGATCCTACATTTGATATATGGATTTTTTGAATCAATGACATCATTTCTCTGCATCTTCAGGGGTTCCTATAATTTCAGGGTCTTGCTTTACAAACAGCCCTTTCTGGAGGTTAGCAGCTCCAGTGTACAGGTTGGAATTCATCAAGGTCCATAATTTCCTCCCTTGTCCCTTCTGACAGTCCTAGACCCTTACCCTGCTTCCCTGATCTTCTGAGCATTATGACCACCTGACTCTGTGCACTTTGTTGTTACTGCTGTTTAACTCTAGTGTAAGCCCAGTGAAAACAGGGACCTTGCTTACTTCTTTCTCTGCTGTGTCAGCAGGACCCAAAAGGTGTCTGGCACATAGAAATGCTCAATGAATTCTTACTGAGCAGATGCCATGTAATCATCATCTGTCCAGAAACACAGGTCCAAACACAACAAACTGATCCAGCTGCATGCTATTTTGCCATCCAACCCTCCAATTACTTTGCAACCCATGCAATATTTGGGACATACTTATTCTAAAAAAAATTATTCCCTGCTTATCTGATACTCAAATGTTTCTGTGCATCCTGTATTTTATCTGGCCACCTTACAGAAAGTCTATGCTTTCATCCTGTTTCATAGATGAGGAAGGAGACTGAAGCAAAGATGGGTTAAAATTAGAAGGAATTTTTGCTGCTAGTTGGATTAATTGCTTTAAATGCAGAAATAGAGGCCAATGAAGAACTTGCTGTTCTGTGACACAGCTGAGAACTGAGTGAGAACAGAACCTCTTCTCTCCTAGTCACCATGTGGGCTCCTCATCATTCAGTCACAGGTCAAATATGCACGGAGGGCCTCCTGTGTACCAGGCACTGCATGAGGCTCAACCAGACAGTGTCTACACCTGAAGGAACAGATGGGGCCATAGGATGTCTCTTCTCCCACAGAAGTTAGGTTGCCTTCTGGTGCAGAACAAAACCCAGTGGGCAGATTAGAATGGAGCAGAATTCCAAAAAAGCTGCGTGACAGATGCCCACCAGCTGGTTAGTTAGCACGGATTTGCTCACAAGGCTCTGAGCCTCACTCACAAACATGGGCTTGGCTGGTCGTGAGCCATCATCACCCAAAGATCAGGTACAAACTTCCCAAAGTTAACACTCCTTCCTCTCCCCCTCTGTCCTCAGCCCTCAGTCACTCCACCATTCTGGGGAGAGCTGGTCCTTGAAACGTGAAAGGTAAGGTGTAACAAAATATCAGTGATTCCTGTTCCCATTCCAGTCCTAGAAGTATATTTGGAAAAATTGCTTGTGGGGAAAAAAAATCCTGTAACTAATCAGTATTTGAGAAATGTTAAGGGCTGGGGATGTGTAGTACTAGCCTATAATGTAGTACTAGCCTATAATGTGTGAGGTCCTGAGTTGGATTCCCCACTGCAAAAAAAAAAAGAAAGAAAGAAAAAAAGCAAAGTGTTCAGTGTCTCTAGAAATAAAAGAATGACAAATGAAAATAATAACAAATTACTATTTTTCACTTGTAAAATATTCAAAATATTCTCAGGCAAACACTTGCTGAGGACAAGATCACCAGGAAAGACACATTCTTATCCCCTATTGGTAGCCAGTCGATGTCACCATTAGCAGTAGTTCACTTCAGCCTCTGCAGAAAGCAAAGCAACTTAGAAACACATGCTCTACTATATTGAGTGAGAAAAGGAAATTTCCAGATCTCATTATGTGGTGAGTTTTCAACTGCTTATAGAAAAATCTGTTCAATAAAGATTGGGAGAAAGCTCATGAAGATGTCAGGCATGTAATTTCCTGAGCTGGCCTGAATTTTCAAAGACTTCTAACACAACCATGCACAGGTAGCCTCCCCTCCTACTGACCTTGGCAGAAAGTGACCCCTTCACACCACGCCTGTGGGGCCAGGTCTGTTGGCCATGTTCTGTTCAACATTGTTGCTGAGTTGGGCTCAATCATTTCTTGGCTGGCAACTATGCACTAGAAAAAGCAGAACCCACTTGGCGTTCCCAGTCGCCTCCCCAGACACCCCAGACTGGGGATGCCTATGGAAGGGTTGAAGTGTGCAGGCTGGCTATGGGAACTTGAGACCCTTCACATGTTCTCCCTAAAACCTGTGTCTCTCACTCCCCGTCTTGGTGAGTGGCCTTCATTTGTTTAGCCAAACCCCCAGGACCACTCCTGACCCCTCTCTTTATCTCACCATCCCCACATCCAGTCTGCCAACAGTTATTATCCACTCTACCTTCAAACTAGATCTAGCATCTGACCTCTCTGTCTCCAGGCAGGGGCCCAACTACTGGTGGCTGGACTCAGACTCAGCCTCCTGAGTTCCAGGTCTGTTTTCTTCCCAATACCTAAAGACTACTAGATTGAAATGAAATATTTAGAATTGTCCCCTTGTTCTTCCACCTCTCCAAATCCCTTCTGACCACCCACTACCACTGTCCCAGGAAAATCATTTGCCTAAGTCCTGGTCCTGTTTTGGGCATTTTAGGTAATAGATAAATTTATTCACTGATTCACCCAATAAACATGTACTGCGCCCCTACAGAGTGCCAGGCAGGAGGCTCTACAGTGTGTGAAACCAGAGCTAAACCCTGCTCTCATCATGGGGACAGAAAGTAATCAAATAATCACACAAAACAAATATGTAACTGTGGCAATGATGCAATCTGATGTTATGAGCTAAATATGTAGGAGGCGGGTAAAAATCTGCTGAAAGAGGAGGGTTTGACCTAATCAAGGACTTTCCCTCAGGAACCACTGCTGAGGCAGTTCTGAGGGGGTGAGTAGTTAAGTAGCAAGGAAGCATGAGCAAGTGCCTGAGGCAGGAGAATGTGCTACAAATACGAGCGATTTCTAGAGAAAGTCAGTGTGGCACTAGTGGAGAGAGCTAGGGAAAGGGAGCAGGAGGTGAGAAGGCTCAGGAGTAGAAGAGTAGGGGTCAGGAGCTGTCACACATGACATATACTACCAGTTGTCACCCAATATACATTCCCTCTCTCTCATTTTCAGCAGGACTATGACCACTTAGAATAAGATTGCAGTTTCCAGTCTCAGCTAGCAATAGCCATGTGACTAAATGCTGTACAGAAGAATAGAAGTAAAAATGTTATAATTCCTCCTTCCTGTAGCCTGGGAGTTGGTTGCAATGGTTGGAGCTCAAGTAGGCCTCTTCAACCATGAGGTAGAAACCATACATGTAAGGATGACAGAGCAAAGTACTAAAGTAGCCTGGGTACCCTGTGGCTTTTAGGAGTTGCTGTGCCAATTCTGACTAAATTGTAGACTTTTCATATGAGGAAAAAGAATTTTGGCTCAGTGGTAGAGGACCTACTTAGCATGTGCAAGGCCTTGGGTTCAATCCCCAGTACTGAGAGAAAGAAAGAAAGAAAGAAAGAAGGAAGGAAGGAAGGAAGGAAGGAAGGAGAGAGAGAGAGAGGAAGGAAGGAAGGAAAGGAAGAAAGAAGGGAGGAAAGAGGGAGGGAGGGAGGAAGGATGGAAAGAGAGAGGGAAGAAAGAAAGAGGGGGGGGGGAGGGAGGGAGAGGGAAGGAAGGAAAGAAAGAAAAAAGAGAAAAGATAAGTTTATCTATTCAAATCTGTGATTTCTATTACCAACTCTTAATATACATGGCCTTGCCAGACATTTTAAGGGGTTTTGCTGTTATTCTAAAAGCAATGAAAAGCTTTGGGAAGGTTTTGAGCCTGATTTGTGTGTGTGTGTGTGTGTGTGTGTGTGTGTGTGTGTGTGTGTAATGTTCAGTTTTGTATTTCAAAATGTTCACCTGTCTGGCAGGTGAGGGGTATTTGGGTGGAGTGGGCAGAGCAGAGCTAGACAAAGTAAGAACAGTTAGGAGGTAGTGGTTACAGGTGAGTAGGGTGGAGGCTCTAGAGATTCAGAGGAGTAGACAGTTCCTACAGGCAGCTGGAATGGGGAAATGAAAGGACTTAGTATCTGCAAGGATGTGGGGGAAGAAGGTATCAGAGAAATGGGTGTCCTCCCAGGCTTCAGTGTAAGGTTCCAAAAACCCTGCCTCTAGAAAGGGAACTTTCCCTTTCCTGCTCTCTGGAGTCTGGGCAGCCCCAGCCCAGACCACACCCAGGCCTCCAGCGTAGCTCATCTCTGACACACCTCACCAGAGGCAGTCCTCAAACATTTTCCCAGGAGCCTGGAGGGAGGAGAAGCTCTGTAGCCCCCGGGGGCTGGAGAAGATGTCTGTGGGAGGCAGGTGAGCCTGGTTTGCAGGAGAGACCTCAAGGCTCAGCACTGCATCTGGGCCTCTGCCTTTGATGGTTCAACCCTGGCTGGGCTGCTGCCGGCTCCCTTCAGAATAACCAGCATACCAAAAGGAGGGCTGAGTGTCTGATGAACTCAGCTCAATAATATTCACTTCTTTTATTTTCCAGGAACGTCATAAGTCCCACAGGGCAATCTTCTGGTTTTAAGACCTGGTGAGTCAAGTCTACAAATACCTCTGACTCAATCTGATCCCAAGTTCTCACCAGGCATCTCCCAGGAACAGGGCTCAGCAGGAGAATGGGGACTGGCCCACTGCTATGGGGCAAGGACGGTCAGCTTCTGAGTGAGTGGGGTGGGAAGAGCTAGATGACTTGACCTGAACCACGCTCACATGGAGAGCCCACATGTATTGAGCACTTACTAACTCCAAGCCAGGCCTCATCTCTTCTAGTCTTCATGGAAAACTACACAGATTCTGTTATTGATCTCATCTTACCATTGAGGAATCCGGGGCTCAGCTATGCTAGGCCCCCTGCTCCCTGGCACAAGGCTGGAAGCTGATGCCAAAGGCTTTTCCATGTGAAGGAGGACCTGTGCTTTAGGAAATGTTTGCAGGCATGAGGGAGGGGGAAGATGAAGGGCCTTCGTGATGTGTCTGCTCTACACTGCGCCGGAGATTTGCCAGCAGGACCACATGATAAAATCACCTGGGAATGCCTAGCATGCACAGGCCTGGATTCCACCCCAACGCCATCAAAAGATAAGGAAATAAAAGGAAAAAGAAATTCATCTGTAGAGCCTTTTAAACACTATCTGTATCTCCAACAAATTCACTGAGGATGTGGGTGGGGTAGAGAGTAAATGTCCTATGGTTGAAAAGCTCCCCAGGTGATTCTTATAAGAGGGTTGGTTGCCCAACAAAAGCAATTCCTGTGTTTTCTCACTTAATTCCAACAATGACCATATACTTGTTTGCAAATGGAGAAACTGAGCTTCACAGATTCTGATGGCTTGGACATAACCATGGTGGGCAAGACCCATATCTCAATCTGTTTCTGACTGATTCCACCCCAAAGGCGGTGCTCACTCATGTTGATTCCATTCTCTCATACCTCACAAAACAGAGAGGCTCAGCCTCCTCTGTTTTGTGTTGAAATTTTGTCCCTTTTACCTCCCTTTTGTTTAAACTCAAGTGCCATTCAGCAGCTTCTGAGAGGAGCAGGGCAGGCTCCAGCCACTGAGTGGGGGTGGACTGGCCTGGGGCAACCAAACCACGGGCGCTGCTCCAGCCCAGTAGGGATGTGCCCACTGACTCTCCCAGAAGCACTGCCCACCTTGGTGGCCTTGGCCCCTGCCAGGCCACCATCTGAGGGTTAGAGGCCCAGCCCTGGGGAAACTCTTGTTCTCTATTTCCAACAATGTTAGTGACTTCCCAAGGAGTGACAATGGAAAAGCCATCACTCACTCACTTCTGTGTAAATCACTCAGCCTTTCATTCCTTGGTGACTGAGGGTTGGGCTAAAGGAGAATGACATTCCTCATGAATCAAGTTCATAACAAAGCTCTGGGGAGGGTGAGGGAGCCTTACAGACTGATCCAATCAGCTGAAAGGTGCTCCTTGCTCAGAGTTCTCTTAAGGAAGAGAGGATGAGGACATTAAAGCAGGTACTGGACACTTGTGGTCACAGCAGCAGTGTGCACAATAGGCAAAGGGAGGAAGTAATGTGTCCACCAGTGCATGAACAGATAAAGGAAATGTGGTGCATACATACAATGGAATAATACATGGCTGTAAAGAGAATGGTGATACATGCGGCAACATAGATAAACCTTGAAGACATCATGCTAAGTGAAATAAGCCAGTTGTAAAAGTTAATGCACAAAATAGTGTATGATTCCTCTTGCATGAAATTCCTGGAGTAGTCAAATGCATGGAGACAGATAATAGAATAGAGATTGCCAAGGCCTTGGGGCACAGGAGAGAGGGGAGTTAGTATTTCATGAAGACGAGAAAGTTCTGGAAATGGATGGTGGTGATGGTTGCTGAACAATGTGAATATACTTAATGCCACAGAACCATATGCTTAAAATGGTTAGGATGGTAAAGTCTATGTTGTATGTATTTTAGTATAATAAGGCAGGGAGGTATGACACCTTAATTCACAATTTTGTCCCAGAATTTATAAAATAAAAATAAAAATAAACCCTATTTTGTTTTTTGGTAAATGTCCACAAAAGTAGAGTGGAGGAGAGGTGATAAAATACCTTGTTGTTGAGGACATTATAGATCAAATGCCATGAAACACCCCAGGAGGTCCCTGAGGATAAGGAGCACTTACCCAACCCAGACCCCACACTTCAATGCATCCTCAAAGATGTTTCTTTTACCAGTCAAGAGAATGAAAAAATTCTATGAAAGCCTCTTTGTTGAGACTGCAGATGCAGGTTGGAGGAAAGGAAAGTCTAGAACAGGACACTGTCAGAACCACTTTTAAACCCATTCTGGTTTTGTAAGCAAAATGCTCCCCACCTCCTAGCACTTCACAGCCAGGCTGTGGCTGCTTCCTCAGGGTCACGCATTCCCACTGGCACAAATGACCACAGACACAGGAAAGAATTATTTTTGTTCAAGAGTTCCATGGCCCTCAACCACGCTGCTGGCCACCTCACTCTTTTATCCTTCACCTTGCTTCAGCTGGTCTTTGAAGCAAAAGGTGGGAACCAGGCATGTTCCCACCTCAGGGCCTTGGCGCTTGCTGATTCCTCTGCCTGGGATGCTCCTTCCTCAGACACTGCATGGCTCGCACCCTGGTCTCCTTCAGCCCTCGCTAAAAGCACCTCTTCATGAACCCTCTTAGAAGGATCCTCTTAGAATTCTACCTATAAGTGCCACCCCCAACCCCTCCACATCAGCTTTCTATCCCCCTGACCCTGTGCAGGTGATACTGTCACTCCTGTTCACGCGTCCAGAGCACTCCAGATGGAGGGAATTGTGCTGCATGAGGCTTGGAAGATCATGCTCTCGGTTTGAAATGGCTGAGTGTCGGGTGCACAGGCCGAGGGACTTCATCAAATGGCTTAAAAGTTAACAAGGACAGAAGGCTGAGGGAGCTTATCTACTAAGCCAAGGAATTTGAACTTTAAGCAGGCAACAGGGAGCCACCAAAGCGTTTTAAGTAGGCGAGTAATAGATTTGATTTGCGTTTTTAAAAGATTACTCTGGCATCCAGCCGAGTGGAGGCTGACCTGGAAAAGTGAGGCTGGAGGAGGGAAGACCAAATGTCCCAAAAGATGCTCTAGCAGTAAAGGAACAGAAGAGTGAGTCCAGCCAACCAGTATTAGATGCATTTTTTTTTTTCTAGGAATAGATTAAATTTTAGCAAAAAGAAATTTTCCTGCCACCCTTATGACAATACTGTGAATGTTGGCTCCTGCCCTCGTTCCCGTTGGCCACTCTTGGTCTTTCATGCATCACCATTCAATAAAAGCAAGCATGGGCTTTATGGGATTGTTTGTTAAGCCCCGAGCCAATCTTTTCTACTCACTCAGGCGGGCCACTCTGCCAATTCATAAATTGGCTGTTTTTCACATATAGGGTGTGAAAGATAACTCTATGCGTCTTGGTGAGCATACCCCTTTGGAAGGAGACATATGTGACTGTACATAATAGTTTTTTTTTTTTTTATAAGAGCTGTTTATACAACCTGTATATTCTTTGGCATGAATATGTCTGAAGTATGGGGAAAAGGAGAAACAGAATGAGAAAGCTATTCCTACACCATAACCAACTTTGGCTCATAAAGCAAAATTCAAAATAGATTATGTTCCTTAGCAATGCCTCCAGGGTTGAACGGTTCCCAAATCAACTCATTTAATCCTTCCTCCTGGAAGGCCACTCACCTTTGAACTTTCTTTTCTAAAATACCATTTAAAAAAAATAACAATGTCATGGCACAGTCCAGATCCTGCAGAAGCCCAGGCTCCCTGCCTGCCCAGGAAGAACTCATCCAAGGGACCATCTCACTTGTAAAAAGCAAGCTGCCTGATGAGCCCCATGGAAAGAGCTGGGCTATAAAAGACGGCATTTTGGCTTTAACAAGGCCAGGAAGCCAGGAGCACAGCCAGCTGGGTAGTCTGAACGAACCCAAGGATATTAGAACCCGGGGTCACATGGAGCCGGGACACCACCAGGAATGCGGGGAGGAGAGACAGTCTGGCGAGGGGCTGGGGGAACGACTGTACCCCTCCCCTCCAACTGCTGCCAGCTCTACATGAGTCAACAGGAGAGGGAGGCAGCCAGGACATCAGGCGGGAGGAGCAGCCTCAGGATGGATGACAGGCAGCTCTGTGCTCAGCCACGTGGGGCTGGCCCTCGGCCTCTCCACACAACAAAGCTCCAGAACCTCTGGGGGGTGCCAGGTGTGGCAGAGGTACACAGCCATGTCCACTCACCAACTCATCCAGGACATGTATCTCAGAGTTTGCCCTGAGATGCCCCTTGCCAAGTCATCACCTGCACTGAGAAAGGACATAGTGGGACAACCCCATCTGGAGAGGAGAGGGGGTGATGGCTCTATTCCCCAAAGCCCCAAGCAGCACAGCTTTCAACACAGATGCTTAGTGAGTTGGGACAGAGCTGAGGAAAGGGCCTGGGGTGCTCCAGGACCCTCCCTTGTCTTGGGGAATCAAGTGACACACTTAGTGAACACTCGTTAATTGGACAGCCCTATCTCTCTGGCAATTCATGCAGCCCTGGGAGCAGATCCTGGTTCCTAAAAGCTGATACCCCTGTGTCTGTGCCACCTATGACCACAACCTCCATGCACTTAGGAGCAAATACTCTTAAGAGATGGCAGGGCCAAAGTAGGTTCTCTAATTGCCCCAACGAGGCACTTTTAATATCCAGTCCTTTCTCCCAAGGATTCCTCTGAGGCTGGACTTCCCAGCCGAGCCACTTCGTCTCTCCCTCAGGACGTCTTTTCTAATTTGGGCCTGAGCTTTCCCTTTTCTTCTTCCATGCCATTCCTCCTAATGATAACCCTTTGTGCCAGGCTCAATTATATACAGAGCTCAAATGAGCAAGCCCAACTCTAAATTTGGCCTTCTCCATTGGAAGGGAGGGCCTTGGGCATCTTGCTTTGCCCAGAAGGAAAGATACTGCTCCCCATGGAGAAACAAAGCCAAGGAAGGGGGGTAGAAACTTTTGCAAAAATAAAAATCTAGAATGAAGAAACAGACCAGCACCGGCTGCCCCAGTCGCTGGGGCCTAAGGCTGAAGCCACATCTTCAGCCAGGCCTGTTAGGACTGTTTGCACTGCCACAGGCATGCAGAAGCAACAGACGGGCTTTGATTTTCCCTTTTAAAAATGTCCTCCAGCCTGACCCTACCTATGCTCTCACTGCAGGGTTAGCAGAGGGTGAGATGAGAACATTCGCCGGGAATTTCCTGACTTCTGTGAATTTTTCTCAAGATCTGGCTGTGAGTCAACATGATGCACTTGTGACACGTGGACAAACTTGCAGTGGCTTCCCTTCCCTTCTGGAACACCATGAAAAGCATCTCCCTGCTGAGTAACAGAGGATGAAAATCCAGAATGTCCCCTCCCCCGCTTCCCCTCCATACTGTCCCCAAGTGAGAGGAGCTAAAGGAACTATGTTTCCACCAAACTCCACCAAGACATCAGTACTCTACAGGAAGAGCTCTGTGCATGCAGCTGACCTCCTTTCAAAATTAAGCTCTTGTGTATGATTTTGTTGAACTTTACATTTTTGGCATTTAGAAAATGGTAGGGGGTAAAGAGAAAAAAATAAAAACGAAGAAGAAAGGAGGAGTCTGGCTCCGATTTACAGTGTCTGACATAATCTGAGAACTTAAAGCATTCCCTGAAGGTCCAAGTCAACTGACTGGGAAGTAGGTTGAGTCATCCTTTCAATCTTATTGATGTTGACAACCAATCTCAGATCCTCAGACTAAGTAGATTCATTACAATTTCATGTGTGAGTTGTCTGACTACCAAGAATGGATGTCACCTGCCAGTGGAGACCAAATACCATCAGTCTTTGCTAGTGATAGTTGGTAACTGGTCCCCAGAGTTTCAGAGAGGAGCACTTAGATCAATGATGTCCTTCAAAAGATCCTGGAATTAGAACTAAGGGGGTGTGTGAGAATGAAGCTATAAATGTCTGTGAAGCCTGGCCTCCCACGTGGGGTTGGGAGCAGATGAGCAAGCCCTTTGCAAACTGTGCAGGTACACCCAACAGCAGGGGTTGAGTGTCACCATCATTAGGGTGCACGAGCTTTTGCACTTGGGACCAAAGATGAACAGCTTTGACAAATACAGCACAGAGTTTCTAATGTCCTTGTGAGTTTAGGGGGAATATCTTTATTTCTCTTTTTCAAAAGCAGAAACAGGAGAACACCAAGAGAGTTGCATGCAGACATTGGTGAAAAAGACTCCTCGTGCCCAAAAGCCACGCCACTAGCCACTTAGATCCCATCTCCTTCTAGCCCAAGACCCTAGGGGACAGCCAAACATTCACAGCAGTGGAAAGCGTAACTTGGAAAGGGAAATCTCAACTTGAAGCAAAAGCTAACTGAGGAGAGTCGCGGTGTTCTCCTCTCAGTCTTTCCTGAGCACTGACCTCAGCTCTGAACAGTGACAACTAGAGGTGGCATGCCAGAGCAGCTCTGCACCTCCACGGGTCAGGGCTTAGGCTGTCCTGTTCTCCCCAGGACAGACTAAATATATATATACTTATATATATATATATATATATGTGTGTGTGTGTGTGTGTGTGTGTGTGTGTGTGTGTGTGTGTGTGTGTGTGTGTTTGATTGATTGTTTATGGGTTAACAGAAACTTTCCTTTTCCTGGCCAATCACTTCACTGGTTGCTCTTTGCTTGTTGCGGGTTGGAAGGGTGGGGAAGGGCTTCCTGAGCTGAAGCTCTACCCAGAGGGCATGAAAGTGCCTCAGCCTGGATTTTGTTCAAGACCCAGACAGGACACTCTCATTGGTGGGCTCTGGAAACATTTTCTTTCAAACTTTCTATAGTTTGCTTTTATATAAAACGAGCAAACGAACACTCCTTCCCACAGTTGGTGAGGCTTAATTATTGCAAATTTGTACAGTGTTTTAAGGTGCAAAGATTAAAGGAGTAACATAAGAAAAAACACCAATGTAGAGCAGGATCCTGCTTAGTTGTCATGCATGACCTGCAGCTCTTCCCAGGGTCTGGTGTTACTTGGAACAAGTACCATGAGCTCTGAAGTCTTTAGAAAGTCTTTATGTAACTTCTTAACCTGCTTTTCTTTACCTTTTTTTAAAAAATTTGCCTTTTCTCCCCTCTAAATTCAGCCAAAACCCTTTGCCTCCTGCTGTGCATAATGAGAATGGAAGTCCTCTTGGCATCTCCTTGCCTCCTTCCGCCATGCCTCCCTCCAGTGCCCTTGTTCACCACTTATACCTCCTGTTTTCCCACTAGGCACATGTTTTCATAAATTAAAACAAATTTGACTTTGAGCTCTTAGCTGTAAATTTTGCTTCTGCCCCTTAGACTGAGCACCAAAACAAGGTACTGAATCCCCTTCCTGAGCTGGGTGCCCTGGCAGGGACACAGAGTCAGAGTGGAGCCCTGTGACCAAGGAGCTCAGGCAGCACTGGATGGCTCTTCCCTACCCAAGGCTTCGGGACATAGCATCACACTCAGAGTGTGGGAAAAAACACCCAGGCAGCTGCTCAGGGTGGCCCTGGGGCAGCAGCCAAGAATGCCCATTGTCCTGGCTGCAGCTGTGTCCCTAAACAGGTGCTGCCTGGTGGCTAAGTGCCCAAATGTGTGACAAACCCCCTGCTGGTGCACACAGAAACATCTCAGATCAGGGACACTGGAGGACTCTCTCCAATTCCCACTTCCCTGTCCTGAGGCCACAGAAATAGTGAGCAGAAGGCAAGTCACAAGTACCAAAAGGCAGCCAGGGCCACATTCCTTCTGCCTCTGCCCTCAGCATGTGATTAACAGGACACTCAACAGATTAGGGCAGCCCCTCCCTGACCCCAGACCTCCCTGGCATCACTGCAGGGGAGGAAATGTCTCTAGAGGAGGATGCACCTGGTCCTGCACTGGCTGGCATCACAGCAGGCACCAAACAGCTGCTGCCACCCACACCACCCTCCCTGAGAATCCTGCCAGGCTCAGTGTTCTGCTCCCCAAGACTAGAGGAAGCAAATAAAGGAGAGACGGAGTGGGTCTCAGCCTGGAGACAGGACAGAGCTAGGCAACCTTCCTCCTGCACCTGGGGCCCCTCTTTGTGTCATCCCTTCTTTCTTGTCCTTCACCTGTTCCTCTCCTCCCCTATCAACATTTTCTCTTTTTGTCTCCTCTCCTGCTGATCTACATTCCCACCTTTAGCCAGTCCTCCTCTCCTCTCTCCCAGCAGCATACTCTCTTCTCAAGCCTGGTTAGTTACATTGAATGTGTATGTGAGTGTGTGTGTGTGCGCGCGCACGCGCGCGTGCATGTGTGTGTGTGTGTGTGTGTGTGTGTGTGTGTCCTCCTCAATGGGGAGGGACTGAGCCTGGTACAGCTGCACAGCAACCCCCATCCTATAATTATGTTTTATGCATCCCTGCAGAAATGAAAACCAGACCAGAAAACATTGGATCTAAGTCCTGCTTGCTTCTGTGTATAAAATCTCTCACCCCAATGCCTTGTGCCTGGGGAAGAAACTCACTTACATCTTTCTTACCTGTATTCCACTTTGAAAACAGGGTTTCCTAAGGGCTGTTAGCTGGAGCTCCATGAAAATTCAGTGCCACGATCAACTCATGCTGGCACATTCTGAACTGAACAAAGCTAAGTGGTTTCCTTACTATAGGAATTCTTAGGACCTTAATGTGATGAGGGGCATGGTAAACATGCAAGAGAGAGACACAGAATTCAAATTTTTCTCGACTTATCAAGTCCTCCATTTTCGAGGAATAATTTGAGAGGCAAATATCCCCTTGGCCCATGCTGCAGTAGCCATCAGCTCCTGAGTCTGCACAGTGCCTAGCACAGGACCCTGGAGAGGCTGCCACTTAATAAACACCAGCCCTTCTGCCTTCCTTCAAGCCAGAAGAGCAGAAGTTCTTTCAGAATCTCAGACTGTCCCTTTGGCAAGTGAGGGACTAGCTCATGTCTTTACTCTGGGGTACATTTCAACTATGGAAAAAATAAAGAGACACCAAAGTTTCTCTGTCCCCCATAAGGCCCCCATACAAAGCCACACCCCACAGGTGATTGTCACCAGCAGTACTTGCATCAGTACAACCACCTCATTGCAAAACCCAGAGAACCACAGATCTGGCACTGCAGACTAGGACTATTTTAATTACAGCCTTTGCCCTCCTGTTCCCACTTCCTTAGACCTGCCTCACTTCTTTCAAGCCCCTCATTAATCGACTCTCACCTCCTGAATCTGCGAGAGCTAGGCATGGTGGTCCATGGGACATGGCCCTAGGACCATGCCCTGGTCTAGAACCCTCTAGATGGCCCCATGGTCAGGACACATGCCCTTGGCCAATTTTGTTTCCTTCAAATCCGGGGAAAGGGAGGGTGGTCTTCTTCCTGAGAATTCAGAGCTGTCTGGGAATGTTGGCAATGTGGCAGAGCATGGGACTGAGGTGGGTAGGAGGCACTGTGGGGGCCAAGCCAGGGGAATTCCCACAGGGTGCCATTAGCATGGAAGGTTTGAAAGGTGGCATGTTCTTTACAAAGGATCTTTGTGCCTATTGCCATTCAGAGTAGCATCATTGTTGCCAGAACACTTGTTCCTATCATTTTCTTCTTATTTCCTAGTGATATTGTTCCTACAAAGAGGAATGGGGAGCACGCCAGAATCAGGCAGGTGAGAGTTCCTGAACAACTGTCAGTTTGCACTGCAGACCAATACATGTTCTTTCTTCTTCTGGTGCCGTGGCAGAAGTACCTGGGGGCAGGCAAGAAAGCACAGCTCTGGAGCACCCAAGCCTCTGTGATGAGCTATAGTCACTTTCCAGCCTGGACCTCAGTGTGCTCATCTGCAACATGAGCATAATGGCTCCCTCCTGGCCTGTCTGGTGGGGGCCTCTGAGGTTCATGTTGGCAGATATGTGAGAGCCAAGTACTCCTCACTCTTCCACCCCAAAGCTTTCCTTCCTGCTGCTCAGCATCTCTTCCCCTTGAAGACTCATCCAGACTCCCTCCCTGCCAACACACGAATGGACAGAAGATCCAAAGTTCTCAGCTTGTTAGATTCCAGTGACAGAATTTCACAGCAAGTGTCCCCTGAGCTGCCTTACCTGGGACAAACTATGCATCTTAGAAAAGACAGAGCCACCCTCCCCTTCTCATGCCCAACCCTGACTGTGACTGTCTCCTCAACCTCTGCAAGCCCTTTCCAAAGAAGCTCTCTAAGAAGTGGCAGAGCAAGCATTACTTTGGACCTATAGAGATTTAATCAGGTGACCTCACCTTCATCTTCCTTCCACATGTCACTCACATAGAGTGAGAGGGAAGTAAGCCAGTAGGGAAAAAAACTGAGGAGGAGAGAACAGGCTAGTTCCATCACCACTCCAACTGCCATGGCCTGCGCTTCCACAACAGATTCTCTGAGGCTAGTTTCCAGCATTGTGACCAGCGTGATTCATTTGGAGGCCTAAGAAGAGAAGATGTCTTTCCCCCAGGCATAAGAGCTCTCTAAGTGGCCCAGAGCTCAGGATAGGTGCCCAGTGCTCCTTTGCCTCCCTGACTATGACTCACAGCACCCTCATCAGCCCAGTCCCAGAATTTGGAGTCCCAAGATAAGTCCCAGCCCTTCTACCCCTCTCTGTCTCATGGAGGGACCTGCTATAGTCCTTATTCCCGAGCCTGATACTGACAACTTCCCTTCTTTAATGTCACAGCCAAAATGCTCAGTACTTGAGGCAATACACAGAGGAAGAAGACTCCAGAAGCACAACCATGTAATGTGGGGACACTTTATCTAGGGATAGCACAGATGGGTAGAAGCAGGAAAGGAAAAAAGAAAGGGCAGGGAAGAGAAGAGAAAAAGGGAAGAACATTAGGCCAGAAAACCTTGAAAAAGTAACTTTCTCTTCCCAAAAAAGAGGGGTCTGAATGGCCAAGGAATGCCACAGAAAGAAGCACATACAAGTAAATAAAAGTCTGGTTATTTTAGGACTCGGTGGAGAATGGCTGCTGGTGGTCTGCGCCTTCCTCCTGGGGGGTCAGCATTCATCCCAGGGAAGAAACTGGGTCATCAGCAGTCTGGCCATGCCGCCCGCGGTGGCCGGCATGGCAGTGTGGTGGGCGGCCACACGGGTGGCAGCTCCGGCCGCACCTCAATGCGGTCCATCCATGTGTGAGAACAGCACTTTGATATCTGGCCACGAAAGGGCATGTTCTCAAAGCCCCCATTCATGGACCCTACACACAGAAGCAGCAAACAGAAAAAAAAAAAAAATAGTGTTTCCCATTGGTGTAGAAAGGTGGGTTCCTGTTTATTAGTGGAAGACCACATAAAGAATGCACGGTTGCAAATATTTCTTCTGAGCAGTACAGAAGCTGGTAGCTGGAGGTTAAAAAAAAAAAAAAATTTCATCCAGGAAGTACTTGGGACAAAAAGTGCCACTGTGGGCCCCCATACTTACTAGTTTTAGAAGGAGAGTTCTACCAAAGCACGGGCCCTGCCTCACCAGGCCTTATTTAGGGTATCAGGGCTTCCCAAAGCCCCCTCCTGCTCTTGCTCCCAGACAGTGAGGACAGCAGCTGCGGTGACCCCCTCCCCACCACCCTGTTTCCTGCTAGTGCTCCCCTTTTTCTTCCTTCTGACTCTGCAGCAGTGAGAAACACCCAAGGGGATTTTTTTTTTTTTAAGTCAATAGCAATTAGCTCCCTGTGAAAATCAGAGAAGGATGCAAAAGAGTTCCCTTGGAGGAAGGAGGAAGCACAGGGGGTGGTGTTCTCAAGGCAAGGCCAGCCCTGACCAGAGGCTCCAGCCTTCCATCCCAGACCACAGGCTGCACTTCCCACCTACAGTAGGACCATGGAAAGGAAATTAAGGTGCAAACTGGAGATAAGATGGAGGCTGGGGCTCTCTTTTGAAGCTTAATTAAAGCAAACTGATCAGTCTTGTGCTGCACATGCCACAGACTACACAGTGAAGAAGAAAATCGTTAACAGGGAGATATGTTATTCCAGAGCAGGGGCGTGGAGAGGAAGCTGGTTCAGACTTCCAGTGCAGTGGAGAAAATCTGGACTATGATAATTAAGCACAAATCATGCCTAGAGGCAAAAAAAAAAAAAAAGAAAGAAAAAAAAAAAGAAAAAAAATCCTGGTCTCTCCAGATAAGGGGGAAAGGGACTAGAAGGGAAATGGATTTATTTCTTGGCAAATCCTTATTTCTAGGTGAAGGGATCAAACAGACCTGTCACCAAATCACAAAGTTGTCTCGAATATGTGCAGAGTGTACCCCATCTAGCTCCCAGACCACCAGCACGTTTTATGATTTCTTTACACTACAAATATTTGGCAGTGCTGAAATCACCCAATAAAATGAACCTGGGGCTTCATCTGCAGTTCTGAGGCGCTCTCCAAGCATTTTCTGGAGCCCGGCCCAAAATAACCACTGCTCATCTTATTCTAATATCACAGGAAAATATGTCCTCCTTCCCGTCTGCCTACCACCATCTGTGAGGGAGGGAAGGTCTCGATCTGGCATGTGTGCTTGTTGCTTTTGCTGTTGACAAGGCCTCTGTTGTTTTCCATACACACAGATGCAGACGTGGTCAGGACGGATTGCCCACAGGTGACAGCCAAGTCCCATGAGCAGACTACAGAGCTGGTTTTGACCCTCTGCAGACAAGGGAGTCCAGGCCAGCCAGCAAGGCAGAGGCCACACCTGCCACAGAGGTAGCTTCATGGCCTGAGTCAGGAGACCAAGGCACAGAACTCTTCCATCCTGAGCCTTTCTGCCTCTTACCCTCCACCTTCCTGCCTGGAGAATGAGGCCAGGTCAAGTTCAGGCAGGGATGCACAGGAGCAAGTGGGGAAGAAGGTATGTAGGAGACAGAGAAGATGCCAAGGTTCAAAGGTGTCTGCCTCAAGAGGTGTGGGTCATAAGCAAGGAAAGGGAAGAAAAGCAGGAGGCGGCCTCAAGGACATCAGGCAGAGACTCCATCTGCAGTCTGTCTGTCCCTGGCCACCGAATAAGAGCTCACCCCACATGAAGACCTTCACACTTCCCTGCCACACCATATTCTTTGTAGGTAGAAGTGCTTGTGTGATTTGAGTTCCACCTGAAGCCATCCTGGTCTTACTTAGAGAATTTGGTATACTTTTCCTTTTTTTTTTTTTTTTTTTTTGTACCAGGGATTGAACTCAGGGGCACTCGACCACTGGGCCACATCCCCAGCCCTTTTTTGTATTTTATTAGAGACAGGGTCTCACTGAGTTGCTAAGTGCCTCGCTATTGCTGAGGCTGTCTTTGAACTCACGATCCTCCTGCCTCAGCCTCCCAAGTGCTGGGATTACAGGCGTGCACCACCACGCCCAGCACTTTTCCTCTCTTCATAGATGAGAAAACAGATACTGAGAATGAAATGAATCAGAGGAAGGTAGGCAGGATTCCTGTGGCCTGGCCTAACACTCTACAACCAGAGTTGCTCAGGATCTACAAGGAAGGCCTCCAACACCTTCCTGAAGGCCTGCAGGAATCTTCAGTTGGCTGGCTAAGCACCTGTCTCCAACAGCCCCCCTGTTAGAGAGTTTCAGACCTGACCCATGAACCTGATGAGCAATTTCCTCCACAAGCCCCCCAAACTTCAAAAGCCTGGACAACACTAGGAAGGAGGCAATCCAGGACAGCAGCAAAAGCATCCGGCATTGCACCCTCCTCCTCCTGAGCCAAGCTCATGGACACAGCAGGTTCCATCAACATCCCCCCCCCCCACACACACACACCACAAAAGTGTCCCCTCTAGGAATAAAAGCCAGAGCCGGGCCCCAGAGTGTAAGTTAAAGAAAATCAGCCCTGCTGACCATCAGATGGAGGCATCTCTAAAAGACCTGAGAAAAGCAAGGCAAGGACAATAAGAGTCAATGTTTCTCCCAAGACCACACCATGTGGCAAAATGGCTCACAACCCCTCTTTTTAGTGATTGTTTTGTCAATGATTTCCCCAGTTCTGCTTCTTCCCTCCTGCCTCAGCGATTGCTGAGATACCAATTACTAAATGACCCCGCTTCATGCTGACATGCAATATGGAGTAGGTCTGTGTTTCCCCCAGTCCCTCCTCACAATCATTCAGCCTTATAAAAGTCCCCTCCTATATAAAAGTCTGTCCCCCTAAGATGCCCCTGGTTCCTAAGGTACGTTCTTCCTTGCTACAGCGAGTTAACAAACCTAGTTCTAGTTAATGATAAGTTCATTCTCAGTGATTACCTGTTGGATTCAGTTCCAAAGTAATTAAGGCTAAGTCTTCCTTCAGACCATGGGGACCACTGCAAACCCAGCTTCCCCCAGGATGATACTGATGTTCTGCTGAGATATCACCTAGTCACCAGCAATTGGTTTTCCAGAGAGTTGTCACAGTCCCAACCACGGAGTCAACCATCTGTGTCCTTCACCTTCCAACTTCTCCTGGAGACTGCATTTCCAGTATGCCACTAGGGGTTCCAGGAGAGGGAAAGAAGAGGAGAGGGACACCCTGAACTCTAAAATGCAGGAGTTGTCTTTGTACTCTTGTTGTTATTTTTATTTTTGCAATATTTTCTGATTTTGAAATAATAAACATTGCAAAAAATTCAATTTCTAGAAAAAACACAAACAAAAAATAAAACTAACTTGAAACCCACTAACCTATTAGTCACCATTAACATTTTGGAAACCATTCTTTCATCCATCTCTTTATACCTAAATATGTGAACACATACACAGTTCAGTATTTAATGAGATATCATGGGTACTCTCAGTACCCACCTTTTTCTCTTGTATGATATCTTAGTTTATATATACCACCTCCCCCTTCCACACTCCCAGTCCCAGGTAGCCAATGTTAGCTGGTGGGCCTCCTGCCATGCTAAGTCCTGCTCCACTGAAGGCATAGGTTTTAACAGTGGCTTCCAGGGAAGACATAGATGAAGACCCACATAAGCAAGCAGGGAGTCTCTAGAAGTCAGATGACCTCAAAACATAGACTCTGATGTTCAGCTGTCATTTTAATGATTACTAGAGTTGTTGCTGGGTCAAAACTGAGCTCTGCTTGAAATATACTTGTGAAATAAACAGAACTGTCTTAAGGTATCCCCCTCTGTCTCCTCCCAGAACTAAGTCAGATGAGGTGGGCAGGGGGGCAGGAGCAATGTGGATTCTGACATTCCCCATCATCCTTTTAGGTGATTCTTTTTCCGTTCATATGTTCTGTTGGTTCTTTATATGCAGCAGTGATTTGGGCAGGATGGTACCAAACCAGGTCATTTATAGCCTCTTTGATGACTTCACTCCCCACACACAAATCTCTCCCCAACCCTACTGAACACAGGTCCACTCTACTCCCATAGAGCGGCTGCCTCCTGTTTCTCGTTCCCTCAGCAAATTATGCTAGATCTTGATTTTGCTGCCCTTCACTTAAATAAGCTAGCCATGTTTTGCATTGAACTTTTCATACCTGCCAAAGAATGACATTTTCCAAATTCCAAATATGGTAAGTACCCTCTTCATAATAAGCTACACTCTACAGCATGTGATAAAAATAGGTGTTGTTTTAATCAAATCTGCTTTAAAAAATTCAGATGTATACTGAAGATGAATTAGATGGTTACTTTTTGCTTATAAAACAATTCTTTGCATAAGGAAGGAATATCCTATTTGGGGCTACAGAAAAATAAGTGATTTGTGCCCAAGGTTACAGGAGTATATTTATTACATTCAAGAGAGGGGTGCACATCTGGCTGCCTGTCTGTGTTTTTCTGCATCCTTGAGCCTGGGCCTCTGGTCTCTGGCCTTTTAAAATCAGGACCAGGTTGCCTGCCACATAGCTCTCCCTGCATGTCACTCTCCAGAAGCACCCCTGCAAGCCAGATCTCTGCTGTACAAACAGGTGCTGCAGAGTTCACCCAAAAGATTTTTTAAAAAAACAAAAACCAAAAACTTTCCACTCAGAGCAGGCAAGCTTTACTTTTTTAAAATAAGTGTTACTTAACAGAAGGCCTCATAAAGCTCAGAAAACACGGGAACATCTGGTAAATGGTGTCAACTTTACACTTTCTCCAGCACAGGGTACAAGACTCTTGTTTCCACTGGCATTAACTCAAGGATACAGAGCTCTGAGCTGGTGCGTCTCTGTGTTCCTTGCCCATCCTGATTTTCATGGGACAGTCCCAAGCCAGCAGGTCTGTCTTTGCCTTCAACCAGGCCAGCAACAGGCAACCTCAGGGCCCAAATCCAAGAGGAAGGGGAAGAGATGGGGAGGGCAGAATAAGCTGAAAGCCCAAGGACATCACCCCTGCTGTGACAGACACCCTGCACGCTGGGAGTTGGGCCCCTGGGGTGGGGGTGGGGGGAGCCAGAGGTGTCACATGTGATGGTAGACTGCCTTTTCTGGCTGTCTTTAAAAAAAATCATGAGAAATTGTGGTATTGATATTAATTCATTTATTCTAGATGTTAAAGCCCTTTGCCTGGGTTGGGTGCCAGGAGCTGGGGAGGGTTACTCAAAAACATGTAAAGTCAACATCTCTGAAGCTCTCTGGAAATGCAGTCAAAGTTCCATCAGCAGATGTTATTTTCTACACCTGTTTTCATATCATGGCAAATAAGGGCTCCACGGTGAGGTCTTGGCTCTTCTTCTGGACAAAGGACTGACTGCCTTCCCACTGTGTGACTTTGAACCCCAAGGGTAGCCATAAGAAAATGTCAGAGAAGCTATCTAAATTTTGTGTCCCTAAGAAACATCTCCAATAGCAAACACTCATCTTTGTGCAAACCCTTTGGGGATGCACCATATTCAGGGCTTGGGACTTTCCCACTGCCCTAAACCCAGCAGACACCCAGCAGACCAAGCACCTGGGAGCAGCTGAGTACCTGGAACTGAAGGAGGACAGATTATATGTTCTTGGGCAAGACACTCAGCTCAGTCTCAATGTCTTCATCTGAGAAACTGCTCTTTCTCACAAGACTGATATAAGAAGCAAAAGACTTCAGACACATTAATGTGGTTTACAAGCCATTTCACAAATGTTATTTATCATCATACATACACGATTGTGTTTTCTATAGTCTTCATTTAAAAACCAAATCAGTCTAATGAAAAGTAACAGAAAGTCTGCTGAAAGGTGTCTTGGAAAGAAATTTGCTGCTGGTTAAATATACTTGTGTTACAGAAAAGAGTTCTTTGGCATACACCCCCTACTCATTCCCTGTGTCTCCTGCCTTTGAAGTGGAGCTGCAGCAGCCATTCTGAAATCGTGAGGCTACAGGTGCAAAGCCTATGGGTGCAAAGTGAATATGTTGAAGATGGCAGTCTATGCCATCTGTGCCCAGTCTGTGGCAGGGAGGAGGCACATAAAGAGTCTGAATACTTGATGATATCACTGAGTCAATGCCAGCAAATGCCTGCTTTAGACTTCTTGTTATTGTAGCAGGATATGTGTCTATTTACGTAAGCCATCTTTGATTTAGTTTTCGGGACTTACAGCTGAAAGAGTTGTAACATATCTAGGCCCTCTGTTCTCACAGGACCTTGTGTTTTCCTCTAAAGAATTAATCACATTATGATCAATAGTTTTCTGTGAGTATGATTATCTCTTTAACTTCTCTAGCCCCAATTAGGTTTTAAGTTCTACAAGGGCAGCAATGACAGCTGTCTGGTTCACCATCAAACCTCCAGCTCCTGGCTCGGTGCCCAGCATATAGCAGAAGCTCAATAAATGCTGGTTGGTTGAATGAATGAATGACTAGCACCTGTTTTGAATAGACACTTGTCACTTTACTTCCTACTCCAAGAAGGATTAATGTGAGGATCTCTCAAATTAGTATTTGAACTCTGGCAACATGGAATGACCTCTCCAGGATTTTCGCTCCAACACCAATTTGAGTCAGATTTTCCATGCCAGTCAAGCCATCTTTCCTTATAAAGAATAATGCCCAATATAGACCCTCTGGAGGAACCTCAATACATACAAATATAGGTTGAACAGAATTTGCAGGCTCTGAGAATCATTTCCCATAAGATAAATACATTGTTTCTAAAGGGCGATCCAATCCCTTCCTCTGACTTCAAGCCTCCACCAAAGCTCTGAGAGCAGGAGATCCCTCCCTGAGCAACAACCCCATTCGGTTACCTGATTTTGCTTCAGGAGAAGTAAGAAATTTTTCTTAATGAAAATCCTTCTTTATCAAAGGAGCTGCTCCTGAGCTGTTACTACTTCTAGTCTCAGCTGGAACTAGCAACCCAAAAGCTGTCCCAGAAAAGAGAAGGAAAAAGAATTAAATCACACCACCCACAAGGGAGCCAGAGTTTACAAAACAGTTTCCCAGGGGTTGGCTGCGAACACGGTGTGGAGGGTGGCCTCTTTCCTCCATTGCTGCCCCTTGTCCTCTTGTGCCAGAGAGTGTATATTACCTTTCCCCCTCTGTTAAATGCCAGCACACAAACTCCTGGAAAGGGTCCATCAACAATTCCAAGGCAGGATCTCCCACATAAAGCAGGAGGATCCTGAGTTTCAACTTCCTGTCTCCACACTCTACCTCCCAAAAGGAGGGAATCTGGCTCCCTGGAGGCCATAAAGCATAATGGTCAAGAACCTCGATTCCAGACCTGGGAACTCTGCCACTTCCTGGTTATATAACCCTGGACATTTTATCCAATCTATAAAAACTCGTTCTCTGCTTTGGTGAAATTGGGAAATAAATGAGATAACCCATGGAAAATGTAGGCTTGCCACTCAGTAGATGTCAAATATCGTCAGATATTTTTATCCAGGCTCAACCAGAGTAGCGCTTGCCTATGGCCCCGTTCTCTGGGAGTTGCTGAATGTCCCTCGAGGCTTTTTCTCCTGATTAGTCAGTTCTCACCACCCATCTCCAGTGCTGTGTGTGTCCTCTGAGTCCACCTGCCTCTCTGAAGCTCACTCCCTATAGATGATTTCCTTCAATTTGAAAGCCTCCTCCAGGAAGGCACAGGGCCCTCAGTCACAGCCTCTTTTACCCTGAACCCTGCTCTCCCATTCTTTGCCAGGGAAGTTACCTCCCCTCGACCTGTTTTCATGGTCTGAAAAAGCAGGCATAACAATTTCTACTTTGCAGGATTGTTATAAAGTTTAAAAATTAAATATCTTGTAAAGTGCCAGGCACATACTGGGCACTCAAATCATGCTGAATGTTGCTATTAATATTATTCTTCAAGATCCAAGTTAGCATATGCCTAAATTAACAGGGGGAGAGGGTAGAGAAACAGCAAGGGCGAAATTTTTCTTTTCTTTTCTTAAAGCTGAAATGCAACTTGGCAATCAGCTGGGGTCTGGAAAGGGAGCCGGCCAGCCACCCAGCGCGCCGCTGCTTCCCATTAAGATCCTGCTTTCGAGCCGAAGTCCCGCTGGGCAGGGTCCAGAGATGCCTGGCACAGTACTGGCACCACCACACAAACAAAGAAGAATGTGTGGCTGCAAATACACACACAGATTTGGATTAAAAATAAAGTCCCCGGATGGATCCACCAAGCTTATATTTTAGAAGGATTTCTTTCTCTGTGTCTCTCTGTGTCTCTCTCTCTCTCTCTCTGGCAATGTTCAAGCCTCCTGAAAATAGAGGTTTATTATGGAAATGCTGACAGACCCTTAAATAGAGCACTGTATTTGCAACACTGTAATTATGCCTCCATTGAAAAACTCCAAAGAAAACATGATTTCCTTGTGCAAATAAATCACTCAGGGCTTTAAAGGCCCAGATTTAAATCATTCCACCCATAAACAATAGTTGTCTTCCCCATAAGCATAGATTATAAATAATAACGACTTAAAAACAAGTAGGCCTACACCAGGGAAATATAGGCAGACCATGAATTTCACATCTCACTACTGTTCTGTGTGAGTAGGCACCAGATGAACCTTATCACTGCATTGATTTGACTGGGTCTAGAAATTGCCCCTGGATAAATAAATAAATGAATAAATTTATTCCCAGCACAAGATTATCTGTCTCTCTCCCTCTCCCACTCTAACGTATTTGCTCTCAGCCCTTCCTCAGCAAGAAAATTTGACACTAGACCCTGCAAATAACCACCTCAAGGTGACATAGGATCTCAGATGTGCCCAGTGGCTACAAATGCACTCTTCCCCTACACAGAAAATGTGTGTGCACTTCTCTGGGCTCTTGAAGCCTCACTGAAGATGTGAGGCCACCAATACTTTGGAATTGAATCCTGACCAGCACCCTGAGCTTGATAGAGTGTGTGTCTGCAGTCTCAGCAAAACATGCTCCAGATTTCACAATCCTGCACCAAGATTGGATAAGGGGCCATTATGTGACTCTGTAGCAGCTCCCAGCTGTAGTGAGACACACACCATGGCATTGGATGATGGACTTTTTTTTTTTTTTCCTATCCAAATTGTGGTTTGCTTATTTTCAAACAGCTATTGATACTTCCAAATGGCAGTAGCTAAATGACAAGTTTCATTCTGGTGATTATAAAAAATGAAAGTAGCAGAGTTGGGGCTATAATTCTTTTTCTCAATAGCAAAAAAAAAAAATCTGCATGATAACTGAATAGATGTGGCTATAAATACTTATTTACACCTATAAAAACTAAAGTTAAAATTGAAGCATTAGATTTTCCAACAATGAAATTCTATCCGGATTTTTCACAGAGGTACTTTTCTTATTTTGGGGATAAGTTAACTCTTAAGTG
Organism: Tamias sibiricus; assembly: GCA_025594165.1. Classification (NCBI taxonomy): domain Eukaryota; kingdom Metazoa; phylum Chordata; class Mammalia; order Rodentia; family Sciuridae; genus Tamias; species Tamias sibiricus. Next base: position 44,741,232 of record CM046666.1, on the reverse strand, counting down.
GTCTTTCAAATTACAAATGAGAGGTCTGGGGTTGTGGCTCAGTGGTACAGTGCTTGCCTAGGTCGTGTGAGGCACTGGATTGAATCCTCAGTACCACATAAAAAAATAATAATAAACAAATAAAGTTATAAAAAGGTTCTAAAAGATTAAAATGAGAGATTAAATTATGTTCCTTTTGATTTTCTATCTTGTGACATTGTAACATAAGTCTATGTTGTAACATTCTAATTTTTTCAGAACTGCGTGGGAGTTACCTAAATCTGCATACAACACATACAAACCAAGAAGCCCTGCCACCTAGGTTTGGTGCAGTGCTATGTTAAAAACAATCCCACAGAAAACAAATATAATTGAAAGTAATTTGAATCTTATTATTTTTAGAAAATATCAACTGGGGAGAAGGAAAATACACATGCTTAATACAAAAAAAATCTCTGATTATGGACTGAATCGTGTCACTTCCAAAGTTCATACGTTGGATCCTTAACCTCCCATGTGACTATATTTGAATATAGGGCCTTTAAAGAGGTAATTAAGGTTAAATGAAGTCATAAGGATCATCAGAGTGGAATTCTAATCCAACAAAGCTGGTGTTGCAATGAGAATAAGAAGAGTCACCAGTGATGCATGCATAAAGAGAAAAGCCCATATGAGCACACAGCCAGAAGACAGCCACCTGCAAGCCAGGAAGAGACTACACCTGCCAATGCCTTGATCTTGGACTTCCAGCCTCCAGATGTGAGAAAATAAATGTCTGTTGTTCAAACCACCCAGTCTGTGGTATTGTATATGACAATCCTAGCAGACTAGTACGTTTTTTTTTTTTTTTTTTAATTGTTTTACTGTTTGGTTGTTTCAATTTCATTGATTTTTTTATATTTTTATTTTTTTATTCAAAGTTGTATTTACAATAGTAGTATGCATTATAATTAATAATAAACATATAGAGCATCTATTTACAAAACACTGTTTGTATACAATTTATATTCGTACCATTCAAATCTTCAATCATGCATTTAGAATAATGACATCCATCTTATTCAACCACCTTTTCTTTTTTCCCCTCCCTCCCCCTTTCTCCCTTCCTTCCCCTCCCTCCCCTTTGACCTTTCTAGCACTCCTCTAATCCTCCTAGATACCCCGACCCAACACCACTGTGTAGTACAATGCTTTTTAGATATCTTTCACACTTATTCTGACACCTATCAGTGCCTCTCCCCCTACTCCCACACTCTATGGCCCTCAAACTTTCCCACTTTTTGCCTGATTTCTCTCTTTCCAGTTCCCTTTTTGGCTTAGTCTTTATTATGTATATTTACTGGGCTTCTCTGACTACTTGAGATATTTGTATTTCTTTCTCTCTCTCTCCCTCTTTTTTTTCTTTTCATCTTACCCTAACCAACATAGGAGATTCCAGAAGATTAAAAGCCTTTCCATCAGGATCCTATGGGAAGGAAGTGGGGAGAGAGGTTATGTACATACTACAATCTGTTGCATTACATTTTTATCATTATTGTGTGCATTACAATCTGTTGTCCTTTTTGTAGACTTCAAGATCATAATATAGAAGCAGCTGGGACAAGAAAAATAGGGATAAAGGTTCAGAAGGAAAGAGATGCAATAGCAGCACTGCCTCCATGATACCAAAAGTATAGTAAAGAATAAAAATAAAAAGACCAAGTACTGGGCTGGGGTTATAGCTCAGTGGTAGAACGCTTGCCTAGCACGTGTAAGGCCCTGAGTTTGATTCTTAGCACTGCATATAGATAAATTAAAAAAAAATAAAGGTCTATTGACAACTAAAAAAAAAAAAAAGACCAAGTATTTCTTGTAATTTAAATAAAAAGAATACAAATATTTGACTAATATGTTTGCCACACTGACAAAATTGACCAAAAGGCTTGACATCCTGTCCACCTGGTCAGAAATGAGTGTGAAGGTAAACAGGTTGAGATGGTGTCAACTCTCAGGCTCTCCTCTAGGAAAGAGTAGGCAGCTGAGTAAACCTCACTGAGCCATTGCCAACAGAAGAGAAAGAAGGGAACCAGAAACGATGCATGGAACAGGGACAATTTTTCTAAGCACCAATAGAAGATCCAATTTTTGTTTCGGAATGGGCTTGTTTACAATTGACAACCAAAATATTTAGAAATGTAATGGGAAGAAAAGGTCACCACCAGTTCCACAAATTCTACTGTTAGTCAGCAAAGTGCCTGCCAGTCTGGATCCAGGCATCTGTGTGCAATTATGACAGCATTTACGATACCTCTTCCTCTTCAAAGCCCTTTCCCCAGGATTAGCTAATGAGTCCTCACAACACCCTTATCAGGAGGTCTCTCAGGAAGAGGGGATGGGATGGCCCAAAGAGGCTCCACCTTCCCTGGGCTCTAGAGAGAGGTGCCTCCTGGAGGTACAAATGTTTGGCAGTCTCTGATGAGGTATGTTCCCCCCAGGTCTTCCTGGCCTCCCCTGACTGCAGGAGCCATCCAGAGAGGAGGACCTGAGCTTTATTGCTGCCACTCCCCCCAATCTCTCTGAAAGACATGGCTCCCTTTCCCAGGAGGGAGACAGGCATCTATCCCTCTTTCAATCATTGGTTTTCAGAGTTCTCCTGAAAACCATGGGCTTGCTTTGTTCTGTGTCACCTTAGCAAAGCTGTGACTGAATTCCTAGAATTCTCTTCTTTGTCTGATTCCAGGTTAGGGTTGTCCTAACCCTAGGACAAAAGTCTCCAAAGGAGCCCAATCTGGAAGGTGGAGGGAAGGAGATATAGTGGTCCCAGCACCTCTGTGGCTTGCAGTTGCTGCCCTGGTCCACTCCTCCATCTTGAGCAGTGGAGCAGAGCTGGGCCCAAAGATCCTGCAGGTCCTACAAGATCAGATCCCTCCTCCTTCAGCTTCTCTGAGTCCTGGCCCAGGCATGTGTTTAGAACCATGGTGAAGGCCAACAGCTCCTACAAGTCATCTGCATTGTCAAGGTGGTGAACTGAATGTTCAGGTCCCCCTAAAATATATATGATGAAACTAAATCCCCTTAAGAGGTGGGGCTTTTGAAAAAGTACTCCTATAAAAGAGATTGAAGGGAGCATGTGAGGACAGCTAGAAGGCATCATCCATGAAGCAGAAAACAAACCCTCACCAGATTTGGTAATCTGCTGATCCCTTGATCTCAAATTTCCCAGCCCCACCCCCAAGCTATAAGAAATGATTCCTTCTATATATAAATTACTCAGTATTTGTTAAAGCAGCCCAATGGACTAAGACTCTGAGTAACATACATGAGTTCCAATTGTCTTCATGGGGGCTGTGCACAGGTACATTCCAATCTGTCCTTGGCTCTCCCCACTTCACATCCAACCTTTGCTTCCCAACTGCTGGCCTTCAGTGACTTCAAACCCTCCACCATACAAGGGAACAGCCTTCCATGACCTCTTCCCCAGCTCCTGCAAATGTGTGAAGTATAATCCCCATAGAATATTCCTATATACCATATTACTCATAGTGGTTCAACTTCCTTGACCAAATTCAACTGATACGGGTAATCACAGAACTGCCAAACAAAATGAGGCCCCAACCAGGAGTTGCATCCTGTGGAGCCACCCACAGTTTAGAGGAGCCTCTCAGTTTCTCCAGCTCTCTCTTGTAGATCTGATTGGCTTCATTTCCTATGAATTGAAAGAGCTGTAAATGTGAGTTCTAAGTCCCTCCTCCAACCACTGATAAAGTCAAATAAGTGTCTGTAGAATGAGGAGCTGCCTAACAGGGACTCCACCCATACAAACTTCAGTCTCAAGTGTGAGACTAATTTGGGAGCCTAAATTAGCAATCTAAATATTTTCCAAAAAAGGCCAACTATGGAAGAAAAAGAAATGGTTCAGTATAACCCTTCCAAGGGGCTACCATTTATATAAGGTAAGTGCATCCACATTCCCTAAATCCACACTGTAAAGGAGGGTCAGTGGAGTGTTGGGGAAGGCTGTGGATGTATGGATGCTGCACTGATCATTTGCTTGATACGATCAGATCCAGACTCCACCATTTCCCACTCACCCATCTATTCACAAGGGGATGACTCCTGTAAGCTACCTGGCTCTCCCCCCCACACACACCGCCCCCCCCCCCCCCACATGCTTCTTCAAGCTTCACTTGGCCAATGAGAAACATAGGCAAGAGATTGGAGAATGGGCAGAAAAGAGTTGCCAGGTTTTAACACTTCTCCTGCATTTTGGACCAAGTCTTCCCCATCCAGGATAGCACCAGTTGGATTCATCCTAGAACCAGCTTCCAACTGGGGACCCAGATTCTTGAGCTCAAGCAATACTGTTGTTCCTCCAGCCCTTGGAGAAATAGTGGCTTTCAGAGATTGCTAATCTTGTGGCTGACTTATCTTCCTTGGTTGCTCTTTCAACTTTTCTAAAAACCTTTGTAACTAATTTCCCATATTGAATTTCCTCTATTGAATTACTCCACATGGGTTTTGTTTTTTATGGAGAGACACTCTCTGATGCAGATGGTCAGCCCTAGGGATTAAAATTTGCCAAAAGTGACTTCCTTCCACAATGTCTAAATTACTGGGACTAGCTTTATTCTATTGCATGTAGACAACAATACACAAAGTGCTAAAGAGGAAGAAAATCAAAAGGTATCTCTGCACCCAGCCTTTGGTTGGATTGTGGGGTTAGAGAAGAGACATTGATTTAAGTTTTCCCCCTAACCTGTAAGAGCAGATATGTACTAGAGGAGTTTCTCAAGTTATAGTACTGGGTTTCTACTTATTCTTTCCATATCACCTTACTCAAGTTTCACATCTTTCATATATTCATCAGCATATACTGGACATCTGCTAGGCCCTGAGGATACAAAATGGACAAAAATGCTACTGACCTCAAGGAACTTCCAGTCTAGTACTCAAGTGTGGTCACATGAAGGTCCATTCTAGTTTCAGCCCTTGCCAGTGGAACAAAGGGCTGTTAACTAACCTTACTGGACTGAACCAGTGGGACTGGCTTAGAATTACCTACTCCAATCAAGAGTCGGATAAATTTATCATAGCTAGATTCTTTCTAGTCCCTTATATCAAGTGTTCATCTATGTAAGACAGAGCTCTTCAAGTTCATCTTCATGGCAATCCCCATCCTTAGGACCATTCATATTGGAGGTAGTGACAAACACTCCCAGAGGGTAGACCATCTTCTCCTCAAACTTACAATCCCAGTCTCTTCAAGGTTGGACATTCTGATCATTCACATCACTGCCCTGTGTCCTCTGACCATAGATAGTCCCATCTACTAAAACTTCAAGATTGCTTTATCCTACATAGTCAATCTCTGTATCTTCCTTCTTCTTCCTTCTCCAAGTGAGACACTGACCCTGCTACTCTTCAAGGTTCCTTCAGATTATTTATCCACCTCATCCTTCTTATCAGCTTTGAATCCTTCCTAGGAGGTTCTGAAAAATAGAAGGCACTCAAAATATGTTTGTTGAATGGATGACATTTGTTGAATGAATGGGTAATGAGTCTGGAGTGGGAAGTAGCCACTGATGTGTTAACTAAGCATTGTCTACATAGCACTGGTGTAGAAATCCTGCTGCTATAAGTGCAGCAACATGCTCATGCTTAGGCATCACTGGAGTTGTATGTCAAAAATAAGACTTACAAAGAATAACACTGAAGCCCCAGGCAAGCACAGATTGGGTCCACAGTCCACAAAAGCAGGCTGGCTGCTGTCCCCAGAGCTGCAAAACTAGTTTTGTCTCAAGATTCAGCTGGTTTTTAAAAAATCAAGATTTCTAAGGAAACATTAGAAGCATCAATTTCTGAGTCCCATCCCCCTGACTCTCACAGGAAGTTGGCTCAGTGTGGATCTTTAAAATCTTGCATTGGCATTTCAACTTGCAGAAAATGTGGATCACAACAGACTATACAAGCGGACAACTTCTTCATTTTCCTTTACCAAAGGGGCCTGCAAACCCAACACCCACAGAGAAAGCTCCCCAGTGTACGTTAGAGACCACAGGAGAGTGTCTGTTAGTAGCTATAAGACTTTCCTTATTCCCAGACCTCAAACCATGGTCTCTGGCTCATTTCAGTCAGAGGTAGACTTCCCTGAGGCCCAGACCTATGCCCAGCCTACTAGAAATAATCAAGAAGCCAGAGATGACTCAGCTCCTACTTAGACCCAGGCTGACTTTTCTCCCAGTCAGTGCTGTTGTTTCAAGGTACCTGGCCATCCAGGTTCCTGACCCTGCTTGCTTTCACTGCCAAGGCATGTTTGCCCTGTTCAGCCTTCACCAAGCCAGTGGCTGACCATGGGCTTGCCTTGACCACTGGGAGGACAGGCTCTTCCCTCTTGGCCTGCAGACCCCAAGCTCAATTCCTGCTCCATGTCTGCATGTCCAGTCCTGACAGGAGCCACCCACACTCCGGGCTATGAGTAGCTCTCCCCCAGGAGAAAACAAAACAAACACAAACCAATAAAAACCCTGGCTGGAGATTAGACAGCAGATTTGCAGCAACTTGGGCGCCATGCAGAATGAACACAGAGTGCCTCATACTATAAGATGAAATCACAGTGTTCAAAGATGAACCCAAGGATAGACTAGAATGTCCCCCTACCTTGCTGGGATTGGGTGGCAAAGGCCTGTCCTTTCTCTGCCTTCTGGGCAGGAAGTCTTCTATGGCTCTTGCATTCCATCCAAAAAACAAAAGAGGGGGTGGATTTCTCTGAACCCTTGCCAGGTCACACTGAGGTGGGTGTTGGGTCTTTTGAAACTGTCAGAATGAGTATGCTTCTGATTATGGGGTTCCCAAGACTCTGAGCCAGCTTTTTTTTTTTTTTTTTTTTTTCTTAAGCACATACATTTTCTTCCTGGACCACAGCCACATTGCTCTGGCTATGTTAATCCCCCCAGTAGTCGCACTGCTTCCCAGGGCATCCAGGGAGTTGCTTGTTTTAGGGAAATCCTGTTAGTTTGAACTCTGTTCAAGAATGTGCCCAGTGTACTTCAGCCCAAGAGCAAAGTGGATTTTGCCTGGAGAATTTAAAGCACTTGGGGTGGGGAACAGAGATGATCTGTGAACTTGGGAGTCAGGAAGGATAGTGTGCAGAACCAGGGGTCAGTTAGCTCAGCTTAGCCTTGCAGCCTTCTGACCTGCAATCCTGGACTAGCTACTAGAAGATTTCCAGGGTGACCCAGTTGATAAAGCCTCAGCTTATACTAATGTGGCGAGGACAACTTTAAAGAGGGATTTGTCTTAGTCATTATAGGACCTTTTTCCAGGAGGTTCTCTGGGCCCATGTCTGTGTCTGAGAGACCCAAGGCTTGTCAATGCAGTGCATTTGCTAATAAGATGATGTGCTTCCAGGCTTTCCCCTGTTACTTTCCCAAACTCATCAAAACTTGCTCACCCTGTGTCTCTACACTCATAATAGACAATTGTTATTCCCTATTAATATTTTTCATAAAACCCTTAAAATAACTGGAGCAGTGCTGGGGCTGGGGCTCAGAGGTAGAATGCTCGCCTGATATGCATGAGGCACTGGGTTCAATCCTCAGCACCACATAAAAATAAAAGAAAGGTATTGTGTCTACCTACAAAGAAAAAATAACTATTAAAAAATTTTTAGAAATAACTGGAGCAGGCCACTTCCTACATAATGGGAATTTAAAACATGCCAGCTGTTTGCCACCCTCATGCTCAGAACCCTCCACTTCTGCCTGAAGCCTGCTTTGAGGCTCACCGTCAAGAATGATTCATTTGGCTGAAAGTTCTTGCTGTATGTTAAAAAGCAAGGTGGAGAGGTAGTGACAGAACACAGGACTGAGAATCAAGGGCCTCGGTCCCCCTCCTGGCTCTCCACTGGCTAGTTTCATGATCTCAGTCACTTCACTTGTTTGGTCCCCCCCACTTCCAGGAGTCTATCAAGGTCCCTGGAACAATGTCAATGTACTGACTCAATGAAGTTACACAGCCCCGACAAATGCCTGCAGGGGGCGCTGTCTAAATAGTTGCTGCGCAGATGAGTTCTTGCAGTATACCACTTTGCCTGAGAGGGAAGATGTTGTTATGGCTTGCACTTGTGCGTTCATCAGATTCTTTGCTGATACTGAGTTTTTATTTCTGAGAAAGGAAGAAAGAGAAAACTAGAGAAAGGGAAGGTGGGTTACAGAGATAATGAGCTAGAATATAAAACATGTCATCAAGAAAAGGAAAAGAAAACAAAAAGGGAATTTCAAATAAATAAATAGTGTCTGGGAGAAAATAAGCCTCCTTCATAGTCTTGCTCAACCTTGTGACACTTCCTTCCTTATATCACAACTAAAATATACCCCAGAGCCTGTGACCCAGTAGTTAATTGAGCTGATAGAGAATGTTCTGAATTTGAATCCAGACACTGCCTCTCGTTTTAGAAAAGTTATTTCACTTCCTTATCCCTTGATTTCCTATTATATAAAAGGGGTTTCTATTAGTCCTTAGCTTGCCAAGGACTAATTTTTAAGACTAAAAGCAATAAAGCATGTTAAGTTCTGCCTAAATGATGTATGTTAATCTCCATAATGAGTCACTGTATGTAGGCTATTTTCATTCTTAGAGGGGAACACAAATGACCTGAACCCCAGGAGGTACAAAGGTGATCATATTCTTTAAATAAGAGGACAAAGATGGTGAATGTTGCAAATGGGAAAATTGGCTCTGCCAAATAAGCTATGTGAAGGAAGTGCCTGAGACCTTCTTAATAAACCCCAAGTAATCAATAGACACCAAGTCATTCCTCTTCCGAGTGCACCCCCTGCTAAATGTCAAGTCAGACTTATCATAGCAGGGGACTTACCCTCACATGTGTGACATATTTTCTGTGATGCATTTTGAATTTTGATGGTTCTTAGCCAATGAGTTATTTTTAGCTAAGAATGAGCAGTTAGACAAAAGCTCTTTAAAAGTTAAATGATCATCCTAGAACCAGGTCATCTGAAGCCTGGGGATACAGCCATGCTCAGAAGGAATGAAGATGGTTTAACTGGGTGTATTTTCTTCTCAAGCCACAACTTGAGATTTTTATCACCAACGATAATGATGTGGGTTCATAGCTTGAGCAACGTCATGAACTACTAGGGCACAAAGAAATTTGTGCAAAAAGAAAAATGATCTAATAATTTTTTAAAAATTATTCCATAGGGTTCTTTTCTGAAGAACAAAGTAAATAAAGTCCAAAGTTCTTACAATGGCTTCAGTGTCCTCATAACCCAGTCTCTTTTGTGATCTCATCTCCCTTCACTCTTCCCCAGCTCCTCCTCAGTCACTGCCAGGCTCACTCTCTTTTCAACTTGTCTTACCATGTTTCTAGAAATTTCTCCCCAGATATCTACATGGCTTGTGCTTTCACTTCATTTAGGTCTCTCTCCAAGTGGTACCTTATCTGAGAACTATTTTTCCTCATGATTACTGTGGTGTTCACATACAGTGCCTGGCACATGGCAGGCACCTAATAAGTATTTCTTGAATTAATGTATGAAATAATTTACTGAGTGGATGAATGAATGAGCAGTGATGCAGTAAGGTGGTGGAATCATTAAGCTAGTATTGGTTCCAGGAGGTGACTCTTCTGGTGAAAGCTGCATGGTAGTAATTCTACATGTTTTATGAAAGAGAGCACAAAACAGAAGATCTGGCCATAACTGTAATCCATTGGGTATTCTTACTTAGTCCTAAAAATATAAGTTCCTCTTCAACTCATTGTATGTACAGAACCCTAGATTGCAGTTGGATTCAATCCCAATTCAGTCACATCTAGTACATGATTTTGGACAAAACACATGCCAGAATCTGAACTTCCTCATTGGTAAAATAAAGCTAAAGATAACATCTTCCTCTGAGGGCAATGAGAGTTAAATGAGATTCTGTACACAAAAGCACTTGGAATTGTAATATATGATGTAAATGGGGTGGATGCCAATGTTTTTTGAGAAGATTTAGAGGTTGGCTTCCTTTTGAAAATTTAATATTTGATGAAGTGGAAGGAAGCAGAACCTGCAGTCAGGAGTATTCCTAAAGCAATGCTTTTTGAAACCATGGGACTTTGCCCATTAGTGGGTCAGGTAATCAATTTCACAGCTTAGAACCAACTTTATGCACGCGCTCTCTCTCTTTTTCTCTCTCTCTCTCATTTTGTTTGTCTTTTGTTGTCTTTGCAACAAAAGTAAGAAAATAATAAAAATATCTTATTTCATAAAATTTTTATTTGAATTTTATGGATGTGTCTATAGTGTTATTAAATCCATTTGTCACTGTGGATCATCGTTAGAAAGTTTAAAAACTAAAGACAGTAGAATGAATCAGACATAACTTTCCTATGTTCATGTATGAATACACAACCAGTGAAACTTCACATCATATACGACCACAAGAATGGGATCCTATTTAGAATAAGCTATCCTCCATGTATATATAATATGTCAAAATACACTCTACTGTCATGTATATCTAAAAAGAGAAATAAAAAATACATAAAAAGAATGTTTGAAAACTGCCAGGAACAGTGGCACACACCTATAATCCCAGCAACCTGGGAAGCTGAGGCAGGAGGATCAAAGTTCAAGGCCAGTCTCAGCAATTTAGCAAAACCCTAACCAATTTAGTAAGACCCTGTCTCAAAATAAAAAATAAAAAAGGCTGGAGAGGTGGCTCAGTAGTCAAGATCTTTGGGGTTCAATTCCCAGTATAAAAGAGGGGGCAGGGAGAAAAAGGAAGTTTGAAAACTACTAATTTAATAGGATATATTCTGGTCCTGATTTGGGTGATCAAAGCCTGAACTGGAGTACAACACATATAACTATTATTGCCATTTCATGTTGTCTCCATAACTGTATGGGGTAGGTTCTCTGCTACCCTTGGTTTTTCAGAGATTGAGCATATTCACAGTCATACAGCAAACAAGTGGAAGAGCCTGATTCCAGCCCAATTTTTACTTTTGGTTTCAATGTCTCCTCCTGATCTTATAGTCCTATCACTGGAATGGAAGAGGTGGGAAACTAAGGGAAAGAGGAGTAAATATTACATAAAGGCTCCAGTCCTGAGTGGCTAGAAAATTCTTGTGCAAATATCCAAAAGGAGCACATCAGCAGCATAAGTTGGTCCAGGGAAGGGAATAGAAAAAAAACCCAAATTGTAAATGATGGAAGGATGCCTAAGAGTCCATAATTTTCAAGTCAAAGGAGAACTTCAGCCCTTGGTAGAGAATCACTGGCATTTCATAAGACACAAAACCTCTCTGGGCATGTACATCCTGGGGTCAGAGCGAGCCCCTTCCCCTCCTCTTATAAAGGAGCACTTCCTGTACCCCAAGAGGCTGACAGATGCTTAGGAACGGTGTACTTGCCTTATCATGGCACCCACATCCTATTGACACATTTGGATTGTGGGGCCATCATCCCTCCTTCCCTCCTCCAAATTGTAGCCCCCCCATTCAGAGGTCAAAGAACATGTTAAAAGTAATTTCCTGTTGTGCAGCTTCCATCTCTGAGGGTGTCTCTGAGCTCCTCTCTAACAGGTTCTTCTGCATATCTCAACCTAATTTCTCTGACTACATGTGAGGACAGTGTCTTTAGAAGGTATGGGCACCACATGGGCTTCAGCCTTGTGAATAAATGCTGACCCAGGGCAGCCATATATTAAGCATCTAAAGTGAAAGTCAATTTCACAAGCAGACTGAAAATTAAGGTTCATATATCAACAAGGAGTTACCAACAGGGCACAAACACTGGTGTCAAGGGACTTAAGTTGTTAGATAACACCTCTCTCCTCCATTTAGCGACCCTCTGAAGTGAAGATGTAGTCTGTGATTAAGGCTGTGGGATCTGGAATCAGAAAAGTAAAAACAACAACAACATACATAAATGACTAAGCTGTTAACCTAAGGTGTTCCATCACATTCATGATTAGTCTGCATCGTAGGCTAATAAGAGTCCCCCAAAAGATATCCACGCCTTAGTTCCTAGAACCTATGAATGTGACCTTATATGGGCAAAAATAACTTTGCAGATGTTAAGGATTCTTAAGATGCAGAGTGATATAATTTGGTTCTGAAAAGTTCCCCAAAGGCTCATATATTAAAGGCTTGGTTCCCAATACCTGGTGTTATTGGGAACTGGGAACCTTTAAGGTATGGACCTTAGCGGGAGGTTTAGGTTTAGGGTCATTAGGGGCATGCCATCAAATGGGACATCAGTGTCTCTCTCTGTCTCTCTCTCTCCTGCCTGACCACCATGAAATGGACAGTCTGCTCCACCACACACTCTCTGCCTTGATGTGTTGCCTTACCACAGGCCCAAAGAAATGGAGTCAAATCAATTATGGACTGAAACTTTCAAAACTGTAAGTCAAAATAAACCTTCTCTTTATAAGCTTATCATTTCATGTGTTCTCTTACAGTAACTAAAAGCTGACTAAATAGGAAAATTATCCTGAGTTATCTTAGTGGACCCTAAATGAAATCACAAGTGTTCTTATCAGAGAAATGCAGAGGGACATTTGACACTCAAAGAAGAAAAGGTAATGTGATTGGAGTGATGTAGTTCGAGTAATGTAGGAAGTTACTAGAAGCTAGAAGAGTCAAAGAACATATCTCCCCTAGACCCTCTGGACAGAGTGTGGGCTTGCCAACACCTTAATTTTAGCAGTGATTCTAATTTCAGACTGACTTCTGGCCTTCAGAATATGAGGGAATACATTTCTATTTTGTGGTAAGTTGTTACAGCAGACATAGGAAACTAATACAGTCTGCAACACAAGAGATGTGAAAATGCCTCGCATAATAAATATTACAAAGTAGACACACAATAAATGTTTATTTCTTGCCTGAATGCTTTTTACCAGCTTTTCTACCTTTTTGTGCCTTCTGTTTTCTCACCCTCTTTTAAAAAGAACATTCAGTGTATAAGGTACAGAAAAAGGAGCATAGGCTTTGGAGCTTCAGTTCAAGGCCCATTGCTACTCATGAGATGAGAAAACTCTGGCTAGTATGTGACATCTCTCAGTCTTTTCATCTGTAAATGGGGATAATGTAAAACACCTAAGTTTTCTCGTATATTCATTTGCCTTGCAGCTCAACTTTTCATATATGGAGGAAAAAAGAAAATGAGGAAAAGATAGATACAGTACATGATGATAATAATTAAACAGTGCTGGTAATTAAGACCAATGATTTTTTTTTAGGCATTTGCCCAGGGAGCATGTGAGATGAAGCATATGAATATACTCTTTCTTCCAGGGCCTCAGGCCTTGGATGCTTCTGCTGAAGGCACTGGCTGGGTGCATATATAATAGTCAAAGGCATAATTTTTCTTTTTTTTTTTTTTTTCAAGCAAGGCAACTTTTTTATCTGGTACCTCCAAAGAAACAGAAATACTTAGGAAAAATCACCAACATGATGTCTTTTTATGGTATTTTCATTTATAGTTTAAGCAAGCATGGTGCACACTGCATAGTCAACTTCAGAATGCAGATCCAGGTGCCATGAGACTCCACTGCAGTGCCTGGTGTTATCTTCCTGAACAGGGATGCTCTGGGCCCACCCAGCCCTTTGTTTTAAACCCTCTCTGAACCAACTCTCAGGGAGCACCATAGGCACCAAAGGCCACTGGTCTACTGATCTTTCAGCATCAAGTATTTGGGCACAATTATCCTGCTTGTATCTCATCTTCATTACAAAGTGTTACTGCAAACTTGCAAAGATGCCACCACGGGGCATAACTCCCAAAGTTGGGGAACTAAAAGTTCATGAGACCCATCAAATACCACACTATCTGTACTTTGCCCTCATGCCCTCAAAAAAAAAAAAATTTTTTTTTTAGAGGACACTGGTTTTCCTGAAGCATCTCCTACCACTTCAAAAGTGATTTTTAAAATTATGGCAGAATTTATTGCTAAACAACCACATCCATATCCTCTAGCTTTGGGGAGGTAATAAAACAGAGAAATAGCTCTATTAGAGTCATAACAGCCAAAACCTGTCATTCCACTCAAAAGAGAGAACCTACCCACCTTAAAAATGGGAGTCTCTCAGAAGTAGGGGGGAGGAAAAAATGCTTCTCTGGCTTCTTTAAATATCTTCCTGTATTTAATTTCACTGAAAACCACACTTCTGGCCCTACCATGCCTGCAGCCTTCTCATTACCTCCAGCAATTTCCATGGCATCTTTTTTGAACTCTGAATTCCCGGACAGAGTTGAGTGTGGTGTTGCAAATTAGTGAATCATAAAAATTAGAGCTGGAAAAGGCTTGTGGGGTCATGGGGTTATCCTCTGCCAATTCGAGATGGTTCTCTGTGGTTTATTCCTGAGTGCTTTGTTCAAACTGGTTTTAAGTCAACAGTACATCCCAGAGGGAGGGGAAGAAAGAACAACAACGAAAAGGTCTTTGGCCCATCTGTTTCGATAGCCAGCCTAACCCAGGAGGGGGAAGCCTGGGGCCACCAACTGGGAAAGGCAAGATGAATCACAGAATGGAGGGCTGGAAGGGACCGCAGAGGGCACAGAGACCAACATTAAGTCTTACAAATGAAGAGAGGGAGGTTCAGGGAGTTTGGAGCACAGTCCCATGAGGATCGCATGAGACCCATAACAAGGAAAGCGGGGCCTGGACCATCAAAGGGACTCAGCAAATATTGGTTCCATTTCCTCCATCAGATCATCTTCTGCTTTGTCTTAGAGTTCACTGCATATGCACGTTAAATTGTGGCTTGGGAATTCCGTAAGGGTGGATTCCCTATTTTAGTTATTTTTATATCCTCCACAGTGCCTAGAGCAGGGTCTTTAATAATGGGATGGTTTAGCAAGCACTAGTCATGTTGAGTTGAATTACTATAAAAATGTTCTCTCTTCTTTATATAAATCTCACTAGCTTGTTTGTCCTTGCCCTGGTCTTCCAGACTTCAGAATGATGGGTGTACATGACAAGCAGTAGGGTGTAGGTCATGTGAGGCAAGTTTTCTATGGACTACACTGAGATGGACTGGGCTGCCTCAAGAGAGATGTCAGGAAAAGCTGGACACTGGGCAGAGACATGAAGGCAGAGGACTCAGGCATCTGAATTAGGTTTAGAGTATTGACCTCTGAGGTCCCATCCACCTTCAAGTTTTTAAACTCAATGATATAAAAGAGCTTTATTTCCAAATGCACATAAGGTTTCAACTAGTTGAATCCCTTAAAAGTCAAAGCCCTCTCAAGACAGATCCCCATAGTCTCCCATGCTTATAAATCAAAGGCATCAAAATATGGCTCCAACTGAGGGCAAGGGGGGAAGAGAAGTCCCCAATGTTCTCTCCCAAATGCACCTCTTGATCTAGCTTAGAGACTTCAAAAGTTATCCTCTAAAACAGTTTTTAAAACCTCATTTAACATAGTCCAAAGTCGAATGAGTTCTGTGAGTTAGTTTGGCAGAGAGATGAAATCACATCAAATCCATATTCATTATAGACATCCCATATGTCATCTGTAAGGATGGATGGGCGCTCTCATGTGGGAGGAAGGGTAACTCAACAGAAAAGCTGAGGGGTTTACAGAGACCTGTCTGCTGCCTTCCTGTTTCACCTCCCTTTAATTGATTCGTCCCCAAACACTGAGCAGCCAGGGAGACTCATCCATCCCAGCTGAAACCCTTTTATGCTTAATATTCTTCCCACTCTTAGCACTAGCTAGTTATGTTTAAGTAGGTCTTGGAAGTCATTTGAAAATTCTTATGTATTGTTTTTAAATTTTAATATATTTTGGAAGTATCATTATAAAAAAAAATAGAAAATATAGGTAAACACAAGAAAAACCCCAACCTCTTGGGGAGAATCCTATGAAAATCCAGTATGTAAGTTTTAAAATTTCCTTTCTCCCCTGTTTCCTCTAGAGCAATAAGAAAAAGTAGGGTTAAAGAATAACTTTAAAACTAGGGCCAAATTGAGAATCTGGTATAACTTCTAGTTAACCTTACTCTTGAACTTTGAACCGGAAAAAAATAGAATAGGGGGTAAATGAAAGAAACAGAAGTAATGCAGGCTGTTTAAAACATTCTCCCCCTTTTGGAGAGCAGGAAGAGGAAAGCAATGGATAAGGCCTTTTGACGTAAATTATTCAGATTTTCAATCATGTCATTCACAACTAGCAGTCATCCAACATTTATAATGTGCCTGGCATCCTTCATCTCATTGAATTTGGATCTTCTGGAGCTTTCCTAGGGGTGTGCTAGGAAAGGGAAACAATGGGCATACCATTGAAGAAACCCTGACTTGTAGCATTGGCCATTTTCTGTGGTGTAAATACTCACCAACTTCAAGCTATGACAGTGTTGGGAAGAGATGTTCAGGAATACATCATCATTGAGTATTTCCAATACTTAGACATAGGTATAAATATTCCAAAAAGAATGGATAATAAGTGAACTATAGTAACATAATTAGGAAGTGGTGAGCTTTGAGTATTTATTACTTACATTTTTAATATGATTTATTCAATGAAAAGCTTGTACAATTTAATTTTTATTAATGGCTGTGCTTAACAATTGGCTTACAAAATTCTTCACAAGAAATAGTTACAGTACACCACTGAGACTTCCTCACTGCTTCTTCTTCCTCTTGCTAGGAAAATACAACTTGATTCATGAGCTTTTCCTTTACCTAGATTTAGACTTTGTTTTAATATTTTGTGGAAGTTTCACTTCTTCTCTCCCTCCTTTGATTGTGACAGGAAAGGTTGGGGTAGAGAAGAGAAGTGGATGTCCAGAGTTAAAGAGTCTTCCACTGAATAAAATTTTGGAAAAGAGAAAGCATGAAATCAAGAAATGCAAGGCATGATCAAAATGGTAGCATGAAGTGCATTTGCCTACTAAGCACTTGAAATGTGGGCAGTTTGAATTGAAATGTGCTATAACTATAAAAACACACCAAATTTTGGAAGACTTAGTTCAAAAATAGGTTAAATATCTCATTAACAATTTCATATCAATTATAGGTTGAGATGATATTTTGTACATGTTGAGTTAAAAATTCATTATCAAATTAATTTTACCTGTTTATTTTTACTTTTTAAAATACATCTACTAGAAAATTCTATTTATGTAGCTTGCATTATCTTTCTATTGGATATCACTGCACTGGGGAGTTGCCAGGGGTCAAGGATAACCTTGTCTAGAGATGGCATTTTGAATTATGTAGTCTCAGGTTTCTCAAGTTAGAGGCATGGTCTCTGAAACTCGCAGGCTTGGTGGGAAGGTTGATTTTCTCAGAGATTTTCAGGAACTCAGGCCGACTCTGATTTATTTATTGCTGACTATGAGGTGCTGTGTGAACAAGAGCCAGCATGTGCTAGCACAGCATGAACAAACACAGCCGCTCCTTCACGCCATCTGACTTCCTTACTGTACTACTGTCCCCAAACAGCCGCTTTAAACTAGGTCTACTGAGGAACTCCTGAAAACAGCTGGAATCAAGTTATGAAACACTTGCCATGAGCTAGCCCTGATTGGGTCTATGAAAGACTGGGATTCAGATTTATGGAGGAAAGAGGCCCATAGATATATGGCCAATCAATTTCTGACATAGGTGCAAAAGCATTTCAGCAGAGAAAAAAATTCTTTTCAACAAATGTTACTGGAACAATTATATATTCATACACACAAAAAATGAACTTCCAGTCATACTTTGAACCACTAAAAATGGCTTATAGACCTAACACTTAGAACTATAAAATTTTTGAAGAAAACTTGAGAGAAAATATTTGCAACTTTTGACTAGGCAAAGATCTTAGTTCTGATATCAAAAGTACATCCATACCAGGGGCTGAGGCTGTAACTCAGTGGCAGAGCACTTGCCTAGCATGTGTGAAGCACTGGGTTCAATCCTTAGCACCACATAAAAATGAAGCAAATAAAATAAAGGCATGTTGTCCATCTACAACTATAAATAAATAAAGAAAGTACATCCATACCAGAAAAAAATGGTATAAATTGAATTTCATCATAATTAATAACTTCTGCTCTTGGAAAGACATCATTAAGAAAATGGAAAAGGGGTTGGGGTTGTAGCTCAGTGGTAGAGCGCTTGCCTAGCACACGTGAGGCACTAAGTTTGACCCTTAACACCACATAAAAATAAAGAAAGAAAATAAAGGTACTATATCCATCTACAACTTAGAAAAATAAGAGAAAAATAAAATGGAAAAGTCAAGCCTCAGACTGGAAGAAAATATTTGTAAGTCATGCATCTTATTAAAACTTATATCTAGGATACATAAGAAACTCTCAAAACTCAATAGTAAGAGCAAGTGACCCAATATAAAAATAGGCAAGTTATTCAAACAGACATCTCACCAAAGAGGATAGATTGACAAAAAGATGCTCATCATTATCAGGGAAATGCAAATGAAAACTACAATGAGATAATACTACCACTAGATACCTATTAGAATATCTAAATTAAAAGGACTGACCATCAGTGCTGGTAAGGATATGAGCAAATGCAACTCTCATACAATGCCAGGTGGGAAGATAAAATGGTTCAGCCACTTGGAAAACTGTTAATCACTTTCTGAAAAGTTAAACATACCTGTGTGCCCCATTCTACTTACAGGCATTTGCCCAGGAAAAACACAAATATATGTTGCATGATCTCACTAATATGTATAATCTAAAAACGTTGATCTTGCAGAAGTTTAGCGAACAGTGGTCACCAGAGTCAGGGAGAAGTTGAGAAGGCTGGGGAAAGGTTGACCAACAGGTACTAAGTCATAAGAGAAAGAAGTTCTGATGTTCTGTTACACAGCAGGATAGCTATGAATAATAATGTACTGAATATTTTTAAAAGCTAGAAGAAAGGATTTTTGAATGTTTTGACTACAAAGAAATAATAAATAGCCGGTGGCGCACACCTGTAATCCCAGCACTTTGGGAGGCTGAGGCAGGAGGATCACAAGTTCAAAGCCA
This sequence comes from Tamias sibiricus, assembly GCA_025594165.1. Lineage (NCBI taxonomy): Eukaryota > Metazoa > Chordata > Mammalia > Rodentia > Sciuridae > Tamias > Tamias sibiricus. The sequence continues at coordinate 44,722,269 of CM046666.1, read as the reverse complement.
GCCTCAGCAGTGGCGAGGCACTTAGTGACTCAGTGAGACCCTGTCTCTAAATAAAATACAAAAAAGGGCTGGGGATGTGACCCAGTGGACGAGTGCCTCTTGAGTTCAATCCCCGGTACCACAAAAAAAAAGAAAGAAAGAAAGAAAGAAATAATAAATATTTGAAGAGATTGATATATGGACCCGGATTTGAACATTATACAATATATACATATATTCAAAACACAATATGATATCCCATAAATATGTACAGTATAAATATGTACCAGTTAAAAAATAATCTAAAAAAGAAAAATGCAAGTATATGTCCATACAAAGACTTGTACATGAATTTTCATTGTATCTATACTTGTAATAGCCAAAACTGAAGACATCCTAAATGTTTATCAATAGGTCAATGAATACGAGGATGCCTAACATCTGGAAAAATGGAATATTACTCCACAATAAAAAGGAATGAACTATTTACATGAAACAACATGGCTGAATTCTTGAATAATTAAACTGAATGAAAGCAACCAGACCATCCTACCCCCCAAAAGAATATATATATATATATATATATATATATATATATATCCTAGAAAATATGAACTAATCTATACTTAAGAAATTAAATCTTTGGTTTCCTGGGGATGGGGTAGGTTAGGGGGAGTCAGGAGGGAGGGATTATAAAGAGCCACAAGAAAACTTTTTGAGGTGATGGATATATTCATTTGATTGATTGTGGTCATGGTTTCATGGGTATATACATATGTCAAAACTTATCAAACTGTACACATTAAAAATATGTAGTTTATTTCCAATTATACCTTAAGAAAAAAGAAGTATAAGGGTTGGCCTTGTCCTTAGGGACCCTACAACAGAAAGTACATAATCAATCACCCTGACTTTCCCTTTAAACCAACTAATAGATGGTGGCCCCAGAGTTTCTACAGAACAGAGGCTTACAGATGATATTAACGGGTGAAAACGGGGCCAGGAGCTTCTGGCAACTTATCCTGAAGCTGAGTGGGCATTGCAAACTGTTGGACTTTTTAGATTGTTTATTTGGGTGGTTCACGAATGTTTATGGAGATTATGGGAGGGCTGCTAATGCCCTCCCCATCTTCCCATTCTGCTGTGCTGCTGCAGAGAACACTTGGCTAAGTAAGAATCCTAAGTAAACAAGTAAACAAGATGAATACATTTAGTATCTGGTCCCATGTGGCCAACCAAGGGCACATCTCCAACAGCTTCCCAGCCTCTCTAGCACCTTCTTTTATCTCATTTTCATGCATGCTCCTTGGGCTACCTAGTAGCTCTCTTCTCAGCTACTCTCCTAGAGAAATTAGTGCCTAGAAAATCCTTGTGCTATTTCTCTCAACAGGACTTGTGTTTTTCCTAGGCCCATGGAATAAGACTCAAAAGGATTCATGTCTAGAAGGGACATTTCAGACTCTGTTGGAGCTAGGGGGACCTTATCACTGCATGGACAATCTCCTGCAGTGGCCTACCTTACAGTGATGAGTCAGAAGAGCTTGTCCCCCTGGTTATTGGTTTGCTGGTAGGGGGAAGCCCAGCCAGTCACTTACCTCCTTTCAACTAACACAGGATCAGGAAATCTCAGTTGGAAGAACAGTAGAAGTATTCTAGCTGACTACCCCACTGACATATGAATCTCTACTCCATCATCCCCGAGAAGTGGCTGTTTAGTTCTTGCCTGAATGCCTCCAGGGAGAGCTTTATTTTAAAACAAGCTCTAATTGTTAGAAAGCCCTTCCTTATATGTACAGCTGTGAAAAAGCATGAGGAAGTTCTCTATCTTGATGTGGAAAAATCTCCAAGGTACACTATCGAGTAAAAAAAAAAAAATGTGAACAATGTTTATAATATACTAAATTTGGGACTCTAAAAATAAGAAAGAGTTGATATTCATATTTGCTTACATATGCCACTAAGAAGCTTTAAAGAATACACATGAAACTTTAGAAAACAATGACTGCTTACAAAGGAAAGGGGAAACCCAAGCAGAGAGTAATGAGAGCTACCACGTATGTAAAATTTACCTCATGCCAGGAACTGTTCTAAGTACTTTGCACATATGAAATCAATTATTTCTCACAATAACTAACACGAAAAGGACAGGTATTGTCCCCCTTTTTTCAGATTAGGAAGCAGAGGTTAAGTAATTTGCCAGAGGTTATACAGCTAGTAAGTAGCAAGTCTGGGACAAACCCAGGCCGCTGAGCTTCAGAGACTGCCCTCTTATGGACCATGCCCAACAGTACCTACCACAGTAGAGAGATGGGAGGGAGGTTTGTCCTTGTATTTGTTTATAGGCTTTTTGTTAGTTTGGTTGTTAACTGCTTGGTTGGTTGGTTTTTGAGCCATGTGAGTATACTATATATTTAATAAAAACTTCTCTGGCTGCTGTGAAAAGCTGGGGGAACTAGTCTGAGAAAGAAAGAAAAAGAAGAGGAAAGAGACAGCAAGAGATAGAGGATAAAGAGAAAGGAAGAGAGAGAGAAAATTAAAGTTCCTTCTTAGACTGAACCAAAACCTGCTTTCCTGAAGCTTCTTTTGCTGTTTAGTCCTGGGTTGGTTCTCTGGGAAGCTACCAGGTCCTGCTAAATGGACTTCTTTCCAGGAATAGAAAAGGATATTTCCAGTTCTTTCTGCTGATTCCTAGATGCCCTAGGCTTCCATACTCTTCACCATGTTCATTGGTTTTCTCCAAATATGCTCCATGATATCAACTACTCTCTTGAAGCTGGGGCCCCAAACAGAACCTGGATCTTCCACACTACTCTGGCCATATGATTATTACCTCCCTTGTTTTTGAACTGTATTTCTACTAATATAGCCTGTTTGCATGTGCTTTAAAAAAAAAAAAACTCATTTTTCTGTTACAATTAACTAAAACTCCAACACTTACTTACTCCCATATGCTCCTGTTTATTCAACTCTTCCCCAGTCCTGACTGGTATGGTTGATTTCTAAGCCCAAGTCTGGGACATTAAATCTCTCACCATTAAACTTTATCTTGTTAATCTGTTTGTTCCATCCCATTGTTCTAGCCTGACCCAGTTGGATGCTGGCTTAGTTTTGCAAAATCCTCAAGATCCCTCCTGGCCTTATCTCAGCCATTTGGACAGATACGGACACTTAGTTCCACAGAGGGGGGATTTGCCTGAAATCTCACAGATTATTGATGCTGGGCTCTTACCCTCCATTCAGTGCCCATCCCAGAAAGGCCCAGGTTACCTAAGGACCACAGCCTGGTGCCTGCTGAAGAGCTCCATCCTGCATGCACTGTGTAGGTCCAGTGTCCAGCAGGAGTACCTTCAATAGGAACTGGGAGGAAGCGAGCAAAGGCAGTCCTGTGATGGAGTGTTAGTCAAAAGAGAAGGCCCTCATGTGCATGGCATATGTTCAAAGTTGGCTGGTGATTATAGAGGCTTAAAACATCATGTTCTAGATTAGCTGCCTGGGGTTTTCTGAAGCTTATGCCGAAATCAGAGATGCCGTGGGGATGACATCTTCCTTATCTGTGAAGTGATGTGATGTGGAGTTACTCAACAAGCAATCCCCAGAGATCACGAACCAAGGAGCTGATTCAGGAATTCCACTCCCGTCCGCCTGCCAGATGTGCAAGTTGAAGTGTGTTTTCAATGCTCTGCGTCTTCTCTCCAAGAGACGAGATCAGGCAACTATTTCAGATAAATTTTTAAAAAGGGGGGTGGGGTGGTGGGAGGTTGCCTACCTAATCCTTACACAGGCAACATGTCTGATTGGCAAAGTGGGTTAACAAAGTGAAAACAGGGCAAGTCTCTAAGATATCTTAATGTGTGGTTGTGGAGATACCAGAAAACATGGTAGGGAGACAGAGAACCCCAGTTGGGCTGATCCAAGTATTCCAGCACCACTGTCCCTGGGAAGAGTAAGGAAAGCACAAGTAGCAACGAGTGACTCCTCAAGAACTGAAAATGCCTGTGAGCTGAGGTGATGCTGGTTGAGGAGCAACCAGACAAGCAGAAGGCCAGCCTTCTGTAAAGGTCATGGCAGGACACGCTGCAATACTAATTAAGTCTCAGATGCCATCAGAGACTTGGGCTTGACTGCACGGGGGTGGAATTTACAATGAAAGCTTACTCTAACCTAGACTCCAAGATGTGGTCTGCAACTCTGACCCTTCCCTTCCTGGAAGGGCCCTTGACTATTATATAACTGTGTGCCTCAGTATCCCCAATTGTGAGATAACTATCAGGAGGGTAAGATGCAGGATAAGAGAAATGATTAATAGACATCACCCTGCCAGCCTACCTGATGTCCTGTGAGTAGAGAGATAACAGCAGGAAATTCTAACATCTGAATTACTTAAAGAATGATGGAGAATAAATAGGATTTCTTTATTACTGATATTATGATGAAATTCAAAAGATTACCTATGGGGGTATGTTTTCCGAAATCCTGAAACAAAATTTCTTTCTCAACTACATAACAGTCTTCACCTTGTCAAAACATGTAATAGAAAGTCCCCAGGACTCCACCAGGGAAATCAAAACCTTGGAAAAGTGGAAAGGCCCCTAAAATATGCCCTTCTGACCCCAAACCAGGAGCGGGTTAGTGCAGGAAGATGTCTCAAGTATGTTCAATTGTGAACTGGGTGCAGCTGGCACCCCTTAATGGAGAAAACTGGTTCCAAGTATGAGTCACACTGATTATACCCTTGGGACATCGTTCATAAATATCATCTGTCCCCAAAGACTTCCAAAACACAGGAGTCATGGCAAAACACACACACATATATACATGTAAGCAAGGGTTCCAACAATTGGGCCATTGTTCCCAGCAGAAAAACCAGGCACACCCTTTATCTAAGATAAAAAGAAAATGCAAAAAGCAATCAAATGAAATCTATCTTGCCTAACCTGAAAAACGACAGTCAGAGTAGAACATTGTCTATGATCCATTTTCTGGGAGCTTTTCAGTGAGAAAAAAAATCTACTTCAGCCAGCCCTCCCCTAAATAACAAAGTGTTCCTTGCCATCTGCTCTTGGGTCCCTTTTGTGCTGTCCTTGCAATCAATCCCATTCTCACTTAGGGGCTCAGCCCCTGGGTAATTACATTTTCTTCTTTCCTATAAAAATGTGTTCTTAGAAATTAGTCCCACCCCCCACCAATTTGGGGATAAAATTTTAGCAATAACTGCCATTTTCAACATTCTGGGCACCTATAGTCTCCTAGATAGGGGGCAAAGTGAGGCGAAGTATAGTCTCTACTCCACAAGGTAGAGCCTGTATTCAGCTCCCCAAGACATTCCCTTCTTCCTCCCTCTTCATTCCTGCCCAGATCAGAAAGTCACTAGCCTTCCACAGTGGCTTCTTGGTCCCACTCTGGCATCTCACCCCAAACAAAACTCTACAAGGATGCTTTTCTATAGAAAAAGGCTGACCTGGGAAGAGTCCCCCACATGATGTCAGGTCAGGTGCAGCTGCTTTCATCCTTGCTGAGCCCACAGCAATGGGGTAGAGCTTGGGAGGTTTGGGGCTTTGTCCCCAACCTATTGGTATCCTTGGTAGGGCTCAGGAGCATTTCTGCACACACCTTTGGGAGATACACATAGAACTCTTTCCACAAGACCCCTCCTCAGAACTCCCCTCTCAACTGCATTTCAGGAGTGAGAAACTAAACAGGAGCCCTGTCCCCTTATACAAAAACCCAAGTGAGATCACAACTCCCACACTCCATAAGAATACCATCTCAAAAGAGAAATGACTCCCCCTATGCTTGTCCTTTAAAGGGCTTTAGACAAACAACTTCCCATTGGACACCCATCTAATCTGCCCATCCAGGGGGCAAATGGAAAGTAGTCCAGCACTGATTCTGCATATTCAAACACTCATGTGAAGTGAGAGAGACACATACACAGAGAAAGAGACAGAGAGAGGTGGAAGAAGAGAGGCAAAGAGGAAGGGTGATTCTCATAGACCACTGGGGCTGGGAGAAACCGTCTTTCAATTTCTTCAATGGTCATAAGTCTATTTGGTTTTTATATGTATTCTGAATCAACTTGGATAATATATTTTAATAGGAAACTGTCCATTTAAAATACCAACTTCGTGGCATAAGATTATTCAAGGTATTCCTTTATTTTTAAATTCCTATATTTATAATTATGTCCCTTTTTTATAGTTGTTCATGTAAATTTTTCTCTATTTTGTTGATTCCCTGTTGAGTCTTAGTTTCTGTTTCATTAATCCCTGCTCACCCATTGTTTCCCCTCCTTCCATTTTCTTTACCTATACTCTTAAATTTCTATTAATTTCCTAAATTTGACACTTAGCTCATAAAATGTAGACTTTTTCTAGTTGTAATGCCCACTCTCAACCAGTCAGTTACATGATCACATAAGCCCCGTGGGATCCACTTCTCTTAGGAGAATACAAGGCAGTACAGCACACCAGCCCAACAGATCCAGCATGTCTTTCTGTGGAAGCCCTCACCATAGTGCAAGGGCTGTTGTCTGGTTTTTAAAATAAGGTCCCTGTGGTCCAGTGAGAGAAGTAGTTTAAGATCAATAGCAAGTTAGCAGCAGTGTCGCACCTAGACCCTAAGTCCTCTGTCTCTTTTCCATACTGTCTTAACTGGAAAACCAAATGGTAAGCGTTTAAGCATTAACTCTACCTCCACCAGTTTCTTTGTCAATCAACTGGAAATATGATCCTTCTTTTGATTATTCCAGATCACAATCTTTGGAAAAAACAGTTGCCCATAGTTAAGGGTTTTTGGTTGATTGGTTGGTTTTCGTGTGTGTGTGTGTGTGTGTGTGTGTGTGTGTGTAGTGTAGTATTGTTGGTGATCATCATTAAATGATGATTTAATGGCTCTGTTCATTACCAAGTCGGACTGAGGTCAAGGTGTCTTTTTCTTGTCAGTTGGTTTGCCTGATTCATGATTTCCACATTCATTACCCAAAATGAGCCCAAAGGTCATAAGTCACTTAATTCGTCAAATCACATCAGTGGATATAGCAGATTTCTACAGAATTCAGTGCAGGAGAGAGTTCTGCTCAGGACTGTGATATGTTATTATCTGGATGGGACAGAGAGAATAAACCCAAATTTATTTGAAGCCAGCTCTGTACAAAATACTTTGACAGCCATTTTCCATTCTATATATTTTGATGGAAAGACTGTCTTTACCAATTTAATTTCTTTATTTGTTATAAATCCATTGGGATTTTCTATTTCTTCTTGAGTTGGTTCTGGTATACTTTCCTTTTAGGAATTTATTCATTTCATATATTATTCATTTTATCATATTGTTTAATTTGTTGGCATAAATTTGCTTATAGTATCTGTCCCCTTAATCCTTTTATAGTCCATAGGGTAATTACCAATTCTGGTAATTTATATCTTCTGTCTTATCATCCCATGGCCAGTTCAGTTACAGTTTTTCAAGTTTTGTTGGATTATTTTCTAAGATTGAACTTTGGATTTCATTAAATTCTCTTATTTTTTTTCTGTTTTCTATATATTTCATTCATTTTCTCTCTATAATTTCTTTTCCTCAGCTTGCTTGGGCTTAATTTACTCTTCTTCTAGTCTCTTAAGATATAAGCTAAAGTTATTAATGTAAGATCTTTTTTCTTTTTAAAAATAGATGCCTGGAACTACATATTTCCCTCTAGAAGCACTTATAGAATGATGATGTAAGGATCCCTGAAAGTTAATTCCTGCAGAGAAGCAAAAACATTGGCAAAAAATGTCATTTTGTTTTTAATATTTTTTTTGTTGTAGGTGGACACAATACCTTTGTTTTTATTTATGTGAGGATAGAACCCAGGGCCTTACACATGCAAGATGAGCACTCTTACCACTGAGCCATAGCCCCAGCCCCCAAAATAAATCTTTATGGAAATCTTTAAGTCTTTGTCTATCCTTGTGCCTTTCTGTCTAGCTATTCTGTCAATTATTGAATCCAGGGTTAATGCCCTAATAATAAATAGTCAATAGAGGGTTAATACTTTTAGTAAGGCTCCAACTATTGTCAAATTATCTATTTCTCCCTTCAATTCTGTCAATCTTCAGGCATTTTAGTACTCAGCTTAACATTTTTATATCTCCCTGGTAAATTGACTCAGGTATCATTACAGAATATCCCTTTTTGTTCTTAATGTTTTTTGTCTTAGAGTCTATTTTTGTCTGAAATTAATGTAGCTAATTCTAGCTGTCTTATGGTTCCTATTTGTATCATATATGTTTTACTATTTTTTTAATCTCTTTGTGTCATTGAATTTAGTCTCTTGAAAAATAACACATACTTGAGTTTTGTTTTATCCAGTGTGATAATCTCTGTCTTTGGAGTGTTTAATTAATTTATCTTTAACACAATTACTGATATACTTGGATTTGCATCTGCCATATTCTTTTGTTTTCTAGATGTCCCATGCCCTTTTTAATTCAGTATTCCTTCTCTACTATCTTATTTTGTGTCAAATAGATCATTTTCTAGCATGTCATTTTAACTCCTTTGTTGGCTTTTTAAACTATTATATTAATTATTTTATTAGTGGTCACTCTAGGGATTACACAATCTCTTTTGGGTTAATATTAACTAAATTCCAGAAAAGTATGGAAGTTTGCTCCAGTATAGCCCCATTTCATCCCCTCTTCTTTGTGCTATTATTATTATTGCCATTATTGTTATTACTGCTATTATTATATTACATCTTTACAGGCTGCACGCCAAATAATACAGATATATGAATTGTCTTTTAAATATGATATGAGAATGAAAGGGGGAAACATATAATAGTCTGTATTTATCTATGTAATTACCTTTTCCAGTGTTCTTTTTTTCTTCCATGTGGCTTCAAGTTATTCTCTGGTGTCATTTCCTTTCAGTCCAAATTACTTCCTTTAGTATTTCTTGTAATGTAGGTCTGCTCACCATGGACTTTCTAGCATTTGTTTATTCAGGAAAGTGTTTAATTACCTTCATTATTGAAGAACAATTTTGTTAACTACATATGCTTGGTTGGCTTTTTTTCTTTTTCCAGTAATTTGAGTATTTCACACATTGTCTTCTGACTTCAGTGTCTGTGAAGGATATTGAACTTCATCATTCTTGTGTGTGTGATGTTATGCTTTTCTCTTGCCATCTCAAATTTTCTGTCTTAATATTTTGTTGTGTCTAGAAATAAATCTCATTTTTCTTACGATACTTGTTTGTTGAACTTCTCGGATATTTAAATTAATCTTTTAAATCAAGTTTTGGGAACTTATAACCATTGTTCCTTTAAATATTTTCACTGCTTCTTCTCCCTTACTTCTCCTTCTGGAACTCACACTATGAATGTGCTAGTATGCATGACAATGTTCCACAAATCTCTGGGGCTCTATTTATTTATTAGACGCTGGTTTTTCTTTTCTGTTCTTCAGTTTGGATTATTTCTATTGATCTATCTTCATTCTTCACATTTGACTATTCTTTCTACCATGATTTCAAATCTACCATTGAGGAATCCTAGTGAATTTTTCATTTCACTTATTGTACTTTTCAACTCCCAAATTTCAATCTGATTCTTGTACAGAAGAATTTATCTCTTGGTTGATACTCCCATTTGATATGTCATCACTATGCTTTTCTTCCATCCTTTAAACATGGTTTCTTTTAGTTCTTTGAACATGTTCATGGTATCTCCTTTGAAGTCTTTGTCTGCTTAGTCCCAAATCTGGGTTTCCTCAAAGACAGCTTATTTTGGCTGCTTTTATTTATTTTCTTTTTCTGTGTATGGATCATGCTTTTCTGTTTCTTTGAATGTCATAATTTTTTGTTGTTGTTGAAAACTCACATTTCAGTTAATATATCAGCAACTCTGGATTTTGATCTTCCCCCTGCTGAGGTTGTTGCTGCTACTTTGGTTGCCCAGTAGGTTGCCTGGTTGGTTAGTGATTTCCTAGGACTAACTGTGAAGTCTGTCTTTCTGCATTGTATAGCCACTAGTGTATCTGCTCAAATGTGTTTAAGCCTAGCTTTCTATACCTCATGTTCAGCTAAAAGTGCGTGAAAATTCAGAGCTTCCTCTGGTCACTCCAGGATGTGTGCAGAGCCTTGCACCTTGATGCAGCCTTCCAGAAATTCAGGGATGCTCTCAATGTCCACCATGGCTGTCTCACTCCTTGGATCTCTTTGTTCATTTTCAGCAAGTTGCCTTCTGTGCCTAAACTAGGCTGCAATTTTGGTCTTTCCTGTTCGTTTGTCACCAACATGGTTAGTGCTTCCCTAGGGTTTTTCTGTCTACTACTCCAAAGCAAGTCATTCTTTTCCAGCTGGAAATCTGCTGGCTTTCAAGGCTTTCCCTGCACTGGTACAACTACTGTGAGATAAGCTGGAGTGTGGGTGGGGAGGTGAAGCAAGTCCCAATCCCAAATGCCACAAGTTTCCTCTGTTCTTAACTAAGGTTCAGTAGTTTGAAAAATAAATAAATGCTTCTCAATTAGTTGTATACCTTTAGCTAATCTCTCAGAGTCCTGAAGTTGTTGTTTCTGAAAATTTTGTCCAGTTTTATCACAGTACTGGGAGACTTTTTGACAAGCTTCTCATTCTACCATTCCAAAAGTAAATCTCATATCTGATGTGCACGATACTTTAAGATGATATTATTGTGACCATTCTATTGATGAGGAAAGAGGTTAAAAAACATGCTGAAAGTCATGACTCATGTTTCTCAAAGGTAGTACAGAGACTTCAAGGCTCTCAACCCCTGTATCTGAGGTTCCCCAATTCTTTGAGGATACTCTTTCTCGAGATGCCATTTTAAAGACTCTTGTACATCTTCACAAATAAGGTTAGGAATCAACACTCTTGTTTTCATCATTCAGATAACTCCATCTTGGTCTTGGTCATGCATGATGCAGATAGAGGTTGTTTTTATGATACACAACCATGGTCCAGCTGCCACACAACGTGCTGCCACATTTCAAATTTAATCCTCACAGCAATCTGGAAAGAAGGGAGGAAGGCCTGGTCATGCTCATCCCAAGAGTATAGAAGCTCAGGCCCAGAACTGTCTTAAGTTTTTAAATGGTAGAGGTAGGATTCACTTATAAACTTCAGAATCTAAGGGCTAGTGTCAGACATAGTTCAATGTTCTCCTTCAATTGGAATGTCATCCAACTAAAATAATGTGGGGAACATGGAAAAGCCCTAAGAAAACCAATAAGAATAATGAAAGATTTAGAAATAAGTCAAAGGAGAAAACTAAGGTTGGGGATGATTTGGTCTAGAAAGGAGTTAAAATAATAATTTGTAAGTATATAAACTGATGCCAACATTTGATAAGCACTAGATTTTATTTGCTGAGGGAAAAAAAGCAAAACAATAAGAAGTGTATTTCTATTCCATCAGGAAAATCCTGTTTCTTCCAAAGATTCATAAGACACTAAAGCTGAATACTCAAAAGCTTCAGGAACTAATTGTTTTTCAAGTCACCTTATAGTGGTATGGCTCAGATAATTGCAGGTGAAATGGGTCAATGAATAATGAGAAAGGAGAGGCTGATGGGAAGAGGGTTGGCCTATGCCCAGAGATGAGTAGGCTACTAGAGATATGTGTCCCTCACAATTGTCCTCAGTCCAGCCTTCACTCAGATTATCCAAAATTTATTCCTTGGAGCAAAGAGTTAGGAGGGGGACTTACATCCTGCACAGCCCTGACTGTACCCCCACCAGCAGCTGAAACCATAAGCATATGTTTTTACATTCGCTTTTATATTAACTTCATTTTGCTAGAGATTTCATTAAAACCCACTTCCAGTGCTGATATGTGCAACATGAAATCCTCCAGATGAATTGGTTCTGTAGATGGTGACAACACTCTCGCCACACTCCATGGATCAAATTGCTCTTTATCCACTTGACTTGGCCAGAATGTAAAGGCAAACGCTAAGCAAATGTTCTGAAATCAATAGCTACAGAGTGTTGTTTTTTTTTTTTTTTTCCCCAGTGTAGATCCCAAAGGAGACTGACACACAGATTAGACAAATCACTTTTCATAATCCTAAGGAAGGCTGCATGATGTATCCAGAGTATTAATCAAAGGCTGAGACTGAGTAAAATGTGAATTAAATTTCTTAATGGAGAGAGACATGAACTCTCTGTCCTTAGATCTCTGGCTGTGGACGTCTCTAAGGCAATGAAAAATTTAGCTACCCAGTTTATAATATTCTGAGAGATATATCACCAAAGTGACAAAACTTATCATGGTTACAGTTTCTGTTTAGAGAACTTGGTTTCCGATGTGGTCAAAGGGAGCTCAGGGGCTGCTGGCAGAGAATTTAAGGGTAGCCCATGAAAACCAAGGTCCTCTATGTTCGGGGTCATTTAAAGATTCCACGATCCTTCCCACTAGTGCCTGGGGGCCTGTCTGAGTCTCTACCAAACACCCAGGGCTTAATATATATATTTTTTATTCTTTCCATAGAATTGCAATGAAGTGAAATATTTTGCTTTCTATGCCAGCAAAGCCAAGATGAACCTAAAAGAAATAAGACCAAAAGCAAATGAGATTTAATACTAAAACTGGAAATAAGCCTGCATTATAGCCTTCTGTGAAGGTCAAAGTCACACCATCTGAAGTCAGTGCTATAACACTGATTGAGATAGGGATCAACAGCAAGAAGAAAAATGAAAAGTCAGTAGAAGTGTTTGTAAAATGGGAATTTTTTTTCTTTTTTCACAAAAATGTTTTGGGAGCTGGGGTACTACCAAGTCAGTACAGTACAACTGTGTATCCCAGGAGGAATGAACACAGCAGCAGTTGGAGAAGACTCCCCACAGAGATTGTTTCAGGTTCCTTGAGGACGGATGGGGCCATCAACACATGTGGAAATGTTACCAAACACAGCATTTGTATGTAAGGAACTTTCTCCTAAGGAGTTAAAGATTTTCATGGGTAATACCTGACTTAACCCATGACCATCGGGTAGAAGGAGAGATAGGAAGGGAAGCCAGCAGTGAAGATGGGGACACCAATCAGAAACTCAGAAAGCTGGGCTGGGGTTGTGGCTCAGTGGTAGAGCACTTGCCTAGCATGTGTGAGGCACTGGGTTTGAGTCTCAGCACTGCATATAAATAATTTTTAAAAAAAAAGATCCATTGACAACTAAAAAATATTTTTTTTAAAAAAAGAAAGAAACCCAGAAAGCCCATGCTAGAAAGTGACTGACCTGAGAGAAAGCAAGCTGATGAGAAAGAAGTAGAGGTGTCCAGTTTCCCAAGGCCTTGAAAGCTACAGTTTACATGCCTTCCCCACACACACACACACACACACACACACACACACACACACAGTCTGAGCTTTCCTGTGAGTTGGTTTTCCTCATTTTTAAAAACCACTGGGATTACAGTGAATACCTCACGGGATTTTTTTTTTTTTTTTCTTTTTTAGTACCAGGGATTAAACCCAAGGGCGCTTAACCACTAAGCCACATCCCCAGGCCTTTTTATTTATTTATTTTGAGACAGGGTCTCACTGAATTGCTTAGGGCCTTGCTAAATTGCTAAGGCAGGCTTTGAACTTGCAATCCTCCTGCTTTAGCCTCTAGAACCACTGGGATTACAGGTCTGTACCACCATGCTGGCATAGGATTTTGAGGAAGATTCAGGGAGATGATCTGAGCAAAATAATCAATCCTAACCCCTTCCTTTTCCATTATCCATCCGGAAACGGCCAATCACTGAATGAGGCAGCCAGTTTGGCTGTGGAAAGAGTTAAGCAAGCCTCTTGCGACCCCTCAAAAAACTGAATTCAGTATATATTCTAGACTCTAAGTGGTCTAGATTAAAGCCACATGCCAAAATGACTTGCATTTTGTTAAGCTGTGAGACTGCGCTGAATCACTACTGGAAGTCTGGCTTCTTCTGCCATGCCTGTCGGCTTCTTTCTGCCTCAGATGGTGTTCATAGTAATAGGGAGGACGCCGAGTTCTCCCCGAGTTTAGAAATTCTGTGAGATTATCAGCAATTATGCAGTAAATCTTGAAGATCTATCCCCCCCTTGAATGCAGCATGCTATAGCACATGAGGTTACAAGATGCATAATTAGAGCCCATTCAGCTGAAAGATTCATGGGGGTGTAGCAAAGGCCAGATAGCAGTAAATTAGGTAACTAAACACAGCAACCTCGGGCAGAACACTGTCACTAAATCGCACATCTCTGGCAGTGTGCTGGCCACTTCTCAGAGTCCTAAAAGAGTATCTGTTTTGGGGGTTGGGGTTGTGGCTCAGTGGTAGAGCACTCGCCTAGCACATGCGTGGCCCTGGGTTTAATCCTTAGCACCATGTAAAAATAAATAAATAAGATAAAGGTATTATGTCCAACTATACCTAAAAAGTAAAAAATTTTTTTAAAAAAGGAGTATCTGTTTTATGGGGTATTACTTTTTTAAAGTACCTCAGTACAAATACTTCTGTAGGAAGCTTGTCCTACTGGTATGCAGCCCTCCACTGTCCTGCTTCAGAATCACCTGCTTACCATGCATAATATATGGCCCTGGCCAATTGTGGGCTGAACAACTAAATGTATATGTAACATCAATGACTTCTTAGGAGGACTTGGAAATACACTTTATAACTAGCCAAAAAAAATAAAATTAACAAGCTCATGATGTTCTTATTACCAACTTGCTTAAATAAAATTTATTAAAAAGGAAGTTAAATTCCAGAGTGTTCAACAGATAAAATAAATAGACCTGAGTGGTTAGGGTAGCCTCATTCTAGATTGGACAGTTTGCTGAGACTCATATTGCCAGACAAATTATCTGTATCTCCTCTTCCAGGATCTCTTGATTCTTTTTACCTTGGTCTACTTCTTTTCATATTTCTACAATTTTGAGAACATGTTTTTCTAATCCCAGGACTCCTTTATGCCTAATAATGAGTTTCCTCACTGTCTCTTTCTCTAATCTTTTTTTTTTTTTTTTTTTTTTTTTTTTTTTGTAGTTGTAGATGGACAGCATGCCTTTATTCTATTTGTGTATTTTTTTATGTGGTGCTGAGGATTGAACCCAGTGCCTCCCACATGCAAGGCAAGCGCTCTGCCACTGAGCTACAGCCCCAGCCCTGTCTCTAATGTTTCTCTAAACCTAGGGTCTTCCAATAATTTTTTGTGCCTACCCTAATTTTTTTTTACTAATTGTTTTAGATGGCATCTAAACTTCATCATGGCACATTTAGATGCTATAAGAGATGTACCGACAGGCCATTTGTGCACTCTACTAGTACTTTAACTCTATTCTCATCAAAACTTTCTTGCAACAGATTTAGATTATTCTGCATTTGGGAAATGTCTACTACATGACCTAAATGGCAATGCAGTCTCATCATTAATCCAACTAGCCAAATCAGACTCACTTTCTCACAAATCTAACTCCATTTTTCAGCTCAACTAAGTGTATAAATATGTGTTCTATGGCAACAAGTTTATTTCTGTATTGTTCTAATAGATGGATGGATGAGTGGATAGAGAGATAGTTATCACACATACATGTATACATGGAGCTCACCACAAACAAACACACGGAGGCTCACCACAAGTTTGTCAAAGGACAAATAATTTCTTCCCCCTGGCAATATTTCTTCCTATAGCTCTTTGCTTTGTTCTCCTGGGCCTCTGCCTTGGGAGAAATGCCTCTCAAATGATCCCACTGTTTAGAGACCTGGAGGATATTTAAAACCTGAGGTAATGCTCTAGAGTGAGACTGGGATGGGTGGGAGGATTTTCTTTCTTTCTTTTTTCTTTCTTTCTTTATTTATTTATTTATTTTCTTTTTTCTTTTTTTTAGTATGAGAAGGGCAAAGTATAAGGGAATAATGGAAAAGAAAACGAGAAGTATGATGTTCTCAGGCCATCAAGTGTTAGAAAAGAGAATGCATGGAAATTGGGAATCTGGAAATCTAGGCCAGTAAACCATCTGCATCCATATAACCCCTGGAAAATCTTTAGGTACTCCAGGAAGGATCCACCACCTCTCCACATAAGGATGACTGTGCTTGATAAAACACACAAGATGGGGGTTATTCTGGGGCAACCCCAGAGAAGCACCTGCCCTACCACCATCTGCCCCTGTTACTCAGCAGATACAAGCAAGGGGCATCACTGAGGGCTCCTCATTCACTTATTCATTCAACAAACATCTTCCTTGTGTGAGGCACAGGGCTTTGAATCCTCCCTTGGCATTGAGTTACAGGGATCATCTTGAATGGTCACAGCCATCAGAGGTGCCTACAAGCCATCCTTTGTGATAACTTCCTGTCTTAACAAAACCAGGGCATGTGTAGACAGCAACTGGTTACTTGGTTAGAAAAAATCTGCCTGCAGTATTTCCAGACACTTGAGCCATCTAGATTCCAGACCTCAAGTAAAATAAAATAGTAGAGGTGGGAGGGGTGCCTGAGGGAAGAGGTCATATCCTAAACTCATCATTAAATTGCTGGGAAGCGTGAGTGATGAAAAAGGCCAGAAAATATGATCCTTTGGTGAATTGGGATCTTGCTAATGTTTAATTGGGTCTCCTGTGAGGCATTTAAATCTATGGGCAGTTATCAAGGGTGAGAATTCTACTCTAGTGGCCCCCAAATGATTTCACCTTCACTTTCATTTTAGTGGTGGAGGAAAGCCAGGACATTTGCTAAAATGTTTGAACTGTGGGTGTGTGTTTTAAGGCCTGTATGTGTGTGGTAGTCACCACTGAGGAAATTTAGTATTAGATGATCTCTTTCAGCACATTGGTCACCAGGGCAGTCACACGGAGGTCCATTCACCTTGGACATGCCCTGCGTTTCTGTTCCCCTCCACAAGGCTCCTTAAGGCGGAAATTTAAGTGCTTCCAAATAAACAAAAATCGTTTGCAAAGCACTCTATAACTTCTGCACCCAAGCCTCTTCAAATAAGAAAAAAAGGTAAGATGTTGAATTTTTTCTTTTACATTTCACCTTATCACAGGTTCGGAACTGGAGACAGATAGCAAAAGCACTGGACCTGGAGGCAAGAGACCCAAGTTTCAAGTCAGCTTTGTGGCAGGAAGAAGGAGCTCCTGGTGTAAATCTGGGCTCCAGGGTATGAATCTGGGCTCCACACTTCCTTGCTTTGTGATCTAGATACGTTACATAACCAGCCTTTGCCTCAGTTTTCCCATCTGGAGAATGAAGAGGCTGCCTCACAGGAGGTGCTTGGCCTCAAGCCCTCCACACAGGAACAGCTTCACCCCAGCTGCTGTGACATGGCAGTGGGAAAGGAAGCCTCTTAGTTTCTCTAGACCTCTATTTTCTGCTCTTCTTTCTCCACGTGGAAAAAGTAAAACAAAAAGCAACATTTCGTTGTTTTAAATGTTTTACCAAAAAAGCAAATGGATCACATCCAGTTTCTTCCTCCATTAAATTGCAAATGTCTTCAGGCCTAGGACCAACTCTTGTTTTTGTATCCCAGCCTTCTCCATTGCCTAACAACATCTTATACATGGTAGCCATCAATAAAATGTTTATTGGCTTGAATTATCTCTAAGTTTAACTTTGTGATAAGGAGTAAATGGGTGAAGCAGTTTTTGTGGGGGTGTTGAAGTAAGCCTGAGAGAGCCTGCTTGAGTGAGAGTAGGTGTGTTTATTAGTGACTTAGCAAGGGACCCGAGGTGGGAGGGGGTACTGCACAGGGTATAAATGTTTCTGTAATTACTGAGACTGCTTGAACTGACCCAAAGACTTTACCATAGCATAAATCTCCATCTGGCAGGCAGAGATGCTGTTATTAAAAGAGAGAGAAACACAGAGAGAAAGGTACATTTAAACTCTCAAATGAATCAGATTTGAAACTGATCTTCCAAAGATAAGTTTGCATGGGGAGAAAATGAGTTGCATGTTTTCCATCTTTGTCCTTCTTGCCTTTGTCTATCAAAAATATCACCTAGGAGGAGGCTTTTTTTTTTCCACTTCAGAAAACAACAAAAATTAATCCATGCCTCTCCATGGGGGCCACACCCATCACAGTTGTGAATAACACCAAGCACAGATGAAGCCTTTTGAAGTGAGCCTGGGTATTCAATGCTGTACTTCAGAAACCTAAAATTAAAAACAAATCTAAACAGTGGATGTTAATTTCTTTTATTTTTCTTTTTAAATAAAGGAAAGAAAAATTCAAAAACACCCAGCATTTTACCGAGTATGTGTTTGTAATGACTCAGCTCCAGAGCATTCTGGGGGGAAAGCCCACTTCAGTTCTACCTCTAGGAAATTCCCTTTCATGGGAATGAACATCTCAGCTCCCACGCTCACAGGTCTAGAGACCATGGCCTTGGAAAGTGGGTCTGTCTCCCCTCAAGAAGCCACAAGCCCTAAGGCAAGCCAGTGCTTTCTCCCTAACCAGATCATATTTTTGGATCTGAACAATTTTATGGAGGGGGCTTAAGCGACTTCCTACATTCCTGTTGTTGCTCTTAATTTCTTCTACTTGCAGTGAAACCCCTACAGGGAAGCTGTAAAGAAAATAGAATAAATAAAGAGGGAAGAAAATGTTTCTCTTCTCTTTCCTCCCTAAACCCCCTCATAAACATCCCACCCCATGTCACAAAACGTATGGTGAGCGCTAAGCCTTGGCAGTATTTTGACACGGTGCACAGTCCTTTTCTCCTCCCCTATTCCTTTGAGGTTCATCTTGCAGCCTAAGGCTCTGTTCCCCTGCCAACTTGGTGGGAGTGTTTAGTGACTGGAAGGCTGTGGCCTGCTCTCCCCAGAACTTCACACTTCATTTTTCCATATCCCTGGGAGCAGCAGCAAATATTTCACCAGGCTGGTTTGCCGGCTACTGCCATAAATCAGACTTAGTCCTCAAAAAAATATCCAGGCCTGTCAAGGCATTAAGCTTTTATTTTCTGACTCGATCCAGTGGTAAATGAGAGCTTGTATTTTCCTTTAAAACTGTAAAGGGATTTTTAAGGATTGTCACTGGATGGCTGCCAGCTACGAAAGATACAATACAGAGTGTAGCTGGTTAGGAGAGATTTGAAAAAAAGTCTTAAGTATGAAAAATGTCTTTTCCTAAAGGTTTTTCAATGAAATGAGAAACAGGGCTTAAATTTCATAAAGGTTAAGGAAAAAAAGAAAAGACCTGAACTATTTATGAGAGAAGCATTAGGAAATGGAAGAGTGGCGCTCTTGGAGAAGTATGAGTTATATTTGTTATGCGTGCTTACTCCTGCTCGCCCCCCCTTTCTTCCTCTGTCTTTCTCTGTGTACTTAGATACTCAGGCCGGTTCATTAGTCAGTTCCTGCCATCATTACTGATGATATGACAGCAAGAACAAACAGACTGGACAGTTTTATGTGCTGTATATTAATTGCTTCATAATTTAGGCCTGCAAACCAGGACAGTGAGGCGAGTCCACTTGGAAAAACCCCTGTTTAAAATTCTAAGCAAGTTTGCAAGGTGCAAACCATGCCTATGAGATCACTTCATAAGGTTTCCCCTGGTTGAGTAATCAAATCTTAAACCCCAAATGCTGAATACCTTCTTGCAGTTGGAAGAGTGATGGAGTTAAAATAGGCAGGTATTGCACCAAAACATCATGTCCAGGAAATCTGGAAAAAGGTGCAAGGGACCAGGCTAAGATCAGGGACTAGGTGTAGAAAAACAGTCTGCTGAGATTTTGTGATGTGTCATGTTTCATTGAGTTTCACATGTAATTTCAGTAAAATGTAATTAAATGAGAACAAACATAATCTTTCCTCTGCCTAGACCAGGTTATATACTTGCAGGCTGGGATCTCAAGGAGGTATGGGAAGGAGGGCAAGAAATAACTATGGAAATGCTGAACCTCTGGAAGTTTTCCAAGTAACACTTAAATCATGATGCGACTGATACAGACAATAACTGGATCATTTACACAATGTGATCTAACTGCATAGTCAGCAGAGTTGGGTAGGACTTACAGGAGCACAATGGCAATGAAACCTGGAAAGTGGGAAAGAAATGAAGTCCAAGGTTGTAATTATAAGGAGGGTCTCATGGACACAAATCCTTGGTGACTTTACAAGGCTCCCACAGACCTTCGGCCCAACTAGTGAAGTTATTTATATAAACCTCTTCCACTACAACCTCAAGTCGGTTAGTTGAAAACTCAGGTTTTCTCAACGCGAGGAGCATTGTTTTTCCTGGGTGTTGCTTTTTCTTCTTGAGGGAGTTCAGAAGAACGTAAAACTAGACTTCAAGTAGTTTGATCAATGGTTCAAATCTTGGTGCAGTCTCAGGTTGGATCTGTTTCTAAAACTCATCCCAGCTATATCCCTCCACTACTTCAAACCTTTCAGTGGTATGTGGAGCCACACAGTCAGTGTCCTCTCTCCAGCCACATACCTCATCTCCTGCCTCCCACCCAGTGACCTATAATAATCTCCTTTTGGAGGAACTTGCTTAAGGTCCTCTTACCTCTGATAACCATTACCCCAAATATCTGCAAACTGCCACCTGTTTGTGTATGGTTCACAGGCTAAGAATCATTTCTACATTTTTAAATATTTTTTTAAACAAAAGAATAATAATATTTCATGGCAAGTGAAAATCATATGAAACTCAAATTTCAATGCCCAAACATAAAGTTTTAGTAGGGCACAGCCAAGTTCGCTGGTGTACTTATTATTTCCGGCTGCATGCAGAGCATTACAGTGCAGGGGAGTAGTTGTGACAGAGATCTTGTAACATTCTAATATTTACTACCTGGCTCTTCACAAAAAAAAGTGTGCCAACCCCGCTCAACCTCCCCTGGCCAACCACAAAAAAAATGTGCCTTCCCCACACTGAGCTGAACAACCAGCCTACTCCTTCGGATTCCCCTTCTGACTGACTCCCAGGCTAGCTGTTCCTGCCTCATACATGTTACACCACTTCTTGCACAGCAAATATTTTGGAACATTTCAAACTACAAAATGATAAAAACTATTAGATTAAAAACTTTAAAAGTCATCAAATCAATCACTGAAAATACCCTAATTGAAAACTGGAATAAAATATCCAAAATGTTCATTGTGGTTATCCATAATAGTGGTATAACAAATTAGTTTAATATACTTTTGATTATCTGAATTTTGTAAGTTTCTATAATATCTGTTTTCTAAATGTTCTCTATAATGTAGTTGTTCCAAATTTTCTAAATGTATAAATGTTATTTTTAATGGAACTTTTATAAAAATATACATTGAGCACCTTTCCACACATGGCCTCAGCTAAACACCAAGGGAGAAATGCAAATTTTGACTCACTGGGTCAAGAGAGCAACTATTACTACTATTATCTTCTGAGAAAATGTGGTTACGTATTATTGGGTGTTGTATATATGTGTATATCTGCAATCCCCTATTTTATTTCCTGTTTCAGGGGCATCCACTTATTTATCATAAGTCCTTGACATATCTATATCCTTTTTAAAATTAGAGCGGATGTGTTTGAATTTACGTTAAGGATATTCTGCTGTGATATCATTCCTTTATCATTCCTTATGGGTACTATTTAAGAATTGTTCTCCTAATTTCCAAAAAAAAAAAGTTTTGATTATTGTTAATTTTCCAAAGACGTTATGTTAAGTGAACTCGCAGATATGTTGTGGGCTTAGCTGCTATTGTGAATGGTATCTTGCATTCTCTCAACTTTTCTAGTTACTGTTGGGGGATAATGAATCTTGAATAAGGAAACCTTGCCAGGGAAGGGA
Source organism: Tamias sibiricus (assembly GCA_025594165.1). Classification (NCBI taxonomy): domain Eukaryota; kingdom Metazoa; phylum Chordata; class Mammalia; order Rodentia; family Sciuridae; genus Tamias; species Tamias sibiricus. The sequence goes on along the minus strand of CM046666.1, from coordinate 44,700,530 downwards.
AGTCACAAACCAAACAACAGAGGAGTCTCTTACTGACCACTGTACTGCAATGCATGGAGTTTGATTCTGCACCTGAGATCTAAAAGACTGGGACAAGGCAGGGCAGGCAGGTGAGGATGGGAGAGACATCTCTTATCTGTTCCCAATCGCAGTTCTATGCTCTTCATGCCTGTGCACCTGGCATGTCTGCATACCTGACACCACTTTGACTATTCAAACTCACCATACAAGCACAACCCACAAAGTAACTTATCTTTCCTTTAAAAAAATCCCTAAACATCCTCATTTCTTTCTCTGGAGTCTTGCTGAGACTCCAGTCCTAAAATCACTTCAATAAATCCGTTGGCAGGCAGCAAGCACTGGCTGTGTCCTCTCTCTAGGTTGTATCTGTACCCCACAAGTTTTCCTGGTAGGTTTAACATGACCTCCAGCATCTTGCAAATGGCAATGGGTGGAGCACACCTACTGGTTCAACAACATTTGGAGAATTCTAGAGTGATTGTTCATCAGAGGTTTTATGTCCTGGCTGGTCCTTCTTTCTGCCACCACCACCACCACCTGGGCCAAGTCATTTCATTGGTGTCATAACTTCCTATTTTCCCCAGAGGTTTGCTAAACATGTCATTTTTTCAGGTAAAAAACAAATCAGACGATATATACCCTTTGTCTACATCCATGAAGTATTGAGAATAAGCTTTTTAGAAGCTTGACAAGAGACGCTAGATAGTCAAACCATCCTTAGCTGATATTTGCTTAGCAATCAGCAATGCTAACTCTAACCATGGCTGTGCCCAACTTTTCCCCAGTGACATGCCTTCTAAGTATAGTGAGTCATCTATTTCCTTCAATAACTAGACCAGTGGCTTCTGATCACCTAGGAGCTTTTAACAAATACCAGTACCTAGGCTCCACCCAGCCAGCAAATCTGAATCAAAATGTCCCCATGAGCTATGCCAAGAGTATCATATTCTGGTCTCAGACCAAGCAAGACACTTCTGCAGGGGCAAGGAAGGAGGAGTGGGATAGAAAGCACGCCTTCTGACCCCACCTCTCTCTAACCACATCTAAGTAAAAACCACAAAACCAAGTAAACAGGCAAAGGAAGGTTGATACAGCCATGGGAAGGAAGGGAGTGGGGTGGGTGAGGAGATGAGGAGGATGACAGGCCCCATTTCAATAACAGAATTTTCCTCAAGTTCAGAGTTCCCATGCCCCATGGTGGAAGTGATTCTTGAATGCCAGGACAGGTTGCTGATGCTGCCATGGGAAGGACTGTGCCATTCTAGCTTCTAAGCGACAGAGGGCTGAGCTGTGGCTAACTCCAGATGTTACTTCCCTCCCTCTACAGCTCCAGGCTACCCTCCAGCTCCTCCGTGTGTCCCTCACGCTCACACACTGCACCAGCATCAATGCTGCCAGTGCTTCTGAGTTTTCCACCCACCTCTGGGAATTCACTTCCTAAAATGCCAAAGCTTTGGCAGGCCATTTTAGGAGCAGGATGGGCCATGTGACTTAATAGGATGTATACCAAAAAACTATGGGTACTGAATTTCATTCTGGGGATACTTGTGGTGGAAGAGTTTGCACAGTGGGGTGTTTCTGAGAAAGGAGGAAACCCACACTTGGGTTGGAGTCCTTGTCTGACACATTCACCAAAGTTACAAAGAAACAGAAAGAGCATTGTCTCCATTTCCATTTTCCTAAATGACTCTTTCCCAGCCCAGGTCCTCTCTGCTTCCTCTCCATGCTAATGAATAGCTTTTATTGAATGCTAGCTATATTATGAGTGCAATGCATGAACTGCTTTTCTCTCTCTTTGGTTATATTCTGTCTGTAGATGAATAAATGGGGGCTCAGGGAAATTAGGAAGCTTGCCTCAAGTCACATGGTCAATAGTAGCAGAGGAAGGTTTGTACTCAGGTCTGTCCAAGACTAAAATAATGGCCTGTGATCTCCACACCATGGTGTGAGTTTTGCAGGCTATTGACTTGGTTTGTCAGTAAAGTTAAGAATTGTTACTCAAAGGGCCTGACCACCATTAACCCCATTCATCAGAACTCAGAGCTACTTGAGCAATTCTGATGGATGCATAGTGAGCTCGTGTTGAGAGTATCCATGGGCTTAAGATCAGGTACATGACTCTTCAACTTCCAACCACATTTGTAAAGCAAGCCAATAGCACCTGCCTCATTGAGTTGTTGAGAGAATAAGATAACACAGGGGCAACATTCAGTACCAATCCAGGTTTAGCACAAGAGTACCATAATGTAGTCATTTCATTAATAGTATTATCAGAAATATAGCTGCCAAATATTTCCTCATTCTTTCAGTGAACAATGACAGAGGGCCCTGTACCCGTCACTGAGGTACATTTGTGAACCAAATATTTAGTACTGCTCTCAGTTGATATGTTCATTATCTTCCCAGTTGGACAGTCCTCTATGGAAAGTCAGTCACCATCAGAAGGTTGCCTGGAACCATGGAGTCATCAAAGAATAATGGAAAGTATTTTGAACTGTGGCCATTTGAGGTGGCCATCTCCCTTCATATATCTTTGAATACTGGAACGAAGATTCAAGACAGCCTGTCCTGTGGACAGGGAGGTTGGGAAGAGCAGGGAACAAGCCTTCTTGAGTACTTCCATGTAGGCTGCCTATAACTCCCAGTGAAGGAGATGCTTTTAGGAAGCACCTGAGATGCTTTCAGGGGACATGAAGGCATTAACTACACTTACTGACACATGAAAGAAGAAAGAGCTCATGCTGAAGAACTCCAGGACCAGGATCAAACCAGTTTGGTTCCAATTTTGTCTATACCCCTAACTAGCTGTGTGTTTTGAACAGTGATTTTTCTCTCTCAATCTTGATGTGCTCAGCTGGAAAATGGATAGAAATCATAAGATTTCTTTCTCATATGATTATGTAAGTGCTAGTGGAAGACATGTGAAGAAAGACTCAACAACTTTTATCCATCATTATTACCCTCTGTCATATTTTTTTATTAGTCCAAGAAGAAAGTTTCAATTGAGTTTGTTGATAAATCTAACACTTGTTAATCTCCCACTTGAACAAAAAGAGAGAAATCCTGAGGCCCAGAGACTTCCACAGTACCTAGTTAGGAATTAACATTGCTTTCCTCTCATTGTGAGTGTGTGTGTGTGTGTGTGTGTGTGTGTGTGTGTGTGTGTGTGTGTGTTTATAAGTATATATGGTGAGAGATAAACATTTAAATAAAAGAAGTCAATTTTAATGGAAATAATAGAGCAGGTTGCAGCTAGATAGTGCAGGCTGACACCCTGATTGTGGCATTCAAATGGCTGAAGTTTAGGGAACATGACAGGGCAGTATCCATGCCATTGCTTCTGGCCTCCAGTTAGAAATAAGAGACTTCAAAAGAAAGAGATGTAGAGTCAAGCTTAGAGTTTAGTTTTATCTCCCTCTACTGTCTCTGTCCTTTACCAATATGTCCTATCAACAGAAATACGTCTTTGCTTTTGAGCTATTTTTCAGACTCCAAAGAGATCACCGTACATTTAATGATCTCCTTCTTCTAACAGGTCACACACCATTACTGTAGTTTCACTCCATGGAATTGCTTCCAGGCCTGGGGATATGGGCCAGTCCCCTTGGTGGGACAAAGTTGTTTTTTGAGTCTTAAAAGCATAACTACAAACTGTCTTTAGGTGTGGCCGACTTTTACATATGGCCAACCTCACTCAGAGGGCATCAGTTCCGACTGTTTCCTTCCTTAGAAGGCAATTGTGGCACCTTGCTGTAGCCTCTCATGTTCCAACCACACATCTGAGCCAAATGATCATCTCTGGGACAGATGACGGGGAGCCAAACCCACATGAAGAGTTTATCTTGTGGCTCTGATAACTGTTTCTCACTTAGTGAACCAGTGACTCTTGGAAGATACTGTTGGAGTAAACAGTATTACTTTGCACAGCTGTGGTCATAGGACCTAGAAATTAGTGAACTAAGGAGCCCAAGAAACATGGATAAGAATAAAAGATGAGAATCATAGAATTTAAATGAATTTCCCTAAAATGTAACAGTCACACTATTCTGCTTTACATTATTCTGCTTTACTCTGCCCTCACATGAGGCTGTGAGAGATTACTTGAGCTGCCCAAGATCATACACATCTCAGCCAAAACCCCTTTGGGTTTCTGAACCCAATTTGACCCTGGGCCTCATTAAAATTCTTGCCATGTCTTTTTTCTTCAATGGATAATTTAAAATAAAAAAGTAAATATAATATCTTGTTGTACATATGTAGCACCTTAATTCCAATAAATGGTGTTCCTTCAGCCTGCCCACCCATGATGCACAGAATGGAAGTGCTTCCGTGTTGGCTCTGATGTTGGTTTCTGACTGAAGCCTCCCTCACTTCTAGTCCATACATACCACTATCAAAAGTATAGCTCAAAGAAACACTAACAAAGAGTACAGGGCTCATACCTCATAGGCCTCATGTCTACCATGCACTTTAGAGAAGTGTTATAATTAAAAATCCTCTCCCCCATAATATATATGAGAAATATGTATGTTTAAGTTAACTAATTTTTTAAAACTACAATGAGATATCACTTCACTCCAATAAGAATAACTATTATCAAAAAGACAAAAGAGGGCTGGGAATTGATTCAGTCGGTAGAGTGCTTGCATGCATAAGGCCCTGGGTTCGATCCCCAGCACCACACACACAAAAAATGGCTAGGAGTGTAGCTCAGTGGTGGAGCACCTCTGGGTTAAATCCCCAGTACCACTAAAAAGACAAAAGATAACAAGGGGGTGAGAATGTGGAGAAAAGGGAAACCCTTCACATTGCTGTTGGGAATGTAAATTAGTACAGCTATTAAGAGATATAGTGTTGAATTTTCCTTTAAAAATTACAACTAGAGCCAGTGTGGTGGCACATACCTATAATCCCAGCAGCTGGGGAGGCTGAGGCAAGAGTATTAACAGTTCAAAGCCAGCCTCAGCAAAAGTGAGGCACTAAACAACTCTTTATTATGACCCTGTCTCTAAATAAAATACAAAAAAATAGTACCAGGGCTGTGTCTCAGTGGCCGAGTGCCCCTGAGTTCTATCCCTGGTACCCCCCAACAACAATAACAACAAATTACAATTAGAACTACCATATTATCCAGCAATCTCACTACTGGGTATATATTCAAAAGAAATAAAGTCAGAATATCAAAGAGACATCTGTATTCCAATGTTTATTACAGCACTATTCACAATAGCCAAGAAGGTTCATCAACTGATGAGTGGATAAAGAGAGTGTAGTACATATACACAATGGAATACTATCCAGCCATACAAAGAAAAAAATCCTGTCATTTGCAACAACATGGATGGAGCTGGAGATTATTATGTTAAGTGAAGTAAGCCAGGCACAAAAAAGACAAGTACTTCATGATCTTACTCATATGTGGCATCTAAAAGCATTGATCTCGTACAGATTGAGAGTCAATCTACATGGAATTGTAGGCCCTTTTGTGTGGTTAGTAGTAGCTGTTGTACTAAGAGTAAACAGTGGTAGTATAACATAGCAGTAGTAATGGTAACTACCATCATATATTAAGCTTCTACGTGGAAGGCTGCTATCTTACTTAATCTTTACAAAAATCTTAATGTTGTAGGTATCATTCCACCTTACTGATGACATAAACTGAAACACAGACACATAACTTGTCCAATATTACCATGCAAATTAAGTGAAGTCTTATCTTTTTTTTGGCAATAGGGTAGACGACATTTTTAAAGACTCCCTCAGAAGATGAGGAAAAATATGAAAACAGTTTAAAACATTTGACAGATCTAGCTTTCTAGAAAGTGAATAATTCCTTGGACTCCACAAATGACCAGAAAGTCCAAATCCAGAGTCATCATCAAATGACAGAGTTAGAATTTCCTACACATGAGACAAAACCTGAATCCCGTAATAAGTGAAAGGGCAGAGTGGAGACTTGCAAACAAACCCAAGATCATTGAAGGGCAATATTTTTACTGAGTGAACCAGCAAAACAATCACCCCAAAAAATAAGAGGATGGCGATAAATGCCTGACTTGGCCTTTGCTCTGAGTAGAGAAGAAACAGAAAAAGAAAAATTTCCTCCCCCTATTTCTAACTACAGATTTACACTTTTATGAGTTTCAGGCCTGAATATATACAGCTAGTGTGGCCAAAAGAAAACCCTGAAAGATTAAATTGGTTTCAAGTTGGTGATACCCTCAGGCATCTAGCAAAACCAAGTTCCAATCTTCTCAGGAAAAAAAATACTTTTAAATAGGGCTTCAACAAATTCTGACATATTAAGTTACAAAGAAAATAAGTTAATTTTAAAAATCACTAAACACACAAGTAAACAAACCACCCTGAGTGAGAGACAACAGAAACAAACTCTGGAATCAGGCCTTCAGAAACCACAAACACTTGAATTATTTGAGCCTAGACTATAAAATTAGGATGTTTAATATATTCCAAAAATAACAGAAGAGATTGAAAGCACACTAAGGGAAAAGAGACTGTCATAACTGTCCACATCTGAAAAAGGACAAGATAGAAATTTAGAAATAAAAATATGATAAATTAAATTAGAATTTCAATGAATAGGCTTAAAAGGATAAAATAGATTGGGATACTGAAGAGACTGCACAGACTCTAATAGTGGGGGAGAGGGGAAGCAATGAGAAATACAAAAACAATTAAGAAACCTGGGAGCCAGTCCCGCCGACCTCCGCCCCAGAGCAGGAGACAGCAAGGACAGACCTGCCAACTCTGCCTGAGCCCAGGCCGGCCCAGGGCAGTCCCGCTGACCTTCACCCCAGTGCAGTTAGCCCCAGACCACCACAGGAGCTCAGACTCAACCAGTTCGGCCCACACCAACCAGCGTGAACCCAGCCCCAGGTAGCATACTTTGACAGTCAGCGGCAGGTTCTGATAGTCCAGCACTAAGGGGAGGCACAGACAACCTGCAAGGGAAGAAACTGTAATAACTCAGATCTACACTGCAAGAAAGTAAAGCAAATAGACATCATGAAAAAACAGGGGAGGAAAATACCCCAAACAAACCAGGATTCTACAATAACAGAACCCATGCTCGTGAAGTTGAAGAAATGTCAGAGAAGGAGTTCAGAAGGTTTATAATTAAAATGATCTGTGAATCAAAGAATGACCTAAATGAGCAAATACAGGCAAAAATTGACCACTACAACAAAGATATAAGAGAGCAAATACAGGTAGTAAAAGATTACTTCAAAAAAGAGATAGAAACTCTGAAAAAAGAAACCAGTCAGAAATCCTTGAAATGAAGGAAACAATTAACCAAATAAAAAACACAATTGAACGCATCACCAAAAAATTAGATCAACTGAAAGAAAGAACTTCAGACAATGAAGACAAAGTATATAATCTTGAAAATAAAGTTGACCACACAATGAAGATAGTAAGAAACCATGAACAGAACATCCAAGAAGTATGGGACAGCATCAAAAGACCAAATCTAAGAATAACTGGGATAGAGGAAGGCACAGAGTTTCAAACCAAAAAAATGAACAAACTCTTCAATGAGACAATATCAGAAAATTTCCTAAGCATGAAGAATGAATTGGAAAACCAAATACAAGAGGCCTATAGGATACCGAATGTACAAAATTACAACAGATCTACACCAAGACACATTATACTGAAAATGCCTAGCATACAGCACAAGGATAGAATTTTAAAGGCTGCAAAAGAGAGGAATCAGATCACATATAGGGGGAGACCAATTCGTATCACAGCAGATTTTTCAATTCTGACACTCAAAGCTAGGAGATCATGGAACAACATATTCCAAGCTCTGAAGGAAAAGGGATGCCAACCAAGAATCTTATACCCAACAAAATTAAGCTTTAGATTTGAGGACAAAATAAAAACCTTCCATGACGAACAAAAGTTAAAAGAATTTACAAGAAGAAAGCCAGCACTACAGAACATCCTCAGTAAAATATTCCATGAAGAGGAAAAGAAAAATAATGATGAAAATCAATAGAGGGAGGTATTACACTAAAGAAAAAAAAAAACAATCAGAAGAGAAACCATGTCAAGGTAAATACCAAAAATATACAAAAATGGCTGGGAATACAAAACACATCTCAATAATAACTCTGAATGTTAATGGCCTAAACTCACCATCAAAAGACATAGACTAGCAGATTGGATCAAAAAAACAGACCCAACATTATGCTGCCTCCAAGAGACTCATCTCATAGGAAAAGACATCCATAGGCTGAGGGTAAAAGGTTGGGAGAAATCCTACCATTCATATGGACAGAGGAAACAAGCAGGGGTTTCCATCCTCATATCAAATAAAGTAGAGTTCAAGCTAAAGTCAATCAAAAACGATAAAGGAGGACACTATATACTGCTCAAGGGAACCATACACCAACAAGACTTAACAATTATAAATATATATGCCCCAAACAATGGAGCATCCATGTTCATCAAACAAACTCTCCTGAAGTTTAAGAGTCAAACTGACCACAACACAATAATTCTGGGTGACTTTAACACACCCCTTTTACCACTGGATAGATCTTCCAAACAAAAGCTGAACGAAGAAACTATAGAACTCAAAAATACAATAAACAACTTAGACTTAACTGACTTATATAGAATATTTCATCCTTCAACAAGTGAATACACTTTCTTCTCAGCAGCACATGGATCCTTCTCTAAAATAGACCATACACTAGGCCACAAAACAACTCTGAGCAAATACAAAAAAGTTGAGATACTATGTTGCCGCCTACAGCAACGATACCGCGGGAAAGAAATCGAAGGCAGACTAGGAATGACTGGTTCCTTTATTCTTGCTTCTTCTTCTCTGCTTTCTCTTCTGTATTCTCCCTTTAACTCCAACCACCCCTCTCGCCAGCCCTACCTGGTTAAATACTCTTCACCTTAACAAGTATACACGTGTCACAAGCTCAACTTACTGGTGTGTCACACAGTGTTCATGGGCACAGAAAGATTCTTAGTAGATTACATTAAGGTCAGAAGAAATCAATTAAACGTCTCCTCTTTGGTTCTCAGCCAGCCACCATCTTAGCTACCTCCTCATTAAGGCTCTTACAATACTACCCTGTATTCTATACGACCATAGTGGAATGAAATTAGAAATCAATGATAAAATAAGAAATAAAAGCTACTCCAACACCTGGAGACTAAATAATATGCTACTGAATGAACAATGGGTTGCAGATGACATCAAAGAGGAGATTAAAAAATTCTTAGAGGTGAATGAGAACACAGACACAACATATTGAACTCTCTGGGACACTATGAAGGCAGTTCTAAGAGAAAAGTTCATTGTATTGAGTTCATTCCTCAAAAGAAGAAAAAGTCAACAAATGAATGACTTAAAATTACATCTCAAAGATCTAGAAAAAGAACAATCCAACACCAAAAGTAGTAAAAGACAAAATAATTAAAATCAGAGCTGAAATTAATGAAATTGAAACGAAAGAAACAATTGAAAAAATTGACAAAACAAAAAGTTGGTTCTTTGAAAAAATAAATAAAATTGACAGACCCTTAGCCAGGCTAACAAAGAGAAGGAGAGAGATAACTCAAATTATTAACATATGTGATGAAAAAGGAAATATGACAACAAACACTACGGAAATACAGGAAATAATTCGAAATTATTTTGAAAACTTATACTCCAACAAAATACAAAACACTGAAGGCATCAACAAATTTCTAGAGTTGTATGATCTGCCCAAACTTAATCAGGATGATATACATAATTTGAACAGACAAATTTCAAGTGACGAAATAGAAGATGCCATCAGAAGCCTACCAACCAAGAAAAGCCCAGGACCAGATGGATACACAGCCGAGTTCTACAAGACATTCAAATTGGGGGGGGGGGGGGGGGGGGGGGTGGGGGGGGGGGGGGGGGGGGGGGGGGGAAGAACTGATACCAATACTCTTCAATTTATTTCAGGAAATAGAAAAAGAGGGAGCACTTCCAAACTCATTCTATGAGGCCAACATCACCCTGATCCCCAAACCAGGCAAAGACACATCCAAAAAAGAAAACTTCAGACCCACATCTTTAATGAACATAGATGCAAAAATTCTCAATAAAATTCTAGCAAAAGGGATAAAAAAACATATCAAAAACATAATACACCACAATCAAGTGGGGTTCATTCCAGGGATGCAAGGATGGTTCAACATACGGAAAACAATAAATGTAATTCATCATGTCAATAGACTCAAAGATAAGAACCTTATGATTATCTCAATAGATGCAGAAAAAGCATTTGACAAAATACAGCACCCCAGCCGGGCGTGGTGGCGCACGCCTGTAATCCCAGCACTTTGGGAGGCTGAGGCAGGAGGATCGCAAGTTCAAAGCCAGCCTCAGCAATGGCGAGGCACTTAGCAACTCAGTGAGACCCTGTCTCTAATAAGATACAAAAAAGGGCTGGGGATGTGACCCAGTGGACGAGTGCCCCTGAGTTCAATCCCTGGTACAAAAAAAAAAAAAAAAAAAAAAAAAAAAAAAATACAGCACCCCTTCATGCTCAAAACACTAGAAAAAATAGGGATAACAGGAACATATCTCAACATCGTAAAAGCTATATATGTGCTAATCCCCAGCCCAACATTATTCTAAATGGAGAAAAATTGAAAGCATTCCCTCTAAAAACTGAAACAAGGCAGGGATGCCCTCTTTCAACACTTCTATTCAACATAGTAATTGAAATGCTGGCCAGAGCAATAAGACAGACGAAAGAAATTAAAGGGATACAGATAGGTAAAGTAGAACTCAAATTATCATTATTTGCTGATGATATGATTTTATACCTAAAAGACCCAAAAAATTCCACCAGAAAACTTCTAGAACTCATAAATGAATTCAGCAAAGTAGCAGGATACAAAATCAACACCCATAAAACTAAAGCATTTCTATATATCAGTGACAAATCCTCTGAAAGGGAAATGAGGAAAACTACCCCGTTTACAATACCATCAAAAAAAAATAAAATATTTGGGAATCAACTTAACCAAAGACGTGAAAGACCTCTATAATGAAAACTTCAGAACACTAAAGAAAGAAATTATGGAAGACCTTAGAAGATGGAAAGATCTACCCTGTTCTTGGATAGGCAGAACTAATATTGTCAAAATGACCATACTACCAAAATCACTATACAGATTTAATGCAATGCCAATCAAAATCCCAATGACATTCCTCATAGAAATAGAAAAAGCAGTCATGAAATTCATCTGGAAAAATAAGAGACCCAGAATAGCTAAAGCAATCCTTAGTAAGAGGAGTGAAGCAGGTGACATCACTATACCAGACCTTAAATTATACTACAGAGCAATAGTAACAAAAACAGCATGGTTTGGGCACCAAAATAGGCCAGTAGATCAATGGTACAGAATAGAGGACACAGAGACTAACACATATAATTTCAGTTATCTTATATTAGATAAAGGCGCCAAAAATGTACATTGGAGAAAAGATAGCCTCTCCAACAAATGGTGCTGGGAAAACTGGAAATCCATATGCAAGAAAATGAAATTAAACCTCTCTCTCTCACCATGCACAAAACTCAACTCAAAGTGGATCAAGGATCTAGGAATTAGACCAAAGACACTACACCTAATAGAAGAAAAAGTAAGCTCTAATCTCCAACATGTTGGATTAGGCCCCAAGTTCCTTAATAAGAATCCTGTAGCACAAGAATTAATACCAAGAATCAATAAATGGGATAGACTCAAATTACAAAGCTTCTTCTCAGCAAAAGAAACAATCAGTGAGGTGAACAGAGAGCCTACTAATTGGGAACAAATTTTTACCACATGCACGTCAGATAGAGCACTAATCTCTAGAATATATAAGAACTCAAAAATCTTAACACCAAAAAAACAAATAACCCAATCAATAAATGGGCCAAGGAACTGAACAGACACTTCTCAGAAGAAGATATACAATCAATCAACAAATACATGAAAAAATGCTCAACCTCTCTGGCAATTAGAGAAATGCAAATCAAAACCACTCTAAGATTTCATCTCACACCTGTCAGAATGGCAGCTATTAAGAACACAAACAACAATAAATGTTGGAGAGGATGTGGAGAAAAAGGCACACTCATACATTGTTGGTGGGACTGCAAAATGGTGCAGCCAATATGGAAAGCAGTATGGAGATACCTTGGAAAACTTGGAATGGAACCACCTTATGACCCAGCTATCCCACTCCTTGGTCTTTACCCAAAAGACTTGAAAACAGCACACTACAGGGACACAGCCACATCAATGTTTATAGCCGCACAATTCACAATAGCTAAACTGTGGAACCAACCTAAATGCCCTTCAGTAGATGAATGGATAAAGAAAATGTGGTATATACACACAATGGAGTATTACTCAGCAATAGAGAGAATAAAATCATGGCATTTGCAGGTAAATGGATAGAGTTAGAGAATATAATGCTAAGTGAAGTTAGCCAATCCCAAAAAGCCAAGTGCCAAATATTTTCTCTGATATAAGGAGGCCAATTCACAGTCGGGTTGGGATGGGGAGCATAGGAGGATTACAGGAACACTAGAATGGCCAATGGGGAGGGAGGGGAAGGGAGGGGGCAAAAGGGTGAAGAAAAAAAAAAGATGGTAGAATGAGATGGATATCATTACCCTACGTGCATTATGAAGTCACGAATGGTGTGAATATACTTTGCATACAACCAGAGATATGTAAAAATGTGCTCTATATGTGTAATATTAAATGTAATACATTCTGCTGTCATTTATAACAACTTAGAATAAAAAATAAATTTTTTTAAAAAAGGAAAGAAATCTGGAAGTCCAGGTGAAAATTTCTAGAGGAAGCAATAAAGAAAAGGGGGAGTAGCAACATTACAAGAGATAATAACTGAAAAATCTCCAGAATTAATGCAAGACATCAGCTCACACATTGAGAAAGCCCAGAAAATATCAAGCAAGATAAATAAAAAGAAATTAATTCCCAAATATGCTACATTGAAAATGTAGAACAACAAAGATAAAGAGATTCTTAAAATAAATCAGAGAGAATAGAAAGATTATCTAAAAATGAATTACAGGTTGACATCTGGGTTCTCAAGAATAGCAGGGGAAATAAATATACTAATAATCAATTAACTAATATAAAATAAATAACAGCCAAGAATTAAGAGCCAGGACAGCTATCTTTCAAAAAATGGGGGAGGGGAGTCAAAGAAACACAATTTCAAACCATTGCAAACTGAGATAATTTATACCAGAATATTCTCATTGTACAAATTTTAAAAGGATGTACATTTCAGAAAGAAGAAAATTATCCAAGAATGTAGGTCTGAAATTAAGTGAGTCAGTGGAAAATTAATTGTTTTACCTTTATTTATTACCTTTGATTAATACCAAATGTATTACCTTTAATTAACTAGTTAACTAATTAAAGGTAATAAATAAAGGTAAACAGGTGGATACATCTAAATAAACACTTATGACATAAAAAAAATCATGTATAATTTATGAGTTTTTAAAAATCAAGAGATAATTAAAATACTGGACAATAATTACACATAAAATTTAGAGGTGAGCAATTAGAATGAAAGAATTCTTGCTTCATATATTGTTCATAAAGATCTTAAACATGTTAACCTACAATTATATTATTTTAAATCTGTATATTAAAATTTCTGTGGTGACCACAAAAATTAGAATATGAGGGGGAACCTGGAATTAGGGGTAAGATGAATAGAAGCAATCAATGTAAAACAAGGAAGCAAAAGGAAAATAGAAAAAGGATACATGCTATTAGAAAGCTCAAAATGACAGAAATTAATCCAAACATTTTTGTTATTACAAATATTGTAAATAGACTAAAATTTCCAATTAAAAGACAAAGACAATGAGGCTAGAGTCTGGCCTTGAAAGGAGTCTTCTTTTATGATTAACTAATTAATTTAATTAATAACTTTTTTATGATTAAAAACTAAAAAATAGGCAATAGGTTACTATAGAATTTTGAGTCAGAAGAGACTTGAGAAAGGAGTGTTCTTTGGGGAGTGGAGCACAAGATAGATTGAGAAATCAAGAGACAAAGTAAAGTCAGAGAAGAAAAATGGGACAATTAAACCAACCAGTATGATAAATGTGGGTAGAAGGAACGAATAAAGTAAAAGGAAAGAGGTGACAGAACTTGTTGGCTGTTCTTGTTCCTACAGGCCAGTGGTAATAAGAGCAACTGAATGAAATTGAAGAAAGAAGCAAATTACTTCATGATCATGATATCAATGCTTGCTTCAGTTTGCTCTGGTGGGACGCTCACTTCCTGCACATTCTGGAGCTTCCATACAGAACAGTGACCCCCTTCCTGATATCTTTCCTTTCAGTTGTTTAGCATAAAGGAGGTAAAGCACCGCTATGGCCTTCAAAGCCTCCTAATATACAAGTCCATTTAAAATAATCCCCATCTGAATATTCCCCAAAGACAAACCACAACACTGGAGTACATGGAATAACACTGGACTCTCACATAAATTGTTAAAAAGGAGAGTTAAGAACCCCAACTTTTTCATGGCTTTCTAATGGGGCTGGCAAGCACACCCTCTGTGCTCTGAACCAGGCTCTTCCTGAAATCATGTTTTTCCAATGGTTAAGTACTAAATCTTAAGCAACCAAAAGGAAAAGAACCAGTTAGCTGAAAACTAGAGGCACCTTTGTCATCATTTTCAGCGCCTTTGGAATGGTATCCAAACTGACCATTCCCCAGACCTTCTAGAGCTCTACTTGTGTGACCAGCACAAGTCACTTAGACTCTTTGGGCTTTAGTTTCCTCATCTCTAAAATCATGATGGCAATAGCAGACTTGTTAGTTTGTTGTGAGAGCTAAGTATCATAATGTTATAGAAATTACTTGGCGTAGTATTTTGGCTAGTGCACTAACTTAATACTTATTTTTTTAAATAAGATTTTAAGGGCTGGGGATGTGGCTCAGCGGTAGAGCACTTGCCTAGCACGTGCGCGGCCTGGGTTCGATCCTCAGCACCATGTAAAACTAAATGCATTGTATACAACTAAAAGCAAATAAATAAATATTAAAAAAAAAGATTTTAAGAGAGCCTTTCTATTTCTAGAGAAATACTAGTAGAAATGTAAAGGGAGATACAAATAATAGGAAAAAAATATGGAGGAAATGTAGTCAATAGGACTGATTAAAGGGGATGAAAGAGATGGAATCTATATGAATTTGTAAAACAAAAGCCTAGCCTATTATGGAAATCATGTTATCAGTGATCAAGGTAAATATATCAAGAGGGGAAGCCTTGCTTCTGCAATGAGATAGCAGGATCTTTGAGGCAAGAAACTGTGCTTCCTCACCACAACACTGGGCACAGGTCAAACATTATTTCAGTTCTAAAAAATTAAAAGCATTTGTTAAATAAATAATGAGCAAGTGAAAGAGTGCATGAGTGCGGGAGGGAAAGGACAGCAGGAAAGAGAATGGGAGAGAGTGGGAGGAAGGGAAGGAAAGGAGAGCAAACCATCATGTGGGGCAAGTGCCTCCTCCTAAGGCTGCCATGTGGTGGAGGAGGCAGCCCAGTAGCACCCTCACCAACATCTCATCCATTCAAAAGCTGGATGGAATTCTGAACCTCGGAGCCATTTGCACATTTTAAACAGAGTCCTTTCTCAGTAGGCAGCATTTTCTTAGTCTTCATCCCCTGCTTCCTCCTAGCATTTCTGAAGGTCTGAGCCCTGCAAAATGACAAAAGGCCTAGAAACACGCACAAAGGAAGTAGCCTTCGTTGATTCTGCTGCTTTGTGGGTCCACAGGGAAGTCTGACCCTGAAGCTCTGGTGCCTGCCTTGCTCCAAGACCAGTTTCCACCAGAGAGCCTGCCTGTTCCGTGGCACTAGCCAACTCCTACCCTTATCACTGGTATGTAATGTCAAATTCAAGAATCTGTATATGGAGTCAGGAAATGGAAGGTGGTGTTTATTTTCCTAAAGACAGTTTGTTCTCTTGATAAACTACAGTTTTATTTTATTAATGCTAATAGTGGATTATGTTTATTCTCATGATTAAGCTTCTTCACCCCCTTCAGACTTCAGCTATAAATAGGAACTTCTTTGTTCTGTCTCCTCTGGGCAATAATTGCAAACATAAACTAGGGGAGACACCCTCATGTCCTCCATGTCTGTTGGTTAGTTTCTCCACAAGTAGGCAGTCGCACAAACAAACAGGCAGCTTTGTTTGTGTTTTCTCTGAAGTCACAATTTCTTCAACCAAATGTTTATGCATTCCAGCATCTCAAGAACCTCAGGACCAAGATTGATGGTATTTTTATATTTGTTTGAACATGTGCACTTAATGTGCTTGGTTAATTGGAGTAATTAGTAGTCTTTTCATTCCAAGGCCGTTGCTGAAATTAAAACAGGACTGTTGTTTCTTTTAGTGGGCTAACTGAAGAATTTTTATTTTGAAAGTGACTCAGGGTTTGTGGGTATGAAGTTCTGTGGTGTAACAGGAGGAAAGGACAGGATTCCAAGGATCTGGGTATCTTTGGGGAGCATTTCCAGCTCTACTTAATCCTTCCAGATTTTGATCTGTCAATGACCACAAAACCCAGGGTGATACAATTTATCGCTCAAACTAGGACACTTGTGAAAATGAAATGGGGTTCCATTACTGATTCTACCCGGACAACATTCCTAAACAGGCTTTGTTCTGGCAAACCAGAAGTATAGGTCACCCTACCAATGCCTCATATGCATACAGCTTTTTGTGAAGGATTCACTACTTCCCATCTGTTCCTCACGTTAAACTAGGAAGGAAGATGGTTTCTTCTTAACAGAGGCTGAAAAGCTCAGCGACTTGCCCCAGGCCCACCAGGCAATGGATAAAGCCATGCCCAACCCCAGCTTCTCTACAGATTCTTATTCTTTGCCCACCACACTGGCCCACACACCTGGTCAGGCAGAGGGTGGGTTATAGCATGTGAGCAAGTTTGGCAGGACTTTGAGGTAGATGAGAGCCCAAGTGTCAAAGGAAAGAGCTGCTGAGCATCTCCAGGAAACTCGACAGTGGCTGCAGCCTTGCTGTTCTTGCCCAGCTCTGCCCCAGGTATGGATGTTCCTAGAATGAGCTCCAGAGATCCTGTGTGGCAAAAGGAGCTTAACTGAAAAAGCATGAGCTGTCATGACAGAATTTTTCAGAAGATAAATCTATACAAGTTTCTAGACTGAGAAGGCTGGCCATAGGCAGCTGTAATCTGTGGCCTACCGTGGTGACTGTGTGTCACCCTCATCTGTGACTTACCCAACAGGCAGCACTGATTCTATTATCATTTCCACCTGTTGCTTCTCTCCACCTCCCACCCCTCCTATTCTCATCCTTCCCGCTTGGTGCGGGCTAACCTCCTCTACTCTGCTAAACTAATTCTCTCAGATAGCAGCATTTCTACCTTCACAATTTGGCATCCCTGTGATGTTTCCCTGTGTACATTTTCCTGTTCCTGTATTCTCATTATTCAGGTATAATCACTCAATAACCATTCGACAGCAGTAATACTTTTCACATGGAAAGAATTGAGTTTTTATTGATGGCAAATGTTGTGATGAACTTTCAAGCCTGCTTGGAGCCAGCGCAGCTTTCTACTGAGTGAACCACACTAAGATGTGGTTCCAAGTGAGGTCTTTGAAGGGTAGACTGAGATCTGCTTTTGAAAATGGGTCCTGTGAGCCAGCAAGGGGAGGAGAGAGTTTCCCATTAGCAAAATCTCATCAATTCAAATGTAGAATAATAACATTATTAATAACCTGATAGTTACATCCCACTGGGTATTTTTTTTTCAATCACTTCCCTGTAATCCTAAAATGAAGGCAGGGTTGATATTATTATTTCCATGTCACAAGTTAGACAATGTTGTAACAGACTGACACCATGAGCAAGGAGTCACGTGATGAGTGGGAAGGTGGCACATGAGAAGGAGATCTCAGCAGGCCTGAAGGATGTCTTTAGAGAGCATAGATACTCTCTGAAAATCAGGAGTTCATCTGAGGCTAACCTCTACTCAAGGTCCCTTTTTCCCCAGTCCAAATATCAAAGCCTGGCCACCAAGTCCAAGGCACAGTGCTCATCTCAACTGCTCACCTACAACACAATTAAACTTCCTAGCACCTAATCCAGACACAACAGGAAATCGGGAGTTATTTAGCACCATCAGTATATAGTGTGGCAAACAGAATGTGAATGCCATGCATTGACTATCTCCAACTTGGCTGAAAACAATATGGACAAAAGACATGGCCATTCCCGAATGGACCTAACAAGACAATGACAAACACCAGATGCTGGACTGGTGGTGATAGTGATGCTAGTGTGTCCATATATGTAAGCCTGTCAGCTTGTTTGGACCTAGCCCACCCCTGTACTTCTCAGAAGCCAGCCTTAACACTGCCTTGGTTAAAAAAGAAAACTGGGGGACTAGGGTTGTAGCTCAGTGGTAGAGTGCTTGTCTAGCACATGTGAGGCACTGGGTTCAATCCTCAGCGCCACATAAAAATAAATAAATAAAATAAAGGTATTGTGTCCATCTACAACTAAAAAATAAATAAATTTTTTTTAAAAAGAGAGAGAAGTGGGGAATAAGACAAGAACTTGAAATTGATATAAGGCTTCCACCATCACCAGAATCACCACCATTTTGTAAATATGGAAGCTAAAGCCTCAAGACTGAGGGAACTTGCCCTGGTAGCAAGGTTAGCCAGGGCAGAGCAGTGCTAAGAACCCAGGCCCCTGGCAGAGAATGTCACCCAGCCTCCTGTATTGAACCAGAGGATCTCTAACTCTCCATGACTTTTCTTCTTCCTGCTTAACCTATTGACTTTCCTTTGTCTGCAGCTGGTATTCAAGGGACTCACCAGTCTACCTGAATTCAGAGGATATCTTGTCTACACATTTGTTTTCTCCACACTCCCCGCCACACTCATTGATGCTGTGTAATGTAGCAGGTGTTCATCCCCTTCCTTACAAGGGAACACCCCAGCACAGCCCCATGAAGGCAAAGTTCCTTGAGCAACAGGTTGTGCAAGGAGCACCTGGAGGCTGGTATGAGCCCCACAGAATGTCTTAAGTAACAGGGGAGGATGCATGCTCAGTGTGCACCTGGCATGCTCCTAGGAGCTCACTATGGCCTGTACCCTCAGCTCAGCCTCAGGCTTTTCCTTCTTCTAAAACACCCCACATTATCCAGGACTGTGTTGGGAGGAAAGGTGCTTTTGTTTCTAGGCCACCTTACCCATTATTCAGGCATGTCCCTCGCCAGGACCACCATCTTGTTGCTGGTATTACTTATTAGTTCATAATATAACACGCAAACTCTTTGGACCTCAGATCTTCTGTCACTTCACACCTAACCTCCTATCTCAAAAGATGTTTTCCTGCCTATCCATTTGGACTTTCTCTAGTCTTCATTTACTTTTTATGTTTTGATTGGCTTATGAAATGTCATATGTCATTCTCAGCCAACAAGATGCTCCTATAGCAGTTTGGTTTCAAAGAATATTGAAGAGAGGGCCTAGACCATGATCAGTGTCTATACTTACATATTGTAAGATTGTAGAAAATGCCATCTAACAGATCTGTAGCTGACCCATGCTATATACAGAATTCTTAATTTATATTTTGCTTGAAAAATGAACCAACCACTGGAAACTTTTTCTTCTTCCTTACTTCCCCTCAGAATCAACCATCTAGTGCTACTACCCCCAGCATTTGGTTGAGGAGGAAGTCAAAGCCACCAGACAGGGGTGATGACTAATGAGGCCCTGCTTTCACGGCTGTTATGGTCTCACAGGTGCTGGACCTGCCACACTGTTCTATCTCATCCTCCATCCTTTCAATATCGCTTAGTGCCAGGTCTTCCTCATTCCATCTATGTGGTTTGTTCCCCTTGGGTTCTTTTGAGGAGGATTGCTACGGGGCTGCTTTCCCACACACTCATAGCCCATTGATCTCTATGCTAGTAGTGTCAAGAATCAAGCAGCTATTCCATGCCAGACACTATGCTAGGCACTTTTTGTATTTTTCCATATATCATATACTTTATATACATTACCTCATATAATTCTCACCATGATCTTACACAAAGAGATAAGAAAATCAAACTCAAAGAAAATTGGGCCTCGGGTTGTGGCTCAGAGGTAGAGCACTTGCCTAGCATGTGTGAGGCACTTGGTTTGATCCCAGCAACACATAAAAATAAATAAATAAAATAAATGTATTGTGTTCATCTACAACTAAAAATACTTTTTTAGAAAAAGAGGACAGAAATTGCCCAAGATCAATGAAAGATTCAAATCATATACACCTAATTCCAAAGCCTGTGCACTGTTCTATACACCACCAAGTATTCTAACGAAAACAGTTTCTACCATGGACCTCTGCCAAGCACAAGAACTTTCACCATAAGCCAGGTTTTCCCCTTGACCTTTGTATTTATTTAATTCTTTCTCGTCATATTACTGAAGCCTACAATCAAGGTTCTGCCTTCAGGAAAGCAGATGCAGTCCAATGAACAAATACAGCTTATGGTGCAATTAGCAATCCTGAAATAACAAACCCCTCAACCTCAGCCATATGATCCCAAGCACAAGCTGATCCCAAGTGTAGCTTAGCCTAGAATGTTCATTTGTGGTTTCCACACAGACTCAAAAATTAGGAAGAGTCTCAAGGAGATCCAGGAATCTCCTAAAGAAAGGTGTCTCATAATTTTGAGGGAGCAGAAAGAAGAGAGATGCTGGAGCCAGGGAACCCATTGTGTGTGCATCCTTCTCAACACTGGTTTTAGTGACGCCATATTGGTAGCTTAAATTTAGCTAGTGTGGGATATCATTTATATCACAAAAATCAGCAAGCAATACAAACAAGAGCTTTTGTCTTCTCCTTCTCCTCCTCATCTTACTTTTTTTCCTCAGAGAGATGGTTATTAAATATTTGCCAGCATTTTCAGGAATAGATATTGTGGAAACAATAGAGGCTTGATTGTAGGCTTTGAGTGACCACCACAAACTCCACCTGTTACAGACCCATTTGCCATGTTGTTCTCTCTCTTTCCCAGGGCAGATCATCATGCCCATTTAGGACCCCATTTGTGGACCAGGCTTTTCCTCCTCCTCCTCCTTCCCCAAGCCCCAGCAAAACTAGTCACCAGTATGGCTCTACCCCTGAGCAAATTGTCACTTGGCAAGCAGTGGTGCACCTGGCAAAGACACAGAGGGACCACAGCTCCATGATGAGGAGAGCAGTAAAGTCTTCTTTGTATTCCTTGTTGTGACAAGGGAACTTGCAGGCACAGCAGGAAAGTCAGAAAGAACTTTGCAGGGGCAGGAAGCAGAGTTAAAACTGGAAACTACAAAGTTTCTGGGTTTAGAGTCTTCATACTTTCCTCTCCAAGATGTAGGAGAGAACTGCTCTACCTTGAAAACACAGGCCAGACCCCTCCTGGGTCTGTGGAGTCCCCTCATTACTGACAAAGGCCCCAAATTCCCTCTCATTCAGTTCTACATTTTAGGTAAAGGAATTGAAGGAAAGAGAGGTGGAGGGAAGGTCAGGAAGAAAGAAAAGGCAGAGAATCAGAGCATCAAGGTAAATACACCCAGAAGCTGAGGAGGAGAGGCAGGTGGAGTACCACTTTTTCCGAGGGACAAGGATAAGGAAAAAGAATAAGGGATAAGGGAGAAGAGTGGGTCAGGCTGAGGACAGCCAGTGGGCAGAGGCAAAGGCCTCCATTTCACACATATCTACCATGAAGGATTTCTCAGCTCAAATCCATTCTATGCCCTGTAGCCAAGTGAGCCATCCCAAAACACTGCTTTCGCTGGCCACCTTCAAAAACTTTCAATGGCTTCCTCTGGCCCAAATCAGCTTTGCACCCGAAGTCCCCCTTATCTGGCTTCAATCTCCCTTCTCAAGCCCATCTCCTTTTTTCTCCAAGCAGCTCTTACTTCTCAGACATCCAAGCCTTTGTCCTCACTAGTTGTCTGCATAGGACATTCCCAATTAAAAGAGACTAATGAGGCACACAAGCTAATGCAATCTGTGATCCTTGATAGAATCCTAGAATTTTTGTTAAATCACTATAAACAATATTCTTGGGACAATTTGAGAAATTTAATAATTATGATGTGGTTCAGTGGTCGTCAAGTGCCCCTGAGTTCAATCCCAAGTACCCCACCCACAAAATTACTATTTAGTACATTTAATATTATTTTTATATATTAATATATTACTTTATATTTAAGTAGAGGTAAATAATGTTTTATTGAAGTTTACTGGGTGTGATCATCATATCTTGGATATATGTGGTAAGTATTTAGGTACAAGGAGTCATAATGTCTACAAGTTACTTTAAAATGGTTGAGAAAAAATACATATACATATGTGTGTATGTATGTATACACATACACACAGAATTTGGTGAAATATCAGTTGGTGAATAATCCAGGTGTAGAATATTTATTATAAAATTCTTTCAATTTTTCTGAAGCTTTGAAAATGTTCCTAATGAAGTTGGATTAAAAACAATATAACAAACCTAAGGTAACTCATGCCTACCACTTACCACCTCTCTGGCTTCCCCAGTCCCCTCTGAATAAAATCTAAAGACCTTCAAGTCTACTGGTCCTCCATGGTCTGGCCTGATTTCATCTCTCACTACTTGCTCCATATTTTCTAGCTACATTCTAGGCACATAAACCTCCCCATTGTTTCTAGAGCCAAGCCTGGGCATAATAACTAGGGAAACAAATAAATATATAATCAGATAAAGAATTACAAGATTAGTTTGTGTAAAGGCAAGAAAAACAAAGTGTATGCCTGCCCCAGGGCCTTTGTATTTACGGCTCCTGTTGTTTGGGATAGTTTTGCCTGGAGTTATAGCTTCCTCTCACTTCCTTCAGGTTTCTATCCAAGTATATCCTCTTCAGGAAGCTCTTTTTGGATTGGGGGTGTAAGTTAGTGGTAGGCACTTTCCTAGCATGCAGGAGGCCCAGTTTCATCCACAGCAACTCCCCACAACACCCCTTTCTTTTTTTTAATGTTTATCTATTTGCTTTAGTTGTACACAATGCAATGCATTTATGTTTTACGTGGTGCTGAGGATCGAACCCGGGCCGTGCACGTGCGAGGCGAGTGCTCTGCTGCTGAGCCACAATCCCAGCCCACCCCTTTTTCTTTTTTTTTTTTTTTTTTTTTTTTTTTTTTAAATTTTTTTATTATTTATTTACTTATTCATCATGCACAAGTATAGTATCTTTTTACATACAACTGCTTGTATACAAAGTATATAAGTACCATTCAGATCTTCAATCATGCATTTAGGATAATGATATCCATCTCATTCAACCACCAATTTTTTTCCAACCCCCCCCTTACTCCCTCCCTCCCCTCCCTTTCCGTTGACCATTCTAGTGTTCCTCTGATCCTATGTACCCCCTTCCAACAACTCTGTGAACCAGCCTCCTTATATCAGAGAAAACATTCGGTACTTGGATTTTTGAGATTGACTAATTTCACTTAGCATTATATTCTCCAACTTCATCCATTTACCTGCAAATGCCATTATTTTATTCTCTCTTATTGCTGAGTAAAATTCCATTTTGTATATATACCATATTTTCTTTATCCACTCATCTACTGAGGGGCATCTAGGTTGGTTCCATAACCTAGCTATTGTGAATTGTGCTGCTATAAACATTGAAGTGGCTGTGTCACTGTAATATGCTGTTTTTAAGTCTTTTGGGAATAGACCCAGGAGTGGGATGGCTGGGTCATAGGGTGGTTCCATTCCCATTTTCCCAAGAAATCTCCATACTGCTTTCCATCCACCCCTTTCTTTTGATCCCCACTCACTCCTTCTTCCTTTGCTTTTTGTTTATGCAAAGCCCTTATTACAACTTGATATTATCTTATTTTTTATGAGTTTACTATTTACCTGCCTTTGTTACCTACAGTGTATTTAACAGTGGATGGCACATATTTCATGTGAAATATACACATGAATGAAGAAATTACTCTTTAAATATTAATTTGGCATATGTCATGCCTGACTGGGTATTGTTGGTTATCTTTTCATGTGTATGTATTCTCCATCACACCTAGTTATGATAAATTACTTTTGATTTAACAATTTTGCCTGAGGATAATCTCAGGTATCATATACACAATTTTTCCCTTTGGAAAGTGCACGTGGAGAGAGCCTGTGTTGTAATCCTGGCTCTCCCACTTGCTGTTTATAGGACCTTGGCCAAGCTGCCTAACCTCTCAGAACCTTTGTTACCTTACTGGTAACAAAGTAACTGGTAACATCATTGCCTACTCTACTTTAAAGCTGCTGCATTAAAAGATCAAGTATGTGAATGCTTTATAGTTTATAAACTATAAAGTACTACAAAAATATAGTCTATTATTTTACCTGTGAGAAAGACTTGGAAAAATAAATACCTCAAGTACCACTGAACTATTAATTAAAATAGCAACAATACTATTATAAAAATGCAATTTTCCTATACTTACTCTTCATAGCAGCTTTGTCCAACAGAGCTTACCATAATGATGGAAAACTCTTCATGTCATCAAATCTAGCAGTCACAACCACATGTGGCTAAGGAGCCCTTGAAAGTGCATAGTGTGACTGGGGAACCACCTTTAAATTGTATTGATTTTGTTAAGTTTTAGAGTTGTGCTGTCACATGTGACCAGAGGCTATGTTATCAGACAGCACAGCTCTGAGGCATTGTTTCTTCAAATACACTTTGCAGAAAACTCCTTTAAGCCCTAACTATGAAGGGATTAGGTTTTGCAAGAATCAAGAAGCCTGGTGATGGAATGGAAGTCTTGTGGTTTAAAAGAAAAAGCGTGGCATGGAATGAAGACCAGAAGAGAAGGACAGCAAAGGGTGGCTGCCTTGTCCATGGCCACATAATTTTGAAAAGGCAAACGCAACCTGCCCCTTTGGAATTCCCTCTTATTTGTTGCATGGCCTTATACAAGATACTAAAGCTTTCCGAGCCTTGGTCTCTTGACTGTAAAATGGGAATGCCTACCTTAGAGGATTATTGTGAAGATTAAATGAGACAGGTTAATGATACAAAGTGCCTCACACAGTCCCCAGCACAGAGCAAGCTCTGAACCCTCTAATCCTCCTTTCCCTGCACCCTTCTGCTACTCAAGAGCACAAGGAGGTGGGGACAGCAGCCTTTGTGGCTGCTGACCCTGCTGCTGATTGGAGCTGCACAGCCACACATGGGGCATCGCTCCAGCTGCTGCAGCCCCAAAGCAGCCCCACTGGCGCACACCCAGCCTCCCTCCCTCCATTCACCCTCCTGAATGCCCTGACCTCACCCAGTACTTTGCTCTGAAGATCTCTGAGGGCTTCAAAGCCTCCACTTTGGACTCAATACAAACGATGTTCCTTCTGGGTATGTACACAGGTGGGGGAAGGCTGAGGGTGGGGCCCAACCACCTCCTCAGAATCAGGCAATTTGTCCTTCACTTGGATCTTGGGAAGATTTCCCTGTACCACCATTTCCTCTGCTGATGGTAGAAAAAATGCAAAGTTCAGCCCCACACTGGCTACTGAATGAAGGGGTCTCTTGGTATCTGCTGGGGCAGCCCCACTCCACTTAAAAAGCAGGTGGTGGGGGCTGGGGTTGTGGCTCAGTGGTAGAGTGCTCACCTAGCATGCATGAGGCACTGGGTTTGATCCTCAGCACCACATAAAAATAAAACAAAGATATTGTGCCAGCCTAAAATTAAAAAATAAATATTAAAACAAAGCAGGTGGTGGTGGCTCCAGGTTGCAGATGTAGCAAATGAAAATCTTAAGCAAACCTAGAGACCAATCCATCAGTGTCCAAATCACATCTCTCAGACTGTCTCCACTCTGTAAGTAGCACCAAAGCCCTTTGTGAAGTAGTGGACTCTCCCAGCATTCATTGTGAGTGGCAGTTCAACAACATGCTGGCAAGTTCTTGACACTCCTGCTTCAGAGTTGAAAGTAGGTAGGCATGTGACTGCTTGGATCAACCTAGTATGGAGAAAACAAGAACATGCAACTTCTGAGGCTGTCATGAAAGGCTATAGTGCTCCCACAGGTGGGCTGGGATACCCGCTCTAGGGCCTAAGCCCCATGGCAGAAGTCTAGTGACCTTCCCTGAGACCACTGCTCTGGAGAAGGCAGGGAGAGTCCTTCAGGAGACAGTCTCAGCTAGGACCACCCCTTGACCATCCTAGCATGTCAGGGAAGACACCTCAGAAGATTCTAGCACTCACCTTTCAAGTCTCCCCCTGCCTTTTGGAGTCTTCCCAGTGGAGGCTACAAACATTTATACAGTGGAAACAAGCCATTCCTGCTATGCCTGTTCAAACCCCTGACCCACAGAACTGTGAGCATAATAAAATGTTGTTCTCTCACATTACTAAGTTTTGGAGTGATTTATTGTGCCATGAGAGACAAGGTCCTAATATGATGTCTCATGTGATTCAGCCTCCCAACCAGCCCATCTGGAAAACCAAATTCCATTGACTGAAGTGCCTTGACTCCTTGTCAGTGGACCAATGTGGTTCTACTGCTATCTGTTAATAATAATAAAATTAAAAAAAAAAAAAGCAAAGTTGAACATGCATAAAAGTTGTCTGGAGTAGAATTGACCAGGGAGGAGGACACAGCCAAGAAGAAGGCTTCTTATGTTTTTATTTTCTGAACTTGTAACTTTACTTTTTAAAATAAATTAGAAACTGATAGAAAGGAATGAAGACTTACTAATGTAATTCAAGTATGTGGCTTTATTCAGAGATTTTTTAAAAATATTTATTTATTTGCTTTTAGTTGTACACAATGCGGTTTTTGTTTATTTGTTTGTTTTGTTTTGTTTTATTTTGTTTTTATGTGGTGCTGAGGATCAAACCCGGGCCACGCACGCACTAGGCAAGCGCTCCACTGCTGAGCCACAACCCCAGCCCTATTCAGAGATTTTCATATTGAAATTTGTTGGTTTTATTTGTTTTTTAATGTTTTGCTCTGTTTCTTAAGCTATCATTTTCTCTTTTGGTCACCCCATGTTCTTTAGAGTCACATGGAGTATACCCCAGAATAAAGGCAAAAAGTAGACATTATGAGTTGCAGTGTGGCTATGACAAAAAAAATACATTATGTCTTTAAAGGGACTTTATTGTCTATGGAACAAGAGGAAAAAATATGGATCCACCAACATGTTGCTGAAGCTTGGGCATATCAGTTTAACATCACCAGGCCTCAGTGTGGGCATTCACAAATTGGATTTAATGAATTCTAAGGTCCCTTTTCTGATATTTTGGGAAGAAAGAAGTTGATGCATTTATTATATAATTTATATATTATATAATTTATGTATTTATTATATAATTAATCTGTGGGAAGAACCACACAAGGCCCTTTATAGAAATTATTTTATTTATTCATTAAGAAAAAAGTCCTGAGAACCACCATATTTACTGTGCATATGAAGACAATGAGGGCAGTGAAATGAAGAGTCCCCATAGCTGGGAAGAGGAGGGATGCATTTCTAAAATCAGCATGAACACCGCCAGAGAACACTGGTTCCACAGAGTTTCCCATCCCTTGTGCCCAGAGGCTTCCAGAATCTGGTTCCTTAGTCTCTAATCCTCCATGGTTACTTGGGGTGGGGGATCCTAAGTACACACCTATATACTGTCATTAAGAACATAGGTGTCGTGAGCTGGGAATGTAGCTTAGTGTAGAGCACTTGCCTAGCATGGAGAGGTTTTAGATTCAATCCCCAGTACTGGAAAAGAGAGAGAGAGAGAAAAAAAGGATTGTGACAAGAAACAATCTTTTTAGCCTCTTTTTCTGGAGTGTCACTGCTCTGTTTCCCTTAAAAGGGGGGCTCTTTGAACACTGCTGAGTCTCTAAGTGACAGCGGGGAAGCCCTTCCAGCACCACTGATCCCAGGTGCTCTGTGCAAGTCTAGAAGAATCCTGTCACCCACCATATTTATTGTGGGTGCAGATCTTGAAACTGTCAAGTGATATGAACTGGCATTTTTTCCTTTAACAAGGGTCCCTCGAGTGTTGGTTTTCTGATATATACTTAGTTCATCACAGGACTCAAGGAAGCATATAATGATTCCTTCCACAAAATACTAGGGATTCACTTTTTGCTGCCATTACCATTACCATGATGCCTCTTACCCATGTGTTTTGATGAAGAGTTGTCTACCTGTTCATAGGTGCCTCATGCCCCAAAATCTCTTCCTTGGTACTGATGCTAGAATCCAGAAGTAATCACAGAATGTTGACCAAGTCCCATGCAATCATACCTGAGAGGGATCACTGAGAACTGTGAAATGTAAGAGAAATCATTGCAGAATGGTCAAGGCCATGGGTTTCAAAGTCAGATGTGATGGGTTTCAACCACATGTAGTGGTTTAAAAGAACAGAAAATTATCTGCTTTCTCTCCCCCTTGGTTCTGCACTGACTTCTCTGACTAGATTTGACCAATAGAACACAATGGAAATGATCCTCTTCCACGGTGAATCTTCAAAAGGTCTGCAGTTCCTGTTTAGGTACCTCTCAGAAATCTGGGCAATGGAAGAATTCTGACTGCTCTGGAACCTATCAGGAAGCCCAAGCCAGCAGGTGAGGAGAGGGAAAGGCTTGTGGAAGACTCCCAAGAAACTAAACACGCCCTTCTTGGACAGCCCCAACTGAATGCGGCCAAGTGAGCTACACCAGTGGATCCCCTATGGATCAGAACCACCTTGCTGATCCCTGCCTTAAGTCCTGACTCAAATAATTGATTTGTGAGCAACAAAATGACTGTGGTTCTAAACCACTAAGTCGTGGCATAATGTGTTAGCCAGCAATGGATAACTAAAGCAGAGTCAAGAGGATTAGAATGCCAAACTCATGGTATAAGCTACACATATTACCAATGAGCAATTGGGTCAGAAATGTAAGGGACTGTCTAGAGGAGAGACCTGAAGATTTGTGGGAAAGGAGTGGACTTGGAATTTTCAATTACTTCTACTGCAACCACCTAACACCCTTACCTCTGGAAAGCTGGGCCTGAGTTTTGCCTAAAATGATCTCTATAAGTAAGAGGATTTCTCCAAAGTCCTGTTTTAACTTTATAACTGTTATGAATTCTACACTGCATACTGTCATTTATTCATCTATACTTAAATATAAAAAATGGTTGAAATTATTTACCTATTACTTAATTTTGCCCCATCCACACAAATCTCTTCAAGGAAAATAAATATTCACAAAGAGAGGTCACAATAACACCTGAGACTCTGTATACTCTCCACTCAGAACATACATGTGCCTCAAAGTGCAAGTCAGCCTCTCCCTCCCTCTGGGGGCAAAGAGTTGGGATTTTTCTTTCAGAGTCTAGTCACACATCTTCAGCAAGCCAGAACTGGCTTCTGGTTTCCCCACTTCTGTTCAGTCCCACCTTGAAGCAAGTCTTATGTTAACAAGGAACCCCACTCAAAGAGACCACCTGATTACCCTCTCCAGATGTAGCTTAAAAACAATCTAGTTGTCTCTGAACTAGTTGTGCATCAGGTCCCCAGATCTATAGAGTGTCTGAAAAGCAACCTAATGCAATTCTGTCTTCCCAAATGTACTCAAATGCTCCCCAAACTTTTTTTTTCCTTCAGGCAATTCACATATATGTCTATAGCCTTTGTAGATGTTGACACTTGGAAGCAAAATAGAGGAAAGCTTTTATTATTGTTTGCCATTTGAAAATGATTATCAGACCAGGTGATGTGTATTAAAGGAGACAGCTTGCAGTTAGCATCCTGGGGAAAGCTCTTTCTAGACCTGAGTGAGCATACACTACCTCTCTGCTTTCAAGTGGGACTGCCTGGTGCCAGACTTGGATGCCTACCAAGTTAAATTAGAGGACTAAGATGCCTCCTGGACAGGGAGGAAGATGCTGGAGTGAAAATGCTGAGAATTTTAAAGGGATCATCACCTCAGTGGGAGACCAAAAATCTACCCCCAGACAGAGTAGCTACCCCAACAGATGGTACCTTCCAGTCTAGTAAGGCTGATTCAGTGTGACTGTGAGATTCCAGGCCCTATGTTTCTCCCTTCCTCCCTCTCCCCCCTACCCTCTGCCCCCTCCTCCACACACACACACATACACACCCCTCTTGCCCCAGCCCCAGCCCAGGATTTCCACCACTCTCCACAAGAAATATTCCCTCTCCCCTCTCAGTCCTATCTGGAAATGTAGCTGCACCTTATTTAAAATTGAGAAGCCCTAATAAGGTACTTTGTGGAAACCAAGTTAACTAGGCCAAACTTGTGTTCAAAAATGAATCTAGAGGTGGGAATGGGTGCAACTCCTTCTTGCATACAGGGTTTCCATTTGGGGTGATGAAAATGTTTTGGAACTAGATAGAGATAATGGTTGTACAATGTTGAGTGTGTGCTAAATGCCCCTGAATCCTTCACTTTAAAATGGTTTTCTAAATGTCACCTCAATTTTAAAAAATCTCCTAAAAAAGTAAAAAATCCTCTGGAGTCCTACCTGCCAACACACCTTCATGCTGGCTGTTAGTCTCCCATTTGCTAATGGGAGGTTGTAGGAGAAGGAGCAGTTGTGGCCCTCTACGATGGTTCTGATTCCTAGTTGGGCAAGGACTTCAGATAATCCCAGGACACAGAGAAAGTAAGATCAGAAAGCTGCCCAGTAGGCTAAAATTAACTAGCCTTCCACAAGGTGGATTTGGCAAGTGACTGAACTTCTCTTACGTTCCTCCTCTGTGAGCTCAAACATATCATATGAGACTCTGGAGAGAAGTCCATAAAAATGACTTTAAGACTCAAAAACCCAGGGAGCTATATATCTGAATCCTATAACTTCATTTCTTTCTCAACCACTAGCTAGCAGTCAGCAATAAGTCCCTACATCAGGCAATACAGGATTTTTTTTAATATATGATTTTATCTTCAACAGCCCTTGCCAATCCAATTCAAAATAAATAGAAGAGAGGATGCGGGGATCATGCACCACACAAACCTTAAAAGAAAATGAAAGGGGTCCCTTCTTTAACAAGTTGACTTGATATTTAGAAAATGATCCTTTTGGCAGAAGAATATTTTTACTTTGTGTGTCTATATAAATACTCTTGATTTTTTTTTATAGAAAGCACATCACTAGTCTCTAAAACCAAACGTGGTTTTGATTGAACCAGACTTGCATTTATATCTGAAGCTCATTTGCTAACAATAGAACTGGCTTTCCCATTTGCCAAGATCAATGTTGACCTGTTTTCACCTAAGTTTTATAGATGTCAGAAAAAGAAACTGTGCACTGCTCATTGGCATACCCTGGCCTTTTTCAGCCACACTTGCTTGCATTTTTGCAGCTCCTTTAAATTCCCCTTGTCACAAAAGCTAACAATAAGGTCAAGTATTTCAGTAAGAAATATTGAATTATTATCCAACTTTGTCAAACAGCCAAGAACCTACGAAAGCTAACCACGAAATGTAGAAGAGAGCGGCTTAACCTCAGGCCTCCCAGTCCTGCCTTCATTGCATGGGGAAGGATTTTTGGCACTGGGGGGTTTGGGAGGAAGGAGGGCGGGTGGGGTGGGTAGAATGGGAACTGGACGGCTCACAATCACGTCCAGGCTCCTGTCCCTCAGGAGTGTCTTGTTGCACTCGTTTGCTGCTGCAAAGAGCCAGCTTTGATTTTTCTTGGAGAGGGCTCCAGGCACCCTACCATCTCAGCCATGCCAACATCATGAGGCTGCCGAGCTCTCCTGATCCCCTGGCCATATCCCTGTCCATCAAGGCTAATTTCTGTGACAACATAAACTTCGCTGTGTAGCCAATAAACTCAAACCCGATGGAACTTGATGTGGCCAGAAAGGAGAATGACAAACTGGCAAGATGTTAGGGCTGGAAATAGAACTAATTTCACCAGCCAGTGGTTTGGGAGGGGGTAGAGATGGATTTATGTGTGTGTGCATGTGTTTTATTTGTCCTAATAACTCTAATAAAGATTCCATTAATCAATAAAGTGACTCTCACAGGAACAGAAATAAATTCAAGGCTCCAAAACGAGCCTCAGGTAAAACCATAACTCTCTCTCATTTTCACCCTAACCCATGGTGGCTAAGGGCACAGATCCTCACTTGAAGTGATCTGTGTAGGGTACTTGGCAAGAGAGGGAGGAGAATGAGGCTTGGCCTTCAGCTGGACAGGCGAGAGCAGCCTAAAAGCACAGAGCAGCCCCAGGATGGGAGATGAGGGAAGCCAAAGCATCTCAAGGCCCTTCCAGTCCTTCCAGCTGTCTATGGAGCTTTGGGGGTGAGGTTTCAGTGATTCCAGAAAAACTTCCTTGAAATTCAAATGCACTTTCTCAAGGGTCAGAGTCAGGACAGGTTCATTTCATAAAAGGGGAGGTCCAGGAGCTGAGGTTGTGGCTAAGCAGTAGAGCGCTCACCTAGCACATGCACGGCCCAGGTTTGATCCTCAGCACCACATAAAAATGAAGGCATTGTGTACAACTAAATAAATAATTTTTTTTAATGGGGGGAGGTCCACAGAACATAGTTAGCTGGTATGAGCTTGGGAGAAAGGATGAGTCTCCGTGTGGTCCTTTAGGGGCAAAGGGGGCCTCCCAAGGAGACGTACAGATATATGGCTAGAGAAGACCCCAAGGTCCTGCTTTCAAATCTTATTTAGGGTGAGTCACAGGCATACCTGTAGTGGAGCTCTCTGAATGTGTAAGCATTCAGAGTGTAGCCCTACTCCAATCATTTATGCTTATCTCCCTTCCCTATTAAATCCAGAAGGGTCCTATGTGCCACAATTGTTCACTTGGTAGTAGATGCTGGGCAAGCAAGTGGATAAAAATATAACCATGTTCTGTACTGAAAATTTGATATTTTATGCTATCATCTCAATATCTGTTATATCTATATCCTCTTGTTAAACACTAAAATTTCATGTTCTTTTTTTCTATATTTTGATAACATAGGTGTTCCTTTTGGCTTTTAATTATTACATTCTACTACTGAATATGGTTTCCCAAAGTGTGGCTTCTATCCCACAGAGATTCTGATTCTGCTCAGCCCACCCTCTCACTCCAACTCCTTTCAGAATCCCTCTTGCTCTTATCACAGGACCTGGGGTCACTCTCTCTTTTTCTTTCTGAAGAGCAGTCCTCGGGAGCTCCATGGTGGAGGTATTTGCCTGCTCCCAGGTACTGCACTGCATGGGAGATGGGGGGCTGACAGCAGCTCAGTGTTAAACCCAGAAGATCACATTCAGATTCAACTCAAATGTCATCTTCCTGACTTTCCTAGGAATTGCTGCCTCCTTGGTGTCCCCATGCCCTTGGTTCACATCTCTGTCAAGGCACTTTCTACACTGTACAAGAAGAGTATATTTCTGTTTTTCTCTGAGCAGATGATAAGCTTCATGAGGTAGGAAATATGCCTCATTCATTTCCATAAAGTGAAGCAAGTGTTCAATGTTTACTGAAAGAATAAAATGCCACCTTTCTCTTAAGATCAAATTAGAGAATTGTGAAGCAAAGAAATGACAGCTGTTTTCTAAAACAAGGGATAGAGTGAAGCTACAAATTCCTCTTCTCAGCCTCCACCTCCTTCTGCCCTATGAATGTAAATGTCTTAGTACTTGTATCTGATAATCACTTGGCACAATGATGGTTGTATCTATCATTAAATAGGTGGGTGACATGATTATGTTATAAGTTTTGTCTAAAAAACACTACACTTTACCTGTGTGCACTGTCATTGCCCTGTTAGCATGGGTTTCCTGTTCTACTTTTAAATTGAAGAGACCTTGGCTATGGGTAATTCAGATAGATAGCAAACAGATAAAAGGTACAACTGAGATGATAAGTCTTTTTCAAGATTAGCTGTTTCCATTTGTTTAGGTGGCTAGGACATAGTGTTAATCACATTAAGTCTCATCTCTGTAGACCAACACATGAGAAACTAGAAAGGCCTTTCCATCTCAAGGCCATCTATCCTTACCATGGAGGGCAAGGGACTTGGGTGAGAAAAGCTCTCCTGTCTACTAAAGGAAAATAAGCTTGAAACATGTTGCCAATAGACAGGTCATCTTTGTCCAGGAAAAAATGGCACTGATGCTCTCAGGCTAAATTTCTCACCAATAAGGTAGGACTGGTAGACAAACTTCAACCAAGTTTTTATAAAGTAATGAATAGCAGTTCTTCTTTAAAGGGGTTAGCTAGAGTGTGTATGGAATCAGTATGTTGGAAATCAATTTATGAGTATAAGAAAGTTTTAATGAATCTAAGTTTAATGCCTAAGTTTATAACAAGTGGAAATAGGTTCACGAAAACTAGAAAAGTAAATATGTATAAGTGGTTCATAAAAACAGAATGCAGAAGATGCTACTGTTATAAAGGAAGGAAGTGAGCAATTTTAGGAACTGCATGGAAGTGGACTTCCTAACCCTTGGCTTCCAGTCATCTATCTACAGGGTGATCTCACTTAAGTGACCTACTTGGGATTTCATTTCCTCATTCTCTACAAAATAGATATTTTTTGGCCAGTTCCACTAGAAACAACAAACCCTCTTCTCTCTCCTGATGTGCAGCAATTCCAACTGCTTCTTGAAACTCCCCATGGTTTCTCCATTCTACTTCTATGGGTAAGAGTGGCATGGTCCTGCAAGGGAACATCTGGCAGGCAACTGATTACCATCCACATTTAAGGAGAAGATCTGGAGAGGTTAAGTGGCTAGTTCAAGATAACACAGCAAGTTATTGGGGTTAAGGATCTGGAACCCACATCTTTTTGCCACCTCCAGCTGCCTCCCTTTCAATACACTGTTCAACCACTTAGTGTAGAGTTGGCTGCATAGCTGCTACACCAGGGAGGAGGAAATGGAAAAGCAGCTTTTCCCACTTTGACTATGTGAAAATCACCCAGTTTTTAAACACCACACCACCCATACATGTGGTGGGAATGAAAGGTTCATATGACTAAATATAGATGCTAAGCACCTAGCAAATACAAGAGCATTTTAGGAAATGAGAAATAGGAAATGAAATGGGCTATAAACAGAAATCAAAACTACCTAAATTCTCTCTACAAACAAATGGCTAACTTTTTAATCTCTATTTTTGGCAATCTGTTTTTAGCCATCTGAATTTGCTTAAAATAAATAATTGCCTCACTTACTGAGATGGACTAAGCTGAACAGAAATGCTTTCCACTGTTTTCTGATAGCAGTAGTCTTCTTGCATATTGCCCTGCCTATAGTAGGTGTTCAATAAATATTTGTAGGGACAAGAAAGAAAAAAAGGCAGAGAAAATGGGAGGGAGAGTGGTCATTTCTATTATCTGGACTTTTAGTAAAATGGGATATTAGTTCCATACAAAATATATTTAAGACAACAGCCTGTTAAATGCTTTAGGATACACATGGAAACACCTACCTATCATTCACTGATTTCAGTGATGTAGTGTAGGGAACACTCAAGCCCAGCCCTGAGCTCCTTCTGGCCTCTGCACATGGGCACAAAGCCTTGCCCACCACAGGGGTCCTGGTTTCCTTCCAGGCTGCAGCCAGGTTTCCTCAGCTTCTCACTTTCCACCCCAGCTCTCTCTACCACACTGCACTGCCTCTTAGTGTTATCAAAAATAGGGGAATCAGGTGTGCCCCTTCAGCAGGTGGACCTGCACACCATTCATGGGAAAGAAGGGTTGAAGTTGACAGGAGTTTCTTGGTTTGGGTCTTTGTCTTATTATATGAGACAAATGCTACTAAAAAATGTACAACTTTTTTTCAGTAGCAATGTTTGCATGAAACTAAATGGAAAACCTTGTAAGAGACCACAGATTTGAGACTGGGATCAAGGTAGAGTCAACATTCCTGTTTTGAATGTGTCAATATGTATCATGTATTTATGTTTTATGTGATGAGATGTCTTTTTGTTCTTTAGGGAAGGTGCCCACAGTAAATCTACTGCCAAACTTAGCTTTGATGGGCAATAGGGAAAAAAAGGTTGAAAGTGAAAAATATCATTTTCAAAGACAATATTATTTAAATGTTAAAATAATATTTTTACAAAATTGTTCCACTTGGGGCTTCAGCTCTATTGGGATCAAACTAATTATAATTTTTATTTATGCTTTTTAAAACTAACTATCTTAATTATTATGAGTAATAATAATAGGTGGCATCTATTTTACATCTATTATGTGCTTGACACTTCGCTATCTCACTAATTCATTTACTTCTCATAACCTCCATTAGATAGATGAGTGGAGATTGTGTCCAGAGTTGTAGCTTAGGAACACAGGCGTTGGGATCAGGCAGATCTGGGCTTGAGTCTTAATAGCTGTTCAGCCTGAGACAAGTCTGAACCTCAGTTTCCTATCAGTAAAATGAGGATGAAAACAGTACCAGCTTCTTCATAGGTTGCTGGGAAGATTGAGATAAGACCTGTGAAATATTAAGGAAAGTGCCAGGTGCATATGCCATTATGCTATTGGTAGCAGATCTTACTTTTCCCCAGAAGGAAATTAAAACAATGGCTTCCAGTGCCATTCTAAAAGGGAAGGAGGAAACACATCTTGGTTCCCCATTCCTTCCTCTCCCAGGATATTCATCCTGGTGAGATGAGGGCAACATGAACTTGAAGCAAGAAAGAAAATAGTGAGGAAAGGGCAGGGAGCCTGTTCTGCATTGCAGGGGAAGGAGTGGCAGATGGAGGGAGGAAAGTATGGGGGCTTAGGAGGATGAAATGAAGAGGAAAGGTAGCAAAAGCAGCTTCTTGGAACTTATTATTGTAGTGAGCTCCTCACCTGCTCCTATTATCCCTTCCTTCTCTCCCTTCTCACTTGCCCATTGGCCTTGGGTACCAAGCCCCAAGAGAGACTGGAAAGCTTTATGAAGACCCCTCCCTCGAAGCATCTCTGCTCTCTGGAAGTGACATCAGGGAAGCATTCCAAGGTGGCATGAGCTGGCAACAATGTGCCTCCTGGTCACAGTCCGTTCTGGTCATCCTGGCCCCATGGAGCCCCACACTAGCTCTGGCAGCTCTCTGGGAAAGAAAGCAACATGTTGCATCCATGACATATTCTAAAACAAAATAGCATCTGATAGATTAGATAGAATCTTACTGGAGACACAGGAGTGAAAAAGATGGAACAAAGATGCCATTTTAAATTATTGGCTTATGTTCAGGATTTCACTATTTTTTATGGCAAGAAGCAAGTGAAAAAATTCCTGCTATTGATGAGTATTTTCTAGAGTCATTGAAAGCCCAAAAGCCCAGGGCTTCTGACTTTCCCTCTTGGGAAAGCTGGAGCTGGTCCTCTGGATAACTTAGAACAGGGCTAGATGGCAAAAGGCAAGTGGCTCAAAGGCCCCCAGAAAGCAGCTCAGCCAAGGAATTGGTGCAGGGGGGACAGGGGGACACACTGTGTTTTCAGCTCAGATTCTGTGATGTCTCTGCCAAACAGGGGTTTACAAAGCAAAACCCTCCAGAGAATTCTCATACTTTCTGGCTTATTCTCCTGGTGTTCATCTTAACAGGAATCAGCTGTTTGCCTTCTCACTTATACAGCATGTTGCTGGGGAGAAGTTAGCATCTGGTCTGGCTATTATTAAAAACAAGAACATCCTGCTCTGCTGGGAGAACAGCACCACTGGCAATAAAAGGACAGAGATCATTTGCATTCAGGATTCCAGAGATGGGTTTCGGCTCAATATCTGCTCACCCTCCTCCACCACTGCTTTCATTTTAAAATTTCCTGATGTATCCATCATTTGGTCTCCTTTTTCTGAAACAGAGCGTACTTTTTCCTCTCACAGGGAGGCAGGAACACTGGAGCTGTTCAAACTCTGATCTGGTCCTACAGTGTGATAAAGTTGAACTACCAGAGGGATTTTTTTTTTTTCTTTTTTTTTTTACACAACTGCGGAAATGAAAAAGTAAACAAGACTGGGACAGCATTAGTATTTAGGCTCCAGCTTTTTGTTGTTGTTTTTGTCTTTTTCTGTTTTTGAGCATTGGGCTGGAGCCTGAAGGAACCATATAATATGAAAAACCCTAAGAGGTTTTATTAGCTAATAAAAAAACTTAGTTCCTATTAACCACTTAACTCCTTACTAAAGCTCAGCACTTGCCCCCTTCTTGGAAGCGTCTCTGTCCCTCATGGCCACAAGAACTGAAAGCTGGTCCACTAACCTCCCTGCAGTTCAAGTTTGTGTTCCGGAAAATGTGGCTGGGAATTATATTCAATCTCTGCATTTGTCGCCTGTGAAAGTACCAATGAGAGGATTTCTCTAAGGAGTCCAATTTTCTATGTCCCTAGATCCACTATGCCAAAAAAGACTCTTGAGGCACTCTGCCAGAAAGAAAGCAAGTCATTTTGATGTCCATAATTTAAAATATTAAATGACTATTAGAGAAAATAAAAATGAGGTAAAGGTATTACTAGAATATGGAATGATCCCCCTTTTGGGGCAGAAGAATGAAGAGAAATAGAGAAACAGAAAGTGAAACTGGTCAGAGTCGTTTCCCTGCTCAGGACAGATGGAATTATTTTTTTTTAATGAATTGATTTAGTAAGGAAGGATGTCAAAGGAAATTTAAATCGTAAAACCATTTTACTAATACTCCCACAATTTCGTGTTTCACGTGGTTCTTTTTCAGCTTTTTGCTGTTTTTAAATCATGGTTTGCACATTTACATCAATCCATCGTCCAGTTGTTCTATGGGGATTCTTGGTACTCCTCTTAAACACACCCTTGTGTTGTGTCACTGTAGACTTTATCTCTGATCCCATTAAGCCTGCTCCCTCCTCCTTCCTTTTCTACATTCAGGCTAACACTGTTACTTTGGGTGCTCCAGAGGAAATCTTCTGAGGCCTGTGGGGCACCGAGCCACTTGAGACCTGGTTGAATTTTTTGTGTGCTCCAAGAACTACTCTTTGAAGGGCTCAGGAGAAGAATTTTGCTCTTTTAAAAAAAATATTTTGCTGTACATTCTTGGTTTTTTTAATTTATTTTGGTCCCAGGGATTAAACCCAGGGGCACTTAACCACTGAGCCACATACCCAGCCCTTTTTTATTTTTATTTTTTCGTTTTGAGACAGGGTATCACTAAGTTGCTTAGGGGCTAGCTAAGTTGCTGAGGCTAGCTTTGAACCTGCAATGCTAAATCATAAAACAAGTTTTTCAGAAAACCCTACTAAGTGGCCCAACATCATTGCAACATGATAGTAAGAAAATGAAATATGTTTTAGTAAAAGTTAAGTGAATTTCCAGAAACTTGACCCCTCTGCTTTCTGACTGGCTGAGCATATCTGAATAGCAAGACTGAGTTGAGTCAAAAGACACTTTTGAATAAAACCTTCACAAAAATAAATAATAACCTCTTAAATGTCAGCTTCACCATGCTCCCTTAACCGACATCTCAAGGAGTGTCCAGGGTCCCTTTTCCTCTCTAATAACTGATCTGAACAAGAATAAGTAACTGCTTCTTCACCACTTGTGGAGTAAAGGTGGTGCTTTTTGTTGTTGTTATTGTTGCTGCAATTGCAGGAATAACAAACAAACAACTAAGACAAATCAATGCTGTGCCAAAAAGTGAGTTTATGGAGACAGCGAGCTTCATCTCCCTTTCCATTCTTCCTCCTTATGCCCTGCTCTCTCCCTTCAGGTGAGCATGCATGCATACACACAACATAAACACACACACCTCTTGGCATATTACCCTTTGCATCTTCAGTGGATCCTTTTCTTTGCTAAGTTTCAATTCACAGCTTTTTAAAAAACCCACAATTTCAAGACCTCCAGATTGAATAGCTACTGCTGAGAAGCCCCTGGGAAGTAACGTGGAGGCTTACCAGGGTGCATGGGAAGGGTGAGCAGGAGGGGAGATTGCTTTGCCTTTATTCAGAGCCCATAACTTAAACACAGAACATCAGCTTTCCATGTATTCATTCCTACTTGATCTTTATTAAACACCTTTTCCAAGGTCAAGGAGAAAGTCCATGGAAGACAAGCAGAGGGATGGTTGGGGAATCATTTGGAGCATATCTAAGGTATGTTGTCATAGGGTGCAAGAGGAACCATCTTATCACCCGCAAAGTCATATCATTAATGCTGGGAGAACTCTGCCTCTTAGAATTGCCTCTGGGAGCAAATGTGAGAGTGTGCCTACAGTTTCACAGGTGAGCTGACCCCTACTCACCAAAACTGCAGCAACCACTGGTTGTCCTCTACCTCCCTGGAAAAATTTAGACAGCAACAGTGTTATCGTAAGCCTTCTACCTTTTCAGATGCCCCTAAACCACTGTTTTTTCAAGTAGTTGGGACAGAGAGGCCAATTGATTGGATTGCCAATAGCTTAAAAGAATGTAGGTAAAAGTGGTCATTAAATCAAATGAGCCAGTCTCTCCATTTTTGCAGTGGTTCTTAGCTGTCACATTATTATTTACCACCCATTTCCAGAAGGAATGAAAAAACAACTTATGACAGTCTGTAAGACCTGTTCTCACTGACTGTGAATGAGGGCTTCCTCAACATCCTCCTTTGCCTTTCAGACTGTTTTCAGATCCCATAAATATAAACATGTGGCTCTTCAACCACATCTGTAGATAATAACTTCAGGGGGCTTCCTGTTTACATGGTAATACCCATTTCCCAGCCAAATAAACTCTGTAACAGAGAGCTAAGGTGTTTATTGGGCCAGTCTCAGCCGGGATTGAGTTAACAGGAAATACTCACTCTCACAGAAATATCTGATGATTAAATATTTGGGACATGAGGGGTCAAAAACACTGGAGAAATTGCTTTCTTCTTCTGCCTATCCTTTCAGTGAGAAACAGAGAGGCTGTGATAAATCTGGCCAACCAGTTTAGGCCTAGCAAAGCCCCACAGCTGTGCTATTCACTGATTGTACAGATCAGGATGCAGACAGGAGGAAGATTTGCAGAGGAAAATCCAGAAGCACCCTCACATTGCATCCAAACCTAAGGGTCCATCAGGTAAAGGAAGAGAAAAGGTCCACGAACATCTATTACTGAGAAGCCTCTCAGTCTTCTGCCTGGTGACCACTTTTTAATAAGCAAAGTATTCTCATATCAGCTCTGGCAATAAAGTTTGATGTAAGAATTTAGACAGAACCTCTAGTCCAACCATTCTCAATCAATGGAGATTTTTGACCTCTCCTACCCTCACCCCAGGAACATTTGGCAATGTCTGGAGATACTTTGGGTCACTGTACCTGGTAGGTGATACTAGGATCTAGCTGGTATAGGCCAGGGATGCTGCTAAACATCCTACAATGCTCAGGACAGCACCCCTGGCACACACAACAAAGAACTATCCAGTCTGAAAGGTCACTAGCACCAAGGTCTAGCCCAGTACCTTTCTATAAGCCAAGAAACTGAGACTTAGAAAAGTGATGTGTCCTAAACCATGCTGCTGGACAAAACTGAATGCCCATGTCACCTCCCTTGTGGATGACTTTTAAAGTCACACAGATGTTTAATCTCAATAAATAAGTAAATATACATCCTCAAAGAGTCGCAAACAGACTCCCTGGACTGAGTTTACCCAAGTGCTTTTAGGAGACTCCTATTAGAAATCAGATTTTTCAGAAAACAGTGATTGAAGGTTAAGAATGAACAGATCTTCTTAAAGGAGGCATCTAACTCTCGGTATGATGTGGGCCAATTTGGCCAGTGACCACGCTTCTCCATAACATGGTTTCCTGGGTCCCTCTTTTAGAACTTTGGTAAGCCAAAACATACAAAAAGCATAGGTCATGAAGCAAGAAACCCCCCTATCCCAGGCCCTAAACCTTATCATAGGGGAGGGACTTACCAAAAATAAACAATGGCCAAGAAATTAAAATTTTCAATCTATAGTTTTGTTTGCTAGTAGAAATTTTCTGAGGCTAAAGCTCTCTAGACCAAGGTCCATTTTTTTTTCTTATCCTTGGGCTTTGGTTGACTTTATTTTTAAGAACTCAAAAGAAATATGGGAAGGAAAATAGACTATCCTCTCTAACTAGGCTGCTTGAGACCTGACTACAGCCAGGGATTCACTTGCTGGGCCCTGTTCATGTTCCCAGAGATTAGGAGACTGAAACCATCAAGGCGGCCATTTATATGCCGTGACTGGCCCCATGGGTGGAATAGGGCTTTACCCAAGGAAAGAGTATTACTTTCTTCTGACAGGTTTAGGACAAAAGTTCACTGCTAGATTCTGTGCTCACCCCTCTCCAAGTATAGGACAAACAAGAACACAGTTCTTACCAAGATTTTTCCTCCTCTCACCAGAAATATAGGAACTCTGATCTTACCCAGCCCTGGCAAGCCCTGAAACCAATAAGTGCCCAGGTGTAGGCAGGAGTAGGCATCAGACTAAAGAAAACGCGGATGAGAAAAGATCCAATGTACACACATAACAAAACCAAAAAAAAAGCCATTTTATTGAAAATTAAATTCAAACTTCAAATTAATATTACAATCATGAGAAAAATGCCAAATAATTCAATTTACAGTTGCAACATACAATACAAATAGTCCCTTTGAATTTAAGAGTAAACTCATCCACAATCATGACCTGTGGCACAAAGCAGAATTTGTACAATATGTGCATGGAAAGCAAATCTTGGGCAATAGCAAT
Organism: Tamias sibiricus; assembly: GCA_025594165.1. NCBI lineage: Eukaryota > Metazoa > Chordata > Mammalia > Rodentia > Sciuridae > Tamias > Tamias sibiricus. The sequence goes on along the minus strand of CM046666.1, from coordinate 44,657,747 downwards.
TGGAAAAAAATAAAAATGAAAAGCTTGTATTTACACAAAATGCTACAAATATTTTTGTTCCACAGAAATCTAAGAATGGTAAAACATATCCAAAAAAATGGAATTTTATTCAGAATACCTAAGAAATTACTGTAAGGTATGGTTTTGGCTGATATATTTTAAAGTACTGCATTAAAAAGCAAACAATTATTTGTAAACATGAAGTAAACAGACAACTAAAAAATTCTCACATAGAAAAGTATTTTTAAAAAGCATCATATTTTAAGAACAACAAATTCAAGTTGGAAGAGTCATCTTTTATTTAATTTATTGTTCTTTCAAATATCATAGGTATGATGAATAATTTTGCTAATGCTGTGTGTTTTCACGGTTAGCCTAGATTCTGGGGGCCCTTTCCTCAGTATGAAGGGAGCCCTTTAAGCCATCACACACATCTCTTCCTTTCTAAATTTGCAGTGGATAGTCTCTACTAATGATGTGGATTTATTTCTCTGCTTATTTTTAAAGGGCCCTGGTTGGTGGGAGGGAGGAGTAAGGGGCAGGGAATGAGACAGTGTAGAGACCAAACAACCAAACAAGTTAACCTGCTGAGACTCAGTTCCAGCCTGGATGTCACTCCAACAAAATCAAAAGCTAAAATCAAAGCTGTGGGACCTGTTCTGGAACTGAGACATAGATTAACATTTGTGAGACAACTGAAACAGATAAAAAATGTGGCTGTGTTGGTCACACTGTGAATTCTAGCAATGTTTGTGCTTCATAAAGAATGTGATTTTAATCCCAAGGAAGCACAACACCGGCTTGGTATATGGTTCCAGAGTAGGAGGAAGAGTGCTTTGGTCTCAGAATCACAAATCATACACATGACCCAGTGCAAATTAAGGGTTCAGGGGAAGGGATGGGGGATAGGGGTATGAATGAATGAATTTTAACCCCCAAGCCAAAAAAGACAGAATTTGTTCTAAACAACGTAAATTATGCTTATTGGGGGTGGTAGGAGTAAGGGTGGAGAGAAGTGCTTGAATTTTTCCCAAGGAAAAAACTTAAAGTGTTTTGGGTTGCTGCCTGCAGCCACTATCATAACACTTCAACACTAAAGCATCCCTATGGTCACTTACTATGTGTACTGTAAACTTAAAAAAGCCCTTTTAACATTAAAAAACAATGTACAAATATAGTACCTTTTTATTAAATAGGGTGCAGCGGGCACTGGTGGTAACATTTTTATGTCAATTAATTAAAATTGAAGTGTGTAACCAGACACTGGCTTTTTTAAGTGCTGCTGAAACAAACACATATTTTATACTTACAAATAATGGACAGTGTGGTGTGCTTCAAGCACCACACACAAACAATAAATAGTATCAATTACTACTTCCATCTTAAGTGATAGAAAAGTGGCTTATATAGCTAAGCATACTTGGTATACAACCTTTAGAAGGCAAAGTTTTCGGGGTGAGGGTTTGTTTGTTTGTTTCCCCTTAATCTGTATTAGGAATCAGGATGAATTCTAAGGGAGACTCTCCAGGAAGCAAACACAGGTCTGCCTACCCCACAGATGTCCTGTGTTGCCTAGGGGCCTGCAAAGGTGGGCTTGAGAAGGACTAGACAGGCAAGGGGGCAACTGGGGACCAAAGGCAAATCTCTGCAGAGTTCTACTTAGGAAGTCATGGGATTCAAATGAAGGTGCCCTGATGTGAGGGTAAGAGATTGGGGATTTGCCTGGTAGTGTCATTAAATGACACTGACTTGGATTAAGGATTCACATCTGGGAGTTGGCCATGTGGGTACCAGGAGTGGTCAAAGTACATCCACAAAACAGCTTTAGCTCAAAATTTGTACATGGTGGTAGACACCAATCCACACACCCTGCCTGCTCTTGGCCCTTCTGTGTGAGAAATATAAATGTCAAAAGTGGGGCCAGGCGCAGTGGCACACGCCCATAATCCCAGCACTTGGGAGGCTGAGGCAGGAGGATCCAGAGTTCAAAGCCAGCCTCAGCAATGGCGAGGCACTTAGCAACTCAGTGAGACCCTGTCTCTAATAAAATACAAAAAAGGGCTGGGGATGTGGCCCAGTGGTCGAGTGCCCCTGAGTTCAATCCCCAGTACAAAAAAAAAAAAAAAAAAAAAAAAATGTCAAAAGTGGTTATATGTTGGTCCTCACAGATCTAGGTCTTCCCACATCAGCTACCTGCTAGAACTTGGAACTCAGATGACCAGCTTCCCTAGGTCAGTGACTACATTCTGTTTCTTTAAATGCAAATTATGTGGAAAGCTGCCAGAGGGGCCTTGGTAAGGCAGATTAGGTTCCCCTGATTTGCTGTTCAATAAGGCTGGTTAAGAATCCATGGTGTAATTTTGCTTTTCTATAGTATGTATATTATCACTGATCCTTTATCCACATGTGTGGCTTTAAGATGACTATGTCTTCATTAAGAAACCTGGCGATTTAAAGTTTTGCTTAACTATGAAACCACAAAACATTTTTCTGCAGTTCAATGATTCACTTGTGCTTGTCTTTTTAATATGACTAGAGTCATAATTATCTGAAAGAAATTAGGAAACCATATCACTCCAGCATTTCATGCTGATAAAGGGCAACATACGTGATAAAGGGTGAAGAGTAGTTTTTTAAATCCTAATTATTGCTTTAAAAGGCAAAGCTGTGTTAGAGGCAATCAAAGATTTGAAAGAAATAAACAAAAATTTCCTTCATACATTACAAGACAAGCTACATCTAAAATATTTGGAGATGGAAGTATTTTTTAAAAATCACATTGTGCCTGGATGAATTGAAATTGCTTAGCAATATTCCAGATATGGCTCTAGCCCACTGAAGAAATTTGTTATTTAATAAAGAGCACTTTTAGAGACCGAAGTCAACATATCAATATGCTAAGAAATGTTTCAAAGGTCCAAATGTCATTAAATAATTATAAATATATCTTTAAAGTTATATGACCATTCACGTTAACAAGTTACCTCAGATTTTACACATACTCATAATTTAAAAAAAAAAAAAAGAAAGAAAACAAATAACACACAGCCAAACGCAAACACTATCTATACCATTATGGCTATAATAAGGTATTGCCATTTTCAGTTTTGCATAAAAGGAGAGAGGGATCTTAGGGGTGGGAATTCTTTTTGGTTCAGTGGGAATGGGGGGAATATAAAAAAGTAAAATAAAATAATCTATCCTGATCAGTATTTTTGAAGTCACTTAGAATAGGGGAAAAGAAAAAAAAAAAAACTGAACTAAACAGTTCAAATGAGTACCTGCAGCAAGTCTGAAAGCAAAGTTTGGAACAGTTACTCTGAGTGGATGGTACCATAAGGGAAGCATCCATCTATCTCTTGTCCCTTAATGTGTACCAAGACTGGCTTTGTAAGCTGGCCTGCTGCATACACTGGTCCACACACAGCTGCAACCATGAAGTGTGTGGTTTCAAAGCACAGAGAGGAAGCGGCTTTGCTCTTCTTCTTCCTGAGCCTGGAGTCCACCTCTCTCAACTGGCCTATGAACAGGTTATTTATAATATCAGCCCAAACAACAACAAAAATACCTGTTCCTTGATTGTTCCTTTGTAAAAATTACATCTTAAGTAGTAAACAATCTGAAGCCCAATTATGATTGTCTCTCTTGGGCCTTATGTTTCTTAATATCTACCCTCTCATGGTTGCAAGATCATGACTGAGTGAATGAAAAATCTTCTAGAAAATAGGCACTTTGTAGCTAATCGATATACATATATATGCACTCTTTTTATATATGTATATATTGACACATGTGGGATGTGGCCCCCCCAGATGCCACTGGGCCACTGCTGAGGAATTTCAATATGGTCGCCAAACAGATTCATCCATTCTGCCACTAGAATTCAAAACAGTTGGGGAACTGCTGTGGCTTCCATCAGCGTCAACACCATCATTCTGGTTAGGCAAATTTGGATTTAATAGCGTGCTGCCATTCGAGGTGGTGGTGCATGGCGGAAGCATTCTGGAAGGAGACCGGTCTCCTCCCGGCACCATGGGGAACTGATAGGATCCTGATGAAGTGCCATAGTAGAGATATGGAGTGCTGCTGGTCTGGAAAGGTCCACTCTGGCTTTGGGAAGAGCCGGGGTAGGGTGGTGGCAGGTAGGTATGGTAGTGAGTGGTGGCAGACATACCGAGGGACATGCCTGAAGTGACTGGCGGGGTGTAAGTAAAGGTGGCTGGATAGTGCATTCGTGGGTTGGAGAAGCGGCTCTCAGTGAGGGATGAAATGCTTGGGAACTGCCTGGGGTCTGAAAAAGGGCCCAGTTCTGAAGCACCTAAAAATTATAACAGAAGATGGGGGGAAAAATCTGTAAATATCAATTAAAATGATAGAAGTTTTACAAGAAAAAAAGAAAACTTTAGCCTTCTCAAAAAGGAACAGCAAGTCACAAACAGACTTTCAAATGCACCAGTTGCTTTACAGTCTTTTTTCCACTTTTATAGTTAACGGCATTTATCCTTAAGTTCTTCACCCCCAGAGAATCCCAAAGGACTTTAAAAATCCAAATGTGTGCTAGGTCATATGTGTAAGCCAACCCAACACTGATTAGATAGGTTCACTCACCAGATTTTAAGACGGAATCCTCATTGACTTTTTTTCCCTTTTTGTTTCTTCTTACACTTCAAATATTTGAAGTGAAACTTTTACTAAGTCAAACAAATTTGTTTTTCTTAACCCAATGTAAAGAAATTCTAAAATGATCAGTTTTATTATTGGTACTCTTGGCAGGACTCCTTCATCAACGAAGGGACATGAAAAAGATACCCTAACAGGTTCCTACCACTTCCTTCAAACCCTTAAAAGAATTTAAAATCTTGTTACAATCTTCATCTGAGTTACAGTGGAACCAAACCAGCTTTCAACGTAATCTGAAACTATCTTGCTTTTCTGGATGCAAAGGGGAGAGTCCAGTCCTCAGAAAATCTCCCTAGGGTCATAAAATAGATGAGTAGGTTTTGAAAGTATGGTAAGGAGGGAGGACAGGGAGGCTTAGCACTGCATTTCAAGTCTCCATGGGAGACACAGGACCTGATTTAGGCCAGGAGCCCACAACAGCTTCGACAAAAGGCTCATTGCCCAGGGAGATTAAGAGCAGAACAGCTCCCCACCCACCTACCAGGCCCCCTGCACCAAGTCCTACAGAATTACCTTCAGGTCAATTTGTAGCAGTGACCTACCGGCTAAGATGTTTCCCCTAAAATGTGAAGTCCTTCAACTTCTCACATTACCAACATGCCTCCTTAACAGCTATTTCTGGTGCTCATAGTTACAAATGAATGCATGTGGAAATTAGTTTTCTGAAGTGCCTAAAAACACATAGTTGTGATATCTAAAGATTGAGTTAATTATAATTTTCTAGAATTGACAGAATTGGGATGAGCCCTTTTAAGATTTTGATCCCTTCTAAAATTTTCCAATGATTTGGGTCTCATATATTTGCTTTTCCTTTTATCTTTTAGCTATAAAGGGAAAATATTTGACAATTCTCAAAGACCTTAAGTGAACAGGTTACTCCTTCAGTCACATTTTTTTATTCAGCCTTTGTTCTTGGATATGATAATGTCTATTAAAGGAATAATCCTAATATTTGTCTTGTGCTGATTGAGGGTTTTTCATTTTTGTTAAGATACACATTGCTTATAATCTTTATAAAATGCTAGGAGTAAGCATCATAATGTGCATTTATAATAAAAAGTGATTTATGAAAGCAACATATAGTTAACAAAACTTTTTCTCACAAATCAGACAGTACCAGTCAAATAGCCCAGCCCAGCCCAGCCCTACCCAGCCCCGCAATTGTTTGAAAGTCTCACCTGCCTGGCTCTTCTTACTGAGAGTGGAAGGCCAGAGGCAGAAGTCAGAGGTGGCAGTGTCATCATCTGTAAAATGAGGGGGAGGAGCTCTAAGTTCCCTTCCAGCTCTAATGTCCTATGACCATGACTTCCAAGACAGTGTAGGAGCATCAGCCTCAGGAGAGGGGTAGATAGAGGTTCCCACCCCTCAAAAGTCCCGTCCCAGAACCCACAGGCCCATCTGCTAAGGGTGAAAAGCAAGTGAGCACCCTTTGACACCAAAAGCAAAAGCTTTCTAGATGACAAGTCAAACCTAGGCAGCCAGGCAGCTACTCTGGGCTTTTCACAAATCCCTCCCTACCCAACTTGCTTCTCCCTCACCACTCCCCAAAATGAAATTGAGTTTTAAACTGTGGAAGCAGTGATTATGACAGAATCAGAAATGGGAGCAGATGAGATTTAACATCTCCCTCAATGTTTATGCACTGTCCTAAACAATACAGCAATAAATGGAAGCACAGCTGTTCCTCAGCAGACTCTTACTGCAGAGCATCTAGGTGAACTTGAGTCGACAGAGCTAATAGTTATAGACAGGTCACTTCCACATGCATTAAGTTCAATACTTAGAGCACATGAGAAAAAACAGAATTATGTAAGCAATTTAAAACGGAAAGAAGTCGCACTTAAAACATCAATGTTTGCCCCCACAGAAGCAGAGTTCACACAGACATGTTAATGTTAAAAAAAAAAAAAAAAAGCTTCTCATGAGCATTTGTACTTAAAATATACTGTAGTAATAATTAAAATTCCATGTGGTTTCATATTTTGATGCAGAAACCCCATTAAAACCCTTTATGGGGGCCTGCCGGTAAACTCCAATATGTTTCTGAATTTGCCACACCCACCCTCTCTATTTTACCTGATACATTCTGCTGATATTTTTATTACCCATCACATGCCAGGACTACTGAAACTTCTTGGTTTATGGAATGCTAGCTAACACAAATTGACATTCATTTTTCAATTAATGAGCTCTGGTTGTGGTTTACAGGAAACAATGCAACAAATTTCCACTAGGTTTACAGTATTTTGACCAATCATGTTAGTCGTTTGAGACTATAATATCTTAAGAATTAACCCTTTCTTGACAAAGTGAACTATAGTGAACTTTATAGGGATTACAGGATAATTTTTATAATTTACAAATAACAAAATTTCCTGGAATTTGCTTAGTCATTTTATGTTACTAAGAAATGTTTCTGAAACATACTGCAAAGCGATCTATATGAAGAAACACCAGCAATTTGCTGTAGTATGATATAATTCCTTACTTAATAACATATGGTGAAGAGGTGGGAGGAATCCTAAACTTAAAAGGAAGAATATAAATCTCTTTCTTGTTTTCAGTTTATTTTTCATCATTGTTGCTGAAGCAAATAACAACTACATCTTTCTCCTTGAATAGGTATGTATCTCTATTTCCAATCTTTGTTTTAGAGATTACCTCATGGTTTCCTTGAGATCTCATTCTTTGGTTATTTTGACACTGTGTCCTAACTATTCACACCTTGTGTCACTAGCTTAAAATATATGTAAAAATAAAAATAAACTGGGTATTAAATCAACTAAAGAAAATGTAAATTTGACTTAACAAAAGAATCCTCAAGATGAAAGCCTAGAGTTCTCAAAGTACTATAACCTCAATCTAAGTTCATAAATGCAAACCCCAAACTCAGCAACTATCCCAGTACCTACTTGGTAGCCTCAGAGCTCCCCAGAGCCAGTTTATAACTCCTCACTGAAATCTACTGAGTAAATAAAACAGCAAGGAATGACTTGCACAAATCTGTTCTTCCTGCTGTTATTCATGTACCTCTTCCATATTCCAGCATATTAAGCACATTAAGATGAACAATGGAAACTGCTCAGAAGTTGAAGGTACTAAATTAATACAGACCTCTTGGTTCTAAGAGTTTCAAAACAGCATGCATCTATATTAGGGGGTGTTAGGGTCTGGTAGCAGTTACTGGAAACTTAAGATACACTCAGTGCCTGTCCGTGGAGAAAAAAGGGTCCACTAAACAACAAATGTAAATATGATATGAAGGAAAACTCAACACTGAGGTGAATTTTTAGATAAATAAAAATTACTTCAATAAAACTCTGCTTAGCTTTCTGCTATGCCCCTAGAACGCCTAAATTACTCATGAACCCCCTTTTGCTAGTTGAGATATTCTGATGGCAAAGTCGGAACTCAAAATTTAATGCTTAGATAATTGCAATCAATCTCCATTTGACAAACAGAGAATCTAAAATCCAGAGAAGGGGAGCCATTCACTCAACATCACCACACAGTTTGAGAGGCAGAACCATGTCTAGACAGGCCTATCTTGACTTCCAACAAAGGACATGCAGTGTTAAGACACTCCTCTCTCTCTCTACCCTCTTTCTCTTCCTCCCTCCTTCCCTCCCTCTCTCTGATCTTAGAAGTATATTTGCCTAAATGAAAAACACTTAACCAGACCCTTCTTGTGCCTAAGTGTTGCCCCAATAAGAGTTACTATTTTGGGGATACCATTCACAACTCTTTCTAGCCTTGTTGTTGATTTAATCTGCTAAATAGTAAGCAATTAGTTCAGTTGTTCAGGGCATAATATGAATGAGACCAAGGTCAAGGGTTTGATCCCCTTAGGACCTGCTGGCTTCCTACAGATGCACCTCATTCCAAAGCTGTTGTCTACACCTCTAGCTACAGCCAGACAACTTGCAAACAAATGGAATTGTCATAAAGAGAGCTTCAAGAACCTTGCTCATTAAATAAACAGCAGCAGCAATTTTTCACAGCCTGATATACATAGGGGAACATATTAATAAAATGCCTATGAAGTTCAAATAAAAATAAAATCAATGTTAAAAATAAAATCATCTTGCCCCTCCCCAAAAGATCTATGAGGGAAAGGGAAATAGTCTCTCTTAACTCAATCAGGGTCCTAGGGTCTTCAGAGAAAGTGGAAACTGCATGAACCAAGATAAGAGGTAGTAAAAGAAACCCTCTGCACTCCTTTAATTCTCACAGCCTGCAAGCCTCCACTGAATTTTGCACACACTGCTTTCTAATGCTATTACCCTGGGTCATGTCTAACTCCCAATTGAAGAGTGAGCTGTTGAGGACAGAGATCTAATACTGCTTTGTCTCCCCTTTGGAGCTTACTAACAGCTAATACTTGACATTGCTAGGCCTTTACTTTAACATACATTGTCTCATTTAATAGTAGATGGTTGATTTAAAATGGGAAAGGAGATCTTAATTAAGGATTCAAGAATTAAAGATTAATTGATTAATTAAGGGTTAGGAATTAAACTAAGGGGCTGGGATATAGCTCAGTTGGTAGAGTGCGTGCCTCGCATGCACAAAGCCCTGGGTTCAATCCCAGCACCACAAAAATAAAAAAAATAAAAAAGAATTAAAGGAAATCCAAGTTTGAAAAGAGTGACCAATGTCACTCTTTATTTAGGGCTATCAGCTAAGAAACATGTTACCTTTCCCTCTAAGCAGCAGAATTTACATATCCTAGCTAAAGAGGCAGATCAGGGCAGAAAAAAAGGAAAAGGGCTTTGAATCCCAACTGAACATATGTTGGGCACATTCACAGTCCTCTGTCCTACTTCTTTCATGCAAGGGCATAAATGTACAGAATAAAAAGCCATCATCCTTCTCAGCAATGAGGTGTTAACTTCAAAGCTTCATTGGGGCCTTTTAAATGGTAGGAGTTATTGCTTCAACAAATCTCAAATAAAACCCAAGAACGTTTTATTAACCCCCTCATGGCAGCCTTGTATTGGAACATAAATTATACAAGATCTTTGCAAAGCAGCTGCTCTCAGGTAACTAAGAAGCTTCTTCCCTTTTACAACACTTTGGCTAAACTTTTCCAACTGCTCTCTTCTATAACTTCCTTCTTTACTTATGTTCCATTAGTATTTATTTCTATATCATTCTTTAGGGCCCTTACTACTTCATTGAATTATTAGCTATTTCTTAGACTTTTCAACTATAGTCAGATTTAGGTGGTAAAAGATTTTCTTCTCACATCTCTCTCAGAACCCAGTACACATTGTAAGAACTTAAAATGAAAAAAAGTTGGGTGTATGGAAGGATGGACAAATGAATAAATAAATGAGTCTAAGGATCAGTAACTGTACAACAGCTAGTACTTTTTGACACATTAAATAACAAATTATATTAAAATATGTTAAAAGTATTAAGCAATGCTGATGTCAAACCTCAAATGTATTCCATACAGAAAGAACACTGTATAGCTCTCTTTCAGAGTTCAAAGCTACTCTTGTCTATGATAATATCACTTGATTTCACACTGCAGATAGGGGCCCCACAAATAGCTGTTTGCCCCTAGTAAACAAGTGCCCTTGGTTTACCATCAGTTATTCCCACTTCATTCCCGGCACCTGTCCTGTCTCAGAACCAGCAACTCTGTGTAGGGGGAGCTCTGAGGAGATGCATAGCCTTTCAGAAGGTTAGCACATACTGGGTTAAATGTTGCCATTAAGGCCATGCATTTATTTGGAGTGAGTAAAGTAAAACTCTCACATGTCTGACTTTCTAGATAAGTATATAGGGCCAGTGTGTAGAATATCAAGAATCATAGGTATGGGCTCGGATATAACTCAGTGGTAGAGTGCCTGCCTAGCAAGTATAAGGGTCAGCACCACCAATGAAAAGAAAGAATCGTAGATGACTTTGATAGTTAAAACAGGAAGCCTGCAGACATGGTAGATCTGAGGGGCAGCTTGAGACCATACCGTGTTTCTCCCATCTCAAGTCCAGTGTCCTATACTATCTCTGCTGCCTATGAGAGCATGCCAGTGGAAAAGGGTACAGGATCTGCCTTGAGCTTCCTTATATCTGCATTCCATGAAAACACCCATGACATGGGAAATTCTTCCACTTACATCACTACTTTTTAAAGTCACACAGGTAGCAGAACCTTAAAACTAGAGTATATCATCCCCTACACACAAGCATGGGTCCACCATCTTTTAAAAGGCATAACTAAACAACTCTGCAATAAAGAGGCAAAAAATAAGGAGGCAGCTGTGGGCATATCGAGAGGCCTCTTCCTTGTTTGCTAAAGTCATGTCCCACTGTTCCTCAGAGTGACCCCTATTCCTCATGGTGTGACAGAGTCAGAGGTCTCAAAGTAGCTTTGCTCAGCTTCCCCTCAGTGCTCACAGACACCTCTCTCTTGTCAGACCAATGTAAGCAAGCACTGTCCGCAGAGTCACACCTACACGAAGACTTCCAATGTGATGTACAAATTATCAGCATCATTTTTTACCATGCACACCTTGGACATTTATGTATCTAAATTTTGCCACCTCACTTACTTTAAAGCATTATCATTGTTTTTGATAAACATTTTCATTTTTCAACTAAAAAGAAAACAAATTAAGAATGATATATCTTTTTTAGACCCTACCTGAAATATAATCTAGTACTGAGAAAAGACAAGAGCTTTGAAAAAACTGCTAAACAGATGAGTTACAGGCATAGTCTCAAGCAGGCAACATGTAATAAGCATTTATGCTACATAAATATTACTTAAAAATCAAATTTAAACTATATGGAAAGTATTACTTTGTATTTTCCATATGAAGATCTTCAGGGGTTTTATGTTAGTTTTCTGAAATTCCTTTAATTTATCCCTCCACACTAAAAAATAATCAAGTATTTATCACTAAATTAAATCTAATTTCATCCGATAATAATTAGGGAATAATGCCCTATGTGGGAGACATGTAATGGATATGCTAATGGAGAAGAAACCAGCAAAGTGAGAAAGTAGGAATCAATTTTTTAAGATAATGAAATGACTAGCAAACTTGATGGTTTAAAAAAAAAGAAAAAAAAGTGCCCTCAACTATCCAGTATAAATATTTGTTTTCTGTGTTGTAATGAATTGTACTTTTCCATTGCATGCTCAAAAATTCTGAAAGTCTGCTTGATTCTAAGGCAAAAGCATGTTAATGCTGAAGGGAGGGGGGACTGGTGATCTTTAGAAACGTAAACCATGCCTTCAGTCCACCCAAATGTTAAGGATATTGCTGGAATAGCATATTTCCTTTTTGTAAAGGGAAAGCGGGCAGGCGGTAGCTGTGCAAGTGAACATGTATGCAGACTGGGAGCGAGACTAAGACAGAAAGAAGGAGCCAAAGGAGGAGGAGGTGGGAGATGGAACGGAGAAAAAGAAAAAGAGATCCTGCTAGGCCTTGATTAGGAACTTTTTAAATCCTAGGAAGGGTGGATAGCCTTTGAAACCAGATCCGATGCAGGAAGGAGGCCAGCACCCAGGACACCGTGTCTTTCAGAAGGGGCCACCCACGGTGCTGTGGCAGTCATATGACTGCTCTGTCACATCCTGAAGCCATTTCCAGCCCATGCACACGTCTGTGCTCCCATTTAGAGAGGATGGGATATATTGGGAACACACATATGGAAACACTTTCAGAGAATCAGTTTCCATGAAATTCATAATGAGCCAAGTGGCTTCAGATGTGGTTGCGTTCCTCCGATTAGCCAGGAAAAAAAAAAGGAAAAAGAGGAGGAAAAAAAGGGACAAATCCACCCTTTCAGACTTTATTTCGGTTACAGAAAAATTAAAAACCACTAATAACTTATGGCTACCAAAACATGGAGCCACAATTAAGAGAGGAAGAACTAGGAAAAAGAGGCAAAGAGGTTTAAAAGTGATAGTCTTTCCCTCCTAGAAGTAACAGCTTCAATATTAGTAATCTTTTCCTAAATCAGGAGAGGCTTTCCTGTGATGTTATCTGCCTAGAGTGGCATAATTAATTTTCTGACATCCTGGCAGAATGTAGTGTGCATGCACACATGAGGGGGTGGGAAGAGATAGGGAGGGAGGCAGAGACTACAAGACCAATTCTTATTAGATAACATATGTGGTCAATTAAGATTATTTTAAAAATTGCAACTAAATGATAAATTGTTCCTAAGTAAATCTTTCAAAAAAGACTAAATTCAGAAAGGACAGCCTGGTATTTTCCTGTGGCCTGTGCTAGTGGTAACTTGGACTATATTAAAAACAGAAATTTATGAACTGGTTGAGATGTTATATATTATGCACCAAAGCCTGGCTGATAGGAAGGCATGAAATACAAGAAGAGGACAAATGGGGGAGGGTTCCTAGAGGGGGACATTTAGCTGATATTAGAGTAAGTTAAAACATTATTTTTATATTAAAACTAAAAGACATAAACTTCACACGAATTTTTAGATAAAACAAGAAACTAGAAAGTATTCTCCTTGGGGGAAGTATGGAGAGGGCAGGCATGGTGAAGGAGTGAAGGAGCCCTTAGTTTTCCTCTGCCCTTTGGGGTGCTTCAGTGGAAAAATCTGAGCCACATTTCCTTCAAGCTTGGTAGCAAGCCGAAACCCATTGTGCAGGAATGCTCTGACGCGAAGCTGCCTGATGATGAGCTGGGAACCAGACCTGACTATTGCTTAACAGACCAGTCTTTGCTTTTCCACAACCATATGAATCCTATAAGTGATTTGATAGTCATTGTATCCTGTGGTGTTAGCAAAGATTGACTAAGAGGAAAGCATTGCTAACCAAGCAACTGATACCACTGCCATGGCCCAGCACTGCAGAGAAGATTTACTCCACCAAAGCCCTTCTACTGGGTATACAATGTCACCAACCCCATTTTGGGGAAGACAAACTTAAGCTCAAAGAAATGAAATTATTTCCTCCAGGTTATAGTAAATGGTGGCCTGTAACCTGGCCCTAGATCTGTGGAGCTCTGCTACCACAGTCTCCTCTAAGGTACGTGGATTCAGGTCATTTTCAAGAGAATTCCAACAGCTGCCCATAGCTCATGAAGGGCAATGATGAAAAGGCTCCTGATCAATTATCAAGACAGCCCTGGGGATTAAGATGGGGAGGGAACATAGAATAGGGAAGCTAATGCCTGCCACTGATTTGCCACGCTTAACCAGCCCTGGAATTTGGATACTGTTTTTACTACTAATGTTCTCAGTGATCAGAAGGCAAATGGCATTTTATATTCCTCGGATTATCTGACTCTTACACAGCAAATAGCAAACATCTCCATCTCATAAGGTCATTCCTTATTAATGGAACTATTAACAGAAAAGACGGTCCTAGCTGGAATATATGTGAACTGAGACTCAGAATCCTGAAGTTCCGGCTGGGTGCGGTGGCGCAGTCCTGTAATCCCAGCACCTGGGAGGCTGAGGCAGGAGGATCGCGAGTTCAAAGCCAGCCTCAGCAATGGCGAGGCACTTACCAACTCAGTGAGACCCTGTCTCTAATAAAATACAAAAAAGGCCTGGGGATGTGGCCCAGTGGTCGAGTGCCCCAGAGTTCAATCCCCAGTACAAAAAAAAAAAAAAAAAAAAAGAATCCTGAAGTTCTGGAATAATCCCACATACTCAGCTCCAGGTTCAACTAAACTCTTCTGTAAGAATCCTGACTGAGAAAAGAGATGCTGCTGCTGTAGAAAAAGGAGACTAAGAAAAGACAACCATTGCCTTAAAGGCCAGTTTTTACCACTCTTGAACATACACACTGTGTTTTCAGAATTTTAATTCTCCACTTCATAAAGAAGCCACTATAAATCAAGGACCAACCCAGTCTCAGACTATGTCTAACCAAATCTACTAGTGATCCAAAAGACAGGCCCTGGGAAAGGAGAAGTCAGTTCCAGGTGGCTGTTGATTACAAGGAAGAATCATGCAAAACCTGACAATGTTGGGGGACCATTTTCTCAAATTCAATTCCCCAAAATAACCTAAAATAGACTGGAAAGGCTTCCTGGCAGGAACCAACAGTGCTGGGGCCATCCTGGACCTTAAGGCCTGTGGCTCAAGCTGCCCAGTGCCCCAGATCCAGAACCTGGACTGAATTACCAGAGTGCTGTTCAGTCTCAGAAGTCAGCTCCAGCAGACTTCTCCACCCTAGGCCTAACACAGCCCTTATTAACCTAGAACCCAAAGCGACAGGCTTTAGCCTCAAAACACATCCTACCAGGATCCTCATCTTTGTCCTTTCTCCCTCCACAGTCAGATGCATGCACTTACCTGTTCCCCAAGGTAGGCCTGGGCTGGTCATGCCCTGAGATTGGTTCCTGTCCCAGGAGGAAATATATAAAAGGCTTACTGATTGCGACAGAGGGCTGCCTTATACTCAAGGTCCACTTTTGTTTGTGTTGTATCTTCCGCTCAGTTGGCTTATCTGGATTCCTGAATCCTTTCTTCTTCAGCTTCCTGGTTCCTTAGAATTTCCTTGTTCATTGCTGCCTACATGGCCTGTGACTTCATGTCATGCTTTTTTACTCAGGCATGTGTATATTCTAGATCTCTGCATTAGGCACACACAAACATTTGCAGGACCAACAATCTTGTCCCAACTTACCTTTCCAGTCTTATCTCTCATTCTACTTCTTTTTGACTTTTACAATCCAGTCAAACTCGGGCCTTTTCCATTTCTCATTTTCCCGTCTCTGCTGCCTTAGTTTTCCTTATTCTCTCAGCCCTTAGTATTCTCTTCTCTACCCTACCTCAGTTTCTTGAAATTTTAAGCAGTCTTCAAAATCTACCTCACAATCCCCTTCTTCCTGGACCTTCTTTGTACATCCTTGCATTACCTGCCCACCTCCTCCCACCACACCACCATAGCAATCTCTCCTTCTGCAATTACTTAGTTCTTCATTGGTATCTCTCCTGTAGGCACCTTATCACCTGCCTCCACTGACTTTTAAATTTCTTAAGAATGGGAACCTTTGTCCTACTGAACTCTAATAAATGTGTTATAGACCCTCTCATATTAAAAAATATATAAAAGTATTTTTTAAATGATGGCAAAACCAAATATGACCTATATTCTTCCTCTAGATGCAATTTGTGAGTACCTTCAGACTTCTACTGGTACATCTTCAACCAACTGCCATTCTTGACCTACTATACATCTGAACCCAGTGCATCTCTTATTCTAGCCTGTGCCCTGGCTTGCCCTCTTATTCTACCCATTAAAGCTTTTTCTGACTCCTTTCAGTCCCATTAAATGATCAGTTCTCACATTCAAGAACTGACTCTCAAAAAGAATAAAAAAAAAAAAGGTAACATCTCAAATTCGCATGTTGCTTTTTCACTGTTTTATATGTCTGGCCTATCTTCTCAAAGAGTACTGTAAAGGAGGAACAATAGGTAACAACTAATAATGAAGCTTAGTTTAAAAATTTAAAAAAGCCCATCTCAAGGACAGAGTTAGTTAATGGCAGAACCAAAGTGAAATCTTTAGGTTTCCATTTGTGCTCCTTTCCCACCACCACTACACTTCCTTCACTAGCATGTACTACTTTCCAACCAAATAGAATTCCTGATAATGGAAACAACAATGTACCTTTAAAAATTAGGGACATTTCAACTATTTCTTTTTAAAGTAATAGCTAGTATGCTTTCTCATATTGGATATTTGGATCGAATGACATAGAGACCAAATTATTACCTTCTATTTAAAATTGACTTACTTTGAAAAGAATTTCTTTTTCTTTATTGCTAGGATTTAATCTAAAACCACGCACAAAAGTCTCTGCACTACATTGAGACAATGCTCCTTATGTAACTTCCAAATCCAAATGTGGTATTGCAGTAACTCGTTCCTCTGACAGTCTCAGAGTCTTTCCACTCAAGCCCTGCACGCGGAATTAACTCAAAACTTCTGCAAGAAAAACGTCCCTTTTAGAGTTTGATTTGGCATCAATTTCAAAGAGCTGTTTGTATATTTTAGAATATGTAGAATTTTCCTTTGATTGAAACCTCTCTTTTAACAATGGACAAGAGATGATTTCTCTTCTGAGTGATTTAAACAAAAACAAACACATCTTAGTTACATACAGCCTTGTTCTCAGAGTGTTTTTTTGTTTTGTTTATTGTTTTTTGTTTTTTTAGAGAAATCAAACCCTACAGATTGTTAAGCATTTGGCAAAAGCCTTCAAACAGCCAAAGTCAAATAGTGAAATTTTCCTTGTTATAGGAGATAAACAAGTACTAGAGCAAATCAGGGGGGGAAAAAATCAAGACCTCCTTTCACTTTCTCCTCTGCTAGATAACACTTTTCCTGATACACACACACACACACACACACACACACACACACACACACACACCTACCTCCAGAGGGGTTTCATCTCAATGTTTATTCCTGGTGCTATAGCAATAAACTTGCCACAAATGGACATTTTCAACATCTGTTTGTGGCTGCTCCCAGACTCCTTGTATTTCTTTGGGACATGAAGCCTTCTGTCTCCCAAGTGTAAACAGACACACCTAATTATGTATTAAGGTGTCTGAGAGGAGCTACTTGTTTTGATGACCAAAAACAAGGGGTGGGGGGCAGTGCGTTGGTGAGAGAGCAAGCTTGGTCTGCTCGGTGAGCTGTGGGACAAGGGACAAACACACAGCACTCCAGTAGTAGCTCCTCAAACAGTGAAGTTCTTCGCCTGCCAAGGATAAAATCTAAGTCTATTTTTTTCAGCCTGAGAATAATGTTCACTGAGCCCACTCCAGATGTGGTCCCCAGCTGGTGACTGATCAAGAGAGATGGTGCTACTACAGATGAAGAGCAAAACCTATCCAATCTCTTCAGAAGGACTTAATTTTAGGGTGAAAAGAGGAAAGGAGCAAAAGAGGAAGAAAGAATGGTTCCAGGTTAGATTATTTTGTTTTGTTTTCTCCTTCAGGTCACCAAGGACATGTACAACAATATAAAATAAATAAAAATAACAATGAATATCTGCAGCCTATGAGGAAGGTAGCAGGAGAAAATAATTCCAGAGCATTGGACCAACAGTGGGAGATGTGGGTGCTGTCTCCAACACTGCCCCCACTGAGCAGGATGATGTGGATGGAGTTCCTTCTTCCTGACCAACATATTATCCAGTTAAAGGATGGAATTTGACTAACTTATCTCCATGGACTTTTCAGATCTAAAAGTGTAATACTGCTACAAATGAGACAACACTGAGAATTCAAAAACTATCATCAAAAATTCTACTAGAAATATTGTTCCTGTAAAGATAAGTCCCATTCATTTAAAAACAGCATTACAGTTTTCAAAATGAGGTGATAAACTTACATAACCAATGAGCAAAAAAAAAAAAAAAAATCTAAGTTTTCTCTCCAGTTACAAAATGTCAATTCAACATTTGAATATTTTCCCATAAAATAAAAATATGCAACTATTAACAAAAGTTTATAACACAAGCCAAAAAAATTAGTTTTTTAAGAAAATTTTTTATCATTAAGGTAAATGGGAATTAAAACTAACATTTGGTTTATACATTCAATGAGAGTAATGTGAGCCATTTCTTTCTTCTTTGTTCTAGATTCTTTAAGAAAATTGATCTAAGTTACCTGAAGTTAAAATAAATAATTTTTATATTAGCATTTCAACTCCTACAGTGTAGGATATGTTGTTATGTACAATTTAAATAGCTTTAAGTTTCCTTTTCTTACATATAACAACAGAGACTTTTAGTTTTAATATGTCATTAATATGAACATTTTAGCTTCTAGAATAAAATGTTTCTATTCATAAAATTGGGAGGTAGATTATTTCCACTACTATTTCTAGTTAGAGATTTGGTGAGTTTTATTTTATTTTGAGTCCTCTAACCTGCATCAAGCAGGGGTGCTGGCTACTTGGTAGGGGCTACTAGTGTTATCTAGGTGTGGCCTGTTCAGAACAGTGAGATATTGGGTTGGGGTTGTGGCTCAGGGATGGAGCACTTGCCTAGCACGTGCGGCAAGCTGGGTTCGCTCCTCAGCACCACATAAAAACAAATAAACAAAATAAGGATATTGTGTGCAACTACAACTAAATATATATATACATATATATATACATATATATATATATATACATACACACACACACACACACACACACACTTGTTTTTTTTTTTTGTTGTTGTTGTTTTTTTTTTTGCCAGGCACTGTGGTGCACACCTGTAATCTCAGCACTTGGGAGGCTGAGGCAGGAGGATCGCTAGTTCAAAGCCAGCCTCAGCAATGGCAAGGCACTTAGCAACTCAGTGAGATCCTGTCTCTAATAAAATACAAAAAAGGGCTGGGATGTGGCCCAATGGTCAAGTGCCCCTGATTTCAATCCCTAGTGTGTGAATGTACATGTATGTGTGTGTGTATACACACACACAAACACACACACACACATATTTTTTAAAGAGGGGCTAGGGTTATAGCTCAGTGGTAGAGCACTTGCTTTGCCTTGCACATGTAAGGCACTGAGTTCAATCCTCAGCATCACATAAGAATAAAATAAAATAAATAAAGATATTTTTTTAAAATGCCTCTGTAACATTTTGTTTTTAAAAAGAACAGTGAGATAAAATTCCTCTTTAGATGATACCCAATGGGCTTTTGTAGCAAAAGTCTGGTTTTGAAGTAGATACTTCTATGACAAAGCATAGTAGGAAAAAGTATATTACTTGGAGTCAAAGACCTGGGGTTGGGTTTTTATTCTCCCTCTCCTTCACCATGTGACTCAAGACAAGTCTTTGTGTCTAAGCCCTAATTTCCTACTGGCAAAATACAAACCATAATGATATTGATACTCCAATGAGTTTTTGTGATGATTAAATAAGATAATGTCTGTGAAAGTGTTTTCTATGTATTTAAAATACTATTTAAAACAATTATTTACATAGCATTCACATTGTTCTAGGTGTTATATGTAATCTAGAGATAATTTAAAATATACAGAAGGATGTTCACAGGTTATATGCAAATACTGCATCTTCTTATATAAGGAACTTGAGAATCTGTGGATTTTTGGTATTCACAGAGGGACCCGGAAACATTTTTATTTTCAACTTTGGACTTGGTTGGTATAATTGTTCCCATTTTTCTCTGCACTTAATTTGTCTTAAGTTCTAATATGGTATACTGCATCTTGAAGCCTTAAGTAATTCTGCCTTCAGAAAAGCTACTATTTCAGATGGTGTGAGTGTCTTGGGTCTTTTTAATTTCCCCACTCTCTGGAGTTCCTAAACTACAAGCAAAAGATGCTCCTGAAGATGCATCCTCAGGTTCTCAGCTTTTTCTTCATATTCTTTGCACCTGCCTGAGGCTCTACCTCTCCTGGCAGACACAGCCTCTGTGTGGGTGCCTTTGGAGACAGCAACTTGACAGGCTACCAGAGTAGACTTGTCAGTTAACTGTGCTGGGCCATGGACCTCTTCACATGCAATGTGATGCAGTGGGACCTCAACAATCCTAACTCATGGACTGTATTTTTTATCAATCTTTTTATTCTTTCCTGTTTCCCTCAGTGATAACCTCATTATTATATTTGCTAGAGCCTCCTTGTCTGCCACATTTTTAGGTAACTGAAGCATTTTCCCTCAATGTGAATGGCTCCACTTCACTTTCTATATAACCCAAACTGGTTCTGTTTGACTTCTAGAAACCTTCAGGAAGTTTTTCAAATTTTCAATGAGAAGTTCTAAAATATGCAGTTTGAAAATTAACTTTATTAAAGTGTTTGTAGGAAAACCCTCAGGTGGGGTTCACTTTGATGAAATAGTTTTTTCATAGCAAAGAAGAGCAGGGAGATGCAAATTTGCAGCCCGCAGGGACCTATGGCATAAGCTGTGGCTCTGTGAGGCCAAAACAACACTCTAAATACCAGCTTGGGAAATGTACAAAGGGCTGAAATATAACCATATCTTCAGTTTTCTAGCTTTAAGTTCCTTAAATATGTGTTTAGTTACCTATCTCTCTAACCCATTTTTGAGATGATTTTCAATAATGTAGTTAAAAAGATCAGTATGAAAGACATACACTTGGAAAGGACTGTGAGAATGAGCAAGCTTAGTCCCTCATTTTCAGAGGAGAAAAATTAATTATAATACATCTGTACCAACAGGATTCAGACCCTCTGGCTCATGGGGAGAAAACACCCACCTTTCTAGTAGATCACCCTGTCTTTACAACTTATTTCCTTTAAAAATGACTAGACTGTTTTGGCTCATTATTTGCTATTTGTCAATCTGGTTTTGTACTCTCCTTACAGTGATTTTTTTTAAAACTTATATTCTCTTTTACTGTGCCCTTCTAAGTAAAAAGGACATAGAAAGGTTGAAAAGTGTTATCTGTCAGCCAAAGTAACAGCAGATCTGTCATCCAGTTTCAACCTATAAAGTTTTCAGAGCTCTTAGAATTATTCTTTATTTCCTACATGGATACCCTTTGAATGGCATCTTCTTCTGGGTCCTTTGAGATTCCAAAACTCAAAATAAAGCCATCAAGTACAGTTTCAGTAGCTTAGGACACTGGGAAATGTGCTTTCTAGGTCCTGACTCTACTGTTCTCCTTTCCTTTAAAATAAACCAACAAACAAATGGCTCTAGTGATTTTCAGAACACACACCTCTGTGTTTGGGGATTACAAGCAGAAGAGGAAACTTCCAAGCACAGCAGGAATTTTGTTACTTTTCAAACAGGAAATGTAAGAAAAGCTGTTCATGCTCCATAAGCTCTTGAAGCTAATTTCTAGAGCTCCCAAACTGAAGATTTTCATGAGGAAGAAGCTCTTTTTTATTTTTGTAGTTATAAATGGATAGCATGCCTTTATTTTATTTGTTTATTTTTATGTGGTGCTGAGGATCAAACCCAGTGCCTCACACATGCTAGGCAAGCACTCTGCCACTGAGCTACAGCCCCAGGCCAGAAAGAAGCTCTTTTTAGGGCACAATTAACAGATCTGAGGAGAGAGTAATGGCTTAGTACAACGGTTATGCCAACAGTTTTACCTATTTAAAGCTTTCTCCCTTAATTTTAGTTTGTGGTTAAGATTCTGCTTAGAATGAGTTCCTCATTCCTCATCCTTAATTAAAGAGCCTTTCTATTTCAGATGTGCCCCAATTTCTCAGTCCTCTAGGAAGAAGCTATGCTGTATGTCTGTTCCTCATGGGGAGGACAAGTGCTGATATATTGCTCAGCTGTACTTTTCTCAAATGCAAGGTTATTAGCTTACAAGCTGGAGTCACCGCTAGTTTCTTGCCCAGCATTCTCTTTACTTCAAGGACATTGTCACACGCTACCCAGCATGACCATCTAAAAAGTACCAGTAGCGTCAGCTTAGTCACACCTGGCAATTTTTATTTCAGACCATTTTAAAAGCAGCAAAAGGAAGTGGTGTAAAAAAGCTATGAAAGATATGAAAACAATACTACCTGCATTTTAAGAGGAAGAGAACATATAATACTGTTTCAACCCCCGAAATTCATCTTATTATTGTACACTACTGCACTAAAGTCTGGGTTTGCACAGTGCCAAAGAAGGGAAGCTACTGAAAATAATCAGATAATTGTTAATCTGATTTTTTAAAGATTTTTTAAAAGATGGACACAATATCTTTACTTTATTTTATTTTATATTTTTATGTGGTGCTGAGGATTGAACCCAGTGCCTCACATGTGTGAGGCAAGCACTCTACCACTGAGCTACAACCCCAGCCCTGTTAATCTGATTTTTTAAAATTAATAACCAAACAAAACAATTTGGTTCTTAAAATAGACTTCTAGACTGAATTTTCCAGGTGGGTGGTTCTGTACTCTCCTAATAAGTCAAGTAATTCCTGAATTACAACTTCATTTTGGAGTGTATGAATAGTATCAAAACAATAATTAAAATTTTATAAGATACAATATTACTCCTTTCAAAGTAAACTAACAACTGGGAGAAAGCATTACTAAAGGCTTTTGATGACCTAGCCAAATACTCTTCTCTCTACTCCAGCAGCTCCATCCCACCACTTCCGGGCAAGCCACCGTCCTCCCACAAGAGTGACTGCCACACCTACAGACCACACTCTTTTCTTCCTTCCTCACCCACATCTAATTCTCTACTCAACAGCCAGAGTGGTCGTTTGAAAACAGAAATCAGCCTGCATCATGGCTCTGCTTGACATCTGACAAGGTTTAACACTGCACACAACAGCAAATCCAAAATCCTGATCCTGATTGGTAGAGGCTCTTGAAGTCTCTGACTTCCTGTTGCCTACATACTCCTGCCATTGGGCATCCTTCTTGAACACTCCAAATCCTTACTACCTAGGGGCTCTTTCATTAGCTTTTCTCACCACCTGGAAAATTCTCCCTTCCCCTGATCTTCACAGTGCCAACTCCTTGTTATTGAGATCTCATCTCAAAGGCTGACTCCTCATCACATCACCTAGTTTTACTTTTTTCAATAGTACATATCTATCTCTGGTTAATATTTTCTTATTTTCAATTGCTTTCCTCTCCAGTAACAGCAAACATTTACTGAGTACTATTATTCTAAGGGCTTTACACATGCTTTAAACAACCTTTTTAGGTAAGTATTACTATTATCACTATTATTATCATATGCCCATTTTTTCCAACAAAGAAATGAGGAACAACGAACGAGTTGAGTAAACTCTGCAATGATACAGCTAGTGAGTGAAGAAAGTCTGGACTTGTCCCCAGGAAATCTGGTTCCAAAGACTAAATATTTAATCTCAATGTCATATATCAATAGCAAAAGCTCCATGCATTTTTCTGCCTTATCCATCAGGATAATTCTACTGAGTAGAACAGTACTCAATGAGTGAGTGAATTTAATGTTTAATTTGTATTTACAGACATTTTTATCATGTGGTCATAAAATACTATGACAAAAATGGTTCCATTTTTTCTGGGAAGTGTATTTTATTTACATATTTAAAATCTGTAACTAGTAAAAGGAACTCTATTGGGATTCAAATCACATTTTCTCTAAATATACCTAATTTCTTTCATATAGAAAGCCTTTACTCCAATATAATTTATTTTCTTAACAGAATTCCCCCCCCCTTTTTTTTTTTTTTTTTTTTTTTTTTTGAGGTGGAGTCTTGCTATGCTGCCCAAGCTGGTCTCTAACTCCTGGGCCCAAGCAATCCTCCTGCCTCAGCCTCCTGAGTAGCTGGAATTACAGGCAGGGACTACTCCTCCCAGCAGAACTTACTTGTTCTTGTGTCTTGGTAACCCTTGGCTCATTTCTCCAGATAGATAAATTATACCTCATTATAGCCATTCTCAGGTAAAGAAGATTAATGCAGATAAATTACATAAAACCATACAAAGTAATGCATATCAATAAAAAAAAATTTAAAAAAAAAAAAGTTCCTTAGCAAAAATATTTAAAATAATTAAATCTACAAAGGGGCTTAAAATCTGTCTGTGGACTGTGTCACACACCCACATATTTGGGGTTTCACCTTAAGCCTCTGCTAGAATCAAACATCAAGCTCTGGATGTATAAATTTTTTACTTTAACCACCTGACCTTAGGTTCTTCCCTTCAGAATCTACTCAACTGCAAAAGAAATCTTTTCTTGCCATCTATTGGTAGTTATTCCTGTTAATTTAGTTCTTCAATGAAATACTATCCTAGCTTTTGTTGTTATTATTGATGGTAGTATTTAGTTTTCTGATGTGATGATTATTAAATCTTTCCTGTATGAAAACCTACCTTTTCATGCTTTAATTTAGAATCACAAACATCCAAAACTCTATGCTACCTTGGGAAATATCTTGCCCAACTAATTCAGTTCACACATGAGGGAACTAAGACCCATAGAAATTCAGTGACCTGCTCAAGAACCCAGGAGCACATCCAAAATTAAAAGAGAGGTTCCTCAATTCTTAGCCAAGCTCTGTGCACAACACACTGCCAACAATGCCATGAGTGTTTAATCATGATACCATATGCCTGGATCATGGCAAACTGTTTATGGGAAAATGTTTTCCTGATAAACCAAATCAACACAATTCTATGGAATGACTATTATTTTATCAGTATTGGTTCAATCATCCTTTGAGATGTATGTTCCAAATCAAATGCTTCAACCATTTGCTGGATTACAGAAGTTAGCTGAGGCTTTATGAACCCTTAAAAGAATACCCATGACACTTCAAAGGTCAGAGGACAATTTTAAACTTCTCTGTTATCTATTTAGAGGGTCAAACTCTTTCGGTTTTAGAATGTTTTTGATCAATTCTACACATAACTTTAAGCCATGCTGAGAATGTATTGTTTTTTCTAAGGTGTAGTCTGGGAACTTAGGGATTTGTTTCCTTATACACCACAACATTATTGTCAGATTTTTTTACTCTTTTCTAAAGCCTGGTTTTATTTCCTTTGTAGTTTTTATTTAGAAAAGATCCTTCTTAATTGTCTATGGATTTATTGTGACCACATCAGTGGATTTATTATTGATTTATCATGAATCACTGCTCTGCTTGGCACAAGGTGAAATGTGTTTATAACCATCATTATATTTGTTATTATTATTCCCTTCACTATATAGCATTATTAGTAATTACCACAGGGTGTTGGAACAGTGAACATTTTGGTTGGAGAGAGAGCATTAAACTTCATATACTGAAACACTGGTCTTATTCTAGTCAACCATGCTTGGTTTTATTTCTAAGTTAGCCAGTAAAGCCGCAGTCTCTCTGGAAAAGACATGAGATCTTCCTACTTAAGGAAAATACCCTTTGAAATATTTAGGAATAATGCTACCTGAGCAGAATTTTATTTTAACTTATATGACTTTCAAGGATCTGAAATTCAGTAATTTCTTGGGTCACATAAAAAAACAGTAATTTATTTTTAAAAATATTTATTTGTTTTAGTTGTACACAATGCCTTTATTTTTATGTGGTGCTGAGGATCAAACCCGGGCCACGCATGTACTAGGCGAGAGATCTACCACTAAGCCACAACCCCAGTACAGTCATTCAAATGGGGTCCTTGGTTTGCATCTGACAGTTACTTAAATTCTGTCCCAATTAAATAAATAATATATACCTTCCTGTTTGCTCTTCAGGAAGACAAAATAAAGTACTGTCCACAAATAACTTGGAACAATTCAAATAAAAGTGCTGTCACCTGCATTTTATCATATAGAATTTTAGTTATAAAAAGGTTTTTTACTTGTTTAGTTACTTATTTTCTAGTTCCCTCATAGCTATTTCTATATATTAGCAAACCTAAGAGCTATTTTAAAATAATCATGCAGTTTCTTTGTTCCTTTTCTACTAGCAGTGATCAATTAATATTTCCTAAGAGGTCAATGTTCTATGAAGTAACAAGATGATACTAAGACCTAATGATTTCAATGGTCTCATTTTTCCTGAACAAAGTATTACCTTGGTTGATATTTATTAATATGGCAAATAATAGACATGTCAAGAATATTTATACGCATGAATATTCATTTTAAATTCAGCAAGTAGGTAAATACATGCACACGGGTGGGTATATGTTAAAATATAGAGTTAACAGCATTATTTCACTTCATCTGAGATATTGGCAAATTCCATAATACATCACATGTTGGAACCCTTGTATTTATGGAAGTTGAAATTAAGGTAAATGGAAATTGTCATTAGTCTCCTACAGTACCCCACCTCTACATCTATTAGCCAGTCCCTAACGACAGATAGACCATCAGTAACTCTGCAGCTTGCAGCACTGACTGCTGGGTAGACTTTCCTGCTGAATGCAGATACATCCCATGAGCAGACACATAAAGAACACAGAAGTAGGAATTATAAAGCAATTGAAAAGGATTAGGAAGCCAGGCCCTTGGCTAGGGGAGCTTTCAATCTAGCTAAAAAAAAAGATCTTATATATTTTTGTCATATCTTAAGAAACATTTTAAAGCCACACACAACACAGGTAATTTTTTTCAAGTTGAAAATATAATCACTGAAGCAATTCAAAGTATCATCTGTGCACAAGGGAACTGATTTTTAAATTTTCCCAAAGGAAATGGCTTTAAGGTGGTTATAGATGTGAATTAATAGAGCAGTTGGGTAAAAAAAACAAACAAAAAAAAAGTTTCCTTTCACTAAAATCCTGAGCATTCTTTGTTTACTCTGACATCTGCACAGGATGGCAACATGATGAAACTGCATCATATTCTTTCTGTTGTTTCCTTGGTGAGACTGAAAATTTCTTGTCTTTATGTCTTTCATTCCTTGCCTGCCTAAGCACATTTTAAGCATATGCTAAATACTTGCTGAGCTAATTTGAAATGATTGAAATGAATTGAAGAAATGCTTCTCACCTAGGAAGGAATATTATCATATGACATTTTTAAAGTCTATTAAGCTCTTGGTAGGCAAAAATAATCACCTGAATTAAATGAGACAAGCCTAACAAGAATAACTGGAAAGTATCATACATGGATTTTAAAAAGCAACTTTAAAAGTTAAAAAAAATGGGAAAAATGCAGCTTGACAGAAGTGGACAAATATGAAAAAAATAGTGTGATATGGTCACCAAAAGAAAAAACAGCCCTTAGCCCACCCTAGCAAAGGCTAAGAATAAAGGAGGACTTTGGCTCTGGGTACCAGGCATTAAGAAGGACACCAGGGCTGGGGTTGTGGCTCAGCGGCAGAGCGCTCACCTCACACGTGCGCGGCCCGGGTTCGATCCTCAGCACCACGTAAACATAAATGCATTGCATTGTGTACAACTAAAGTAAATAAATAAATATTAAAAAAAAGAAGGACACCAACAAACTACAGTGCACCCACAGACCGCTGATCATGACAGTGAGATGACATTAAACCACATCCCATAGTAAAGGTTCAAAACAGAAGTATATGAAAAATCCAACCTGAAGAAGGTAAAAGTTCATGAGAAATAATAGTTGTCAAAACCACAACTTTTGCTGTCTTTTAGAGGAATACCTTTCCCTTTGGTTTTATAACTTAGTTAATATAATTTCTATGATTTCTCAGAAAAGACTTTGATACTTTATTACATAATGGCTATAAGTAATGTCAGATTCTAAATTAGAAATACTATTTGATCACTTGATTTCAAGCTGGACCTAAAGTATGTCTTGGCATTACTACTAACTCTTAGCAACAAGTTCTAGAAACAGATGTAGTCTTGATATGTGTTCTAAATATGAAACACATTGCAAAAAGACTTAGAGATTTTTAAAAAAATACATATTGCTTATACACACTCTTACTGCACTATTTCCTGTCCTTATCAGAAATAAAGTTTCTCTTGTTTTGCCCTTTCTTTGTTATTCCAGGTGAACAATATCTTTTTTCTTCTTTTTCCTTCTCTTTTTCTACCTGCCCTTCTTCCTTTTTTTTCCCCTATCTTCTTTCTCACTAATACTTGTTTCATTGCACATTACCAAGCACCTACTATATGCCAAAAACTGTGCCAAGCTATAAGGATTCAAGAAGGCAATGTCCTTGAGAAGTTTACTTTCTATAGAAAGGGAACAGCACATAATCAAACTATTATAACAAAAGAAGATATGTACACATTAGAGGTGTATCCAAAGTACAGGGATGACACAGAGCAGAGTGTAGATAAGAGAATGATTCACTAAGAGGAAAGTGGTAGCTGGAAAGGGAATTCCTAAGAGGAAAAAACAGGACCCTCCCTACCAATGCAGAGAAGTGGGCTGCATGGTAGTGGAAAGCAGCATGGCATACTTCAGGAATGCCAGGCATCAGTAAGAGAAAAGGAGCACCCTTTAACCCAAGAGTCAAATATTCTGGAAGGTAGCTAAGTAAGTGCATATGTGGATTATTATTTTTAACTAGTTCTATTTTATATTTGAGTTGATATGAATGACCACCTATAGGTGAATGTTTAGAAATGTATCTATGAGCAAATTTAAGAAAATATTTTTAATTACAAAAGCAGACTAAAGATACTAAAGATACGGAAAACCATTTGATAACAGTTGCTATGGCAGAGGAAGTACTTGCTTAGGAAGAAATGCATAAAATGTTTTCTAACAAGGAAGATCACTGATAAAGTAACAGAAGGAATTAGGGAGATATTATTTCTAGGTGCAATGAGAAGAACATCCTATGTTTTTAAAACTACAACAGCATCCTTACAATAGAACACTATTAAATAGTAGAAAAAATGCTCCCTGCTTATGGGCTGGGGTTGTGGCTCAGCGGTAGAGCGCTCACCTAGCACATGCACAGCCCAAGTTCAATCCTCAGCACCACATAAGAATAAAGGCATTGTGTACAACTAAAACAAATAAACAAATATTAAAAAAAGAAAAGAAAAGAAAAAATGCTCCCTGCTCTTAAGCCATGAAAAGACATGGAGGAGACTTAAATACATATTACTAAGTGAAAGAAGCCAGTCTGAAAAAGCTATATATTGTATGATTCCAACTATATGACATTCTCAAAAAGGCAAAACCAAAGAGATGGTAAAAAAATATCTGTAGGGGCTGGGGTTGTGGCTCAGCGGTAGAGCGCTCGCCTAGCACGTGAGCGGCCCGGGTTCGATCCTCAGCACCACGTAAAAACGGATTGTGTACAGCTAAAGCAAATAAATAAATATTTACAAAAAATATATATAAAATATATATATCTGTAGCTGCTAGGGGCTTGGGAGAAGAGAAGAGAGAGCAAGATAAACAGGGGGTGTACAGGGGATTTTTAGGGTAGGGAAACTATTCTGTATGATTCTATACGTGGCAGTATACATATTGTCAAAACCCATACAATTGCATAACACTATGAATGAAGCCTAAGGTGAACTACAGACTTAATTTCTTAACAAGGTACCAATATTGATTCACCAGTTGTAACAAATGTAAGATGTAAATAATGGGACAGGAGATGATAGGAGAGATGTGGAAACTCTGCACTTTCTGCTTAATTTTTCTATAAAAATTAAAACTAGTCTAAAAAATATGTATTGATTTAAAAATACACACATAATGTCATTTTTCTACTCTTTTGAAACTAGTGATACAACTCAGTTTTCCACTGGCATTCACTTGGTAAGGCAAATTTCTTTACTAAACATCCTAAGAACAAATGGACAGATGTCATCTTACTCCTTGCAGAACCTCTGGAGACATGTGGATGGGCAATTTTGAGTAATTCATTTATACAGGACCACTGAGACACAATAAATTAACTGATATATCTTCAAATATCAAAGGATCTTTAGTGACATTGAAAATAAAACTTCAGTTTCCTAAGTTAAATCACCTCTACCCTCTTCTGAAATACAGTGCACCAGATAAGCCATTGTATCATGAGAAAATTAATACTTTTGGTGAAATGAGGCTCACACTCCAGGTTTACTTCTATGAAAAGGAAACTGCAACAAATCTTTCAATAAAATTTATAACCATGTGTTCACCATTCCTGCATAAACATGATTCCTTTCATTACTAAATCTTTTCCCTATGTGTGGATGGTTGTACATGTGTCAGAACTAAATCCCCAAAACAACAACTGACAAGAACCATGTATAAAACCAGAATCAAACTATGTAGATAGGTTTCATTCTGAGCTTTGGTGCCTCAGTCTAGCTACAAATAACTGTAATTAGTCATTATAATCAAACTTAGTCAACTTTGTAAGCAGGGTCAACTACCTCCAACTGATCTAGTAGAAATAGAAACTACTTCTTTGGTCCTCAGCACCAGTAAATCAAAAGTTAGAGTAAACTGAGACCCAAGTTAGAATAAAACACATCTGCCCTTGTCAAAAGATAACCTATTTTTAGGGAAAGAAAGCATGATGAATTTTGACTTACAGAATGCAAAAAATAATCCAATCAATCATAGTTGATAAAAATGGAGACAAATATTAAGCATTCCATTGTTAACACCGGGCTTTGCCTTTGTTTAGGGTCCATTAAATTTAATAACTTCCCCCTCTGTGGCTTTAAACAGAGAACTTCTTCAAAATAAGAGCAGCTCCTATTAAACTTAATTACTTGCCTGTGGCTGCTGTGGCAGAGGCATGTTTACCAAACAGGTGGCTCTTAATAAAGGAATGGGTCTGTAGTAAAAAGTAGGTGCTCTAGTGTTTTATTACAGTTACTTTAACTTTCTGGTTTATTAGTATTAATTGCTGGAGTTTTCCTTTTAACCTTTCTTAAGGCGTTGCTCCCTCCTGTGCATTAGAGCTGCTATGCTAAAATAAATGTTCACATATACTTGGCACATTACTAAAGCTGCTGGTTTCAAAAACTTGACTCAGGGGACTTGGTAAAGACTGAGTTATAAGGAATGTTTTTAAATAAACAACATCAAACATGACTGGGTTTGAAATTACATAAAACAATCCTCCTGACTGACCTTGAGTGACAAAATGCATTTTTCCACTGGCAATTTCTAGAGTTTCTGGTAGTAATAATTTCTTAGTTAACTTTACTTACTAGACTACTGACTATTCTTTGACCTTTGGAAAGACAAGTTTGGTAACTGAGAGTCATAAAAATGAAGAATTCTTCAATAGTCATGCACAGTTAAGTGGAATTTTTTGATATTTAAATATTTTGAATGAAGAGATTCAAGGCTATCTGTTTAAATAGTATTAAAAACCCTTCAAGCCGGGCGCGGTGGCGCACGCCTGTAATCCCAGCACTTTGGGAGGCTGAGGCAGGAGGATCGCGAGTTCAAAGCCAGCCTCAGCAATGGCGAGGCACTTAGCAACTCAGTGAGACCCTGTCTCTAAATAAAATACAAAAAAGGGCTGGGGATGTGGCCCAGTGGTCAAGTGCCCCTGAGTTCAATCCCCGGTACCACAAAAAAAAAAAAAAAACCTTCAGAAATATTATAGTATCTTAAATCTGTTCTGTGTTTAAAAAATCCCACAATTACAGAGAAAAATCTTCCATACAACCTGTGGTGGCTTTTCCCAGAGCAACTGAGGCAGCCAACACCTATGACCCTTCCCTGTGCATTTCCAATGAACATCTCCAAAGTTTCTATGATTCCTCCAGAGGTCATCAGAGGGGTCCACAATAACCAAGATCAGAGACAAATATGTGCGTAAGTCCCTCCTACCTCCTGTGTGCCAAATAGTGGGACAGTCTTGGGTCAATCAAAGCTATTTCATTCAAATGAGTGAGATGGGGAGGAGTTATCTACAGTGAAAACAAAAAACCCATGTAGGTTCTTCTTTAGAAAAATAATAAGAGTTCATATCTAACTTACAAGTCAAGAACCAGACCCTATAAACAGTTGTACTGGGGCTGGGGTTGTGGCTCAGCAGTAAAGCGCTCGCCTAGCACAACAGTGGCCCGGGTTCAATCCTCAGCACCACATAAAAATAAAACACATTGTGTATAACTAAAGCAAATAAATAAGTTTAAAAAAAGTTAAAAATAAAAACAGTTGTAGCTCTTTCCATGATAGGATTATTACATAAATACAAATACACTTTGAAGGTCAGCAATTATTTTGTAATAACCTCCAGAAAAGTAATTATAATCTTTGTGTCAAGCTTCACAAGCACTTTGAACATCCAAAATGCCATGAATGATATCATTACAATTATAAAGACATGCAATAGTTTGGGTTGTGTACAATTTGCTGGTCCTTGCTTTGCCACACCTTGTACTTTTAACAGACTCACTTAGAAATAACTTTGGTTACCTTTGTATAGTGAAATATTCTTTTAAGACCATATAAAATTGAGATGATGTATAAAATCACTTGGGGGGTGTAAAGGATGGTACTTAAATACAGCTTATTACATGATAAGACCATAGTTATCATAGTAAGTGAGGTGGAGGAGGACCAACTCCCACAAAGCTGCTTCAGCACTATAATGTCATCAGACTGGTTTCTGATAAGTAGTATTTGGTCTTTACAATTTAACTGAGTATAATTCAAAGGCAATACAATAAAGTAGTCCCTATTTGTCAATTACATGGCAATTACATATCATTCAGTTATAAACCTATGATCTAAAACTGCTATATATGTGTGTGTATTTTTTTTCTGTGTGTATGGGGTACAGGACATTGAACCCAGAGGCATTCTATAACTAAGCTACACCCCCAAACCTTTTCTTAAATTTTATTTTCAGACAGGGTTTCACCAAGTTGCCCAGGTTGGCTTCAAATTTGCAATCTTCCTACCTCAGCTTCTCAAGTAACTGAGATTACACCTATATGCCACTGAGCTCAGCTCTATTATGATTCTTGTTACGATATTTAAGGCATATAAAATTAAGGAAATATTCCTGAATCTTTATATTGCACCTCTGAACTTTAAAACATGTAGTATATACATCTTTCTCTGCAGTTAAGTAGGGATCGTAGGTAACATACCTTTATCATTTTATCTTTATTCCATTTATAATTTCCTTCCAAAATGGGTATGAGGAAGGCTACAGGAGTTAAATGGTATAATATCATCATCATTATTATAATTCACTAAGTTCTAGCACTGTGCCACACTTGAAAAAGTATTCTGAAGGAAGGATAATAATAAAGGAAGTTGTAAAATTAGATCCTCTGAAGATGTTAAAATAGGTCTTTCTTTGACATGTTCTTTTAGGATGAAACACAATTTCTTTAGAAATAGATCTTCCTAAAGGATCTTTCTTCATTCCTATAGGCCCTTGGAACAGAAAATTATCATGCCTAGTCAAAGAAAGTATAACTCAACATTTTCTACTTTATGACATAATTGAATAGCAATTTTTTCATAATGTATTATTGACTTTTTGTGAATGGCACCCAGTTGCTTTAGCTCTATAAATATTTATTTTAAATCTACATAATAATAATAGTAAATGTGTGGGTACTTTTTTGTATTCTACCAAAATTTTACTTTTTCTGATTTTAGGTTCTCTCCAATTATTCAATATTTTTTGAAACATGTCAGTTGAACTTATTATTGTTTTAAAATTTCTTTCCTTTTTATTGGTTCTTTTTAGTTATATATAATATTAGGATTCACTTTAACATAATTATAAAAGCATGGGACATAATTTGCTCTAATTTAGTCCCCAGTATTCTCCTTTCCTCCCCTCCTCTCTCCCTGTTTCCCTCCCTCTAAATGTAATAAGTACTTCTCTGTGCTATGTACTGTGTTAAGTGCTTTCTGAATGCCATGAGAATATTAACTCATTTAAATATTTAAATATTCCAAGGGATTTTGATTTTCCATGTTTCTGTGGTGATCCATTTTTTAAATCCCCTCTAAAAGTTTAGATTTTTATTTATTTGATTCATTTAAACCAAGACTTGCCAACAAATTATGTATGGATATATAATTTTTAAAACAATTTTCACTTCCAAACATCAGCTACAATCTATTTGGCACATACTGTATGTCAGGTCTATCCTGAGTCCTTTATACCCTCACAATAATCCTAGGAGATAAATATTAAATCCCTATTTACAAATAATAAAATCGAGCTTCAGACAAGTAAGACGCTTGCCTGATATTTGTAAAAGCTGTAATTCAAACTTGGATCTGCACCTCTAATTTTATGTATGTATTCTTTCTCATCCAAAAATCATATGAGAATAGTTTATGTATCCCCTTAGATAGGGGATACATAGAGATGAGAACTGATTTCTGTTCATGAAAAGATGTACTGTTTTGGAAAGCATCTCAAAAAGTGATCACAGGACTGTTTAGGGATGTTGATGGAGGTTTATAGCTTAGCTGTCCATGTTATAGGGAAACAGTAATTGTCCCAGGAGTTGTCTTAGTCCAGAGAGTTTTATTTACTAAAGTATTAGAGTACGCACACACAAACACACACCTCATTATGAAGTCTCATTTGTAGAAGCCTCTATGTCATGGATCTTAAGGATGACTTTAGATATTGGAATAATAATAAAATAGAAACTGTTTAACCTGGCTCCTAGAAACCTATGCGTCAGGCTCAACTCCAAAGAGCTTCTCAGGATGGGCCCCAGTGAAGTAAAGAAGGTGCCCCCTCCAGACACGACCCCCAAGTCAATCAGGCAGTGATTCAGTGCTCTTGGAGCCAAGAGCAAGGTCAAGTGAAGCAGGGTTCCTCCAGTTCCCTGACAGTCCATGTCTAGTTGTTTCTTCCTGTTTCCCTACATGCTGACAAGAGGGATTTTCTGTTCTCTGTATGTTTATACAGAACCTCCCATCTTGGCCCCATTTTACTTCTTTACCAGTAACAACTCACAGAGATGATTGGCGAGGAGGAAAAAACTGGACTAAACTTACTTTTAAACCAGTTTAAGCAGGAGTTCATTTCTACCTTTGGCCAAAGATCATATACAGCCGGATAACTAACCAGTTTCTGCTCCTACCTGCTTCTCTGTGGAACAGGAAGAGTTATGGTGTGGTTTTATAGAAATTTTTAAGTAATTCTCAGTAAACTGACTTGAAATAATGTCTGTTCTACATTACAATGTAAATGATAAGCTGTGATGACTATCTGTTCATGCAGCATCCTTTCAGTGTTATTTTCAATGGTTTTCCTGGTGAATTCACATACAAATTCAGCAAGCAAATGCTATAGATAAATGTCTCTAAAACTATAACAGCTCCCCCTGAGGTTTTTTTCTTCTAGGTACTGCTACAGTTTAAAAAAAAAAAAAAAAAAAAAAAAGCAAAATCTGCTTCAGTTGCAGGGGGTTGGGCAGATGAAAGCCCAAAGAGACCTCTAAATACAAGCAAGTTTGCACAAATTTTGGCCCTAATGTAAAATAAAACAGATTCTTGGTATGAAATACTGAAGGAATGACCAGAACTAACTCAATGACTTCAAATTCTGGGCCTTCACCCCCACACCAGTCTTTGTTATCCCCTTCTGTGCCTACTCCTCCTTTCCTGTGTTTTTAATTAATGTTTGCCTAAAGGAGATAGAGATTCCAGTCAAGGAAGTTGATAACTAAAATTCTATACTCCGCATAATTCCCCAATAAATACTGCATGATTCATAAAAATAGTAATAGCAATCATAAATGAAAAGTGGTAAGCATGGTTTTCCAAAGACTCTTGCAGTTTTCCCTCCACCCCTCTTTGTTGCCTACTCACCCCCATGGAAGTCCATCTGCTGCAGAAAATGTGAAGGCACTAGGACCAGAGAGCCCTTTCCTGCTATTTGCTTGAGAAACAAAGCCTTCCCTCCTCCCAAGGTGAAAGAAATAAAGGAGTCTGAACTAATCAGAACCTGCAAGCCTGCTGGTGGAGCTTCAGCTTGTCACTGATGCAACTCAGCGGAGAGAGTAACGGCTTCGAGCTTTGCAGAAAATGAAAGAGGGAGAGAAAGAGAGACAGAAACACAAAGAGAAAGAAAGAAAGGCATTAACCTAGCCAGGAATCACTCAGGTGCTTGGGGCCCGAACGCTGAGAAGGCAGTCTGGCAACATGGGGATGCAGTGTGTGTGTGTGCCTCTGTGCATGTGTCTATATCTATTCCTATGGGGGACAGCATCGTAGTTCATAGGTCAAGGTGAATGGACAGATTGTTTTTCTTATTCAAAGGATTCAAATGATTGGCTGAAGGCCTTTAACTTTTCTTTACTTGTTAGACTAAAGTCTTATTGACATTTTCTGGCTCTCTATTATGAATTTGCCAGGATAAGAAGGGAACAGCCAACGTTCTTTCAGCACATGTATTTCCACCATGAGGCACAAACTTGTGGGGTACCTTTTAAATAGTGGATTTGTGGGTACTGAGGCTACCACAATTAGAGTGACAGCAGTGTGCTGCGTGCCTCCTGGAAAGGTTGCCTTGGTGTTGAGTGGGCCACTCAGGGGCCACACATTGCCTTCTGGGACCCCTCCAGGCCTCACTGTTCTTCAAACAATTAGTTTCTGAGAAGGATCCTAAGTTTTCAGGAATTCTCTCTCTCTCTAGCATTCATACGTCTTTAGAAATAGTGGGCTATACCATCCATCTATAATTTGGTTTACAGGCAGATGTTAGGAAAAGAAAGGAACACAAGCATAGGAAGGCCTGGCATAAGACCCTCAGGAGAAGGCCCTAGTTGTGAGATAGCGCCCCCACACACACACACACTTCAACAGGACACTAACTGGGTGACATTAAACACCATCTTAAGAAAAGTGTGCCAGCTCTAGTGGATTTTCAGTCTCTGAATTTAAAATGTTCAAGCGTTTGATAATCCCATAATTGAAAAGACCCAGTTGCTTATTGTCATTCCCTTGCCCACATGCCTCTAATAGAGAATTACTGTGAGCATAACAGATAAGACAGGCTTAGTCCATCCCACTTCCCCAACCCCTGCACAGGGGTGGGTTTGCAGTTAAAGCTCAGTCTTTACCTGAAATACGCCTGGGCACATCGGTGATGGCAGGAAGCCCAGTACCCCGTGTGGAAGACAGCGGGGTGGTAGAGTGAATGGATGGGGACGTCATCTGGCTCAGGTAAGAGGGATAAGACTGGTCATAGGACCACGGTGGGGAAGACTGTGCCTGCCTGGGGTCTGGGAAAAAGAAGAAGAAGAACAAAAACAAAAACAAAAAAAAAAAGCTTTAGTATACCAGACACTGCAGCCTCAGAAACATGCAATCCAAATTTAGAAAGGGCAAAGCAGGTTAAAAAAAAAAAAAATGAGAACATATAAGAAATAACTCTTCCTTACAGCCTCACTCGTGAATGCCCTAAAGAGCACAAAGCTTTCTAGACTTCAAGTTCCACTAAAAGCAACGACATGGATCATACATGAGGACTATCAGTCTCTCTTACATATAAAATATTTTCATTTGTACAGTTTAATGTCATTTAGAAAACAGTCTGCTCTGGTTATTTTTACAGAGTGGAATTTATTTTACTTACTTTCTGTATTCTCTTAAATTCCTCATTGAATATGTTTTAATTTTTTTAAAGTTAGAATTTCATTTTTTGAAAAATTAACTTTGTTAAAAAACATATACTGTGTCCTTTACTATTACATATCCATATCTTTTTGGTTTTAAAGTGCAGGATTCCATCATTTCAGCACCGTCCAATCTCTTCCCAGGCAGGTCAATGGAATAGTACTTTTTAGCATACAGATAGATCAAGGGCTGGGGTAAGAATTAGAACAGAGGTGGCAGCATACAAATGGAATAGAAAAGAGGAGAGCAGGTTTAGAATTCCTACTAAATTAAACCAGAAAAAATAACCTTTAAGAAAAAAAGCAAACTTAATTTCAAAGTCAACTCTATTAAAAACCGAAAAGCTTCATCGCCATCCAGTTTTAATGTTAAGCATATGAGTTTCTAACAGTAAGTGACTCAAAACAGGAGAACAGGGAAGTGTTTTTTAATCCTACTGAAAAGTGTTTTAAAAATGTCACATATCTGGAATGTGGCCTAGTATTACCTACAGTCACTATAATAATAAAAGTAATGGGCAGAAAACTAGTTAGGGTTAATTGCTTAGAATTAACTGTGTCTTTTGATGCATCTCAATGGAGTTTCTTGGAGGTAAAAACTCAAGACCAAATAGATTTATTGAAAGACCTTCAGTCTACATAAGAAAAAAAAAGTAGATTTTCTATATGTTCCCAACATAAGAAGTGTGCACTATTTCAAATGGTTTTGCTTACTTGAAGACTAGCTAAACAAATCATAAGCAAGTTTCACTTATATGTTTTTAAAATCTTAAAATAGACCAGGCTGTTTACAGGACAGCTTGGTATATCAGAAAATGCATGAACTTCAGAATATTCAGAATTAGGGTCAGAATTAGTTCTGAGATGACTTCTTTCTGTGTGACCTAGGGTAATTACTCAGCCACACTGAGCCTCAGTTTCCTCATCTAAAAAAAGGGGGGAGGAAGGATTACAATATTTACATCACAGGGTGTAAGAGTCACATGAGAAAATTATCATGATGAAGACTAGAATGGGAGATATTCAGTATGTATAAATTCTTAAAAAAAAAAAAAAACACCTTTTAGGAACATCGGGCTAGTTCCATGTTTAAAACATAGCTGAACTGGAATTAATACATTTGAAATAGGCTTAAAATTATCACTTACCACTCTTTGAAAATGAAAAGCTTAATTTTCAAAAACTATTAATGTATTTAAATAGTTAATTCAGGTTTCTCTCTAAAAATAAAAAGGAGTACATAATAAAACAAGGGTTTTTCCTGAGATGATTCCTCTCAAAGTCCCTTGGTCAAAGCAACTGAGCTTCAGCTATTTCTTGTTTATTTGTTCAATTCAGAAACAATTTATTTAAAGACTGTCTAAATAGGACATACTTCCTTGAGTAGAAATAATTAAATACATCTGGATATTTATCTGATGCTTACTGACATCAACAAACAGAAAAACTGTATCCAATTGAATTTTAAGGAATATTTACCTAAGTTTGCAATTTGAATAAAAAGTGCAGTAAATGGTCAACATAAACTTTTCCTTCAGAAATCTAAAAGATACTTGATTATTAAAAGTAATGAACTGCTAAGTTTTTAAAACTTTCAAGGCTGAGGTTATATAGACTGGCAATATTGTTCAAATGTGAGTGACTGGTCCTTGTTACATATCTGATATTGACATACTTCCTTGCCTTACCCTACAAATGTAATTCACTATTCATGGAACTGGTAAATGATCTTCAGATGGAAAAAGATTCATTCCTTACAGTTCAGGAAAGCAACCTAACAGCAACCCTACTTTGAAGCAAAATTTTCAATAGACAAAAAGGACAAGAACCACACGGCTAAATGAGGTAGGAACAAGGACTAAAATTTGGATTTGAGTTTTAATCTAATTTCATCAGATAACATCCTGAACAAGTAGTTTGACTTGTATGTCCATTCATTTATTGTAACATGGTGCTAGTAGTGTGATAGGAACCTTTGCCTAAAAATGGGGGGAAAATATAAAGAAATGTAAAAGAATGACTAAAATGATTAAAGATAGTTTAAACATGTCACAAAGTAATTAGGGTACTTAGATGTAAGATATACACTTGTGCAGAAAGGCAGTCCAGTACAGTGGGAAACAGATGAGCTTTTTTTTTTATCTTTGCCTCCACAAAGCTTTTTTAAATTTTTTTTATTTTTTATTTTTTTATTCAATGTTGTTGTATTTATAAAAGTAGTATGCATTATAATTCATAATAAACATATAGAGCATCTTTTTACAAAACACTGTTTGTATACAATGTATATTCGTACCATTCAAATCTTCAATCATGGATTTAGGAAAATGACATCCATCTTATTCAAGCACCTTTTCTTTTTTCCCCTCCCTCCCCCCTTCCCCCTCCTTCCTTTCCCTCCCCTTTGACCTTTCTAGCATTCCTCTAATCTTCCTATGTACCCCCGACCCAACACCACTGTGGATCAGCCTCCTTATATCAGAGAAAACATTCGGTATTTGGATTTTTGAGATTGACTAACTTCACTTAGTATTATATTCTCCAACTTCATCCATTTACCTGCGAATGCCATTATTTTATTTTCATTTATTGCTGAGTAAAATTCCATTGTGTATATGTACCACATTTTCTTAGTTGTAGATGGACACAATGCCCTTATTTAATCAATTAATTAATTAATTAATTTTTATGTGGTGCTGAGGATCAAATGCAGTTCCTCACATATGCTAAGCAAGCGCTCTACCATTGAGCCACAATTCCAGCCCCATGGATGGGCTTTTCTAATGAGAGAATCTGAGCTGGAGTCTCAGTTCTGCTACTTAAAATCTGACCTCAGCTGGGTTAGCCAACTTTATGAACCTCCAGTTTCCTCATCCAGAAATTAGGCAGTGTAATACAGCAACATGAACATGGCAAAATGGCTGAGCATACTGACTGGGCAGACAAACCTAGACTAGAATTACTGCTCCCTACTGTGCTGATCAAGTCGCTTAAACTTCTGGGGCCCCAGTGGCTCATCTGTAAAATGAGGATAATGATATTTATTGTGTTTTTTGATCACTACGTGAACTAGGCCATATCTGATAAAAGTATCTGGCACTCTTAGCACATATTAAGTATATAATAAATAGAAGTGCTATCTGTGAAATGACTACAATAATAACTACTGTTGTACTTGTTTGGAAAATTAGGTGAGATAATAATGTAAAAGCATTTTGATAATTGTAAAGTACTATATTAAAACTATTGTTGTACACTTTAGGAGCTCACATGGTCAAGGCTCAGCCATGTCACCTGGGGTATCTTGCTTAATGCTGCCGAGTTTAAATTTCCTCATCTATAAAGTGAGGGTAATGGTACTATCTCAGTTGGATCCTCAGAGTGAAAATCAAATAATATATAGTGAATGGCAAGTCATCACCATTATTCAAAAAGGCTAAAAAAATCTGACTTAAGCTATCTGGGGTGGTTGGGTTTATCTAGTGTTATTCTTAAGGATTTCCAAGATCAGGTTCAGTATAATTAAGTATAAGGCCTTACCCATAATAGGTGCTTAATAAACAGATATTGAATGAACCCCCACTGTGGCTTGAGTAATGGAATATTAAAAACAAGATTATAATTAGTCATTCTCTAATTTCCTCTTCAACTATGAAACAGTTGTATCGGTGAGGTTTTGGATTTTACATAAGTTTCCTGGCTGCCAGAATATATACTTAGAATAGTCTATTAAAAAATAGTTTTGCTTTTCTAGTGAAGACTTTTCCTGAAGATAGTAAAGATAGAAAAAATAACTTCTCACTATCCCTAAACAAGTGAAAAGCTCTTTGTTTTTGGACTCTCAGAGGACAGGCTGCAGTCCAGCCAACCTCTTTCAAGGCCACTGTCCTAAGATTCTATGATAATGATAAAGAGAGAGAGAGAGAGAGAGAGAGAGAGAGATTCTAAAGAAAAATAAAATACAATAACTGCCCCAAGGGATTCCCTAGCTCTGGTATAAGTCATGTTTAATAGGGGCAGAAACCTTAAAAAATACAAGGGCAACATCTCCAAACACCCCATACCTTGTCTAATATCCTGAGAATGAATCGTCATCAATCTCATCTCCACAGTTTCTGGACTGTACAACTGGACAAATTGTATAACCTGTCTAAGCTTCAAGCATCCTCATCTGCAAAGTTGGAAGAAATAAGAATACCTCTTCCATAAAGTTTTTGTTGAAGATTAAGTGAGATAATGTAATAAAGAGCTTAGCACATGGAAAGAATCCAATAAATGTTGGCTACAATTAGAACCTTTATCTTCACTGAACCTGTATTTGCAATCTGCCCTTACCCTCCTCTTTTGGCAGAGGAAAATTTTCAGAGAGAGTCCTGAGGTTAGTAGGTTCATAATTTGAAAAATAAAATGGTGTTATCCATGTAGATATCCCTTATGATCTTTTCACCTTAATCTCATTCATTCTTAGTCTTGGTTTCTTCCCACAAAGAGAAATCCTCATCTTTTTAGAGTATTTTCAAATACTGTACACTTTGACTTTTTCAATCTTTTAGTGAAAAAAATTGCTATAAAATATTTTGACTTGCTAAATGCTTCAATCACCAAGAAAAATATAATCCCATCATGAATATATGATTACAGCATATTTGCTTTCTAGTGGACAATTATTAATGCTTACAGTAGAGAATAGTTACCTTAACCTGATCTCATGAAGGATTTCTGAACTCAGCTTCCTGAAGAAACTTGAGACTTCTGAGATTCATTCTTAACTTGGATGAGTCAGAGCAGGTGATAGTTGTTTTTTAGCCTTCAACAATCAATCCTAAAGTCACTAAGAGGGAAGACATATGCCTTGCTCTGAAACAAACCTACTAACTAACCATGAATAAACATGAAACTGTCCTCATCTCACCTCAAGTCCCACAGAGCAAGTATAACCCATTCCTTTCCCAGCCACAGGCACTTTGAATATATCTTTGTCTTTCTGAGTTTGCAGAAACTCAGAGGAAGTACCATGTGCTACAACTCCCAGCATAAATAACTACAGCCTTGATTTCTATATCTCAGAGGTGGTGATCGTAGCCTTGTGGTTACATCCTGGGTGACGTGTAACTTTGTAAAGGCATTTACTTGTTTTTAGAAGATAACTCTATATAACATTATCTCACAGAGAATGTAAAAAAAAAAAAAAAAAGAAAAAAAGAAAACTTGTTGAAATTTAAATATTCTTACATGGTGATTTAAAAACTATAATTAATTATTTTTATAATGGAAATCTTCACAAACCACATGTGCTATTTTTATCACTAGGTTACAGAAATTTAAAGTATCAACATGTTTTTTGTATAGAGATGACAGCTTAAAAACATAAACTTCGGAGTGTGTTTTTTTTATGTGCTTGGGAAATCTGAAATACTAAATATCACAAATGCATTTAAATATGACTTCACCTCTATTTCTCTGCAAATTTCTTCCTGCCATCTAAAATAGGGAGGAGTTTTCAAGGAAAGTGGAAATCAAATTGGACTGTAACAAAACTGAGAGACAAAATAAGGTCTTTCCTATATAATGGGCCTGCTGTATTTACAGGAAGGATGTGATTAATCAAAATGACTGAATAAGAGAGAAGAGAAAGCACCACAGGACCGAGTTGCTCCTAAAGTCCATGAAGATGATGCACATGAGAAAACAGTCACCAGTGCTGTGAAAGCAAGCTAAAACCTGCCACCAAGCATATATGGCCAATCCATTTATTTGACCCCTTATATCTATAATTGCTTAACTCCAGAAGAAACTGTGGTTTCCTTTGTGAGAGTAGACCAAATTCAGCTATTAAGAGCCAGGTTAAATTCTCCTCTTCTGTCTTAGGTAGAAGTCACCAAAAGCCAGCAAAGGGCACAAGTCATTTGACATAATGAATTCCTTCAGCATTTGTTTGAACTAAGGCAAAGTCTATCGCAAGCATGTGTTGTGATTTTTTTTTAAAGCTCCATAGTTAGAAATGAACCGTGGAGCACCAGTGTCAGAGTATTCTTTCTAGGGTAGTATGTCTTCAGCTTAGACTTCCTGGAGAGTGCTAGCATCTGCTATCCACTCTATAAACCCCCCAAAACCTAACAATATAGACTGGAATACACCCAGGCTTG
This sequence comes from Tamias sibiricus, assembly GCA_025594165.1. Lineage (NCBI taxonomy): Eukaryota > Metazoa > Chordata > Mammalia > Rodentia > Sciuridae > Tamias > Tamias sibiricus. The sequence goes on along the minus strand of CM046666.1, from coordinate 44,614,013 downwards.
CTGGAGAACGCTGAGAAAGGGGTGACTCATACATCTCAAACTACCTTTCATCAGGCAACAATGAAGACAACTACTGATGTAAACCTGGGACATAAAGAAAGCAAACTGTCTTCTTTGAGCTGGACCAGAGCTTCCAAAATTCAATCACTGGAACAGGGAAGAAAATAGGGTAGGTGTACACTTCCTAAAATGATATATAGAGTGATGGGCTCTAAGAGTCTTTATACTTTCAAATGATTGGAAAATCAAATTTCATGTCTGCATAACTGAACTTTAAACACTTGACATCACAATAAAAAAGGAGGGAGTAGGGCAGATGGTTAGGGGGATAAGGCACCCTAGGAAAATGAACTGACTGCAGGAAGACTTTAGAATTCCTTTCTGAATGAATAGATTTCACTGGGAGAAACAGAGCAGGAAGAGAGAGGTTGCTGTTAGCAAGTGTTTACCTCCCTGGGTAAACACTTTGGTTAAATGTGTAGGCACACAGAAAAGTCTGCTTCCCTAAGAAGCACTCATGAGGCACACCATGGACCTGGTGATAAACTTCATGTAGGATGGGAGCAAACAAGTCAATAGGGGCAAACCCTGAGCTAGCATACAAAAGGCTTCCTCCTGTTTGTGCTGCCAGCAAGCTTCTGGGTAAAATGACTCAACCACAGTCAGAGGTTTCTGCCAAAGCTCAGTATGTCTTCAGTGAACATCTGCTCTATTTGGGGAGTAGAGTACAATTAGAGATCCCCACGTTTCCACCCCTTATCCTCCACTCAAGTCAGGCTGTGTAAACCTCAAATATTTCTTGAAAAAACTGGAGTATTTAAAATAAAGTATATATAGCATCTGCTAGTTTAGAACTATGCCTCTTGATTACTACCAGGGTCAAATATGGTCAATAATCTTAACACAGGGAATCAGATTTATCATTTTCTATTCTTTTCTGTCATATTATTATCATTCATCATATAAATATTTTCATATTCATATGTACAGAGATTCCTATGTCAAAACAACTGAATACTAAATGTTAAATTCTATGTCTTCTCTAAGAAACCTTCTAGCTAGACCGGATTTTTTTTTTTTTTTTTTTTTTTTGAATGGCTCTCTCCACTCACTCCTGGTTTTCTTGACTAAAAGAAAATATGGTTTTAAAACAAACAGCCTCTTCAAGCATAGGAAGAACACAGACTGGAGGTTTGGGCACTAACTATGCAGTTGTGGACCAACAAATTACCTTCTATGAGTCTCTCTGTTTTCACCTATAAAATAAGAATAGATGAGTTATCTTTAAAATGTTTTCCAGCTATAAAAATGATATGATTCTAACTATGATTCAGAAAAGTAAGCTCCCTACACTCAGTTCTTTATGGAGACAGAGGTTTTAACTGAAACTACTGAAGTTATGCAAAGCTGATCTGGAGTGGCTGGTGGGAGCTGATAATCTCCTTATGAAGCATTTTGGCTCACATCAACAAAGCCCCCTGACTGCCTTCTTGTCTACACCAAGAGCCTTCTCAAACTGACCAAGGTGGTTACTAGAATCATTTGACAGGAGACCAACCCTATTGATTCACAGAGTTTTAAACTGAAATTTGAGGGGGAAAAAAGCAATAAGCTATTTAAATAAAACTGGGTGCTATGTAGGGAATGAAGGCATGACAACAAGTTTACAATGCAAACAATGGAAAAAGAGAGACTTAGTAAATCCTAGGAGACAAAAGTAGGGAAGAGAATGAGAAATGATTAGGTATATCCTAAGATAATATATCCTGCAACAAGATGTAATAAAAGACACCAGAAAGAAGTTGCACTGTTAGGACAAGGTGATAAGAAGTGCCTCTGGACTATCACCAACTTTTGGCTAAATGGGACTCACAACTGACCCACAGAAAAGGGGGTGCTTTTCTTATTTAAAAGGAAAAAAAAAAACCTAAGAGAAGAAGCAGGAGAATCTACCACATATCACACCTAAGCTAGCCTCAGCCTTGGCATACCCTGGACCTCAACGGTGAAGCCAGAAGAAGGAGAAGAATAAGATACAAATGGGTAGGACAAGAAATTGAAATGTAACTGGGATGTGGTTTCTGGCCAAGTGGAGTGACCACTAGTTCAAATCACAACATCAAAGTGGTTGTAGTACCACAAGAATGGGAAGTTATACTCCATGTATGCATGATGTCAAAATGCATTTTACTATCATGTATAACTAAAAAGGAGAAATTTTTTAAAAAATCAGGCCTTAAAAAAAAAAAAAAAAAAAAAAAACGTGGTTGTAGTAAACTCTGGTTTGAATCAGGTTGGTGTCAACATCCAGGGGGTCAGATACAGCAGCCGCTGTATTACCGAAGTTTCCCAGTCATGGATGAGGACAATGAGGACATCTATGGCTCTAAAATTGTCTTCCAGTCATTCATTTTTGCATTTAAAAAAATATTTATTGAGTGTCCACTCTAGTCCTGCACTAGGCACTAGGAATATTAACAGTGAATAAAAATAGACCTAATTCCTGCTCTCATGAGTTTACAGTTAGATAGGAGAGACTTACATTGATCAAACAATCATAAAACTATGAAAAGTGCTAAAAAGGAGATATCCATGGCACCATAAGAACTCCAACTTCATCTGGGCAGGAGATGATCAAACATCCCATCTATAAGGTGATGACTAAGCCAAAACCTGAACAGCAAAAAGAAGTCCAGAAATGACTAGGGAAGATAAAGAGGGCTGTAGGCCAACAGAACAGAATGTATCCAGTTCCTGAGAAGAGGCAGTATGGCAACTTTTTTTTTTTTTTTTTTTTTTTTTTTTTTGAGGACTTGAGAGGAAGCCACTGTGTTTGCAGAGCACTGATGAAAGCTTCAAAATAGTTTGAGATAAAGATGCAGAGCAGCAGAGCAGAAAGGGAGGAGCCAGGTTATGCAGAACCTGCTAGGCTGGGCTATAAGTTTTGATCTTCATCCTAAGCATAACAGAAGGTCAACTTAGGTTTTTTTTTTATTATGGGGTGACATAATCAGATATGCATTTTTAAAATTTCCCTCTGTAGTATCTTAACAGGAGCATGTAGGAAGTTCAGAACTCAGACCAGACACCCAAAGATGTGTAAGGAAAACAGCAGCTGAAATAGGATGGAGCCCAGGGGCTGCACTCAGGAAACCCAGAATCAGATTTAAGGCACTTAGTGTCCTCCATACATCATCTGACTATGGAATGAGGCTCCTGAGAGATTCACCCTCCAGGCTGAATTAAGATTGGCTCTTGGATGGGCAAGCTGACCCTGGGGTAATAGGCCTTAAGCATTTTGATTGGCTCCACCTCATATGTTCTAATTCAAGGTTAAAGAATGGGCATCTATACTTTTTTAACAATCTCCCCAGGTGAGGCTAATATATGCCAAAGTTTGAGAACAATGGGCATAATTTTTATTCATGACAGTTAGAAAGGAAAATTAACCAACCCTATTTTGATTTAATCAACCCTATCAAGAAGAATGATCTTCAAATAGAAAAAGCAGAACAAACATGCTTAAGAGGAAATTAAGGCCCAAGAGAGGTGAGGAAATAAGGAAGAACATCTTGGTGCTTTAGCTGAATTCAAGCCTCTGCTCCAAAATGAATTATGTCCCACAATATTGCAAGAATTTATGGCAACCAGTAGGTAAAGGCCTTCTACTTGACAGAGCAGGATCTAAAAAGTTCTTCCTTATAAGTAAAATATGTCTCCCTATAATTCTACTCACTACTAATCTTAGTTTTGATCTCTGGGTTTACTTTTCCATGTGCATGTGATCGTTGGTCAATGCCTTCAAAGTTGACTACACAAAATAAAGTAGGTTTTATATTCCCTTACCCCATTTACCTTATTCTTCAATGTCTTTGCTATTTGCAAATCTGTTTCAACTGTTTTTCTGGAGCCACTGTTGGTGTTAACTTGCTTGCAGTCCACTAAAAATATAGTCATTTTCAAAAGCCTATGTACTTTAAAGAACTCTTCATGCTTGTTCACCACAGTAACTTGTAAAGAAGAAAGACTTCACTAAAAACCTGTTTTCTAAGACAACTAGAGCAATAGATTAGAAAACTCACCTGCCTATTATGTAACTGAACCTCAACAAAGAAAATGCCTTATCTCTAATGTGATTTACTGGCAATTAAAAAGCCTACCAGAAAGTGTGTTAATACAGATCATGGACAGCTTAGAAACAGTTTTTAGCGGCATTACAGTCCTAGATCTGTCCAGTTTCTTCACCAAAGTCTTGAAACATTAGAAGCAACCTTTCTTAGCTTCAAAATGAGACAAAATTGTGATGAACCAACATAATGGATAAAGAATCAGAAGTATAAAAATAATCCTATAAGATGGAAAGAGGAGGGGCTGGGTTGTGGCTCAGCGATAGCACACTTGCCTGGCCTGTGTGAGGCACTGGGTTCAATTCTCAGCACCGCATATAATAAAGGTCTATCAACAACTAAAACAAAAAAATTATAAAAAAAAAAAAAAGATGGAACGAGAAAACCAGATAAGAAAAACAATACAATGATTCATTTGGTCAACTGCAAGACAAGATAGGAAAAGCCTGTTCCCTGGACTGCAAGCCACAGTGTGAAGGAATCACAAAAGGTGAACATAACCTTAGGATATTTTAATGGAATATCAGTAAACCCCTACTGACCTGGTCAGACACAGCTTGTGTATTTTATAAGAGACAGGGTCAGACTGAAGCCCTGGTGAAGTCAGAACAGGGTATGGGAACTTCCTCTGTCATGTGAGGATGAAGGAACAGTCAAGAGTTCCCACCTTCCCTTGACCTTTCCAAACCATACTCCCACTTCCCATTTGAAGTGAAGCTCAGATTTCCCCAGGTCTTTCCTCTTAACCTGGCTGCAGTTCAATGTCCAAGTCCACAACATAGGTCAACTCCTCTTCAGAAGCTCTTCCTTCTTTACTACACTCTATCTCCAGCTCACTGGCTCAGCATCATCCTGTTTGCCTAACTTGTACTATGTCCTCCATGGAGTCCTAGGAGAAGATGTCATCACACTGAGGATCCACCACACCACAGCCTGTTCCTGTTCACAAACTGCAACCACTGCAGGAGATGATCACACATCCCACTGCTTATCCCTTCCAACGACCTAAAAACTTGCCATTTCTCTTCATTCTTTCCTGTGCACTTCACGTCCTCCCCACCTAAAACTATCCTGTCTGATTTCACCTTCCAGAGACACCATTTCTAATTTCAGTTCTGTAGGTTTCAAAAATCTAGTGCCTCAGTTTTCTTATTCAGTAAATAGGGTTCACAATACTGACTCTCCAGTTAAATCTGTCTTTTCAGTACTATTAAAACAAATTGTTTTTAAACCACTGAAAAGCAAGTCCTTACCACAATAAACAAAGCCTTAAAAATAATCTGATAGTCAGAACTCGGAGTAGTGCCACACAATTTTATTCCCAGAATGCTTTTCCATATATTAAAATGAATAAATGAAATAAAAATATTTTTTAGTCTGAAAACATCTAAATACATTATTGTTTATGTTAATCCTCCTTAGGCAATGTATCTCAACTGTGTGAAGCTCTGAATACCTAACCATGATTAAACATCAAGATATACCATCACAGCATCCGTGCAGGCCAGACTTGCCCCTCTCCTGAGCTACCCCTATTGTTGATTCCTTCAAAGGTACTCCTAACCCTCTTGTCCACAGACCATCACAAAATGTAAAAAGGAATGAAAAGAGGTTCCTAGGCAAATAGTAAAGGGAAAAAGTACATGTTTACATACATGTATGTAAACACATATACATACACACACATGTACTAAACTAACCAAACAAAAAACTACAAAGAGAAAGATGATGCTTTGGGAAAAAAATTAGAGAATGAAACCAAGATTTCTTCTGGGCAGAAACCTAAAGATGGACTACAAATGAAACAGTCTTCAAGAAGAGAAAAATAAAATGAAGCATTATACAGGAAATATATGGACTCTTCTTATCACACCTATATATTAACTAATTGTGTTTTCAATTCCAAATAGAAGAAAATTACAAAGATAAGTTTGTGGAACAAGAAATTAATTTTTCTCAGAGCATCACCCCTGTCTACTTTTCTAAAAGCATGACAAAGCCAGAGTATTTTTAGATAATAAGGGAATTCCAACTGATAGAAATCTAAGCAAGAGCACTTTTAAGAAGCTAATCTGTGGATACTGCTAACAGGCTAAACAATAAAACAACTCATTGACCACCAGCCCTTCAAAGGATCCTATGGAACATTGTTCTATAAAGCTAGCCTAGGCTGCACCTAAATTCTATTCTTCCACAGAAAATGAATGCCAAAGCTAAATAGACAAGAAATAGTGTTTACACACAGGATTTGTGCATTTTTTTCCAAATAAAAATTATGATCAGCAACTTCCTCTAAAGACATTTCCTACATATGCCTGGCAGCAGAGTATTTACCCAGCTAGCCCACCAAAAAAATATCAAAGGAAGAAGACAGGACAAGATTTCCTGTAACTTCTAAAATTCAAACACAGTACCATTAAAGTAAAAAGAATACTTCCAACATTGTATCTTTGAGTATGGTGGCTCCAGCTACTTAAGATACAAGTTGCCTACAAGTGAGTAGGACCACAATGGCTGTAAGCCTGAGCTTCATGCCCCTACACTTCAGGCAGCCCACAGTCTTTCTTCCTGCTCACCAACAATTCCTGAGCCTCTAGTGGGTTCCCTTTCCCTCACACTCATAGCCCACTGCCACCCATGCCCATTTCACTTCCCAATTTGTTTCACATTACAGAATCATGCGGTCACTCAGCACTTGAAGAGAATGGTAATTTGAGACACACACTACTTAGCACTACTTAGTTGTGCTTTCCTATTTCTGAGAGGGTTACACTGGTAAATCCTTCAAGGTAAGCACAGTGGACTCAGGCCTAGGACAGCCAAACATACACGGGCTAATTCCAATGGCCTAACTGGCTTGAGAGTCAGTTCACCATTAAAGGAGTATGGGTAAAGAATCATACTAAAGCTGGGAAGAAACCATTTCACTTCAGTCAAGGTAACTGCAGATAAGATTTTAATTCTCAGGATATCTGACAAGTTTTGTTTTTTTTATATTCCTAGAAATATTACCTTGAATAAATGCCTTATATAAGTATAATTTAATCATATACTACTTTGTTGCATTTTAGAGTACAATATTTCAGATATTTTTATCATATTCCTTTTAGGAAAATATCACTTCTGAGGATCCTAAATGATATCCACTAGAGAGAAGAAAAATAATATATTCCCTTAAGATACATGTCACTTAAATTGTCAACAACATGCCCAATGTGATGGAGATAAAGGTGACTGCTAAGAATCTGGAGTTCACAATCAACTATAAGAGCTGAGGTGGACTTCAGCACAACCTTTTTCCAAGAATCAATTTGTTCCATCTATAAAATACATATTTTCAGAATTATTTTAAGGATTTAATAAGAACTTATGTAAAACTAGTTTGTAAATGGTAAGGAACTGTTTAAATGAAAGTTGTTAGATACAGAAATGGAAGGAAATTGAGTCATGATAAAAGCACATCAGCCTCCCAAGTGCAGAGTGGTTAAGAGCAAAGCCCTGGAGTTATATAACTCTGGCTTTAATTTCTATATTTACCACTTACTTACTAAATGTAAGTGGGATCTTAGGTGAGTTATTTTACTTCTCTGGCCCTCAGTTTCCATAATAATGCTGCTTATCTCACAGAGCTATTGTGAGGATGTATGAGTTAAACTCATTAGAACGAGCATTTAATAAATGATTGCTAATGGTAATTCAATCAAATAGGTACTATAAAATATTAGGGCTAGGACAATAGTGGGTTCCTGAAGAAGTCAATGATCTACTTATTCATTAGCAAACCAAAAATCATCTAGCAGCAGGCACTATTTAAGACAATAGGGACATAAAGATAAAAACATGCCCCAGACTTTTAAAAGTTCAAAGTCTGCTGGAAGAGACAGACATACGATCAAGTAATTGTCACTATGTCGAACATAATATAATAGAGGGTAGTCTAGGGCTGGGATTGTGGCTCAATGGTAAAGCACTCACCGAGCATGTGCGCAGCCCCAGGTTCAATTCTCAGCACCATGTAAAAATAAATAAAGACATTGTGTACAATTAAAATAAATAATTTTTTTAAATAGAGGGTAGTCTAGAAGAGGTGGCAGCATTTCATCTCAGTTTTCAAGAACAGAAATGTGTTTGGAAAAACAATACAAGGAAGAGTGTCCAGAATGAGAGAAAAGCATGAATACAATGACACATTAACTGAAGGTCCAAAAGAAACAGAAGGTGAAATTTCAAATGAATTGTGTGTACGTTACCAAAGGAGAAAGTCACCAGAAATAACATGATGGAATATCTAGCAGCAAATGCAGAAGTGTCAAGAATCTATTCCTGGCTGAAGGGCCACTCAAAATGGGGATCTGAGCCAAGGGGAAAAAAAAAAACTATACTGTGTACTTCCTTCCAACATTCACATACAGGCAAAGTCAATTTTCAATGAAAGCTCAAAAAAAAAAAAAAAAAAGAAAAAAACTAAGAATCAAGAGACACTTTTAAAGAAGAAAGAAAATCACAAAAGGGAATTGTGCAAACCAGGAAGTATCAAGAAGGTATCATGGGAGGGGAGGGAAAACACCTTGAATGGTTGTCAGAGAAGTTTTATGAGCTACTATAGAGGTGAAAATGTCTCCTTCTTAGCATACTCTTCTTTTCTCCACCTGACTGTTTCTCTGAACTTCCCAGCTCATTCTCCTTGAGTCTTACCCATGTAAGCAAATGGCACTGCCATCCTCCAGTTGCCCAGGTAAAAAACCATCAAGTCTTATATTCCCCTCACCACCAGCAAGATGGAATGGATGGATTATCATAACAGTTTCCTGAACATAACCCTGCTTCTATCTTTGCCCCTTATGGTCCATTCTTCACACAGCATCCAAACAGACTTTATTTAAACATGTCAATAATAAGATAATGTCCTTCTCTTGTTTCACATTCTTCAATAGCACACTACTGCAAATAAAAGCTCCTTATCATGGCCTTCAAGACTCTCCATAACCTAGCCCCTGCCTGACTTTCTGTATTATTCTCTTTGCATGAGTTTCCATCTTACTGATCTTCAAAGGTCTTCAAAACCCTTTCCCAACTTTCCAACCAAAATTAGCTCCTTCCCTCCCTAAGTCGTTCTCTATTAATAACCTCATTTCATTTTCTCACAGCACTTATTATTAGAAATAATCTTCTATATACACTTATTTACCCATTTATTATCTATATCTGTCACTAAAAATAAGTTCCTTATGAACAAAAACTATTTCTATCTTGTTCACTTATATTGATGCCTAACAAAGAGTAAGCACTCAGTAAGTATTTTCTGAATCAATGATTAAAAGAAATAGCAGCACGTGTTCCACACCCCAAAGATGAGATTAATGTTCCAACCCATCAGACCCAAGTGCCTAAATCAGCAGAACTATATTTAGGTATATCTGGCCCATTCAGAGTATACTGAGTTTAAAACAGTAATTTTCTTTTTCTTTTAATTTTTTTTTTATTCAGTGTTGTTGTATATATAACAGTAGCATGTTTTACAATTCATAATACACATAAAGAGCACCTTTTTACATATCACTGTTAGTATACAAAGTATATTCGTATCTTTCATGTCTTCAAACATTCATTTAGGGTAATGATAACCCTCTCATTCTACCATCTTTTTTTTTCTTCCTCTCTTTATACCCCCTTGCTCCCTCCAGTGCCATCCCTCCCCCATTGACCTTTCTGGTGGTTCCTCTAATCTTCCTATGCTCCCCAACCCAACCCCACTGTGAATCAGCTTTCTTATATCAGAGAAAACATTCAGTATTTGGATTTTTGAGATTGGCTAACTTCACTTAGCATTATATTCTCCAATTTCATCCATTTACCTGCAAATGCCATTGTTTTATTCTCTTTTATTGCTGAATAAAATTCCATTATGTATATATACCACATTTTCTTCATCCACTCATCTACTGAGGGGCATCTAGGTTGGTTCCACAATCTAGCTATTGTGAATTGTGCTGCTATAAACATTGATGTGGCTGTGTCCCTGTTTAGGGACAAGGCATACTTGCTGTTTTTAAGTCCTTTGGAAATAAGCCCAGTAGAGGGATGACTGGGTCATACGTTGGTTCCATTCCCAGTTTTCCAAGGAATCTCCATACTGCTTTCCATACTGGCTGCACCATTTTGCAGTCCCACCAGCAATGTATGAGTGTGCCTATTTCCCCACATCTTCTCCAACATCATTGTTGTTTGTGTTCTTAATAGCTGCCATTAGTAGTTTACTTGAGAGATACCTACTAACATAGCATCCTTACTCTACTGCCATCACCACCATCATTCTGAATCAGAAGAAGCAGACATTTGTTACAGACTAGATGTTTCCTGAGACAAGCAGCAGCTGTATGAATGATAAAAAGAGGTACAGAGGAAGCAACTTCCTCAGGAAGCCCTGGGGAGACCCTGGGTTCTCAGGTGCAACACCAACTATCAAAGACTTCAAAAGAGTGACACCACTAAACTGGCCATGCAGAGAATACAATGCCCCACCTTGGCTAGAACCTTTGGCCCTAAGAATTGCAGGAGGCATTCAAGAAGATTAATTATGAAATGCTAAATACTTATAACTTCCTCAAATTTCATTTTGCTCTTCTGAAACTCTGAAGAAGTCTTCTTTTATGTTGGCAAGTCAAAGTACCAGTGATAACTATACAACCATGACTATTATCTTGAGTTTTGAGATAAGACCTGGAGATAACAAAAGTGCCAAACCAATGACAAATAATGGTTTCAAACATCTTTGTCCAAAGGATGGCATAAACTAGGATTCAAATGTGGCATCATAGCATACTGCAAAGAAGGTACAAAATCCAGTATAGGCAAGTTTCAGGAATGTAAATTTAATCATGCAATTATGTAGATCCAAAACTAGAGTAAGACCAAATGGTTTAACTACATGCTGTTACACTGGAATGTGATTTCTGCTATTGTTCATCACCAGAGAACAATGGCACTCAGAGATAAGAAAACAGAATAAAACAGTTAATGCTAATAAGAAAGGCATGATATCCCAGCCCTCCTTGCACTGATTTGTTCTCATACAAATTTTCATTAATTCAACATTTAATGAAACATTGTGCTAGGCACAAAAGAAAATAAATTCCTATAAAAATCCTTCAGAGAATTTACAATCTAGAGGATATAAAAGGCAAATATACAGAAGCTATTAAAAAAAAAGAGGCATTCTCAATCAACTTTTAGAGATGGATAGGCAACATTTGGACGAAGATTCCAAGACTCTTTCCTAAAGACAGTGAAGTGACCTTAAAGGATGAATGGAATATTGTTAGCAGACATACTGTAGACAGAACAGCCTCAGTAAAAAGGTGCAAGGAGAAGAATGTGTGCTTGAAGAACAACAGTACTTTAGGCTGGAGCCCAGGACATATGGCACAAAGGTGGGAAGAACCCAGACTGATTCAGGGAGATCATTTTTCTCCCCTGCCCCCCACCCACATTACCTAAGACCCTATTCTCTATATATCTGGTAGGCTCTAGGTCATACTTATTAATTACATAAGAGAATAAATCCAGATATTAAAAAATTAAATCTCTTCAATTAACTTTGATGATAATGATGCTCTGGGGTATTCCTGGGTTTTCCTGATAATGGTGGGTTCCAGAAGAACTTTGTCTATCCTTAGTTAAGGAGAAGTACTTGTATTATCTCTCTAACAATATGGAAACATTTAAAGAAAGTTCACATGTCCAAGAGCAAATATGTGATTGTACATCTGCAAATTTGGAAAGTTTGAGGAAAATTGTTGAGTCTAATACCTCGCAGATAAGAATAACAAGGAAGAGGAAAACAAGAACCACGACTGATCTAAAAATCAATTTTAAGTACTATAATCCCAAAATGAAAAGCTAATACTCTTTTTTTATTTTTTCCTGTGCCAGGGATTCAATCTAGGGGCACTTAATCATTGAGCCACATCCCCAGGCCTTTTTATGTTTTATTTTCAGACAGAGTCTCACTTAGTTGCTTAGGGCCTCCCTAAGTTGCTGAGGGCCTCACTAAGTTGCTGATGCTGGCTTTAAACTCATTATCCTCTAGCCTTAGCCTCCCAAATCACTGGAATTATACAAGTACACCACCATACCCAGCTGAAGAGCTAATATTCTTACAGCTTCCAAAAAGCTATCAGTACCTACAAATAAACTTGTTTTATATTTCCATTTTATTTGTTTACTTATTCTTCTGATACTAGGGATTGAACCCAGAGGCCCTCTACTACTGAGTCTCACCCCTTTTTATTTTATTTTGAAATAGGGTCTCACTCAGTTGCTAAAACTGACCTCAAACTTGTGATACTCCTGTTTCAGCCTCCTGAGTCACCAGGATTACAGGTATTTGCCACCATGCCCAACTATAATTTTATTTTTATAAATATATCCAATGACTATACTCACTGCTCAGCTACTAACTTACTGTGCAACTGCAGACAAAAACCTCAGCCTTCCTGAGTCTCTCAACAGGGAGGAGGGTGAAGAGAAACTGACACCCAGAGGTGAGCCAGGCCTGCAGAGGTGGCCACACTCCTGAACTAAGAGATGCTCTTCTGGCATCAACGAGCCCCCACCTTCTCAGAGCCTCACTATGCACCTATATCTGGTGTACAGGGATGCTTCTATGCACAACTTTTCCATCCTTTGGCTGAATTATATCTAAAAGCACCTATGCTTCTAAAATGTCCTTTGGATCTATTTTATGATCTTGTCTTTAGATGTATGGACAAAGCCTTGAAAGAAGCATCTTAAGTGATTCTAGTACTAGGCAGGTTTCCAAAACCATCAGACATTAACATAACAATTAGGAACCACTTAAGAGACCAGAATATAGAAATCAAACATTTAAATAACTCAGTGGTTGTCAAATAATATAACATGTATGTATGTAGATGTGTGTTTATACCTATCTACCCTCCCCACATACACACACACACACACACACACACACTCACACATATAATTAGTCATCCTAAGTCCATTACAAATCATATATAAATATACACACACACACATACATACACACTCATGCACAGACTCAAAAAAATCTAAGGATTACTACCAGGAAAAAGGACATATTATGAGACTTAATCAAAACTAAAGCCCATACTATAAACGCAGTGTGTACCTAAAGCTACATGCTTCAAATTCACAAGTTAGTGTGAATTTCATCCTTATATTCTTATCAAGGACACATGTCTAGTGAACATGTTAGCCTTTTGAGTCCTACCTATCAGTGTTTAAAGTTTTACAAAACATGGCCATATTTCACAGAGCTCTAATGTTTTTCCTTGACATAGATTCCTGGTTCCCTTCTTTTATCAATTTTACACGCACACACACACACACACACACACACACACGTATATATAATGTAGATATATTTTGATATACCCACATACACACACGCAAGCAAACCTATATATTCAGACTAATAAACATATATTCACAGAATGTAAAACCTACTCTAAGTAAATATCAAAGAGTACCTTTACATAGTATGGAGAGAGATTAGGTGAGGTAGGTCATTTCACTTATGAACAATTATGTTTTGAAACCACTAAGGACACTCAAGTCTAATCACTACAGACAAAAATCTTTTAAAAATAAAAAGATTTGTGGGCTGGGATTGTGGCTCAGCGGTAGAGCGCTCACCTAGCACGTGCACAGCCCAGGTTCGATCCTTAGCACCACATAAAAAATAAACGCATTATGCGCAACTAAAGCAAATAAATAAATATTTTTAAAATAAAGATTTGTGTTGAGAGTTTATTACACATTTTGTTTTACTTTCTTTCTTTCTGTTCTAGTCCACCTCTGCCAACAATAGTAATTAGATGACGTCTAGAGTTCCTCTTTCAGCTCTCAAGACTTTTGATCTCCAAATTAAAGATCTATGATGATTAATACACTATCTTATCACCATGATCTAAAAGCAATCAAATCAGTCTTAAAATAAGAAGATTTTGCACAAATGATGTAGGAAAAAAAAAACAGTTGGGGATCTTATTGCACCAAATGTGAATGATTAGCCTACAATGTAATGCTGATGTTAATTTTTAAGAAAAAAGGTAAAGTAAGCAGCTTACTAGAATGCATAAAAATAAATGTTGTATGAGGAGCTAGAGGTAAATGTAAACCAGAAGAGAATTCTGTCTGCCTGATGAGCCATGTGTTGACCTTGCCTTACAGCCACCAATCAAAGCTTCTATTAGCCTTGAGCAATCTTAATGAAACAGTTGTACATGTAAGAAATTTAAGCCCAGATCTGAGTAGGCAATACTGATTTTCTAATAGTGAGGGTGTGATGTTATCCCCTGCACCACCTGGATACAATACAGAAACTTATAGCAAACATTTTCCCAAAGAGCACAGTTATAACCATCCCAACCGATGATTGACAGTGCGGCTGAGTACAGCATCAGTAGAAATTTCCCCAAAAAATTTTATCCCAGAGTTACTGAATATCAGAATTCCCTTAATAAAAAAGAAGAAATCAGTATCTTCAAGTCTCAATTCTTTTATAATAAGCCATTTCACAGCTCCAAGAGTTTCGAAGTGAACACATCTCATCTGGTAGCCCCTCACCCCCAGTCTGCCAGAGTCTGCAAGTGAAACCTATGAGTCTGTCTTACCTGTAATCTGACTCTGTCCTTGTGGATTAAAAGGACTTGGTGCAGAGTTCAGGGAGGGCCGTGGGTTCTGAGGCGGGACACCTACTCTCATACTGGGATGAGGAATGCGCCCTAAATCACTGAGGCGGTCAGAGAACAAACTAGGTTTAGAGTCATCAAGCTTCTGTCTGTGCCCTGGAAACAGCAAATCATAAAATAAAAGCATATTAATTAGCTGAACAATTGACCATGCTAAATAGATATGTGAACATACATACGGGGTGGTTTAAGCCAAGGAATTATCAATATAGATATTTATAATGATGTGTCTATATAATGCCTTCCTTTTCAAATTGATTTATCTGCTGGCAAACATTTCTAGTTCTGTTCTATAAAAGGAGAGCTGAATGTTCCAGAGGGCAACTTATGAGTTGAGAGCAAGAGGCGCTCTCTGGATGCCTCCTCTGGCCTCTCAGCGAAAAGATGGGAAAAGTGGGTGTATACTGGAGTTTGTTTGTTTCATGATGAAGCAAACCTTATTTGAAAACTCAAGAGTCCATGCATGTTTGACATGCTGTCCCAAAGCTTGGGCAGAAGCAGAGGCAAACATAGTTTTCAAAGAGAAATGTTCCTGAAGATCATAATGACTTTTTTTTCTTTTCTGTGTTACAACTACCCCTTGCACTGAAACCCTGTTCTGAAAAATTAAAACTCAAACCTAAAGACCTTTTAAAATAAGGAGAATAAAGAGAAAGAAAGAAATATAAGCAAGGAAATTCAAATTATCAAGAGGAATCTAGATATTTTGTGATATGCCAAAGCCCAAAAGCATATAATAAACTCTTGTTAAATCACAGAGAATTTTTTTTTTAATTTTAAATCCACTACTGTGGTTTTGTAAAAGAAGCTGAAAACACTCTTTGGCTAAATGTGAATGTGACAATCCATTATCTCTTTTTAAACAACTTTTTCTCTTCTAGTTCATTCACGTCTAAAACCTATAGAAATTCTGGATATTGAAGAAATCTGCAAATTAAAATTTACTCAAGGTGCTAAGATTTCTTAAAAATCATCAAATCATTCCTAAAGGAGTATATCATAGGCTAGGAACAAATATAATAGAAAAGAGTCTGAATATGGGTGTGACCTAGTGAAATGTACCTGCAGAGTGGTGCTGCAGTGAGTGAGCTGAGGGTCTAATACACACATACTCTGTGGGTACCTTCTCTGCATTCTGAACCTTCAGTATCTAATATGCTGCCCCATCATTTTCCTAAAAATGTTTTGATGACTAAAGTTGATTCAAGGAAGAACCACTGAGATGATGACTGAATTAAGAATTTGCATTTTGAAGAAAAACTAAGGGAATTAGGATTATTATCCTAAAGGAAAATCCTTGTTAAAATTACTTGGAGCATAGAAGTTTTTCACTATTTCACTGCTCTGTGGAGAGTGCAAATACCTCATCTCCCACTTAACACAGGACAAGAGAAACCTATCAGGATAGGGTTAAGTTGAACATTAGAATTTCACAACTATAAGCTGTCTTCATAAGACAAATTCCTTATTTTATTTGCCCCAAAATGTATTTTCCTGTCTCCTTTTTCATTGCCTACCCAGCCCAAAGAAAACAGACAGGAAGCCAAGGCTCAGTAATATGAGTGTAGCTGTCTCCCCAGCCAAACATGTTTCAACTAGGCCCATTAACTGAAATGCACCCACCACCCTATTTTCTGCCAGTGAAAGTCTTGGGCATCTGCTATAACAGAAGAACTAGATCTCAAAAAAAAAAAAAAAAAAAAACTTAAAAAGTAAGGGAATTAACTATTTGTTTGCTAATAGTTGTTTTCCCCATTATTTATGGGGTTTTTCCCCTCCAGATTACAAATAGATTTTAGACCCTATAGGACTTTTAGACCCAAAATAATTCCTATATCCCTGCTAGTAAGGTGTTTACAGATGAAGGAGTCTGCAGAGGTAGGCTAGCCTGTGGTCTTCAGCTATTGACTAGCTCATTTTGTAAAGAACACAGTTGTCCCAGCTGCTATGAAAGACTAAAAATTATCTAGATCATACAGTGAGACACCTGAGACTAAGCCCAATGAGGCATTAAGGCTGGTTTTCAACATAAGCAAAGATAGTAGCAAAGATTCAATAACAAAGTTAATAAATAACTCACCCATTACCCCCAAACAAATGGCTGTAGCCGAATTCATCAAACATCTTGCTGGGTCTAACTATTTTCACAATTAGTGATTTACACAGTACTCATCACAAACCCACAGAATCTGTTTCTTACACACACACACACACACGCACACACACACACACACCCTGGTGTGGTACTAATTCAGCTATAAATATTAACAAGAAAGGTTGTGGAATTGTCCCTGGAAGCTATTTTTTTAATAGGCCATATTTTTGGAATGGCAGATTCCCTGAAGGCTAAAGGCTGAGCTACATGATCTTGCATGGTCCCTTTATACACTGGAACTTTATGTGGGGCATGGGTCATAAGAAAATTTAATAAACTTTGCCTCTGCTTTCTACAGCCTTTTCATTAGTTTTTCATGGAGACTGTATAAGATGTGAGCTCAGTGTCTGGATGTGGGAGTACATTTTTTTTCTTAGCTCACTGCTTTAGGAAGTAATAGGAGGTTATAAGTAAGAATAAAGGACTTGGAATAGCACTGGTGTGAAAAATTAAGAGCAGATGAAATTTTAAAAGCTTCCAGTGATCTTTTAGAAATTATCTTCAAAGAGAGCTACCAAGCATCTATCAGGGGAGATATACATGTGTATACATATATTTATACTCATACAAACACACACACACACACACACACACACATACAGAGAGAGAGAGAGAGAGAGAGATTTATAAACATATACAGCTTTCCCTGTAGATATCTGCCCTTCATAGCAACCACCACAACCACAACAAAATTCTTACAGTACAATGAAAAGAAAAAAGCCAAACAGGTTCTCCATCTTTCAGCCATTTTACCACCAAACTATATCAGGGTATACTTAAATGACAGGCTGAAAGAAGATGTACTTAAACCCTCGGCACCAAGCAAACATTTCAGAAAGTGAAAACTCAGGAGACAAAAAACACATTGACGTGGATCAAGGACAGAGTACTCTGCCATGTTGCAGGGAGGACTAAACCTCATCCAAAGGGCTGAAGAGGAGCTCTTCCAAGCAGGATGATACTATAAAGAATAGAAGATTATTTTGTGTTATACTTGAACTCTTTATGTAAAAGCTCAGTCCTGGATTCTCTTCACTAGATGAACTTTCTCCCTAAAACAGTGCTCCCTTCCAGCCTGTAAAGGGATTTTTAGAACAAGTGGCTGTCCAGACCCCATATCAGATCAATTCATCAGAATTTCTAGGGTGGGTCATGAGGAAAAGTTGTTTTTTAAAAGCTCACCACATGATAAAATACTCATCCAGGGTTGGGAATTACTGCCCAAGATGTTAAGTTTTAGTCCCATCACAAGTGCCTCTGCCCTGACTTGCAGATTTGTGTGTCCCACTGCCTACTTGACAGCTAACTCCTCCTGAAATCTCTAGAAGGTATCATTAAATGTTGCATACTCAAAATAGAATTCTTGATTCTCTTTCCAGAAAAACTTTATTCCTTCTTAACAGTCCCCTATATCAATGAATGGCACTAGCCACTCAGTTGCTTTAAGCCAAAAACCTAGATATTTTCCTTGATTTCTCTTTATTCTCCTCTCACCACATTCAATCCATTACCAAGGTCTGTCATCTCCATCTCAATACTACATCTTAAATCTATTCTGTTCTCTGCTTTCCTACTGGTACAACCCCAGTCCAAAACCCTATCATTTCTCTCTGGGCATCTGACTTTATCTCCTTTACAGTTTTCCATCCCAGGACCTTTCTACATCTCTGAAGGCCTCTCCCCTTGTTACTTTGTATGGCCCACTCCTTCTCATCCCTTATAGCGAGGATGAACACCACTTCCTCTGAGAGATCATGTCTGGCTGTTGCAGTGGCACCCACCTGTAACCCCAGCAGCTCAGGAGACTGAGGCAGGAAAGTTCAAAGCCAGCCTCAGCAATGGTAAGGCACTAAGCAACTCAGTGAAACCCTGTCTTTAACTAAATTACAAAACAGGGCTGGGGATGTGGCTCAGTGACTGAGTGCCCCTAAGTTCAATTCCTGGTATTAGAGAGAGGGGGGGAGGGGGGGAGAGAGAGAGAGAGAGAGAGAGAGAGAGAGAGAGAAAGAGAAAGAGAGAGAGAGAGAGAGACCATGTTTGCCTACCATAACTAAAGTGGGTTTCCACCCTCTCAAGCATACCCTCTCTTTACTTCCTTTTTTAGCAGTTATCATAATCCATAATTATCTTGTGTTTTTAATTGTCTCTCCTGAAAGACTGTGAGTTCCATGAGAGTGGCTGTTTTGTCTTGTATACAGCTGTAGTCACAAAATCAAATTCAGTGCCTGCCATTCAGTAGGTTCTTAATAAATGTTTATGTAATAAGTGAATGAATATTCCCCTCTTTTAGAAAAATGCCTTGACTGAAAGAAAATTTTATGGCCCAGGATATCCTATTACAATACTATCTTTCCCAAAATACTCTTCTTGCCTGGTAATCTAAGGAAGTCAGGGAGTAAAATCTTTCTTTAGAGACAAGCCCCTACTGCTGCTTCCTATGAAACTATACTGAAGGACATTCACTTAAGTGAGAGCTTGCTTGCTTCCTGAAAAACCATTTTATCTCACTATAATTTTTAAACATTGTTGGAAGTAATTTAGAAACAAAAAAATGAAAGAGGCAATGGATTTAATTTAAATTCTAAATTTTAGAGCAATGTACTTTTCTACAGATGAGGACCTTGAGTCCCTTGAGAGGGGATGTGATTTGCCCAGAGTCCCATACTTAGTGGCAGGACTAGAACCCAGGTTTCCTGATTGCTGGTCCAGTGTTCTTGTCTTCATTGCCAACTAGCTTAATTTAGAACATAACAGAGCAGCAGAAGTCATTCAGGGGAAATCATGACCAAAAATGAATTTAAAATGAAGAAGAAAAAAGTAGTTTTCAAAAAAGATTTCTTTCAAAAAGTTGAATGTGTTTGGCTGAATATGACCTTTGTTGCAATAAATTCAGGGACACAAGAAGAATGCATGACCAAAAGGTCACAGCATTCACACATCCTTAAAGCAAAGACACATAAGGATCTGTTAGTCACTAAGCAGTAGTCTAGCTAATCGTCCCATTTATCCCTACCCACAATGAAAGTTAGAAATACTGCCATTATAACTTCTGCTTTCAAAAAATCACACACCTTAAACTTTAGATCTACTCTTCTTATTAGACTAAAGACTCTAAAATGTCAGCTCTATGAATTATAAAAATAAACTTGCCTCTGTGCTGCGACCCATTTTGCCTATTTTTATAAAAGTTGATTGAGAAATGCTTAACAACTCTGGAGAAGTGTGTGCCCACTCCAGCCAGAGGCTCACATTCCACACACCATATCCACACCATGATATACTATATCAGGTAAAGCACTCCTCCTAAAGGATGGCAAGATGTGCTTACAAACAAACATACATAACAAAGTACTTCTTTATGAAGAATGCACTATGCAATGTCAGGTCCACCCTAACACAGCACAGCAGAGTCATTCTGCTCATTATTTGGGCATAAGATTTGGCAACATCTTTTACAGTAGTATTTTAAATTGATTTTCAATACTCCCTTTATAAGGTATCTACTTATATATTGGGTATCATGAAGTTATTTTTAAATAAAATAACTAAAGTTAAAGGAAGATCTGCAACCAAGCATCAATACCTTCAGTACCATGTCCATAGAAGGGTCAGTTAGTCTGGGCTGACTAGAGTGTGTCTGATACCTATTACATGCAAGCCTCAATGGGCATTGTAAAGACAAAGAGATAGAAAAATACATAAGATAATGTCCTTGCCTTCAAAGAGTTTACAATCTATAGAGAAGAAAGGCAAGCCATTAAATATAACCAAAGAAAGACTATGGTTAGGGCAATAACTAAAATGTTGTGCTTGGAGGTCAACTGAGTAAATTTGATCATAGAGTACTTTAAAATATTAAGAAAGTGGTGATTTTGTGACTTTCTAAGAAATGTCTTTAGTTTTTAGAAGGACTAACATATATTTAGGATTTTTTTCTTTTTAATATTTAAGTTTTAAATGCCATGATGCCTGGTATTTGCTTTAAGATATTTTGGAAAAATAATAGAAGCAAATATAGCAAAAAAAAAAAATAATAATAAGGTGGTGGGTAGATATGATTGGATTAAAAACAATCTATTATCATGTAAGTTTGAAATTTTTCTTTACAAAAAATTAAAAATAATAAACTACTATAGGAAGTACAGGGGAGCAACTGATTTTGATTAAAAGGAAAAAGGAAAACTTCCCTGATAAGACTATTATGACTGTCCCTGAAGGCTGAATAGGACTCTGATAAGCAGAGAAGGAAGGAAGAAAGCTAGCTTGAGGGCACATGACAGAAACATGATAATAAATATCTTGTGACAAGATGATGCTAAACATATATGTGATATTAATCTAAACAAGCACACCATTCTTTAAATCACTTAATTCCTCTAGCCTACACATTAATTCTTTAAAGCTATGCAGTACATATGAGAATCTGCCCTTTAAAGATATATCTCCTAAACTATAAAACAGTATTTGGCAGCCCATGAACCTCCTCTATCATGCATACAGGCTTCCCTGGAGAAAAGAAGTGACTGGGGAGACATTAGTTGATTTTGCTGTCACCAAGTAAGTGATAGAATAAGATGTAGTCCAAACTCTAGGGCTCAAGCTACAGGATATAACAATTTAAGAATGTTTATGCTATAAATGAATGAATATTTTCCTCTTTTAGACAACAACAGTTATCTTCACAGTAAAAAGAAAGAAAGGAGAGGAAGTGCATTAGAATTGCCATTTTTCAGAGTACATTTGTTATGTCAACAAGGTTGCTATTCTACAGCAGTTCTGGAAAAAAATAAATAATGAGGCCCTTCAGCTTTAATCTCTCTATCCTGAAAGTATCCCAAGAAGGAGTGTGTTTGTAGGGAAGGATTAGGAAATAGGCTGGCTAATTTTTTTTTAAATATTTATTTATTTGCTTTAGTTGTACACAATGCAATCCATTTATGTTTACGTGGCGCTGAGGATCGAATCCGGGCCGCACACGTGCGAGGCGAGCGCTCTGCCGCTGAGCCACAACCCCAGCCCCTAGGCTGGCTAATTTTAAAATTTACATATGTTTAGCATCATCTTGCCTCATGATGTTTATTATCATGTTTTTATCATTTGCACTCCCATGAACTTCAATTCCAAATGACATTTTTGGATTTCTAATACTGAGGAGGAGACTTTGTGTATCTTGGGCATTTCAGTTTATGGTTTATAGCAAAAGCAATATAACAGGGACAATTACACATTCTCAGGTAAGTTCCTAGGAAAGCCAAGTAAAGCTCTGATCCAAACATTTCATAACTACTGAGGCTTGAGATTTAAAAACCCTAATTTTCTGCATCCCTATACATGTATGAAAATGAAAATGCTAACAAGAAAAGTGAAATTCTCCTCTGTTTACATTCAACTGACTACATTTCACTGATGATTTGTGAACATCTAGAAATTGAAGACCTTTACTCTTGTTATGTTCAGTTAAAACCCTTGCCCCTCCACCCACATCAAACAGTCCCAAGAAGCTACTCCTCTAATTTCCTTATTTTCATGAATATCACCATTCTCCATCCCCCAGACCCAAAACCCAGCACAGGTATATCTTTGCCATGTCCTTTCCTACTCCACATCATTCACTGAAGCCCATCCCTACACTGTCCACAGGAATGGACCCCTGCTTTCTATTCCCATTTGGAGCCACTCTTAGGCTCTAGCATATGGCTCACACACCAGAGCAGTAGCCTGACATATTGGGAAAGACACAAATTAGTCATATGACCACAGGAAGGTGTTTAATGGAACTCTGAGGCTTAGTATCCTAACCTACCAAAAATGGTTTGTTTCCATAATGTTTAAAGTTACTTCTGCCCCCAAATACTAACATTCATGTTACTTACCTGCTCAAATCCATTTCGTGGCTGTTGAATTAAATAAAGTCCCTTGAGCCCAGGAAACAAGAAGCCAAAAAGTCTGTTCCCAGTGTGCACTGCACACTCACTTCTGATGGCTACCACTCATTGCTCCCAGCACATGCTCTGTTCACACTGGTCTATCCACAGCATTTCAGAGACCTGGTGCCTTTGCCCAAACTGTCTCAACCTGAAACACCCTCTCCCCACCTACTTCATTTAGCAAAATCCCCTCCTTCTGGTATTTTCTGTCTCAAGGGCCTCAGTGACCCTCTAGTCTCTATCATAGCAAGCTAAGAGCAGCTGCAACTGGTTTTTGTCTGTAACTCTAGATTATACCTAGGTTTGATAGGCATTCAGTAAGCATTAACTTACTATCAACTGACATAAAATATTTACACAAAATTTCAAACCCTATTATTCTAGACTTTCTAGACTTGACTATAAACCCTGCAGGGTTGTATCATATTCTATGTCTAGCACAATCTTGGAGCCTAGGTACAGAAAAGAAACAAAATAAATACTTGTTGAATTAATAAACGTGAACATGGATAAACTTAAAATTACCTCTCCTTTTGTCCAGTAAAAGATAGAGAGAAGGGGGTGGGGGAAGCTGGCTATTGGGAAACATTTCCCACAGTAAAACTGATGAGTCTATAATCTTTTCTGGGAAAGGCTGCTGAGTCATCTTTTTTTCCTAAGCGTATACTGTCTGGTTCAGGTCAAAAACTATTTCTGAACTAGAATAATGAAATTGACTTAAGAAACTGTCTTCATGTTTAAAGCTTCCAGCCCCTCTGAGCACTGGAAATTAACAACTATGCAATATGACACAGGACAGCTCATGAGAGGAGACAGCCCTAGAGCAATGTTAGTGTGTGGCTTCAGACAGAGGACTACAGACCATAAACAAATCTCTTTCCAGGAGATTCTTCTCTGATGGCATTTCAAAAATGAACTTTCTCTCTAAGGGCCCCTCTTAATATGTAAACCAATTTCTAAAGGAAAAAAATCATAATCACTACCACATATCTTCAAAAGCTCCCTTTCAGTCCTTAAACAGAGTGAGGCATGTAGGGTTCAGTTTATCAAGAGAGAAAAGAGGAAGAACAATTTTACCCAAAGAGGTCTGAAGCCTTTCCAGTCTCTTGGGTAAAACATAATTATGGAAAGAAAAATATAATCTACTCAAGAGACATAATTACATAGTTAAGCCATAGACTCCATAGAAGTCTAGGAACTCCAGTTCATAAAAAAAAAAAAATGTTAAAAGTTGAATTTCCTTTAATATTAAAAGGCACCAGTTTAGATTAGTGACAAAAAAAGTTCACTCTCTCAATCTCATATGTAGTCATATTTTTAAGTATAATTAGATGTGTGACAGAGAATCTAAGGCCTGCCCATTTCAAAATTTAGGCTTCTGAATTTAAAGAATTCAAGATGTTTCAATAAAATGCAAATGAAAGTATTATGAAGTATTAATTTGCATGTATATAAGTGTCAATTCCTTTATAACTTTTAGCTTTCAGGTTGTGGTAAATTACAATAATCAAAGCATAAAGTATCTAGAAGAAAGGAGAGAACTATCTGGCTCGTCTAAATCAGCCACACGTCAGAGAACGAATTCTCAAAAACATGCTAAGAGCATAATTTTTTTATTTGAAATAATGGACCTAAAAGTTTTGTGACACCTAAAGAAAAAGAAATTCATAGGAGGTTAAAAAAAAAAAGAATTTTACAAATTTAAAGAAAGAGCAAATGAAAGCATAATGAAAATATATAAGAAGAGATATATGAGTCAGGCGTGGTGGCGCATGCCTGTAATCACAGCACTTGGGAGGCTGAGGCAGGAGGATCTCAAGTTCAAAGCCAGCCTCAGCAATGGCGAGGCATTTAGCAACTCAGTGAGACCCTGTCTCTAATAAAATACAAAATAGGGCTGGGTATGTGGCCCAGTAGTTGAGTGCCCCTGAGTTCAATCCCCAGTACCAAAAAAACGGAGATATGAGTGACACTGTGTGGGGAGAGGGGGGAAGAGCTGACAGGGAGTGCAGCTGGCTTTACCACAGCCCCTGTCCCACATCCTAACACATCTCTAAGCTACTATGCCTCCTCAACCCAACTCTCCCTTACTTTCTTGTTCCAATCCTGCTACATTTTTTTTTTCATACCAAGGATAGAACCCAAGGGCTTACCACCCTTATCTGTGTGGATAGCCACACCCCAGCCCTTTTTGTAAAAACATTTTTTTAGTTGTAGATGGACATAATACCTTTATTTTACTTATTTATTTTTATGTGGTGCTGAAGATCCAACCCAGTCCCTTATACAAGCTAGGTGAGCACTCTACTACTGAGCCACAACCCCAGCCCCCCAACCATTTTTATATTTTATTTTTGAGACACAGTCTCACTAGGTTGCTTACATCCTCACTAAATTGCTGAGGTTGGCTTCAAACCTGTGATCCTTCTGCCTCAGTCTCCTGATTTGCTGGGATTACAGGTGTACTCCACAACCCAGCCCAATCCTGCTACTCTTGACTTTGCCTGTTGCTTTGAAAGACTATTTCTTTCACCCCTGCTCCCAATCAAAGGAAAATTATATGAATTAGAACTTTTCAGAGCTAGAAAAGAATATAGATTTCACTACAATAGATTGTTCACTTTAGAAAAGTGATCAATGTCCAGAAAAATACCATAACTTGCTTGAAGTCATACACAGTGATCCTGGGACCCAGACTTCTGGCCTGACCCAGCCCTTTTTCCCCATAAATGAAGTTGCCTTAGAAGGAAAGAAGAAACAAGCTAAACAGCAGAGACCAACCTGTGTGCAGTAGCGCATGCCTGTAATCCCAGCAGCTTGGGAGGCTAAGATAGGAGTGTTGCAAGTTCAAAGCCAGCCTCAGCAACAGCAAGGCATTAAGCAACTCAAGTGAGACCCTGTCTATAAATAAAGTACAAAATAGGGCTGGGGATGTGGCTCAGCGGTCAAGTGCCCCTGAGTTCAATTCCCAGTACCCACTCCCACAAAAATTAAAAAATAAATAAATAAATAAACAGAGACCAAAAGAACAAAATAAGAAAAAGTGCAGAAGTTTAGCTCAGAGAGTTTGTTACATGACCCAGGCTTTCTGACTCTGTTTACTATAATACGTCTTTTCTCCAACTAATTACAACTAAGCACCCATAACCATCCTAGGTCATCTAAATCTTCATCTCTCTCTTTCTGAGGGGAAAAGAAAAGATCTCTTTTTGTATGTCTACACTTTAGTCCCAAAACTTGGTAAAACTTGAGTATTTTAGTTCTGAAACCATTTCCTTTGCCTTCTTCTACACACTCTCCACAGTTCTTTGTGTTACTAGCACATATAGAGTCCTCACTGGGAGATGTAAAGTTATTTTTAAGTAACATTTTTAGCAATGGAAATGGTAGTTTCCACAGTTGTACAGTTGCTTTTATTTGCCAAAAATACAGCTAAACATGGATGGCATTACTTCAAAGAGTACAGTGATAACTAGCCTACAAACAGACTGCCACGCAACTCTTGGATCCTGGCTCAATTTCCTCAGCATGCAATTCTGTTTCCCTTTCATTATTATGGAGTGTGTGTGTGTGTGTGTGTGTGTGTGTGTGTGTGTATCACACACACACACACACACACACACACACACGGTGTATATTTTCTAAGATGAGAGAGAGAGAACACAGAAGTAATTAAAAAGTTCAAGGAGCTTGTCTCCTGACATTTGCTGCTACAGCAGCAGAACATCATTCTCAATTTTCCCATTTCTGTAACAGGAAGAAAATGTTAAAAAGTAATAACCGAGGATAAAGGCAGCCAGCTTCTGCAGCCTGTTCTTGCTGTGCTGAATGGCAGTAAAGATCATAGAGGAGAAAAAAAAAGCAAAAGGAGAAAAAGGGGGAAATTTTTCCTTGCTTAAACTGGACCAACTCCAGTTGGCAAGAAGAAGTGGTTTTCTTAACGCTTGCGAAACCTGATTACTTTTTTAAAGGAATGAAGAAGGAGGAGATGTAAACACAGCCATTAAAACAGATTTAAGGTACTTAGTTTTAATCTAGTCTAAGGCCTCTCCAATTGTATGCTGCTCTGCAATTCTCTGCTTGCTAGACATTAATATGGCACAGACGGCGCATGTCAGTGTCCTCTAGCCAGTGAATGCTGCTGGTTGAGCTCTGTGGTTACCCTCTCAGGTCAGGCATGGAGGGAACAGCAGCTTAAGCGATAATGGATGGATGTCTGTTGTGTGCCATGTCTGTCAGAAGTCTGTTTTACTACATTAAAGAACTATTGTGTTTATATCTACACAACAGGTCTTAAACAGATTATTTAAACATGATTAAACAAGAGATGTCTTTGAAACAACCCCTAATAAAATTCAGATGGGTAAGAAGCTGAAAAATGCAGTCAACAATATAAAAAGAAATCATTTCTCTCTAAGCTGCAAGTGTAACATGATATAAACTCCAAAATAAAACAGTTTTTACAAGTTAAACTCAAAGGATTACCGCATATATCAGCACCCTTTTCCAATGGAATAGCATTTATCCACCTATCCATCCACCCTTCCTTAATGCTGTTGCACAATTTACTAACCTTGATAGACAGATAATTGCTTTATTCAGCCATGTGTAATGAACGGAGTCTACTGTCTTAATCCTGGTATTCTTATCTTCTGTGAACTCTGAATAAGGAACTGAAAACTCTATCTCTTCATTCCAAAACTACTGAAGTTTACTCATATTCAGATCTGCTGAAGTGTTCTTACATTCCTCTCTGTCACTAAAGGTGCCAAGTATTTTGAGTAGGATCAAGTTATTGTTATATATAAGGAAATCTAAAGCAGTGTTAAATGGAGTCAGAAGACCGTGAGTGAGTTCTACCCCTTTTTTGAGGCACAGCAGATAGAAAAGTGCATTATTTTCAAGCCAAAGGAAGTGGGATGGTGTAGATTAATATTTTTCAATAAGCCTACAAGTAATTAAAATTAAAACTTTTTTGAATTCCAAAAGCAAAAGTGGTTGTCTTGTGGATTTCTGTTGGCTTCATGACAAATTATTTAATCTGTAATTACAGTTTGGTGAAATTGTTTCTTTCATCCATGTGAAATATATAAAGTATGCCTTTTTCACATATACATATGTATGGATACAAATTTATGTTGTCTCTATTATATGCATTCATGTATATGTACAGAGAAGGTGAGTCCAGTCAAAGGGACAGCAATGCCACTAATGTGAGTTCCTTGTCTCCTTCCTAGTAATTAGGTGAAGGAGCCCTAATTAGGAAGGGCTGTTGCAGCTAGCTGGAAGCCATAAGTTCCACCTGATATGTATGTGACGCACCTGTAGGCACCCGCAAAGCTGAAGGTATATAACCGGGTGAAAGCGGTCCGAGTTAGGAGAACGGAGAATTCAGTCAGTCGGGCAGTCACTCGGTCGGTCAGAAGAATCAGAGCGGCCAGAACGTAGGCAGAGCGGTTACAGAAGAGAAACCAGATAGAAGACAGAAGAGAAACCAGATAGAAGAAGTAATGACTGGTCAGAGTTAGGCTGAGACTCCTGAGGAAGACAGAAGACAGAAGAAAGAAGAAGGAAGAAAGAAGAGAGAAGAAAGAAGCTCTAATCTTTCTCTAAGCTAAGCTCTATCTTTCTTTCTCTCTAAGACTCTAAGCTAAGAAGACAAGAAGAAAAGCTCGCTCTAATCTTTCTCTCTAAAAATCTTTCTTTCCCTCTCTAAGCTCTAAGAAAGTAGAAGTAAAAGTAGTAAAAGCTTAACTCTGCCTCCGAGAGTTTTTCCTCCCGGTTTTCGGTACCAGGCAGCTTACAATTAGGGATGCTGTTCTCTTGAGGCCCAACATGCTTTACAGTACTCTACTTCCATCAAACACTAAAAGTCCTCTCTCCGCTCAACACACCTTTCCTTGAAATATGAAGTTCCCATCCTTCAGCCTAATTAGATGCCTTTATTTCGAAGTGGTACATGCTCAAGAATCTATAAAGCTCACTGGAAAAAAATGAAAATACAATCTGGAATAGTGGGGTAATCTATGAAAGAGTACCAGGGATTGAACTCAGGGACACTCGACCACTGGGTCACATCCCCAGCCCTTTTTTGTATTTGATTAGAGACAGGGTCTCACTGAGTTACTAAGTGCCTTGCCATTGCTGAGGCTGGCTTTGAACTTGGGATCCTCCTGCCTCAGCCTCCCAAGTGTTGGGATTACAGGTGTGCGCCACCACGCCCGGCCAATGAAAGAATATTGTCATTTGATTATTTCTCTTCCAGGTTCTGTTTCATGAACCCTTCGCTGAGAATTTTCTCAGAAATTATATTCTTTTCATTCAGAGGGTAGGCTTTTCCCAAAAATTAACAGGCCTAATGGCTTAACAAATCCTACTAAAAAACCTTGAGATCTAATAGCAAAACTCCATTTTATAGAACTGATTATTGCCCAAAATATAATAAGAAAGGGAAATGACTGAAAAGAGGCATGGGTTCTACCTTTACGGATAAATTGTAAACTTCTCATGTACAGAATTTTGCTTCTGCAAAATAACAGACTACCTAACTCCAATTCTAAGAATCACTCATGATGTGGATTCCTCTCCCACCACTGTGTGGCACAAATACACAAATACACACACACACAAACACACACACACACACACAGTGAATTTAATGCAATAGTTTAAAAGACCAAGGCAAAATGTGACTAAAAAGGAGAATCCTGTATCTAAAGCTGGGCCTGACTATCCAAACAGGAATCTATTCCTACTTTGCTACTAATTTGGTTGTGACGCCTTAGGCAAATACTCCATCACCTCTATGACTCAACTTCCTCATCTGTCAAACAAGGATCAAGGTATCTGCATTACATGTCATCAATATGAAATTATGAGATGTGAAAAAGTCCTATACAGGAAAAGATCACTATGCAAATACAGTATTCATTTATCAAAAAAATTTCCTAAGCCCTTATTATGTACCATGAACCATACTAAGATAGGGGGCTCATAACATACTCGGGCATGTATCATTAAAACAAATAAGCAAGCAGTATAACAAACAGTATAATCCAGGTATGAATTGGCAACCATACAGGAACCAAAAAATAAATGCTTAACTTCCAGAGCAGTCAAGAAGAGTTCTCAGAAGAGATGGCATTTGAGGAGACTTAAAGAATAAGCAGAATTCAGTCAATCAAATGCAGAAGACATTCCAACCAGAAGGAACAGCAGGTGCAAAAGCACAGAGATAAGAAAGTACAGAGTGAAGCAATTTGGCATGGCTGGAGCTCAGTCACAGGGGTGTGGGTGGAAGACAGATGAGCAGCTCAGATGCTGGAGAGCCTTGTCACTATGCCACAGTGTCTGAACTTCATCCTGCAAAAAACAGGAGCCAAATAAGTATTTAAAGTAAGGGTGTTCCTTGAGTTGGTTTATAGTTTAGAAAGACCACTTTGTTTATGGAGAAGACAGATTTAGAAGGGAGTGCAGTTAGAGAAATGAAAAGAATTAGGAAATTATTTTTATATTATAGGCCAGAAAATAAATACTGAGAGAGAGTGAACAAAACTAATGCAACATGAACAGAGAGATACAAGGGAATGCATTTGAGACTTAGAAGTACAGACACTGGTATAGTGAGATAATTAGATGTAAGACATAAAGCAGAAAGGATGGAGTCTCAAGTTTCTGGTTTAGTCAACTGAATGAACTGTGGGACACTCAAAACTGGGAAAACTGAAGGAGGTTCACATTTGAGCAGAGAAGTTTGGTTGAAGTGGAGGTTGGAAATCCCAAATGTTGTGCTATACTTGGATTTGAAGTATCTATAGGACATAATGCAGGTGCAAATGCCCAGGAAGCAACTAGAACTACCTGCCTGAGATTCAAAAGAGTTTCAAGTTGCATTTTCAGTAGCCATGGAACATGAAGCCAGTGGTGTCAATGAGGACACAAGGGGAATGTGTCTAGAAAAGTTGGAGAAGAGATTCTTAAAGGGGACCTGAAGAAGCACAAACATATATAGGGGATAGGCAAAAAGAAGAGCCAGCAAAGAGATTAGGAAGGAGCAGTCAGTGATGTCATGAAGACCAAAGAGGAGGCAGCAACCCTCCTAGAGGACACAAACCAGGAAGCAGTCACTGAAATCGGTCTGAATCTTCTCTCATGCTGCTTCAGGGGCCCTATGGAGCTTAGCCAAAGAGCCTTCTATTCCAAGGCCAAGAATACAAAATTAATTTGGCCACAATGGTTAAAAGGATAACTCTCCTCCCTTCATTCCATACCCATTCCCCAGGTGGTTTTGTTAACACCAATGGCTTCAAGTTCCTATGACTACCAAAAATGCATCTCTAGCCTCTCCTGAACTTCAAATTTATATTTCTAGTTGCTTCCTGGGCATCTTTTTTTTTTTTTTTTTTTTTTTTTTTTTGTGGTACCAGGGATTGAACTCAGGGGCACTCGACCTCTGGGCCACATCCCCAGCCCTTTTTTGTACTTTATTAGAGACAGGGTCTCACTGAGTTGCTAAGTACCTCGCCATTACTGAGGCTGGCTTTGAACTCATGATCCTTCTGCCTCAGCCTCCCAAGTGCTGGGATTACAGGCATGCGCCACCGCGCCCGGCTTCCTGGGCATCTTTTTATAAGGACACCCCTAATAGAGATGTAAGTGTGCACAGTGTCTTCTAGGTTCAATCTTGATCATGTAAGTTTAAGGAACAAGAGAAGTACCTGGCCTATAAGCCCTCCCAACTGTGTAGCAATCATCCTTTTCTGAGCCAAGTCACAAGTCAGACTGTGGGTGGGTACCTAGTACTTGCACAGGTCATACAGTAAGCAGAATTGTTCTAGTCTAAATATTACATTGGGAATGCCAAGATAAGAGTCAGTAGCATCAAAGATGAGGGAAAGTAAAAGAAGACAAGAAGTGACAGCAAAAATCTAAAATTAACCATCATCGTGGCATATCTCCTAAGCAAAGCTCCTCCCCAAAGGCTTCCTGAATTTCATGGGACAGGTTATCTGACCACCTCCTATCTTACCAGTAAGCTTAAGAGAAATATGGAAACAAAACAGACTCAATCCCTCCCTCTTCTCCATCCTCCCTCTTTCTGCATTCTTACTTCTAATACCTATCAGAAAGTAACACATCCTTAAGAATGTATATGAGGATGGAAGATATGGCATTATGTATACATATGTTATAGATGCTTATGTTATACATATATGTTATGGATGGAGATATGGCAGGGATCCAATGCAAATAGTATGGATGATACCATTTGAAAAGCTGCAAACTTAACTAATAAACACAGATAAAAGGACTTAGAAAAGAAAGTATGAGGGCTGGGGTTGTGGCTCAGTGGTAGAGCACTTGCCTAGCATGTATGAGGCACTGGGTTTGAGTCTCAGCACCACATATAAATAAATAAAATAAAGCTCCATCAGCAACTAAAAAATAAAAATAAAAGAAAGAAAGAAAGTATGAGCCATCAAGTTAACCTGAAGATTTTTGGAAGTGTTCTCTTCCTTACATTAAAACTGAACCCCAGAGGTTGTTAAATTTTAAAACAATTTAGAAAGTCCCTTGAAAAAAACATGATTATCACCTCTACTGATTTTGTGATGGGCTTATTTTCTAGAAATGTAAAATTAGGTTCTAGACTGGTCTATAATTTTATGTACTAGATCACATTATAAATTTTTATTCCTTAATACTAATCTGAAAACAAACTTCAATGTGTATTAAAGAGATTAATTTGATTATCTGACCTATTTTATTCAATCAAATTATATTCAATTGGATACCTACAATATACAAGATGTTTCACAATGGTACTGGTGAAGTTCAACAATTATAACTAAGATCAACAATTACAGAACTAAAAAATACACAATTTTTTAAAGTCATTGAGAAGGTAGCATTTTAATTTAATACTAAACATTGAGTAGGCCCTAGATTAATCCAGAAAAGAGCAGATGATGGAGTTAGAAGGAACCACCTAAGCCAAAGCACTAAAGCATCTGCTATTCCATCCCCATGCTATAACTTCCACCAACAGATGTACCAATGAAGCCAGAGACAAGACAGGTTGGGAAGGGACAATTGCAAAAATAAAAGACACATAGTGTTAGTCTTCTGAAAAGTCACAATCTCCTTAGAATTTAATAACCAAAAAATTTCAGCCAAGAAGCCAAACTACTGATTAAGATTCACTTCAACTTTCTTGTCTTCAATAAAACCTTCCCTCTAAATCTGAACAAAAGTAATCTGAACTTCTATGTCATTTTCAGCTGCCACCGTCTTTTGCCTTTTCTCATTTTCCATCACTTTCTGTTACACAGTCACTGTTATTGATATTCATGATACACATGCCTTAATTCTCTAAGATTAAATTTCTAGGTCATATGATGGGCCAGTGATGATTACGTCATTTTTTAATTCCCATAGTTTTAAAGTATGTATGGTAGGTACCCAGTAAGTATTTGTTGAATAAATAAATGATTGAACCCAGAATGTGTGTCAGTGACTGAAAGAGTCCATATGAGAGTTAAAAAAAATTTATTCTCCCTACCAAAAGGCAACAGGAGAAATCTTCTCAAGCACTTGCCTTCTTTCTCTGGGATATAAAATAAAGAGCTGGATTGTCTGTTAAGAACTCTCTGGGAAGCCGGGGCGCGGTGGCGCACGCCTGTAATCCCAGCACTTTGGGAGGCTGAGGCAGGAGGATCGCGAGTTCAAAGCCAGCGTCAGCAATGGCGAGGCACTTAGCAACTCAGTGAGACCCTGTCTCTAAATGAAATACAAAAAAGGGCTGGGGATGTGGCCCAGTGGTCGAGTGCCCCTGAGTTCAATCCCTGGTACCACCAAAAAAAAAAAAAAAAAAAAAAAAAAAAAAAAGAACTCTCTGGGAGACATTTCAACTTCCTAGCATTATCAACAGCAAGACTAAGCTTTACAGATTCTGATAAGATTCCAGAGGTTTATTAACAAACATAAATAAGTATTAACTGTTTGCTTTTATTTTTTCTACAGAAAAGACTAAACAGGAAGATTGTTCCTCCCACCCCCAAAAAAGAGATGAAATCCAAATGACTCATTATAATGAACACACAGGACATATTATATAATTAAAATACATTCATAAAACTTAAAAATATTGTTGATATTATTTAACATATTTACCTACTTTATTTTTCTCCAAATATTTTTACCCATTATACAAACTGCACTTTTACTCACTTTACCTATCACTCTAATATAGATGTCTCTGGAGCATACTAGAACTGTGACAACTAGCTCAGGGGAAAATTTTATAGCCACTGTTGCTGGCCAAAGGGATAGGGACAGCAAAACCAACTGAATTTTCACTAAGGTTTTGGACAGACAGAGTACCATTATCCTGACCTTAAGTGATGTTTTCAGTGTTGACAAATCATGTTTCACTGCATTAAGGGCAATTTTTATCTTAAGAACAATATCGTAGCCAGGCGCGGTGGTGCACGCCTGTAATCCCAGCACTTTGGGAGGCTGAGGCAGGAGGATTGTGAGTTCAAAGCCAGCCTCAGCAATGGCGAGGCACTTAGCAACTCAGTGAGACCCTGTCTCTAATAAAATACAAAAAAAAAGGGTTGGGGATGTGACCCAGTGGTCGAGTGCCCCTGAGTTCAATCCCTGGTACCACAAAAAAAAAAAAAAAAAAAAAAAGAACAATATCTTTCCTGTGTGAATACACTACAATAAATCTCAACATCTACAAGACTGGTATCCTAATTAGAATAAGATATACTCAGTGTTTTTATAAATATGTCAAAATAGATTCTACTGCCATGTGTAACTAAAAAGAACAAATACTTTTTTAAGTAAACAAATATGAAAAAAAGAACAATATCCCTTGGCCCAGATAATAATTCAAACATTTGCACCTGAAGGGGCTAGGCTGCTTTGGCTTCATTGGCTTCTTTCTAAATACCTTATACCTAGTGGCCATGAAGATATTTGTGAAAAAGGCAAGGAAACATCTGACTTTCATAACTATACCCAGGACGAAAAGTTGACATTCATTCTACACATACATGACTCCTTTCAAGAACTCCTGACTCAAAATTTCAGAGGGAAGTGGCCCTGTAATAACATCTCTGCTGAGAATAGTGCCATATGGTTTTAACAGAGGTTTATTTCCTGAACCCAAAGAGGGCTGCTGATTCTCAATCCAAGGAAAATAATTATGCAGACAATTTCACTCTATTGCTTTCAGTGAAACCCATTCTGTGTGGTCCACACATGCCCGCTGACACCTTCAAAGAGACATTAAGCCATTTTTATGTACCATACCCTTGATGGGTGGAATGCAAGGTAAATTTCCTTGAAGATTAGCACCTGTCGTCATGCATAAGGCACCAGCAGCCCCCACCTTTGACTACCACATGTTAGTTCTCTGAATGGGTCAAGGAAAAGGAAAGAAATGAACAGGACTTCCAAGTTAAGTAACAATTAATTATCAGTCAGATATTAAGGCAAATACACACACACACACACACACACACACACACACACACACACAGAGAGAGAGAACCAGAAATACTGCATCTCCCAAAGTCAACAGCCCTGCTGGGAAATTACTTCAGACACAATTGGCCAGTGGGAGGACTTGGGGGAGGGTGGAAATGGGGGAATGGGGAACCACTCCCTTGTGTAAATTCTAGCAACATTCAACTGCTAACCTTAAAATAATCAAGAGAATAGGAAAATAAAATCCCTTCTGTGCAAAGACTGAACAACACAAATGCTGTAAAAATAGAGATTTAAACCAAAGAATACAACTATTAAACAGTGCTTTCAAAGAAGACCACCCCTTAAGCCTAAGAGTGTTCCCTTAAGAACAGAATAGGCTAACTCATGCCAGGTTGCACCTGAATCTAAATTTTATTATAGAAGTTGGCTATGAAATGAACTTGTTCTCCCCCTGTAGACTATTAAATATCATCAAGTTTGAAAATGAACTAGTAAAAACTGTTTTGTTTTGTTTTGTTTAAATCTTGACAACAGATTTGGGGCACTGTAGAATGATTCTCTTTTTTTCCCATAAAATCTCTGCCCTCCAATACCCACCCACCCACTTCTCTTTGAATCAACACAGAAACCTCGGGGGGCAGGGGGGAGTTTCTCTAGAGGTTCACAGGAGTTTCACTAACTTGAACCAAATCATAAGTATTCTTAAGAAAAGAGAGAGATAGAGAGATGAAAGCAAAGACTGTAAGGAAAGCAGTGTCCAGGCCCACAAGGTCAGAACAGGAACCAGATACAAGCCCGCACAGGATTAACCCCAAGGCAGGCCCAAGGGCTGCTCTGGGGCTGTTTTCTTTAGACTGCCTGAAAGTCTTGCCAAGAAACAGACAAATGCTGCTGAAAGAGTATCTTCCCCAGCTGGGCATCTGGGTTCTATGACAGACAGCCCTACTCCTGTGCGTGTGTGGCCTATGTAACAAATTGAAAGCTTGGGAGGGAATGCTTGGCAGAATGGGAGAAAACTTAAGGATGTTCTCTCAGGGTGAGAAGGGAATGTAATTCCAACATCATACATATCTGACTGAAACTTTCCCTTTGCTCCCCACACCCAAACTTAAATTTTGTTCTCACTTTTGCTATGTTTCTGATGTCTACTTACTGACTGAACAGAGAAATCCCTCTGCTCACTTTCATTTCCAGTAATACTTTTACATCTAGTTTTTTATACCAGTCAACATCAAGACATTTTTATTTTTAACAATTCAGGGAATGTTTAAATAAAAAACAAACTACACTGAAAATCTTGAAATTTCTTTTTGGTACTGAGGATTGAACCCAGGGGTGCTTAACAGTGCTTAACCACTGAGCCACATCCCCAGATTTTTTTGTTTTTTATTTTGAGAAAGGTCTTGCTAAGGTGCTTAGGGCCTTGCTAAGTTGCTGAGGCTGGCTTTGAATTTGTGATTGTCCTGCCTCAGCCTTCCAAACTACTAGGATTACACTCATGCACCACCTGAAGTTTCTTAAAGACAGAAACAACTGGAAATGGCCTAGCCATGCATGAGAACGATGTTGCAAATTTTGGTTGAATTTTCTTAAATTTAAAAAAAAATTCTATTAATGGTCACTTATCAGATTTATTTTTTTTGAAACATTAGCAGTAACAAAGTTTAACTTCAATACTATATTGACTAAAGTGACAGAACATAGAGTTCTGTTAGAAAAAGAAAAACAACCTCTATTGTATGCCCTTCAAAGTAAAGAATCAGAGTTCAACAGAGAAAAGGAGGGTATTCCTGGAAAACTATTCATTAAAAATGAACCTAGCTTCCAATCTTAATGCTATAATAGAACATCACTTTCTTGACTATTTTACCTTATTTAAACAGTTTTGGGGGCTAGGGGTATCACTCACTTGTTGAGCATGCACAAGGTCCTGGATTTAATCCCTAGCCCATTATAAAGTTTAAAATTTGCTTTAAAGACACCAAGGATGAGGGATATAGGTACTGCTTCAGGTCTGCAGAGGGAAAAAAATGTATAAACACTCTGGTTTTTAGAAACTTAAAAACAGCAATTTCTGATTTATATGCATAAATGTCACCTTAAAATAATCAAGAGAATAGAAAAATAAAATCACTTTGTAAGAAAGTCACACGTTTCTTACAACCAGAAACTCTCCTTTGTTCTGTACCTGCTTTTGTGTGTGTGTGTGTGTGTGTGTGTGTGTGTGTGTTACCGGGATTGAACTCAGGGGCACTCGACCACTGGGCCACATCCCCAGCCCTTTTTTGTATTTTAAATAGAGACAGGGTCTCACTGAGTTGCTAAGTGCCTTGCCATTGGTGAGGCTGGCTTTGAACTCGTGATCCTCCTGTCTCAGCCTCCCAAAGTGCTGGGATTACAGGCTTGCGCCACCGCACCCGGCTAGTACCTGCTTTTTGATACAACAAATCTGGTGAAGTCAATGAGAAGGAAGCACTCCACCAAATTTAAAAGTTAGGCACTTCTGTGAAAAACAATGGGAAGAAATATAGTAGTAATCTCTATTAATCTCCCACCCTGTTCCCACCCCCAAGTGTCTGTGTTTGTTAAGATGGTTCCTGGGTTGATTTCCTTTTGTCCTTGCTTCTAACCGGCAAAACTGAAAAGCTGTAGCATAATGGTTACCAGAATACCATTATTTTATAAACTTTTGTTACGTCTCAGATTTAGGGACTTGAATTCACCAAAGTCTACAAAAATTTCCCTAGGACA
The DNA here is from genome assembly GCA_025594165.1 of Tamias sibiricus. Classification (NCBI taxonomy): domain Eukaryota; kingdom Metazoa; phylum Chordata; class Mammalia; order Rodentia; family Sciuridae; genus Tamias; species Tamias sibiricus. The sequence goes on along the minus strand of CM046666.1, from coordinate 44,575,798 downwards.
GGGTGGTAGAAGGAGTGGGTTAAAATGAATCAGTTCCATGGAAACTTTTTGCCCTCCCAAAAGCCACAGGATCCACCAGGGTCTTGAGCTAACAAACATTAAGAACCACAGAGTGTGTAAACTGAGCATCTCTAATCTGAATATATTAAGTCTAAAATCCCCCAGAAATTCAAAACTTTTTGAGGACCCATACAATACTCAAACAGTTTCAGATTTTTGAGCATTTCAGATTTCAGATTTTCAGAATGGGAATGTTTGACTAGTAAAGCCTGCACAAATATTCCAAAATCCAGCCAGGCATGGTGGTACACTCCTGTAATCCCAGCATTTTGGAAGAGTAAGGCAGGAGGATCGCAGGTTCAAAGCCAGCCTCAGCAACTTAGTGATGATGTAAGCAATTTAGTGAGACCCTGTCTCTAAATAAAAAATTTTTAAAAAGGGCTGAGGATGTGGCTCAGTGGTTGAGCACCCTTAGTTCAAACTGTGGTACTAAAAAGTATCCAAAATCCAACAAACTCCAAAATCTGAAACACTGTTGGTCCCAAGCCTTTCAGATAAAAGACCCCAACATGCATTACAAAGGGAAACAGGGCAGGAAGTGAGAATTTTAATGTCCAATCTCACTGCTACAGAAAACAGTTTCTGGGCCCAAGGGAAAAACTCATAGAGACTCAGAAGCATTTCAGGTAGCAGAGAAGAAAAAGGACAATCTGATTAAAAGACAATCTTAGAAGGGGGCCAAAATCATTGTCGACCCCCAAATCTGTGGTACTTTTATCTGTATCATATGCATAACATTTACATATACTTCTTTGCAATCTCCTCCAGAAGATATTTATAAATTTCCTGGCTCTATGTAAAATCCTTGAAGGCAGAGCACATCTTTGAGCTCTACTGGGTCTCAAACTATAAGAAGAGATGGTTTTTAATTAAGTGAATCATCTAGACTCTGGGTTATTTTGTACCAAGCTGGGGTCTGGACTCAAATGCATCTGAGGCAAGAGATGGAAAGAAAGTAATGAAAATTAATCATGTCATTTGGCCATATCATTTTTTGGATCACTTTACATGGTCTCTATATTCAAGACAAATACGTCCTACCTCAGAAAAAAATTATAAACAAAGAGCTGTTAAATTTCTCATCATAAACAGTAACAATGTTTTTGTTGACCAGCACCTATGGTTTAACTACTTAATACATGAAAACACAACCAGGTAAACTACTCATTGCCAGAGTGCTACAGTTACACAGACAGAAAAAAATAATATCTACATTTCCAGGGGCAATGGTAGTGTACGGTAGCCTAAATGTGTTTTTCATTGTCAAAAGGGTCTGATTTCTTTCATACGGACATTGTTAGGAGGCCAAGAATTGGTGATGGAGTTAAGATGACAGAAAATGAAGCCATGGCAGGAAAGACTGTACAAATGCTTCATGCTTCTCTGGTTAGAGATGAAAGGTGGATGGAGTGGGCACTGGGTCTTCCTATCTCATATCACTGGAAAGGGATGCTCAAAAAAGTTGAAAGCTTTCAGTTCTTGGAAATTTTGCTTAATCTTTCAACTGTATGTGTGAGAAGATATTGAGGGAATTACCCATAGTGGTTTTGAGGTTTCTGAATAAAAAGGGAAAACAGGGGAATTACAAGGGCATCCTGATTGACTTCAAAGGTGATTTTATCTGCACATTTCAGAATTGAAAGAAAAAATGGCACCTGTATCCTCATTTTCTCTAAAATGCTTGAATGTTGGTTTAATTTTGCTCCAAACTCTTGCTGTAGAGAATGACCTTATCTTTAATAATAATTCCAATGAATATATATTCATAAATATAAATGCAAACCAAACCATAAACCTACATATTTTTGTCTGCTTTTCTTATAATTTGTACTATTAGAAATTAATGAGATAAGGATACAATATAAATACCATAAAAACAAAAAGTTTTAAATGCTAAAATTGGAACCAATCTTTCCTTGTTTTTCTACAAATATTTTTTTCAAAGTATCTATTCATTTACACAATAAAACCCATTCACTTGGCACCTGTTGTGTGCAAGGCACTGTCCTAGAAACACAGGGAACATAACCTCTCACAATGTATACTCTGCATCAAGGACCTTACAAGCTGATAGGTAAGGGAACAGCTTACAAGAAGCAATATGTTTTAAGAATTGTCAAGTGTCCAAGCCAGAGTTCTGCCAGACTTCAGACTGACAGACATCACTCCTGAAAGAAAATTTAATGGAAGCCAGGCGTGGTGTCGCATGCCTGTAATCCCAGCACTTGGGAGGCTGAGGAAGGAGGACCATGAGTTCAAAGCGAGCCTCAGCAATGGCGAGGCACTAAGCAACCCAGTGAGACCCTTCTCTAATAAAAAATACAAAAAAAGAGCTGGGGAGGTGCCCAGTGGTTGAGTGCCCCTGAGTTCAATCCCTGGTACCAAAAAAAAAAAAAAAAAAAAAAGAAAGAAAAGAAAGTTTAATGGAGTATGAACCACTTATGCTAGAGAGAGAATGTTTCAAAAGGGTAAGGTTTCAAAAGATGGAAGCAAAAGAAGATATTCAAAATAAATGGCAAGCATGAAAAGAGGTGCGCAACTAGGAAAAGGCAAGGCATGTTCAGGAATGGCTGGAGTAATGCAATGCACCTTCGCAGCACAGTTTCTTCAAACCCTGGGAGGAGTTTTAGAAATTTGTGGAGGCAGTTTTTATTGTCACATGGTTGGGGGTACACAACTGTAATTTGGTTGACACAGGCTAGGATGCTAATTGTCCCTTAGTACACAGGACAGTCCTACAACATTAAATGTTTTTCCACATCCCTCACAACTTTGGAGAAAACCCATCAAGTAGGTGAGTAATCTGAGCCTATAACTTAATTCTACTTAAATATAAACATTTTTTCCTTCTACAGTTTTAACTCATTAAATTTTCTAGGAATAAGACTGTCTAGAAACCAAGGGAAGAACATACTTTATTTTGTTAGGAGCAACAGATTTCAGAAAATCTTTACCAAGGGTAATACCTCTCTTGGTACTCAATTTGTAGCCATCACATTCAAGGTGGTTCTACAAATGTTCAAGTAGTAACTAGTTCATTATGCTTTCTAGCATATTCTTCTCCCAGTATTTGGATATGAAAATGAGTAAATATAATTGTTTAAAATGAAGTTCCTTTATTTTTCTTTTATAGTATAGTCACAGCATTATATTGATATTTTGAAAATGTATAGGTAGACACAGGAAACCTATGGATTTCATTTCAGGACAGTAAAGGGAGATTATTAACAATGTGATATAAAAAGAATACATTTAAAAACTACTAAACTAGAATGTATGTAGGTAGGTGACCAGAGTTGTAAAGATAAAATGGATCTAAGGAGTTTAGGAAACAGACTGCCTGTAATTGAGTTGGTAACAGGTAGAGTATCCACTGAAGATTTCACAACATGAACCCATGATGATGACATAATAAAAGGAATCCTTAGGAGGAGTGAGGTGAAGCACTGTGTAGAGAGAACTCTAAGGTGAAAAACTGGTAGCTGTAAGAATCATTTGCAATCCTACAACTCCCTATATTAAAGCAAGAAAGATATATCTTTTACAGAGGCATATTATTTAAAGATACAAGGAATTTCTGGCATTTAGTTTTAGGGATAAAGGAGACAGAGAGACTGAAGATAGTAAGCATATGTTGCTTATAAAATCAAGGTGACTGATCATGTGACAGTGCTTTAAATAAACATAAGAAGAAACAGGGAGAGAGGAATGCCATGTTCAGAACTTTTGGTGATACACACTTTTAAGAGGTAGTGGAAGATCTAAAACATAAATCAAAACAGAAAGGAAAGAAGCCAGACAGACAGACAAGAGGAAATTAGAATATGAAATGAGAGAAGACAAGGATCAAATCAGAAGAGGTAATCAACAATCTGCAGAAGGGACAAAGATGAGGAGAGAAAGTCTGCCAGAGTGAGAGGCGTAGGTCAATGCTAGCAATCTTCAGGACAGCAGTCTCAGTCAAGCTGGGGGAGTAGAAGCCAGACTGCAGGAGACTAGGAGTGAGTGGGCGATGAGGAAGTGGAAGCGACAAGTCTGACTCTTTCTAGTAGTTTGGTGGTTAGAAAGAAAGAAGAGAAGTAAATGGTAGTTCAAAAGAGTAATTAAAAAAAAAAAAAGGGATGTCTTAGAACAGTAAATCTCATCAAATAAACAGTAAAACATTTCAGGAATTGTTTGTAAATTTTCTCATCTGTAAAATAAATAATCTGAACCAAAGTAGCCTTTGTTACAACTCTAAGATTCCATGATGAACTGCTCAGGTGTACAAATTATATAGATTAAGAAATAAAGCATTCCTAACCTAAAAAAAAGTTTTTAAAAGTCTGTTTTGTAGAAACAGGATTTATCTCTCCCTAAGATAAAGAGGGGAAAAGATACTTTTTACTCCTACTAGACCCCTACATAAAAACTACAAAGCATTATAATACTTAGAGGGCTCACCAAGGCCACCTGTGAAGAGATGTCAAGGCCAGACCAGCTACCCTTCCTGGAAACTGGAAAGACCACTGCATAACCAGACTGAGAGATGGTCTCATCCTGACAAGAACACAGGCTTGGATGATGATGCTGGATTCCAATGCTGGGTCTGTAATTCACTGGGTTTGAGAACTTGGGCACATTACTTCTCCAAGCTCCTTCCCCTCACATTTCAGTTGAGATCATATTTATACCTATGGGTTATCATAAATACTACACAGTGTTAAGTATTAATATTGATATTCTTAATATCCTAAAATTAGAGCTATAAAATAGTTGTCCTAAGGTCCTCCAGAAAGATAAATTTGCAAAAGTAAAATTTCTAAGCTAAATACATATCACCACATCAACTAGATGAGACTGCTTTTTTAATAACCTAAAGAGTTTGTACTAGTTCAGATCAAATATTATATTTATTATATGAGGTAAGTGCAACACTAAAGTCCTTTACAAATAGGACTCTCATGACCAATAATATTTACCTGCTGGTAATTACCCCCCAAATATCATATAATTAACTATGAAAGCTAATGTTTCAGCAGAATGAACTAAAAGTTGTGATATGTTCATTCTACTGCCCTTAGATGATTACACTGAGCAATGTCTCTGAAAGATCCTCAGAGATCTTAATAAGAACTCAGAGTTTAAAGTTATCAATGAAATGCCCATAAGAAATGGCTTGGCCAAGACTTATAAATATGTCACAATACAGGTGAACTTATTTCAGAAGCATGCTGCTCTCCCCAGAGCACAGAGTGAATTATAAGAATCTACAGTGGAGACAGAAGAGTCACTGAAATCCTAAAGCATTTCCCCAGCTTATACACATTTATCCTATCAAGCACAAAGGACCACCAATCTATGCCCTCAAGAATCAGTGTCACTCCCCTTAGTTTCCCTGTTTGGAAAGCAGTGAAGCAGCCACATTATTCTCATGTTCCAGATGCTTAAATGGCTGCCACAATCCTACTGTGCAATGAAAGATACTGTGACTCATGCTCAGCAGAGGCAACTTTAAAAACCATAAATTTGACTAAAGTACAAGGTAAGTACCTATGATTATCAAAATGATAACTTCTGGTATAACTGATGATATGAGGATATTCATTAGGGTAAAATGAGAAAAGTGAATGGCCAAGCTATACACTTGCTCAATTTTTATATACAGAGTCTGAAGGAGGAAATTCCTCCATTTCCTGTAAGAAAATAAGTACTAGATAATGTTATGACACTGGCCTAAGCTGGTTTTTCCAGCTCTGTAGAGAGCAAAGTGAAGGACACAACAATCTGGTTTTAGGCAGCAAAAGCCACCCAGGGGCAATTGCAGATGCAGCTTTAGAATGCTGACATTTATCAAAATGAAATTAAGGATTTGCATTTCATTTTTCATTATTCTTGTGTCAACATTCTAATCCACTAATGGGGAAAATCATGTTTCTATTTAGGGTACTTGTTGGGTTTAGCAGTCACTTATAAGTTCACTTACTTATTTGAAAACTTTAATGTTAACTACTACCTAACACAGAATGATCTGGGACCTGTTTATATTATGATAAAAAGACATAGTCCCTGAAACAGAGAGCACCTATAAATGATCATTTAGGAATCAAACTACCTCTGCTGTTGTGGACATTTTTCTAATTTTGAACATAATCCACAATAAATCCAACTCATTGTATAGTTAGTCTTATCCCACAAGTTAGTTAAGATGGAAAAATTCCCAATCATTTGTGTATTTCCAGGATAAAATGAAGATCTGGATGCAAATACTGCCTCAAAACAATATAATCCAACTTGAGAAGAATAGCAAATAAACTGAGATATCTTATTCTTTCCAGGGAAAAGTAAACTAAAAGAAAAAATGAAACAAAAGTACGAATAGGCAGAAGTAGTTTTTAAAATTTTTTAAATAAATTTAGGCATCATTGTATAGATATCTTTGGTTTAATACTATGATACTTATGCTGAGAAAAATTGATCAGTTTTTAATTCTACTGTCAAAACAAAAATCTAAAACCCAACAAACACCAAATGAAATAAATATTAAAGTTGGAAAGAATTATTCTCCCAAGCTAAAAAGGAAATATCTCCCCTCATTTTTTTTAATAACAGAGCACTTAAATTGCCATAATACCATAATAGCAGCTTGTTTAGCATACAGGCTACCTTATAAAATTACTTTAATACTTTATGTCTTAGTCAATTCATTTATACTCTGCGTGAGCATGATAAAAAGTCCTTGTATAGACTTTTCCTCTTATTTCTGTATGGCAAGATTTTATTTCTATTGGAGAGGAATGGTATGCATTTTATTTCCATTGGAAAGTACCAGCATGTATTTTATTTCCTATGTTTACAGGACCAGAAAGAAAGAAGTGACCCAGGAACTATATCATTTGGTAAAGATTCCTTCTCTTTAGAAGTTGCTAATATTAAATGAAAAGGGAAACTGGCTATGGTGTGCTCTTGCTTAGTTCAGACAAATAAGTGGCTACTGCTCAGTGCAGCCGCTGTGCCAATGTATGCATCCTTCACACAGATCCAGACCGGACGACGGCAGCCTCGGTTTCTGGCCAGCAGGCATAAGTCTGGAGTTACACAAGCAACCTGCTCCTTTTCTTCCATAAGCACAGAAAGACAACATTACACTATGGCTCACAAAAATGTGGTAAGTGGTGACGCTTTCCAGACATCAATGTCAAAATTAACTTGTAGTTGATGCTTACTTGCCTAAGCTTCATTCATTTGAGTTCAAACTATTTGCTCAGAAAGGGAAATGTTTACTTTTATGCACATTTGGGTTTCAACCTCCAAAACCATTGCTAGAAATTAATCTTAACCACTGAACATCTGCTAAAAAACTCAAGCCCAAGTCCATCATTTTAATGAGATCAATTACAAATACACCCTACTGTGTGAATAGTGGCATATTGTCACCACACAAATCATTCAAACCAGAATCCTAGCCCTTTTAAATTATTCAAAACTATAGTTCACAAATTAGTGGGCATTCATTATTTCATACTTAAAGTTAGTTTTCAGTCAATACAAGAACTCATTTATTCAGGGCTGGGTTGTGGCTCAGTGGTACAGTGCTCACCTAGCATGTGCGAGGCCCTGGGTTCCATCCTCAGCGCCACATATAACTAAATAAAATAAAGGTTTTTTTTTTTTTAAAAAAGAGCTCATTTATTAAGTATTTGTTTATTCTCACCTAAATTTCCAGGTACAAGTTCCGTGATTGTTCTGTAAATCCTTCCACAATACATAAGATGTGTATCTTCCCACATTGCTATAAATAGGTACAATCCAACTCACTGATTCTAAACCCTTTCATGCATATAAAACAACTTCCCTAATACAGATTGCCATAGAACCTTTCCTTTTTTCTAAAGTAGGGGTTGTATCCATGGGTTCTTTTTTTTTAATATTTATTTATTTGTTTTAGTTGTACACAATGCCTTTATTCTTTACATGGTGCTGAGGATCAAACCCGGGCCACACACTTGCTAGGCGAGCGCTCTTTCACTGAGCCACAATCCCAACCCCATCCATGGGTTCTTTATCACGAAGCTACATCTCCAATCCTTTTTATTTTTTATTTGGGGACAGGGTCTGGCTAAGTTGCTTAGGGTCTCAACAAGTTACTGAGTCAAGTCTCATACTTTCGATCTTCCTTCTCAGGCTCTCAAATTGCTGGAATTATAGGCCTGCACCACTGTGCCAGGTCCCTTTATTTTAAATCACTGTTTCTCTGTGTATATTGTCTAATTTATCTTAATTAATGTCTTTTATTGTGATTGCTTACATGCTGAGTGTCACATGAAGGGCTGTGGGGTGGGACTTGGATTTGACAGATTTTTAGCAGTTGGACAAACCAAATCTAGTCATAGTTTCTAACCACAGATGCCCTGAGAACATCTTTAAGGCTATTTAAGTTATACTGTCAATTCCTTTTTTAAAATTAATGTTGCTAATTCATTTAATAAATATTACTGATTCATTTAGCAAACTATGTGGTAGGCATATAAAAATATGCAAAATCCCTTACAAAACAAAAAGAAAATGTGAGCCTAGTTCCAACACACTTTGGCTTCCTCCCACACATTTCCTGCTACTAAGTGTGTTATAGTCCTGGCTTAGAGCAGAGCTCGAAGAGTGGCCCAGGAGTGCTGAGAACAAAACAGCACACAGTAGGTACTACTTGTTGACTGATGAGCTAAGTAAGACTCATTTCATGAGTGTTTCCCCTTCTTAAAACTTTCCTTTTCTTCTCCATGATGTTAACATTGACTTTAATGGCATGTAAACTTTCTAATAATAAAAATTCAATCCTGATTCTCATTGAAGTTAGGGTGTGAAATACCTTGCCAGCTGGCTTCCTTGACTCCATATGTTCCTGTGTCTTACTTTTATTTGGTTTCTTCTGCTTCTCCCACCAAACTAAAACATCCTAGTTGCTTCAGAGCACTGGAGCTCTTCTGTAGACAGAGGCAGAATTTGCTCTAATCTCTGTAATTCCATATCAGGAAGAACTTCCAAAGCGCTCCCCCTCAACCATCCTGCTAGAGAATTAATGAGGCCACCCTACCACCTGCCCCACCCCATCAGCTCATACTCTTCTGAAAGGCTCTAACAACCTGAATTTCCTCATCCTCCAACAGTCATTCTCAGTTTCAATCCAGCCTTTCTCTTTACTTCCTCTTCACGTTCCCTGTCTTTCCCTTTCTTTTGCCTCTAATAAATGCCTTCAGCCCACCCAATCACTCATATCCATCTTCATCAGTACTCAACTTCCTGCAAGTGGTCATGTTTTTCTTTTAGAACTTCTATTACACACTAATGATGACACAATGTTTGCATTTATGTTGCACTTTAAAAAACAACAAACTCTTAACATGTTTTCTTTTATAATCACCATTATAAGTAGATTTTATTATTATCATTTTCTGCTGAAGATATCAAGGACTTAAAGACAAAGTGGTTTGTCAAGGGTCATTCACTCTGGATAGATGAGACTCGGTTTGTTTGTTTGCAGTACTGGGGATTGAAACCAGTTGTACTCTACCACTGAGCTACATCCCAAACCCTTTTTTATTTTCAGAAAGGGACTCACAAAATATCCAAGGCTAGACTTGAATAGCCAGAACATTCTCCTGCCACAGCCTCCCAAGCAGTTGGGATTACAGGTGTGTCCTTATAAGAACTCAGGTTTTATAATTCAAAATCTAAATAGTATTTCTCTAATGCCATATCCTCCCTTCTTCATTACCTACCCATTTCTCTTTCCCTTTACAGCCAACATTCTGAAAGGATGCTTACCTTCTAAATTCATTGTCCCTGCCTCATAGCCCCCATTTCTCTTAACTCTAACCAAAACAGTCTGTTGAATCTATCCTTCTGCTGACATCTCTTCTGCCAAAATTGCCAATGGCTTCCACATTGCCAAATCCATGTAGTTTTTGGTTAGCAAAATTTGACACAGTAAGCGGCATTCTCTCTGGAATGCTTGAGTCCCTTACTTCTGGGACTTTGGGGCTCTTCCTACCTCACTGGCTGCATCTACTCAGTTTCCCTGACTGGCTTCTCTTCCTAATCTCATTTCAAATGTTGGTAATTATTCTAGAGTTCTGTTCTTAGCACTCTTCTCTATTTAAAATTATTTATTCCAGTCCTCGGACTTTAAATAGCACTGTAGACTTGACCCACAGCCTGAATTCCAGACTCACAATCTAGATCCTATATGATGTGGGTCTTCCAGAACCACTGTCTGCCCTTACCTACCTCTTCACCTCATCACCTATCACTCACTCTGCTACAGCCACACTGGCTACCTTGTAACTCCTTAAACATAACCAAAGAGCTTAGCTGCAATGTCTTTGCTTTTAACATCCTGCTACCTGGATCCTTGCCTACATATTTATAGGTGGCTTACTCCCTTAGGCAATTCAGGTCTCTGATTAAATGTCACCCTAACATCAAGACCTACCTAACTTTTATGAAAAGCATATACTTGCTCTCCATTATCTCTACCCCCTTACATTTTTTTTTTTATGGTGCTGGGGATTGTGCATGCAAGGCAAGCACTCTACAACAGAACTATATCCTCAGCCCCTTCTACTTGTCTTTAAAACACTTATCATTATCTTCATGTTTATGTATTTATTTGTTTACTAATAGTCTCCCTGTTCCAACAGAACGCAAGTTCCATGAGGGAAAAAAATTTGTATTTTTCTTGAAGGCCACATCCTAACATGTAGAAGAATATCTGGCCTACATTAGGACTCAATAAATATTTGTTGAAGAAACAAACATGTGATAGTATCACACAACTGAATTCATAAGTGCCACCAAATTGTTAATTATAGTACTATCTGCTGAACCATATTTTAAATCCTTAACAATAAAATTTTATACCATATATTCCAAAATTGTATACAGTTGGCACAGTTGTAGGCACATAGTTTTGGGTGCTTGATAAAGACTGTGGCTTTATAAAGACTGATTTTTTTTTTTTTTTTTTTTTTTTTTTTTGGTGCTGGGGATTGAACCCAGGACCTTGCCTGATTAATTTGAGCAGTAAAGAGAAAAGAAGGATCACAGAAGTATATTCAACAAGAACTCATTTTTAGGTAATTCTGTGAAGACCACTATGAAGAAAAGTAACTGATACATGCCCTGCCATGTGGAAATATATATATGTTTTATGATATTGAAAATGGAAAATCATAATGTATATGACATAAAAAGGTATACAAATAAATATAAACTTGTCAAGCCATTTTGGCAAGAATTCAAGCTGAATTAAATTGAACTGAAAGATAGAGTAAGCATGAAGAGAGAATGTGGGATTTTCACTCATGAAATCTAGATAGAAATAAGAACTGAATAAAGTTACATACAAAAGGGAAAAGGGGATTAATCAGGAAATGGGAAGGAAGAAGGTTATTGTGGCTCTCAGGATTTAGAAATAAATACAAAGAATGCTGCAATACATCTCTGTTGGCAAGTTTTCTACTGAGAGGATGGAATATGGACCAAGAAGTGTATGTCAGCAGCACCCACAACCTCAAACCAGAAACATTAAGAACACAGCAGTTCTGGAATTTCAAGGTGTCAAGAAATTCTATAATACTTCCAGATAATCTTAAAACCAATTTGCCTCTCCTGACACATGAGTGTTATTTAGAATGGATATATGAACATTGACAGGTTCATTAAGCTAATTAGAAGTTTCTATTGGCAGTCTGTTTCTCACATGTTTTTTATGAAATTGTTTATATTAAAAAGGAGAGGGGCTAGGGTTTTCGCTCAGTAGCAGAGCACTTGCCTGGCATGTCTGAGGCATTGGGTTTGATCCTCCATACCATATAAAAAATAAAATAAAGGAACTCTGCCCATCTACCACTAAAATATATATATGGATATATTTTTTTAAAAAGAGGAGAAAATTCTACAAATTATTTTTGTTGACTTAATTTATTTACATGGAAAAAAGAATTAGAAACTGAAGGTCATATTGTACTTGTCAGTTAACACATCATGGGCACTGAATGAATGTATGCTTTATTTAAATTACAGCAGCTGGTTCCTTAATAACTCAGTATTTCCATTTTTCAAAGTTATGAAAATGAAATATGGATTCAAGGAAGCTTCATCAAGATTTAAGATGTTAACAAATATTCTGCATTGACAACAAGTTAGAGTTCTTCTTGTTTTAAACTTCAGACCCTAGAACACATTGCATTGGTTAGACCCCATATAGTCAGTCATTATTGAAAAATGAAATCCAATGGGCTCTAATACTGCCAGACAAATGACAATAGGAAATTTATCCCAATATTTATTAAAATAATTTTCAAAATATTCATATTTACTAAGCAGTTTTGTGATGAAGAGTTTTGTGGTGAACAGTATGTGAAGATTGGCAAAGCAAAGGATCAGGACAAAGCAAACTAAACAGGTAGTTTAGTACAGAATGTTGCCCATTCCCTCTACTAATTCAAATATAAATTCAATTTAGAAAATGAAAAATAATTATAAAATAAAAAGTATACATGAACATGTATGCATACAGATATATATATATATATTTAGATTTTAAAATGAATTACATCAAAATACTAAGTGAGATTATCTTTGGTGTTGAGTTTCAAGGAACGTTTACTTCTTTATGCTCTCTGAATTTTCTAAATTTTTTACAACATGTTTTTCTTATGCAGTAATTCAATTAAAATAAGCATTATTTTAAATGTAAAAAATAATTTCAAGTACTGAATATCATAAATACACTTTTGTTACAGTCCCACAATTTACTTTTCACTGAACCAGAACTTCTTTCCAGATAATCTAAATTATCAAAAATTAAAATATTACTACTTCTCTATAATGGCAGAGCATTTATCTACAATGGCATTAAAAACTTAACAGAATATAAACCTATATATGGTCACTACTTGTGACTAATAATATTTCTACTTCTCTAAGAAGAACAGGCAGTTTAGTAAAGACAAGCAAAGCCCAGAGGAGTCCAAAGGTGTATTCTGACCATCATCTTTACCCTGCTCCTTTGCTTTGCCAATCTTCACACTATAACAAGGACAGATAAAAGGACCTCAAATGATATTAAGTTTTTGTGGGGTTTTTTTTGTTTTTGTGGTACCGGGGATTGAACTCAGGGGCACTCAACCAATGGGCCACCTCCTCAGCCCTTTTTTGTATTTTATTTAGAGACAGGGTCTCACTGAGTTGCTAAGTACCTCGCCATTGCTGAAGCTGGCTTTGAACTCGCGATCCTCCTGCTTCAGCCACCCAATTGCTGGGATTACAGGCGTGTGCCACTGCGCCCAGCTAAGTTTTTTGGGTTTTTTTTTTAATATCTTTTTAGTTGTAAATGGACACATCTTTATTTATTTATTTATTTGTTTAAATATTTATTTTTATGTGGTGCTGAGGATCAAACCCAAGGCCCCACACCTGCAAGGCAAGTGCTCTTCCCACTGAGCTACAGCCCCAGCCCCTTAAGTTTACTTAAAAACTAACTTAATAGTACAGATTGGTCTTAACTACCGATATTTATAAAATTTATCCTCAGAGTCCCAGATTATTCAAGCTATAGAAAAAGTACTAAGCTGAAGTCAGAAAATCAGAATTGATTTCCTACTGTGAAAGACTTGGGTCAGTCAATGCAACCTCTTGAAATCTCAGTTTCCTCATTTGTAAAAGAGAAACTACAGGATGTAAATCATCCAAGCACAGAACTTCATGAACTAATGAATGTTTGTTTTTATCCTCTCTACCACCCCACAAAAAAAATACACACTTTCGGGGCTGGGGATGTGGCTCAGCGGTAGAGCGCTCGCCTAGCACGTGCACCGCCCAGGTTCGATCCTCAGCACCACATAAAAATAAAGACATTGTGTACAACTAAAACAAATAAATAAACATTTTTAAAAATGCCCACTTTCAATTAGATGAAAGTTTGCTTTACTCTATCAGCTTTGGGACACTTTCTTTAAATCCAAATGTACTCAGGACCCCCTTTTGTCAGGCAGAGAAGTGTTCCACTTCTCTAGTCAGAAAATAGGTCTAATGACTGACAAAGAAAAGAAAAGAGTAGAGAAAGGCACACCAAGAAGTGGCATGATAAACTAAAAGTGGGAGACTGAGGGACTGAGTCCTCAATCAGGGAGTGTGGTAGGGACAGGGGGCCTGAAATGTAGATGTGGTTATGGTCAGAGGGTGGATGACAGACAGTAACATATGAGTTAGTAGGCATAAACCTTTATGAGTTATTAGAAATAAAATCATTTGCTCTGCAAATTAAGTTCTTTATGTCCAGATACACTCAAAATAATACTGGGCACTGATCTTGGCTTCATTACCAATTCTGCTAGTAGCCCTTTCAAGTTATTTCATCAGCACTTAGCATTCAAATGCCATGAGATAGAACAGGCAAATATAAATGTTTGCCCAATTAATAAAAAAATAAAGGATAGATGTTATTAAAGTTGATTTTCGGGCTGGGATTGTGGCTCAGCAGTAGAGCGCTTGCCTAGCACGTGCATGGCCCGGGTTCGATCCTCAGCACCACATACAAATAAACGCATTGTCTACAACTAAAGCAAATTAAAAAAAAAAAAAAAAAAAAAAAAAAAGTTGATGTTCTTTCCTAAGGTCAACTTATTTTAATTACCAAAATCACTGAGAATGAAAGGATGTAAGGATCAACATTAAAATTCCTTTGGAATACAATTATTATTGTCAACTAAAAATGGAATTTTAAGAATTTAATTGAATAGCTACTGGTACTTTGTAAAGTTGGAGAGAGGTGCAGGGATTTAAGATCCAAATATATAGATTTTATTTTTAAACAGTTTAAATTACAAACCATAAGCTTTCCAATAGTTTAGCTAAAATGTGGAGGAGACCAATGTGATTGCACTTACCTAATGTAAAAACTACCAAAATCAATCCCAACAATTGGCCAGGGATTGTACCAGGAACAGAATTCAGCTATGGTTCAGAGAGAGAGAGAGAGAGAGAGAGAGAGAGAGAGAGAGAGAGAGAGAAAGAGAGAGAGCGATCGCCCAATAGTTGTTTATTTTTTTTTGGGGGGGAGCAATTTATTCCAATTTACAAAAGAATGAAAGAAGACATTTAAAATTAGCAGAGGCTCCACCTGTTTCTTCAACATGAGGATTTCTTCCCTCCACATACAAGATTTTATTTATAGATATAATTGACTCATCCATTGAGTTCTTAGCATACAGGTACTCAGCAAAAGTGGTAATAACCAGAAGCATCTATCTAGATCATCAGATTTCCTTCCTCTGATCAGCTTGTGCCACAAATCTCATGCTACAAAAGCTACATTTCATCTTTTGGTGTCAGATTTTTTTCAATTCAGTTGCATTTTTGTTTTGTTTTGTTTACTGCATTTCAGCTCTCCTAACCAAAGAGAAGAAGTGGTGCCTCCACACCCCATTAGGGTTTCTCCAGAGCTTTAACTGACAATGGAAGGTTGACCCTCATCAAAAAGAAATGTCTGGGACTATTTCTATTGCGAAGTCCCTTTCTATTAACTCACTTCCTACCAGCACTGGGCTAGGAGGTGACAAATTAACTACAATACAACAGTTTCTCCACATACCGTCCTCAGCCTGAGTCCTAGATATCCCTGATGGAAGGAAAGGGATCTAGTGTCTCTTCTTCCTACATTATTTAGCCAACTTGGCTCTACCAAAGAACTGCTGCACCAGGTCTCACAAAATATAGAATCAACATATAAGGTACAGAAAGAGGCAAAAAAATATGCTCTATAAAAAATGAAACAGAGCCAGGCGCGGTGGCGCAAGCCTGTAATCCCAGCACTTTGGGAGGCTGAGGCAGGAGGATCGTGAGTTCAAAGCCAGCCTCAGCAATGGCGAGGCACTTAGCAACTCAGTGAGACCCTGTCTCTAAATAAAATACAAAAAAGGTCTGGGGATGTGACCCAGTGGTCGAGTGCCCCTGAGTTCAATCCCCGGTACCACACACACACACACAAAAAAAGAAACAGGATCCTGCATTTTGGACCATCTATGCTTCCCAATTGTAGAATCCAAAAAATCTTGCCCACAGAAAATTTCCTTACTAAGTCTGATCTGTGCCACCAACGTAGAGTTTCATAAATACCCAAAGAGAGCCCACGTGGAGATTCCCTGAGAAGTAATCAAAGCATAAGACCTTCCCTGACATGAAATCCAAATCATCCACTTTTATTCCCGTAGTATCTCAGGACATCATTCACTAAAGCCTTTGTCCATCTTGATTATGCTTCGGACATTATCATACCATGCATACAACCTTCTGTAAAGCCCTGGCCCCTAAAAGCTCTTGCTCTGTCTGTATCATAGCTCTTCTTAAGGAAAAAGAAGCTAGTTCTTAAGTCCTTCTCTTAAAGTCCTCAAGGAAAGGAGCTTAGGGAAGAAGAGATAACCAAACAATTTTTGTGGGCATACACTGATGGGCCTTCTGTTGCCTCAGATAAACCAAATTAAATCAGTTTCACAGCTTATTCCTCAGGAAAATACAGCCAACCTCAGTCATGGCATTTCAAAGGTACTGCAAAAATATGGAACAAGTGCCCTTCCACTGTCCCCACTGTGAAATAAAGAGACTTTCCCTATAATGTATGCAGGAAGAGAGTTCCTTTTTATAAAGATTAACAACAGAAGAAAACCAAACCTCTCTTCAGCTAGTTTTCCTTCCAACTATCCATTCTTCTTTGGCCTCAAAAGTAGAAAAAGGATAGAGTAGTAATCCCCTTTAGGTTGCCTCAGGCAGTTATAGTTTTTAAGAAAACTTAGAAAGGATTTTTAAAATAAATTATCAGGGAATGAGAAGTGGGGTGACCCAAATGTAGAAATCATAAAAAGGACTAAATAAAGACCAATAGTGCCGAGGCCACCAAGCAAATATCAGAAAAAAAAGAATGGAGAGTGAAGGAAGTGGGCTGTGACTTCTGACCCAGCAGTGGGCTGTGGGTAGCTTTCCCATGGAGCTGATGCTCTGGGAAGGTGAAGTGTAGTGGTTCAAGGGTCTAAATGTATTTGATGATCCAAGGAGCCCAATTTATTTTGGGAGGAAAGAAAAATATGTTTTCTGAGTATCTCCTTCCCCTACCACACCCACTCAGTCTTCTTCCCAATTGTGTCACCTGTCTCAAAGTCTGTTTCTTTGGTCTGTTTGTTTAGTTTTTTCCATTAGAGAAAACTGTATCCACTTAGTTCAAAACAAAGACCACTACATGTGCGTGTGTAATTTGCTTCTCATAGTTTCATCAGTGATCTATACTTAGTGGTTAAAGTAAACCATCTGCAGATATGATAATTTATTATTATAAAAGTAGCTCAGAAAGGTATTTAATATGCAGAGGAGTGGATTAAATAATAAACTTAAAAATAAAAACTGTGATGTATGGCATCTCTGAGAAAGGTTAAACCAGCAAGCTGGGCTCTTTGCTTTTCAGCAGCTCCAGCCTCTAAGTGGAAAAGAACAGCATGGTCAGCCAGCCTATCTCAGATATGCTCTGCTAGGCTTCACTTCTCTGCCAGCTTTTAAATGCATAGAGGTTTATAATCCTGCCTATTTCCTCTCTCCTTCTTCCTGTGTGATGATGAATTCCTTGAGGGTGATTTTTGGATTCCAACCTTTGAGCTCCAGGTTATAGGAACTTTGGTGTCACCTGGAAATGTTTTTAATTTCTCCCAGGAAGAAGGAAACAGAAAAATCAATCAATTTCATAAAACCCTATCTTTTGTATCTGGAATATACCAATCACATAAACCTGAGTTTTCCTAACAAAATGTTCTTACCCTCAGTCCTAAATTCCTCAAAATGTATCTATTCTGATTATCAATAGCAATTTTTTGATCATGTGGCAGATCTGTTCCTCTTTTTGGTCATATTTTTCTCAATTAAAGATACTAATGGCTATTGAAGCAAGACAAATTACCCTCATCATTTATGTCTACAAACCTCTGTGATTCTGAGCTTCAGAATTATAATGGGAAACAGAAATCATGTCTTTGATTTTAAAAGTAGAAAGGTGGCATTTTGCTGCACTTCATAAGGACACAAAGAATCACTAAAATGGAAGAGACTTTAAAAGCCTTCCATTCAACCCCTAAGCCTTCAGTAACGCACTCTTAATTAACAAACCCTATAGTGAAGAAGTTCTTTAAATCTAACCTAACTCTATCATGCTTCACTTAAAACCCATTTTTTTAACTTCACCAGAAACAAAACAGCTGGCCACCATACATGGCTTAATAACTCTCATAATTTTCAAGTCTGTTATTAAGTCATTTTTCAGTCTCCTCTTCTTGAAGCTAAATAATCCCAAGTCTTTCAACTTATCCTTATAGGTTCAATTTTACAATCCTTTAATCATCATCAATGCTCTCTGCTAAACATTCTGAGGTATTCCATGTTGCTCTTATGTTTTGAAGCCTAGCTCACCTTTGCAATTGCTTTTCATTGTCCATAAAAGCCCAAGGTTTTAGTGCATTACGCACAGACCCTAAAAGAATCTACTCAAACAGGTAAAGTACTGCTTTGTTTGGGTTATATTTAAGATAAGCATGCTCCTATGGCTCCTTCTCTAAGAAAATCATGTTCTTTGGGACACAGTATTCTTACCCAGTGTCAGTTGCAGACAACTGTCTGACCCCTACCACCACCTATCCCCACTCCAATTTCCTCACCAGTGCTCTTCAAGGTCTTCCTCAACCCACTTTCCCTACCAATTTGGGACTTATGATACTCTATTATAAAATCAGCTAATCAAATTTGGTCCACTTATTTAAACAAAGTTGTTAACCAAAAATGTCTTAAAATGTGTTATTCTTTGCAGATAACATCTATGAAGATCCTATTCTCAAAGCCCTAACTCAAAGAAGAATCCCAGATGCCTGGTAAGAAAAAATGAGAGAAATCTGAGGCCAGGGAGAAGGACATGAAGAATCTTCTATGTTCCTCAAATTATACCACAGCAGTCTTGTAAAAGATGCAATTTTAGGGCACATGATTCTACTCTACTCTTTTTGCAAATTTTTCTTTTCTCAACCATTTAGACATTCCTATTTTCCTCTCCTTCTATCAAAATTAGATATTAGATTTTGATACTGATCATGATCAGGCATTTGCACATTATATATACTTTACCTTGAAGTCTCTTCCATGATTAATCCCTGAGCTAGTTCTTGCTTATCCTTCTAGAGTCTGTGCCCAAAGGCCTCCTCAAAGAGGCCTTCCCTGGACCACTCTAGAATAAGTTCCTTTCTGTCCTCTGTTGCCCCATTATTCTTTATTACTATATCAATTTCTTTTCTAGCACTTATCACAATTTACAATTTGATACAATTACAAATAAATGTTCCTTTACTGGTTCCTTGCCTGTCTTCTCTACAGAATGTAGGCTCCTCAAAGGTGAGGACCTGTGCCTGGCAACCTGGCTAACAGGAAGTACTCAAAAATAACCTTTTGAATGAATAAATGTCCCCACTGTCAGAAATTTCAAAACATACCTCTCATGATAAAAAAAAAAAAAAGGCCCTGTCCCCTATTTTATATAAAGGGGAATGGTGTTTTTAGTGGTGGGGCAATGTAGGGGGCAGGAAGGATTCTTCACAGATCCAGCTGATCTCACATCATTTAGGAAGACTGGCCCACCCCATCACAGAGATACCATTAGCTGGAAATTGCATAGGCCTGTGGTTATGCTGCTGCTCAGAGCAACTATTCCCACTTCCATTTATCTCTCTCCTTTGGGTTTCAAGGAAATTATGCCATTCAGCAGTATCTCATCATTTTCTTGATGCTATTTGCTCACTGCTGTTACCCTCACGATTATATTAGCACTATCACAGAAAAAAATTCAGGAGGATACATATCACAATATTAGTAGTGGTGATCTTCAAAGACATAATCTCTTTTTTTAATTTTATTTATTTATTTTGCAATAGTGGGGATTGAACCCAGGGCCTTGCACATGCTAAGCAAGAGCCTTATCACTGAGCTATATCCCTAGCAGGGGGGAGGTGCAATCTTTTTTTTTTTTTTTTTTTTTTTAACCAGAGAGTAAACTCAGGGGTACTTAACCACTGATCCACATCCCTGGCCCTTTTATTTTTTATTTTGAGACAGGGTCTTAGATGCTTAAGGCCTCACTAAGTTGCTAAGGCTGGCTTTGAACTTGCAATCCTCCTGCCTCAGCCTCCTGAGCCACTGGGATTACAGGCATGCACCACCATGCCTAACATGGTGATTAATTTGATTAATTTTTATTTCCTAATTTTTCTGCCATGTATGTATTTGTCTACACTTTATACTTGTGTGATTTTTTTTAAGCTGACTTTTTGTAAGTACTAACCTTATTTCATTTAGTATACAAACACAATTCTGCTGAGGGCTAATGTCTACAACTCTTTAGTTTCATCTCACAAAATTCAGTGTTTCCAGCTATTGGCTAAACTTTCATCTTAATGAATTCAATGCTCACTCAACAAATACATGTATCTATGAACTCATGCCTGCTGTGTGCCAGGCCTTAAACCTTGGACTGACTATTTGTCACTGCTACTACATCACTAGGAATGCTTCTCATATAACACTACTTTTTAGCACCACCCAAAAATGCCCTGGGCCCAACAAGCAGGAGCTTCCACAACTTTAACGACAAAGACATCAGGAGCTTTAGCAGTGAATAACTGAACAGGAAGAGACCTGGGATCACTGCCCATCTCTATAAATCATCTGCCTACTTGCAGAGTGACATAAGGCAAATGAGTTTTCAGGTGCCCATGCCTCAGTTTACCTACCTGTAAAATGCATAATGCCTCCCTGAGAGGGATGTAAAGAGAATCAGTGAGGTAACGTCTAAGTGTTTGGAACTCCTTGGCAGAAAGGCGCTACATAATTACTATTTGGTATTTAAGCTGCCCTTCATGTGTGCCAAGTACTTTATGATCATTCCTTAGGAATTACTCCCAGCTACTCTGTGAATTTGTCTTCATGTCTATTTCCATTGAAAGGATGGAGAAAGTAAATTGGAGAAAAGTTTAGTGATTTGCTTAGGGTCACTAAGATGGCTCCAAAGTCTCAAAAGAGGACTTTCCAAGTTCTCCACTGCTAACCATAAGTAAACCCACACCTTAATATAAACCACCCTTACAGATGAATTCTGTTAAGCTACTCTTTTTTTAAATATTTATTTGTTTTGTTTTTTTAGTTGTACACAGTGCCTTTATTTTTACGTGGTGCTGAGGATCGAACCCGGGCAGCACACGTGCTAGACAAGCGCTCTACCACTGAGCCACAACCCCATACCCTGTTAAGCTACTCTTAAACAGCTCTCTTGGTATATAACAGACACATCACTTGTCTTTGCAGGATGGAGTGAATAGTGAGGAGCTGAAACAGAAACAAAAGCTCCAGAATTAGCAATCCAGAATTCACACTCACCCTTTTTTTTAGCTTACACATCTATATTGCTCTCCCTTCCTGAGAAGCACCTTTATAATTTGTACTTATAATTCCCTTGTAGGCCCCATATTTTTCTACTGGTAATCTCCAGGGCAATCCTAAAGATTCATAAAGAGCAGCAAAAATCATCCTGAGTATCCCCCAACCAAAACACACCTGAACATTTTTATGAGGTATAATCTCATGAAAATTAACTTCAAGAAGGTAAAGAATAAGAAGAAATGGGAATGCTTTTCACAGAAGTTATAATGCCACCCAAGGATTGACAGAAAGGCAGAAAGTGTCAGCATGCTTCACCACCAGCCACTTCCTGCACAACTCCAAGGAGAGGCACAATGAGCCACACTGGAGTCAACCCAACAACCTTGCTCAGAAATCACTCTACCCTAGATTATGGTCTCCCCACTCTCTTAAACCATGCCTCTGTCGTTCACACATTTATTTTATTATCTCTTCTTCATTTGATTAATTTACTATATAAAAGAAGCAGCATCTTTTGGTTCTGAGTCCTGTACTCTCATTAAAAGGACCAAAAATGTGTATACATCAACATCTAAGGATTACTGTTCTGGTTGATCAACAGCAAATGACCACTTAGGATCAAAGATAATGATGGAGTTCTTTAACATGAATTTGGATAGAAAATCCCAAAACAACTTAGGATCGGTCCAAGATAAAACTGTGAAATAAGTGATTTAATTTCTTCTTTCTCTGCCTTCTCTTCTGCAGGATTCCCTTCCACCTGCTCACCACCCACTGGCCCTGGACTCTTCAGAGCTCCCATGGTGACAGGCACTTCCCTTCCTCCATCTTCCATGAATATGTATCTGTCCTTTATTCTACCACTTTAAATGCTACTCCAGCTAACCTGATAATAAAGACCTGAAAGTCTTAACACAAAGGAATGAGGAAGAGTGTGGCTCTTGGGCACTTAGAGCAGACAGGCTTTCAGCAGAGTGCCTCTAACATCACCACATGTTGACAGCAGCCATGGAACACAACTGCTAACATTTTCAGGAACAAAAACCAAGAGCCTACCAAAAGGTTCTCACTGAAGGTACTACTATAACAAGAAAAAGGAAACAGAGCCCAGAAGGAAGAAGTGAGGTACAAGACGGATGAAAAATAAATCAATAAACATAATAAACAAATGTAAAATAAGTATAAACAGTTTTAAACACTGATAATGACTAATCCAGGAAGTTTAACATGAGGATAAACTAAAATATCAGACAGTAGGAAAGAGAAGATGACTGCAGTTCAAAGGATACTAACATTCTTATATGGATAAACACCATGATTAATTTTATTAAGACAAATACACATGTTAAAATGCTATCAATAACTACTAAAAAATTAAATGATGATTTTTCAAAGTGGTAGGGGAGGAAAGTTATCACATACTAGAATAAAACTAGATAAAGAATTTTCTATGAAATGGCAAACTACAAAAGTGGGAAATGCAGAACACAAACATCCCAAATTCTCACCTTAAAATTACAAAATTCTGCACTCTTAATACTACATTGGAACTGAAAAGCATTGAGAAATCCACACTGCTACAACTAACCTTCAGTGAAACTATGATGCCTGAAGAAGGCCCTGTCTACACACTTTGATTCAGTGTTGATTTTCTGGTGCCCAGTACTTCACTGATCACTCCTAAAACCTGCTCCCACATAAAGATTCTATGTAACTAGATTTTACCTTGCTATGAATTTAAATCTGATTACCTTTTCCAGAGGTGCTTGGGTTAAAGCCTTAATCCTCAATTTTTTTATTTATAATAGTAGTATGTATTGCAATTCATAATGCACATATATAGCATCTTTTTACATACAACTGTTTGTATACAAAGTATATAAGTACCATTCAGATCTTCAATCATGCATTTAGGATAATGATATCCATCTCATTCAACCACCAATTTTTTTCCTTTCCCCCCTCCTCCCCCTTACTCCCTCCCTTCCCCTCTCTTTCCTCTGACCATTCTATTGTTCCTCTAATCCTCCTATGTACTCCCATCCAACAACACTATGAATTAGCCTCCTTATATCAGAGAAAACATTCAGTATTTGGATTTTTGGGATTGGCTAACTTCACTTAGCATTATATTCTCCAACTTTATCCATTTACCTGCAAATGCCATTATTTTATTCTCTTTTATTGCTGAGTAAAATTCCATTTTGTATATATACCATATTTTCTTTATCCACTCATCTACTGAGGGACATCTAGGTTGGTTCCACAACCTACCTATTGTGAATTGTGCTGCTATAAACATTGAGTGGCTGTGTCACTGTAATATGCTGTTTTTAAGTCCTTTGGGAACAGACCCAGGAGTGGGATAGCTGGGTCATAGGGTGGTTCCATTCCCAGTTTTCCAAGAAATCTCCATACTGCTTTCCATAGCGGTTGCACCATTTTGCAGTCCCACCAGCAATGTAAGAGTGTGCCTTTCTCCCCACATCCTCTCCAATATTTATTGTTGTTTGTGTTCTTGATCGCTGCCATTCTGACTGGAGTGAAATGAAATCTTAGAGTAGTTTTGATTTGCATTTCTCTAATTGCCAGTGATGTTGAGCATTTTTTCATGTATTTGTTGATTAATTGTGTATCTTCTTCTGAGAAGTGTCTTTTCAATTCCTTAGCCCATTTATTGATTGCTTAATCCTCAATTTTAATGAAGGGTTTTGGTCTACTAACCACCAGTGCACATTAGCAGAGAAATTTTCAGAAGCATGGGGAATGCTTCCTTTGCTACTTAAGCACATCATAGTCTAATTTTACCTGTTGTGTACGATCTTGAATTAATATTTTAGACCTAAATGGCTTTATGTTGTCTCTTAATTTCCAAAAGTTATCTGAAAAACAAGAAAAATTATTTTCCACACTTGCCTAAATTAAAACTTTTGGATTTTATGTAAATATCAAAGATGTGCTTTAGTTAACATCATAAAGGTTATCTTTAAAAAGGGTGGGGGCAATTATGGATATGAAAAGCAACACAACAAATATTTTGTCCCTGTTTTTTTTAGGATAACCTGTTCTCCTCTAGTCCAGTACTACTTGAAGAAAATGCTCTATAGCATAAACAAAATGGAAATAAATAGAATATCTCAGTGATCTATCACATATTAACTTTCTTGGGAAGGAAAAGTCAAGTAAAAAAAATTTTTTTTAAAAAAACTTCTTTTTCAAGTCCCTCTCACTGTTTATTTTAAGAATGAATAATTTCTGACCTACACTAAGACACAAACTACTGACACATTTGGATGAAGTATGTGTGTATTTTTAGAATACATATCACTTGAAAACTTGCCATGCTATATTTAGTTAGAAGTAAATATATCAACTGAAACATATGTATGTGGAAAATGTGCTCTTATTGTGAAATCTGCAGCTCCTTGTTAACCCAAGTCCAATACAATGAGAAAGCACATTCAGAACTGGGAAGCCAGGAAGAGTGCAAAGGAGGGACATGAGCATGTTTTAACGGTTGTGATAATTTGCCATGAAAGGATGTTAAGGCCACAGCTCCTTGCTGCAGCATGCCATGTGCTGCTGAATTAAACTACTGCCATGCAGTCTGCTAGCAAAGGAATGTGTAAACAGGCCATATATCCTTGCATCAGTTCCACAGAATGTTGCACAACACAAAATGCCTCTCGATGTGTCATTTCCTTCTTGGCCATCTTCCCAGCTCCTGACAGTCAGTCAAACAAAAAAAAAAATAAATAAATAAAATAAAATAAAAATAATAAGGTACTGAAAGAGATTTAAAACTGCTCTTCTCAAGAGTACATTCCACCAACCACCAGACATAACCCTCCTTCCCCGTGCTTCTGACCACCACCCCCCATCTTCCTTGAAAGGGAAAAAGGGAATGTGATTTTTTAAGCTGTTATTATTTGCTTAAGTCAAAGATTTTTGACAATATATTATATACTGATGGCCAAATGATTTGATATCTTTGACAATCAAACTGCTGCTTGTATTTGCTAATTTGTATATACATTTACCCATAACTTCTATTCTTTCTGCAATCAGGGACAGTGAAGAACTCAGGGAAAGTCTGCAAGTCAAGAAGTTAAGGGCTTTTCTGCTAATGCTTTGCACTAAAAAATAAAATTCAGGCTTGTGGCATCAGAAGCATAAAACAAAGCCTGCCAAGCATTTTGTCAATTATCTTTGTAGATAATTATCTTTGTAGACAGCAGGAATGGGAATGTAAGCACTGTATCCAGAGATATCAAATAACCTTAAAATATTCTTCTGCTATCCCTCTGTCCAAAACATCTTACATGTCCCCCACCTTCTTTCACATATGACCACCCTCTGATAAGAATCTGCTGTGGATGAACATGCAAAGGTCATGGCCAACCAGCAAAAAAGGCTAGTCCTTTACCCAAACAGGATGAAAAGTAATGGAGGATAAAAGCGAGTTGTCCCTGATACATCATCTGGAATGAGGAAGAGAAAATGCCAAAACCCCATTCTCAGCACCCTTCATGGGACTAGAAAATATTCTCAGAACCAGATTCAAAAGCCTGAGAGAAAAATGAGATGCTGCCTTGCCCACTCCACCTGTTGGTAAGTCCGTTACCTTCAGTTTATTAAAGTAAAACTTTTACAATTGGACAAAGTCTCAAGAATATTAAAAAATGAAATTTCTGTGGAGAATAATAAATTTGTTAATGAAATGGGCAGAGGTGAGAATGAACAAACAGAAGAAAACAGTCTGGATGCAGTACACTACCAAGCCAAGCAAACCAGGCATCAAAGCAGGCCTAGAAATAAAAACTGCACCCTGTACTTCTGGATAGCCACTCACTCACCTAAGCGCCAGCCCCTACTGAAGTTACCTGGGGAGCCAAGCAGAAAAATGTTGCAGCCATTTACTCCATGCCTGCAGGAAAGAAGCTAGAGATCTCTCAGGGGAAAGGCAGAGTTTCTCCTTTCTCCCATCAGATCAGGACAAGTGGCTGGGTAGCAATGTATGTTAGTGCCCCCAACAGGAAGTACACAGTTCACAATTTTGGTTTCTCCTGGAGAAACCTTCCTTAAGGTTCAACACAAAAAAATTCTTAGCAATCCACTCACATGTGTCATATATATCACGTTTGCAAGTGTGCAGCAAAGAATTTTCAAAACTGGATGATTAAATCTTCCGGCTTGTCCATTTGAGGATACCTAAGATATTTCTGCTACAAACTTACCATGTAGCCACTTCAGGCCCATACTTCTTTTGGTTCAAACACCTAATGTTCTTCTCTTGTATGACTATTGATCTCCCTCAGCTTGATACTGATCTGCTAATACCAACCACTACAAAGTAATATCTACCCTGAATTCATCTAATATTTGCCAAATTTGTTCAATTCATAATGAAGCTACTAAAATTGAAACCTAGAATCATATTGTAGAACTTTAAATGTCCCTGATTTTAAAAGTCAAGAATCCAAAACAACAAATCCCATGGGGCTGGAGATATAGCTCAGTTGGTAGAGTACTTGCCTCACATGCACAAGGCCCTGAGTTCAATTCCCAGCACCACCAAAAAAAAAGTAAAGAAGTCTTTCGGAAGATGCTATCTTAAAAAAAAAAAATTATTTCTCCTGTTGCAACAATGACTTTTGACAGCTAAGCATTTGTGAAAATTGATGATGTTGGTGGTCCAAAGAACCATTCTCCCATCACTAACATCTTTGTGTGATGTCTTCTTGAGTCAGGGCTTCACCTATATCTTGCTTTAACCGATAGAGTATGAAGGAAGCAACTCCATGATAGTTCTGAGCCTAAACCTTTAGAAGACCTGACAGCTCCCAGTTTGGCAGCTAAGGGATCACTGAGCTGCCATGAAAAGAGTCAGACACTGGCTAGAGAGACCTCCTGGAAAGCCCACATGGAGAGGTCCTAGTACTACATGGAGAGAAAGGGGGGCCCAATTCTATCTTTACAGTTTCTCGCCATCCTACCAAGGCACAGGCATATGAATGAAGCCATCTTGGAAAATCCAGCACTAAATACCATCTGACTGTAGCCACTTTGACCTCAAGCAAAACTAGCAGAAAAAAAAACATCCAGATGAACCCCAGTCAACCCATGGAATCATAAAAAATAAAAAAATTATTATTTTAAGCCATTATATTCTGGGGAAGTTTGTTATATAGCAATAGATAACTGAAAATGCAGCAATAAAATCAGAAGGATATATAAAAATGATTGTTTTTTCTATCTTATGCATAGCAAACAATACCATCAGTCCTCTTCCTAACTTGGAACCATTACTATAGAATATGACATTGCTAACCAAGTTTTCATCTTTCTACAAAAATTATTCAAATTATACTGGAGTTGGAACCATGTGCATAAATGAAACAGAGGATCCTAACAGAAACTGATGTCTAAAGGAGTTAGGTATCCAAATGCATTACTGTTGCTGCTGCTGCTACACTGACTTCTCCCACTGGTGAACATACAGCAATTGTTCTTCAGAGCTAACTTGCCAACAGAAAGTCAAAACACCTTGCCTGAACACAAGACTTACAAATTTTGGATCTTAAATATGATGTCATGTCTTAAAATGATAAGCTGGCAAAAAAATAATAAATGGCATTTTGTAAAGATGTGCACCGTTTTCATGTTTATGCTACTTAAGATGAGGGTTCTAATAAGTCATCGGCTATGTTCCTTTAAAGGGAAGTTTTATAACTCAGATGAATCACAACTGCAAAAGATCAAAGTTAAAAAACATCAATGATGCCATGGGGTACTTTTTAATCTTGTAATGAGTGATGATCATGTGCTCTTATGAAGTTAGTCCAACTGCCAACGCCAGATGTGTATATTAAGAAAAGAAGTTGTTTGTGATGTGACAGCACTGGTTCAGCTGCCAGAGACAGAAAACATAGAAGGATGAAACCTTTTGGATTTTTGAGTGAAAAGCAAGTCTTGGCAGATGTGTTGATAAGCAAGGCCTCAGAAAAGGTACTGGTGTCCTATCACCCTGCCTTGGACTTTGCTACAAACAGAGTTTATCACCAGTTCTACACAGCTATCCCTGTACATCATGAATATCTGCTCCAGGGATGATTTATAACACTTATTAATGTCATTTACTAGTGAGTAAAAATTAGTAAAGCCATCTGTAGGAAAAAAAATAACACTAAATAAATGAATCTAGATGGTATCTCTTTCCTGGAAGTGTACTATAAGCAAAGCTCTACAGCAAACTTCTGACACTGAAGAAAAGTAATAACAGTTAACATTGAATGACCATTTCCTACATAACACTCACCATACTAACAATTTCACATACATTACATCATCAACTAATGAGAAAGATACTATTTTTATTATTCTCACTTTTTTTCCCTTGGTGCTGGGGATTCAATCCAGACCATCAAACATGTTAGGCAAGTGTTCCACCACTAAGCTACTTCCTCAGCTCTTTTTATTTTGAGACACTGCCTTACTAAGTTGCCTCAAACTTGCAATCCTCCTGCCTCAGCCTTAATTATTCTCAATTTCAAAGATGAGAAATCCAAGACAAAGAAAAGCTAGGGAACTTGGCTGTCTTCATGCAGCTAAAAAAATTAAAAATGGCGAAATTGAGATTTCAACCCAAGCAGTCTGACACAAAGACTCAGTTAACCCAGGACTTGTCCTTGTTCAAACAACTTAGTTACTCAAAGCAGCCTTTTCAATATATACTCAGATAGTCAGAAAATCTAGAACAATTCCATCTCTAAACAATAATCAATAGTACAAAACCCTCAACTCCTTCAAATCACTACAGTGCTGGGCGCAGTGGTACACGCCTGTAATCCCAGCACTTGGGAGGCTGAGGCAGGAGGATCACCAGTTCAAAGCCAGCCTCAGCAACAGCAAGGCACTTAGCAACTCAGTGAGACCCTGTCTCTAATAAAATGCAAAAAAGGGCTGGTGATGTGGCCCATTGTCGAGTGCCCCTGAGTTCAATCCCCAGTACCAAAAAATAAAATAAAAAATCACTATAGTAATGGACAGAAATATACTACCTTCTGTGACATCAACCACTACTTAACGAATCATAATTTAGGAAGAGAAAATAAAACAATTGCATTAATGTCTTTTTCCCCCCTCTAGGAAAGCCTTTTACTAAAATGTTTCTCTATTAAAGGTTGATAAAATAAACCACCTTAAAATCTAGAGTAAGGATTGGCAAACTACAATTTCTGGGCCACATCTGGCCTACCACCAGTTTTTGTAAATAAAATTTTATTGGAATACAGCCATAACCATGTGTTTATACATTGGCTTAGGCTCCTTCTGCACTAAAATGGCAGGGTCAAGTGCTTGTGACAGATAACCAAGAACAAGTTGGAAGAAAAGATTCCAGTACAGATTCCAGGCTGTAGGATTAAGCTGTTACTGATGCCAGACCTATCCTTTTATCCAGGCAAGTCATCACATGATGTCAAGAAAATGACATCACATTTTCACAGATATTTTCAGTTTACAAGAAACGTTACTCAGGCTGAACTGAGACAGGTGGTTTGCTACTTGTAGATCTGTATCTCCTTTTCCACCTATCCTCAGCACTACTCAAAGTCTGAACTCAGGTCACATACATAGCATCTGGCCCCTCTATCCCAAACCCTCATCACTTTACAAGATGTCTCTGCCTTTATAGAGCAGTGGTCCTATCTACTAATTCTACCATAAACCTCCCTGAAATGAAGTTATGTTACCCACACTTGAATCAGAAGTAGCTTTCCCAAAGCTACCCTGCCTCCTCACCTTTTGTCATATCTTTCAGAATGGGGCAGCATCAATTCTTCCATGTTTCCTTTCCCAACCATCAACTTTTGAGCATCAATTCCTAAGTGTATACACACACACACACACACACACACACACACACACACAACGTCCCCCCCCCCCACACACACTCAGTCACACAAAAATGACTTCTCTAAGTACTGAAGAAAACAACTGAGATCAGCAGAAAACATTTTTAAAAGACAAATATTAGCCGGGTGTGATGGCGCACACCTGTAATCCCAGCAGCTTGGGAGGTTGAGGCAGGAGGATCATGAGTTCAAATCCAGCCTTAGCGATGACAAGACGCTTAGCAACTCAGTAAGACTCTGTCTCTAAATAAAATACAAAATAGGGCTGGGGATGTGGCTTAGTGGTCGAGTACCCCTGAGTTCAATCACTGGTCCCCCCCCCCCAAAAAAAAGACAAATATTAGTGGTTCTAAGTGTTAATGTTAATGTTACCCTGCTTTGTGCATTACTAAAATCGTGACTGCTACCTTTTCTGGAGGAAACTACTTAGGTAAAAGGTTAGAAGATGT
The DNA here is from genome assembly GCA_025594165.1 of Tamias sibiricus. NCBI lineage: Eukaryota > Metazoa > Chordata > Mammalia > Rodentia > Sciuridae > Tamias > Tamias sibiricus. The sequence goes on along the minus strand of CM046666.1, from coordinate 44,544,885 downwards.
CTTCCCTCATAAGGCATCATCCCTGATTTGTGGCAAAAAACAAAAAGTCAAGCAAAGCCCCTGACCTATTCTAATCACCTGCACTGCATAACCACTGGTCCCTAGGACTAGAGACTTGGGGCTCATACACATTGTGCACCAAACCACCTAATAGGACATTCCCAAACTGAATAGACAGGATATCCCTGACCTAATACAAATTTGGAAAAAGGTCATACACATGAAAAAAGGAGAAAACAAAAAACCTCAAAGCTTTGCTTTTGAGGCAGTTCAGACAAGCAGTCAGCCTTTAAGAAAAGAGCACAAAAGGGACAGGAGCTTCTGTATATTCCCACTGATAAAAGATATGCTACATGGGGAGAGGCAAAACCTTACCAGCCCTTTTTTACCTAGAAGAAAAGATATGCCTACCCTCACAGTCTAGGCAGCTGTACTGTCATAGAACAAATAATCTGCCAGTTATACCTCTACCACAAACCAAATTAAACTCCCTGCATGCAATGGCTAGGACGTCAGTGTAGTCCCTCAGTAAAGACAGAGTTCTCTATGATATTTTCATTGGCACATAAGTGTTAATGTTTTTTAATATCAAATAATCTTTAATTTCTGAATATAATTAAATACTACCATGATGAGTTTGTTCAAATCAGTTTGGGTGTTGGGATGGGGGGAAGTAAGCCCATTTCCATTTAGATTTAGGAAGAAAATACATATTGACCCAAATAGGTTATGTGCACTACCTTGAACTGTTAATTAAACCTTCTAGATGTCCAGACAGATAAATAAATGAAGGTGGATTTAAACCTGGTTTGACTCTATCTGTTAAAAGAAACTATCTATAACAATTATTAGAACATGACCAAACAACAGTGTTGTAACAATCAAGCAAGTTATCATTTGCAAATAAATTCTTTGTAATTAAGCAGTGTGCTCTTTACAAAGGGAATTGAGTGGGCGAGTTAAAAAGCTAAAACACATTCTTAGGCCATGGGAAACATACGCAGATGCTTTTTGACTAAGCTTAAGAATTTTAAGTTTACTCTTTGCTTCTTCAGCTCTCCTGGTTCTGTTCTGCCCTGTCCATTGTGTAGAGCAGATGAGCAGAATTTCTTAGCAAACAATTATGGTAACAATAATTATTTACTCATTTACCAAAGTTACAGAGGACTTTGCAATTTCGTGGCTAAGGTTAAAACTATAATTTTATTTTCTATTAACTGCTAAGTTCTACTAATTGTCCCTCAGTAAAAATATATGCACATAACTAACTTTGCAAAGACAGTACTTACAGGTAGCATGTATATTACAGTAACTTTAACTCATTTAGAATAAATTCCTCATATGCTCTCTAAAAACAATTACCATTTTCAATAGAAAGGCAAGTACTTACTTCTGGGTTCCCGGGGTCCATCCACTGTAACTTTAATAGCTCTGTGATAGGTAGCTACTTGGGGAGGATTTGTGAAGACTGTTATGGTCAAGGTGAAACTCTTGCCTGCAGATTAAGCGGGGGGGGGGGGGGGGAAATACAGAATAAATATAAAAGACAGTTTTGATGATTATACAGCAACATATCCAAATTTCATTCAAACCTCTTTAACAACGAAACAAAGAGTCAAGAGTCCTTAATCTAAACTGGAAACCCCCTGACAGCCATTTTAGGATAATTCTAAATTCACTCAGTATTGAGATCATCTTTTTCACTACAGTACTATATAAGAAGGTTCTGATTCCAATAAAACTCCTCAGTAGCAATAGTTGTAAATGAAAACAAAAACCCTAGTCCATTTGGGAAGAGTTCTCTTCCTTTTAGTTTTTCTCCAACATCAGGAACACATCCAAGCACAGACAATTTTAGAAGCCCTTATTTAGGATTAGGTCATGACCCCATGAGAGAACAATAGTAAATCATTGTTGTTTATGTTATTTACTTCACATGGCTTTAGCATTTCATTTGCTTAAATGAACTACAATAAGAAGATGAAAGAGGGAAGTTCTTATGGGAATCATTTTAACAGGAGCCAGTGTCTCCTGTCCTGGCCTTAATGTGCCTGTGGTATGATGATTTCATCATTACTAGAACAAAGTTTTTCTCCTCCCTGCCCAGCCCTCCCCTAACACACATCCCTGCTGTTAAATCTTGAAATAACGCCTTGATGGTGACTTATTTTCTGCTAAATGTATAGGACATCTCTCAACATAAACATGAACTTTTTACTTTTAGCAGAGGCTGTGCTTCATTGAAATACTACATCTGATGCTTCAAATTAATGAGCTAAAAGCAATGAACCAGGGTTGGGGGTGGGTTGGCAGCAGATTTAGATGTCTGCTTTCTCCAGAAGACACCAGACTCTGTTACACAGACTCACTGACAGTTGTAATCAGTTAGATTTGCAACGGTTAGTCATGTCAGATAGTCAAAACTGCAAACTGTTACAAGACAGGAAAAGGTGGGCGTGAAACAGTGACTCAATAAAACATTCAGCAATCTGGGGCCAGAGTACTCATCTAGTCTGCTCCTGTAACAGATAAAAAGCTCATTTTGTTTTGCTTTGTTTTTGGTCAGACTTTCCTTTCTCTTACTGAAAGCCAAGGATATTAAATCAAAACACAAATCTTAAACAATATATAGTAATGCAAAGTTTAATGCAGTCTTTTCAAAGCTTAATATGGAACAGGTTATGTATAAGACTTAATGTAGAACAGGTCTTTGGCTGTCAAGTCTAGTGAATGGGTTTTCTTTTCAACCCAGACCATGTAAGTTCCTAAAATCTGTTTAAGACACACATCATTTGTTACTGAGTATATACAGTCTTAAGCCAAGGTTCAGGGTGAGGGAGCAGGAGAAAGGAAAAAAAAGAGGAAGGGGAGAAGGGGAGAATTAGGAAAGATGAATATTGATTAGAAACCCATTAATCTCCCTCTACTCCATATACATTCTTCTCATTTCCACAGTTAGATTTATCACCCCCATTTCACAAATGAGGACGTCAAGGCCAAGAGGGGCTTAGTAATTTACCCAAATTTACACCATCAATAAGTGGAAAAAGTGAGGATCTGAACCCAGGCCATTCTGACCTTAAAATTAATGCTCTTTTTAAAAAATTTTTTCTGCCACTCTGCCAGAGCGCATAAAAAAAAAATTAATAGGTAATTTATTTCTAGATGTGTCTCAATTGGCTCTCTGTGCCCAAGAAATAGTAAATATATAGACAGTAATGTAATACCTTAGCAAGGATGATGAAAATACTTTTAAAGTGTCAGAGATATATCATATTTCATCCACTACATAGTGGATATTACATGTATTTAAGTAATTTAATTCATTAGGAAACAGAGGATTTATTACCATCATTAAGATTGATCAGAAGAAAAATAAGACAGCCAGGAGTTTAACTACTCACAAAAAACTGAAAATCTACAGAAATGGAGATTAGAAACTCAAAGAGGAACCACTAGGTTCAGGTTAAGACCTCAAAATAGTGGAAATATTCGGAGGAGTGAAATAGTTGAACCTCTAGACTGCAAGTTAATTTCCATTAAAACATTTAAAAATGCCCTTTTAAATCATATTAATGGTCCATGGATCCAGAACTACATTTCTAATACTGGTTCCAATGGCTTTGGTTGGAAGACAGTTACCATCCACGGCACCAATCTTCATAAATCAAGGATGTATGTTTCTCAATTATCCTTAATGTTTCTAAATAACATTCTAGATACACTATGCATGAATTTACCTAAACAGGGTTTGGGGATATTTCTATTCTGAATCTTTACAACCTTAAGATATTAAAAGTCATCTATGCTTCTTCAAAATCAGGGAAACACTCATGTAAGGACAAAAGTCAAATACAAAATTCACCCTTCAAATCTAAAGCACCTAAATTTTCAGAGCAGAACCACTTTTCCATTAAAAAAAACTTCACTTAGCCGGGCGCGGTGGCGCACGCCTGTAATCCCAGCACTTTGGGAGACTGAGGCAGGAGGATCGCGAGTTCAAAGCCAGCCTCAGCAATGGCGAGGCACTTAGCAACTCAGTGAGACCCTGTCTCTAATAAAATACAAAAAAAAGGGCTGGGGATGTGGCCCAGTGGTCGAGTGCCCCTGAGTTCAATCCCCGGTACCAAAAAAAAAAAAAAAAACTTCACTTAAAAGGAGGTGGGTTTGGGGTGGGGTTGTGGCTCAGTGGTAGAGTGCTAGCCTCGCATGTGTAAAGCACTGGGTTCGATCCTCAGCACCACATAAAAATAAAATAAAAGATATTATGTCCATCTACAACTAAAATTATATATATTTGAAAAAGAGGTGAGTTTGCAGGTGTGGTGGTGCAAGCCTATAATACCAGCAACTTGGGACTCTAAGGCAGGAGGATTACAACTTCAAACCCAGCCTCACCAAATTAGCAAGGCTTATGAAACTTAGTGACACACTGTCTCAAAATAATGAGAAAAAAAGAGAGAGTTGAGGGAGGAAACAAGTATTTAGGTAACCAGTTCCCCAAAATCAAATCCTAAGGATCACAACTAAAACAAAAATTGAGAAGGCTCCATCTACTTCTGATTTCAGTGGAAACATGCATGTCATGTTGAAGAAACTATGACCCAAATTGACACTTGGTTCTTGTTTTCCTGGGTCAAATGTTTATGTAGGCATGATAATTTTCTTAAAATTAAAAAAGTTTTTCCAAATCTCATTTTTTATCACTTCTAAAATTGATAAAAATGCAGGCTTTTACTTAGGGATAACAAATTCTATCCTCCATAGTTTCATTTAGGAACTAGTTCTGCAGTACGTCCTCAAGTCATATAGTTTTCAAGATAAATATAATGAACTGTCATTGATTGACAATTCCAATCTAACCTGAGGGACTGCTTGGAATAGTCAGGAGAGGTAAGACTCTAGGCTGGAATGTATCCTAAAATGACAAAATACTGTAGATGCTTTAAAAACCCTAGTAAACTAAATTTTCAATTAAAAATCATAAGTTATTTCTAATTCAATGCAAGTTTCATTGATAATCTACTCCTATGTCAAGCGTTTTTACAAGTTGTGATAAGACAACCCATAAAGTCTAGTGACATAACTCATTTATAAATCTAAGACCATTTGTCAGTTTCTGAGAGTTTACATTTCTATGAGTGAAAAGGGGAAATAAGTGTAATATCTGTGGAACCTGATAGGGTTTTTATTTTTTTAACACTATGGAAAACAGAACGCTTGTTAAGCCAGGGAAAGAAAATACAATAGAAGCAGCATGTTGATAAGACTCAATAACTTAAGAGAAATGGAGAAGTGTGAAAATCAAAGAGGAAGCTGGAGTCTGTTATAAAAGCAGGTCAGGTACAAAGGGTACAAAGGCAAGTTAAAGGGTTTCCTGCCACTGAAAAACTGACCCACTTTTTTTTAGAGTGTTATCTCTTATCAGTGTCTGTCTCTTTTTTTCTCTCTCTCCATTCCAGCTTGATTTTAATGTTTCCTTGCATACAGTGTTAATAAAGTGATATAAAATCTATTATTAGTGATAAATCAATTCTCTCTCTCTCTCTCTCTCTCTCTCTCTCTCTCTCTCTCTCTCTCTCTCTCCACTGCTCCCCCCAACCCCCATCTAAATCTTGAAGACAAGTCTGGACCAATTTCTCCATCCTGCCTCTGGCAGCAGACTGTAGCATTTCAGATCCTCCACCAAGTCCCGGCTGCTTCAAAGGAAAAATCCTACTTTCTTCAGTTAAGATCATAAGAAATATAGGGGGAGGGGGTCAGCTCTGTTTGGACATAATTACACTTCATCAAAAGAAGCTTTCTTCATCTTCCATGCGTGAAAAGTCTGCAAGCAGTTAAGTCTGTCTTTTTTTTTTTAAATATAAAAATTGCTATTTGGGAAACCAGCCAAAACTCAGAAAGCCAATATAGTAAAACAGTGCACACCCTTTGTTTCTCTTTGAAGTTTCTTAAATAAATATGTTGAGGGTTTACAAAGTACACTATCACTTTGCCATAGTTTCTACTCAAATTGATCAGAAAAAAGTTAGTAGCATCTATATAATACAAAAAGACAATGAAAACACTAGATTGAATCTGTAAAATTAAATATAACACCCAATCCTTCATATACTAAAATTCATTACTCTAGTTAAAATTAAGGTAATATTACATAAGAAGAAAGATTCAATCTAGAACATACAGGTAAATCATCACATTCATATTTTTCTTAATTTTTTCTAGGATAAAAGAGAAACTTTAATTGTACCTGCATAATAAACTGAAATAAAAGAATTATTATACACACACACAAAAACCAAGTCCCATCAGTCCATAATGATAGAGCATGTATTTTCTTTTCTTTTAATCAAAGTAAACTAAACATGATGCAGAAATAAACCCTCTAGTTTGGATTCTAACAGAGGCTCTGAGCCTCACTGTATTTCAAATAACCTTTCAGTGACAGATTCTCATTAGCATGCATCAATTTTTTTCTTAAGTTAAAAAGTACAACTTCTTGGCCCTGTTCCTAGAAAGTAAACTAAAACTACTCATCGGAAACAGCCTTGCTTGAATTTCCCTTATCAAGTTTTTACAATGGTAATAATTTGACATCTGATCCAAACTACAGAGCAATTATTAGACATGGTTTAAAAATTGGTGCTTCTCATTTCCTAATTCAAACCTGGGCTGCAGTGAATCCATAAGGCTTTAAATTTTATTTTACCTTATTCCTAAATAGATCTATTTATTATCTTCTTGAGACACTTAAAATGGAAATTTAAGATTCAATAAATAAATAAAGAAATGAACATAATACTTCTAATAGGTGAATGACTAGTAAAAGTCTCTTTGTAGAATAAGTAAATAAAAAACAAAATATTGGTCTCCTTGGAGACTTCTTTAAAAAACATTAACCCCATTTATGAAACAGCTGTGAAAACCCTAAAATGGATTATTTCCTGTTTTATGATCCTTTTAAAGATTCCTAATATATGAATATGAATTCAGATGGTGGAAATCCTTTAACAGTGTAGAACTATAGTCCTAAACATTCATTTGTCCAGGCAACTTTACATCATCATCCTAACATACTAATACCATCAGTCACTTATTCAAATGAACAGCCTTCTATAAAATACCATAATTTTAACAGGTTCTTATATATTATGAGAATGAATTAAATCACATAGAGGCAGCATGTGATAAGTGAAGAGCATTATGTTAGCTGTCCTTGCTTCAACTTAGAACAAAATTGATTAGTATCAAGAAATTGATTCAATGTATTCATTCTTCTTTCCCCTGTGCCACTCAACTTACTCAGTTATGTGACTCATAATTCAGAACTTGATCCTCCAATTGTTCTTTTCTCTACCTTATGTGCTCACATTCAGTGAAATTAGGAGATAGTTCTTCTGAAAGCATTGTTTGAATTTTCAGTATCATAAAACAAATGAAAAAGGCCTGAGTACTCAGATAAATGCTCAACTACGTCTGAATGTATTGAAATAAAATCTGTAATTTTATTCAGTAAAAACAGGTGCTGATTTGTATCCACACTAGATTTGTATACAAACTAGTCCACATTTCATCAGAGGATCCTAATGTGTTTATTCTATTATCAGTATTAAAAATCAGAGACCTACCTCGTCCACTCCGGCCCACAAATCTCAGATCGTTGAACCTTGCTACTTGGTTTTTCATAACAGCAGAGGCATTTCGGAGCTCAGCAGAATAATTTTCATCGTTACCCGCCATGACAGTAACCACAGTCCCATCTGGTACCTCTCCAAGGGCTACCACCTACATAAAACAGGAAACACAGCAGCAATAACGGCACATCAGAAAGGCTTAAAAAAATGAGAATAAATTCTCATTGTAAGTAATGTGTCTTATCAAGACTTAGTGCTCTGGTCCAGTAATGGCAGAAAGGAATAAAGCATCTGTATATGGGTTATGATGCCACTTCAAACAGACCAATATTTCAGGGTCCACCCATATCAAAGGCAGGAAAAAATTTCCCTCATTTGTTTTTGTATTCTTCACAGAATATATGTACATTTTTATTAAATCCCTATGTTAGGCTGTCCACAGGAATTATGCCTCAGAAGAAAGGTTGATGCCCCATCTGCAGATTGTATCACACACATTAAGGCATCTCCTGTGTACAGCTTGGAGAGCCATGAGGTGTGTTCTCATCCAGATATCTGGCTAAAAAGTAGAAAGTGTGATCAGCTCTGCAGGAGAAACCTTAAGGTGAAGAAACATTTGAGTTCCTGACTACATGGAGCCCTGGATATAGTGGAGTCCACATTTCATCTCCTTAATTGAGGCTACATATTCAGCTTGCAATGAATGCCCACTTTATAGTGGGACCCAGTGAAATACTCAAAGCCATCAAAAAACTTAAAGTCTAGGCACAGAATAAAGATATATACCAAGCTGAAAATAATCAGTGACAAATGAATAGCATAAACAAAAAATATACCCATGGCCACATTTCTAATCTGTTTTATTCCATCTGCCATCTTGGAATGACACATTTGCCTCCTTAATCTTCAACAGTTAGGCTGAAGCAGATTAACTCAGTCAAGTAAAGATTCAGAATAATCAGTCTTTGAAACTAACAGACATTTTTTCTGCTCTACCTCTAGGGAACAGAGTTTACCCTGGTTAACCAACTTACAAATGTGTACCTGTGATTAACATGGGGCATGGTAATAGAATAGGGCAGTGTACAAAACACACTATTCATAATCCACTACCAAGACAATAACAATCCCAATAACAACCCTTTCTCTCAACCAACTTCCAAGATCCTCTCTTCAGTTTATTTCCATCTCTTCTTCACTTAGCATCCAGATGCCCTCTTAGTAAGCCAGCAATGGCTCCAGCTAAAGGAGCCAACTACTCTCTGACAACGTCACTCCAGTGTCACTCTAGTGTGCTGGCCTGTCTGGCAAATATCCCACTTATCTTTTTCTACATATAGTGCTACTCTCTACTTTTTGAAGATTTCCATAAGATGAACCTAAGCATTTAATATCATGTTCCCAATATGCTTGGTACATATTTTCAATAAAGCAAGTTTCTTATAATATGGTAAAATAGACACCATACCTATATATATATATATATTTTTTTTTTTTTTTTTTTTTTGTGGTACCGGGGATTGAACTCAGGGGCACTTGACCACTGGGTCACATCCCCAGCCCTTTTTTGTATTTTATTTAGAGACAGGGTCTTACTGAGTTGCTAAGTGCCTCGCCATTGCTGAGGCTGGCTTTGAACTCGCGATCCTCCTGCCTCAGCCTCCCAAAGTGCTGGGATTACAGGCATGCGCCACCGCGCCCGGCTCATACCTATATTTTAGGAATGAATTTTCCCCATCCCTGAGACTCACCCCTCTCCTATGTCCTCTCCTCCAGCAAGAAAAACGAACAAACCTTGTCCTATTTTCATTATCCTTACTTATCTCTTAGGTTATTTCTCAATTCCATTCCTTCTATTTACCACTTTGTTTTTCAATTCAAAACCATAAACTTTCCTGAAACTATAGGACCCACTTTCCCAAAAGCCCACTATACTCAAGTAATCTTCATTTCAATGTGTGTGTGTGTGTGTGTGTGTGTGTAAATATATATGCATGATCAACGTGTACTTCTTTTGATACACCAGCCCAAAGCTGAGGGACTCATGAGTCCTGATTATATTAGTTTGAAAACTACATGAGGGAAGGGCCTTCATTTCATGTCTTATTTGCAGTTATATGCCTAGCTCCCAAAACAGTGTCCAGCACATAGTGTTTAATAAATATTTTTTTAAATAAATAAAAGAGCTCCATAAAGAGAAGCCACTCTCCACAGCCAGAAGTCTGTGGGGCTACCAGCTAGAACTCTGAGAACCAGTTAAAGGATGAGTCATCATTCCTCACTAGCAGCAATGTGCCCTTGCTCCAGACCAGTTTTCTGATTTTTTCTGTCCCAGAGGAGAGGGGATCATGGTAATGACCCTTTACTTGTAGTATAAGGTTATTCTCAATCTAAGAAATCTTCTAGGTCAAGAGCAAATCTTTTGAGAACAAGACTTCCTCCCTGCATGCTTGATCTAGTACCTCAAGGGACTACTGAATATAGTTAAAGCTGTACTCCTGAGGGAAACCAAGTATATTTCAAATTCACTATGATAAAAATGTGCACATTTGAAAATACTCAAGTAACTGATGTTTGCCAGTATTCACCTGAACCTTCGACATTTTGTACACTCAGCATACTGTGTTTTAACACCTGCTATGTGGCTCTGTATGTCAAAATAAATATTATAAAGGTGAGAGAAAAGCTGTACTGTTCAGAAGAGAAGGAGCACACTAAAATTAAGAGGTTCCAATTTTTTCCAACTTTTGCTACATATGTACTATTTCCCCACACAAGTAACTTCATCTCCAGGAGCCACCATTTTTTAATATAATTTGGAAATAATTTTTTAAAGTCTCTTAAGTATATATGTATCATACTATATAGACAGAGTATCGTTACAATGATCTGCTTTTTGTAAGATGAGGAGGATAACATAGTGTTCTGCTTCAACCCTGCTGATGGCTAACCAGGCTTTTATTTAGAAGCATCCTTAAAGGGTTCAACTGAATATGTGATTTTTCACTTCATGTCCTGAGATGTTCTTTGGTGTTGTTGAGAGATAAAGGATGACTACTGGTGGGTTTCACTCAAATCAGGCTAAACTACAGGACATAATAAAAGAAATCTGCCCCAATATGATGGTTTTCAAGAGCTATGGGACATTATTATTTTATTGCATATTTTTAACATAATGGATTTTTTTTTAGTTAGAAGAAAAGTAAAATTGATTCAATATGGGAAAATATGAAAGAAAGGATCCCTAAGAGTGAAATACATAAATCCATTTTACTTTGCTTAAGCAGCATAATAATTGCCATATTAAATATTGGTATGTTTTACATATCACATTTAACAAAACAAATAATCAAGAGTTCACGAGTGAGGCTCAGAACTCGGCCTTAAAAAAATAAACTAACACAATGCAGTGACAACCTTCCCTTTTATGGCCGAACTGGTTTAATGGCTAAATATATTGTGTTTTCTGCTATTCGCTATACCAAATCAGATTGCCCAATGTTTTTCTGAGGAGGAAAAAAGTGTTTGTGTTGGTATGGGAAGTGGGTAGCACTGTATTTGACTTTATATCAATCAGAAGGGTAATTACAAGTTTGAAATTTTGTTTGTTTGTTTGTTTGTTTGAAGTAGATCTCTGAAGATAAAAAGTTTCCCTGGGAAATTTTCAGTTGTGTTTATCTGAAAGAAAACCAAAAGAAGGAAGAAATTTTTACACATTTCATGTGTAACAAACCCAAGCAATGGAAAAATATTTTAAGGAGTTAAGAGCAGTCAAAAATGGCTCTTTAACTAGCTAGGCGTAAGCATGAGTTAAAATTTTTATCCATGTTACCCAATACAAAAGTGCTGCTGCGGGGCGCGGTGGCGCACGCCTGCAATCCCAGCACTTTGGGAGGCTGAGACAGGAGGATCGCGAGTTCAAAGCCAGCCTCAGCAATGGCAAGGTGCTTAGCAACTCAGTGAGACCCTGTCTCTAAATAAAATACAAAAAAAGGGCTGGGGATGTGGCCCAGTGGTCAAGTGCCCCTGAGTTCAATCCCCGGTACCACAAAAAAAAAAAAAAAGTGCTGCTATACAAATAATTCATGATGAAACCTTTAACAATGACATTTCTAGGTATTCTTAAAATATAAAATCTACAAATTCAATAAACTTCATGGGAAAGAAATTTTGTGCACTGACATTTCTGAATTGATAAAGGAGTTCTTTTATTTAACATGCCTCAATATAACCAGCATTTAAAATCACATGTATATAGCTTGTACGAAATAAAATAAAAGGATATTTAATTCTAGCAATGCTATTGAAATTTTGTCTGAAACTCATGACTAAAACTGTGAATCACACTGAAAGAGGAGTAATGGAGAATTAATTTAGACCCTTAAAATTATTTCTGTGGTCTTAATATATTGAAAATTAAAATTACCCATGACATTTTCATGGACAGAAGTATAATCTTAGCTGATCAATTACTTTTACAAACCAACTACAGTATAATTGAAATATGATTATTTTTCAAGACAGAATCTATCCAAATCTCTCTTTATATTAAAAAGAGAGGTTGAGCCAGTAATTGCAGAAAGCAAAAATTTTAAGTAAATTATCCAAGTTTCAACAACTACTACAGTTAACTTTCAGAACTTAACCCAGAATTTAAGAAAAGTGATTGAATTCTAAAGAAAAAATGAATATAATATATCATTTCAAAACATTTTTTAAAATTCAAAGAAAATTTTGATGGAAATTGTTTCAATTTAAGCCAGCAATTATATGTCATGTATTAAGATGGTTTATATCATCTAACAATGAATATTCTGGAATTTTGAAAGGACATAAACAGTAAGACCAAAGGGGAAAAAATATACCCTACTTTTTTTCAAACAGAAAGTTTCTAAAATTTTAAAAAATATTTTCCACCTAGAAGTATTTGTTCCAGCTAACTTACCAATAAGTCTTATATGTTCAACCCTAAATTATTTAACTTTAAGTTTTGTTGCATTTAAAGGTATAACAAAAATGTGTCTATCTTTACATACCTGAAATCTGCTATGATATACATAATTTTGTATAAAAATATATGTTGTTTAATAAGGGTTTAACAGGTTTAACAACCTATTTCCTCTTATTTAGGTATACTTAGGTTTTAAAAGATATAAACATAAAATCTGATCATTAAATACATAGGAAAAATGCAATTCACTAGTATCATGTATTTATAAACTGTATACTTGCTTTTGAAGAGAGGAAAATGGCAAAGGATGTCGAAAAATGATTTTCAAAGAGAAGCTACTGTCATTTTGAAACTTTCTTTTCATAAAAACTGAAATGTATTATTAAAGATAGAAAATTAACTACAAGTAGTAGATCATATAGCTAAAAATACGTTTTCTTTCTTTAACTTTGCCAGAAAAATTTATGATACTGGTAAATATACGTAGCCCAGTGTTCTCTAACTGAAAATAGTGCTATATGCTTGCATTACTTTTAGTTTTAAAATATACATCTGGACCTAAAAATTTCTGCATAGTGTTTCAGCTTGAAGCTATTTAAAGAAACTTAGTTATGAACCCTGAACACCAGGCTTCACGGTGGAAAGACAGAACCCTAACTAAAAAGGTGCTACTGGATGCAGAGCTGACACCCTCTCTCCACTATTTCTACCTGACCATCAACTAATGAGCTGAATTTGCAAATTGCTTCTTTGTCACTAGAATTATCTGGGACAGAAAGGGCCCTGAATCTTCTAATAGCATGCCTTAACTATTTTAAGCTTAAAGTGAGATACACCAGAAAGAAATGTTAAAAATATTTCCATTTCCTTGACACCTGGGGGGACTGAGTATTTCAAAACTGCAGAACTTTGTTAAAAATACAATGCTAATAAACAGCTGTACATAAAATATAAAAGTTGCTTTTGTATTTTTACATGTTGAGGATAAATGAATTATTTTTATATAATCCCAAACAAAATCATATGAACAATATGAATAATTCCCTACTTAATGCAATACTCTGTCAATATCAAGCTGAAGCACTATTTTAAATTATTGTATGAAAACAGTATACTGAATTCATCTGATTGTCTACATTGCCAAGCTCAGTAATAAACTATGAACTCAGTGAATATTGTATTGATTTGAATACCAGACTTCTCAACAATTCAGTTCTGTGTATTTTTAAAAGCATTTACCTATATACTATCTACCTAACAACCCTGTAATTTATTTTGTACAGATCTGTGAATATGATAACCAATTTGCTGTCACCACTTTTAAAAAGGAGACTTCATATTATTTCTTCATTGCACGTGTATTTGATTATGTTGCAAGAGTGTAGAAAGTCTACTGCTTTCAGGCTTTTATCCAAAAGCAGGATTTTTTTAAAGGAATGTTTTTACATCATTTGAATGAAAAGGATAAAAACTGCTGTCAAAATATGAATGTCCAAATATCTATACATTTTTTTTAGCAGAGATACAACTTCTATTTTGAGTAAATCTCAACTGTCACCCCTTTTTGTAATTTCATTAAACACAGGCATGGGGATGGTAAAACACTGAATCAGGGTTTAAGCTAACACCATTCATTATTCAATTAATATAATTACAATATTTGATTTTAAATGGCTTTGTGTTATCTATGGTCCGCTTACTTAAAATAATGAAAATACTAAGTATGATTAATAGTGAAATTTATTTTCAAAATAGTTTTTAAAGGATCGTAGTGAGAAAACCTATATGATGGCCAAAATATCTGCAAATAGCTCAAACCAAATAGAATTCTATCTTTATGTCAAAGCATCCTCTCTATACAGAATACTCTTGCTCAAGACCAATTCAGCATCAATAAAATGTAAAAACAGTTCAAGCCCTTAAAAGCGCAGCAGAACGTTACATGGAACATCAAATATGTAAATGATATAAAAAGTAAGATCCTAGCCTTATATTTTCATATACCCTCATTTGTGGCATTATATATACTAAATATCTACTTATTTGTACTTTTTGCTGTTTTCATTCAGGTTTTCTGTCTGGTTTGGAGGCGCTATGAGGGATTGATGTTAACAAATTTCCACCCTCACATGAGGCTAATTAGAACATTCTGGGCCCTTGTACGATGAACATTATGTAATACACCTCTTATGAGGAAATTTCACTTTCTACAATTCACATATATTCTGACCTTTTTCATACTTCAAGGAAGAAAACATCAACCTACAGAATGGGTGCTTTATACGAGGAATGTCACTTTTAAATTTTAAAAGACCGTTTCTTGAGCCAACTGCAAAATGAAACTTGCCCCAGAATATAACATCCCCTTTTCCATAACAATTCATTCTGATTTCTGTTCTGATATGAGACCTAGGGAGATAACCAGCTCTAATTGACCTGGATTCCTCTTTCTTTCCACCCCGCCCACACACAGACTCTGAATTGGTGCGTGGGGTGGGGGTGATCAACAACTGGGAACTGTCAAAGGGCCCGTGGGAGTTTGGCCCCAGGGTCCACAATGGAGGGACTGGCAGGACGTCTCCTGGTTTTTTTTTCCCCCCCGCCCCCCGGCCTTGCTTACCCTGCTCCCCACGGTTCCCAGAACTTTGGGGGCCCAGGTCCTCCCACTGAGTTCGAGGCGTTCTTCACAAGAGTGCTCACCTCGCGGTCTGGCTCACCGCCCCCTCCACCCCTGGTCTCTAGTCCCGCGAGCATGGACGGCTGGGAACCGCTTGCCGGTCCACCCAGTGCGTGCTGCTCCCCGGAGGCTCCGCGTCTCCCCCTGCCTAGGGTTGTCCCGGCAAACCCAAACCAAGTGGCGGAGCCGCCTTGGCAATCGACACTGAGAGAGGCTCTGGACCCCACACCCTCAACCTGCGACCGCGGCTGCGACTCCCGCGGCGGCCGCCCACCCGCAATCTAACGGGCCCGCCGGGCGGAAGAGGCCTCTCGGAAGCCGCGGACTCCCACCTCCGAGCCCAGGCCACAGGCGGGAGCCACCCGCGACCTTTCACAAGCACGAGGAACCGTTGGGACTTAAGGTCTTTAAAAATAACAGTAAAGTAAATCTGCACATTTTCACCTCAGTTTTCAGGTCTGGCGAACCGAAGTTGTTCCACAGGTTTCCCTCATCGCTCCCAGGCGGGGCGAGGCGGGAAGTTCGGTCCCCGCTGGAAGAGGCGGCCCGAGCGCCTGCCCCTTCCCCCAGCCCGCGCCTCCCCGCACTCCAGGTTCCGCGCCCGGGACCCCAGAGCTGCCCCGCCTCGGGGTACGCGAAGACCCTGGCGGCCCCGCCTTCCTCTGGGTAACGGGAACTGGCGCGGGTCAGCGAACAGCGCAAACGCCCCCTGTCCCGTCCCCCCTACCCCGCCCTCCGTCCCTAGGCTTGCCTTGGACCCTCCCAAGCCCCCGCAACGCTGCCCACGCGCCCCGGTAGGCACCCAGCGAACACCAGCCCCCGAGCCCGGGAGGGGCCGGGGACACTGAGTTCCCGCCGGTCAGGGAAAGGGATGCCGAGACCAGCGGATGGGCATCTGGCTGGGAGGGAAGCAGGAGGGACCGCCCGGAATCCCGGAGAGGCGGCACGGGCACCCGCGGTGCGGGGTCGGCCGGGATGCCGGGAGGAGGACGTGAGAGTCCTAGGGAAGAGTGCCGGGGACCCTCGCTTCCAGGAAAGGGGGCGGGGAGGAGCGAGAGGGGCTTCACTGCAGAGTGGGCACCTTGGGGCGCCGGGGGGGAGGGGAGATGGAGCAAGCGAGTGGGTTAGAAGAGGGGCCGGGAGATCTGAAGGGTGGATACCTGGTAAGAGGGGACGTGGGGCTGCGGTCGAAGTGGCAGTGGGCACAGGTGGGAGAGAGGGGGTTTGCGGGACGGCTGCCCGGAGCCCACCAGGGCATCTAGAGGAAGAAGGCCAATCAAGGTCCCTCCTGTTGGAACAGCGAAGGCAAGAGGTCCTGGAGGACGTCCGGGGCCGGCCCCCGTGGGCTTGGAGACCGCCGCGGGCAGGTTCCGCGGGGTCCAACCGGGGGCAGGGGGCGGCCATAGCCTCTTACCTTGAAGGCCACAGGCAGGGTCTTGTTGCAGCGCCAGTGCGAGGGCAGCACCGAGCACAGGAAGTTGGGGCTGTCGGTGCGGACGAGTTCGGCCGGGTGGTCGGCGATGATCTCCACCATGGTGCGGTTGTCGTGCGGCGGCCGCAATCGGGGCACAGCGGCTGCCGCTGCCGCCGCCGCCGCTGCCGCCGCTGCCGCCGCCGCCGCCTCCTGCTGCTGCTGTTGCTGCTGCTGCTGCTGTTGCTGTTGCTGCTGTTGCTGCTGTTGCTGCTGTTGCGCAGCCACCACCGGGCTCACGTCGCTCATCTTGCCGGGCTGCAGGCTGCTGGAGGGGGGGCTGAAGCGCCGGCTGGTGCTCGGATCTACGGGAATACGCATCACAACAGCCACAAGTTAGCGAAGTGGCCGGGGGAGGGGGAGGAGGGTGGAAATGGGGGGCGAGGAGGAGGAAATTGAGGGGGTGGAGGCGAGACGAGGGTAAAGGATGGAGGTGATGGGGCTGAGAAGGTGAGAAATCAAGTTCGACGAAGCCAACTGCGGGGCACAGTCTGATGGGAGCCCCCGGCGGCGACGCGGAGCTGTCGGGTTGGCGGGTATGGAGAACCAGGAGGCGCAGATCTCTGCCGGAACCTTTGGATCACCCGGGGTGGCAGCTGTGAACGGGCTTGGGGGTGTGTTTGGCCCGGGGAGGCGGGGGACTTGAGTTTGCAACTTGCAGTGGGGTCCCTTGGGGCACCACGTCCTGGGTGCGCTGGCGCCCCCTCCCAGTTCGAGTCCCGCGGTGGAGGGGAGCGGATTCAGCAGTCCAGTCCCGGGGTCGGCATTGCCCCGCGCAGCCCGCCACCGCCGCGCCGCGCGCTGCAACTCCGCTGCAGGCGTCCGCGCCGCCGCCGCCCGCCCGCGCCGCCGCTGCCGCCGCCTCCTCCGCGGCGGCTGCCTCTCCCCCCGCGCCGGCTGCACACTTAGATTCCTCCGGCGGCGGTTGCCAGCTCGGATCCTTCCTTTTTCTTCTCTTCGCGCCTTCTCACTGCCACCTCCTTGCATCCACTCCCTTCTAATATTTGCAAAGCTCTCTTGTCACTCGCGCTTCAAGGTGCAAGGGGGTAAGTCGCGGGCAGCGGATCTCGGGGCAACGGATCTCAAGCCTTCGAACCGTAGCCGCTGCCGCCGCCCGCCGGCCACGAGAAGGAGCCCCCTGCACGCTGGGCTTAGCTGCCGTAGCCGAAAGAGGCGGCCCCAGTCTAGGGGGATCTCGCTTGGGCGTCTTTTTGCTCCCCCCCACCCCCAGGACGAGGAACCCCTTCTTGGTCCGACGAGGTTGAAGCTGAGATGCCAGAGAGCCGCCGGCTGATCTGTCGTTATTTTTTGTTGTAACTTCAGGAGAGGAGGAAGGAAAATTCTTGAGTGTCTGTGCTGACTTCTCAGCGCTCTTCACCCTCCCCTACCCCACCCCCACCTCTGCCAAAGCGGCTCCGGGTGGGGAAAGACAGATTTTGCTGGATTGGGGTATTTTTTGTTTTAGGTGACATTAAAAAAAAATGGGGGCTGGGGAGCTTGTCAGAATAGCTTTTAAAAACTAAAATGGATAACCGAACACTTCTTTTTTCTTACATATTCATTCTTGTCATTCCTAGAGAACAAGAATGAGTATTTTTAAAAACTGGGAAACTGTCAGCTTGATAATTAAGTTGCAAAAGCCTTTGCTGGGGAAAAACCCTAGCAGTTTTTCATAAATTTCAATCTTTTATTAAGTCTATCCTGCGTCTCAGACTATATCTAGTGTCTTAACTTTCTTCTTCACGGCTCCCTGGGGAAATTTTTAAAAAATAAAAAAAAATGCTTCAATGGATATTTATTTATGTATTTATTTCCCAGTGTGGGTTTAAAAAGCGACTTTGGATCCCCCAAAAGGTTGTGGTCGAGAGGATGAAGGAGCGCAGAAAAAAAAAAAGCGGCAGTTTTTACCTAAAATGTGGTTTTTGGAGGCTGGGATTTCTAATGATTAGGTTTTTGTGGTTTATATAGACACGACTCTGGCTAAGGCGATCATTACGCTGATGAGAGTCAGAAGCACGTGGGTGTCTCCGACTAGCCTCAAACTCTTGTGAGTCTTCAAAACAAATAAAACAATGTGCAGCGCCCGCAGAAGCCGGGAAATCCGCTGGAGGCAATTGCACCCCAAGAAGGGGACACAAGGCCATTTCACCTTCTGCGTTGTGTACTCCTACGTTTCTTGTTTATTATCAAGCTGTTTTAAACCTCCCAACGCTTGAAAACGTGTTTGCAGAAAGAATAGTCATTTGTTTTAGTTTCAATGCTTCCTAATAGGGTAACTAACAGTAATAAGTTATTTTATGAAACAAATGAAAATTGGAATGCCTCCCTTGGAGTATTAAGGGGAAAAGATGGTTGGGTCATTACTTACCTCCTCCCATCTTATTTAAAGGTCTTCACATACCTATTATTTGGTGCTTTTATTGCTCAGTACAAAAGCCTCTCTCACCCTGGAAGGGGACCTGCTGCGACCCTCAGTTTTCAGTGCTTAAAACACTATTTCCAGTGGATGAGTCCGTACCGGGGGTCGGCGCCCTAGCAGGGGCCTGGATGGGCTCCGAAGGCGTAGGGGACGCGGAAGAGGGTTCTCCGTGCCTGTCGCGAACTCTGGAGCCCATTTCAAGCAGAAGATGAACTTGTGGTCGCGCTACTTGGAGACCCAGATTGCACAGCCAAAGACATGCTCTGGGGATAAAGGGGGTTCCAGACCCGGAGAGTGGAGGTGGAGTGGGCGGTAACTAGGCGTGCCCTCTCACCAGGGTAAGGATGGAGGTGTGGGACACTACTCTCTCCTTCCTCTCTGGTCTTTATTTTACCTTCTTTTTCTCCATTCACAACTGCACGCCTTCCTCGTCCTCCGTTCCCTTTCCCACTCTTCTCTTAAGTTCCTGGATCTTCCCCAGATACCCCCACAAACGCAAGCATCCTCGCCGGGCATCTCCCGCTCCCCCGGCCTCTCCACGACCGCCTGCCACAGCCACCATCCTGGACGCGTAGAAGCAATTCTGTGCCAACCTCTGTGACACACCCTCCCCAAACTACTATTCGCACCTAGTGGTCTCCGTGCCCCGCGCGCCACAAGGGTGCCAGAATCCTCTCATCCTGAGGAACTGGAGACGCAGCGAGGAACTCAACTGTGTCCTGCGCGTGCGACTTTTAATTATCTTTTTGGTCACAGGGGAGAGCTCTAACCTTGGGTACCGCCGCGCGCTTAGTGCATTCTCAAGTCTCCCCAGGCACCAACACAAGAAAAGTCAGGCTTCCCCTCAAAAAAATAGGAGCTTTTTGTACAAAAGTTATTACTTCCGTCCCCTTTACACACCCACTCACGTGTACACTCGCGCATCCTCACACACACACTTATAATGACAAAACTCACACATGTGGCTTTTTTCCTTTTCTCCCTCAACCCCGGGCAGTTTTATTTGGGGCAAGTTGTACCACTAACAAAGGTGTTTGACTTGTTTCGTTTTTAAATGTGTTGGGACTGAGAAGGAACGGAGGAGTTACAGGAAATGAATTATTTCTGTGACCAAAGATAGAAATTCCTTAGTAGGTGACATTCTATCTTCTCTGGGACTTGTACACAGAATAGGGAACTCCCGTAAATTTGAAGGCTATGGAAAGAATTAAGATTTCAAACATGAGCTTTCAGAGGGGCTTTTTAGAATAAGAAATTCTAGGGCCATTTGAATCTAAGAAATCATCTTGGGGACTTTTCCAATCTTTCTCCATTACTGTTTAATCCTTTGTTTTACTTGGTGGGTAGTAAAGTACGCAGGCCTCAAATGGTTGGAGGTTTTAAGGGCGATTTAATCAATAGTGAGATTATTTATTTTAATTAATCATATCCGGTAATTCAATTTTATAGACTTCCTCTTCATCCTCCCTCCATTAAATATTTCAGTGGAACTAATATAAGCAGCTCTTGGAAGTTACTAGTCTTGGATCCCTTAAAATATCCTACAGTTATTTATAATGTGGAAATGAAATTTTCCACTGAATACCCTAATAACATTTCAGGTATCTGGCACCGCAGATTTTTGTCTCCTTTCAAAAATATCCTCTTGCTGAACATTCACACTTTCAACTGGAACTGGCTGAGCCTGAAACTGATGATGTCTTGGCTCTGGGCATTATATTTAAAGAAGAAAACATTTTTACAGACCCCTGAACCAAACCTCTCCTGGTAATAGCAGACACAGGAAAATCATGAGGCTTTACATTCATGTATTTTATGCTATATAGTTTGCTTGATCTCATCCTTGAGGTTAGATTTTCTTCTCTATCAAAATATTTTTTTTTTGGTGGGGGGGGATCCCCCATTAGATTCCTCTTTAGAAACACTTATCTTTCCAGTTGTGTGTTATGTCATTTTAAAAAAAAAAAACAGCATGCATTTTTTTCTGAAAAGTGACTACTCTGGAAGACACAAGCATAATTTCCCCCTTTCTGTCCTTTAACACTTAATATATAACTGTTTAGTAGCAACACCTGGCAATTCTGACTTTCCAGGCAAAGAATATGTGAAATTATTTATCCAAAGAACTGAACTCCCAAACTGGAAACAAAACTTAGGCTTCTTAATTCTGGTTTCCTGATCTAACTTCTATGTGTTAATATTTTAAAAAGCCGGGGGCTGGGGTTGTGGCTCAGCGGTAGAGCGCTAACCTAGCATGTGTGCGATCCAGGTTCCATCCTCAGCACCACCACGTAAAAACAAAGGCATTGTGTACAACTAAAACAAATAAATAAATATTTACAATAAAGCCCCTATAAAATCTTAAAATATTTTTGAATGAATGGACCAAATAATAAAGTGGGAAAATCAATGGAAAATTATGAATATACTGATGATCCCTAAAGCTTTCAATGGGTTTTATGGGAAAGTTTTGCAAACACAATCACCTTTGTAGAATTTTCCTTTGGACCATGATTGAGTGAAGGTTGACTCTTGAAGAAGTAGCATTGCCACGGGATTAGGAGTCATCATACTAAGGCCCACGTGCTAAATCTAGCCTAATGCCTATTTTTGTAAAGCCCACAAGTTAAGAATGGTTTTTGCATTTTAAAATGGTTGAAGACATTAAAACAATAATATTCATGATTCAAGAAAATGATGTTAAATGTAAATTTCAGTGTCTACAGATAAAGTTTTATTGAAACACACCTATACTCAGGTGTTTATATATTGTCCATAGCTGCCTTTACCTAAACCAGAAAAATTGTTTACTTGTGATAAGGACTGAAATGATCCACAAAGCCTAAAATATTTACCATCTGGTTTTACAGAATAAGTTTGCCAACACCCGCCCTAAAACGAAAAGGAATCCAGGAACATAGTGAAATGAAACAATGGAAAGGAGTAGATATGAAGGAGGCTATTGGGATGGAGTATTGGGATGTGCATGAATGAGGTTTTGATTAGGTTTTTTTTTTTTAAGTAAAAAAGTATCATCTTTTTTCTTTTCTGCATAAACTGTTAATTAGGCAAATATTTTTCACTTAAATAGAGAAAAGAATGAGTTAGTGTGTTTCCCTGGGCTTCTTAAAAACAGTTGTCTAACACATTTCTATATTTCCATATTTTCAGTTGTTCTTCAAACATAGTGGGAACATATTAACTAGATGAGAAAAGAGTGAAGAAACTCTCCTATAGTCTGACATGGAAAAAAATAGCAAAAGCTTTCTGTTTTATACATGATTATACAAGAAATACAAATGAACTTACCAAGAATTATCTGGTATATAGTATAATCACAAGTCATATATACTTTTAAGACAGCTTAATAACTTAAGTGATCCAAGGCTTTCTGACATTTTTTTCTATTTTAATTTTTTATGCAGTTAACTACTGTCTGATATGTTTTAAGCTCAGTAAATTTTCCCCATTGTCAACATTTGCATGGATGTAACAAGAGATAAAATGTTTGTAGTGGCAGATTTAGCATCATAAATCGTTCCTTGTTGTTCTAGTTAACATTCCTATGGGCCATCTTCAGGTGCAGTATTGTCATAAAAAGGGTGATGTTTGCCATATGATCTTTCAGAACCCTATTTATGCAGCACTTATGTAATTGCTCTTGAGGAATGGTATTGACTGAAGAGGTATATATTTTGTTTGACTAAAATACCAACTTACTAAATGCCATTCTAGTTACCTGAGAAACCATTTTCTAAAAACAGTCTATTACTCAGGAGTCAGAAAAAGAAAACTTATTTTCCCAAATCAGCCCTTTAGTATTTGGGTGTTGGCAATTGGCCTATGGCAGTAGCAGTGATCTTTGAGCAGCAGTGGAATGTTATATGTAAAAGTTTACAGAAATCTGAAATGAAACATCTAAGCACACCCTAAAACTAAAGGTTTCCTGTAGTAATTCAATCATTTTTTTAATCAAATGGATCTCATATTACCTTCAATGCTCCAAAGAAGGTGCTATCCAATTCTACACTCATTTCCCATGGTTCCAAAGTTTCACTTTTGATTGATTGGTGGGCAGGGGGACTTAACCAAGTGTCCCAGCCCTCATACCCTGAGAAATGTAAATCATAACACTCTCAATCCATCTAACAAAGTTAAAGAGTCATCACTTTCACCATGTGAGAAATTTGAATCACAAACTAGAGAGATAGGAAAAATAGAACAGGAAAAAAAAAAAAAAAAAAAGGAATAGCAAGAATCCAACTTAGTCACCATTCTAAGTGTTTTGTTCCTCTGGGTTTCATCCTCAGAAATGCTTCCTCCAGTTTTTCCCCCCAAGCTTTCCTGGATTTGACTTTTTCAGAGAAAACACTTTCTTCTTTCCACCTAGCCATGATCAAATTCTATAAGCAATGGCTGTTTTATCTTCTCTGACTTGAAGTGATTCTCCTGTATTATCTTTTTATTGGGCCTATCTTTTTAAATCACATTCCAATCAGTCACAAATTTTCTGCATAACCATTTTTCTTCCTTAGGCATGCCACTTATCAGTTCATTCCCTCTCAGGTCCAGATTCACCCTTTTTAACTGGTTCTGTGAAAATGGTTCTGGGCCCATTATATATTTCCCTTTACTAGCTGACATTGACATTTTGTCAGAAGAGGGCATTGGAGAGACATTGCAGAAAGAGATTTTTGCTTCCTGGTTTCTGCAGTGAAGTACATGGATCTTACCAGCTCCTGGCTCCTGCAGTACTTCAGCTCTGAAAGGGAAGTGGGGAAGATTCCTGGAAATAGTGGATGCTCTTTATTTTCTATATTATTTAGAGTTCTCTTTATTTCTTTTTAGCCAATTCCTTATTACTCCATTCTTTCTGTTATAGTCAGTAATTTTTTTTTTTTTTTTTTTTTTTTTTTTTTTTTTTTTTTGTGGTACCGGGGATTGAACTCAGGGGCACTTGACCACTGGGCCACATCCCCAGCCCTTTTTAGTGTTTTTATTAGAGACAGGGTCTCACTGAGTTGCTAAGTGCCTCACCATTGCTGAGGCTGGCTTTGAACTCGCGATCCTCCTGCCTCAGCCTCCCAAAGTGCTGGGATTACAGGCGTGCGCCACCGCGCCCGCTAGTCAGTAATTTTTATATTAATTTTTTTCTTAAATATTTTTAGTTGTAGATGGACACAATGCCTTTATTTTATTTATTTATTTTTATGTGGTGCTGAGGATCAAACCCAGGGCCTCACATGTGCTAGGTGAGCACTCTACCACTGAGCCGCAACCCCAGCCCCTATATTAATTTTTTTCTGTTCAAATTATTGTGTAATTTCTCCCTTTCCTAGTGAGACCCAGACTTAAATGCTAAAGTTTCCATTTTCTAGCCCCAAGGATAGTCATTTTCACATTGGTTCCCATTTTTCACTCACTCCACCCCATTTTAAAATAAGTTTTTCCAATGCTATGCACATTTATTAAATGATTTGTCTTTATCTGATAGATATGATAAGTATATGTTTAGAAGGTATGTACATTCTTAAGAGATGAAGATGTGGACTGAGAATAAGGCTATTTTAAAGCACAGAGAAAAATTGGTCGTATTTCCCACCAAATCCTCTTGACATCTTCCATGAAATCCCATAGCCCACACTGCAATTGAAAAATAAATAAAATCACACACAAACACTTCAAAGCTCCTCCATGTCTATATCTGATAAAAAGCCAGTGCCAAGGAAGGAGGATAAATATTTTGCAGTATCAGAAGATTGAAATGCTACTACTAAGGAAAAGGGATTAGGTCTAGGTGTTTGCTGCCTTATCATAGTTGAAGTCAGAGAGTAGATGATGCTATGGCTCTATAATAAAACAAAATTTGGAAAATACTGGATTAAACAAAATAAACAGATTTAGTATGGCCAATTTTCTCCCAGCTCTTAATATGTAATGTGTATCTTGAATCTCCATGAGAAGAACTTAAAATACAATATTTACAAACTTATTCAATCATTGCTTTAAAGAAATTTAAAGGTCTTTGAAATGTTTTTAGAAAATACTGTATTAAATCAAAGCTGCAAATATGTGTTGGGGGCCAAGCAGAGTGGCACATGCCTGCAATCCCAGCAGCTTGGGAGGCTGAGACAGGAGGATCTTAAGTTAAAGTCAGCCTCACCAACAGTGAGGTGCTAAGCAACTTAGTGAGACCCTGTCTCTAAATAAAACACAAAATAGGTCTGGGGATGTGGTTCAGTGGTTAAGTGCCCCTGGGTTCAATCCTTAGTACCAATATATTGGCATATATACATATGTATACATGACACACACATGTGCACACATACACACATACATATGTGTGAGTGTGTGTGTGTGTGTGTGTGTGTGTGTTAGGACATTAATGGGATCATTCTGTCTAGAAGAGAAAATAGTAGTGTAGTAGAGAAATGTAGTTGTAGCTAAGTCACAGGGGGCCATGGTACCATGATTCCCATCTTAGATGCACAATTATAAAAGGGAGAAGATTCAGAATGCTTCTAAAAGCAATACTCTGGATCCCTGCTACACTATTCCAGCCCATCACCCTCCTTGGTATGAATAGGAAAGTTGAATGAAGTTTCTCTGGTTAGGGTTGGTACTAGGATGAAGTGGAAAAGATGTACAATTGCAGAGTCTAATATACTTTATCAAGGATATTTTTGGTATTAAATTTAAATTTTAAGAATTTTAAAAATATATTTCTTTGAATACTAGGCTTTTTGGAACCCTTTCACATCATGTACCCAAGGCAAGTGCCTCATCCATTTCATTGTGGTCCAGGCTCAGCCCTAACTCTGTTAGTATCCAGAACCTCCAGAATGATTTCTGACTTCCCTGTTTTATCATCAACATCTATTTTATTATGTATTGCTAAATGTAAATACAAATTGCAATAACTCCATATTCTCCCAGAAAAGAATACATGTTTAAGCTTTCAGTACCCAATTGAGGTATCAGTGGCAGATATAACAGAGTTTGACCTTCATTATGTGAGAGGGTAGTTTATGCATGTGTCTGTGTGTCTAGAAGAAAATATTTTAACATACCACACACATGTGTGATACGTTTAGCTGGTTATCACTCTTTATCAAAAAACACACAGATCATCTGTTCATTATTAGGCAATTTTTAAAGGCAGAAAATGTACCTTCTTTATTGTTTTTATACATTTTAGAACTATTTGCAATTTTATTTAAATATGTTCCAAACACAGTTTGCTTAGGACCTATTATTTCACTTAAGAATTTCTTTGATGTTAAGTTAGTTAGATTCTTACTTTGGGGGAGATACTGGGAATTGAACCCAGGGGCACCCAACCACTGAGCCACTTCCTCAGTCCTATTTTGTATTTTATTTACAGACAGGGTCTCACTGAGTTGCTTAAAGCCTTGCTGTTGCTGAGGCTGGCTTTGAACTCAAGATTCTTCTGCCTCAGCCTCCAGAGCCACTGGGATTACAGGCAGAGCCAAGCTGTTATATTCTTTAATAAATGAAATGGAGTCCATTATCAAATGTTTACAAGAGTTTAAAAGAGGCAATTCCCACTGTACCACTTTAAAGGTAAACTTTCACCAGTGGGAAAAAGTAGGAAAAATGGCATAAGGAAAAATAAAAGCTTACTTGGCCAGTAATATTCTTTCCTCTGTCAATACAGTTCTTTTTCTGTTCATTTGCGTCTTTGCCCAGAAAATACATTTATTTCCTTTCCTAACTTTTTATATGGTTTGAAAATATTTTTTCTCTAGTGAATGTTTTTAGCACCCTTGTCTAGTATGAGATAACCGTACTTATGTGGGTTTGTCTCTGTGTCCTCTATTCTGTACCATTGGTCTACATGTCTATTTTGATGCCAATACCATGCTGTTTTTGTTACTATATCTCTGTAATAGTTTAATGTCTGGTATCGTGATGCCTCCTGCTTCACTTTTCTTGCTAAGGATTGCTTTAGCTATTCTGGGTCTCTTATTTTTCCAAATAAACTTCATGATTGCTTTTTCTATTTCCATGAGAAATGTCATTGTGATTTTTTTTTTTAAATTGTAGTTGTAGATGGACAGCATGCCTTTATTTTATTTGTTTATTTTTATGTGGTGCTGAGGATCAAACCCAGTGGCTCACACATGCAAGGCAAGTACTCTGCCACTGAGCCACAACCCCAGCCCTGTCATTGGGATTTAATAGGAATTGCTTTAAATCTGTATAGCGCTTTTGGTAGTATGGTCATTTTGACAATATTAATTGTGCCTATCCAGGAGCATGGGAGATCTTTCCATCTTCTGAGGGTTTCTTCAATTTCTTTCTTTAGTGTTCTGTAGTTTTCATTGTAGAGGTCTTTCACCTCTTTTGTTAGATTGATTCCCAGGGGGTGTTTGTTTGTTTGTTTGTTTGTTTTTGAGGCATTGTGAATGGAGTAGTTTTCCTAATTTCTCTTTCAGTGGATTTATTGCTGATGTATAGGAACGTGTTTGATTTACTGTTGTTGATTTTATGTCCTGCTACTTTGCTGAATTCATTTATTGATTCTAGAAGTTTTCTGGTGGAATTTTTTGGATCTTCTAGATATAAAATCATGTCATCAGTGAATAGTGATAGTTTGAGTTCTTCCTTACCTATTTATATCCCTTGAAGTTATTTCTTTTGTCTAATTGCTCTGGCTAGGGTTTCAAGGATGATGTTGAATAGAAGTAGTGAAAGAGGACAACCTTGTCTTGTTCCAGTTTTTAGAGGGAATGCTTTCAATTTTTCTCCATTTAGAATGGTGCTGGCCTTGGGTTTAGCATATATAGCTTTTACAATGTTGAAGTAAGTTCCTACTATTCCTAGTTTTTCTAGTGTTTTGAACTTGAAGGTGTGCTGTATTTTGTCAAATGCTTTTTCTTTATTAAGACGATCATATGATTCTTGTTTTTTTTTTTTTTTTTTTTTTTTTTTTTTTTTTTGGTACGGGGATTGAACTCAGGGGCACTTGACCACTGGGCCACATCCCCAGCCCTTTTTTGTATTTTATTAGAGACAGGGTCTCACTGAGTTGCTAAGTGCCTCACCATTGCTGAGGCTGGTTTTTGAACTCGAGATCCTCCTGCCTCAGCCTCCCAAGTGCTGGGATTACAGGCGTGCGCCACCACACCCGGCTGATTCTTGTTTTTAAGTATATTAACATGATGAATTACATTTGGAGAAAAGATAGCCTATTCATCAAATGGTGCTGGCAAAACTAGAAATCCATATGTAGCAAAATGAAATTAAACCTTTATCTCTCACCTTGTACAAAAATCAACTCAAAGTGGATCAAAGACTTAGGCACTAGAACAGAGATCCTGTGCCTAATAGAAGAAGTAAGTAAGCCCAAATCTGCACCACGTTAGCCTAGGATCTGAGTTCCTTAACAAGACTCCTAAAGCACAAGAAGTAAAATCAAGAATCAACAAATGGGATGGATTCAAATTAAGAAGCTTCTTCTCAGCAAAGGAAGCAATTAATAACTTGAGGAGACAGCCTACATATTGGGAGAAAATCTTTACCACACGTACCTTTGATAAAGCATTAATCTCTAGTTTATATATAAAAAAACTTAACACCAAAGAAACAAATAACTCAATCAATAAATGGGCTAAAGAACTGAATAGACACTTCACAGAAAAAGAAATACAATTGATTAACAAATATATGAAAAAGTGTTCAACATCTCTAGCAATTAGAGAAATGCAAACCAAAACTACTCTTAAGATTCCATCTCACTCCTGAAAGAATGGCAATCATCAAGAATATAGGCAACAATAAATGCTGGTGAGGATTTTGGGAAAAATGTACACTCATACATTGCTGATGGGACTGCAAATTGGTGCAACCACTATGGAAAGCAGTATGGAGATTCCTCAGAAAACTGGGAATGGAATCACCATTTGACCCAGCTATCCCACTCCTGGGTTTATACCCAAAGGACTTAAAATCAACATACTATAGTGACACAGTCACATCAATGTTTACAACAGCTCAATTCACAATAGCTAGACTATGGAACCAACCTAGGAGTCCCTCAATAGATGAATGGATAAAGAAAATGTGGTATATACACTCAATGGAATATTACTCAGGTTTAAAGAGTGAAATTATGGCATTTGCCAGTAAATGGTTGGAGTTGGAGAATATCATGCTAAGCGACATAAGCCAATCACACAAAACCAAAGGCCGAATGTTTTCTCCAATAAGTGGATGTTAATTCACAATAAGGCGGTGGCGGGGGCACTAGGGAAAAATAGGGTTACCTTAGACTAGGTAGAGGGAAGTGATGGGAGGGGAGGGAAGGGATGTGGGGTTGTGAAAGATAGTGGAATGAAACAGACATTATTACTGTAAGTATATATGTGACTACATGACCAATATGATTCTGCAACATGTACACTTAGAAAAATGAGAAATTACATTCCAACCATGTATATCACAGTGTATAAATGCATTCTACTGTCATGTATAACTAACTATAACAAATAAAAAATTCAAAAAACAATAGTTCACATTATGAAAAAAATATATTTTTAGTTGTAGATGGACATAATACCCTTATCTTATTTATTTTTTATGTGGTGCTGAGGATTGAACCTAGGGCCTCACATGTGCTGTGCAAGTGTTCCACCACTGAACCACAACCTCAGCCCCAACTTTTTGCATAGTTTTTGATAACCAGGTTTTCATCTTAACTATGACATGCTGAACATTTTATTTATTTATTTATGTACCAGGATTGGACTCAGGGGTGCTTAAACACTGAGCTACGTCTCCAGCCCTTTTTATTTTTTATTTTGAGACAGAGTCTCTCTAAGTTACTTAGGGCCTTGCTGAATTGCTGAGGCTGGCCTTGAACTTTCAATCCTCCTGGCACTGAGATTACAGGCCTGCACCACCATGCCCACTGTTCCTTTGATTTTTAATTAGGGATATTTCACACGCCTTAAAACCAAACTCTTTACTTTACTCCTCATATATACAAAAGAGTCTTAGCAAGTTGTAATTAAGATTTTTACTCAGTGTTTAGGCCAGATTTATATATATGTGTTTAACCAACAAATCCAAAATTCTATTGGGTGACATTATTCTCATTATTTCCAGGTAAGAAATTCTCCAGTAGATTGAACTGAATGAAATGTTCCAGATCTTCATCTGATTTGCTCAGCTTAAAGTTTATTGTTTTCAGGATGGCTGAAAATGTGGGTTACGTCTAGCAGTTTCATTAAGTATAGTTTTTTCATTTTTGTTTTGAACTTGCTTCACTGGTGTTTTTTCTTACTGAAGGGAATTATTATGGGGTGCTTGTAACCATAAACATGGAAACTGATTGAGGTGCTATAATTTATTATACATTGTCATTCACAATTTACTTATGGCTTTTCTGATGCTGTTGGCATAGCATTGATTCCTACAGAAATAAATACAGTTTTCAAAGACTTCTGTGATAAAATTTAATGTGAAAAATAAATTGATAAGAGAATTGCTAGACTATGACAGATAAGAAACATAATTTTATTTTACAGTCAGCTTGAAAATTGAAAGCCTTTCAATTTTCAACTTCATTTTGCTAGAGTTTACAAACTCAACCATAAAAATTCCCTCTAGGCAGAAATCTGGCAAAAATGTTCCAATTCAACACTAGACTTTCTATAGAATGTTTCTTACTGTCAGTGTTAAAATTATAAATCTGGAGGAAAAATAGTTGGAAAGTTGCTTTGCATTGTCACTGAAAAAATGAGGGAAGGGCAGATATCTAAAGTGATTAGAGTGTAAGCCATCTCTCAGTCATTTTTATTAGACATGCATGAAAAACAAAAGAAATTAGCTTAAATTCATTCAATCCACCCTTGAAATTGTTCCATTATGTGAAAAAACCTGTGTATCCTTGATAATTTTAATGAGTTACTCAATTTTGTGAACTTCTCAGTTGGAGAGTATACAACTTGGAGCCATTTAAAGAAAAAACACTTTCAGAAGGTGTATATCAGGATAGAAACTGGTCTCTTCTCTTTGAACACCCTCTCAGGAGAAGAGCAACTAGACCACATGTAAAAGATATTTCTTCTCAGCACATCCTACAAGAGTAGGTAGAGCTGCAAAATGGGAAGTCCATTGAGAAACCTATTTAACTCATTCGCTATAAAACACTAAAAGGGCTCTAGAATAACCAGTAATATGGCATCACAGAAGTTTCCATAAACTCTTCAAGGTCAGTATGTTCAATGTGCCCAACTGATTGTTTCAGGCACAAAGAAAACAAGGGGAGACATTTATGCTCCCAAGGTCCACCACCACAACATTTTTACTTTTTCTCTTAGTAGTACCACTGTACATTAACATGAGTCCTATAATGGCAAGAAGTATGTTTGCCTGGTTCTCAGATTATCCAAAACCAACCATTGACCATTCCTGCAGTGGCAGTCTTCTAACCAAGTGAAATGTAATTTGCCGTAGCATTTAAAAAATATTCATTGTCATGGAAAATAAGAGAATGAAATACGGAGGATGAATGAAACTAAATATAAAGTTAATAACTTGTGAGACATATTAGACATTAAAGGAAGAAAAGCTTATGCAGCCTGAAAGCAGGGAATGGGGAAAAAAGGACCAAGAGCACCAATACCCATGATACAGTAAGTATGCGTCAGAAACTTGTTATTCATAAGGTCTTCAATTGGCTTCTCCTTCATAACACTCATTCTGGACCAGGTATCCTCTGTCCAATAAGTTCTATAATTGCTTATCAATTTAATTGAAAATTTACAGCTGTAGTCATGTGTACACTAAACCAAGTGTGTGTTGGCTCCAGACACCACTTTCTGACAAGCCCTGTTGCTCAAACCTCAACTCCTGTTTGTAACCCCTCTCCGGAATGTTAATGCACCTAAAAGGGGACAAGACACATGAACTTTGCATAGTTCAGAACTCAGAGTAGTCCTTCCATTCTGCTTGTTTCCTATCCTAAGCCATCTCTATCCCCTTGCTTTTCTTTCTATTTTCAATTAATTCAATAATTTGCATGATTTGAACTCTTTTTTTTTTTTTTTTTTTGTACCAGGGATTGAACTCAGGGGCACTTGACCACTGGGCCACATCCCCAGCCCTTTTTTGTATTTTATTAGAGACAGGGTCTCACTGAGTTACAAAGTGCCTCACCATTGCTGAGGCTGGCTTTGAACTCGCGATCCTCCTGCCTCAGCCTCCCAAGTGCTGGGATTACAGGCGTGCGCCACCGCGCCCGGCTGATTTGAACTCTTAATTTGGTCCAAAAACCTTTCTTCAGTGACTTTTAGGATAGCTTGCCTTTGTGTTTTTAGAGAATACCATTGCGTCAAGACAATTTCCCACATGATACAGGGTCATATATATCCCTGAAGGACACAAAAACTTCCCATGAATATAGAGCACATGCAACCTCATTTGTGGAGGGTCAGGGGTGGAAGAAGATAGATAGTTTTAAGAGAATTGATTCTCAAATCATCAAACTCATGTATACTCCCTTCCTAAAAGTGAACTTTTCTTGTGAACTTTGCTTGTGGTTCCAATTTTCTCCTTCACATTTCCCTTTTCCTATTTCACAAAAGAAAGACTACCTCCCAGCTGCCACCCAGAGTCCTTATTAAAAAACACCACTTCATTCAACTCCCTAAAAGTGCATTTCCAAAGTAAAAAAAAAAAAAAAAGTTAACTTTCATGTTTAATAATTATTTATGAAAAGTTACAATGTAGTTATGTTATTTTATCAATTAAATACTATGAAAGTAATAATATAATAACTCAAACCAGAAATATTTTAAAAGAAACTATGGACCTTGGAAATTCAACAATTTGCAATTTCAATTTATATACCTATTTTTCTACTAAGAAATAGTTGACCATGACTAATGAATACATAATGCATAAAATATGACATTAAAATGTGGCAGAAGTAGAATAGAAGTGGGATAAAAAGAAGTAATGTAAATTTTCTGGCTGAAGAAATTCATTCATGTATTTTCTAGATGAATGAAGGCAGTCTCAAAGCACTATGATGTTTAACTTGCACAAAATACACCCAAAAGAGAGAAATATACAGGTTTTATTTTTAAGGCAAATAACTATAATAAATCGGAAATGGCATCCTTTGCAACTATTTTAAAATATGATTAAGTATGTTAGGTCAATCAAGACCAATGAGGAAAACAGAAATATTTCCAGGTACATTTTAGTGGAGGGAATTTATTAAAGGCATTTACAGGCTATAGGAGAATTAAGTAGTCAGCAGGGAATGTGAAACAGTCCAGAGGTTAGCAAGAGTTGGAATTGCTCCCAGCCCAGGACTATAGAATAAACAGGACTAGGTATTGTAACCAACACTCAAAAAGAAAGCACGGCCACCTAAGAAGCAGAAGCACAGTGGGACCACCCTGAGGATCTGGGAACCATAGAGAGAAGTGTTATTTAATGTAATATGGAGCCACAGAGGAAAGACATAAACTGCTGGAAATAACACCTGAAGCTGGGTAAACAACAACAACAACAACAACTCTCTGTCTTCTCCCTTCCACCTGTCCTCTAGTGTCTCCATCATCTGATATTGTTAAAAGACTCATTCACAAAAAAAATGTTTCTAAGAATGCTAGATGCATATAGGATTCAGAATATGTAATTTCAGTGGCTGGATGTGTTCCCCAACTCTTTTGCATTTAAATCTCTATTTAAAGACAGACACACACACACACACACACACACACACACACGTACACACATATACACATATATACACATGTATACATATGAAAGTCAGTTGGCAAGGAAGGGAACCTGGGAAAAGTAATTCCCCAAAACACACAGCAGAACAAAGGAAGGAAAGACACAAAAACAACCAGAATAGCTGTCAACCTAAAAATGAGTGAGTAACATGCAAAATAATGAAGTTACAGCCCTATCTCACACCACATCCAAAAGATAGCTCCTAAATGGATAAAAGGCTTAAAGGTAAAAGGGTGCGGTGGCATAAGCCTGTAATCCCAGTGGCTCAGGAGGCTGAGGTGGGAGGATCATGAGTTCAAAGCCAGCCTCAGCAACAGCAAGGCACCAAGCAACTCAGTGACACCCTGTATCTAAATAAAATACAAAATAGGGGGTGGGGATGTGGCTCAGTGGTTGATTGCCCCTGAGTTCAATCCCTGGTAACCACCACCCCCTCAAAAAAAAAAAAAAAAAAAAAAGAATATATCAAGGTAAAACAATAAAGCTCAGAAAAAAGTACAAATCTTTGTGGCCATGGGTTAGGCAGTGGTTTCTTAGATCTAAAAGACAAGCAACCAAATAAAACATAAATTGGAGTTAAACACAGGAGTTAATTGGTTTGTCACTTGCCAATTTTATGTTTAAATTTAAAATGTTTGAACACCAAAGAATACTATCGAGAAAGCTCACAAAATGGAAGCAAATACAGTATTTCAAATCAAGTATCTGATAAGAGTCTAGTATGTAGGCTATATAAAGAACTCTTCTAGGGCTGGGGTAGTGGCTCAGCGGTAGAAAGCTGGCCTAGCACGTGTGCGGCCCAGGTTCGATCCTCAGCACCACGTAAAAATAAAGGCATGTGTACAAATAAACAAATATTAAAAAAAAAAAAGAAATCTTTTAAATTAAAAAAAAAAAGAAAAAAGACAAGAACTCTTCTAAGTCAACAACAAAAAGGTAAAGAATCCAATTTTATATATTTATTTATCTTGACTTGACCAGTGGGCCACATCCCCAGCCCTTTTTTGTATTTTATTGGAGACAGGGTCTCACTGAATTGCTAAGTGCCTCACCATTGCTGAGGCTAGTTTTGAACTCATGATCTTCCTGCCTTAGCCTCCCAAGTGCTGGGATTACAGGTGTGCACCACTGCACCCAGCAAGAATCCAATTTTAAAATGAGCAAAAGACTAGAACAAACATTCCTCCAAAGAGAAATGCAAATGACCAGCCAATAAGTATATGAAAAGATGCTCACCTTCATTAGTCATTAGAAAAATGTAAATCAGCCTGGCACAGTGGTGCAGGTCTGTAATCACAGCGATTTGAGAGGCTGAGGCAGGAGGATCACGAGTACCTCTTGCCTAGGAGAGCCCAGCCTAGGCCACTTAGTGAGACCCTGTCTCAAAACAAAAATAAAGAAGGGGTGAGGGTATAGCCAGTAGTAGAGCACCCCTGGGTTCAATCCTTAGTACCAAAAAAAAAAAAAAAATGCAAATCAAAACCACAATGAGACACAACTTCAGACTCACTAAGATGGCCACACAGGTTCAACAACCCTAATCTGAAAATTCAGAATCTGGAACATTCCAAAATCTGAAACATTTTGAGTACCAACCTGACAATGCAAATAGAAAATTCTATACCTGACCTCATGTGGCAGGTTATAGTCAAAACACAGGTAAGCTAAAATTATTAAAATTATTATTAAAAATTATCCTCAGGGCTGTGGTTATAGCTCAGTTGGTAGAGTGCTTGCCTTGAATGCACAAGGCCCTTGGTTCAATCCCCAGCACCACAAAAATAAACAAATAAATAAGTTATCTTCAGGCTATGTGTATGAGGAGTATGTGAAACAGAAATAAATTTTATATTTAGATTTGTGTCCCATCCCTAAGATATCTCATTATGTATATGCAAATATTCCAAAATCCAGAGTACTTCTGGTCCCAAGTATTTTGGATAAGGGATAATTAATATGTAAAAAAATTGTGGATGATAACAAATGTTGGGGAAAATTTAGAGAAATTGGAACTTTTATACATTGCTGGTAGAAATATAAAATAGTGTAACCATTGTGGAAAACAAGTTTGGCAGTTTCTTAAAAAACTAAATGTAAAATTACCATTCAACACGCCAATTAACTCCTAGGTTTATACCCAAGAAAAAAGAAAACATATTCTCATACAAAAATTCATATATGGATATTCATAGCAGCATAGTTCATGGTAGCCAAAATGTGAAAACCATTCAACTGTTGAATGAATAAACAAATGTCACATATATATTGAATGAAATGTTAGTCAGTCATAAAAAGGAATGAAGTTCTTATACATGGATGAACTTTGAAACATTATGTTAAGTAAAAAGAAGCCAGACACAAAAGCCATATACTGTATGTTTCAATTTATATTAAATGTCCAGAATAGGTGAATTCAGAGAGAAAGAAAGTAGATTAGTGGTGATCAGGGGCTGGTGGGAAGGGGTAAAGGGCAATGACTGCTGACTACTAACAGCTACAGGATTCCTCTATAGGATGATGAAAATGTTCTGGAATCAGATAGCAGTGATCATTGTACCACCTTGTGAATATACTTTAAAACGCTGAATCGTACACTTTAAAAGAGTGAATTTTATGGTATAGAAATGTTTCAGTTTTGTAAACTAAACAATTGAAAAATGAGTGAGTGGGCCCATCATTTTCCAGAACTTTATGAGGGGGAAAAGAGCTATAGCACTTCAGTTGGGAAGTTATTCCCTACAGAAAATATGCTTTAGGAGAACGTAGGGATATTCACAGCAACTCTGGAAACCATCATCTGTAAAAGGATAAATGTGTTGTGGAGCATGTATGCATGGGGTACTGTCAACAGTGCAAATGACTGAACCAGCCACACAGAATATGATCCATGAATCTCAGGATTCATCAGGATTTAATATTGAGCTAAAACAACAACAAACTGTTTGAGAATAAAGATATATGAGAATGATCATAGTTGTTCTCTTCAAAATACCAAAAAGGGGTACACTCAATACTCAATGAGCATAAATAGTAGAATGAATAAATCATGATATATTGACACAATGGAATAATATGAGCAGTAAAAATGAAGAACTAAATCTCATAACATATCATCAAATATAAATCCAGAAGTGAGAGAGTATATGTTGTATGGTTCTCTTTACATAAAATTCAAAAACAGGCAAAAACTAATCTATGAGACCTGCACCTGCCTATAATTCCAGAGTCTTGGTGGCTGAGGCAGGAGGATCTCAAGTTCGCGGCCAGCCTCAACAATTTAGTGAGACCCTCAGCAACTTAGTGAGACCCTGTCTCAAAATTAAAAAATTAAAAAAGACTGGGGATCTGGCTTAGTAGTAAAGCACTCCTAGGTTCAATTACCAGTACCAACAACAACAAACTAATCTATGAGACTAGAAGTCAGAATAATCATTACCCAGGTAAGAAGGAGAGTAATAACTATAAGGTGGTATGGTGGACAAGGTTTTCTGGAATGCTGGTAATATTAGGTTTTCCTACCTCAGTGCAGGGTAAAGAAATACGTTCACTTGTAGAAACTCATGCAGGAACAACTTTGTGATCTGTGCACTTTTCTGTATGTATGCCATATTTCAATTAAAAGTTCAGGAAGTAAAAACAACTAGTTGCTGGGGAATTACTGATTATGATTTCACTTATATAAAGTTCAATAACTTGCAAAATTAAATAATATACTGGAGAAACAAACATTGAGTAAAATTATAAACAAAATCAAGGAAATGCTCCACACCCAAATTCAAGCTTGCGGTTACCTCTGAAGTGGATCAGAGACCAAATCAAAGTTTTACAGGTATAAACAATGTTTTATTTCATAATCAGATTGAGAAGCATACAAGTATTCATTGTGTTGCTAGTTTTTTATATCTAACAGTATTTTCCAAATACCAAAGTCTGTAATTTAAATCAAAGTACATGTGTTTCCCAGTGCTGTCTTGGACTGGAAATTGGTTTGAAAAATCCATCATTAATTTTAGTATCTTTGCATACTCTTATTCTATTGGTTTAATC
The DNA here is from genome assembly GCA_025594165.1 of Tamias sibiricus. Taxonomy (NCBI): domain Eukaryota; kingdom Metazoa; phylum Chordata; class Mammalia; order Rodentia; family Sciuridae; genus Tamias; species Tamias sibiricus. The sequence continues at coordinate 44,506,905 of CM046666.1, read as the reverse complement.
AAGATATTAGGGAAGAAAATGTTTTACTTAAATTTAATGTGAGCCAGTTAACAAAGAAAAATTAATCAGTTAATCTCTAAGTATAAATAGTTACCAATTCAAAAGAACTGTATTACCAAATTTTGTTTACAAAAAGGATTTGGGGGCATTGGGAACAAATCAATACTTTCTCACAAAGCAATATTACAAATATTGGTCAAATTCCTACCTGGCCCTGGCAAAACTTATTAAATCTGCAATATGACAGCACATATTACTTAGAGTCTTATATTATTTCCATTGATTCTATGAAAAGAAATGGTAAAAATCTTTTACTTGAAAAGTCAGAATGTCAGAACATACCATCTACTTCTTTAGTCCCAGCCTGTTAGAGATGATTTATTCTGTAGTATCTAGAGAAAGGGATTTCTATCCCATGGCTACGTTTCCTGATAGTAGGGGGAAGTAAAGAGAAGTCTGTTGAAGGAGCAGAGAATGTGTACTTAGGAAATGTGGAAAATAATGTTGCATAGATTGAGAATGATCAAATTGTGAACTTCCCTGAAATCAGACCAGTAGAAAATTTTGAGATAGTTGGAGAGATGATTTAAGAAAAATTCAGTCATCATTTATTGAATATATACTACATACCAAGGATTTTTCTAAGTAATTTATGCATAAATTCATATACTCTCCTTACTTTATGAAACACACAATTTAATATCTTCATTTTCAGATGAAGAAACTGATAGGCATAGAGTAATATCTCACTGAATGTCATGTAAACAGTAAAACCAACATGAACTTGGTCTACTGATTTGTGTACTTGTCAATTTCCATGGTGTAATATTACCCAAACACTGAGTTGGAAAGAAATGTACACAATTGGCTCTAGAAACTGAAGAGCACCGCAGCATCCAAGAAGTGCTATACAGGGGCACAAAATTGTTTAGCCGGGCATGGTGATGCACACCTGTAATCCCAGTGGCTCAGGAGGCTAAGACAGGAGAATCAAGAGTTCAAAGCCAGCCTCAGCAATGGCGAATTGCAAAGCGACTCAGTGAGACTGTGTCTCTAAATAAAATGCAAAATAGGCCTGGGGATGTGGCTCAGTGGCCAAGTGCCCCTGGGTTCAATCCCTGGTACCAAAAAAGAAAAATTGTTTAAGTTCCAGTTCTTACTGTGTGGTAATGATAGTCTGAATGGAGAGACAATATTTGCATTTATGAAACACTAAATATCACATATACAACTTTATAAGGGGAACAATAGTTCACATTTATTGCCAAAGAAATATTGGAGATGTTAGCTTGTAGTGGAAAATAGCAGTTGCCTCTATGGGTAAGATTTTATGGAAATTATTGATAACTTATTAAACAATTGCAGAATTTCTGTGGGTGCAGAAGAAAGCATTCTAAATAGCGAACATGTACAAAAGTGCTATTTAAGTAAGTTAATGCCCTTTGAAATCAGTTCATGAAATCAGACTATGAAGAAAAAACTGGGAAATTTCTTTCAATGGAAATTTTCCTAGCAACCTTGACATCAACATAATGGACCAACCTGATTAGTACTAGGAAATAGACTAAAGGGCAAACTTCACAGTTTAACAAAAGAAGGTTATAAAATTACACTTCAGTCAGAAGAAGTGAAGAGCCCTAATAGGAGATGGTTAATTGCGGTTAGCTGACGGCCATAAGAGATGTTCTGGTTTCCACCTGAAAGAATCTTTGTAGGCCCGTGAACTGTGTGACGCACCTGTGGTCCTTGTTAAAGCTAAAGATATATAACCGGGTGAGGAGTCAGACTGATATATGAGAGAGAAGAAATAGTTGCTGGTCAGAGTCAGGCCGAGGCTGCCGAAGAAGAAAGAAGAAGCTCTCTCTCTCTCTCTCTCTCTCTCTCTCTCTCTCTCTAAGCTCTCTCTAAGAAAGTAAAAGTAAAAGAAAGTAAAGAAGAAGAAGAAAGAAGAAGTTCTCTCTCTCTCTCTTTCTCTAAGCTCTCTCTAAGAAAGTAAAAGTAAAAGAAAGTAAAGAAGTAAAGAAGTAAAGAGTCAGTAGTCAGAAGAAGTAAAGAGTCAGTAGTCAGAAGAAGAGTCAGAGAGGTTGCTGAAAGAGCCAGTGTTAGAGTTTTGAGAGATTGCTAAAGCCAAAGAATAAAAAAACCTTCTTTCATCTTCATTCTGCCTCCGAGTTTTTCTCCCGCGGCGTTGTTGCTCCAAGTGAGGAAGCAACAAGGAAAATTTTGGGTGCCCCAGAACTAGGACATCCTATTTTGAAAGATCAGATTTGAATGCTGTCTTCATGAATGTATTTCTAGAAAGTCAGTGACACAGGCTGGATGCAGTGGCTCACGCCTATAATCCCAGCAGCTCAGGAAGCAGAGGCAGGAGGATTGAGGCCAGCCTCAGTAAAAGCGAGGCACTAAACAATTCAGTGAGATTTGTCTCTAAATAAAATACAAAATAGGGCTGGAAGCCGGGTGTGGTGGCACACGCCTGTAATCCCAGCACTTGGGAGGCTGAGGCAGGAGGATCACGAGTTCAAAGCCAGCCTCAGCAATGGTGAGGCACTTAGCAACTCAGTGAGACCCTGTCTCTAAATAAAATACAAAAAAGGGCTGGGGATGTGGCCCAGTGGTCGAGTGCCCCTGAGTTCAATCCCTGGTACCACAAAAAAAAAAAAAAAGAAAAGGGCTGGAGATGTGTCTCAGTGGGCAAGTGCCCCTGAGTTTAATCCCCAGTACCAAAAAAAAAAAAAAAAAAAAAAAAAAAAAAAAAAAAAAAAAAAAAAAAAAAAAAAAAAAAAAAAAAAAAAAAAAAAAAAAAAAAAAAAAAAAAAAAAAAAAAAAAAAAAAAAAAAAAAAAAAAAAAAAAAAAAAAAAAAAAAAAAAAAAAAAAAAAAAAAAAAAAAAAAAAAAAAAAAAAAAAAAAAAAAAAAAAAAAAAAAAAAAAAAAAAAAAAAAAAAAAAAAAAAAAAAAAAAAAAAAAAAAAAAAAAAAAAAAAAAAAAAAAAAAAAAAAAAAAAAAAAAAAAAAAAAAAAAAAAAAAAAAAAAAAAAAAAAAAAAAAAAAAAAAAAAAAAAAAAAAAAAAAAAAAAAAAAAAAAAAAAAAAAAAAAAAAAAAAAAAAAAAAAAAAAAAAAAAAAAAAAAAAAAAAAAAAAAAAAAAAAAAAAAAAAAAAAAAAAAAAAAAAAAAAAAAAAAAAAAAAAAAAAAAAAAAAAAAAAAAAAAAAAAAAAAAAAAAAAAAAAAAAAAAAAAAAAAAAAAAAAAAAAAAAAAAAAAAAAAAAAAAAAAAAAAAAAAAAAAAAAAAAAAAAAAAAAAAAAAAAAAAAAAAAAAAAAAAAAAAAAAAAAAAAAAAAAAAAAAAAAAAAAAAAAAAAAAAAAAAAAAAAAAAAAAAAAAAAAAAAAAAAAAAAAAAAAAAAAAAAAAAAAAAAAAAAAAAAAAAAAAAAAAAAAAAAAAAAAAAAAAAAAAAAAAAAAAAAAAAAAAAAAAAAAAAAAAAAAAAAAAAAAAAAAAAAAAAAAAAAAAAAAAAAAAAAAAAAAAAAAAAAAAAAAAAAAAAAAAAAAAAAAAAAAAAAAAAAAAAAAAAAAAAAAAAAAAAAAAAAAAAAAAAAAAAAAAAAAAAAAAAAAAAAAAAAAAAAAAAAAAAAAAAAAAAAAAAAAAAAAAAAAAAAAAAAAAAAAAAAAAAAAAAAAAAAAAAAAAAAAAAAAAAAAAAAAAAAAAAAAAAAAAAAAAAAAAAAAAAAAGCAAGGCTCTAAGCAACTCAGTGAGACCCCGTCTATAAATAAAATACAAAAAACAACTTGGCATGTGGCTCAGTGGCCAAGTGCCCCTGAGTTCAATCCCCAGTACCAAAAGAAAAAAAAAATGGCTAATTTTAAGTTACTTGCTCTGAAAAACATCCTGATATCAACTGTTCTTTCATTATTCAATTTGTGATATATTATTTTTGCAACTCCAAGCTTGGTATGAGGCAATTCACAAAATTCGATGGTTGCTAAGGGAACAACTGTTTTATATTTATATTAGCTTCAGCTAAGGAAGTAGACAAGTTAAAAGAAGATAAGAGATTTTTAAATTATTTTCAGACAAAGAAGTAGTAAAAAAACTCTTCGATGGGTAAAGAAAATTTATGGAGAAGTAGATGAATACTCACAGTGAAATTATTATTACTACTTTATTATTTTCTGGGTAAAATGATTGAATTGAGGGGTGCTTAACCACTGAGCCACATTCCCAGACCTTTTTTTTTTTAGAGACAAGATCTCTATGAGTTGCTTAGGGCCTAAGTTGCTGAGGCTGACTTTGAACTCATGATCCTCCTGTCTCAGCCTCCTGAGCCACTGAAATATTATTATATACTTTAAGAGCATAATGAACCAACACTCCCTTGGTACTCTCTAATCCATTTTTCATAGAGTAACAGGATGCTGAATGGACATTGCTTTAGGTCCCAGAAGTAACTAGTAGAACCCAAGGCACTCAGGACCCAAAGCTGAATACAGAGAATTGGATATCATGGCCACTATGTGGATTGACAAGGACATGTGAGTTTTGTTTGTGCCAAATGGGCACGGATAAGTTGCAGCTCTACAATCATCTAAACAGTAGTAGCTCATTTAAGAGGGCTGCCACTAGGGTCTCACATGGAAGTAAGATGAGGGAGATGAAGGCTTCCACATAAGGAAAATGTGCCGGCATTTGAGTGCCTGTTGTTCATTAGCCAGAAAGGCAAAGACCCCCAACAGTCAATCACACAGTCCATTCACATAAACAGGTTCTGCCCTCTTTTCATTATCCAATTATTCAATTACTGGTTATAGTTTTAAAAGCCCACGTTATCCAATTTAATTCTCATGGAAATCCTGTGAGATAGGCATGATTTAAAAATCATACCTTTTTTTCAGGTTAGGAAATTTGGAAATGGACTCAAAGAAGTTATACAGCTAGTCCAAGGTCACACAATTAGTGAGAGAGCCAAGACTTAAGCTCACTCTTTGGCTCCACAATCCCTGCTTATTCTAAAATGCAACATGGCATTCAGTGTCTCTTATACATAAGGCATTGCTAAATTGCTAGATGTGTTAAAGAGTATGTAAATAGGCTCTTCCTTTTAAATAATTTTTTTTTTTTTTTTTTTTTTTTTTTGGTATGGGAGATTGAACCCAGAAGTGCTTACCTACCACTGAAACACAGGGTCTTGTTAAGTTGCTCAGGGACTTGATAATTTGCTGAAGCTGGCTTTGAACTTGCAATCCTCCTGCCTCAGGCTTCTAAGTTGCCATAACACCTGGTTTAAATAATTCTTTTTTTTTTAATATTTATTTATTTGCTTTAGTTGTACACAATGCGTTTATTTCTACGTGGTGCTGAGGATCAAACCCGGGCCGCGCAAGTGCTCCTCAAGCGCTCTGCCACTGAGCCACAACCCCAGCCCTGGTTTAAAGAATTCTGAAAGATATTTTGGTTGAGGAGATCTTAAACAGCTTGAGTGAAAAGATTAAGGGTGTGGTTAGTAAATAATACAACAAAGAAGGCTAAACTGCTTTCCATAAGAAATGAACAGAAAAGTTGGCAGGGTTTCCCCACTGGAAGATCATTTAGAACTGAAGAGAGTAGGATGGATAGCTGAGTGACTTGGCAGATCGGCTGAAGGGATATGTTTTTGTTTTTCCTAATATTATGAAAAATTTCACACAAACTGCAAAGTTGGAAGTTTATTTTTATTTTATTTTTTTACTGCACTGCCCATACACTCACCACTTAGGTTCTGCCTTAATCTGTATACCTTTCTACCCCCTCTAAGTATCCAGAGAAACTCATCTTTCTAAAAATATGAATTTCATAATAAAGTGCTGACATAAGTACAGCTAAAGGCATTTTAAAAACAGATGTATTATATTCACTTTGAATTTGTGTTGCTACACTGTAATTCTTCATTTCTCCTTATCTACAGTAAAGCTTACCATATACAAAAGCGTCCTTTTGAAAATGGTATTTTTGAATAATAAAAATTAAGGGATGTAGATGCAGAGATTAAAATAAAAGAATATATAGGTGTCACACTCTGTGTATGTGGGAGATTGGTTCCAGGACCCCTTATAAATACCAAAATTTGCAGATGTTCAGGTCCCTTACATAAAATAACATAGCGTTTGTGTATAATCTCCACACATCATCCTTCAAATCCTCTCTAGATTGCTTATTATACCTAATACAATGTAAATGCTATGTGAATAGTTATTATTCTGTATTGTTTAAGAAATAATGACAAGAAAAGAATTTTCAAAGGGTAAAGGGGGATTTCAGTACAGATGAAA